>JASFXZ010000003.1:27988761-30410239 GCA_032209605.1 Mactromeris polynyma
GAGTCAGTAAGAGTCAGTAAGAGTCAGTCAGAGTCATTCAGAGTCAGTCAGTGTCAGTCAGTGTCAATCAGAGTCAGTCAGAGTCAGTCAGAGTGAAAACAAAATTTCCGCTAAAAATCAAAATCGCGTACAGGTCTTGACCTGTGATAGAATTTCATTTTTCGGAAAAAAAATATTTCTCTCCGATTTGGCTCATTTTTTCAGGACTTAAAGACTTACCTACCCCATCGACGAAAATGTCTTCAGCTATGCAATATATCCATTTTAAATGTTTCCCGAGGTTTTCGGAAAATCACGAATTTCTATCTTCGACAAAAAAATTGTCTCTCCGATTAACCCAGAGTCAGTCAGAGTCAGAGTCAGTCAGAGTCATTCAGAGTCAGTAAGAGTCAGTAAGAGTCAGTCAGAGTCATTCAGAGTCAGTCAGTGTCAGTCAGTGTCAATCAGAGTCAGTCAGAGTCAGTCAGAGTGAAAACAAAATTTCCGCTAAAAATCAAAATCGCGTACAGGTCTTGACCTGTGATAGAATTTCATTTTTCGGAAAAAAAATATTTCTCTCCGATTTGGCTCATTTTTTCAGGACTTAAAGACTTACCTACCCCATCGACGAAAATGTCTTCAGCTATGCAATATATCCATTTTAAATGTTTCCCGAGGTTTTCGGAAAATCACGAATTTCTATCTTCGACAAAAAAATTGTCTCTCCGATTAACCCAGAGTCAGTCAGAGTCAGAGTCAGTCAGAGTCAGTAAGAGTCAGTAAGAGTCAGTCAGAGTCATTCAGAGTCAGTCAGTGTCAGTCAGTGTCAATCAGAGTCAGTCAGAGTCAGTCAGAGTGAAAACAAAATTTCCGCTAAAAATCAAAATCGCGTACAGGTCTTGACCTGTGATAGAATTTCATTTTTCGGAAAAAAAATATTTCTCTCCGATTTGGCTCATTTTTTCAGGACTTAAAGACTTACCTACCCCATCGACGAAAATGTCTTCAGCTATGCAATATATCCATTTTAAATGTTTCCCGAGGTTTTCGGAAAATCACGAATTTCTATCTTCGACAAAAAAATTGTCTCTCCGATTAACCCAGAGTCAGTCAGAGTCAGAGTCAGTCAGAGTCATTCAGAGTCAGTAAGAGTCAGTAAGAGTCAGTCAGAGTCATTCAGAGTCAGTCAGAGTCAGTCAGAGTGAAAACAAAATTTCCGCTAAAAATCAAAATCGCGTACAGGTCTTGACCTGTGATAGAATTTCATTTTTCGGAAAAAAAATATTTCTCTCCGATTTGGCTCATTTTTTCAGGACTTAAAGACTTACCTACCCCATCGACGAAAATGTCTTCAGCTATGCAATATATCCATTTTAAATGTTTCCCGAGGTTTTCGGAAAATCACGAATTTCTATCTTCGACAAAAAAATTGTCTCTCCGATTAACCCAGAGTCAGTCAGAGTCAGAGTCAGTCAGAGTCATTCAGAGTCAGTAAGAGTCAGTAAGAGTCAGTCAGAGTCATTCAGAGTCAGTCAGTGTCAGTCAGTGTCAATCAGAGTCAGTCAGAGTCAGTCAGAGTGAAAACAAAATTTCCGCTAAAAATCAAAATCGCGTACAGGTCTTGACCTGTGATAGAATTTCATTTTTCGGAAAAAAAATATTTCTCTCCGATTTGGCTCATTTTTTCAGGACTTAAAGACTTACCTACCCCATCGACGAAAATGTCTTCAGCTATGCAATATATCCATTTTAAATGTTTCCCGAGGTTTTCGGAAAATCACGAATTTCTATCTTCGACAAAAAAATTGTCTCTCCGATTAACCCAGAGTCAGTCAGAGTCAGAGTCAGTCAGAGTCATATTTCTCTCCGATTTGGCTCATTTTTTCAGGACTTAAAGACTTACCTACCCCATCGACGAAAATGTCTTCAGCTATGCAATATATCCATTTTAAATGTTTCCCGAGGTTTTCGGAAAATCACGAATTTCTATCTTCGACAAAAAAATTGTCTCTCCGATTAACCCAGAGTCAGTCAGAGTCAGAGTCAGTCAGAGTCATTCAGAGTCAGTAAGAGTCAGTAAGAGTCAGTCAGAGTCATTCAGAGTCAGTCAGTGTCAGTCAGTGTCAATCAGAGTCAGTCAGAGTCAGTCAGAGTGAAAACAAAATTTCCGCTAAAAATCAAAATCGCGTACAGGTCTTGACCTGTGATAGAATTTCATTTTTCGGAAAAAAAATATTTCTCTCCGATTTGGCTCATTTTTTCAGGACTTAAAGACTTACCTACCCCATCGACGAAAATGTCTTCAGCTATGCAATATATCCATTTTAAATGTTTCCCGAGGTTTTCGGAAAATCACGAATTTCTATCTTCGACAAAAAAATTGTCTCTCCGATTAACCCAGAGTCAGTCAGAGTCAGAGTCAGTCAGAGTCATTCAGAGTCAGTAAGAGTCAGTAAGAGTCAGTCAGAGTCATTCAGAGTCAGTCAGTGTCAGTCAGTGTCAATCAGAGTCAGTCAGAGTCAGTCAGAGTGAAAACAAAATTTCCGCTAAAAATCAAAATCGCGTACAGGTCTTGACCTGTGATAGAATTTCATTTTTCGGAAAAAAAATATTTCTCTCCGATTTGGCTCATTTTTTCAGGACTTAAAGACTTACCTACCCCATCGACGAAAATGTCTTCAGCTATGCAATATATCCATTTTAAATGTTTCCCGAGGTTTTCGGAAAATCACGAATTTCTATCTTCGACAAAAAAATTGTCTCTCCGATTAACCCAGAGTCAGTCAGAGTCAGAGTCAGTCAGAGTCAGTAAGAGTCAGTAAGAGTCAGTCAGAGTCATTCAGAGTCAGTCAGTGTCAGTCAGTGTCAATCAGAGTCAGTCAGAGTCAGTCAGAGTGAAAACAAAATTTCCGCTAAAAATCAAAATCGCGTACAGGTCTTGACCTGTGATAGAATTTCATTTTTCGGAAAAAAAATATTTCTCTCCGATTTGGCTCATTTTTTCAGGACTTAAAGACTTACCTACCCCATCGACGAAAATGTCTTCAGCTATGCAATATATCCATTTTAAATGTTTCCCGAGGTTTTCGGAAAATCACGAATTTCTATCTTCGACAAAAAAATTGTCTCTCCGATTAACCCAGAGTCAGTCAGAGTCAGAGTCAGTCAGAGTCATTCAGAGTCAGTAAGAGTCAGTAAGAGTCAGTCAGAGTCATTCAGAGTCAGTCAGTGTCAGTCAGTGTCAATCAGAGTCAGTCAGAGTCAGTCAGAGTGAAAACAAAATTTCCGCTAAAAATCAAAATCGCGTACAGGTCTTGACCTGTGATAGAATTTCATTTTTCGGAAAAAAAATATTTCTCTCCGATTTGGCTCATTTTTTCAGGACTTAAAGACTTACCTACCCCATCGACGAAAATGTCTTCAGCTATGCAATATATCCATTTTAAATGTTTCCCGAGGTTTTCGGAAAATCACGAATTTCTATCTTCGACAAAAAAATTGTCTCTCCGATTAACCCAGAGTCAGTCAGAGTCAGAGTCAGTCAGAGTCATTCAGAGTCAGTAAGAGTCAGTAAGAGTCAGTCAGAGTCATTCAGAGTCAGTCAGTGTCAGTCAGTGTCAATCAGAGTCAGTCAGAGTCAGTCAGAGTGAAAACAAAATTTCCGCTAAAAATCAAAATCGCGTACAGGTCTTGACCTGTGATAGAATTTCATTTTTCGGAAAAAAAATATTTCTCTCCGATTTGGCTCATTTTTTCAGGACTTAAAGACTTACCTACCCCATCGACGAAAATGTCTTCAGCTATGCAATATATCCATTTTAAATGTTTCCCGAGGTTTTCGGAAAATCACGAATTTCTATCTTCGACAAAAAAATTGTCTCTCCGATTAACCCAGAGTCAGTCAGAGTCAGAGTCAGTCAGAGTCAGTAAGAGTCAGTAAGAGTCAGTCAGAGTCATTCAGAGTCGGTCAGTGTCAGTCAGTGTCAATCAGAGTCAGTCAGAGTCAGTCAGAGTGAAAACAAAATTTCCGCTAAAAATCAAAATCGCGTACAGGTCTTGACCTGTGATAGAATTTCATTTTTCGGAAAAAAAATATTTCTCTCCGATTTGGCTCATTTTTTCAGGACTTAAAGACTTACCTACCCCATCGACGAAAATGTCTTCAGCTATGCAATATATCCATTTTAAATGTTTCCCGAGGTTTTCGGAAAATCACGAATTTCTATCTTCGACAAAAAAATTGTCTCTCCGATTAACCCAGAGTCAGTCAGAGTCAGAGTCAGTCAGAGTCATTCAGAGTCAGTAAGAGTCAGTAAGAGTCAGTCAGAGTCATTCAGAGTCAGTCAGTGTCAGTCAGTGTCAATCAGAGTCAGTCAGAGTCAGTCAGAGTGAAAACAAAATTTCCGCTAAAAATCAAAATCGCGTACAGGTCTTGACCTGTGATAGAATTTCATTTTTCGGAAAAAAAATATTTCTCTCCGATTTGGCTCATTTTTTCAGGACTTAAAGACTTACCTACCCCATCGACGAAAATGTCTTCAGCTATGCAATATATCCATTTTAAATGTTTCCCGAGGTTTTCGGAAAATCACGAATTTCTATCTTCGACAAAAAAATTGTCTCTCCGATTAACCCAGAGTCAGTCAGAGTCAGAGTCAGTCAGAGTCAGTAAGAGTCAGTAAGAGTCAGTCAGAGTCATTCAGAGTCAGTCAGTGTCAGTCAGTGTCAATCAGAGTCAGTCAGAGTCAGTCAGAGTGAAAACAAAATTTCCGCTAAAAATCAAAATCGCGTACAGGTCTTGACCTGTGATAGAATTTCATTTTTCGGAAAAAAAATATTTCTCTCCGATTTGGCTCATTTTTTCAGGACTTAAAGACTTACCTACCCCATCGACGAAAATGTCTTCAGCTATGCAATATATCCATTTTAAATGTTTCCCGAGGTTTTCGGAAAATCACGAATTTCTATCTTCGACAAAAAAATTGTCTCTCCGATTAACCCAGAGTCAGTCAGAGTCAGAGTCAGTCAGAGTCATTCAGAGTCAGTAAGAGTCAGTAAGAGTCAGTCAGAGTCATTCAGAGTCAGTCAGTGTCAGTCAGTGTCAATCAGAGTCAGTCAGAGTCAGTCAGAGTGAAAACAAAATTTCCGCTAAAAATCAAAATCGCGTACAGGTCTTGACCTGTGATAGAATTTCATTTTTCGGAAAAAAAATATTTCTCTCCGATTTGGCTCATTTTTTCAGGACTTAAAGACTTACCTACCCCATCGACGAAAATGTCTTCAGCTATGCAATATATCCATTTTAAATGTTTCCCGAGGTTTTCGGAAAATCACGAATTTCTATCTTCGACAAAAAAATTGTCTCTCCGATTAACCCAGAGTCAGTCAGAGTCAGAGTCAGTCAGAGTCAGTAAGAGTCAGTAAGAGTCAGTCAGAGTCATTCAGAGTCAGTCAGTGTCAGTCAGTGTCAATCAGAGTCAGTCAGAGTCAGTCAGAGTGAAAACAAAATTTCCGCTAAAAATCAAAATCGCGTACAGGTCTTGACCTGTGATAGAATTTCATTTTTCGGAAAAAAAATATTTCTCTCCGATTTGGCTCATTTTTTCAGGACTTAAAGACTTACCTACCCCATCGACGAAAATGTCTTCAGCTATGCAATATATCCATTTTAAATGTTTCCCGAGGTTTTCGGAAAATCACGAATTTCTATCTTCGACAAAAAAATTGTCTCTCCGATTAACCCAGAGTCAGTCAGAGTCAGAGTCAGTCAGAGTCATTCAGAGTCAGTAAGAGTCAGTAAGAGTCAGTCAGAGTCATTCAGAGTCAGTCAGTGTCAGTCAGTGTCAATCAGAGTCAGTCAGAGTCAGTCAGAGTGAAAACAAAATTTCCGCTAAAAATCAAAATCGCGTACAGGTCTTGACCTGTGATAGAATTTCATTTTTCGGAAAAAAAATATTTCTCTCCGATTTGGCTCATTTTTTCAGGACTTAAAGACTTACCTACCCCATCGACGAAAATGTCTTCAGCTATGCAATATATCCATTTTAAATGTTTCCCGAGGTTTTCGGAAAATCACGAATTTCTATCTTCGACAAAAAAATTGTCTCTCCGATTAACCCAGAGTCAGTCAGAGTCAGAGTCAGTCAGAGTCATTCAGAGTCAGTAAGAGTCAGTAAGAGTCAGTCAGAGTCATTCAGAGTCAGTCAGTGTCAGTCAGTGTCAATCAGAGTCAGTCAGAGTCAGTCAGAGTGAAAACAAAATTTCCGCTAAAAATCAAAATCGCGTACAGGTCTTGACCTGTGATAGAATTTCATTTTTCGGAAAAAAAATATTTCTCTCCGATTTGGCTCATTTTTTCAGGACTTAAAGACTTACCTACCCCATCGACGAAAATGTCTTCAGCTATGCAATATATCCATTTTAAATGTTTCCCGAGGTTTTCGGAAAATCACGAATTTCTATCTTCGACAAAAAAATTGTCTCTCCGATTAACCCAGAGTCAGTCAGAGTCAGAGTCAGTCAGAGTCAGTAAGAGTCAGTAAGAGTCAGTCAGAGTCATTCAGAGTCGGTCAGTGTCAGTCAGTGTCAATCAGAGTCAGTCAGAGTCAGTCAGAGTGAAAACAAAATTTCCGCTAAAAATCAAAATCGCGTACAGGTCTTGACCTGTGATAGAATTTCATTTTTCGGAAAAAAAATATTTCTCTCCGATTTGGCTCATTTTTTCAGGACTTAAAGACTTACCTACCCCATCGACGAAAATGTCTTCAGCTATGCAATATATCCATTTTAAATGTTTCCCGAGGTTTTCGGAAAATCACGAATTTCTATCTTCGACAAAAAAATTGTCTCTCCGATTAACCCAGAGTCAGTCAGAGTCAGAGTCAGTCAGAGTCATTCAGAGTCAGTAAGAGTCAGTAAGAGTCAGTCAGAGTCATTCAGAGTCAGTCAGTGTCAGTCAGTGTCAATCAGAGTCAGTCAGAGTCAGTCAGAGTGAAAACAAAATTTCCGCTAAAAATCAAAATCGCGTACAGGTCTTGACCTGTGATAGAATTTCATTTTTCGGAAAAAAAATATTTCTCTCCGATTTGGCTCATTTTTTCAGGACTTAAAGACTTACCTACCCCATCGACGAAAATGTCTTCAGCTATGCAATATATCCATTTTAAATGTTTCCCGAGGTTTTCGGAAAATCACGAATTTCTATCTTCGACAAAAAAATTGTCTCTCCGATTAACCCAGAGTCAGTCAGAGTCAGAGTCAGTCAGAGTCAGTAAGAGTCAGTAAGAGTCAGTCAGAGTCATTCAGAGTCAGTCAGTGTCAGTCAGTGTCAATCAGAGTCAGTCAGAGTCAGTCAGAGTGAAAACAAAATTTCCGCTAAAAATCAAAATCGCGTACAGGTCTTGACCTGTGATAGAATTTCATTTTTCGGAAAAAAAATATTTCTCTCCGATTTGGCTCATTTTTTCAGGACTTAAAGACTTACCTACCCCATCGACGAAAATGTCTTCAGCTATGCAATATATCCATTTTAAATGTTTCCCGAGGTTTTCGGAAAATCACGAATTTCTATCTTCGACAAAAAAATTGTCTCTCCGATTAACCCAGAGTCAGTCAGAGTCAGAGTCAGTCAGAGTCATTCAGAGTCAGTAAGAGTCAGTAAGAGTCAGTCAGAGTCATTCAGAGTCAGTCAGTGTCAGTCAGTGTCAATCAGAGTCAGTCAGAGTCAGTCAGAGTGAAAACAAAATTTCCGCTAAAAATCAAAATCGCGTACAGGTCTTGACCTGTGATAGAATTTCATTTTTCGGAAAAAAAATATTTCTCTCCGATTTGGCTCATTTTTTCAGGACTTAAAGACTTACCTACCCCATCGACGAAAATGTCTTCAGCTATGCAATATATCCATTTTAAATGTTTCCCGAGGTTTTCGGAAAATCACGAATTTCTATCTTCGACAAAAAAATTGTCTCTCCGATTAACCCAGAGTCAGTCAGAGTCAGAGTCAGTCAGAGTCATTCAGAGTCAGTAAGAGTCAGTAAGAGTCAGTCAGAGTCATTCAGAGTCAGTCAGTGTCAGTCAGTGTCAATCAGAGTCAGTCAGAGTCAGTCAGAGTGAAAACAAAATTTCCGCTAAAAATCAAAATCGCGTACAGGTCTTTACCTGTGATAGAATTTCATTTTTCGGAAAAAAAATATTTCTCTCCGATTTGGCTCATTTTTTCAGGACTTAAAGACTTACCTACCCCATCGACGAAAATGTCTTCAGCTATGCAATATATCCATTTTAAATGTTTCCCGAGGTTTTCGGAAAATCACGAATTTCTATCTTCGACAAAAAAATTGTCTCTCCGATTAACCCAGAGTCAGTCAGAGTCAGAGTCAGTCAGAGTCATATTTCTCTCCGATTTGGCTCATTTTTTCAGGACTTAAAGACTTACCTACCCCATCGACGAAAATGTCTTCAGCTATGCAATATATCCATTTTAAATGTTTCCCGAGGTTTTCGGAAAATCACGAATTTCTATCTTCGACAAAAAAATTGTCTCTCCGATTAACCCAGAGTCAGTCAGAGTCAGAGTCAGTCAGAGTCATTCAGAGTCAGTAAGAGTCAGTAAGAGTCAGTCAGAGTCATTCAGAGTCAGTCAGTGTCAGTCAGTGTCAATCAGAGTCAGTCAGAGTCAGTCAGAGTGAAAACAAAATTTCCGCTAAAAATCAAAATCGCGTACAGGTCTTGACCTGTGATAGAATTTCATTTTTCGGAAAAAAAATATTTCTCTCCGATTTGGCTCATTTTTTCAGGACTTAAAGACTTACCTACCCCATCGACGAAAATGTCTTCAGCTATGCAATATATCCATTTTAAATGTTTCCCGAGGTTTTCGGAAAATCACGAATTTCTATCTTCGACAAAAAAATTGTCTCTCCGATTAACCCAGAGTCAGTCAGAGTCAGAGTCAGTCAGAGTCATTCAGAGTCAGTAAGAGTCAGTAAGAGTCAGTCAGAGTCATTCAGAGTCAGTCAGTGTCAGTCAGTGTCAATCAGAGTCAGTCAGAGTCAGTCAGAGTGAAAACAAAATTTCCGCTAAAAATCAAAATCGCGTACAGGTCTTGACCTGTGATAGAATTTCATTTTTCGGAAAAAAAATATTTCTCTCCGATTTGGCTCATTTTTTCAGGACTTAAAGACTTACCTACCCCATCGACAAAAATGTCTTCAGCTATGCAATATATCCATTTTAAATGTTTCCCGAGGTTTTCGGAAAATCACGAATTTCTATCTTCGACAAAAAAATTGTCTCTCCGATTAACCCAGAGTCAGTCAGAGTCAGAGTCAGTCAGAGTCAGTAAGAGTCAGTAAGAGTCAGTCAGAGTCATTCAGAGTCAGTCAGTGTCAGTCAGTGTCAATCAGAGTCAGTCAGAGTCAGTCAGAGTGAAAACAAAATTTCCGCTAAAAATCAAAATCGCGTACAGGTCTTGACCTGTGATAGAATTTCATTTTTCGGAAAAAAAATATTTCTCTCCGATTTGGCTCATTTTTTCAGGACTTAAAGACTTACCTACCCCATCGACGAAAATGTCTTCAGCTATGCAATATATCCATTTTAAATGTTTCCCGAGGTTTTCGGAAAATCACGAATTTCTATCTTCGACAAAAAAATTGTCTCTCCGATTAACCCAGAGTCAGTCAGAGTCAGAGTCAGTCAGAGTCATTCAGAGTCAGTAAGAGTCAGTAAGAGTCAGTCAGAGTCATTCAGAGTCAGTCAGTGTCAGTCAGTGTCAATCAGAGTCAGTCAGAGTCAGTCAGAGTGAAAACAAAATTTCCGCTAAAAATCAAAATCGCGTACAGGTCTTGACCTGTGATAGAATTTCATTTTTCGGAAAAAAAATATTTCTCTCCGATTTGGCTCATTTTTTCAGGACTTAAAGACTTACCTACCCCATCGACGAAAATGTCTTCAGCTATGCAATATATCCATTTTAAATGTTTCCCGAGGTTTTCGGAAAATCACGAATTTCTATCTTCGACAAAAAAATTGTCTCTCCGATTAACCCAGAGTCAGTCAGAGTCAGAGTCAGTCAGAGTCATTCAGAGTCAGTAAGAGTCAGTAAGAGTCAGTCAGAGTCATTCAGAGTCAGTCAGTGTCAGTCAGTGTCAATCAGAGTCAGTCAGAGTCAGTCAGAGTGAAAACAAAATTTCCGCTAAAAATCAAAATCGCGTACAGGTCTTGACCTGTGATAGAATTTCATTTTTCGGAAAAAAAATATTTCTCTCCGATTTGGCTCATTTTTTCAGGACTTAAAGACTTACCTACCCCATCGACGAAAATGTCTTCAGCTATGCAATATATCCATTTTAAATGTTTCCCGAGGTTTTCGGAAAATCACGAATTTCTATCTTCGACAAAAAAATTGTCTCTCCGATTAACCCAGAGTCAGTCAGAGTCAGAGTCAGTCAGAGTCAGTAAGAGTCAGTAAGAGTCAGTCAGAGTCATTCAGAGTCAGTCAGTGTCAGTCAGTGTCAATCAGAGTCAGTCAGAGTCAGTCAGAGTGAAAACAAAATTTCCGCTAAAAATCAAAATCGCGTACAGGTCTTGACCTGTGATAGAATTTCATTTTTCGGAAAAAAAATATTTCTCTCCGATTTGGCTCATTTTTTCAGGACTTAAAGACTTACCTACCCCATCGACGAAAATGTCTTCAGCTATGCAATATATCCATTTTAAATGTTTCCCGAGGTTTTCGGAAAATCACGAATTTCTATCTTCGACAAAAAAATTGTCTCTCCGATTAACCCAGAGTCAGTCAGAGTCAGAGTCAGTCAGAGTCATTCAGAGTCAGTAAGAGTCAGTAAGAGTCAGTCAGAGTCATTCAGAGTCAGTCAGAGTCAGTCAGAGTGAAAACAAAATTTCCGCTAAAAATCAAAATCGCGTACAGGTCTTGACCTGTGATAGAATTTCATTTTTCGGAAAAAAAATATTTCTCTCCGATTTGGCTCATTTTTTCAGGACTTAAAGACTTACCTACCCCATCGACGAAAATGTCTTCAGCTATGCAATATATCCATTTTAAATGTTTCCCGAGGTTTTCGGAAAATCACGAATTTCTATCTTCGACAAAAAAATTGTCTCTCCGATTAACCCAGAGTCAGTCAGAGTCAGAGTCAGTCAGAGTCATTCAGAGTCAGTAAGAGTCAGTAAGAGTCAGTCAGAGTCATTCAGAGTCAGTCAGTGTCAGTCAGTGTCAATCAGAGTCAGTCAGAGTCAGTCAGAGTGAAAACAAAATTTCCGCTAAAAATCAAAATCGCGTACAGGTCTTGACCTGTGATAGAATTTCATTTTTCGGAAAAAAAATATTTCTCTCCGATTTGGCTCATTTTTTCAGGACTTAAAGACTTACCTACCCCATCGACGAAAATGTCTTCAGCTATGCAATATATCCATTTTAAATGTTTCCCGAGGTTTTCGGAAAATCACGAATTTCTATCTTCGACAAAAAAATTGTCTCTCCGATTAACCCAGAGTCAGTCAGAGTCAGAGTCAGTCAGAGTCAGTAAGAGTCAGTAAGAGTCAGTCAGAGTCATTCAGAGTCAGTCAGTGTCAGTCAGTGTCAATCAGAGTCAGTCAGAGTCAGTCAGAGTGAAAACAAAATTTCCGCTAAAAATCAAAATCGCGTACAGGTCTTGACCTGTGATAGAATTTCATTTTTCGGAAAAAAAATATTTCTCTCCGATTTGGCTCATTTTTTCAGGACTTAAAGACTTACCTACCCCATCGACGAAAATGTCTTCAGCTATGCAATATATCCATTTTAAATGTTTCCCGAGGTTTTCGGAAAATCACGAATTTCTATCTTCGACAAAAAAATTGTCTCTCCGATTAACCCAGAGTCAGTCAGAGTCAGAGTCAGTCAGAGTCATTCAGAGTCAGTAAGAGTCAGTAAGAGTCAGTCAGAGTCATTCAGAGTCAGTCAGAGTCAGTCAGAGTGAAAACAAAATTTCCGCTAAAAATCAAAATCGCGTACAGGTCTTGACCTGTGATAGAATTTCATTTTTCGGAAAAAAAATATTTCTCTCCGATTTGGCTCATTTTTTCAGGACTTAAAGACTTACCTACCCCATCGACGAAAATGTCTTCAGCTATGCAATATATCCATTTTAAATGTTTCCCGAGGTTTTCGGAAAATCACGAATTTCTATCTTCGACAAAAAAATTGTCTCTCCGATTAACCCAGAGTCAGTCAGAGTCAGAGTCAGTCAGAGTCATTCAGAGTCAGTAAGAGTCAGTAAGAGTCAGTCAGAGTCATTCAGAGTCAGTCAGTGTCAGTCAGTGTCAATCAGAGTCAGTCAGAGTCAGTCAGAGTGAAAACAAAATTTCCGCTAAAAATCAAAATCGCGTACAGGTCTTGACCTGTGATAGAATTTCATTTTTCGGAAAAAAAATATTTCTCTCCGATTTGGCTCATTTTTTCAGGACTTAAAGACTTACCTACCCCATCGACGAAAATGTCTTCAGCTATGCAATATATCCATTTTAAATGTTTCCCGAGGTTTTCGGAAAATCACGAATTTCTATCTTCGACAAAAAAATTGTCTCTCCGATTAACCCAGAGTCAGTCAGAGTCAGAGTCAGTCAGAGTCAGTAAGAGTCAGTAAGAGTCAGTCAGAGTCATCAGAGTCAGTCAGTGTCAGTCAGTGTCAATCAGAGTCAGTCAGAGTCAGTCAGAGTGAAAACAAAATTTCCGCTAAAAATCAAAATCGCGTACAGGTCTTGACCTGTGATAGAATTTCATTTTTCGGAAAAAAAATATTTCTCTCCGATTTGGCTCATTTTTTCAGGACTTAAAGACTTACCTACCCCATCGACGAAAATGTCTTCAGCTATGCAATATATCCATTTTAAATGTTTCCCGAGGTTTTCGGAAAATCACGAATTTCTATCTTCGACAAAAAAATTGTCTCTCCGATTAACCCAGAGTCAGTCAGAGTCAGAGTCAGTCAGAGTCATTCAGAGTCAGTAAGAGTCAGTAAGAGTCAGTCAGAGTCATTCAGAGTCAGTCAGTGTCAGTCAGTGTCAATCAGAGTCAGTCAGAGTCAGTCAGAGTGAAAACAAAATTTCCGCTAAAAATCAAAATCGCGTACAGGTCTTGACCTGTGATAGAATTTCATTTTTCGGAAAAAAAATATTTCTCTCCGATTTGGCTCATTTTTTCAGGACTTAAAGACTTACCTACCCCATCGACGAAAATGTCTTCAGCTATGCAATATATCCATTTTAAATGTTTCCCGAGGTTTTCGGAAAATCACGAATTTCTATCTTCGACAAAAAAATTGTCTCTCCGATTAACCCAGAGTCAGTCAGAGTCAGAGTCAGTCAGAGTCATTCAGAGTCAGTAAGAGTCAGTAAGAGTCAGTCAGAGTCATTCAGAGTCAGTCAGTGTCAGTCAGTGTCAATCAGAGTCAGTCAGAGTCAGTCAGAGTGAAAACAAAATTTCCGCTAAAAATCAAAATCGCGTACAGGTCTTGACCTGTGATAGAATTTCATTTTTCGGAAAAAAAATATTTCTCTCCGATTTGGCTCATTTTTTCAGGACTTAAAGACTTACCTACCCCATCGACGAAAATGTCTTCAGCTATGCAATATATCCATTTTAAATGTTTCCCGAGGTTTTCGGAAAATCACGAATTTCTATCTTCGACAAAAAAATTGTCTCTCCGATTAACCCAGAGTCAGTCAGAGTCAGAGTCAGTCAGAGTCAGTAAGAGTCAGTAAGAGTCAGTCAGAGTCATTCAGAGTCGGTCAGTGTCAGTCAGTGTCAATCAGAGTCAGTCAGAGTCAGTCAGAGTGAAAACAAAATTTCCGCTAAAAATCAAAATCGCGTACAGGTCTTGACCTGTGATAGAATTTCATTTTTCGGAAAAAAAATATTTCTCTCCGATTTGGCTCATTTTTTCAGGACTTAAAGACTTACCTACCCCATCGACGAAAATGTCTTCAGCTATGCAATATATCCATTTTAAATGTTTCCCGAGGTTTTCGGAAAATCACGAATTTCTATCTTCGACAAAAAAATTGTCTCTCCGATTAACCCAGAGTCAGTCAGAGTCAGAGTCAGTCAGAGTCAGTAAGAGTCAGTAAGAGTCAGTCAGAGTCATTCAGAGTCAGTCAGTGTCAGTCAGTGTCAATCAGAGTCAGTCAGAGTCAGTCAGAGTGAAAACAAAATTTCCGCTAAAAATCAAAATCGCGTACAGGTCTTGACCTGTGATAGAATTTCATTTTTCGGAAAAAAAATATTTCTCTCCGATTTGGCTCATTTTTTCAGGACTTAAAGACTTACCTACCCCATCGACGAAAATGTCTTCAGCTATGCAATATATCCATTTTAAATGTTTCCCGAGGTTTTCGGAAAATCACGAATTTCTATCTTCGACAAAAAAATTGTCTCTCCGATTAACCCAGAGTCAGTCAGAGTCAGAGTCAGTCAGAGTCATTCAGAGTCAGTAAGAGTCAGTAAGAGTCAGTCAGAGTCATTCAGAGTCAGTCAGAGTCAGTCAGAGTGAAAACAAAATTTCCGCTAAAAATCAAAATCGCGTACAGGTCTTGACCTGTGATAGAATTTCATTTTTCGGAAAAAAAATATTTCTCTCCGATTTGGCTCATTTTTTCAGGACTTAAAGACTTACCTACCCCATCGACGAAAATGTCTTCAGCTATGCAATATATCCATTTTAAATGTTTCCCGAGGTTTTCGGAAAATCACGAATTTCTATCTTCGACAAAAAAATTGTCTCTCCGATTAACCCAGAGTCAGTCAGAGTCAGAGTCAGTCAGAGTCATTCAGAGTCAGTAAGAGTCAGTAAGAGTCAGTCAGAGTCATTCAGAGTCAGTCAGTGTCAGTCAGTGTCAATCAGAGTCAGTCAGAGTCAGTCAGAGTGAAAACAAAATTTCCGCTAAAAATCAAAATCGCGTACAGGTCTTGACCTGTGATAGAATTTCATTTTTCGGAAAAAAAATATTTCTCTCCGATTTGGCTCATTTTTTCAGGACTTAAAGACTTACCTACCCCATCGACGAAAATGTCTTCAGCTATGCAATATATCCATTTTAAATGTTTCCCGAGGTTTTCGGAAAATCACGAATTTCTATCTTCGACAAAAAAATTGTCTCTCCGATTAACCCAGAGTCAGTCAGAGTCAGAGTCATTCAGAGTCATTCAGAGTCAGTAAGAGTCAGTAAGAGTCAGTCAGAGTCATTCAGAGTCAGTCAGTGTCAGTCAGTGTCAATCAGAGTCAGTCAGAGTCAGTCAGAGTGAAAACAAAATTTCCGCTAAAAATCAAAATCGCGTACAGGTCTTGACCTGTGATAGAATTTCATTTTTCGGAAAAAAAATATTTCTCTCCGATTTGGCTCATTTTTTCAGGACTTAAAGACTTACCTACCCCATCGACGAAAATGTCTTCAGCTATGCAATATATCCATTTTAAATGTTTCCCGAGGTTTTCGGAAAATCACGAATTTCTATCTTCGACAAAAAAATTGTCTCTCCGATTAACCCAGAGTCAGTCAGAGTCAGAGTCAGTCAGAGTCAGTAAGAGTCAGTAAGAGTCAGTCAGAGTCATTCAGAGTCAGTCAGTGTCAGTCAGTGTCAATCAGAGTCAGTCAGAGTCAGTCAGAGTGAAAACAAAATTTCCGCTAAAAATCAAAATCGCGTACAGGTCTTGACCTGTGATAGAATTTCATTTTTCGGAAAAAAAATATTTCTCTCCGATTTGGCTCATTTTTTCAGGACTTAAAGACTTACCTACCCCATCGACGAAAATGTCTTCAGCTATGCAATATATCCATTTTAAATGTTTCCCGAGGTTTTCGGAAAATCACGAATTTCTATCTTCGACAAAAAAATTGTCTCTCCGATTAACCCAGAGTCAGTCAGAGTCAGAGTCAGTCAGAGTCATTCAGAGTCAGTAAGAGTCAGTAAGAGTCAGTCAGAGTCATTCAGAGTCAGTCAGTGTCAGTCAGTGTCAATCAGAGTCAGTCAGAGTCAGTCAGAGTGAAAACAAAATTTCCGCTAAAAATCAAAATCGCGTACAGGTCTTGACCTGTGATAGAATTTCATTTTTCGGAAAAAAAATATTTCTCTCCGATTTGGCTCATTTTTTCAGGACTTAAAGACTTACCTACCCCATCGACGAAAATGTCTTCAGCTATGCAATATATCCATTTTAAATGTTTCCCGAGGTTTTCGGAAAATCACGAATTTCTATCTTCGACAAAAAAATTGTCTCTCCGATTAACCCAGAGTCAGTCAGAGTCAGAGTCAGTCAGAGTCATTCAGAGTCAGTAAGAGTCAGTAAGAGTCAGTCAGAGTCATTCAGAGTCAGTCAGTGTCAGTCAGTGTCAATCAGAGTCAGTCAGAGTCAGTCAGAGTGAAAACAAAATTTCCGCTAAAAATCAAAATCGCGTACAGGTCTTGACCTGTGATAGAATTTCATTTTTCGGAAAAAAAATATTTCTCTCCGATTTGGCTCATTTTTTCAGGACTTAAAGACTTACCTACCCCATCGACGAAAATGTCTTCAGCTATGCAATATATCCATTTTAAATGTTTCCCGAGGTTTTCGGAAAATCACGAATTTCTATCTTCGACAAAAAAATTGTCTCTCCGATTAACCCAGAGTCAGTCAGAGTCAGAGTCAGTCAGAGTCATTCAGAGTCAGTAAGAGTCAGTAAGAGTCAGTCAGAGTCATTCAGAGTCAGTCAGTGTCAATCAGAGTCAGTCAGAGTCAGTCAGAGTGAAAACAAAATTTCCGCTAAAAATCAAAATCGCGTACAGGTCTTGACCTGTGATAGAATTTCATTTTTCGGAAAAAAAATATTTCTCTCCGATTTGGCTCATTTTTTCAGGACTTAAAGACTTACCTACCCCATCGACGAAAATGTCTTCAGCTATGCAATATATCCATTTTAAATGTTTCCCGAGGTTTTCGGAAAATCACGAATTTCTATCTTCGACAAAAAAATTGTCTCTCCGATTAACCCAGAGTCAGTCAGAGTCAGAGTCAGTCAGAGTCATTCAGAGTCAGTAAGAGTCAGTAAGAGTCAGTCAGAGTCATTCAGAGTCAGTCAGTGTCAGTCAGTGTCAATCAGAGTCAGTCAGAGTCAGTCAGAGTGAAAACAAAATTTCCGCTAAAAATCAAAATCGCGTACAGGTCTTGACCTGTGATAGAATTTCATTTTTCGGAAAAAAAATATTTCTCTCCGATTTGGCTCATTTTTTCAGGACTTAAAGACTTACCTACCCCATCGACGAAAATGTCTTCAGCTATGCAATATATCCATTTTAAATGTTTCCCGAGGTTTTCGGAAAATCACGAATTTCTATCTTCGACAAAAAAATTGTCTCTCCGATTAACCCAGAGTCAGTCAGAGTCAGAGTCAGTCAGAGTCATTCAGAGTCAGTAAGAGTCAGTAAGAGTCAGTCAGAGTCATTCAGAGTCAGTCAGTGTCAATCAGAGTCAGTCAGAGTCAGTCAGAGTGAAAACAAAATTTCCGCTAAAAATCAAAATCGCGTACAGGTCTTGACCTGTGATAGAATTTCATTTTTCGGAAAAAAAATATTTCTCTCCGATTTGGCTCATTTTTTCAGGACTTAAAGACTTACCTACCCCATCGACGAAAATGTCTTCAGCTATGCAATATATCCATTTTAAATGTTTCCCGAGGTTTTCGGAAAATCACGAATTTCTATCTTCGACAAAAAAATTGTCTCTCCGATTAACCCAGAGTCAGTCAGAGTCAGAGTCAGTCAGAGTCATTCAGAGTCAGTAAGAGTCAGTAAGAGTCAGTCAGAGTCATTCAGAGTCAGTCAGTGTCAGTCAGTGTCAATCAGAGTCAGTCAGAGTCAGTCAGAGTGAAAACAAAATTTCCGCTAAAAATCAAAATCGCGTACAGGTCTTGACCTGTGATAGAATTTCATTTTTCGGAAAAAAAATATTTCTCTCCGATTTGGCTCATTTTTTCAGGACTTAAAGACTTACCTACCCCATCGACGAAAATGTCTTCAGCTATGCAATATATCCATTTTAAATGTTTCCCGAGGTTTTCGGAAAATCACGAATTTCTATCTTCGACAAAAAAATTGTCTCTCCGATTAACCCAGAGTCAGTCAGAGTCAGAGTCAGTCAGAGTCATTCAGAGTCAGTAAGAGTCAGTAAGAGTCAGTCAGAGTCATTCAGAGTCAGTCAGTGTCAATCAGAGTCAGTCAGAGTCAGTCAGAGTGAAAACAAAATTTCCGCTAAAAATCAAAATCGCGTACAGGTCTTGACCTGTGATAGAATTTCATTTTTCGGAAAAAAAATATTTCTCTCCGATTTGGCTCATTTTTTCAGGACTTAAAGACTTACCTACCCCATCGACGAAAATGTCTTCAGCTATGCAATATATCCATTTTAAATGTTTCCCGAGGTTTTCGGAAAATCACGAATTTCTATCTTCGACAAAAAAATTGTCTCTCCGATTAACCCAGAGTCAGTCAGAGTCAGAGTCAGTCAGAGTCATTCAGAGTCAGTAAGAGTCAGTAAGAGTCAGTCAGAGTCATTCAGAGTCAGTCAGTGTCAGTCAGTGTCAATCAGAGTCAGTCAGAGTCAGTCAGAGTGAAAACAAAATTTCCGCTAAAAATCAAAATCGCGTACAGGTCTTGACCTGTGATAGAATTTCATTTTTCGGAAAAAAAATATTTCTCTCCGATTTGGCTCATTTTTTCAGGACTTAAAGACTTACCTACCCCATCGACGAAAATGTCTTCAGCTATGCAATATATCCATTTTAAATGTTTCCCGAGGTTTTCGGAAAATCACGAATTTCTATCTTCGACAAAAAAATTGTCTCTCCGATTAACCCAGAGTCAGTCAGAGTCAGAGTCAGTCAGAGTCAGTAAGAGTCAGTAAGAGTCAGTAAGAGTCAGTCAGAGTCATTCAGAGTCAGTCAGTGTCAGTCAGTGTCAATCAGAGTCAGTCAGAGTCAGTCAGAGTGAAAACAAAATTTCCGCTAAAAATCAAAATCGCGTACAGGTCTTGACCTGTGATAGAATTTCATTTTTCGGAAAAAAAATATTTCTCTCCGATTTGGCTCATTTTTTCAGGACTTAAAGACTTACCTACCCCATCGACGAAAATGTCTTCAGCTATGCAATATATCCATTTTAAATGTTTCCCGAGGTTTTCGGAAAATCACGAATTTCTATCTTCGACAAAAAAATTGTCTCTCCGATTAACCCAGAGTCAGTCAGAGTCAGAGTCAGTCAGAGTCAGTAAGAGTCAGTAAGAGTCAGTCAGAGTCATTCAGAGTCAGTCAGTGTCAGTCAGTGTCAATCAGAGTCAGTCAGAGTCAGTCAGAGTGAAAACAAAATTTCCGCTAAAAATCAAAATCGCGTACAGGTCTTGACCTGTGATAGAATTTCATTTTTCGGAAAAAAAATATTTCTCTCCGATTTGGCTCATTTTTTCAGGACTTAAAGACTTACCTACCCCATCGACGAAAATGTCTTCAGCTATGCAATATATCCATTTTAAATGTTTCCCGAGGTTTTCGGAAAATCACGAATTTCTATCTTCGACAAAAAAATTGTCTCTCCGATTAACCCAGAGTCAGTCAGAGTCAGAGTCAGTCAGAGTCATTCAGAGTCAGTAAGAGTCAGTAAGAGTCAGTCAGAGTCATTCAGAGTCAGTCAGTGTCAGTCAGTGTCAATCAGAGTCAGTCAGAGTCAGTCAGAGTGAAAACAAAATTTCCGCTAAAAATCAAAATCGCGTACAGGTCTTGACCTGTGATAGAATTTCATTTTTCGGAAAAAAAATATTTCTCTCCGATTTGGCTCATTTTTTCAGGACTTAAAGACTTACCTACCCCATCGACGAAAATGTCTTCAGCTATGCAATATATCCATTTTAAATGTTTCCCGAGGTTTTCGGAAAATCACGAATTTCTATCTTCGACAAAAAAATTGTCTCTCCGATTAACCCAGAGTCAGTCAGAGTCAGAGTCAGTCAGAGTCAGTCAGAGTCAGTAAGAGTCAGTAAGAGTCATTCAGAGTCAGTCAGTGTCAGTCAGTGTCAATCAGAGTCAGTCAGAGTCAGTCAGAGTGAAAACAAAATTTCCGCTAAAAATCAAAATCGCGTACAGGTCTTGACCTGTGATAGAATTTCATTTTTCGGAAAAAAAATATTTCTCTCCGATTTGGCTCATTTTTTCAGGACTTAAAGACTTACCTACCCCATCGACGAAAATGTCTTCAGCTATGCAATATATCCATTTTAAATGTTTCCCGAGGTTTTCGGAAAATCACGAATTTCTATCTTCGACAAAAAAATTGTCTCTCCGATTAACCCAGAGTCAGTCAGAGTCAGAGTCAGTCAGAGTCATTCAGAGTCAGTAAGAGTCAGTAAGAGTCAGTCAGAGTCATTCAGAGTCAGTCAGTGTCAGTCAGTGTCAATCAGAGTCAGTCAGAGTCAGTCAGAGTGAAAACAAAATTTCCGCTAAAAATCAAAATCGCGTACAGGTCTTGACCTGTGATAGAATTTCATTTTTCGGAAAAAAAATATTTCTCTCCGATTTGGCTCATTTTTTCAGGACTTAAAGACTTACCTACCCCATCGACGAAAATGTCTTCAGCTATGCAATATATCCATTTTAAATGTTTCCCGAGGTTTTCGGAAAATCACGAATTTCTATCTTCGACAAAAAAATTGTCTCTCCGATTAACCCAGAGTCAGTCAGAGTCAGAGTCAGTCAGAGTCATTCAGAGTCAGTAAGAGTCAGTAAGAGTCAGTCAGAGTCATTCAGAGTCAGTCAGTGTCAGTCAGTGTCAATCAGAGTCAGTCAGAGTCAGTCAGAGTGAAAACAAAATTTCCGCTAAAAATCAAAATCGCGTACAGGTCTTGACCTGTGATAGAATTTCATTTTTCGGAAAAAAAATATTTCTCTCCGATTTGGCTCATTTTTTCAGGACTTAAAGACTTACCTACCCCATCGACAAAAATGTCTTCAGCTATGCAATATATCCATTTTAAATGTTTCCCGAGGTTTTCGGAAAATCACGAATTTCTATCTTCGACAAAAAAATTGTCTCTCCGATTAACCCAGAGTCAGTCAGAGTCAGAGTCAGTCAGAGTCAGTAAGAGTCAGTAAGAGTCAGTCAGAGTCATTCAGAGTCAGTCAGTGTCAGTCAGTGTCAATCAGAGTCAGTCAGAGTCAGTCAGAGTGAAAACAAAATTTCCGCTAAAAATCAAAATCGCGTACAGGTCTTGACCTGTGATAGAATTTCATTTTTCGGAAAAAAAATATTTCTCTCCGATTTGGCTCATTTTTTCAGGACTTAAAGACTTACCTACCCCATCGACGAAAATGTCTTCAGCTATGCAATATATCCATTTTAAATGTTTCCCGAGGTTTTCGGAAAATCACGAATTTCTATCTTCGACAAAAAAATTGTCTCTCCGATTAACCCAGAGTCAGTCAGAGTCAGAGTCAGTCAGAGTCATTCAGAGTCAGTAAGAGTCAGTAAGAGTCAGTCAGAGTCAGTCAGAGTCAGTCAGTGTCAGTCAGTGTCAATCAGAGTCAGTCAGAGTCAGTCAGAGTGAAAACAAAATTTCCGCTAAAAATCAAAATCGCGTACAGGTCTTGACCTGTGATAGAATTTCATTTTTCGGAAAAAAAATATTTCTCTCCGATTTGGCTCATTTTTTCAGGACTTAAAGACTTACCTACCCCATCGACGAAAATGTCTTCAGCTATGCAATATATCCATTTTAAATGTTTCCCGAGGTTTTCGGAAAATCACGAATTTCTATCTTCGACAAAAAAATTGTCTCTCCGATTAACCCAGAGTCAGTCAGAGTCAGAGTCAGTCAGAGTCATTCAGAGTCAGTAAGAGTCAGTAAGAGTCAGTCAGAGTCATTCAGAGTCAGTCAGTGTCAGTCAGTGTCAATCAGAGTCAGTCAGAGTCAGTCAGAGTGAAAACAAAATTTCCGCTAAAAATCAAAATCGCGTACAGGTCTTGACCTGTGATAGAATTTCATTTTTCGGAAAAAAAATATTTCTCTCCGATTTGGCTCATTTTTTCAGGACTTAAAGACTTACCTACCCCATCGACGAAAATGTCTTCAGCTATGCAATATATCCATTTTAAATGTTTCCCGAGGTTTTCGGAAAATCACGAATTTCTATCTTCGACAAAAAAATTGTCTCTCCGATTAACCCAGAGTCAGTCAGAGTCAGAGTCAGTCAGAGTCAGTAAGAGTCAGTAAGAGTCAGTCAGAGTCATTCAGAGTCAGTCAGTGTCAGTCAGTGTCAATCAGAGTCAGTCAGAGTCAGTCAGAGTGAAAACAAAATTTCCGCTAAAAATCAAAATCGCGTACAGGTCTTGACCTGTGATAGAATTTCATTTTTCGGAAAAAAAATATTTCTCTCCGATTTGGCTCATTTTTTCAGGACTTAAAGACTTACCTACCCCATCGACGAAAATGTCTTCAGCTATGCAATATATCCATTTTAAATGTTTCCCGAGGTTTTCGGAAAATCACGAATTTCTATCTTCGACAAAAAAATTGTCTCTCCGATTAACCCAGAGTCAGTCAGAGTCAGAGTCAGTCAGAGTCATTCAGAGTCAGTAAGAGTCAGTAAGAGTCAGTCAGAGTCATTCAGAGTCAGTCAGTGTCAGTCAGTGTCAATCAGAGTCAGTCAGAGTCAGTCAGAGTGAAAACAAAATTTCCGCTAAAAATCAAAATCGCGTACAGGTCTTGACCTGTGATAGAATTTCATTTTTCGGAAAAAAAATATTTCTCTCCGATTTGGCTCATTTTTTCAGGACTTAAAGACTTACCTACCCCATCGACGAAAATGTCTTCAGCTATGCAATATATCCATTTTAAATGTTTCCCGAGGTTTTCGGAAAATCACGAATTTCTATCTTCGACAAAAAAATTGTCTCTCCGATTAACCCAGAGTCAGTCAGAGTCAGAGTCAGTCAGAGTCATTCAGAGTCAGTAAGAGTCAGTAAGAGTCAGTCAGAGTCATTCAGAGTCAGTCAGTGTCAGTCAGTGTCAATCAGAGTCAGTCAGAGTCAGTCAGAGTGAAAACAAAATTTCCGCTAAAAATCAAAATCGCGTACAGGTCTTGACCTGTGATAGAATTTCATTTTTCGGAAAAAAAATATTTCTCTCCGATTTGGCTCATTTTTTCAGGACTTAAAGACTTACCTACCCCATCGACGAAAATGTCTTCAGCTATGCAATATATCCATTTTAAATGTTTCCCGAGGTTTTCGGAAAATCACGAATTTCTATCTTCGACAAAAAAATTGTCTCTCCGATTAACCCAGAGTCAGTCAGAGTCAGAGTCAGTCAGAGTCATATTTCTCTCCGATTTGGCTCATTTTTTCAGGACTTAAAGACTTACCTACCCCATCGACGAAAATGTCTTCAGCTATGCAATATATCCATTTTAAATGTTTCCCGAGGTTTTCGGAAAATCACGAATTTCTATCTTCGACAAAAAAATTGTCTCTCCGATTAACCCAGAGTCAGTCAGAGTCAGAGTCAGTCAGAGTCATTCAGAGTCAGTAAGAGTCAGTAAGAGTCAGTCAGAGTCATTCAGAGTCAGTCAGTGTCAGTCAGTGTCAATCAGAGTCAGTCAGAGTCAGTCAGAGTGAAAACAAAATTTCCGCTAAAAATCAAAATCGCGTACAGGTCTTGACCTGTGATAGAATTTCATTTTTCGGAAAAAAAATATTTCTCTCCGATTTGGCTCATTTTTTCAGGACTTAAAGACTTACCTACCCCATCGACGAAAATGTCTTCAGCTATGCAATATATCCATTTTAAATGTTTCCCGAGGTTTTCGGAAAATCACGAATTTCTATCTTCGACAAAAAAATTGTCTCTCCGATTAACCCAGAGTCAGTCAGAGTCAGAGTCAGTCAGAGTCATTCAGAGTCAGTAAGAGTCAGTAAGAGTCAGTCAGAGTCATTCAGAGTCAGTCAGTGTCAGTCAGTGTCAATCAGAGTCAGTCAGAGTCAGTCAGAGTGAAAACAAAATTTCCGCTAAAAATCAAAATCGCGTACAGGTCTTGACCTGTGATAGAATTTCATTTTTCGGAAAAAAAATATTTCTCTCCGATTTGGCTCATTTTTTCAGGACTTAAAGACTTACCTACCCCATCGACGAAAATGTCTTCAGCTATGCAATATATCCATTTTAAATGTTTCCCGAGGTTTTCGGAAAATCACGAATTTCTATCTTCGACAAAAAAATTGTCTCTCCGATTAACCCAGAGTCAGTCAGAGTCAGAGTCAGTCAGAGTCAGTAAGAGTCAGTAAGAGTCAGTCAGAGTCATTCAGAGTCAGTCAGTGTCAGTCAGTGTCAATCAGAGTCAGTCAGAGTCAGTCAGAGTGAAAACAAAATTTCCGCTAAAAATCAAAATCGCGTACAGGTCTTGACCTGTGATAGAATTTCATTTTTCGGAAAAAAAATATTTCTCTCCGATTTGGCTCATTTTTTCAGGACTTAAAGACTTACCTACCCCATCGACGAAAATGTCTTCAGCTATGCAATATATCCATTTTAAATGTTTCCCGAGGTTTTCGGAAAATCACGAATTTCTATCTTCGACAAAAAAATTGTCTCTCCGATTAACCCAGAGTCAGTCAGAGTCAGAGTCAGTCAGAGTCATTCAGAGTCAGTAAGAGTCAGTAAGAGTCAGTCAGAGTCATTCAGAGTCAGTCAGTGTCAGTCAGTGTCAATCAGAGTCAGTCAGAGTCAGTCAGAGTGAAAACAAAATTTCCGCTAAAAATCAAAATCGCGTACAGGTCTTGACCTGTGATAGAATTTCATTTTTCGGAAAAAAAATATTTCTCTCCGATTTGGCTCATTTTTTCAGGACTTAAAGACTTACCTACCCCATCGACGAAAATGTCTTCAGCTATGCAATATATCCATTTTAAATGTTTCCCGAGGTTTTCGGAAAATCACGAATTTCTATCTTCGACAAAAAAATTGTCTCTCCGATTAACCCAGAGTCAGTCAGAGTCAGAGTCAGTCAGAGTCATTCAGAGTCAGTAAGAGTCAGTAAGAGTCAGTCAGAGTCATTCAGAGTCAGTCAGTGTCAGTCAGTGTCAATCAGAGTCAGTCAGAGTCAGTCAGAGTGAAAACAAAATTTCCGCTAAAAATCAAAATCGCGTACAGGTCTTGACCTGTGATAGAATTTCATTTTTCGGAAAAAAAATATTTCTCTCCGATTTGGCTCATTTTTTCAGGACTTAAAGACTTACCTACCCCATCGACGAAAATGTCTTCAGCTATGCAATATATCCATTTTAAATGTTTCCCGAGGTTTTCGGAAAATCACGAATTTCTATCTTCGACAAAAAAATTGTCTCTCCGATTAACCCAGAGTCAGTCAGAGTCAGAGTCAGTCAGAGTCAGTAAGAGTCAGTAAGAGTCAGTCAGAGTCATTCAGAGTCAGTCAGTGTCAGTCAGTGTCAATCAGAGTCAGTCAGAGTCAGTCAGAGTGAAAACAAAATTTCCGCTAAAAATCAAAATCGCGTACAGGTCTTGACCTGTGATAGAATTTCATTTTTCGGAAAAAAAATATTTCTCTCCGATTTGGCTCATTTTTTCAGGACTTAAAGACTTACCTACCCCATCGACGAAAATGTCTTCAGCTATGCAATATATCCATTTTAAATGTTTCCCGAGGTTTTCGGAAAATCACGAATTTCTATCTTCGACAAAAAAATTGTCTCTCCGATTAACCCAGAGTCAGTCAGAGTCAGAGTCAGTCAGAGTCATTCAGAGTCAGTAAGAGTCAGTAAGAGTCAGTCAGAGTCATTCAGAGTCAGTCAGTGTCAGTCAGTGTCAATCAGAGTCAGTCAGAGTCAGTCAGAGTGAAAACAAAATTTCCGCTAAAAATCAAAATCGCGTACAGGTCTTGACCTGTGATAGAATTTCATTTTTCGGAAAAAAAATATTTCTCTCCGATTTGGCTCATTTTTTCAGGACTTAAAGACTTACCTACCCCATCGACGAAAATGTCTTCAGCTATGCAATATATCCATTTTAAATGTTTCCCGAGGTTTTCGGAAAATCACGAATTTCTATCTTCGACAAAAAAATTGTCTCTCCGATTAACCCAGAGTCAGTCAGAGTCAGAGTCAGTAAGAGTCAGTAAGAGTCAGTCAGAGTCATTCAGAGTCAGTCAGTGTCAGTCAGTGTCAATCAGAGTCAGTCAGAGTCAGTCAGAGTGAAAACAAAATTTCCGCTAAAAATCAAAATCGCGTACAGGTCTTGACCTGTGATAGAATTTCATTTTTCGGAAAAAAAATATTTCTCTCCGATTTGGCTCATTTTTTCAGGACTTAAAGACTTACCTACCCCATCGACGAAAATGTCTTCAGCTATGCGATATATCCATTTTAAATGTTTCCCGAGGTTTTCGGAAAATCACGAATTTCTATCTTCGACAAAAAAATTGTCTCTCCGATTAACCCAGAGTCAGTCAGAGTCAGAGTCAGTCAGAGTCAGTAAGAGTCAGTAAGAGTCAGTCAGAGTCATTCAGAGTCAGTCAGTGTCAGTCAGTGTCAATCAGAGTCAGTCAGAGTCAGTCAGAGTGAAAACAAAATTTCCGCTAAAAATCAAAATCGCGTACAGGTCTTGACCTGTGATAGAATTTCATTTTTCGGAAAAAAAATATTTCTCTCCGATTTGGCTCATTTTTTCAGGACTTAAAGACTTACCTACCCCATCGACGAAAATGTCTTCAGCTATGCAATATATCCATTTTAAATGTTTCCCGAGGTTTTCGGAAAATCACGAATTTCTATCTTCGACAAAAAAATTGTCTCTCCGATTAACCCAGAGTCAGTCAGAGTCAGAGTCAGTCAGAGTCATTCAGAGTCAGTAAGAGTCAGTAAGAGTCAGTCAGAGTCATTCAGAGTCAGTCAGTGTCAGTCAGTGTCAATCAGAGTCAGTCAGAGTCAGTCAGAGTGAAAACAAAATTTCCGCTAAAAATCAAAATCGCGTACAGGTCTTGACCTGTGATAGAATTTCATTTTTCGGAAAAAAAATATTTCTCTCCGATTTGGCTCATTTTTTCAGGACTTAAAGACTTACCTACCCCATCGACGAAAATGTCTTCAGCTATGCAATATATCCATTTTAAATGTTTCCCGAGGTTTTCGGAAAATCACGAATTTCTATCTTCGACAAAAAAATTGTCTCTCCGATTAACCCAGAGTCAGTCAGAGTCAGTCAGAGTCATTCAGAGTCAGTAAGAGTCAGTAAGAGTCAGTCAGAGTCATTCAGAGTCAGTCAGTGTCAGTCAGTGTCAATCAGAGTCAGTCAGAGTCAGTCAGAGTGAAAACAAAATTTCCGCTAAAAATCAAAATCGCGTACAGGTCTTGACCTGTGATAGAATTTCATTTTTCGGAAAAAAAATATTTCTCTCCGATTTGGCTCATTTTTTCAGGACTTAAAGACTTACCTACCCCATCGACGAAAATGTCTTCAGCTATGCAATATATCCATTTTAAATGTTTCCCGAGGTTTTCGGAAAATCACGAATTTCTATCTTCGACAAAAAAATTGTCTCTCCGATTAACCCAGAGTCAGTCAGAGTCAGAGTCAGTCAGAGTCAGTAAGAGTCAGTAAGAGTCAGTCAGAGTCATTCAGAGTCAGTCAGTGTCAGTCAGTGTCAATCAGAGTCAGTCAGAGTCAGTCAGAGTGAAAACAAAATTTCCGCTAAAAATCAAAATCGCGTACAGGTCTTGACCTGTGATAGAATTTCATTTTTCGGAAAAAAAATATTTCTCTCCGATTTGGCTCATTTTTTCAGGACTTAAAGACTTACCTACCCCATCGACGAAAATGTCTTCAGCTATGCAATATATCCATTTTAAATGTTTCCCGAGGTTTTCGGAAAATCACGAATTTCTATCTTCGACAAAAAAATTGTCTCTCCGATTAACCCAGAGTCAGTCAGAGTCAGAGTCAGTCAGAGTCATTCAGAGTCATTCAGAGTCAGTAAGAGTCAGTCAGAGTCATTCAGAGTCAGTCAGTGTCAGTCAGTGTCAATCAGAGTCAGTCAGAGTCAGTCAGAGTGAAAACAAAATTTCCGCTAAAAATCAAAATCGCGTACAGGTCTTGACCTGTGATAGAATTTCATTTTTCGGAAAAAAAATATTTCTCTCCGATTTGGCTCATTTTTTCAGGACTTAAAGACTTACCTACCCCATCGACGAAAATGTCTTCAGCTATGCAATATATCCATTTTAAATGTTTCCCGAGGTTTTCGGAAAATCACGAATTTCTATCTTCGACAAAAAAATTGTCTCTCCGATTAACCCAGAGTCAGTCAGAGTCAGAGTCAGTCAGAGTCATTCAGAGTCAGTAAGAGTCAGTAAGAGTCAGTCAGAGTCATTCAGAGTCAGTCAGTGTCAGTCAGTGTCAATCAGAGTCAGTCAGAGTCAGTCAGAGTGAAAACAAAATTTCCGCTAAAAATCAAAATCGCGTACAGGTCTTGACCTGTGATAAAATTTCATTTGTCGGAAAAAAAATATTTCTCTCCGATTTGGCTCATTTTTTCAGGACTTAAAGACTTACCTACCCCATCGACGAAAATGTCTTCAGCTATGCAATATATCCATTTTAAATGTTTCCCGAGGTTTTCGGAAAATCACGAATTTCTATCTTCGACAAAAAAATTGTCTCTCCGATTAACCCAGAGTCAGTCAGAGTCAGAGTCAGTCAGAGTCATTCAGAGTCAGTAAGAGTCAGTAAGAGTCAGTCAGAGTCATTCAGAGTCAGTCAGTGTCAGTCAGTGTCAATCAGAGTCAGTCAGAGTCAGTCAGAGTGAAAACAAAATTTCCGCTAAATATCAAAATCGCGTACAGGTCTTGACCTGTGATAGAATTTCATTTTTCGGAAAAAAAATATTTCTCTCCGATTTGGCTCATTTTTTCAGGACTTAAAGACTTACCTACCCCATCGACGAAAATGTCTTCAGCTATGCAATATATCCATTTTAAATGTTTCCCGAGGTTTTCGGAAAATCACGAATTTCTATCTTCGACAAAAAAATTGTCTCTCCGATTAACCCAGAGTCAGTCAGAGTCAGAGTCAGTCAGAGTCATTCAGAGTCAGTAAGAGTCAGTAAGAGTCAGTCAGAGTCATTCAGAGTCAGTCAGTGTCAGTCAGTGTCAATCAGAGTCAGTCAGAGTCAGTCAGAGTGAAAACAAAATTTCCGCTAAAAATCAAAATCGCGTACAGGTCTTGACCTGTGATAGAATTTCATTTTTCGGAAAAAAAATATTTCTCTCCGATTTGGCTCATTTTTTCAGGACTTAAAGACTTACCTACCCCATCGACGAAAATGTCTTCAGCTATGCAATATATCCATTTTAAATGTTTCCCGAGGTTTTCGGAAAATCACGAATTTCTATCTTCGACAAAAAAATTGTCTCTCCGATTAACCCAGAGTCAGTCAGAGTCAGAGTCAGTCAGAGTCATTCAGAGTCAGTAAGAGTCAGTAAGAGTCAGTCAGAGTCATTCAGAGTCAGTCAGTGTCAGTCAGTGTCAATCAGAGTCAGTCAGAGTCAGTCAGAGTGAAAACAAAATTTCCGCTAAAAATCAAAATCGCGTACATGTCTTGACCTGTGATAGAATTTCATTTTTCGGAAAAAAAATATTTCTCTCCGATTTGGCTCATTTTTTCAGGACTTAAAGACTTACCTACCCCATCGACGAAAATGTCTTCAGCTATGCAATATATCCATTTTAAATGTTTCCCGAGGTTTTCGGAAAATCACGAATTTCTATCTTCGACAAAAAAATTGTCTCTCCGATTAACCCAGAGTCAGTCAGAGTCAGAGTCAGTCAGAGTCATTCAGAGTCAGTAAGAGTCAGTAAGAGTCAGTCAGAGTCATTCAGAGTCAGTCAGTGTCAGTCAGTGTCAATCAGAGTCAGTCAGAGTCAGTCAGAGTGAAAACAAAATTTCCGCTAAAAATCAAAATCGCGTACAGGTCTTGACCTGTGATAGAATTTCATTTTTCGGAAAAAAAATATTTCTCTCCGATTTGGCTCATTTTTTCAGGACTTAAAGACTTACCTACCCCATCGACGAAAATGTCTTCAGCTATGCAATATATCCATTTTAAATGTTTCCCGAGGTTTTCGGAAAATCACGAATTTCTATCTTCGACAAAAAAATTGTCTCTCCGATTAACCCAGAGTCAGTCAGAGTCAGAGTCAGTCAGAGTCATTCAGAGTCAGTAAGAGTCAGTAAGAGTCAGTCAGAGTCATTCAGAGTCAGTCAGTGTCAGTCAGTGTCAATCAGAGTCAGTCAGAGTCAGTCAGAGTGAAAACAAAATTTCCGCTAAAAATCAAAATCGCGTACAGGTCTTGACCTGTGATAGAATTTCATTTTTCGGAAAAAAAATATTTCTCTCCGATTTGGCTCATTTTTTCAGGACTTAAAGACTTACCTACCCCATCGACGAAAATGTCTTCAGCTATGCAATATATCCATTTTAAATGTTTCCCGAGGTTTTCGGAAAATCACGAATTTCTATCTTCGACAAAAAAATTGTCTCTCCGATTAACCCAGAGTCAGTCAGAGTCAGAGTCAGTCAGAGTCATTCAGAGTCAGTAAGAGTCAGTAAGAGTCAGTCAGAGTCATTCAGAGTCAGTCAGTGTCAGTCAGTGTCAATCAGAGTCAGTCAGAGTCAGTCAGAGTGAAAACAAAATTTCCGCTAAAAATCAAAATCGCGTACAGGTCTTGACCTGTGATAGAATTTCATTTTTCGGAAAAAAAATATTTCTCTCCGATTTGGCTCATTTTTTCAGGACTTAAAGACTTACCTACCCCATCGACGAAAATGTCTTCAGCTATGCAATATATCCATTTTAAATGTTTCCCGAGGTTTTCGGAAAATCACGAATTTCTATCTTCGACAAAAAATTGTCTCTCCGATTAACCCAGAGTCAGTCAGAGTCAGAGTCAGTCAGAGTCATTCAGAGTCAGTAAGAGTCAGTAAGAGTCAGTAAGAGTCAGTCAGAGTCATTCAGAGTCAGTCAGTGTCAGTCAGTGTCAATCAGAGTCAGTCAGAGTCAGTCAGAGTGAAAACAAAATTTCCGCTAAAAATCAAAATCGCGTACAGGTCTTGACCTGTGATAGAATTTCATTTTTCGGAAAAAAAATATTTCTCTCCGATTTGGCTCATTTTTTCAGGACTTAAAGACTTACCTACCCCATCGACGAAAATGTCTTCAGCTATGCAATATATCCATTTTAAATGTTTCCAGAGGTTTTCGGAAAATCACGAATTTCTATCTTCGACAAAAAAATTGTCTCTCCGATTAACCCAGAGTCAGTCAGAGTCAGAGTCAGTCAGAGTCATTCAGAGTCAGTAAGAGTCAGTAAGAGTCAGTCAGAGTCATTCAGAGTCAGTCAGTGTCAGTCAGTGTCAATCAGAGTCAGTCAGAGTCAGTCAGAGTGAAAACAAAATTTCCGCTAAAAATCAAAATCGCGTACAGGTCTTGACCTGTGATAGAATTTCATTTTTCGGAAAAAAAATATTTCTCTCCGATTTGGCTCATTTTTTCAGGACTTAAAGACTTACCTACCCCATCGACGAAAATGTCTTCAGCTATGCAATATATCCATTTTAAATGTTTCCCGAGGTTTTCGGAAAATCACGAATTTCTATCTTCGACAAAAAAATTGTCTCTCCGATTAACCCAGAGTCAGTCAGAGTCAGAGTCAGTCAGAGTCATTCAGAGTCAGTAAGAGTCAGTAAGAGTCAGTCAGAGTCATTCAGAGTCATTCAGAGTCAGTCAGTGTCAGTCAGTGTCAATCAGAGTCAGTCAGAGTCAGTCAGAGTGAAAACAAAATTTCCGCTAAAAATCAAAATCGCGTACAGGTCTTGACCTGTGATAGAATTTCATTTTTCGGAAAAAAAATATTTCTCTCCGATTTGGCTCATTTTTTCAGGACTTAAAGATTACCTACCCCATCGACGAAAATGTCTTCAGCTATGCAATATATCCATTTTAAATGTTTCCCGAGGTTTTCGGAAAATCACGAATTTCTATCTTCGACAAAAAAATTGTCTCTCCGATTAACCCAGAGTCAGTCAGAGTCAGAGTCATTCAGAGTCAGTAAGAGTCAGTAAGAGTCAGTAAGAGTCAGTCAGAGTCATTCAGAGTCAGTCAGTGTCAGTCAGTGTCAATCAGAGTCAGTCAGAGTCAGTCAGAGTGAAAACAAAATTTCCGCTAAAAATCAAAATCGCGTACAGGTCTTGACCTGTGATAGAATTTCATTTTTCGGGAAAAAAATATTTCTCTCCGATTTGGCTCATTTTTTCAGGACTTAAAGACTTACCTACCCCATCGACGAAAATGTCTTCAGCTATGCAATATATCCATTTTAAATGTTTCCCGAGGTTTTCGGAAAATCACGAATTTCTATCTTCGACAAAAAAATTGTCTCTCCGATTAACCCAGAGTCAGTCAGAGTCAGAGTCAGTCAGAGTCATTCAGAGTCAGTAAGAGTCAGTAAGAGTCAGTCAGAGTCATTCAGAGTCAGTCAGTGTCAGTCAGTGTCAATCAGAGTCAGTCAGAGTCAGTCAGAGTGAAAACAAAATTTCCGCTAAAAATCAAAATCGCGTACAGGTCTTGACCTGTGATAGAATTTCATTTTTCGGAAAAAAAATATTTCTCTCCGATTTGGCTCATTTTTTCAGGACTTAAAGACTTACCTACCCCATCGACGAAAATGTCTTCAGCTATGCAATATATCCATTTTAAATGTTTCCCGAGGTTTTCGGAAAATCACGAATTTCTATCTTCGACAAAAAAATTGTCTCTCCGATTAACCCAGAGTCAGTCAGAGTCAGAGTCAGTCAGAGTCATTCAGAGTCAGTAAGAGTCAGTAAGAGTCAGTCAGAGTCATTCAGAGTCAGTCAGTGTCAGTCAGTGTCAATCAGAGTCAGTCAGAGTCAGTCAGAGTGAAAACAAAATTTCCGCTAAAAATCAAAATCGCGTACAGGTCTTGACCTGTGATAGAATTTCATTTTTCGGAAAAAAAATATTTCTCTCCGATTTGGCTCATTTTTTCAGGACTTAAAGACTTACCTACCCCATCGACGAAAATGTCTTCAGCTATGCAATATATCCATTTTAAATGTTTCCCGAGGTTTTCGGAAAATCACGAATTTCTATCTTCGACAAAAAAATTGTCTCTCCGATTAACCCAGAGTCAGTCAGAGTCAGAGTCAGTCAGAGTCATTCAGAGTCAGTAAGAGTCAGTAAGAGTCAGTCAGAGTCATTCAGAGTCAGTCAGTGTCAGTCAGTGTCAATCAGAGTCAGTCAGAGTCAGTCAGAGTGAAAACAAAATTTCCGCTAAAAATCAAAATCGCGTACAGGTCTTGACCTGTGATAGAATTTCATTTTTCGGAAAAAAAATATTTCTCTCCGATTTGGCTCATTTTTTCAGGACTTAAAGACTTACCTACCCCATCGACGAAAATGTCTTCAGCTATGCAATATATCCATTTTAAATGTTTCCCGAGGTTTTCGGAAAATCACGAATTTCTATCTTCGACAAAAAAATTGTCTCTCCGATTAACCCAGAGTCAGTCAGAGTCAGAGTCAGTCAGAGTCATTCAGAGTCAGTAAGAGTCAGTAAGAGTCAGTCAGAGTCATTCAGAGTCAGTCAGTGTCAGTCAGTGTCAATCAGAGTCAGTCAGAGTCAGTCAGAGTGAAAACAAAATTTCCGCTAAAAATCAAAATCGCGTACAGGTCTTGACCTGTGATAGAATTTCATTTTTCGGAAAAAAAATATTTCTCTCCGATTTGGCTCATTTTTTCAGGACTTAAAGACTTACCTACCCCATCGACGAAAATGTCTTCAGCTATGCAATATATCCATTTTAAATGTTTCCCGAGGTTTTCGGAAAATCACGAATTTCTATCTTCGACAAAAAAATTGTCTCTCCGATTAACCCAGAGTCAGTCAGAGTCAGAGTCAGTCAGAGTCATTCAGAGTCAGTAAGAGTCAGTAAGAGTCAGTCAGAGTCATTCAGAGTCATTCAGAGTCAGTCAGTGTCAGTCAGTGTCAATCAGAGTCAGTCAGAGTCAGTCAGAGTGAAAACAAAATTTCCGCTAAAAATCAAAATCGCGTACAGGTCTTGACCTGTGATAGAATTTCATTTTTCGGAAAAAAAATATTTCTCTCCGATTTGGCTCATTTTTTCAGGACTTAAAGACTTACCTACCCCATCGACGAAAATGTCTTCAGCTATGCAATATATCCATTTTAAATGTTTCCCGAGGTTTTCGGAAAATCACGAATTTCTATCTTCGACAAAAAAATTGTCTCTCCGATTAACCCAGAGTCAGTCAGAGTCAGAGTCAGTCAGAGTCATTCAGAGTCAGTAAGAGTCAGTAAGAGTCAGTCAGAGTCATTCAGAGTCAGTCAGTGTCAGTCAGTGTCAATCAGAGTCAGTCAGAGTCAGTCAGAGTGAAAACAAAATTTCCGCTAAAAATCAAAATCGCGTACAGGTCTTGACCTGTGATAGAATTTCATTTTTCGGAAAAAAAATATTTCTCTCCGATTTGGCTCATTTTTTCAGGACTTAAAGACTTACCTACCCCATCGACGAAAATGTCTTCAGCTATGCAATATATCCATTTTAAATGTTTCCCGAGGTTTTCGGAAAATCACGAATTTCTATCTTCGACAAAAAAATTGTCTCTCCGATTAACCCAGAGTCAGTCAGAGTCAGAGTCAGTCAGAGTCATTCAGAGTCAGTAAGAGTCAGTAAGAGTCAGTCAGAGTCATTCAGAGTCATTCAGAGTCAGTCAGTGTCAGTCAGTGTCAATCAGAGTCAGTCAGAGTCAGTCAGAGTGAAAACAAAATTTCCGCTAAAAATCAAAATCGCGTACAGGTCTTGACCTGTGATAGAATTTCATTTTTCGGAAAAAAAATATTTCTCTCCGATTTGGCTCATTTTTTCAGGACTTAAAGACTTACCTACCCCATCGACGAAAATGTCTTCAGCTATGCAATATATCCATTTTAAATGTTTCCCGAGGTTTTCGGAAAATCACGAATTTCTATCTTCGACAAAAAAATTGTCTCTCCGATTAACCCAGAGTCAGTCAGAGTCAGAGTCAGTCAGAGTCATTCAGAGTCAGTAAGAGTCAGTAAGAGTCAGTCAGAGTCATTCAGAGTCAGTCAGTGTCAGTCAGTGTCAATCAGAGTCAGTCAGAGTCAGTCAGAGTGAAAACAAAATTTCCGCTAAAAATCAAAATCGCGTACAGGTCTTGACCTGTGATAGAATTTCATTTTTCGGAAAAAAAATATTTCTCTCCGATTTGGCTCATTTTTTCAGGACTTAAAGACTTACCTACCCCATCGACGAAAATGTCTTCAGCTATGCAATATATCCATTTTAAATGTTTCCCGAGGTTTTCGGAAAATCACGAATTTCTATCTTCGACAAAAAAATTGTCTCTCCGATTAACCCAGAGTCAGTCAGAGTCAGAGTCAGTCAGAGTCAGTAAGAGTCAGTAAGAGTCAGTCAGAGTCATTCAGAGTCAGTCAGTGTCAGTCAGTGTCAATCAGAGTCAGTCAGAGTCAGTCAGAGTGAAAACAAAATTTCCGCTAAAAATCAAAATCGCGTACAGGTCTTGACCTGTGATAGAATTTCATTTTTCGGAAAAAAAATATTTCTCTCCGATTTGGCTCATTTTTTCAGGACTTAAAGACTTACCTACCCCATCGACGAAAATGTCTTCAGCTATGCAATATATCCATTTTAAATGTTTCCCGAGGTTTTCGGAAAATCACGAATTTCTATCTTCGACAAAAAAATTGTCTCTCCGATTAACCCAGAGTCAGTCAGAGTCAGAGTCAGTCAGAGTCATTCAGAGTCAGTAAGAGTCAGTAAGAGTCAGTCAGAGTCATTCAGAGTCAGTCAGTGTCAGTCAGTGTCAATCAGAGTCAGTCAGAGTCAGTCAGAGTGAAAACAAAATTTCCGCTAAAAATCAAAATCGCGTACAGGTCTTGACCTGTGATAGAATTTCATTTTTCGGAAAAAAAATATTTCTCTCCGATTTGGCTCATTTTTTCAGGACTTAAAGACTTACCTACCCCATCGACGAAAATGTCTTCAGCTATGCAATATATCCATTTTAAATGTTTCCCGAGGTTTTCGGAAAATCACGAATTTCTATCTTCGACAAAAAAATTGTCTCTCCGATTATCCCAGAGTCAGTCAGAGTCAGAGTCAGTCAGAGTCATTCAGAGTCAGTAAGAGTCAGTAAGAGTCAGTCAGAGTCATTCAGAGTCAGTCAGTGTCAGTCAGTGTCAATCAGAGTCAGTCAGAGTCAGTCAGAGTGAAAACAAAATTTCCGCTAAAAATCAAAATCGCGTACAGGGTTTGACCTGTGATAGAATTTCATTTTTCGGAAAAAAAATATTTCTCTCCGATTTGGCTCATTTTTTCAGGACTTAAAGACTTACCTACCTCATCGACGAAAATGTCTTCAGCTATGCAATATATCCATTTTAAATGTTTCCCGAGGTTTTCGGAAAATCACGAATTTCTATCTTCGACAAAAAAATTGTCTCTCCGATTAACCCAGAGTCAGTCAGAGTCAGAGTCAGTCAGAGTCATTCAGAGTCAGTAAGAGTCAGTAAGAGTCAGTCAGAGTCATTCAGAGTCAGTCAGTGTCAGTCAGTGTCAATCAGAGTCAGTCAGAGTCAGTCAGAGTGAAAACAAAATTTCCGCTAAAAATCAAAATCGCGTACAGGTCTTGACCTGTGATAGAATTTCATTTTTCGGAAAAAAAATATTTCTCTCCGATTTGGCTCATTTTTTCAGGACTTAAAGACTTACCTACCCCATCGACGAAAATGTCTTCAGCTATGCAATATATCCATTTTAAATGTTTCCCGAGGTTTTCGAAAAATCACGAATTTCTATCTTCGACAAAAAAATTGTCTCTCCGATTAACCCAGAGTCAGTCAGAGTCAGAGTCAGTCAGAGTCATTCAGAGTCAGTAAGAGTCAGTAAGAGTCAGTCAGAGTCATTCAGAGTCAGTCAGTGTCAGTCAGTGTCAATCAGAGTCAGTCAGAGTCAGTCAGAGTGAAAACAAAATTTCCGCTAAAAATCAAAATCGCGTACAGGTCTTGACCTGTGATAGAATTTCATTTTTCGGAAAAAAAATATTTCTCTCCGATTTGGCTCATTTTTTCAGGACTTAAAGACTTACCTACCCCATCGACGAAAATGTCTTCAGCTATGCAATATATCCATTTTAAATGTTTCCCGAGGTTTTCGGAAAATCACGAATTTCTATCTTCGACAAAAAAATTGTCTCTCCGATTAACCCAGAGTCAGTCAGAGTCAGAGTCAGTCAGAGTCATTCAGAGTCAGTAAGAGTCAGTAAGAGTCAGTCAGAGTCATTCAGAGTCAGTCAGTGTCAGTCAGTGTCAATCAGAGTCAGTCAGAGTCAGTCAGAGTGAAAACAAAATTTCCGCTAAAAATCAAAATCGCGTACAGGTCTTGACCTGTGATAGAATTTCATTTTTCGGAAAAAAAATATTTCTCTCCGATTTGGCTCATTTTTTCAGGACTTAAAGACTTACCTACCCCATCGACGAAAATGTCTTCAGCTATGCAATATATCCATTTTAAATGTTTCCCGAGGTTTTCGGAAAATCACGAATTTCTATCTTCGACAAAAAAATTGTCTCTCCGATTAACCCAGAGTCAGTCAGAGTCAGAGTCAGTCAGAGTCAGTAAGAGTCAGTAAGAGTCAGTCAGAGTCATTCAGAGTCAGTCAGTGTCAGTCAGTGTCAATCAGAGTCAGTCAGAGTCAGTCAGAGTGAAAACAAAATTTCCGCTAAAAATCAAAATCGCGTACAGGTCTTGACCTGTGATAGAATTTCATTTTTCGGAAAAAAAATATTTCTCTCCGATTTGGCTCATTTTTTCAGGACTTAAAGACTTACCTACCCCATCGACGAAAATGTCTTCAGCTATGCAATATATCCATTTTAAATGTTTCCCGAGGTTTTCGGAAAATCACGAATTTCTATCTTCGACAAAAAAATTGTCTCTCCGATTAACCCAGAGTCAGTCAGAGTCAGAGTCAGTCAGAGTCATTCAGAGTCAGTAAGAGTCAGTAAGAGTCAGTCAGAGTCATTCAGAGTCATTCAGAGTCAGTCAGTGTCAGTCAGTGTCAATCAGAGTCAGTCAGAGTCAGTCAGAGTGAAAACAAAATTTCCGCTAAAAATCAAAATCGCGTACAGGTCTTGACCTGTGATAGAATTTCATTTTTCGGAAAAAAAATATTTCTCTCCGATTTGGCTCATTTTTTCAGGACTTAAAGACTTACCTACCCCATCGACGAAAATGTCTTCAGCTATGCAATATATCCATTTTAAATGTTTCCCGAGGTTTTCGGAAAATCACGAATTTCTATCTTCGACAAAAAAATTGTCTCTCCGATTAACCCAGAGTCAGTCAGAGTCAGAGTCAGTCAGAGTCATTCAGAGTCAGTAAGAGTCAGTAAGAGTCAGTCAGAGTCATTCAGAGTCAGTCAGTGTCAGTCAGTGTCAATCAGAGTCAGTCAGAGTCAGTCAGAGTGAAAACAAAATTTCCGCTAAAAATCAAAATCGCGTACAGGTCTTGACCTGTGATAGAATTTCATTTTTCGGAAAAAAAATATTTCTCTCCGATTTGGCTCATTTTTTCAGGACTTAAAGACTTACCTACCCCATCGACGAAAATGTCTTCAGCTATGCAATATATCCATTTTAAATGTTTCCCGAGGTTTTCGGAAAATCACGAATTTCTATCTTCGACAAAAAAATTGTCTCTCCGATTAACCCAGAGTCAGTCAGAGTCAGAGTCAGTCAGAGTCAGTAAGAGTCAGTAAGAGTCAGTCAGAGTCATTCAGAGTCAGTCAGTGTCAGTCAGTGTCAATCAGAGTCAGTCAGAGTCAGTCAGAGTGAAAACAAAATTTCCGCTAAAAATCAAAATCGCGTACAGGTCTTGACCTGTGATAGAATTTCATTTTTCGGAAAAAAAATATTTCTCTCCGATTTGGCTCATTTTTTCAGGACTTAAAGACTTACCTACCCCATCGACGAAAATGTCTTCAGCTATGCAATATATCCATTTTAAATGTTTCCCGAGGTTTTCGGAAAATCACGAATTTCTATCTTCGACAAAAAAATTGTCTCTCCGATTAACCCAGAGTCAGTCAGAGTCAGAGTCAGTCAGAGTCATTCAGAGTCAGTAAGAGTCAGTAAGAGTCAGTCAGAGTCATTCAGAGTCAGTCAGTGTCAGTCAGTGTCAATCAGAGTCAGTCAGAGTCAGTCAGAGTGAAAACAAAATTTCCGCTAAAAATCAAAATCGCGTACAGGTCTTGACCTGTGATAGAATTTCATTTTTCGGAAAAAAAATATTTCTCTCCGATTTGGCTCATTTTTTCAGGACTTAAAGACTTACCTACCCCATCGACGAAAATGTCTTCAGCTATGCAATATATCCATTTTAAATGTTTCCCGAGGTTTTCGGAAAATCACGAATTTCTATCTTCGACAAAAAAATTGTCTCTCCGATTATCCCAGAGTCAGTCAGAGTCAGAGTCAGTCAGAGTCATTCAGAGTCAGTAAGAGTCAGTAAGAGTCAGTCAGAGTCATTCAGAGTCAGTCAGTGTCAGTCAGTGTCAATCAGAGTCAGTCAGAGTCAGTCAGAGTGAAAACAAAATTTCCGCTAAAAATCAAAATCGCGTACAGGGTTTGACCTGTGATAGAATTTCATTTTTCGGAAAAAAAATATTTCTCTCCGATTTGGCTCATTTTTTCAGGACTTAAAGACTTACCTACCTCATCGACGAAAATGTCTTCAGCTATGCAATATATCCATTTTAAATGTTTCCCGAGGTTTTCGGAAAATCACGAATTTCTATCTTCGACAAAAAAATTGTCTCTCCGATTAACCCAGAGTCAGTCAGAGTCAGAGTCAGTCAGAGTCATTCAGAGTCATTCAGAGTCAGTAAGAGTCAGTCAGAGTCATTCAGAGTCAGTCAGTGTCAGTCAGTGTCAATCAGAGTCAGTCAGAGTCAGTCAGAGTGAAAACAAAATTTCCGCTAAAAATCAAAATCGCGTACAGGTCTTGACCTGTGATAGAATTTCATTTTTCGGAAAAAAAATATTTCTCTCCGATTTGGCTCATTTTTTCAGGACTTAAAGACTTACCTACCCCATCGACGAAAATGTCTTCAGCTATGCAATATATCCATTTTAAATGTTTCCCGAGGTTTTCGGAAAATCACGAATTTCTATCTTCGACAAAAAAATTGTCTCTCCGATTAACCCAGAGTCAGTCAGAGTCAGAGTCAGTCAGAGTCATTCAGAGTCAGTAAGAGTCAGTAAGAGTCAGTCAGAGTCATTCAGAGTCAGTCAGTGTCAGTCAGTGTCAATCAGAGTCAGTCAGAGTCAGTCAGAGTGAAAACAAAATTTCCGCTAAAAATCAAAATCGCGTACAGGTCTTGACCTGTGATAGAATTTCATTTTTCGGAAAAAAAATATTTCTCTCCGATTTGGCTCATTTTTTCAGGACTTAAAGACTTACCTACCCCATCGACGAAAATGTCTTCAGCTATGCAATATATCCATTTTAAATGTTTCCCGAGGTTTTCGGAAAATCACGAATTTCTATCTTCGACAAAAAAATTGTCTCTCCGATTAACCCAGAGTCAGTCAGAGTCAGAGTCAGTCAGAGTCATTCAGAGTCAGTAAGAGTCAGTAAGAGTCAGTCAGAGTCATTCAGAGTCAGTCAGTGTCAGTCAGTGTCAATCAGAGTCAGTCAGAGTCAGTCAGAGTGAAAACAAAATTTCCGCTAAAAATCAAAATCGCGTACAGGTCTTGACCTGTGATAGAATTTCATTTTTCGGAAAAAAAATATTTCTCTCCGATTTGGCTCATTTTTTCAGGACTTAAAGACTTACCTACCCCATCGACGAAAATGTCTTCAGCTATGCAATATATCCATTTTAAATGTTTCCCGAGGTTTTCGGAAAATCACGAATTTCTATCTTCGACAAAAAAATTGTCTCTCCGATTAACCCAGAGTCAGTCAGAGTCAGAGTCAGTCAGAGTCAGTAAGAGTCAGTAAGAGTCAGTCAGAGTCATTCAGAGTCAGTCAGTGTCAGTCAGTGTCAATCAGAGTCAGTCAGAGTCAGTCAGAGTGAAAACAAAATTTCCGCTAAAAATCAAAATCGCGTACAGGTCTTGACCTGTGATAGAATTTCATTTTTCGGAAAAAAAATATTTCTCTCCGATTTGGCTCATTTTTTCAGGACTTAAAGACTTACCTACCCCATCGACGAAAATGTCTTCAGCTATGCAATATATCCATTTTAAATGTTTCCCGAGGTTTTCGGAAAATCACGAATTTCTATCTTCGACAAAAAAATTGTCTCTCCGATTAACCCAGAGTCAGTCAGAGTCAGAGTCAGTCAGAGTCATTCAGAGTCAGTAAGAGTCAGTAAGAGTCAGTCAGAGTCATTCAGAGTCAGTCAGTGTCAGTCAGTGTCAATCAGAGTCAGTCAGAGTCAGTCAGAGTGAAAACAAAATTTCCGCTAAAAATCAAAATCGCGTACAGGTCTTGACCTGTGATAGAATTTCATTTTTCGGAAAAAAAATATTTCTCTCCGATTTGGCTCATTTTTTCAGGACTTAAAGACTTACCTACCCCATCGACGAAAATGTCTTCAGCTATGCAATATATCCATTTTAAATGTTTCCCGAGGTTTTCGGAAAATCACGAATTTCTATCTTCGACAAAAAAATTGTCTCTCCGATTAACCCAGAGTCAGTCAGAGTCAGAGTCAGTCAGAGTCATTCAGAGTCAGTAAGAGTCAGTAAGAGTCAGTCAGAGTCATTCAGAGTCAGTCAGTGTCAGTCAGTGTCAATCAGAGTCAGTCAGAGTCAGTCAGAGTGAAAACAAAATTTCCGCTAAAAATCAAAATCGCGTACAGGTCTTGACCTGTGATAGAATTTCATTTTTCGGAAAAAAAATATTTCTCTCCGATTTGGCTCATTTTTTCAGGACTTAAAGACTTGCCTACCCCATCGACGAAAATGTCTTCAGCTATGCAATATATCCATTTTAAATGTTTCCCGAGGTTTTCGGAAAATCACGAATTTCTATCTTCGACAAAAAAATTGTCTCTCCGATTAACCCAGAGTCAGTCAGAGTCAGAGTCAGTCAGAGTCATTCAGAGTCAGTAAGAGTCAGTAAGAGTCAGTCAGAGTCATTCAGAGTCAGTCAGTGTCAGTCAGTGTCAATCAGAGTCAGTCAGAGTCAGTCAGAGTGAAAACAAAATTTCCGCTAAAAATCAAAATCGCGTACAGGTCTTGACCTGTGATAGAATTTCATTTTTCGGAAAAAAAATATTTCTCTCCGATTTGGCTCATTTTTTCAGGACTTAAAGACTTACCTACCCCATCGACGAAAATGTCTTCAGCTATGCAATATATCCATTTTAAATGTTTCCCGAGGTTTTCGGAAAATCACGAATTTCTATCTTCGACAAAAAAATTGTCTCTCCGATTAACCCAGAGTCAGTCAGAGTCAGAGTCAGTCAGAGTCATTCAGAGTCAGTAAGAGTCAGTAAGAGTCAGTCAGAGTCATTCAGAGTCAGTCAGTGTCAGTCAGTGTCAATCAGAGTCAGTCAGAGTCAGTCAGAGTGAAAACAAAATTTCCGCTAAAAATCAAAATCGCGTACAGGTCTTGACCTGTGATAGAATTTCATTTTTCGGAAAAAAAATATTTCTCTCCGATTTGGCTCATTTTTTCAGGACTTAAAGACTTACCTACCCCATCGACGAAAATGTCTTCAGCTATGCAATATATCCATTTTAAATGTTTCCCGAGGTTTTCGGAAAATCACGAATTTCTATCTTCGACAAAAAAATTGTCTCTCCGATTAACCCAGAGTCAGTCAGAGTCAGAGTCAGTCAGAGTCATTCAGAGTCAGTAAGAGTCAGTAAGAGTCAGTCAGAGTCATTCAGAGTCAGTCAGTGTCAGTCAGTGTCAATCAGAGTCAGTCAGAGTCAGTCAGAGTGAAAACAAAATTTCCGCTAAAAATCAAAATCGCGTACAGGTCTTGACCTGTGATAGAATTTCATTTTTCGGAAAAAAAATATTTCTCTCCGATTTGGCTCATTTTTTCAGGACTTAAAGACTTACCTACCCCATCGACGAAAATGTCTTCAGCTATGCAATATATCCATTTTAAATGTTTCCCGAGGTTTTCGGAAAATCACGAATTTCTATCTTCGACAAAAAAATTGTCTCTCCGATTAACCCAGAGTCAGTCAGAGTCAGAGTCAGTCAGAGTCATTCAGAGTCAGTAAGAGTCAGTAAGAGTCAGTCAGAGTCATTCAGAGTCAGTCAGTGTCAGTCAGTGTCAATCAGAGTCAGTCAGAGTCAGTCAGAGTGAAAACAAAATTTCCGCTAAAAATCAAAATCGCGTACAGGTCTTGACCTGTGATAGAATTTCATTTTTCGGAAAAAAAATATTTCTCTCCGATTTGGCTCATTTTTTCAGGACTTAAAGACTTACCTACCCCATCGACGAAAATGTCTTCAGCTATGCAATATATCCATTTTAAATGTTTCCCGAGGTTTTCGGAAAATCACGAATTTCTATCTTCGACAAAAAAATTGTCTCTCCGATTAACCCAGAGTCAGTCAGAGTCAGAGTCAGTCAGAGTCAGTAAGAGTCAGTAAGAGTCAGTCAGAGTCATTCAGAGTCAGTCAGTGTCAGTCAGTGTCAATCAGAGTCAGTCAGAGTCAGTCAGAGTGAAAACAAAATTTCCGCTAAAAATCAAAATCGCGTACAGGTCTTGACCTGTGATAGAATTTCATTTTTCGGAAAAAAAATATTTCTCTCCGATTTGGCTCATTTTTTCAGGACTTAAAGACTTACCTACCCCATCGACGAAAATGTCTTCAGCTATGCAATATATCCATTTTAAATGTTTCCCGAGGTTTTCGGAAAATCACGAATTTCTATCTTCGACAAAAAAATTGTCTCTCCGATTAACCCAGAGTCAGTCAGAGTCAGAGTCAGTCAGAGTCATTCAGAGTCAGTAAGAGTCAGTAAGAGTCAGTCAGAGTCATTCAGAGTCAGTCAGTGTCAGTCAGTGTCAATCAGAGTCAGTCAGAGTCAGTCAGAGTGAAAACAAAATTTCCGCTAAAAATCAAAATCGCGTACAGGTCTTGACCTGTGATAGAATTTCATTTTTCGGAAAAAAAATATTTCTCTCCGATTTGGCTCATTTTTTCAGGACTTAAAGACTTACCTACCCCATCGACGAAAATGTCTTCAGCTATGCAATATATCCATTTTAAATGTTTCCCGAGGTTTTCGGAAAATCACGAATTTCTATCTTCGACAAAAAAATTGTCTCTCCGATTAACCCAGAGTCAGTCAGAGTCAGAGTCAGTCAGAGTCAGTAAGAGTCAGTAAGAGTCAGTCAGAGTCATTCAGAGTCAGTCAGTGTCAGTCAGTGTCAATCAGAGTCAGTCAGAGTCAGTCAGAGTGAAAACAAAATTTCCGCTAAAAATCAAAATCGCGTACAGGTCTTGACCTGTGATAGAATTTCATTTTTCGGAAAAAAAATATTTCTCTCCGATTTGGCTCATTTTTTCAGGACTTAAAGACTTACCTACCCCATCGACGAAAATGTCTTCAGCTATGCAATTTATCCATTTTAAATGTTTCCCGAGGTTTTCGGAAAATCACGAATTTCTATCTTCGACAAAAAAATTGTCTCTCCGATTAACCCAGAGTCAGTCATAGTCAGAGTCAGTCAGAGTCATTCAGAGTCAGTAAGAGTCAGTAAGAGTCAGTCAGAGTCATTCAGAGTCAGTCAGTGTCAGTCAGTGTCAATCAGAGTCAGTCAGAGTCAGTCAGAGTGAAAACAAAATTTCCGCTAAAAATCAAAATCGCGTACAGGTCTTGACCTGTGATAGAATTTCATTTTTCGGAAAAAAAATATTTCTCTCCGATTTGGCTCATTTTTTCAGGACTTAAAGACTTACCTACCCCATCGACGAAAATGTCTTCAGCTATGCAATATATCCATTTTAAATGTTTCCCGAGGTTTTCGGAAAATCACGAATTTCTATCTTCGACAAAAAAATTGTCTCTCCGATTAACCCAGAGTCAGTCAGAGTCAGAGTCAGTCAGAGTCATTCAGAGTCAGTAAGAGTCAGTAAGAGTCAGTCAGAGTCATTCAGAGTCAGTCAGTGTCAGTCAGTGTCAATCAGAGTCAGTCAGAGTCAGTCAGAGTGAAAACAAAATTTCCGCTAAAAATCAAAATCGCGTACAGGTCTTGACCTGTGATAGAATTTCATTTTTCGGAAAAAAAATATTTCTCTCCGATTTGGCTCATTTTTTCAGGACTTAAAGACTTACCTACCCCATCGACGAAAATGTCTTCAGCTATGCAATATATCCATTTTAAATGTTTCCCGAGGTTTTCGGAAAATCACGAATTTCTATCTTCGACAAAAAAATTGTCTCTCCGATTAACCCAGAGTCAGTCAGAGTCAGAGTCAGTCAGAGTCAGTAAGAGTCAGTAAGAGTCAGTCAGAGTCATTCAGAGTCAGTCAGTGTCAGTCAGTGTCAATCAGAGTCAGTCAGAGTCAGTCAGAGTGAAAACAAAATTTCCGCTAAAAATCAAAATCGCGTACAGGTCTTGACCTGTGATAGAATTTCATTTTTCGGAAAAAAAATATTTCTCTCCGATTTGGCTCATTTTTTCAGGACTTAAAGACTTACCTACCCCATCGACGAAAATGTCTTCAGCTATGCAATATATCCATTTTAAATGTTTCCCGAGGTTTTCGGAAAATCACGAATTTCTATCTTCGACAAAAAAATTGTCTCTCCGATTAACCCAGAGTCAGTCAGAGTCAGAGTCAGTCAGAGTCATTCAGAGTCAGTAAGAGTCAGTAAGAGTCAGTCAGAGTCATTCAGAGTCATTCAGAGTCAGTCAGTGTCAGTCAGTGTCAATCAGAGTCAGTCAGAGTCAGTCAGAGTGAAAACAAAATTTCCGCTAAAAATCAAAATCGCGTACAGGTCTTGACCTGTGATAGAATTTCATTTTTCGGAAAAAAAATATTTCTCTCCGATTTGGCTCATTTTTTCAGGACTTAAAGACTTACCTACCCCATCGACGAAAATGTCTTCAGCTATGCAATATATCCATTTTAAATGTTTCCCGAGGTTTTCGGAAAATCACGAATTTCTATCTTCGACAAAAAAATTGTCTCTCCGATTAACCCAGAGTCAGTCAGAGTCAGAGTCAGTCAGAGTCATTCAGAGTCAGTAAGAGTCAGTAAGAGTCAGTCAGAGTCATTCAGAGTCAGTCAGTGTCAGTCAGTGTCAATCAGAGTCAGTCAGAGTCAGTCAGAGTGAAAACAAAATTTCCGCTAAAAATCAAAATCGCGTACAGGTCTTGACCTGTGATAGAATTTCATTTTTCGGAAAAAAAATATTTCTCTCCGATTTGGCTCATTTTTTCAGGACTTAAAGACTTACCTACCCCATCGACGAAAATGTCTTCAGCTATGCAATATATCCATTTTAAATGTTTCCCGAGGTTTTCGGAAAATCACGAATTTCTATCTTCGACAAAAAAATTGTCTCTCCGATTAACCCAGAGTCAGTCAGAGTCAGAGTCAGTCAGAGTCATTCAGAGTCAGTAAGAGTCAGTAAGAGTCAGTCAGAGTCATTCAGAGTCAGTCAGTGTCAGTCAGTGTCAATCAGAGTCAGTCAGAGTCAGTCAGAGTGAAAACAAAATTTCCGCTAAAAATCAAAATCGCGTACAGGTCTTGACCTGTGATAGAATTTCATTTTTCGGAAAAAAAATATTTCTCTCCGATTTGGCTCATTTTTTCAGGACTTAAAGACTTACCTACCCCATCGACGAAAATGTCTTCAGCTATGCAATATATCCATTTTAAATGTTTCCCGAGGTTTTCGGAAAATCACGAATTTCTATCTTCGACAAAAAAATTGTCTCTCCGATTAACCCAGAGTCAGTCAGAGTCAGAGTCAGTCAGAGTCATTCAGAGTCAGTAAGAGTCAGTAAGAGTCAGTCAGAGTCATTCAGAGTCAGTCAGTGTCAGTCAGTGTCAATCAGAGTCAGTCAGAGTCAGTCAGAGTGAAAACAAAATTTCCGCTAAAAATCAAAATCGCGTACAGGTCTTGACCTGTGATAGAATTTCATTTTTCGGAAAAAAAATATTTCTCTCCGATTTGGCTCATTTTTTCAGGACTTAAAGACTTACCTACCCATCGACGAAAATGTCTTCAGCTATGCAATATATCCATTTTAAATGTTTCCCGAGGTTTTCGGAAAATCACGAATTTCTATCTTCGACAAAAAAATTGTCTCTCCGATTAACCCAGAGTCAGTCAGAGTCAGAGTCAGTCAGAGTCATTCAGAGTCAGTAAGAGTCAGTAAGAGTCAGTCAGAGTCATTCAGAGTCAGTCAGTGTCAGTCAGTGTCAATCAGAGTCAGTCAGAGTCAGTCAGAGTGAAAACAAAATTTCCGCTAAAAATCAAAATCGCGTACAGGTCTTGACCTGTGATAGAATTTCATTTTTCGGAAAAAAAATATTTCTCTCCGATTTGGCTCATTTTTTCAGGACTTAAAGACTTACCTACCCCATCGACGAAAATGTCTTCAGCTATGCAATATATCCATTTTAAATGTTTCCCGAGGTTTTCGGAAAATCACGAATTTCTATCTTCGACAAAAAAATTGTCTCTCCGATTAACCCAGAGTCAGTCAGAGTCAGAGTCAGTCAGAGTCATTCAGAGTCAGTAAGAGTCAGTAAGAGTCAGTCAGAGTCATTCAGAGTCAGTCAGTGTCAGTCAGTGTCAATCAGAGTCAGTCAGAGTCAGTCAGAGTGAAAACAAAATTTCCGCTAAAAATCAAAATCGCGTACAGGTCTTGACCTGTGATAGAATTTCATTTTTCGGAAAAAAAATATTTCTCTCCGATTTGGCTCATTTTTTCAGGACTTAAAGACTTACCTACCCATCGACGAAAATGTCTTCAGCTATGCAATATATCCATTTTAAATGTTTCCCGAGGTTTTCGGAAAATCACGAATTTCTATCTTCGACAAAAAAATTGTCTCTCCGATTAACCCAGAGTCAGTCAGAGTCAGAGTCAGTCAGAGTCATTCAGAGTCAGTAAGAGTCAGTAAGAGTCAGTCAGAGTCATTCAGAGTCAGTCAGTGTCAGTCAGTGTCAATCAGAGTCAGTCAGAGTCAGTCAGAGTGAAAACAAAATTTCCGCTAAAAATCAAAATCGCGTACAGGTCTTGACCTGTGATAGAATTTCATTTTTCGGAAAAAAAATATTTCTCTCCGATTTGGCTCATTTTTTCAGGACTTAAAGACTTACCTACCCCATCGACGAAAATGTCTTCAGCTATGCAATATATCCATTTTAAATGTTTCCCGAGGTTTTCGGAAAATCACGAATTTCTATCTTCGACAAAAAAATTGTCTCTCCGATTAACCCAGAGTCAGTCAGAGTCAGAGTCATTCAGAGTCAGTAAGAGTCAGTAAGAGTCAGTAAGAGTCAGTCAGAGTCATTCAGAGTCAGTCAGTGTCAGTCAGTGTCAATCAGAGTCAGTCAGAGTCAGTCAGAGTGAAAACAAAATTTCCGCTAAAAATCAAAATCGCGTACAGGTCTTGACCTGTGATAGAATTTCATTTTTCGGAAAAAAAATATTTCTCTCCGATTTGGCTCATTTTTTCAGGACTTAAAGACTTACCTACCCCATCGACGAAAATGTCTTCAGCTATGCAATATATCCATTTTAAATGTTTCCCGAGGTTTTCGGAAAATCACGAATTTCTATCTTCGACAAAAAAATTGTCTCTCCGATTAACCCAGAGTCAGTCAGAGTCAGAGTCAGTCAGAGTCAGTAAGAGTCAGTAAGAGTCAGTCAGAGTCATTCAGAGTCAGTCAGTGTCAGTCAGTGTCAATCAGAGTCAGTCAGAGTCAGTCAGAGTGAAAACAAAATTTCCGCTAAAAATCAAAATCGCGTACAGGTCTTGACCTGTGATAGAATTTCATTTTTCGGAAAAAAAATATTTCTCTCCGATTTGGCTCATTTTTTCAGGACTTAAAGACTTACCTACCCATCGACGAAAATGTCTTCAGCTATGCAATATATCCATTTTAAATGTTTCCCGAGGTTTTCGGAAAATCACGAATTTCTATCTTCGACAAAAAAATTGTCTCTCCGATTAACCCAGAGTCAGTCAGAGTCAGAGTCAGTCAGAGTCATTCAGAGTCAGTAAGAGTCAGTAAGAGTCAGTCAGAGTCATTCAGAGTCAGTCAGTGTCAGTCAGTGTCAATCAGAGTCAGTCAGAGTCAGTCAGAGTGAAAACAAAATTTCCGCTAAAAATCAAAATCGCGTACAGGTCTTGACCTGTGATAGAATTTCATTTTTCGGAAAAAAAATATTTCTCTCCGATTTGGCTCATTTTTTCAGGACTTAAAGACTTACCTACCCCATCGACGAAAATGTCTTCAGCTATGCAATATATCCATTTTAAATGTTTCCCGAGGTTTTCGGAAAATCACGAATTTCTATCTTCGACAAAAAAATTGTCTCTCCGATTAACCCAGAGTCAGTCAGAGTCAGAGTCAGTCAGAGTCATTCAGAGTCAGTAAGAGTCAGTAAGAGTCAGTCAGAGTCATTCAGAGTCAGTCAGTGTCAGTCAGTGTCAATCAGAGTCAGTCAGAGTCAGTCAGAGTGAAAACAAAATTTCCGCTAAAAATCAAAATCGCGTACAGGTCTTGACCTGTGATAGAATTTCATTTTTCGGAAAAAAAATATTTCTCTCCGATTTGGCTCATTTTTTCAGGACTTAAAGACTTACCTACCCCATCGACGAAAATGTCTTCAGCTATGCAATATATCCATTTTAAATGTTTCCCGAGGTTTTCGGAAAATCACGAATTTCTATCTTCGACAAAAAAATTGTCTCTCCGATTAACCCAGAGTCAGTCAGAGTCAGAGTCAGTCAGAGTCATTCAGAGTCAGTAAGAGTCAGTAAGAGTCAGTCAGAGTCATTCAGAGTCAGTCAGTGTCAGTCAGTGTCAATCAGAGTCAGTCAGAGTCAGTCAGAGTGAAAACAAAATTTCCGCTAAAAATCAAAATCGCGTACAGGTCTTGACCTGTGATAGAATTTCATTTTTCGGAAAAAAAATATTTCTCTCCGATTTGGCTCATTTTTTCAGGACTTAAAGACTTACCTACCCCATCGACGAAAATGTCTTCAGCTATGCAATATATCCATTTTAAATGTTTCCCGAGGTTTTCGGAAAATCACGAATTTCTATCTTCGACAAAAAAATTGTCTCTCCGATTAACCCAGAGTCAGTCAGAGTCAGAGTCAGTCAGAGTCATTCAGAGTCAGTAAGAGTCAGTAAGAGTCAGTCAGAGTCATTCAGAGTCAGTCAGTGTCAGTCAGTGTCAATCAGAGTCAGTCAGAGTCAGTCAGAGTGAAAACAAAATTTCCGCTAAAAATCAAAATCGCGTACAGGTCTTGACCTGTGATAGAATTTCATTTTTCGGAAAAAAAATATTTCTCTCCGATTTGGCTCATTTTTTCAGGACTTAAAGACTTACCTACCCCATCGACGAAAATGTCTTCAGCTATGCAATATATCCATTTTAAATGTTTCCCGAGGTTTTCGGAAAATCACGAATTTCTATCTTCGACAAAAAAATTGTCTCTCCGATTAACCCAGAGTCAGTCAGAGTCAGAGTCAGTCAGAGTCATTCAGAGTCAGTAAGAGTCAGTAAGAGTCAGTCAGAGTCATTCAGAGTCAGTCAGTGTCAGTCAGTGTCAATCAGAGTCAGTCAGAGTCAGTCAGAGTGAAAACAAAATTTCCGCTAAAAATCAAAATCGCGTACAGGTCTTGACCTGTGATAGAATTTCATTTTTCGGAAAAAAAATATTTCTCTCCGATTTGGCTCATTTTTTCAGGACTTAAAGACTTACCTACCCCATCGACGAAAATGTCTTCAGCTATGCAATATATCCATTTTAAATGTTTCCCGAGGTTTTCGGAAAATCACGAATTTCTATCTTCGACAAAAAAATTGTCTCTCCGATTAACCCAGAGTCAGTCAGAGTCAGAGTCAGTCAGAGTCATTCAGAGTCAGTAAGAGTCAGTAAGAGTCAGTCAGAGTCATTCAGAGTCAGTCAGTGTCAGTCAGTGTCAATCAGAGTCAGTCAGAGTCAGTCAGAGTGAAAACAAAATTTCCGCTAAAAATCAAAATCGCGTACAGGTCTTGACCTGTGATAGAATTTCATTTTTCGGAAAAAAAATATTTCTCTCCGATTTGGCTCATTTTTTCAGGACTTAAAGACTTACCTACCATCGACGAAAATGTCTTCAGCTATGCAATATATCCATTTTAAATGTTTCCCGAGGTTTTCGGAAAATCACGAATTTCTATCTTCGACAAAAAAATTGTCTCTCCGATTAACCCAGAGTCAGTCAGAGTCAGAGTCAGTCAGAGTCATTCAGAGTCAGTAAGAGTCAGTAAGAGTCAGTCAGAGTCATTCAGAGTCAGTCAGTGTCAGTCACAATCAGAGTCAGTCAGAGTCAGTCAGAGTGAAAACAAAATTTCCGCTAAAAATCAAAATCGCGTACAGGTCTTGACCTGTGATAGAATTTCATTTTTCGGAAAAAAAATATTTCTCTCCGATTTGGCTCATTTTTTCAGGACTTAAAGACTTACCTACCCCATCGACGAAAATGTCTTCAGCTATGCAATATATCCATTTTAAATGTTTCCCGAGGTTTTCGGAAAATCACGAATTTCTATCTTCGACAAAAAAATTGTCTCTCCGATTAACCCAGAGTCAGTCAGAGTCAGAGTCAGTCAGAGTCATTCAGAGTCAGTAAGAGTCAGTCAGAGTCATTCAGAGTCAGTCAGTGTCAGTCAGTGTCAATCAGAGTCAGTCAGAGTCAGTCAGAGTGAAAACAAAATTTCCGCTAAAAATCAAAATCGCGTACAGGTCTTGACCTGTGATAGAATTTCATTTTTCGGAAAAAAAATATTTCTCTCCGATTTGGCTCATTTTTTCAGGACTTAAAGACTTACCTACCCCATCGACGAAAATGTCTTCAGCTATGCAATATATCCATTTTAAATGTTTCCCGAGGTTTTCGGAAAATCACGAATTTCTATCTTCGACAAAAAAATTGTCTCTCCGATTAACCCAGAGTCAGTCAGAGTCAGAGTCAGTCAGAGTCATTCAGAGTCAGTAAGAGTCAGTAAGAGTCAGTCAGAGTCATTCAGAGTCAGTCAGTGTCAGTCAGTGTCAATCAGAGTCAGTCAGAGTCAGTCAGAGTGAAAACAAAATTTCCGCTAAAAATCAAAATCGCGTACAGGTCTTGACCTGTGATAGAATTTCATTTTTCGGAAAAAAAATATTTCTCTCCGATTTGGCTCATTTTTTCAGGACTTAAAGACTTACCTACCCATCGACGAAAATGTCTTCAGCTATGCAATATATCCATTTTAAATGTTTCCCGAGGTTTTCGGAAAATCACGAATTTCTATCTTCGACAAAAAAATTGTCTCTCCGATTAACCCAGAGTCAGTCAGAGTCAGAGTCAGTCAGAGTCATTCAGAGTCAGTAAGAGTCAGTAAGAGTCAGTCAGAGTCATTCAGAGTCAGTCAGTGTCAGTCAGTGTCAATCAGAGTCAGTCAGAGTCAGTCAGAGTGAAAACAAAATTTCCGCTAAAAATCAAAATCGCGTACAGGTCTTGACCTGTGATAGAATTTCATTTTTCGGAAAAAAAATATTTCTCTCCGATTTGGCTCATTTTTTCAGGACTTAAAGACTTACCTACCCCATCGACGAAAATGTCTTCAGCTATGCAATATATCCATTTTAAATGTTTCCCGAGGTTTTCGGAAAATCACGAATTTCTATCTTCGACAAAAAAATTGTCTCTCCGATTAACCCAGAGTCAGTCAGAGTCAGAGTCAGTCAGAGTCATTCAGAGTCAGTAAGAGTCAGTAAGAGTCAGTCAGAGTCATTCAGAGTCAGTCAGTGTCAGTCAGTGTCAATCAGAGTCAGTCAGAGTCAGTCAGAGTGAAAACAAAATTTCCGCTAAAAATCAAAATCGCGTACAGGTCTTGACCTGTGATAGAATTTCATTTTTCGGAAAAAAAATATTTCTCTCCGATTTGGCTCATTTTTTCAGGACTTAAAGACTTACCTACCCCATCGACGAAAATGTCTTCAGCTATGCAATATATCCATTTTAAATGTTTCCCGAGGTTTTCGGAAAATCACGAATTTCTATCTTCGACAAAAAAATTGTCTCTCCGATTAACCCAGAGTCAGTCAGAGTCAGAGTCAGTCAGAGTCATTCAGAGTCAGTAAGAGTCAGTAAGAGTCAGTCAGAGTCATTCAGAGTCAGTCAGTGTCAGTCAGTGTCAATCAGAGTCAGTCAGAGTCAGTCAGAGTGAAAACAAAATTTCCGCTAAAAATCAAAATCGCGTACAGGTCTTGACCTGTGATAGAATTTCATTTTTCGGAAAAAAAATATTTCTCTCCGATTTGGCTCATTTTTTCAGGACTTAAAGACTTACCTACCCCATCGACGAAAATGTCTTCAGCTATGCAATATATCCATTTTAAATGTTTCCCGAGGTTTTCGGAAAATCACGAATTTCTATCTTCGACAAAAAAATTGTCTCTCCGATTAACCCAGAGTCAGTCAGAGTCAGAGTCAGTCAGAGTCATTCAGAGTCAGTAAGAGTCAGTAAGAGTCAGTCAGAGTCATTCAGAGTCAGTCAGTGTCAGTCAGTGTCAATCAGAGTCAGTCAGAGTCAGTCAGAGTGAAAACAAAATTTCCGCTAAAAATCAAAATCGCGTACAGGTCTTGACCTGTGATAGAATTTCATTTTTCGGAAAAAAAATATTTCTCTCCGATTTGGCTCATTTTTTCAGGACTTAAAGACTTACCTACCCCATCGACGAAAATGTCTTCAGCTATGCAATATATCCATTTTAAATGTTTCCCGAGGTTTTCGGAAAATCACGAATTTCTATCTTCGACAAAAAAATTGTCTCTCCGATTAACCCAGAGTCAGTCAGAGTCAGAGTCAGTCAGAGTCATTCAGAGTCAGTAAGAGTCAGTAAGAGTCAGTCAGAGTCATTCAGAGTCAGTCAGTGTCAGTCAGTGTCAATCAGAGTCAGTCAGAGTCAGTCAGAGTGAAAACAAAATTTCCGCTAAAAATCAAAATCGCGTACAGGTCTTGACCTGTGATAGAATTTCATTTTTCGGAAAAAAAATATTTCTCTCCGATTTGGCTCATTTTTTCAGGACTTAAAGACTTACCTACCCCATCGACGAAAATGTCTTCAGCTATGCAATATATCCATTTTAAATGTTTCCCGAGGTTTTCGGAAAATCACGAATTTCTATCTTCGACAAAAAAATTGTCTCTCCGATTAACCCAGAGTCAGTCAGAGTCAGAGTCAGTCAGAGTCATTCAGAGTCATTCAGAGTCAGTAAGAGTCAGTCAGAGTCATTCAGAGTCAGTCAGTGTCAGTCAGTGTCAATCAGAGTCAGTCAGAGTCAGTCAGAGTGAAAACAAAATTTCCGCTAAAAATCAAAATCGCGTACAGGTCTTGACCTGTGATAGAATTTCATTTTTCGGAAAAAAAATATTTCTCTCCGATTTGGCTCATTTTTTCAGGACTTAAAGACTTACCTACCCCATCGACGAAAATGTCTTCAGCTATGCAATATATCCATTTTAAATGTTTCCCGAGGTTTTCGGAAAATCACGAATTTCTATCTTCGACAAAAAAATTGTCTCTCCGATTAACCCAGAGTCAGTCAGAGTCAGAGTCAGTCAGAGTCATTCAGAGTCAGTAAGAGTCAGTAAGAGTCAGTCAGAGTCATTCAGAGTCAGTCAGTGTCAGTCAGTGTCAATCAGAGTCAGTCAGAGTCAGTCAGAGTGAAAACAAAATTTCCGCTAAAAATCAAAATCGCGTACATGTCTTGACCTGTGATAGAATTTCATTTTTCGGAAAAAAAATATTTCTCTCCGATTTGGCTCATTTTTTCAGGACTTAAAGACTTACCTACCCCATCGACGAAAATGTCTTCAGCTATGCAATATATCCATTTTAAATGTTTCCCGAGGTTTTCGGAAAATCACGAATTTCTATCTTCGACAAAAAAATTGTCTCTCCGATTAACCCAGAGTCAGTCAGAGTCAGAGTCAGTCAGAGTCATTCAGAGTCAGTAAGAGTCAGTAAGAGTCAGTCAGAGTCATTCAGAGTCAGTCAGTGTCAGTCAGTGTCAATCAGAGTCAGTCAGAGTCAGTCAGAGTGAAAACAAAATTTCCGCTAAAAATCAAAATCGCGTACAGGTCTTGACCTGTGATAGAATTTCATTTTTCGCAAAAAAAATATTTCTCTCCGATTTGGCTCATTTTTTCAGGACTTAAAGACTTACCTACCCCATCGACGAAAATGTCTTCAGCTATGCAATATATCCATTTTAAATGTTTCCCGAGGTTTTCGGAAAATCACGAATTTCTATCTTCGACAAAAAAATTGTCTCTCCGATTAACCCAGAGTCAGTCAGAGTCAGAGTCAGTCAGAGTCATTCAGAGTCAGTAAGAGTCAGTAAGAGTCAGTCAGAGTCATTCAGAGTCAGTCAGTGTCAGTCAGTGTCAATCAGAGTCAGTCAGAGTCAGTCAGAGTGAAAACAAAATTTCCGCTAAAAATCAAAATCGCGTTAGGTCTTGACCTGTGATAGAATTTCATTTTTCGGAAAAAAAATATTTCTCTCCGATTTGGCTCATTTTTTCAGGACTTAAAGACTTACCTACCCCATCGACGAAAATGTCTTCAGCTATGCAATATATCCATTTTAAATGTTTCCCGAGGTTTTCGGAAAATCACGAATTTCTATCTTCGACAAAAAAATTGTCTCTCCGATTAACCCAGAGTCAGTCAGAGTCAGAGTCAGTCAGAGTCATTCAGAGTCAGTAAGAGTCAGTAAGAGTCAGTCAGAGTCATTCAGAGTCAGTCAGTGTCAGTCAGTGTCAATCAGAGTCAGTCAGAGTCAGTCAGAGTGAAAACAAAATTTCCGCTAAAAATCAAAATCGCGTACAGGTCTTGACCTGTGATAGAATTTCATTTTTCGGAAAAAAAATATTTCTCTCCGATTTGGCTCATTTTTTCAGGACTTAAAGACTTACCTACCCCATCGACGAAAATGTCTTCAGCTATGCAATATATCCATTTTAAATGTTTCCCGAGGTTTTCGGAAAATCACGAATTTCTATCTTCGACAAAAAAATTGTCTCTCCGATTAACCCAGAGTCAGTCAGAGTCAGAGTCAGTCAGAGTCATTCAGAGTCAGTAAGAGTCAGTAAGAGTCAGTCAGAGTCATTCAGAGTCAGTCAGTGTCAGTCAGTGTCAATCAGAGTCAGTCAGAGTCAGTCAGAGTGAAAACAAAATTTCCGCTAAAAATCAAAATCGCGTACAGGTCTTGACCTGTGATAGAATTTCATTTTTCGGAAAAAAATTATTTCTCTCCGATTTGGCTCATTTTTTCAGGACTTAAAGACTTACCTACCCCATCGACGAAAATGTCTTCAGCTATGCAATATATCCATTTTAAATGTTTCCCGAGGTTTTCGGAAAATCACGAATTTCTATCTTCGACAAAAAAATTGTCTCTCCGATTAACCCAGAGTCAGTCAGAGTCAGAGTCAGTCAGAGTCATTCAGAGTCAGTAAGAGTCAGTAAGAGTCAGTCAGAGTCATTCAGAGTCAGTCAGTGTCAGTCAGTGTCAATCAGAGTCAGTCAGAGTCAGTCAGAGTGAAAACAAAATTTCCGCTAAAAATCAAAATCGCGTACAGGTCTTGACCTGTGATAGAATTTCATTTTTCGGAAAAAAAATATTTCTCTCCGATTTGGCTCATTTTTTCAGGACTTAAAGACTTACCTACCCCATCGACGAAAATGTCTTCAGCTATGCAATATATCCATTTTAAATGTTTCCCGAGGTTTTCGGAAAATCACGAATTTCTATCTTCGACAAAAAAATTGTCTCTCCGATTAACCCAGAGTCAGTCAGAGTCAGAGTCAGTCAGAGTCATTCAGAGTCAGTAAGAGTCAGTAAGAGTCAGTCAGAGTCATTCAGAGTCAGTCAGTGTCAGTCAGTGTCAATCAGAGTCAGTCAGAGTCAGTCAGAGTGAAAACAAAATTTCCGCTAAAAATCAAAATCGCGTACAGGTCTTGACCTGTGATAGAATTTCATTTTTCGGAAAAAAAATATTTCTCTCCGATTTGGCTCATTTTTTCAGGACTTAAAGACTTACCTACCCCATCGACGAAAATGTCTTCAGCTATGCAATATATCCATTTTAAATGTTTCCCGAGGTTTTCGGAAAATCACGAATTTCTATCTTCGACAAAAAAATTGTCTCTCCGATTAACCCAGAGTCAGTCAGAGTCAGAGTCAGTCAGAGTCATTCAGAGTCAGTAAGAGTCAGTAAGAGTCAGTCAGAGTCATTCAGAGTCAGTCAGTGTCAGTCAGTGTCAATCAGAGTCAGTCAGAGTCAGTCAGAGTGAAAACAAAATTTCCGCTAAAAATCAAAATCGCGTACAGGTCTTGACCTGTGATAGAATTTCATTTTTCGGAAAAAAAATATTTCTCTCCGATTTGGCTCATTTTTTCAGGACTTAAAGACTTACCTACCCCATCGACGAAAATGTCTTCAGCTATGCAATATATCCATTTTAAATGTTTCCCGAGGTTTTCGGAAAATCACGAATTTCTATCTTCGACAAAAAAATTGTCTCTCCGATTAACCCAGAGTCAGTCAGAGTCAGAGTCATTCAGAGTCATTCAGAGTCAGTAAGAGTCAGTAAGAGTCAGTCAGAGTCATTCAGAGTCAGTCAGTGTCAGTCAGTGTCAATCAGAGTCAGTCAGAGTCAGTCAGAGTGAAAACAAAATTTCCGCTAAAAATCAAAATCGCGTACAGGTCTTGACCTGTGATAGAATTTCATTTTTCGGAAAAAAAATATTTCTCTCCGATTTGGCTCATTTTTTCAGGACTTAAAGACTTACCTACCCCATCGACGAAAATGTCTTCAGCTATGCAATATATCCATTTTAAATGTTTCCCGAGGTTTTCGGAAAATCACGAATTTCTATCTTCGACAAAAAAATTGTCTCTCCGATTAACCCAGAGTCAGTCAGAGTCAGTCAGAGTCAGTAAGAGTCAGTAAGAGTCAGTAAGAGTCAGTCAGAGTCATTCAGAGTCAGTCAGTGTCAGTCAGTGTCAATCAGAGTCAGTCAGAGTCAGTCAGAGTGAAAACAAAATTTCCGCTAAAAATCAAAATCGCGTACAGGTCTTGACCTGTGATAGAATTTCATTTTTCGGAAAAAAAATATTTCTCTCCGATTTGGCTCATTTTTTCAGGACTTAAAGACTTACCTACCCCATCGACGAAAATGTCTTCAGCTATGCAATATATCCATTTTAAATGTTTCCCGAGGTTTTCGGAAAATCACGAATTTCTATCTTCGACAAAAAAATTGTCTCTCCGATTAACCCAGAGTCAGTCAGAGTCAGAGTCAGTCAGAGTCATTCAGAGTCAGTAAGAGTCAGTAAGAGTCAGTCAGAGTCATTCAGAGTCAGTCAGTGTCAGTCAGTGTCAATCAGAGTCAGTCAGAGTCAGTCAGAGTGAAAACAAAATTTCCGCTAAAAATCAAAATCGCGTACAGGTCTTGACCTGTGATAGAATTTCATTTTTCGGAAAAAAAATATTTCTCTCCGATTTGGCTCATTTTTTCAGGACTTAAAGACTTACCTACCCCATCGACGAAAATGTCTTCAGCTATGCAATATATCCATTTTAAATGTTTCCCGAGGTTTTCGGAAAATCACGAATTTCTATCTTCGACAAAAAAATTGTCTCTCCGATTAACCCAGAGTCAGTCAGAGTCAGAGTCAGTCAGAGTCATTCAGAGTCATTCAGAGTCAGTAAGAGTCAGTCAGAGTCATTCAGAGTCAGTCAGTGTCAGTCAGTGTCAATCAGAGTCAGTCAGAGTCAGTCAGAGTGAAAACAAAATTTCCGCTAAAAATCAAAATCGCGTACAGGTCTTGACCTGTGATAGAATTTCATTTTTCGGAAAAAAAATATTTCTCTCCGATTTGGCTCATTTTTTCAGGACTTAAAGACTTACCTACCCCATCGACGAAAATGTCTTCAGCTATGCAATATATCCATTTTAAATGTTTCCCGAGGTTTTCGGAAAATCACGAATTTCTATCTTCGACAAAAAAATTGTCTCTCCGATTAACCCAGAGTCAGTCAGAGTCAGAGTCAGTCAGAGTCATTCAGAGTCAGTAAGAGTCAGTAAGAGTCAGTCAGAGTCATTCAGAGTCAGTCAGTGTCAGTCAGTGTCAATCAGAGTCAGTCAGAGTCAGTCAGAGTGAAAACAAAATTTCCGCTAAAAATCAAAATCGCGTACAGGTCTTGACCTGTGATAGAATTTCATTTTTCGGAAAAAAAATATTTCTCTCCGATTTGGCTCATTTTTTCAGGACTTAAAGACTTACCTACCCCATCGACGAAAATGTCTTCAGCTATGCAATATATCCATTTTAAATGTTTCCCGAGGTTTTCGGAAAATCACGAATTTCTATCTTCGACAAAAAAATTGTCTCTCCGATTAACCCAGAGTCAGTCAGAGTCAGAGTCAGTCAGAGTCATTCAGAGTCAGTAAGAGTCAGTAAGAGTCAGTCAGAGTCATTCAGAGTCAGTCAGTGTCAGTCAGTGTCAATCAGAGTCAGTCAGAGTCAGTCAGAGTGAAAACAAAATTTCCGCTAAAAATCAAAATCGCGTACAGGTCTTGACCTGTGATAGAATTTCATTTTTCGGAAAAAAAATATTTCTCTCCGATTTGGCTCATTTTTTCAGGACTTAAAGACTTACCTACCCCATCGACGAAAATGTCTTCAGCTATGCAATATATCCATTTTAAATGTTTCCCGAGGTTTTCGGAAAATCACGAATTTCTATCTTCGACAAAAAAATTGTCTCTCCGATTAACCCAGAGTCAGTCAGAGTCAGAGTCAGTCAGAGTCATTCAGAGTCATTCAGAGTCAGTAAGAGTCAGTCAGAGTCATTCAGAGTCAGTCAGTGTCAGTCAGTGTCAATCAGAGTCAGTCAGAGTCAGTCAGAGTGAAAACAAAATTTCCGCTAAAAATCAAAATCGCGTACAGGTCTTGACCTGTGATAGAATTTCATTTTTCGGAAAAAAAATATTTCTCTCCGATTTGGCTCATTTTTTCAGGACTTAAAGACTTACCTACCCCATCGACGAAAATGTCTTCAGCTATGCAATATATCCATTTTAAATGTTTCCCGAGGTTTTCGGAAAATCACGAATTTCTATCTTCGACAAAAAAATTGTCTCTCCGATTAACCCAGAGTCAGTCAGAGTCAGAGTCAGTCAGAGTCATTCAGAGTCAGTAAGAGTCAGTAAGAGTCAGTCAGAGTCATTCAGAGTCAGTCAGTGTCAGTCAGTGTCAATCAGAGTCAGTCAGAGTCAGTCAGAGTGAAAACAAAATTTCCGCTAAAAATCAAAATCGCGTACAGGTCTTGACCTGTGATAGAATTTCATTTTTCGGAAAAAAAATATTTCTCTCCGATTTGGCTCATTTTTTCAGGACTTAAAGACTTACCTACCCCATCGACGAAAATGTCTTCAGCTATGCAATATATCCATTTTAAATGTTTCCCGAGGTTTTCGGAAAATCACGAATTTCTATCTTCGACAAAAAAATTGTCTCTCCGATTAACCCAGAGTCAGTCAGAGTCAGAGTCAGTCAGAGTCATTCAGAGTCAGTAAGAGTCAGTAAGAGTCAGTCAGAGTCATTCAGAGTCAGTCAGTGTCAGTCAGTGTCAATCAGAGTCAGTCAGAGTCAGTCAGAGTGAAAACAAAATTTCCGCTAAAAATCAAAATCGCGTACAGGTCTTGACCTGTGATAGAATTTCATTTTTCGGAAAAAAAATATTTCTCTCCGATTTGGCTCATTTTTTCAGGACTTAAAGACTTACCTACCCCATCGACGAAAATGTCTTCAGCTATGCAATATATCCATTTTAAATGTTTCCCGAGGTTTTCGGAAAATCACGAATTTCTATCTTCGACAAAAAAATTGTCTCTCCGATTAACCCAGAGTCAGTCAGAGTCAGAGTCATTCAGAGTCATTCAGAGTCATTCAGAGTCAGTAAGAGTCAGTCAGAGTCATTCAGAGTCAGTCAGTGTCAGTCAGTGTCAATCAGAGTCAGTCAGAGTCAGTCAGAGTGAAAACAAAATTTCCGCTAAAAATCAAAATCGCGTACAGGTCTTGACCTGTGATAGAATTTCATTTTTCGGAAAAAAAATATTTCTCTCCGATTTGGCTCATTTTTTCAGGACTTAAAGACTTACCTACCCCATCGACGAAAATGTCTTCAGCTATGCAATATATCCATTTTAAATGTTTCCCGAGGTTTTCGGAAAATCACGAATTTCTATCTTCGACAAAAAAATTGTCTCTCCGATTAACCCAGAGTCAGTCAGAGTCAGAGTCAGTCAGAGTCAGTAAGAGTCAGTAAGAGTCAGTAAGAGTCAGTCAGAGTCATTCAGAGTCAGTCAGTGTCAGTCAGTGTCAATCAGAGTCAGTCAGAGTCAGTCAGAGTGAAAACAAAATTTCCGCTAAAAATCAAAATCGCGTACAGGTCTTGACCTGTGATAGAATTTCATTTTTCGGAAAAAAAATATTTCTCTCCGATTTGGCTCATTTTTTCAGGACTTAAAGACTTACCTACCCCATCGACGAAAATGTCTTCAGCTATGCAATATATCCATTTTAAATGTTTCCCGAGGTTTTCGGAAAATCACGAATTTCTATCTTCGACAAAAAAATTGTCTCTCCGATTAACCCAGAGTCAGTCAGAGTCAGAGTCAGTCAGAGTCATTCAGAGTCAGTAAGAGTCAGTAAGAGTCAGTCAGAGTCATTCAGAGTCAGTCAGTGTCAGTCAGTGTCAATCAGAGTCAGTCAGAGTCAGTCAGAGTGAAAACAAAATTTCCGCTAAAAATCAAAATCGCGTACAGGTCTTGACCTGTGATAGAATTTCATTTTTCTGAAAAAAAATATTTCTCTCCGATTTGGCTCATTTTTTCAGGACTTAAAGACTTACCTACCCCATCGACGAAAATGTCTTCAGCTATGCAATATATCCATTTTAAATGTTTCCCGAGGTTTTCGGAAAATCACGAATTTCTATCTTCGACAAAAAAATTGTCTCTCCGATTAACCCAGAGTCAGTCAGAGTCAGAGTCAGTCAGAGTCATTCAGAGTCATTCAGAGTCAGTAAGAGTCAGTCAGAGTCATTCAGAGTCAGTCAGTGTCAGTCAGTGTCAATCAGAGTCAGTCAGAGTCAGTCAGAGTGAAAACAAAATTTCCGCTAAAAATCAAAATCGCGTACAGGTCTTGACCTGTGATAGAATTTCATTTTTCGGAAAAAAAATATTTCTCTCCGATTTGGCTCATTTTTTCAGGACTTAAAGACTTACCTACCCCATCGACGAAAATGTCTTCAGCTATGCAATATATCCATTTTAAATGTTTCCCGAGGTTTTCGGAAAATCACGAATTTCTATCTTCGACAAAAAAATTGTCTCTCCGATTAACCCAGAGTCAGTCAGAGTCAGAGTCAGTCAGAGTCATTCAGAGTCAGTAAGAGTCAGTAAGAGTCAGTCAGAGTCATTCAGAGTCAGTCAGTGTCAGTCAGTGTCAATCAGAGTCAGTCAGAGTCAGTCAGAGTGAAAACAAAATTTCCGCTAAAAATCAAAATCGCGTACAGGTCTTGACCTGTGATAGAATTTCATTTTTCGGAAAAAAAATATTTCTCTCCGATTTGGCTCATTTTTTCAGGACTTAAAGACTTACCTACCCCATCGACGAAAATGTCTTCAGCTATGCAATATATCCATTTTAAATGTTTCCCGAGGTTTTCGGAAAATCACGAATTTCTATCTTCGACAAAAAAATTGTCTCTCCGATTAACCCAGAGTCAGTCAGAGTCAGAGTCAGTCAGAGTCATTCAGAGTCAGTAAGAGTCAGTAAGAGTCAGTCAGAGTCATTCAGAGTCAGTCAGTGTCAGTCAGTGTCAATCAGAGTCAGTCAGAGTCAGTCAGAGTGAAAACAAAATTTCCGCTAAAAATCAAAATCGCGTACAGGTCTTGACCTGTGATAGAATTTCATTTTTCGGAAAAAAAATATTTCTCTCCGATTTGGCTCATTTTTTCAGGACTTAAAGACTTACCTACCCCATCGACGAAAATGTCTTCAGCTATGCAATATATCCATTTTAAATGTTTCCCGAGGTTTTCGGAAAATCACGAATTTCTATCTTCGACAAAAAAATTGTCTCTCCGATTAACCCAGAGTCAGTCAGAGTCAGAGTCAGTCAGAGTCATTCAGAGTCATTCAGAGTCAGTAAGAGTCAGTCAGAGTCATTCAGAGTCAGTCAGTGTCAGTCAGTGTCAATCAGAGTCAGTCAGAGTCAGTCAGAGTGAAAACAAAATTTCCGCTAAAAATCAAAATCGCGTACAGGTCTTGACCTGTGATAGAATTTCATTTTTCGGAAAAAAAATATTTCTCTCCGATTTGGCTCATTTTTTCAGGACTTAAAGACTTACCTACCCCATCGACGAAAATGTCTTCAGCTATGCAATATATCCATTTTAAATGTTTCCCGAGGTTTTCGGAAAATCACGAATTTCTATCTTCGACAAAAAAATTGTCTCTCCGATTAACCCAGAGTCAGTCAGAGTCAGAGTCAGTCAGAGTCATTCAGAGTCAGTAAGAGTCAGTAAGAGTCAGTCAGAGTCATTCAGAGTCAGTCAGTGTCAGTCAGTGTCAATCAGAGTCAGTCAGAGTCAGTCAGAGTGAAAACAAAATTTCCGCTAAAAATCAAAATCGCGTACAGGTCTTGACCTGTGATAGAATTTCATTTTTCGGAAAAAAAATATTTCTCTCCGATTTGGCTCATTTTTTCAGGACTTAAAGACTTACCTACCCCATCGACGAAAATGTCTTCAGCTATGCAATATATCCATTTTAAATGTTTCCCGAGGTTTTCGGAAAATCACGAATTTCTATCTTCGACAAAAAAATTGTCTCTCCGATTAACCCAGAGTCAGTCAGAGTCAGAGTCAGTCAGAGTCATTCAGAGTCAGTAAGAGTCAGTAAGAGTCAGTCAGAGTCATTCAGAGTCAGTCAGTGTCAGTCAGTGTCAATCAGAGTCAGTCAGAGTCAGTCAGAGTGAAAACAAAATTTCCGCTAAAAATCAAAATCGCGTACAGGTCTTGACCTGTGATAGAATTTCATTTTTCGGAAAAAAAATATTTCTCTCCGATTTGGCTCATTTTTTCAGGACTTAAAGACTTACCTACCCCATCGACGAAAATGTCTTCAGCTATGCAATATATCCATTTTAAATGTTTCCCGAGGTTTTCGGAAAATCACGAATTTCTATCTTCGACAAAAAAATTGTCTCTCCGATTAACCCAGAGTCAGTCAGAGTCAGAGTCAGTCAGAGTCAGTCAGAGTCATTCAGAGTCAGTAAGAGTCAGTAAGAGTCAGTCAGAGTCATTCAGAGTCAGTCAGTGTCAGTCAGTGTCAATCAGAGTCAGTCAGAGTCAGTCAGAGTGAAAACAAAATTTCCGCTAAAAATCAAAATCGCGTACAGGTCTTGACCTGTGATAGAATTTCATTTTTCGGAAAAAAAATATTTCTCTCCGATTTGGCTCATTTTTTCAGGACTTAAAGACTTACCTACCCCATCGACGAAAATGTCTTCAGCTATGCAATATATCCATTTTAAATGTTTCCCGAGGTTTTCGGAAAATCACGAATTTCTATCTTCGACAAAAAAATTGTCTCTCCGATTAACCCAGAGTCAGTCAGAGTCAGAGTCAGTCAGAGTCAGTAAGAGTCATTCAGAGTCAGTAAGAGTCAGTCAGAGTCATTCAGAGTCAGTCAGTGTCAGTCAGTGTCAATCAGAGTCAGTCAGAGTCAGTCAGAGTGAAAACAAAATTTCCGCTAAAAATCAAAATCGCGTACAGGTCTTGACCTGTGATAGAATTTCATTTTTCGGAAAAAAAATATTTCTCTCCGATTTGGCTCATTTTTTCAGGACTTAAAGACTTACCTACCCCATCGACGAAAATGTCTTCAGCTATGCAATATATCCATTTTAAATGTTTCCCGAGGTTTTCGGAAAATCACGAATTTCTATCTTCGACAAAAAAATTGTCTCTCCGATTAACCCAGAGTCAGTCAGAGTCAGAGTCATTCAGAGTCATTCAGAGTCAGTAAGAGTCAGTCAGAGTCATTCAGAGTCAGTCAGTGTCAGTCAGTGTCAATCAGAGTCAGTCAGAGTCAGTCAGAGTGAAAACAAAATTTCCGCTAAAAATCAAAATCGCGTAGGTCTTGACCTGTGATAGAATTTCATTTTTCGGAAAAAAAATATTTCTCTCCGATTTGGCTCATTTTTTCAGGACTTAAAGACTTACCTACCCCATCGACGAAAATGTCTTCAGCTATGCAATATATCCATTTTAAATGTTTCCCGAGGTTTTCGGAAAATCACGAATTTCTATCTTCGACAAAAAAATTGTCTCTCCGATTAACCCAGAGTCAGTCAGAGTCAGAGTCAGTCAGAGTCAGTCAGAGTCATTCAGAGTCAGTAAGAGTCAGTAAGAGTCAGTCAGAGTCATTCAGAGTCAGCAGTCAGTGTCAGTCAGTGTCAATCAGAGTCAGTCAGAGTCAGTCAGAGTGAAAACAAAATTTCCGCTAAAAATCAAAATCGCGTACAGGTCTTGACCTGTGATAGAATTTCATTTTTCGGAAAAAAAATATTTCTCTCCGATTTGGCTCATTTTTTCAGGACTTAAAGACTTACCTACCATCGACGAAAATGTCTTCAGCTATGCAATATATCCATTTTAAATGTTTCCCGAGGTTTTCGGAAAATCACGAATTTCTATCTTCGACAAAAAAATTGTCTCTCCGATTAACCCAGAGTCAGTCAGAGTCAGAGTCAGTCAGAGTCATTCAGAGTCAGTAAGAGTCAGTAAGAGTCAGTCAGAGTCATTCAGAGTCAGTCAGTGTCAGTCAGTGTCAATCAGAGTCAGTCAGAGTCAGTCAGAGTGAAAACAAAATTTCCGCTAAAAATCAAAATCGCGTACAGGTCTTGACCTGTGATAGAATTTCATTTTTCGGAAAAAAAATATTTCTCTCCGATTTGGCTCATTTTTTCAGGACTTAAAGACTTACCTACCCATCGACGAAAATGTCTTCAGCTATGCAATATATCCATTTTAAATGTTTCCCGAGGTTTTCGGAAAATCACGAATTTCTATCTTCGACAAAAAAATTGTCTCTCCGATTAACCCAGAGTCAGTCAGAGTCAGAGTCAGTCAGAGTCATTCAGAGTCAGTAAGAGTCAGTAAGAGTCAGTCAGAGTCATTCAGAGTCAGTCAGTGTCAGTCAGTGTCAATCAGAGTCAGTCAGAGTCAGTCAGAGTGAAAACAAAATTTCCGCTAAAAATCAAAATCGCGTACAGGTCTTGACCTGTGATAGAATTTCATTTTTCGGAAAAAATATATTTCTCTCCGATTTGGCTCATTTTTTCAGGACTTAAAGACTTACCTACCCCATCGACGAAAATGTCTTCAGCTATGCAATATATCCATTTTAAATGTTTCCCGAGGTTTTCGGAAAATCACGAATTTCTATCTTCGACAAAAAAATTGTCTCTCCGATTAACCCAGAGTCAGTCAGAGTCAGAGTCAGTCAGAGTCATTCAGAGTCAGTAAGAGTCAGTAAGAGTCAGTCAGAGTCATTCAGAGTCAGTCAGTGTCAGTCAGTGTCAATCAGAGTCAGTCAGAGTCAGTCAGAGTGAAAACAAAATTTCCGCTAAAAATCAAAATCGCGTACAGGTCTTGACCTGTGATAGAATTTCATTTTTCGGAAAAAAAATATTTCTCTCCGATTTGGCTCATTTTTTCAGGACTTAAAGACTTACCTACCCCATCGACGAAAATGTCTTCAGCTATGCAATATATCCATTTTAAATGTTTCCCGAGGTTTTCGGAAAATCACGAATTTCTATCTTCGACAAAAAAATTGTCTCTCCGATTAACCCAGAGTCAGTCAGAGTCAGAGTCAGTCAGAGTCATTCAGAGTCAGTAAGAGTCAGTAAGAGTCAGTCAGAGTCATTCAGAGTCAGTCAGTGTCAGTCAGTGTCAATCAGAGTCAGTCAGAGTCAGTCAGAGTGAAAACAAAATTTCCGCTAAAAATCAAAATCGCGTACAGGTCTTGACCTGTGATAGAATTTCATTTTTCGGAAAAAAAATATTTCTCTCCGATTTGGCTCATTTTTTCAGGACTTAAAGACTTACCTACCCCATCGACGAAAATGTCTTCAGCTATGCAATATATCCATTTTAAATGTTTCCCGAGGTTTTCGGAAAATCACGAATTTCTATCTTCGACAAAAAAATTGTCTCTCCGATTAACCCAGAGTCAGTCAGAGTCAGAGTCAGTCAGAGTCATTCAGAGTCAGTAAGAGTCAGTAAGAGTCAGTCAGAGTCATTCAGAGTCAGTCAGTGTCAGTCAGTGTCAATCAGAGTCAGTCAGAGTCAGTCAGAGTGAAAACAAAATTTCCGCTAAAAATCAAAATCGCGTACAGGTCTTGACCTGTGATAGAATTTCATTTTTCGGAAAAAAAATATTTCTCTCCGATTTGGCTCATTTTTTCAGGACTTAAAGACTTACCTACCCCATCGACGAAAATGTCTTCAGCTATGCAATATATCCATTTTAAATGTTTCCCGAGGTTTTCGGAAAATCACGAATTTCTATCTTCGACAAAAAAATTGTCTCTCCGATTAACCCAGAGTCAGTCAGAGTCAGAGTCAGTCAGAGTCATTCAGAGTCAGTAAGAGTCAGTAAGAGTCAGTCAGAGTCATTCAGAGTCAGTCAGTGTCAGTCAGTGTCAATCAGAGTCAGTCAGAGTCAGTCAGAGTGAAAACAAAATTTCCGCTAAAAATCAAAATCGCGTACAGGTCTTGACCTGTGATAGAATTTCATTTTTCGGAAAAAAAATATTTCTCTCCGATTTGGCTCATTTTTTCAGGACTTAAAGACTTACCTACCCCATCGACGAAAATGTCTTCAGCTATGCAATATATCCATTTTAAATGTTTCCCGAGGTTTTCGGAAAATCACGAATTTCTATCTTCGACAAAAAAATTGTCTCTCCGATTAACCCAGAGTCAGTCAGAGTCAGAGTCAGTCAGAGTCATTCAGAGTCAGTAAGAGTCAGTAAGAGTCAGTCAGAGTCATTCAGAGTCAGTCAGTGTCAGTCAGTGTCAATCAGAGTCAGTCAGAGTCAGTCAGAGTGAAAACAAAATTTCCGCTAAAAATCAAAATCGCGTACAGGTCTTGACCTGTGATAGAATTTCATTTTTCGGAAAAAAAATATTTCTCTCCGATTTGGCTCATTTTTTCAGGACTTAAAGACTTACCTACCCCATCGACGAAAATGTCTTCAGCTATGCAATATATCCATTTTAAATGTTTCCCGAGGTTTTCGGAAAATCACGAATTTCTATCTTCGACAAAAAAATTGTCTCTCCGATTAACCCAGAGTCAGTCAGAGTCAGAGTCAGTCAGAGTCATTCAGAGTCAGTAAGAGTCAGTAAGAGTCAGTCAGAGTCATTCAGAGTCAGTCAGTGTCAGTCAGTGTCAATCAGAGTCAGTCAGAGTCAGTCAGAGTGAAAACAAAATTTCCGCTAAAAATCAAAATCGCGTACAGGTCTTGACCTGTGATAGAATTTCATTTTTCGGAAAAAAAATATTTCTCTCCGATTTGGCTCATTTTTTCAGGACTTAAAGACTTACCTACCCCATCGACGAAAATGTCTTCAGCTATGCAATATATCCATTTTAAATGTTTCCCGAGGTTTTCGGAAAATCACGAATTTCTATCTTCGACAAAAAAATTGTCTCTCCGATTAACCCAGAGTCAGTCAGAGTCAGAGTCAGTCAGAGTCATTCAGAGTCAGTAAGAGTCAGTAAGAGTCAGTCAGAGTCATTCAGAGTCAGTCAGTGTCAGTCAGTGTCAATCAGAGTCAGTCAGAGTCAGTCAGAGTGAAAACAAAATTTCCGCTAAAAATCAAAATCGCGTACAGGTCTTGACCTGTGATAGAATTTCATTTTTCGGAAAAAAAATATTTCTCTCCGATTTGGCTCATTTTTTCAGGACTTAAAGACTTACCTACCCCATCGACGAAAATGTCTTCAGCTATGCAATATATCCATTTTAAATGTTTCCCGAGGTTTTCGGAAAATCACGAATTTCTATCTTCGACAAAAAAATTGTCTCTCCGATTAACCCAGAGTCAGTCAGAGTCAGAGTCAGTCAGAGTCATTCAGAGTCAGTAAGAGTCAGTAAGAGTCAGTCAGAGTCATTCAGAGTCAGTCAGTGTCAGTCAGTGTCAATCAGAGTCAGTCAGAGTCAGTCAGAGTGAAAACAAAATTTCCGCTAAAAATCAAAATCGCGTACAGGTCTTGACCTGTGATAGAATTTCATTTTTCGGAAAAAAAATATTTCTCTCCGATTTGGCTCATTTTTTCAGGACTTAAAGACTTACCTACCCCATCGACGAAAATGTCTTCAGCTATGCAATATATCCATTTTAAATGTTTCCCGAGGTTTTCGGAAAATCACGAATTTCTATCTTCGACAAAAAAATTGTCTCTCCGATTAACCCAGAGTCAGTCAGAGTCAGAGTCAGTCAGAGTCATTCAGAGTCAGTAAGAGTCAGTAAGAGTCAGTCAGAGTCATTCAGAGTCAGTCAGTGTCAGTCAGTGTCAATCAGAGTCAGTCAGAGTCAGTCAGAGTGAAAACAAAATTTCCGCTAAAAATCAAAATCGCGTACAGGTCTTGACCTGTGATAGAATTTCATTTTTCGGAAAAAAAATATTTCTCTCCGATTTGGCTCATTTTTTCAGGACTTAAAGACTTACCTACCCCATCGACGAAAATGTCTTCAGCTATGCAATATATCCATTTTAAATGTTTCCCGAGGTTTTCGGAAAATCACGAATTTCTATCTTCGACAAAAAAATTGTCTCTCCGATTAACCCAGAGTCAGTCAGAGTCAGAGTCAGTCAGAGTCATTCAGAGTCAGTAAGAGTCAGTAAGAGTCAGTCAGAGTCATTCAGAGTCAGTCAGTGTCAGTCAGTGTCAATCAGAGTCAGTCAGAGTCAGTCAGAGTGAAAACAAAATTTCCGCTAAAAATCAAAATCGCGTACAGGTCTTGACCTGTGATAGAATTTCATTTTTCGGAAAAAAAATATTTCTCTCCGATTTGGCTCATTTTTTCAGGACTTAAAGACTTACCTACCCCATCGACGAAAATGTCTTCAGCTATGCAATATATCCATTTTAAATGTTTCCCGAGGTTTTCGGAAAATCACGAATTTCTATCTTCGACAAAAAAATTGTCTCTCCGATTAACCCAGAGTCAGTCAGAGTCAGAGTCAGTCAGAGTCATTCAGAGTCAGTAAGAGTCAGTAAGAGTCAGTCAGAGTCATTCAGAGTCAGTCAGTGTCAGTCAGTGTCAATCAGAGTCAGTCAGAGTCAGTCAGAGTGAAAACAAAATTTCCGCTAAAAATCAAAATCGCGTACAGGTCTTGACCTGTGATAGAATTTCATTTTTCGGAAAAAAAATATTTCTCTCCGATTTGGCTCATTTTTTCAGGACTTAAAGACTTACCTACCCCATCGACGAAAATGTCTTCAGCTATGCAATATATCCATTTTAAATGTTTCCCGAGGTTTTCGGAAAATCACGAATTTCTATCTTCGACAAAAAAATTGTCTCTCCGATTAACCCAGAGTCAGTCAGAGTCAGAGTCAGTCAGAGTCATTCAGAGTCAGTCAGAGTCAGTAAGAGTCAGTCAGAGTCATTCAGAGTCAGTCAGTGTCAGTCAGTGTCAATCAGAGTCAGTCAGAGTCAGTCAGAGTGAAAACAAAATTTCCGCTAAAAATCAAAATCGCGTACAGGTCTTGACCTGTGATAGAATTTCATTTTTCGGAAAAAAAATATTTCTCTCCGATTTGGCTCATTTTTTCAGGACTTAAAGACTTACCTACCCCATCGACGAAAATGTCTTCAGCTATGCAATATATCCATTTTAAATGTTTCCCGAGGTTTTCGGAAAATCACGAATTTCTATCTTCGACAAAAAAATTGTCTCTCCGATTAACCCAGAGTCAGTCAGAGTCAGAGTCAGTCAGAGTCATTCAGAGTCAGTAAGAGTCAGTAAGAGTCAGTCAGAGTCATTCAGAGTCAGTCAGTGTCAGTCAGTGTCAATCAGAGTCAGTCAGAGTCAGTCAGAGTGAAAACAAAATTTCCGCTAAAAATCAAAATCGCGTACAGGTCTTGACCTGTGATAGAATTTCATTTTTCGGAAAAAAAATATTTCTCTCCGATTTGGCTCATTTTTTCAGGACTTAAAGACTTACCTACCCCATCGACGAAAATGTCTTCAGCTATGCAATATATCCATTTTAAATGTTTCCCGAGGTTTTCGGAAAATCACGAATTTCTATCTTCGACAAAAAAATTGTCTCTCCGATTAACCCAGAGTCAGTCAGAGTCAGAGTCAGTCAGAGTCATTCAGAGTCAGTAAGAGTCAGTAAGAGTCAGTCAGAGTCATTCAGAGTCAGTCAGTGTCAGTCAGTGTCAATCAGAGTCAGTCAGAGTCAGTCAGAGTGAAAACAAAATTTCCGCTAAAAATCAAAATCGCGTACAGGTCTTGACCTGTGATAGAATTTCATTTTTCGGAAAAAAAATATTTCTCTCCGATTTGGCTCATTTTTTCAGGACTTAAAGACTTACCTACCCCATCGACGAAAATGTCTTCAGCTATGCAATATATCCATTTTAAATGTTTCCCGAGGTTTTCGGAAAATCACGAATTTCTATCTTCGACAAAAAAATTGTCTCTCCGATTAACCCAGAGTCAGTCAGAGTCAGAGTCAGTCAGAGTCATTCAGAGTCAGTAAGAGTCAGTAAGAGTCAGTCAGAGTCATTCAGAGTCAGTCAGTGTCAGTCAGTGTCAATCAGAGTCAGTCAGAGTCAGTCAGAGTGAAAACAAAATTTCCGCTAAAAATCAAAATCGCGTACAGGTCTTGACCTGTGATAGAATTTCATTTTTCGGAAAAAAAATATTTCTCTCCGATTTGGCTCATTTTTTCAGGACTTAAAGACTTACCTACCCCATCGACGAAAATGTCTTCAGCTATGCAATATATCCATTTTAAATGTTTCCCGAGGTTTTCGGAAAATCACGAATTTCTATCTTCGACAAAAAAATTGTCTCTCCGATTAACCCAGAGTCAGTCAGAGTCAGAGTCAGTCAGAGTCAGTAAGAGTCATTCAGAGTCAGTAAGAGTCAGTCAGAGTCATTCAGAGTCAGTCAGTGTCAGTCAGTGTCAATCAGAGTCAGTCAGAGTCAGTCAGAGTGAAAACAAAATTTCCGCTAAAAATCAAAATCGCGTACAGGTCTTGACCTGTGATAGAATTTCATTTTTCGGAAAAAAAATATTTCTCTCCGATTTGGCTCATTTTTTCAGGACTTAAAGACTTACCTACCCCATCGACGAAAATGTCTTCAGCTATGCAATATATCCATTTTAAATGTTTCCCGAGGTTTTCGGAAAATCACGAATTTCTATCTTCGACAAAAAAATTGTCTCTCCGATTAACCCAGAGTCAGTCAGAGTCAGAGTCAGTCAGAGTCATTCAGAGTCAGTAAGAGTCAGTAAGAGTCAGTCAGAGTCATTCAGAGTCAGTCAGTGTCAGTCAGTGTCAATCAGAGTCAGTCAGAGTCAGTCAGAGTGAAAACAAAATTTCCGCTAAAAATCAAAATCGCGTACAGGTCTTGACCTGTGATAGAATTTCATTTTTCGGAAAAAAAATATTTCTCTCCGATTTGGCTCATTTTTTCAGGACTTAAAGACTTACCTACCCCATCGACGAAAATGTCTTCAGCTATGCAATATATCCATTTTAAATGTTTCCCGAGGTTTTCGGAAAATCACGAATTTCTATCTTCGACAAAAAAATTGTCTCTCCGATTAACCCAGAGTCAGTCAGAGTCAGAGTCAGTCAGAGTCAGTCAGAGTCATTCAGAGTCAGTATGAGTCAGTAAGAGTCAGTCAGAGTCATTCAGAGTCAGTCAGTGTCAGTCAGTGTCAATCAGAGTCAGTCAGAGTCAGTCAGAGTGAAAACAAAATTTCCGCTAAAAATCAAAATCGCGTACAGGTCTTGACCTGTGATAGAATTTCATTTTTCGGAAAAAAAATATTTCTCTCCGATTTGGCTCATTTTTTCAGGACTTAAAGACTTACCTACCATCGACGAAAATGTCTTCAGCTATGCAATATATCCATTTTAAATGTTTCCCGAGGTTTTCGGAAAATCACGAATTTCTATCTTCGACAAAAAAATTGTCTCTCCGATTAACCCAGAGTCAGTCAGAGTCAGAGTCAGTCAGAGTCATTCAGAGTCAGTAAGAGTCAGTAAGAGTCAGTCAGAGTCATTCAGAGTCAGTCAGTGTCAGTCAGTGTCAATCAGAGTCAGTCAGAGTCAGTCAGAGTGAAAACAAAATTTCCGCTAAAAATCAAAATCGCGTACAGGTCTTGACCTGTGATAGAATTTCATTTTTCGGAAAAAAAATATTTCTCTCCGATTTGGCTCATTTTTTCAGGACTTAAAGACTTACCTACCCCATCGACGAAAATGTCTTCAGCTATGCAATATATCCATTTTAAATGTTTCCCGAGGTTTTCGGAAAATCACGAATTTCTATCTTCGACAAAAAAATTGTCTCTCCGATTAACCCAGAGTCAGTCAGAGTCAGAGTCAGTCAGAGTCAGTCAGAGTCATTCAGAGTCAGTATGAGTCAGTAAGAGTCAGTCAGAGTCATTCAGAGTCAGTCAGTGTCAGTCAGTGTCAATCAGAGTCAGTCAGAGTCAGTCAGAGTGAAAACAAAATTTCCGCTAAAAATCAAAATCGCGTACAGGTCTTGACCTGTGATAGAATTTCATTTTTCGGAAAAAAAATATTTCTCTCCGATTTGGCTCATTTTTTCAGGACTTAAAGACTTACCTACCATCGACGAAAATGTCTTCAGCTATGCAATATATCCATTTTAAATGTTTCCCGAGGTTTTCGGAAAATCACGAATTTCTATCTTCGACAAAAAAATTGTCTCTCCGATTAACCCAGAGTCAGTCAGAGTCAGAGTCAGTCAGAGTCATTCAGAGTCAGTAAGAGTCAGTAAGAGTCAGTCAGAGTCATTCAGAGTCAGTCAGTGTCAGTCAGTGTCAATCAGAGTCAGTCAGAGTCAGTCAGAGTGAAAACAAAATTTCCGCTAAAAATCAAAATCGCGTACAGGTCTTGACCTGTGATAGAATTTCATTTTTCGGAAAAAAAATATTTCTCTCCGATTTGGCTCATTTTTTCAGGACTTAAAGACTTACCTACCCCATCGACGAAAATGTCTTCAGCTATGCAATATATCCATTTTAAATGTTTCCCGAGGTTTTCGGAAAATCACGAATTTCTATCTTCGACAAAAAAATTGTCTCTCCGATTAACCCAGAGTCAGTCAGAGTCAGAGTCAGTCAGAGTCATTCAGAGTCAGTAAGAGTCAGTCAGAGTCATTCAGAGTCAGTCAGTGTCAGTCAGTGTCAATCAGAGTCAGTCAGAGTCAGTCAGAGTGAAAACAAAATTTCCGCTAAAAATCAAAATCGCGTACAGGTCTTGACCTGTGATAGAATTTCATTTTTCGGAAAAAAAATATTTCTCTCCGATTTGGCTCATTTTTTCAGGACTTAAAGACTTACCTACCCCATCGACGAAAATGTCTTCAGCTATGCAATATATCCATTTTAAATGTTTCCCGAGGTTTTCGGAAAATCACGAATTTCTATCTTCGACAAAAAAATTGTCTCTCCGATTAACCCAGAGTCAGTCAGAGTCAGAGTCAGTCAGAGTCATTCAGAGTCAGTAAGAGTCAGTAAGAGTCAGTCAGAGTCATTCAGAGTCAGTCAGTGTCAGTCAGTGTCAATCAGAGTCAGTCAGAGTCAGTCAGAGTGAAAACAAAATTTCCGCTAAAAATCAAAATCGCGTACAGGTCTTGACCTGTGATAGAATTTCATTTTTCGGAAAAAAAATATTTCTCTCCGATTTGGCTCATTTTTTCAGGACTTAAAGACTTACCTACCCCATCGACGAAAATGTCTTCAGCTATGCAATATATCCATTTTAAATGTTTCCCGAGGTTTTCGGAAAATCACGAATTTCTATCTTCGACAAAAAAATTGTCTCTCCGATTAACCCAGAGTCAGTCAGAGTCAGAGTCATTCAGAGTCATTCAGAGTCAGTAAGAGTCAGTAAGAGTCAGTCAGAGTCATTCAGAGTCAGTCAGTGTCAGTCAGTGTCAATCAGAGTCAGTCAGAGTCAGTCAGAGTGAAAACAAAATTTCCGCTAAAAATCAAAATCGCGTACAGGTCTTGACCTGTGATAGAATTTCATTTTTCGGAAAAAAAATATTTCTCTCCGATTTGGCTCATTTTTTCAGGACTTAAAGACTTACCTACCCCATCGACGAAAATGTCTTCAGCTATGCAATATATCCATTTTAAATGTTTCCCGAGGTTTTCGGAAAATCACGAATTTCTATCTTCGACAAAAAAATTGTCTCTCCGATTAACCCAGAGTCAGTCAGAGTCAGAGTCAGTCAGAGTCAGTAAGAGTCAGTAAGAGTCAGTAAGAGTCAGTCAGAGTCATTCAGAGTCAGTCAGTGTCAGTCAGTGTCAATCAGAGTCAGTCAGAGTCAGTCAGAGTGAAAACAAAATTTCCGCTAAAAATCAAAATCGCGTACAGGTCTTGACCTGTGATAGAATTTCATTTTTCGGAAAAAAAATATTTCTCTCCGATTTGGCTCATTTTTTCAGGACTTAAAGACTTACCTACCCCATCGACGAAAATGTCTTCAGCTATGCAATATATCCATTTTAAATGTTTCCCGAGGTTTTCGGAAAATCACGAATTTCTATCTTCGACAAAAAAATTGTCTCTCCGATTAACCCAGAGTCAGTCAGAGTCAGAGTCAGTCAGAGTCATTCAGAGTCAGTAAGAGTCAGTAAGAGTCAGTCAGAGTCATTCAGAGTCAGTCAGTGTCAGTCAGTGTCAATCAGAGTCAGTCAGAGTCAGTCAGAGTGAAAACAAAATTTCCGCTAAAAATCAAAATCGCGTACAGGTCTTGACCTGTGATAGAATTTCATTTTTCGGAAAAAAAATATTTCTCTCCGATTTGGCTCATTTTTTCAGGGCTTAAAGACTTACCTACCCCATCGACGAAAATGTCTTCAGCTATGCAATATATCCATTTTAAATGTTTCCCGAGGTTTTCGGAAAATCACGAATTTCTATCTTCGACAAAAAAATTGTCTCTCCGATTAACCCAGAGTCAGTCAGAGTCAGAGTCAGTCAGAGTCATTCAGAGTCATTCAGAGTCAGTAAGAGTCAGTCAGAGTCATTCAGAGTCAGTCAGTGTCAGTCAGTGTCAATCAGAGTCAGTCAGAGTCAGTCAGAGTGAAAACAAAATTTCCGCTAAAAATCAAAATCGCGTACAGGTCTTGACCTGTGATAGAATTTCATTTTTCGGAAAAAAAATATTTCTCTCCGATTTGGCTCATTTTTTCAGGACTTAAAGACTTACCTACCCCATCGACGAAAATGTCTTCAGCTATGCAATATATCCATTTTAAATGTTTCCCGAGGTTTTCGGAAAATCACGAATTTCTATCTTCGACAAAAAAATTGTCTCTCCGATTAACCCAGAGTCAGTCAGAGTCAGAGTCAGTCAGAGTCATTCAGAGTCAGTAAGAGTCAGTAAGAGTCAGTCAGAGTCATTCAGAGTCAGTCAGTGTCAGTCAGTGTCAATCAGAGTCAGTCAGAGTCAGTCAGAGTGAAAACAAAATTTCCGCTAAAAATCAAAATCGCGTACAGGTCTTGACCTGTGATAGAATTTCATTTTTCGGAAAAAAAATATTTCTCTCCGATTTGGCTCATTTTTTCAGGACTTAAAGACTTACCTACCCCATCGACGAAAATGTCTTCAGCTATGCAATATATCCATTTTAAATGTTTCCCGAGGTTTTCGGAAAATCACGAATTTCTATCTTCGACAAAAAAATTGTCTCTCCGATTAACCCAGAGTCAGTCAGAGTCAGAGTCAGTCAGAGTCATTCAGAGTCAGTAAGAGTCAGTAAGAGTCAGTCAGAGTCATTCAGAGTCAGTCAGTGTCAGTCAGTGTCAATCAGAGTCAGTCAGAGTCAGTCAGAGTGAAAACAAAATTTCCGCTAAAAATCAAAATCGCGTACAGGTCTTGACCTGTGATAGAATTTCATTTTTCGGAAAAAAAATATTTCTCTCCGATTTGGCTCATTTTTTCAGGACTTAAAGACTTACCTACCCCATCGACGAAAATGTCTTCAGCTATGCAATATATCCATTTTAAATGTTTCCCGAGGTTTTCGGAAAATCACGAATTTCTATCTTCGACAAAAAAATTGTCTCTCCGATTAACCCAGAGTCAGTCAGAGTCAGAGTCAGTCAGAGTCATTCAGAGTCATTCAGAGTCAGTAAGAGTCAGTCAGAGTCATTCAGAGTCAGTCAGTGTCAGTCAGTGTCAATCAGAGTCAGTCAGAGTCAGTCAGAGTGAAAACAAAATTTCCGCTAAAAATCAAAATCGCGTACAGGTCTTGACCTGTGATAGAATTTCATTTTTCGGAAAAAAAATATTTCTCTCCGATTTGGCTCATTTTTTCAGGACTTAAAGACTTACCTACCCCATCGACGAAAATGTCTTCAGCTATGCAATATATCCATTTTAAATGTTTCCCGAGGTTTTCGGAAAATCACGAATTTCTATCTTCGACAAAAAAATTGTCTCTCCGATTAACCCAGAGTCAGTCAGAGTCAGAGTCAGTCAGAGTCATTCAGAGTCAGTAAGAGTCAGTAAGAGTCAGTCAGAGTCATTCAGAGTCAGTCAGTGTCAGTCAGTGTCAATCAGAGTCAGTCAGAGTCAGTCAGAGTGAAAACAAAATTTCCGCTAAAAATCAAAATCGCGTACAGGTCTTGACCTGTGATAGAATTTCATTTTTCGGAAAAAAAATATTTCTCTCCGATTTGGCTTATTTTTTCAGGACTTAAAGACTTACCTACCCCATCGACGAAAATGTCTTCAGCTATGCAATATATCCATTTTAAATGTTTCCCGAGGTTTTCGGAAAATCACGAATTTCTATCTTCGACAAAAAAATTGTCTCTCCGATTAACCCAGAGTCAGTCAGAGTCAGAGTCAGTCAGAGTCATTCAGAGTCAGTAAGAGTCAGTAAGAGTCAGTCAGAGTCATTCAGAGTCAGTCAGTGTCAGTCAGTGTCAATCAGAGTCAGTCAGAGTCAGTCAGAGTGAAAACAAAATTTCCGCTAAAAATCACAATCGCGTACAGGTCTTGACCTGTGATAGAATTTCATTTTTCGGAAAAAAAATATTTCTCTCCGATTTGGCTCATTTTTTCAGGACTTAAAGACTTACCTACCCCATCGACGAAAATGTCTTCAGCTATGCAATATATCCATTTTAAATGTTTCCCGAGGTTTTCGGAAAATCACGAATTTCTATCTTCGACAAAAAAATTGTCTCTCCGATTAACCCAGAGTCAGTCAGAGTCAGAGTCAGTCAGAGTCATTCAGAGTCATTCAGAGTCAGTAAGAGTCAGTAAGAGTCAGTAAGAGTCAGTCAGAGTCATTCAGAGTCAGTCAGTGTCAGTCAGTGTCAATCAGAGTCAGTCAGAGTCAGTCAGAGTGAAAACAAAATTTCCGCTAAAAATCACAATCGCGTACAGGTCTTGACCTGTGATAGAATTTCATTTTTCGGAAAAAAAATATTTCTCTCCGATTTGGCTCATTTTTTCAGGACTTAAAGACTTACCTACCCCATCGACGAAAATGTCTTCAGCTATGCAATATATCCATTTTAAATGTTTCCGGAGGTTTTCGGAAAATCACGAATTTCTATCTTCGACAAAAAAATTGTCTCTCCGATTAACCCAGAGTCAGTCAGAGTCAGAGTCAGTCAGAGTCATTCAGAGTCAGTAAGAGTCAGTAAGAGTCAGTAAGAGTCAGTAAGAGTCAGTCACAGTCATTCAGAGTCAGTCAGTGTCAGTCAGTGTCAATCAGATTCAGTCAGAGTCAGTCAGAGTGAAAACAAAAATTTCCGCTAAAAATCAAAATCGCGTACAGGTCTTACCTGTGATAGAATTTCATTTTTCGGAAAAAAAATATTTCTCTCCGATTTGGCTCATTTTTTCAGGACTTAAAGACTTACCTACCCCATCGACGAAAATGTCTTCAGCTATGCAATATATCCATTTTAAATGTTTCCCGAGGTTTTCGGAAAATCACGAATTTCTATCTTCGACAAAAAAATTGTCTCTCCGATTAACCCAGAGTCAGTCAGAGTCAGAGTCAGTCAGAGTCATTCAGAGTCAGTAAGAGTCAGTAAGAGTCAGTCAGAGTCATTCAGAGTCAGTCAGTGTCAGTCAGTGTCAATCAGAGTCAGTCAGAGTCAGTCAGAGTGAAAACAAAATTTCCGCTAAAAATCAAAATCGCGTACAGGTCTTGACCTGTGATAGAATTTCATTTTTCGGAAAAAAAATATTTCTCTCCGATTTGGCTTATTTTTTCAGGACTTAAAGACTTACCTACCCCATCGACGAAAATGTCTTCAGCTATGCAATATATCCATTTTAAATGTTTCCCGAGGTTTTCGGAAAATCACGAATTTCTATCTTCGACAAAAAAATTGTCTCTCCGATTAACCCAGAGTCAGTCAGAGTCAGAGTCAGTCAGAGTCATTCAGAGTCAGTAAGAGTCAGTAAGAGTCAGTCAGAGTCATTCAGAGTCAGTCAGTGTCAGTCAGTGTCAATCAGAGTCAGTCAGAGTCAGTCAGAGTGAAAACAAAATTTCCGCTAAAAATCAAAATCGCGTACAGGTCTTGACCTGTGATAGAATTTCATTTTTCGGAAAAAAAATATTTCTCTCCGATTTGGCTCATTTTTTCAGGACTTAAAGACTTACCTACCCCATCGACGAAAATGTCTTCAGCTATGCAATATATCCATTTTAAATGTTTCCCGAGGTTTTCGGAAAATCACGAATTTCTATCTTCGACAAAAAAATTGTCTCTCCGATTAACCCAGAGTCAGTCAGAGTCAGAGTCAGTCAGAGTCATTCAGAGTCATTCAGAGTCAGTAAGAGTCAGTGAGAGTCAGTCAGAGTCATTCAGAGTCAGTCAGTGTCAGTCAGTGTCAATCAGAGTCAGTCAGAGTCAGTCAGAGTGAAAACAAAATTTCCGCTAAAAATCAAAATCGCGTACAGGTCTTGACCTGTGATAGAATTTCATTTTTCGGAAAAAAAATATTTCTCTCCGATTTGGCTCATTTTTTCAGGACTTAAAGACTTACCTACCCCATCGACGAAAATGTCTTCAGCTATGCAATATATCCATTTTAAATGTTTCCCGAGGTTTTCGGAAAATCACGAATTTCTATCTTCGACAAAAAAATTGTCTCTCCGATTAACCCAGAGTCAGTCAGAGTCAGAGTCAGTCAGAGTCATTCAGAGTCAGTAAGAGTCAGTAAGAGTCAGTCAGAGTCATTCAGAGTCAGTCAGTGTCAGTCAGTGTCAATCAGAGTCAGTCAGAGTCAGTCAGAGTGAAAACAAAATTTCCGCTAAAAATCAAAATCGCGTACAGGTCTTGACCTGTGATAGAATTTCATTTTTCGGAAAAAAAATATTTCTCTCCGATTTGGCTTATTTTTTCAGGACTTAAAGACTTACCTACCCCATCGACGAAAATGTCTTCAGCTATGCAATATATCCATTTTAAATGTTTCCCGAGGTTTTCGGAAAATCACGAATTTCTATCTTCGACAAAAAAATTGTCTCTCCGATTAACCCAGAGTCAGTCAGAGTCAGAGTCAGTCAGAGTCATTCAGAGTCAGTAAGAGTCAGTAAGAGTCAGTCAGAGTCATTCAGAGTCAGTCAGTGTCAGTCAGTGTCAATCAGAGTCAGTCAGAGTCAGTCAGAGTGAAAACAAAATTTCCGCTAAAAATCACAATCGCGTACAGGTCTTGACCTGTGATAGAATTTCATTTTTCGGAAAAAAAATATTTCTCTCCGATTTGGCTCATTTTTTCAGGACTTAAAGACTTACCTACCCCATCGACGAAAATGTCTTCAGCTATGCAATATATCCATTTTAAATGTTTCCCGAGGTTTTCGGAAAATCACGAATTTCTATCTTCGACAAAAAAATTGTCTCTCCGATTAACCCAGAGTCAGTCAGAGTCAGAGTCAGTCAGAGTCATTCAGAGTCATTCAGAGTCAGTAAGAGTCAGTAAGAGTCAGTAAGAGTCAGTCAGAGTCATTCAGAGTCAGTCAGTGTCAGTCAGTGTCAATCAGAGTCAGTCAGAGTCAGTCAGAGTGAAAACAAAATTTCCGCTAAAAATCACAATCGCGTACAGGTCTTGACCTGTGATAGAATTTCATTTTTCGGAAAAAAAATATTTCTCTCCGATTTGGCTCATTTTTTCAGGACTTAAAGACTTACCTACCCCATCGACGAAAATGTCTTCAGCTATGCAATATATCCATTTTAAATGTTTCCGGAGGTTTTCGGAAAATCACGAATTTCTATCTTCGACAAAAAAATTGTCTCTCCGATTAACCCAGAGTCAGTCAGAGTCAGAGTCAGTCAGAGTCATTCAGAGTCAGTAAGAGTCAGTAAGAGTCAGTAAGAGTCAGTAAGAGTCAGTCAGAGTCATTCAGAGTCAGTCAGTGTCAGTCAGTGTCAATCAGAGTCAGTCAGAGTCAGTCAGAGTGAAAACAAAAATTTCCGCTAAAAATCAAAATCGCGTACAGGTCTTACCTGTGATAGAATTTCATTTTTCGGAAAAAAAATATTTCTCTCCGATTTGGCTCATTTTTTCAGGACTTAAAGACTTACCTACCCCATCGACGAAAATGTCTTCAGCTATGCAATATATCCATTTTAAATGTTTCCCGAGGTTTTCGGAAAATCACGAATTTCTATCTTCGACAAAAAAATTGTCTCTCCGATTAACCCAGAGTCAGCCAGAGTCAGAGTCAGTCAAAGTCAGTAAGAGTCAGTAAGAGTCAGTAAGAGTCAGTAAGAGTCAGTAAGAGTCATTCAGAGTCAGTCAGTGTCAGTCAGTGTCAATCAGAGTCAGTCAGAGTCAGTCAGAGTGAAAACAAAATTTCCGCTAAAAATCAAAATCGCGTAAAGGTCTTGACCTGTGATAGTATTTCATTTTTCGGAAAAAAAATATTTCTCTCCGATTTGGCTCATTTTTTCAGGACTTAAAGACTTACCTACCCCATCGACGAAAATGTCTTCAGCTATGCAATATATCCATTTTAAATGTTTCCCGAGGTTTTCGGAAAATCACGAATTTCTATCTTCGACAAAAAAATTGTCTCTCCGATTAACCCAGAGTCAGTCAGAGTCAGAGTCAGTCAGAGTCATTCAGAGTCAGTAAGAGTCAGTAAGAGTCAGTCAGAGTCATTCAGAGTCAGTCAGTGTCAGTCAGTGTCAATCAGAGTCAGTCAGAGTCAGTCAGAGTGAAAACAAAATTTCCGCTAAAAATCAAAATCGCGTACAGGTCTTGACCTGTGATAGAATTTCATTTTTCGGAAAAAAAATATTTCTCTCCGATTTGGCTTATTTTTTCAGGACTTAAAGACTTACCTACCCCATCGACGAAAATGTCTTCAGCTATGCAATATATCCATTTTAAATGTTTCCCGAGGTTTTCGGAAAATCACGAATTTCTATCTTCGACAAAAAAATTGTCTCTCCGATTAACCCAGAGTCAGTCAGAGTCAGAGTCAGTCAGAGTCATTCAGAGTCAGTAAGAGTCAGTAAGAGTCAGTCAGAGTCATTCAGAGTCAGTCAGTGTCAGTCAGTGTCAATCAGAGTCAGTCAGAGTCAGTCAGAGTGAAAACAAAATTTCCGCTAAAAATCAAAATCGCGTACAGGTCTTGACCTGTGATAGAATTTCATTTTTCGGAAAAAAAATATTTCTCTCCGATTTGGCGAATTTTTTTCAGTACTTAAAGACTTACCTACCCCATCGACGAAAATGTCTTCAGCTATGCAATATATCCATTTTAAATGTTTCCCGAGGTTTTCGGAAAATCACGAATTTCTATCTTCGACAAAAAAATTGTCTCTCCGATTAACCCAGAGTCAGTCAGAGTCAGAGTCAGTCAGAGTCAGTCAGAGTCATTCAGAGTCATTCAGAGTCAGTAAGAGTCAGTAAGAGTCAGTCAGAGTCATTCAGAGTCAGTCAGTGTCAGTCAGTGTCAATCAGAGTCAGTCAGAGTCAGTCAGAGTGAAAACAAAATTTCCGCTAAAAATCAAAATCGCGTACAGGTCTTGACCTGTGATAGAATTTCATTTTTCGGAAAAAAAATATTTCTCTCCGATTTGGCTCATTTTTTCAGGACTTAAAGACTTACCTACCCCATCGACGCAAATGTCTTCAGCTATGCAATATATCCATTTTAAATGTTTCCCGAGGTTTTCGGAAAATCACGAATTTCTATCTTCGACAAAAAAATTGTCTCTCCGATTAACCCAGAGTCAGTCAGAGTCAGAGTCAGTCAGAGTCATTCAGAGTCAGTAAGAGTCAGTAAGAGTCAGTCAGAGTCATTCAGAGTCAGTCAGTGTCAGTCAGTGTCAATCAGAGTCAGTCAGAGTCAGTCAGAGTGAAAACAAAATTTCCGCTAAAAATCAAAATCGCGTACAGGTCTTGACCTGTGATAGAATTTCATTTTTCGGAAAAAAAATATTTCTCTCCGATTTGGCTCATTTTTTCAGGACTTAAAGACTTACCTACCCCATCGACGAAAATGTCTTCAGCTATGCAATATATCCATTTTAAATGTTTCCCGAGGTTTTCGGAAAATCACGAATTTCTATCTTCGACAAAAAAATTGTCTCTCCGATTAACCCAGAGTCAGTCAGAGTCAGAGTCAGTCAGAGTCATTCAGAGTCAGTAAGAGTCAGTCAGAGTCAGTCAGAGTCATTCAGAGTCAGTCAGTGTCAGTCAGTGTCAATCAGAGTCAGTCAGAGTCAGTCAGAGTGAAAACAAAATTTCCGCTAAAAATCAAAATCGCGTACAGGTCTTGACCTGTGATAGAATTTCATTTTTCGGAAAAAAAAAATTTCTCTCCGATTTGGCTCATTTTTTCAGGACTTAAAGACTTACCTACCCCATCGACGAAAATGTCTTCAGCTATGCAATATATCCATTTTAAATGTTTCCCGAGGTTTTCGGAAAATCACGAATTTCTATCTTCGACAAAAAAATTGTCTCTCCGATTAACCCAGAGTCAGTCAGAGTCAGAGTCATTCAGAGTCATTCAGAGTCAGTAAGAGTCAGTAAGAGTCAGTCAGAGTCATTCAGAGTCAGTCAGTGTCAGTCAGTGTCAATCAGAGTCAGTCAGAGTCAGTCAGAGTGAAAACAAAATTTCCGCTAAAAATCAAAATCGCGTACAGGTCTTGACCTGTGATAGAATTTCATTTTTCGGAAAAAAAATATTTCTCTCCGATTTGGCTCATTTTTTCAGGACTTAAAGACTTACCTACCCCATCGACGAAAATGTATTCAGCTATGCAATATATCCATTTTAAATGTTTCCCGAGGTTTTCGGAAAATCACGAATTTCTATCTTCGACAAAAAAATTGTCTCTCCGATTAACCCAGAGTCAGTCAGAGTCAGAGTCATTAAGAGTCATTCAGAGTCATTCAGAGTCATTCAGAGTCAGTAAGAGTCAGTCAGAGTCATTCAGAGTCAGTCAGTGTCAGTCAGTGTCAATCAGAGTCAGTCAGAGTCAGTCAGAGTGAAAACAAAATTTCCGCTAAAAATCAAAATCGCGTACAGGTCTTGACCTGTGATAGAATTTCATTTTTCGGAAAAAAAATTTTTCTCTCCGATTTGGCTCATTTTTTCAGGACTTAAAGACTTACCTACCCCATCGACGAAAATGTCTTCAGCTATGCAATATATCCATTTTAAATGTTTCCCGAGGTTTTCGGAAAATCACCAATTTCTATCTTCGACAAAAAAATTGTCTCTCCGATTAACCCAGAGTCAGTCAGAGTCAGAGTCAGTCAGAGTAATTCAGAGTCAGTAAGAGTCAGTAAGAGTCAGTCAGAGTCATTCAGAGTCAGTCAGTGTCAGTCAGTGTCAATCAGAGTCAGTCAGAGTCAGTCAGAGTGAAAACAAAATTTCCGCTAAAAATCAAAATCGCGTACAGGTCTTGACCTGTGATAGAATTTCATTTTTCGGAAAAAAAATATTTCTCTCCGATTTGGCTCATTTTTTCAGGACTTAAAGACTTACCTACCCCATCGACGAAAATGTCTTCAGCTATGCAATATATCCATTTTAAATGTTTCCCGAGGTTTTCGGAAAATCACGAATTTCTATCTTCGACAAAAAAATTGTCTCTCCGATTAACCCAGAGTCAGTCAGAGTCAGAGTCAGTCAGAGTCAGTCAGAGTCATTCAGAGTCAGTAAGAGTCAGTAAGAGTCAGACAGAGTCATTCAAAGTCAGTCAGTGTCAGTCAGTGTCATCAGAGTCAGTCAGAGTCAGCCAGAGTTTAAACAAAATTTCCGCTAAAAATCAAAATCGCGTACAGGTCTTGACCTGTGATAGAATTTCATTTTTCGGAAAAAAAATATTTCTCTTTGATTTGGCTCATTTTTTCAGGACTTAAAGACTTACCTACCCCATCGACGAAAATGTCTTCAGCTATGCAATATATCCATTTTAAATGTTTCCCGAGGTTTTCGGAAAATCACGAATTTCTATCTTCGACAAAAAAATTGTCTCTCCGATTAACCCAGAGTCAGTCAGAGTCAGAGTCAGTCAGAGTCATTCAGAGTCATTCAGAGTCAGTAAGAGTCAGTGAGAGTCAGTCAGTGTCATTCAGAGTCAGTCAGTGTCAGTCAGTGTCAATCAGAGTCAGTCAGAGTCAGTCAGAGTGAAAACAAAATTTCCGCTAAAAATCAAAATCGCGTACAGGTCTTGACCTGTGATAGAATTTCATTTTTCGGAAAAAAAATATTTCTCTCCGATTTGGCTCATTTTTTCAGGACTTAAAGACTTACCTACCCCGTCGACGAAAATGTCTTCAGCTATGCAATATATCCATTTTAAATGTTTCCCGAGGTTTTCGGAAAATCACGAATTTCTATCTTCGACAAAAAAATTGTCTCTCCGATTAACCCAGAGTCAGTCAGAGTCAGAGTCAGTCAGAGTCATTCAGAGTCATTCAGAGTCAGTAAGAGTCAGTAAGAGTCAGTCAGTGTCAATCAGAGTCAGTCAGAGTCAGTCAGAGTGAAAACAAAATTTCCGCTAAAAATCAAAATCGCGTACAGGTCTTGACCTGTGATAGAATTTCATTTTTCGGAAAAAAAATATTTCTCTCCGATTTGGCTCATTTTTTCAGGACTTAAAGACTTACCTACCCCATCGACGAAAATGTCTTCAGCTATGCAATATATCCATTTTAAATGTTTCCCGAGGTTTTCGGAAAATCACGAATTTTTATCTTCGACAAAAAAATTGTCTCTCCGATTAACCCAGAGTCAGCCAGAGTCAGAGTCAGTCAGAGTCATTCAGAGTCAGTAAGAGTCAGTAAGAGTCAGTAAGAGTCAGTCAGAGTCATTCAGAGTCAGTCAGTGTCAGTCAGTGTCAATCAGAGTCAGTCAGAGTCAGTCAGAGTGAAAACAAAATTTCCGCTAAAAATCAAAATCGCGTACAGGTCTTGACCTGTGATAGAATTTCATTTTTCGGAAAAAAAATATTTCTCTCCGATTTGGCTCATTTTTTCAGGACTTAAAGACTTACCTACCCCATCGACGAAAATGTCTTCAGCTATGCAATATATCCATTTTAAATGTTTCCCGAGGTTTTCGGAAAATCACGAATTTCTATCTTCGACAAAAAAATTGTCTCTCCGATTAACCCAGAGTCAGTCAGAGTCAGAGTCAGTCAGAGTCATTCAGAGTCAGTAAGAGTCAGTGAGAGTCAGTCAGTGTCATTCAGAGTCAGTCAGTGTCAGTCAGTGTCAATCAGAGTCAGTCAGAGTCAGTCAGAGTGAAAACAAAATTTCCGCTAAAAATCAAAATCGCGTACAGGTCTTGACCTGTGATAGAATTTCATTTTTCGGAAAAAAAATATTTCTCTCCGATTTGGCTCATTTTTTCAGGACTTAAAGACTTACCTACCCCATCGACGAAAATGTCTTCAGCTATGCAATATATCCATTTTAAATGTTTCCCGAGGTTTTCGGAAAATCACGAATTTCTATCTTCGACAAAAAAATTGTCTCTCCGATTAACCCAGAGTCAGTCAGAGTCAGAGTCAGTCAGAGTCATTCAGAGTCAGTAAGAGTCAGTAAGAGTCAGTAAGAGTCAGTCAGAGTCATTCAGAGTCAGTCAGTGTCAGTCAGTGTCAATCAGAGTCAGTCAGAGTCAGTCAGAGTGAAAACAAAATTTCCGCTAAAAATCAAAATCGCGTACAGGTCTTGACCTGTGATAGAATTTCATTTTTCGGAAAAAAAATATTTCTCTCCGATTTGGCTCATTTTTTCAGGACTTAAAGACTTACCTACCCCGTCGACGAAAATGTCTTCAGCTATGCAATATATCCATTTTAAATGTTTCCCGAGGTTTTCGGAAAATCACGAATTTCTATCTTCGACAAAAAAATTGTCTCTCCGATTAACCCAGAGTCAGTCAGAGTCAGAGTCAGTCAGAGTCATTCAGAGTCATTCAGAGTCAGTAAGAGTCAGTAAGAGTCAGTCAGTGTCAATCAGAGTCAGTCAGAGTCAGTCAGAGTGAAAACAAAATTTCCGCTAAAAATCAAAATCGCGTACAGGTCTTGACCTGTGATAGAATTTCATTTTTCGGAAAAAAAATATTTCTCTCCGATTTGGCTCATTTTTTCAGGACTTAAAGACTTACCTACCCCATCGACGAAAATGTCTTCAGCTATGCAATATATCCATTTTAAATGTTTCCCGAGGTTTTCGGAAAATCACGAATTTCTATCTTCGACAAAAAAATTGTCTCTCCGATTAACCCAGAGTCAGCCAGAGTCAGAGTCAGTCAGAGTCATTCAGAGTCAGTAAGAGTCAGTAAGAGTCAGTAAGAGTCAGTCAGAGTCATTCAGAGTCAGTCAGTGTCAGTCAGTGTCAATCAGAGTCAGTCAGAGTCAGTCAGAGTGAAAAAAAAATTCCGCTAAAAATCAAAATCGCGTACAGGTCATGACCTGTGATAGAATTTCATTTTTCGGAAAAAAAATATTTCTCTCCGATTTGTCTAATTTTTTCAGGACTTAAAGACTTACCTACCCCATCGACGAAAATGTCTTCAGCTATGCAATATGTCCATTTTAAATGTTTCCCGAGGTTTTCGAAAAATCACGAATTTCTATCTTCGACAAAAAAATTGTCTCTCCGATTAACCTAGAGTCAGTCAGAGTCAGTCAGAGTCAGTCAGAGTCTGTCAGTCAGAGTCTGTCAGTCAGAGTCTGTCAGTCAGAGTCTGTCAGTCAGAGTCTGTCAGTCAGAGTCAGTCAGTGTCAGTCAGAGTCAGACAGAGTCATACAGAGTCAGTCAGAGTCACCATAAGCCGTAGATTTAGTTGGAAGTATACATATATATATATATTTCAATAGTGTTCATCAAGACGAACAAAATGATGTATTACTTGACATATTTACGTAAAAAAAAAGTTTTCGCTAATAATCTAGTACAGGTCTTGACCTGTGATAGAATTTCATTTTTCGGAAAAAAATATTTCTCTCCAATTTTGCTCACTTTTTCAGGACTTAAAGACTTACCTATTGTCTCTCCAATTAACCTAGAGTCTGTCAGAGTCAGTCAGAGTCAGTCAGAGTCTGTCAGAGTCAGTCAGAGTCAGTCAATGTCAGTCAGAGTCAGTCAGAGTCAGACAGAGTCAGCATAAGCCGTAGAATTAGATGAAAGTATAAAATGAAAAGAGCTTGATCCAATTTTACAAGGTTGTCAGAGCTAACAACAGGAGTTCAGTAAAGAAAAGAAAAGAATATCCATTATTTTGAGGAAATGGAAGAAATTCTTGCCAAAAGGCATGATATCTATCCCAAATATCTTGCAGGCTCTGATACATTGCCTCAGTTTGATCAGAAAACAAAAGCATTTGACACCAAAACCAAGTCTTCGAGTGAAGGTGTCACTGACGATGCCTCTTCTGATGAGAGTTTGTCTCAGACGAAATCTACCACAGCAAAGAAAATAAGACGCAAGAAACAGCAGACTGAAGAAGATGCAGGTATGAAATTGCTTCAGTTTTTTCAAGAAAGAGATGAAAGACATTGGAAAGAACTTGAAGAAAAAGAAAATAAACGAGAAAAGAAAGACAGAGTAAAACAGATATTCTGAAAAGTATCCTGGATGTTCTCAAATCAAGTGACCAATAATGTGATTATTTGTATGTTATCTTTAACATAATATCAGGATATGGTGCTGTTTTTTATGTCCCCCTTCTAAGAAGAGAGGGCATATTGGTTTGCACATGTCGGTCGGTCAGTCCATAACCTTTTCAAGAACCCCTTAACCTCTCATCCTCAAACTTGGTACACACATTCATCTTGGGTAGCAGAGGAACCCTTATTATTTAAAACACATACCATTGTAATTGGAATGTTCAGTATTACAAAATTGTGGACTTCTATTATGCATGAATTTCTATATAAATTTAAGGTCAGTTCAGTCCATACATGAGATTAGCTCTCTGCTTACCTACAGTTAACAAACAACATGCTGTTACTATTACTGTTTCCAATATAGCACTAATCAAAATTATGCATCCACAAAACCCTTTTTTACCATTTTAAAGATGTTTATTTTCACACTATGTATATCCAGTCAATCTGCTTTTAATTTTTGGATATTATCAAATACTGAGTCAAAGGTCTTAGCTATTGCATAGTTGTATACCAGAAGGAATATGCAATTCATGTTATTCATTTGCAATATTTTCCTTTTTCAATTATACCAGAACCGCAGGTACATGAGAATTTTTTTGACATTCAAATACAAACCATCCATTAACAAATTCATGTAACGTTTTTAAGTATCCCTTTTTTCTAAATTAACCATGAAACGTTTTTTTTAATTACAAAGCATTGATGAGTTAAATAACTACTATTTATTAAAGTTAGAATTTTCCACAAAACATTTCCAGCATGTATATTTGTGCAGCATACTTTGAACTTGTTTATGCAATTTTACGAACTATAACTCTATGACAAAAAAAACATGAGGGGCATAATGTTTTACAAACATTTCTTGTTTACAATTTGTAGTGCACACACATTGAAACATTAAAAATCAAATTCATGTAATGATATACAGTTAATATATGCATTTTTTGAATATCTCCTTACAGGTTTGTGTTTGCTGTCTTTACCAGATACTGTGTTGTTTAAGATATTGCGATATGTAAAAGCAATTGATGAAACGAGCCACCTGTATTCATTGAACAGAAAGTTTCAATACATGTCTGTCCTATCAAATCAGGGGAGAATATAGATGTTCCACATTCTTGCTGCAAGACAAACCAGACTTGCTGTTGATGATGCCAAACCTGAAAAAATTGTCAGTCTGTGCTTTGTCGTTTGAATATAATGACAATGTCTGTGTGCTGGTAAGTCTTCGAAATGCGGAACCAAGAAAATCAAGTGAAATTTCTATTTTTAGCTGCCCATTTAGAGGTCATTTTGAAGGCCTAGTTGATGTTTTGAGCAATAGCAAGCTTGCTTCTTTGCAATGTATTGGCTGTGGAAGGATTTCAATCAAAGAGTTGAAATATGCAATCTCAGAAATGCCTTATTTGAAAAGCTGTGATGTTGAGGTAGATGCATATGCTTCTTCAGAAAGCATGAGTCAGTTTGCAGACATAGCTAACCAGGCTGCAGACAGGGTGAATCTGTGTTGCAATTATGTTGAGCTGATACCCTAACATATGTTGTCTTTAAAAAGAAATGCATACAGAATTATGTAAAATAAGAAATTGAGTTTTAACAGATTGTCTAACAAAAGTAGGGGCAGAAGTTTAAAAAAAAATACCAATGAAAGTTATGTTTTGGTGTTTTAAAGATTTGATTGTTATGTTTGTTAAATTAAATTTGTTTACACTTTGACCATGCCCAACTATTAACGTATAAGGTTGATAGCCTTGGAATTTCATGTTAAAAACATTTCTTCAAATGTCTTATTGTTCATTGCAAAACTAAAATTAAAGCAAATCCGTGGTTAAAACAATATAATATATTTATAGACCAGTCAAGCTACGGAAAAAACACCCTTAACTTCAAACAAATTGCAAAAGAAATGACAATCACTTTTTCGTATTTTGTAATCTATATCTGATAATATATCCAGAATCTACAATACTCTAAGTACGGGAACATTTTGAAAAACACATTTTAAAAGAGGACCTAAAGCGGTGTTTTTTGCGATTAACAAAAGCACATGAAATAGGACTTATGCGCGAAGAGACATCATATTTTGATAGAAATTCATCGTTGGAATATTTGTGCAAAACAATGAATGTTTTGCATTTTGCTATAATATATGAACAAAAATATAGATATTTAAAGCACAGGGAGCTTAAACATGTTCGGAAAAGTGGGTGGGGTAATGTAGCGCATAATAAACTAGCTATTGATAACAGTTTTATCACCATTAACGAAATTGAAATGGCATTTGCATTATTTATATATATAATTATCCAGTACATGCAGTCAGAAGTCTAGGTGCAGCAGAAAGGTCTGTTTGTATCGGCATCAGACGGTTTTGGGTAGTTGTCCACCCCCCAATCACATTGTAGAAGACTGCACCTAATAATACATTCGTTGACTATGGTGGCTTGCAGCAGCAGACGTATGAAGAAGGGATTGGACAAGCGCATATGATGAACTTGACATAACTTTTGTTGAAAACTTGCGAAAACGTAGTAGGTCTAGACCTTCAACTGGTAAGTCTCCGTACAGAATAACAAGAATATGCTCTCCATACATCACAAAGTCTTCCCTTGAAGATTGAGTAAGAAAGACAAGTTTCACAAGTTGATCATTTGTCCGAAATTTCTTCAGTGTTGCCGCTTTGCTTATCCCGAACAGATGGGAGGTTGTATCGTATTACATGTAATATTCGAGTGTACATCTGACGAAGAACATCATGGGTTTTAGTATATCCCATACCTTAAGTCCTTTTATATCTTCTGTTTCAGAGCAGATTTGAAGTGTATGTTCCTATGACTGGGGTATATATAGTACAGTAGTAGCACCAGAAGATCTGTATCTTCACCTACAGTGACGACATTTGTTGTTCCAGCTATTCGTATGGTCGACTTTACTATCAGGACATCAGCATCGCCTGCGCATGAGCAACTTCATATCCCTTCTCCGTCAATGTTTCACCCAGCATATAAATGAAGTTCTGCTTGTTCTCAGAATTCGCTAGGAATTTGTCCTTCTTTGTTGAGAATGGTGTTGACTTTGTGAAATACACTTTAGCACTCGATACACCATGCATACGTCTAACATGGGCACTATCCTTTGGAGTGGGTTCTGACTGGTAGCCATCGAAAACGACAAGAGCTCTTGGGTAGTTTGCAGTGATATAATTGATCTATGCATCACATATTTCAGAGAAAGACATCCCTCTTTTCCAGGGAATATGGTGCAGTAGGGGACCTACATCTAACACATACATACACTCACTTGTGTCAATTGTGTCTCCAAGAGCCCAGATAGCATCTGTCAAAAGTGATTTCTGGGACTTTCTGATAAGCACAGAAGTGTCAAACAATGAGGAAGGGACACTGCAAAGTTCACACGCAAACACATTAGGCATATCTTTTATGAACCTATGTGCTGCAGCCGAGAGTCTTTGAAAGAGTAACTGAGGGTCAATTTTCTGAGTATCTTTAAAATCTCGTTCAATGCGTGACTTGCCAAACTCTTTGTGCTGCGGACTTGTTCTTTACCACAAAACAATTGCATGGCATTGTTCACTTCGACACAGGAAGGCATTGACAATGACCACTGCGCACGTTGACATTCAGATAGTCCTTTTCCTCAAGTCATTCCGTCTGTAGATTTGATGCTCCGCATTAAGGCCTGCTCAATCCACCAGATCAGTCGACATTCCCGCCCAATACATGTCACTGCAGCGCACTACATGGAATCCGTGTTTGAAGGCTTGGTAAACATTTGGATTACTCACATGGAGATTTTGCATACACTGTAGATATAGGTATACGACTTTCAAGTAAAGGTTATGGCCTGCAGCAGCGAAGAATGGCAACATTTCACGCATCAATTACAAACTCATTTCCCAGTTTCCATTCTTACTGCAGTAATGAATCTTCTCAGTAGTTCATGCATCTCAATGTAGTAAGATATTGCACAATGTGTTGTTTTAATGAAGTGATTGATTTGTTCAACTCATCTACTATGCTATTGTTATTCACCTCTCAATGCTGACTTCACCTGAAACGAGCTTCTCATATATGCCTCTCAGTTCAACTAATCTGCTATTGTCTAGCCCTTGACCCATTTCATTCTCTTCACTGTTGTTGATAATGCCATCAACACTTGATGCTAGGGATTCTGAGCACTGACGGATCAACATAATGTTTAACGCATTCATTGCAAGGGAATGTCCTCTTATTGCTCTTGAAACAGCTTTTCCACATGTGATGTGTGGGATGACATTGGTTGCATACACTGTTTCTAACAATTCATTCAAGCCTGAACCAGACATAAGTTGACCAATACAACCAAGGTATCTCATGATGCAGTGAAACCCCCAAGGCGAACCACAGCATTTTTAGTGATGTTTGGTCAATCTCATTGGTTATGATTGTCATCGCTTTCCAGTATAGTGGCTGGTCAAAAGTAACAATGGCAGTTTGGTTGTACCTGTGTGCATGATTACTGATGAATTTCAGAAGAATGGGTTGAAAACACTTTGGGGCTTCTTTGAGGGTCCTAAAATTCACATTGCATGTCTGGTGGTATACTGCGTCTCTAGCGGGTAATCGGATGCACATTCTATCCTTGTATGGACTTGATTTACCCAAGTATCGCTTCTTGTCAAACACATGCCCAATATACTTTTTTGAAAGTCCAGTGTTCGGACAGGAAATACATCGTATCCCCCTTTTTTACCATTTAACTTGGATAATTGTCCACAGAACAAACAGTGCTCTTCAAACAAAAACATTTCATTTTGTGATCGTGTAGACCTAAGGCTTATATGCTGATGGCGTGCTCTGATATTTCGTGCAATAACTTTTGAATTGCAGAAACCATTAAGATCCTAGTGTAACAACAATTAAATCATCTCTTAAAAGATATCTTTAACGAAAACCACATTAAAATTTAGATTGCTTTTTATCAAAACATTAACATTTAGTCTATGCGTTATCATAAACTTTTGTTTAAATCAATATTTTGATCAGATAAACATTTAGAAAGGGGAAAAATCATTCAATATCCTTATTTTTGCGAAAAGAAGTAACATGAATAAATATGCTCAATCGGGATTTTTGGCCCCGATGACCTTCCGTAGATTTTATTTCAGGCGCACCCATGTAGAATGTCATTTTTAGCAAAACAGTCCCTAAAATAGGTTTTCAATATAAAATGTAACAATCACATGCTAGAAAACTCTCTGTGTTTACTGTTATATTGAGCATTTCTGACTTTAAGGGAAGTTATGCGTACATGAGAGTTGCGGGATCGCGAAAACATATTGCAAAGTGCTTCTGACATTCAAGTAGGCTGTAAATGATCACTTGTTGGCCGTAAATGGAATAGACTATTCAATTGTTTAATGCTACTGGTAGTCGATTCTCTGAAAGTTTCCGCATTGTTTACCATCATTTCCTCGGAACTCGTCAATGTGTAGCAGACGCAGCCATGGAGGACCATCACACAAAAATCGTGACCAATTTTACAAATTGACTACCTTCCCGAAATTAGATTTTTGTAGATTCTTTATATGTTAAAAGGACATTAATTCTGATGTGATCACGCAGTATAATTACTTTTGCATTTGTTTAAGGTCAAAGTTTAGATTGACTGGACTAATTGTGAATAATGACGTATTAATAAGTATTTTGTTACCTACAAAATTTATACATTTATCTGATTGGTTGTTGGCCTGGGGCGTTAGCTACTTGTATGCTACATTTCAGATGCTATCCATTTGACCTTATTTGCCGAAGTCCGAAGTACACAGTTCCATGCGCGGGGAGTTAGTAGTTCAGCACATGCCACTTTACATCGCATAATAAAAACGTTTAACAGTGTTAAAATATATTAGAAAAACGAATTGAGTCAATATTTAAGAATTTCTTATCCTTTATAGCACATTGGTTTATACATGTGTATAATTTTCATTCCGATACAGGGATTTCATTCATGATGTATATTGCGCACTTGACTCTACGATGGAATTCATTCATTAAAATAGCATCTCGTATGCAGGAGAATCTCTCTGAAAAGGGCTCCAAATAGGTCTTAAAAAGTCATGGTCCACGCTGTCGGTTGATATCGGAGCCAGTCTGCGCATTTGTGATCAAAGTAGCGATAAGATTGCAATGGCGAAATCGGCGATTTCCTGTTTTAAAATTTGAAAGATGATGATAATATTCGACAGATTTATAAATTAATTACATTGACCGCTCCTTCAGCAGCCTCATAAATTTCGATACACTTATAGTACATGTGTATACAAGTGGCACTATTGGTAGTCGGAGTCAATCGCCTGTCAATCACTTATTTCGCGAAGTCCGAAGTACGCAGTTTCATACTCGGGGAGTTAGTAGTTCAGCACATGCCACTTTAAATCGCATAATTAAAACGTTGAACAGTGTTAAAATATATTAGAAAAGCATATTGAGTCAATATTTAAGAATTTGTTATGCTTTATAGCACATAGATTTATATGTGTGTATAATTTTAATTCCGATACAATGAAATTCATGCGCTGTTGGTAGCCTCTACTACGATTTCATTCTTGAAATAGGTCGTCGTATATTGCGCAGTTCACGCTACGATGGAATTCATTCTAATTTTAGCCGCTCGTACGCAAGAGATGTTATTATTTGTTTTGTTGTGGATGTGCTCGATGGACCAGTTGGAACTATACCGTAACCGAATTCCGAATGCGTAAATATAGCGTCCTTTACACCTATTTCAAATTACATTTGTTATTTCCTATGGTATGTATAAAAACATATTCTGAATGCCATAATATGAATACATTCCGTAAAATAACTATTGAATTTCGTTCCATTCGATTTCTATTATCTCTGTTCTTCAAACATAATTTGCCCAAATCGAGTGCACCCGCTCCGAAATTCCGCGAAAATCGTATGCGCTCCAGCATCACCGACATCGAAATCTTAGGCAGAAGTTCAACTGTATTTATCCAATCTCTAGAATCAGGGTCACAGTATTTGTATGCATGATAATTAGACAAATGTGAATATGGGTCATCTCGGCTCAAAAACTTGGTCACTAGGTCAAATCGTAATAGAAAGTGGGCTGAATTTGTTCTTTCTTTTTTTAAATTCAAAATCTTCATTAAACTTTATCCGAATATGTGTATGCATGATATCTTAGACAACTATTAATGTTGGTCATATAGCATACAATAAATGGTTGTCGGAAGCAATTTCAGAACAAGCGTTTACTAAATCCTCTATAAACATACATCTTGGTACACAATTGCCTAGTCAAATTGAACGACTCGGCTTCACTGAGGTTTTTGCATTAACCATTTGTGTACATTATTCATTCTGTCACCTGTTAAACAATGTTAATGTTGCTATCACTAATGTTTTCTTTTTAAATTAAAACATTAGATGCATATGTATTTGACTTCTTTTACTTTTCTAAACTGTCTGCTGATAATAGAATACTTTCTGTTATGGATGGTTTGTATGCCATAAAACCTATCATTCTACAAAGTAGCTACAAAAACTTACTACACAGTTCGACCTTGTTCATTCGAATAATTCATGGTTTCAAATAGCCCAACTCAAATCGATGTGCCTAGAAGATACATCAGGACCTGATATTAATTGTTGATGATGCCAAGCATTCAGGTAGAACTTCTACAATAAACCAGGTCTGACTGTATTACTAATGATGTAACTATACACTGTATTCTTGCACTGATTTTCGTCACTATTCGAATTGGTCATTATTATAACAACAAAAGATTCAAGCATACAAAGAACAAAATTAATTATTTGTTAATAATTACATCAGCATTAAACCCAGCCATGTTCATGTTTATGTTAAAAGCATGTTGAAACTGCTCAAAAGGGAAGCACATGGGTCATACAATGTTGATGCAATTGATTTATGAAGGTTGCATTTTGAAAGTGTGATTGCTTGTCATAGTTCTTGTTTATTTATATTGTCAACTTAACATGGATGATGTTTACTGTTAATGATATGCTTAATACTGTTATAAGACAGTTGGTGAGTGTATAAAGCTATGCATGCGGCAAAAATATTTCGATGTCTCATAAACACTGACAGACTTGTATAGCATGCACATCACTTACACACAAAATATACCAACTTTTATAGTCTGCATACGATAACTAATGTCATAAACTTTCCGCTAATATGATATGGAAAAAACAATATTTAGATAATGTGACAATTTGGTAACTAGTCACTACATCTATACCAAGCACGCATATCCAGCTATCAACATCCCCAGGGCTTCAGCGCTCACAGCGCTTTGATTTGTATTGTTATTGATTTTTTTAGTATTTCATTATGGAAGACAATGTCTCTTTTGTTAAAAATGCACTACATGTAATAATTATGTCTGTGTTATTACTTTGTGATAATTGCATTAGGAAAATGCATATGCACATAATGTGTTACAGAATATTTGTTGTTGTTGTTTTATATGTAAACGTGTGTTTTATATTATCTATAATATATTTTGTTATCTTTTTGATTATTGCATTAGGGAAATGCATAATATTTCATGATAATTAAAATTTATTGTCGTTACTTAATTATATTTTTCCTTGCCGATGAGCAAACAATTTAATGATAATGATTTGTGGTTGCAATTTGTGAAGCCTGCCAAGCTAGTGCATATGGTAGTGCATTATGCTACCAGTCCAAAGGTTTGGGTTCGATACAAGGTTTGTCTGTCTATAGTACTTGCAGCGATTTGATCAAAGAAGTTGATATCATGGCGCCCACTGTTTATTCAAGTGGAAAAGCTGTCAGATGTTTGCAGTGAAAGCGATGAGTCCACTGGTTATGAACCAGGTACATCCTAACCGACTTTAAATGATCAGAAAGGCTGATGGTAGGGCGATAAAGCCAACAACTACAAAAGAAACTCAATCCTCAACCAATCAGTGAGTACCACGTTCATGGCACCAATGATGTAGTTCAAAGTAAACTATGCATACTGCAAAATTTAAGTCAAAATATAAATAAACTATAAATGACAAAAATACCAGAACGAATTGATTTATGTATTGTAATTTAGTTTTTATACATATGATACAGCAGTTCAATGCAACAAACGTGCAATTTCAAGTCTTTTGATAGCTAGATGTTCTTGGTTACAACCATCAACATCACCAGGATAAACATATTCTCGAACCTGGTCTGCAACCACATCAGTCTCCGACAGTAAGTCCTCCAACTCGTCATGATTGACAATACAGATGTTGTGCAGTACACAAGCTGTAAGGATGGTACTGACAATAGTTGATATAACCCTCTGGTTGATGTATTGCAGTCTTGTAAATCTTCCTTTCAATAACGCAAATGCACGCTCAACACGACTGCGGATACTAGAATGAACTTTATTGTAGTTTCTCTGGACGTTGGTCAGATGCAGGTTGTCTCGGAAAGGTGTTAAAAGTAGAGATGTCAACGAATATTCGAATATTCGTTCATAACTTCGAATATTCTAACCCTGTTTCAATATTCGAATATTCGAAAAGATATACTTAATAAAAACTTGATGAAAAATAAAAATTGCCGACCCAGATTTGTGTAAGATAGGGGGTTAGTATACTTGTATATCGTTGGGGTGATGATGGTTGTCTCCATCGATAATCCGTTAATTACTGACCGTTTGTAACCGTTTGATAGTCCATAGTGTCAAATAGAAGAAAATAGGTGTCTACTCGTCGGTAATTTTGATGTTGACGAAAGGTGTAAAAAGTAGGCAGTTAAAACCACCGACAGGGACTTGAGTTAATGACTCGCTTTTTAATTAAGGAAGATCCAAGCTGGTATTGAGAAAAGAAACATGCAGAAAACATGGGGTGACGGGAAACAACATAATTTACATACTAATTTTTCACGTAGATCGTGTCATCCAATCAAAATGACTGTTTAAAAACATTTTACTCAAAGTACATCGAGTACATGCATTTTGTTTGGTTCGTTTAGTAATTAAGTACTCAATATTCAAAAATAGCGTGGCGATGCGAGACACACCAAAGAAATTATCATCGGCAGTTTATAAAAAATATTCTTCGATCAACAGAAGCTATACCCGATGAAATGCTTAAAATAAAGTATCAATGGTTGTTCAATGTTAAACATATTCTGATTAAATGCGGTCTTATAAATGTTTGGACAGAAGAAAATTTCCCAAATGCAAAATGGTTAAAGATGTCGGTTAAACAAAAATTACAGGACTTATTCTTAAATAATTGGTATTCATTAGTTGAAAATTCAAGAAATAACACATTTTACAATTTTTTTGAAAGTATTTAAGAAATCTTTCGGTATTGAACCTTATTTATCCAAACTACAACCATCTTTATTATATAATTTCATCAAATTTAGAACAAGGAACCATCGCTTACCTATTGAAACGGGAAACTGGTCAAGAATTACAATTAATGAAAGAACTTGTAACTCCTGTAGAAACAAAATTGGGGACGAATTTCATTATTTTTTTGAATGCGAACAATTCTCTAATGATAGAAGACAGTTTATTAAACCATTCTTTTATCGACGTCCAAACATGTTTAAGCTAGAAAAGTTAATGTGCACTAGCAACAAATCAGAATTTTTGAAACATTTTCATATTTAACTATTATTTTTTGACTAATGTACTTTGTGTCTATCTTTTTGAAATGTGAGAACAATCTTGAGTGTTTATAACTAATACTATACCTTGAATGTATATTGTAGCCTCGAAAAATATATTATATTGTCAATTGTAAATGCCTCATATTTGCATGTTGTGTACATGTATTGAGAGAATAAAAGAGATGTTCAGTTCAGTTCAGTTCGTATACTTAGAAGACAACTTTAGACAAATGAATATTCGAATATTCGTTCGAAAGGCAGATCGAACATTCGAATACCTGATTTGCTATTCGTTGACACCCCTTTGTTGCACGGTTGTTCGGCCAAGTCTGAAGAATGTTTTGAACTCGTCGACACTGAAGTATTGCCACATCTTGAATAAAGTTCTTCTGTCTGTGTCGATCATTTCTAATCTTCTTCCTGTAACAGATTAAAAAAATCAAAGATCTAGATTATAATTATCTTTTTTGAATCAAGGATGGCTACTAAAGTGATTCAATATTAAACTAATTATTAGATCTACATGTACATCATACTGCAATAAGATCTAGTTACTGTGTGGAAATAACTATGATGTATAATGGTTGATAGGTGGACTTCTAACCCTGAGGTCACAGGCTCGAATCTAGAGAAATGTTAGATGATTGTCCTTAACTGGATCGTGCAATCTTTTCATAAATTAGCATTATTAGATCGATATGTGTTTCCTAATAATGCAGAACTTTGTTAATATTTGAAGTTGTTAGTAATGTAGCCTACACGATATGTTATATTTATGTGGCAAAAGAACACGTACAGTAATTGTCTGGCAATAATAAGTAGGAAAAGATCGAGATGTTCAGTAAATTCTTAGATCTGCAGATTAAAATTATTATTACTACATGTACTTGTTAATTTCAGCCTTTTTTCTAACATCATGATATTATTAACACAGTTTATACCTTTTCGTCGCATATAGAATAGACAGTAATCCCTGTAATTCATTTTCTGCATTGCCAGTGTCGCTGTCATCATCATCAGTCTAGTACCGCCCAAACAACCAATGCTAATTTTCCTTTAAAGGATAACATATTTTTACGGAAGCCGGAAGTACATAGAATAACGTTGAGTATATTTTCATTCGATTTTCATATGATTTCATATCTCTGCTCAAGCAGTGTTCGTTTTGTTTCTTTGTGGTCCAAGGGAAGTAATAGGCCTACTATCGGTTAAAATGTAACCACTTAAAACTGTATGGATTATCTTATCTTGTTTTTTTTCTGTGTTCTCTGCTGGCACTATATTACAGACATACGTTCCGATGTTTGTACGAGTATTTCAACTATTTTCCTTTTACTGTGATAATATTATTTACACGGCTAATGAATGTTCTGGCGATAGTTCATCACATCTCCATAGAACTATTTCTATAACTATATACAATGTAGTAAGTTGTGTTAATTACACAGAGATATAATAAGTAAGTAAGTAAGTTAGTAAGTAAATCTTTTATTATAGTGACATGTGTATAGACATCTCAGTATAAGCATAAATACAAAACGTCACCTTATAAATATAGTATCTTAATCCCCGATCATTTATATTAATAACTGTAAAAATAAATAAACAAAAGTTAGATAGTAAACAATATAAATACAATTTTTAGTTAATGTACATACATTTTAAGAGTAGAGAATCTTTCGTCTGGTAATATAGGCTTGTACAAGAAATTTTGATAAGAGTCTTGGCTGGGTTAACATGATATGATTTAAACGTTGTTCAGCTGGTAAGAGAATATTAATTGTACTAAATAATTTATTAAACTTATAATGTCTCAATTTTCGGTAAATTTCACAATCGAACAAGAAATGCATTTCATTTTCTAGACAGATATTTACACAAAACTTGCATAGTCTTTGTACTGGCGTCTCTCCACAATATCGACCTGTCTCTATTCTTAAAGGTAAAATGCCAGCTCTGAATTGACTAAGGATTGAACGTTCATTTCTTGGTAGGTTGATGTGTATATAATTCTCACTTCTAAAGGTGTCTTTAAAAAGTATGTATGTTGTAAGTTTTGGGATAAGTTTAACGTTTCTTGTCCAGCTATCAGAGTAATAAATTTGTATTAAATCTGTGGCGTGAGTAAAGTTTATAACTGATCTATTGTTAAACTCAGTCGATAATCCAAGCTTTGTCATCACTTGCTGTAAGTCACTAGACCAATTATTGCTGCATTTTATATAGTCCATATTGAAAACTTTCTTTGTAACTCTGTTGTCGTCCATTAAAATGTGTCTGTTCCACATGCGAATCATAGTCCCCCATCTACGATACATACATGGTAACCAGCCAGTGTCACCAATCATAGCAAGAATGGGTTTGAAACGATGTACACCAAGATGGTAACGCATGGCTCTGTTCTGCACATTGTCTAATTGTTGATTGGCTTTATATCCCCATACAGAGGAACACTAATCTAGTATAGGCACAACACATGAATTATATAGTTTTTCGAATGATTTAAATCCGAATTCTTTCCTATTATGAATTTTGCTGATAATACTACCCAAGGCACGACCTGATCCCCTTCCTAATGATTCACTATTTAACGTAAAGTTGTGATTTTCTTATACCTCTATAGTTCATAGGAATACGTCGGTCAGAGTTTGGTGATTTCAGTATAGGGCAGATAATTGCTTTTCCCCACAATGATGGGATAACACTTATGTCAAAAATGAATTGGAATAAAGTTTTTAGTGCGACAATAATTTTTGAATTTTTCAAAACATCGTACGGTATGTCGTCTGCACCACAAGCTGATCTGTTCTTGGCCTTTTGTATAATGCACGTTAATTCAGTTAACGTGATATTTGAGTTCTTTTCTGCGTTAGGTTCATAAAGTGGGTTATTCATGTCATTTTCTAACAGTGTTTTATGGGTTTTAACACGCTCATAATGTTGATTATCAAAACTATCATTATCCACGCAATTATACAGTTCGTGAAAATCACTTCTCCATTTTTCATACACATGTTGTTCATTGTGCACAGAGGTACCGTTATTGTCAATTACTTCACATGGAATATCCTTCTCCTTCCGAGGTCCAAGATGTTGAATCTTTTGCCAAAATTAATTCGGGTTTGACGACGTCATCTCTTCTAAATCTGTTACAAGCATTCTTTTATGTTCACGTTCACATTGCCTTAATCGTTTGTCAAACACGTTTCTAGCTGTTACATATTCAAAGCGTAGCCGTGACTTAGTTCTATTGTTCGTTATGCATTTTAAATAGTCACGTTCTTTCTTGCACATATAGACCCATAGAGATTGCAGATCATCGTTCCAATATGGTTTACGTGGTTTGACTCGTTTGTTGGTTTTATTTGTCAATCCACATTTCGGTATTCTTAATTCCATTCCAGTTTGAATTGTCGAACATAAGTCATCGTAAATAGTGTCCATATTATCTTGGTTTTCTCTAGCAATCTCAATGAGTGAAATAATATTTGCTATCGCTGCCATTGGTCGTTCGCTACTCATGAAATCTTCAGGTAGACGTTTAAGATTGTAACGAACTTTGTTGTTTTTTTGGTATTACTGGTGATAATACATTGATGTAGTTCGTTTCAAATTATGTTACAATGACTGAATGATCTGGTAGTTTGGCTCGCTCACCCAGTAATCCATGAAGTGAGTGTTTGTCAACAATAGACTGCATTGATATCACCTTGAAACTTTACATAAGTTAAGTACATCGTGAGGTACACAAACATAGTCTACAACAGCTTTTCCTTTTCTTGATACGGATGTGAAGTCATTTTTACCAGTATCAAATCGGCCGTTTAAAACGCAAAATTTGGAGTCTATTAGAAACTCACAGAAGCTATGACCATGCTGGTTAATCGTATTGTCAATGCATTCACGGTTTTTCACTGAGTCACAATCCACTATGATATCTGATAACCTATTCTTGCATTAAAATCTGCACCTATGAACATACTGTCACAATCACTATGCATATATATCAGGGTTAGTAAGTGAGCAAAGAATGACTGTGCATCACGGCCTCATGGAGAGTTTTCCGGTGGGAGATAACATGAACATATTATGAATTCATAATCAGTTTCTTTGTGTGTAAATTTCACCGCTATGTTCCTTCAACAGTTTTATCAACCACTTCAATACCATAACAGTCTAACATCCATTTTTTTACAAGAATGCCTACATCACCTGAGGGTTTACGTGCATCACGATGTATCTCTGATCAATTAAATCCATACCAGAGGTATGATTCCATATTTATATTAGTTTCATTACGTAGATGTGTTTCACATATTGACGTTACATCAGCGTCTATTGCACGAATAAGATTTTGTCGTAAATTTCCATTTTCGATTGTCCATCCACATACATTAAGTTGGGCTATTCTTAGTGATACAATGGGACGGGATGATTCATAGTGTTCCTGGTTAGTTTGGTCTTGAGCACGGGCACGAATACTAAGAAGAGTTCTAGCATTCAGTTTAATGAGACGTTCTGCGTGCGATTTACAACTTTTCAGGTAAACATGTGTATAAGTGTCAATGTCTTTTAGAGTCATTTTATTTCTCAACACGGTTATCTTTTCATCAACGTTGCGGACGCTGATTTTCACAGGATCCACTCTCCCCGGGACGTACGATTTAAATCTGACGGCCCCTGTGACTTGAACTCTGGCGAAAGCCTCATCACCCAGTTGTCGTATGAGGTTATTGGCTTTCACAATGAGGTCCTCGTTTTCTTGAAAAGGGAGTCCACTAGCTATAACACAAACGTCTGAATCTTGCAGATAGTCGGTACGTGTATTAGTATCATCATGCGCGCCCTTATATGTTGTTAGTAGTTGTGTTTCCGAGTGTTCGACACTGTCTAGTCTGTAATGATTGCAGAGAACGGGTAAGGTCGTCAATACGACCACTTTCTTTGCTAATATCCACGACTATATCTTCACGTAATAGGCGTCTTTTATCGTCTATTTTTGTCATAAATTCATTTCTAGATTTATCCAATTTTGAGTCGAATGATTTGCGCATACTTTCTTGGCTGTTTTTAATGTCTGTGACAGTTGTTAAGACTAATGTCATTTGATTGCGGATTTCTTTCAAGTCATTTTCTTCTGTAGAACTTGCCATTTCTGTAGATCCCTTAGTATCGTCCTCGAAATGTATATTGTCAGTTATGGGGTATTTGTTATGTTTATATAGAACACTGTTGGCTTCAGATAGAATATCGCTAACACTGTGATCTAAAGTTAAATATCCTTTCGCAGCCTTTTTCGTTAGTTCGTCACCATCTGAGTCACTACTCAGTCTTCTATTTATCTTCTTTCTTTTTCCCATTTGTTACTATCGATGTTATGTCACTCATTCATGTGTTCATATTAGTTCATTTCCCGTGTTCTTTACGGTAACGGGTTACAGCGTTGTTATCTCTACAATAGCAATGCGGCTCGGTCATGCGTGACGAAAGTTCGAGCGTAGTGGTGTGAGCGATAATCAATATCTACATTGAACTTTGACCTCAATACACATATATTTTTATTTCCAATTCAATCGAACAATGGAATTTCCAAAAGTTTGATTTAAACAAAGATCACAGTCAAATTTGGCTTACTGAATGCTGGAGTAGATCTAAAACTCACTTATTAGTTCATTTATTCAAAAAATATTCAAGAAGTAATCCAAATATAGTCAATAAACTCCTTGTTAACACTTTATATCACAGCGACAAAAACACGTCTTGTTTACATATCAGACCGGAAGTGTATAATAGCTTTTATTTAACAGTTTCTAGGAACGTGTTAAAACATTTGTCTCTATACAATGAATTGTTGACCACAGGTGTCTTAATGATTCATTTTATGACAATGATGTTGTTCTAGTCAGAGTGCCGTTGTTCATGTAACTTAGGGATATTGAACAGAATCCATGATGCCAATATGACATGTCACTGGTATATCTGAATTCACTCGTCAGCAAGAAAATATACTTTTATAAACGATTACTGGTTATCTATGACATATTTTGGATAATTGAATTCCATCCATATAACATTGTTCAGTCACACAATATTCACACAGAGGAATTTTTGAGCCAGTTAGATGATCGGAAATGCTTTTGTATTGTTGTTATGCTGTATGCCTCTGATTTATTGTAGTATACACAGAGCACAGATCTTTTGATTATAGATTAAGTATCCGAACATTTTTGTTTTCAGTGTACATATCTCCTTATTCAAATCAACGCTTGTTAGAACACTTTGAACGTTCCATTGATTGGGATTACGTTTCAAAATGTATACATATCGCTCATCAATTGTAGAAATCTACATAAAATGAAAGCATGCATGATGTTGTAATGAAAGCTGACTATATATTATCGCACTTAAAAGTTACTGTCCTCGTTTTGTTTCTGTATAGTACATGTAGAAGTCAAGCTGGAGATTGTATATCAATCTCGAATTTGTACTTGAGCAAATGTTATATTAACCTCGCATATGTGTGCGTTTTTGCCGTATTCTACATATATATGCATGTTCAGTGTAAAACGTAATGCTTTGCTGTAATGTTTATGTTCAATACGCACTTGTGTGTACTTTTTTCTGTGTTCGTGCTTTTTCTATGTTCATGCCTTTCATAGGTCTATGTCCTTCATCTTTCTTATAATGTTTATTGCAAATATGTATTTGTTTGTACTATTTCTGAGTTTGTGCTTTCTCTATGTTTATGCATTTCCTATGTTTGTGCTTTCCTTATGTTTATGCTTTTCTTATGTCGATGTGCTTCACAGCTCTTGTAATCTATATTGTCAATGTCTATGCATGTTTATATATATTGTCATGTTTGTTTATAATACTGTGGTATTAATCCTTGAATTAACAAGGGAAATAAAGAGAATAATAATGTAATGTTAAAAAGGGCATCGGAGTGGTCAGTTACAATATGGCAAAAAAGGGAAAATGATCATTAAAAATACGGTCCTATACATTGGGTGGTGTTTATGCGAGTTTTTACCGTAGTTTGGTTTTTATCATCAAATTTCGCATCAAGAACATTGTTTGAGTACAGCATTATAAATTGTTCAGTCTATCAAATGCATTGACCTTGCTCAAACGTTGTGGTCAACTTAATCATGTTCATTAGTGATATGTGTTCCCAATCATATATCAAAAATATGGATATAGTATTACGTGATCACCATACATCGACTGTCTCAAAATGATACAGCAGTTTTGCTAAGGGGAAGTTTGGTTTATTAAAATGTCAAATATTATGCAATATAACTCACTTGCGAATAATTAAAATGGACTTAATTATTCGCAGATTGTGAAGTTATTAAAACGTCTATACATCAATATATAGTTGGATACTTATACTTTCAACGAAACGCATGATACCATGCATTAGCCCTGACATACAGCATATGATACGTGTTAGAGGCAGACGACATCAATATTACACTATGTCATATTCTTTTCTGTTCAGTTAAATTTGCAGCTACAGCGTAACCACGAGAACATTCGAGCTTCGATGTAACAGACAGCATGCTGATAACTATTTTAGGCTCTATATCTACACTAGGAGATGGAAAGTGTGTGTTACTATCTTTCATAAAAGATCTTTCCGTAATTGAGCGAACACAAATAAATCAATGTGTAGTCTTAGTTGTAATGCTTATGGTAGGTACAGCTTCTAACGACTGAGTCCAATATATAGCAGAATCAGTCTTTGTTCACCAACATTGCTGAATTGAATAGAAAAGTATAATTACAGGCGTCCCTATGGATTCGACGCTTGTACACGTCCTATCTCTTACTTCGTATATTGAGTTCTCCACGACCGAGTCCATACCGGTCACACAATGTGCAATACATAGCAGAATCAGACTTTGTTCACCAACAATGCTGAATTGAATAGAAAAGTATAATTACAGGCGTCCCTGTGGAGTCGCCGCTTATACACGTCCTATCTCTAATTTTGTACATTGAGTTATCCACTATTTGCAGACGACATTCATATATCGCTTACCTGAGAACAAATCCATTGTCTGATGTGAAAGAAATTCAGTACATTATCAACATACTTAAACAAAATGTAATGATTGAAGACCCGTCCGGTTAGCTCAGTCGGTAGAGCGCTTGACGGCTAATATTAGAGGTCGTGGGTTCCAAACCTGGACGAGGCGTATGTTCGTCCGTGACAATTTAACTCCACATAATGCATCCATTGGCATGTGTCATCCATCTCTGAACTTTGATAAACCCAGGAGTCAATTGACCTCTGTATACCTCGTATATTATTAACTGAAATACTGTTGAGAAAAGACGAAAACCCGCTCCCCCCAAGTAAACCACCTAAACTGAGATTTTGTTTATTTCAAATACGGTACGGAACATAATATATTTTACAAATTTGTAAACACATGTACAATACTACACATAACATATCAAAGCTTTTGGCTTTATTGTTTTGGACAAGGAGATTTTCAGTTTACTCTTTAAAAATCTATTTTAGCCGCTGCGTTCTTTGTATGCAGCAGACCGGAACTATCTAATAAATTCAAAAGAGGACTACATAAGGACCATTCCTGTGGAGTTTGGACAAAATGCATTCAGTGGTTAAGGAGGAGATGTCGTTTAAAGAATATGTTAACGGACGACCTCCGACGACGGACGCCAGACAGCCAACGATCCTAATAACTCACCATAAGCACTTCGTGTTTAGGAGAGCTAAAAATCCAATAACTAATACTGTACTATACTATACTGTCTGCTCATCCGCCAACAAATTACTCTGATAATTGAATATTAAAAACTATGAAGGTAGGGTGAGGTTTCATGTTCCCTGTGGACACTCAGCTGATTAGTAGAGTTATGGTCTTCAATTCTGTCAAATGGCTTATTTACTGTAGATTCACAATTAGCTAAGAATATTGCTATGACGTGCAGTATGTCTGTTGGTATCATTTTCATTAGTTTATTTACGAACGTTCTCGAGTAAAAACAAACGGGCCATGCACATGTTCGTAACATAAAAAAGACACTGGTGTACGCGTCCAATTTAGAGGACCAAAATAAGTCCATGCATTCATTTAAATAAATGTGGATGCATATTGGTACAGTTATGCTTCATACTTGTCTCAACATTTCTTCTTGCATTTGAAAATTATTGACGTGAAATTAGTTGACACGCTTCTTCTTTATTGAGATTATACGTGTAAAGAAAGATGTCTGTAAATAGTGAATAATGGACAAAAACATTTTACCACTTAAACGCCTCTATTATTCTGTTTTATAAGCACTACAGCGACGACGAGGTGATAATGATACCACTTAGAGGCTAAAACGGTAATAAACTTAAAACAATATTGTTTTTCAAAGCCATCAGATCGTCAGTGACATAAATTGTATCACAATAAAGTCTTTATTGAGGTTAGAAATGAAGGCAAATTGTCGTCTAGTGGTGGCCAATGTAATTTGGATAAGGTTTCTTTACCTGCTTTGGGTCAATAAATAGCAAATCGCTCCTTGAAACGACTGCACAAATAAGGTCTATAATTGGTAAATAAACTTGATATAATCTAGTATTGTGTAAGCCGGATCTAAAACAAAACAGCACTATTGCTCACAGATGAACATACATAATTCATTAAGTTTTTCCAAGACAGGACCGGTGTTTATGTTCACTGTTTGGAATAGACGGTGTCAGCCACTCGTACAATGTATATACATGACATGCTTACATGCTCAGACTCAGTTCTGGTAGACACTATAGTCATACAATCGTTCCTATAATGAATGTGTAAGGTGTAATGGGCATAATATGATATTTCCTGAGATAGTACGTGCATTGTACATCACAATAAGGCAGTTAAAGCCACAGTCACACCGGGCTTGCGACCAGGTAACGACCTAGCTGCGATCGAAAAAAATTGGAATCGCGGGCAAATCGTAGAAAAAGCGCACGACCGGTCGCAGAGGTCGTGGGTGATCGCCAGAGCAAAATCAGTCACAGCAAGGTCGATGGTAATGTTCAAAACTTCTGACCTGCGATTCCAAATCGTAAGAGGTCGCAGACATGTCTTACATTGCCGTACCACCAGTCGCGCATGGACGCATCACCATTCGTGCATGATCGTGGGTAAAGTAGTCGCACGATTGACCGTGCTACCGGTCCTGCAACCTGACGATTGGAGGTGCCACCTCTCGATTGGTCTTAAGACGTGTGGTAGGTCGTCGTACGATCAGTGGTACGCGTGGTCGTGCGAACACCAACGATTGGAGAAAATCGATCGCAAGATCAATCGTAGGTAATCGTGCGACCTCTGGTTGCGAGCGATCGTGCGAGTGGTCCCAGGTCGCCACGATTGATCGTACGATCGGTCGCTGATTGCCACCACTAGTAGCACGATTACCTAAGATTGATCTTACGATAGATCTTCTCCAATCGTTGATGATAGCTTGACCACACGCACTACCAATCGTACGATGACCTACCAGCAGTCATGAGAGCAATTACAGTATGCGATCGCTAATGGAGATCGTAGCAAACATTGCCGATTTGTCGTACATTGGCTAAATTGCCATCAATCGCACGATCAAGAAATCATACGATCCGGTGTGACTGAGGCCTAAAATATCAATCAAGCGCATTTAAGTGGTAGTATACAATTTGCGTTATTACTTTCAAAATGTGACAAAAGCCCCAGTCACACCGGGCCTGAGACCAGGTTACGACCTAGCTGCGATCGAAACAAAATAGAATCGCGGGCAAATCGTAGAAAGAGCGCACGACCGGTCGCAGAGGTCGTGGGTGATCGCCAGAGCAAATTCAGTCAAGCAAGGTCGATGGTAATGTTCAAAACTTCTGACCTGCGATTCCGAATTTTATGAGGTCGCAGATAGGTCTTACATGATCGTACCACCAGTCGTGCATGATCGTGGGTCAAGTAGTCGCATGATTGATCGTGCTACCGGTCCTGCCACCTGACGATTGGTGGTGCCACCTATCGATTGCTCTTGAGACTGGTAGGTCATTGTACGATCGATGGTGCGCGTGGACCAGCGATTAACAAGGATTGGAGAAGATCGATCGCAAGATCAATCGTAGGCAATCGTGCGACCTCTGTTTGCGATCCATCGTTCGAGTGATCGCAGGCGCCATGATTGATCGTAAGATCGGTCGTTGATCACCACCACTAGTCGCACGATTGATCTTGCTTACCGTATATGTTACATATAAAGCAGCTGTATCGTAGAGTAATAGATCTAGAGCAGTTATTTGTTAAAAGAACGGGTACACTTGGTCAATGATTGATTTTATTTACTTTCTGTCGTTTGTTTTCCACGTACGGATCCATACTGTGTGTTCAAATATATTTAAACAGAAGTTTAAGCATTGTCGGTAGTATACCAATATAGGTCCTGTTAAAATGTTACCCCTATCACAATGTCTTGTTCAAATGGCAGACGATTTTATCTTAAAATAGACGAGACTACAATGCGTAAATGAGAAAGAGTAGCATCAGAAGGCAACACCAACGAGGGCATCTCAACACAAATCTTTGGGTTGAGAGTTAAATTAAAGAATGGGTGAGAGGGCATGATTTAATTTTTGGATTTGATGAAGGTACGGTAAATATCAAGTCAACATAATATATGTCTATATTCTACACTATCGTTTTAATCAAAGATATAAAGTCAATCAGACACGTACACAAATAGAAACAATTATCCACATCAGCAACTCGGTCGTTTATGTCTTCTGAAGTAATAAGCTAGATACTGCTGAATTCGAAACTTATGGAGAACCAGAATATTATTTCTGGTTACACATCAAATACTTGTTTTTTTGCAATCAATATTACTAAATATAGACCTTTACGACCATTATAATGACCGCGTACCATCCGGCATTAATTACCTAATTGTAGACACATGAAATGTTTTTCATGCTATATTGATCTATGATGAATCAATGACAATTTCCTAAAATTGCTCAATTATGTATCTTAATTCATTTTGCAGTATTCATGTCTCTAAATCATAAAGATTTGCCATTAACTATGAGAATGAACCCAGCTCATTAGTTTACAACCCGTCAGCTTTAAATTTAGTTTCCGGATAGTTTTCCCATCCTTTATTAGCAGGCAATAGTATTCACATATGATGTCTTGGAATAAGTAGGAATTGTTAAGGAAACATATAATTGTATTTCATGTATTGTTTTAATGTCATTCCGATTGTAAATAACATACGTTATTGTATTCTTAAATGCAATCGGGAAACGCAGACTTTGGATTTGTGATGGTAGGTGTGATTTGATTGGTTATGTAAGTCCCCCAGGATAAACATCGCTCTGTTGGAGAATAATTGGAATTTCAATACTAATTTTATAGAATTGAAATTGAACATGACTAAAACATTAGCGTTGGAGTTTAATTCGTTTTCCAAATAGAATTGCTGAACTATAACAAAGTTGTGTGTGATTATATCTATTAAGGGATCCTGTTTAAATCAAGATGTCGTTGGCTCAGCATTTTCTGCATGGAACTCCAGTGGTCAATGGAAAGAAACAACCTGATTACTTGCTTCGAACAATAAGGTGAGTCAATTTGTTTGTTTTGTCTTCTACGTTATTGACGGAATGCACTTTTTTAATTTTGTTTATTAAACATGTTTGTCTCTTTTAACGTTTTTGTTATCAGCCCATTAATTTAGACATATGATACTAGTATCTACTGCATACTGTATTTAATGGGCGCCCTTCATTGATTTTGTAATCAGTCATATGCTCAACCCAACGGGTAATCAGAGACTAGTCGTATTAAACGTTACTTATGAATATGTTTAATATGGAAAATACTCCATATTCCATATGGCAGCATCTCTAATGTATTGTTGTACGAAAATACAAGAACACATGTTTATGTTTGTGAATGACCCTTTGAGGCACTATTAACTGATCTTTAAGAATTAAAGTCAATTAGTGGTTAGGAATAAGTATACTAATTTTGATGGGATGCGCTTATGCGGCGACAACATCTAGATAAGAGACGCGTTCTATGAGCTTACGATACTTTGTATTGTCTGCTTGCCTTTATGGTAAAACTTATTGAGCCTTGGCTGGTTTTTGAAAATAATTTCTTTGCTCAACTTTAAAAAATGTAATGACCTTAATTTCGTGGTTTCTTTCTTTTTTTATGAACTATTGATCGGGAGAGAGAGTTTATCAAAGGAAGTGGTTCATGTATTTGTGTTCCAACTACATTATATTCAATGCACTAACCACACCAATCATTAGTATCTTTTAGCAATTACTTAGAATAATCCAGTTTTGTCTCGAACGATTTCCGAATGTGAAGCATATAAATGTCACTATTTCACGATCTTAATTGTGAATAAATGTCACCGAGACGCATGTCTAATTGCTTATTGCAAGTACTCCCCTTGATACGGATACAGCACGCAAATGCTCTCAGATGAATGCAATAAGCGATGCACAATTCATTTTCGTCGGAAGAGAAATCTTGAATTGGCAAGTAACTAAACGGTTTCTGAACACTGCATACGTGAATGTTTTTTTTTTACTGCAATACAAGATTGGTTTGCCTAAAAGTTCAATAATGATCAAGGAACATCTACATGCATCGTAACTTTTTGTTTAATAGTTCATATCAAATAAATGGGTTGCATACAAATAACATCTTTGTTAGATGAATAATGCATATACATGTAATGTACACATACTTTCGATCAATCGCCGCTCAACACTTATGGTATTTATAAACAGTTGTGACTCATGGTATATTTGAAAATATGCAAAAAGTGTTAGAAAACCAGTACAATGATTTATGTGATTTGAAGATTATTAAAATACATGTACGTATATTACATTTGGTTTATTTCATAATTTTTTATCAATTTAGCTACCTGTTAGAAAAACAAAGTAATGAATGTTGTTCACAAAATGATCCACACGTATTTATTCCATTACAATAAGTTTTTCATTATCTTATGTAATGATAAAAAATAAATAATTTCAAAGATTCCTTTACACTTTAACAAGTCACAGCTGGTCGCATCAAAATACAGAATGATATTAGTACTGTGTAACAGTAAAACTAAGAAATATAAAATACGTGCGATCCTAGATTCTTAACTACATATAAGACAATATAGATACGAAGTTCCTGTTTAATTCACAGTCCCTGAATAGTGAAATAAGTTTATATTCTACTTATTGTGTTAGAACTCTCTTTATATATTTCTGTAAAGGACTTCGAAATTGCGATGCTTCTATGATTTTAACACCTTCTAAACCCTTTCTAAAACATACATGCACACTTGTACATTATATTGCTATCTTAGTGTTTTATTGTAGATTGAATCAATATTTTGTCCGTGCAGTTAATTATTATCAAACGGCCACGTCATTGATTATTGATATGTTTTTTTACGAAAGAAACCTTTATTTTATCAATGTGAACATCGTTATCTTTGAAACATATGTAAAATTCGCCGTCATACACTAAATTGGGTTCAAATATCTTAAAATGCATGCTAACCAGTAAGTGCTTCCTTTTACAACATGTTTCACTTTAATGTAATATAGGTGTCATGAAATATTTAAAACAATTTTGAAATAACAACTTAATGACCGACGATGTATTTAATGTCTATATCTAACAAAAATGACATACTTAGGCATGTATAACCGTTACTGCAGTATGAATGTAATTTAACATTACTAGAACTTGTATTATTATTTGTTACAACACTGTCTGTGCCTGATCAAAATAGAGACTAACATATTTTCGGCACAGTCGTGCTAACATGGTGTTGCTATTTGCATATCAGTGTTGTGTAAACCAATCAAATATTACGTTACCACCAAGGCAATTTTTCTTCAACTGAACCACATGTGTAACCTTGACGCGGCTTGGTTAACATTTCGATAAATGTTACGTAAACTTATCGAAATCTACTGAATTTCGGTGAATTTACCGAAATCCATTTTGCATCTGGAGTGACCTGTAATCGTAACAACTCGGCATTTTCTTATGTTGCACAACCAATCTTAACCTTCCAATTGCGCCGACCATCTTTTTTCAAGATATTTCTTGTTTAGGACAGTATGTTGTTTTGTACTGTTACAGTTGACAGGAGATTTGTTGACGTATTTCTCTTCTATATTTCGACGATATTCGACGTTTAATAAATTAGTCCAATAAAGGCTAACAATAAGGTGTGAAGTACGTTTCTCTGTTCTGGTTAGTTTCTATCAGCCGACATATTTCACGTATCTCTATATGGAAGAAAACTGACTCGGCTCTGCATATAGAAGACACGAAACATAGCAACGATGAAAACATAAAACAGGTCGATGATATATCGAGTTACAGAAATGTGTGTATACAACTAAATTCAATGCCTCGTTGAAGAACTGAATGTTGTGAAGTACAGCACAATCAAACACGTGTCTGTCTTTGTCGCACATTGTCGTGAATGAGGAAACCTTGCGATAATGGTCAAATTATATAGTTATGGTCACTGTTACATTAACGCACCTGCGCTTGCACTGTTCTGTAAAACATTGGCGTGGATTGTAAATATTTTGTAAGCATATACTCCATTCAGGCTTGATACTGCCATCGGAGTCTACATGCTTACTTATGTCGCATTTATGACAGCATTGCGTGTGAAATAACAATAAGAATTAATTATTTAAAAAAAACCTAAGAGGATTGATTTTGGCAGACAGTACGCACTTCATATTACACAAAACACACATATTTCATTAGGTATCCTACAAGTTATACAGACCTTTGGTCAATTGGAATTGTATTTGAGTTTCAAGATAATTTGGGGCAATCGATTTTACCTTCTGAGGTTTTGCTACAGACCCTGTAGTATTCTTTGTTTTATTTTGTAGTGCTTTGTGTTGTCCCTGTTTGGTGACCATAGGGTTTGGCTATCTGCTTAAGGAGATTTAATTATGCGGCGTTTTATTGGAATCCGGTTTTTCATTTATGTTTACCAATGTTTCCAACTTTTTCAGGTTATTTATTAAATGATGTTTCTTGTTTAACCTCAGATGGATAAGAGACAGTGTGATTTTTGATATGTTTTTAATCAGTCGCACATACTGTTAGGAAAAGGTAACTAAAGTAGACCCTCGAATTTTAGGCTACTTACAGCGTTTATATCATTATTACTGCATGCATGTTCCATGTTTTCCATTGGCTTCCACTATCTTCAGAATAGTTTCATCGACTGCATTCGTTTATTCGGTATTAAACAAAAAACAAGTAAATTTTGTTTAAAACAAAAAAAGTAGAAAGTATAGACGTTTATCGTAAGTGTGTTTAAATGTTACAAAATCACTATGAAACGCTGAGAGCAATATCGTTAAATATCACAGTTATTTACTGTGTTTATCTTCGGGATTATGTAAGATATTGTGATCCATAAAAATGACTGTTGCTGTTCTTTTTTGTAGCAGCTGTCATAGAAACAGGATCGACACTCATTTGAACGAAGTTAAATGAATACACTATGATATGTTTGTTTATTTCAATAAAATATTATGTACACTATAGACTATTTTGTCATATCAACAACATATAATAATTTTAACTTTTGTTTTTTGGAAATATGATCTTTCGTACCATGAAGCATGTAAGAAGGTAGGTGAGATGTTTCAAGTAATAACATCGAATATGTTTATCTAGTACGAAACGAAAGTAATAGAATAACAAGATGTATTATATATTCGTCTATGAGGAAAATTGAGAAAGTGGTTGGAAAAAATAGAAAATTGTACAATAAAAGTTTTTTTCTATTCGCGAAATAATTAACGAAAGTGAATAAAAACGCGGCGATTTCAAGATGGCGGAATTGAAATGATGAAAAGGTAAGTGACATTTGTTTTTGGTCAGAACGTTTTAAATATGACTTCCTCGATTTTAAATTGTTTATGAAATAAAAGAGCTTGACATTGGGAATTAACGGTTACTAGTCATTTTTCATCGAACCGTAGCATCTTCATGTAATGTCTAGCTGAAGACGATATTTTCAGAAATGAACCGAGAGACCGATAGAAAATTGGCGATTTTTGCTCTCAAATGAATGCCTCTATTAATCTACTTGGATATATCTATGAAAACGGTCAAGCCGTTCACACATGAATATTTTTTTACCACCAACACTCGCTAAAATAGATGTTTTGAAGGTTTGAAATTTGGCGTACTGTACGCCACGGTGCAATACGTAAACAAACCACTGATATTTATGTACGCCGCGGTATCATACATCAAGCCAAAAATATGTACGCCGCGGTGAAAATTGAAGAAAGCATAGTCCACTTACCAAAAGGATGAAATAAAACGTTACATGTATTCTAGATAGAATGCCTAATCTACATGATCATATTACTGCTGTTGGAAGTTTGAATTATTTCTTAAATGTTCACCTTTTTCTGAATCGTGCAAGTGTTTATTTCTTTCGCAGATTGTTTATTTATGGTATTCATTATCTAATTTCAGATTTCTCAGCGACTTTTTGATACATTTGTAGAAATACATTATCTGCTGTTTCGGTGCTACGAATCTAGGTTCTATTTAAAAGGTGAGAGATCTATTAATAAATGTCTGGAAAAGGGTGGACAAATTCGGGCCTGCAAGAAATCGCCTGCCAGTGCGAGAGCATCACAAAATGTGTGAATCTAAGATTTTGCGACATGTTAGACGTGCCCTTAAGCCGGACTTTGAAGTTCAATGAACTTTTATCAACGGCGTTTGAACATCATTCATAAGTCATAATCACAATCAGCATATTGGGATATAAATAAAAGCAATACAAATTCGCATGTTTAACAAACGTCACAATTAACATCCCGATGCGGTGTAGTTATTAAAAAATCACAACGGTATAAGAATTCATTTCTCTTTTTCTCAACTTCAATATTTTGTTTGGATGGTCAATGTTGCAAGCTGGAAACAGTCTTCTGCTTCTCCGGTGTATTCACAGTAGTAGCAAATGGAAAACATTCTGAAACATTTAAACAAATTTCATTACGGACCACAATTAAAACGAATGCGAGTCCATAAAACCGTGAGTAAAATGTACCAGTAAATGTACAACGCTTAGACAAGTATAATATAATTACTATTATCGTGCGACTACTAACTCCTTAAAAGTTAAAAAATAATAACACTTGGAAGATTATATCAACGTTTTAGGGAATGAGTCGATTACATGTGTAACACTCCTACTGTTTTACCGTTATTCAATAACAAAACATGAAAAAAGTATTATGAAATATGAATTACTTAAAATGGAGATTAAACAGATATACAAATAATTGTTCCATTTATAAATATATTTTCAAAATCATTATCCTCACCTTCTCAATAGGGGCTTGAGTCACGGAAACAGCAAGGGGTGAATTTCTACAAATGTATCAAAAGGTCACTGAGAAATCTGAAATTAGATAAGGAATACCTTAAATAAACAATCTAAAGAAGAAATAAACACTTGCTCGATTCAGGAAAAGCTGAACATTTAAGTAAGAATTCAAACTTCAACGAATTCAAACTTCCAACTGCAGTAATATGATCATGTAGATTAGGCATTCTAACTAGACTACATGTAGCGTTTTCTTTCATAATTTTGGTAAGTGGACTGTGCTTTCTTCCATTTTTCATCGCGGCGTACATATTTTTGGCTTGATGTATGATACCGTGGCGTACATAAATATCTTTCGCCGCGGCGTACAGTGGTTTGTTTACGTATTGCACCGCGGCGTACAGTATGCCAAATTTCAAACCTTCAAAACGTATAATTTGTGTTCTGATGTCATAGAATTGTTTTGGATTAGTTGGTTTTTTTACATAACATTATTCTATATCATTTTCGATAATTTCACGGTAGAAATGGGGTATGTGGGTATTTGTAGATGGGAGGGATTTGTATGAGTCAATATTTATCTTAAAAATCAATAGATCTTGCCAAAATTGATAAAAAATATATTCGGTACAAGTTTCCAATTAGCATCTTCTTCAATCTGTACTTAAGGACTTTACCCATTTATGTTTAATGTTTTAATGTACGTAATTAAGTCTGGCATTTCTTATCCTCCATCACTTCTGTTTGATATTAAAGTTGATATTTTGATTTTCACTGGGGGTTGTTATTGATTGCATCAAGTATGCAAGTTTTGGTAAGATTAGAGATTTTATGATTGTCAATTTGCCAAAGAATGTTTAATACCTGTTGCTCCATCTATTGATTATATTGTTACCTATTGCTAATTTGGAGTTTCAATTCAGCGGTTCACATTCTTTAGAGTTAGTGCTGAAATATGTTCCTAGAGCTTTAACGCATTTGCTAAATATAATATCATAAAAGGAGGGTTGATAATCAATTTTTGATTTCCCAATTAGGAGGCCTTCTGTTTTGTTCTTATTACGTTTAAGGCCTGAAGACAGTCCGAAATGTTCGATTACTTCTAGTGCCTTTGGTGATAATTTATGCCAAAACTTTTGGTAAAATTCTACTGTGAGACCATCAAGTCTAAGACTTTTATTTTGCTTCATGTTATCAATAGCTTGTGTACATTCATCTAACGTTAATGGTCCTTCACAAGTGTCTGCCTCAGCAGACGTTAATGTGTAATCTAACTGCACATTGTTAAGATAATTGTTATACTTGACCAAGTTCGATATCTGGAAGATGTATATAATTTTTGATAAAAAATTACTTCTTCAGCTAAAATATTGTTTATATTTGTAACACGTGTTGTATTAACTAACAACGACGTTATATTTTTTCTGTTTTGTCTAGATTTTTCTAAAAACTGTACGCGTGATCTTACTTGTGCTCCATTTAATTTTCGGTCGTAGATTTGTTTTATTTCATTTTCAACCTCGACAATTCTAGGATTTTCCTTTTGCTCAGTGTACAACTTTCTGAGTTCATTTCTAGTTTATGTAATCGTTTGTTTCTTTCTTTCGATTGTCTTCTACTATAATTGAATAACTATGATATGTTAGTTTGAACAAAGTTAAATGAATACACTATGATATGTTATTCGACCAAAGTTGAATGAATACACTATGATATGTTAGTTTGAACGAAGTTGTATGAATACACTATGATATGTTATTTTAACGAAGTTGAATGAATACACTATGATATGTTAGTTTGAACGAAGTTGAATGAATACACTATGATATGTTATTTGAACGAAGTTGAATGAATACACTATGATATGTTATTTGAACGAAGTTGAATGAATACACTATGATATGTTAGTTCGAACGAAGTTGAATGAATACACTATGATATGTTATTTGAACGAAGTTGAATGAATACACTTTGATTTATTATTTGAACGAAGTTGAATGAGCAACACTATGATAAGTTAATTTGAACGAAGTTGAATGAATACACTATGATCATAAATTATTATGTTAGTTTGAACGATTGTATGTCTGATAGCTGTTCAAATACACTTAAAACTGCCTGCTTCATGTCGCCTGATATTGTATTTACATCTGATGATTTAAGTTGATATCTTAGATTTGTCATCAGTTTGTTGTATAAATAGCTTAAATCCTAGACAATAAGGTAAGTTTAAAGTACACCAGGGATTTGTGTGGGTAAAAGCGGAGGAAGCCAGGTTTGGTGAATGATGCCTTTCCAATGCTATTTATTCCATTCTTATTCTGTATATGTTTATCAAATATTTTCCACCTTGACAACTTTGGAGGTGTAATGTTTCTCAATAATCTTATTTGCTGGCCTTTTATTATGTTATAAAGAAATATTAGTAGAATGTTTGACATATTTTAGGATTAAAAGAGAGAGAATAAGTTGCTACAGGGAACGCCGCATAGTCCCTTGACTGTTTTTAAGTTTCTTCCATATAATTATACTGTAAAATTAATGTACGTTATTATATAACTTTTGTCGTTCGTATTTGATAAATGGCATTGTTCTAAAACAACAGAAATCGTACAATGATCGTTGCATTCATGAAACATCAGGTGAATTGACAGAATTAAGTACCAGTAACACACGTGTTTTGGTCTTGGGCTGTAATTTAAAAGATCTAATACGGAGTGACAAAGTGTAACCTGATTTAGCAGCAAATGCAATATCCTAAAGACGAATGTACGAGCGTGAAGTAGAAAATCTACAATGCGCCAGTAAGTGCGTAACGTGCGAATGCACGAGTAGAATCTTTTAAACATGTTGATATCAAAATGGGATTAACAACAAAGAAGCCAATAAGTGAAAAGTTGCGATACAAATTGGTTTGAAGCAAGAGTTAATGTCACACTAAATGTCTGACGCATGTTTTCTCTTCAATTTGACCGATAAATAGTAGTATGCCATTGTCAGGTAATTGTCCGTTTATGAAGTTAACATTAGCTTCTATTTCTAGACAACACAAATTGTCACTTCATGGTACTTTTGTTGCCGCGAGTATTATTATCGGTTAATTACAGTGATATGATTGACCCTGTATATAAATATCGATGGCATTTTCTTTCAGACACGATCGTAATTTAATGATGTTATAAAACAACTTCCTGTTGCAATAGTGTAATACTTCGAACATGCAACCGTTTTCTAATTAATATGAACTATAAAACAATACTGGCAGAAAATTGTTTGTACATTAATTCTCGTACTTGATCAATCAAATTATCCTTATATATCATTGCATACAATTAAACAACGAATCTATTAGTGATGGGCCGATTAGCGGGTATAATCGATTAACGGCTAGAAAAGCCCAACCGATTCCGATAATCGATTGTGTTTTCTCCGAGTCGATAGCGGGTACGAATACTCACGGGTACGAACGAAGATTTCCGAATGGGAAATAACTCTGAAAGCGCGCAAAATGGCCGCTCTAGCAGACGGCAATAGAGAGTCGGAGATATTTAATCACCCAGGATCCAAAACTAAGTCTAATGTATGGAAGGTCTTTGGATTTCAAAAGATCGCCCTGAATTTGCCTGTCCGAAAGTTTAAAGTATCCGAAATATCAGACATGATTAATGCTTAACGGTTAAAACCGAAGTATGCCGGCAAATGGTCAGCCAATGAAGCGTTAGTATTTCGTTGCAGTTATCCAATGAAAATTGATTTAACATCGTACAGTTAGGCACAACTGTCAATATGGCGGCGCCCAAAGCGTCAAAAAATAAGTTCGAAAGAATTAGCAAAACTTTGATAGATTTTCGTATTTTATAACGGTATGTCCGATTGAATCTATCTGTCGACAAGGGACAAAAATGCTGTGACATTTCTATATCCATTATTATGTAATATCGGTGGAAAGAACTTAGTTTTTTATGCCACCTTGATTTTTTCAGTGACATTCAATGTCTATGACCCTTTTAACGGTGTATACTAGTGACCGGTGTAATCCGAGAAATCCAAATATCTATTACGTCATGTCATTTACATACCGGAAGTTTTTATAGTGCGATGTCCAAATTTTCCCGCAATCCGATGAATCCATCAAAGTGACAACAATGGGCTTTTTAAGAAAATTATGGCCTTTTCAATACTCTAGTCTATTTTTATCATTCAAATTTTCTGTTAACAATCATTTTCATTGGGCTATTCCTCCTTTCAGCTCAAAAATCTCTAAAAAAAATCTTATCTTCTGCTACGCTGCAGTAACAAAGCGGTGTTAGAGTAATAATCATCCCATCGGAATTTAAAGACAATGTGTACAAAAGGACATTTTTCTAGAGGAGATTTCGCTCAATGCACCGCTTACTGGTAACAAAATGGCGTCCAACTTTATTTTTGTACATGGCAAATCGAGTCAAATAGCACATGTTTGATGGAATTTGCAGCTGTTTTGTAGGTTGCGTAATGTGTTTGGAATGAAAATCTATCAAATACAATGAATTAAGCAGTTGAAATATTTTATTTTTAACTATTTTTTTTTTTTATACAGTAAGTACACCGCTTACACGTACAGGGAGCATACATGTTAAAGTGTAAAACAGTTTTTTATGTGAATAATGCTGTTGTTCAACTTGTTTGTACTAAATATCTAGAAAAAAATTATTACTTCTAGTCTGTTGCAAAGTTTAAGTTTAGTTTAAGCTGTAGATGTTATGTTACTGAATTCCTAATAAATTAAAAGAAATGTGTCATTTCTATAAGATGTCAGTTGATTCATTCTAGCTTCTCTTAAAATCAAATAGTAATTTTTTGGTAGTAATATTATAATGCCTGCCTAGCAACAAGCAGTAGGAACATGGTGCAATTTATCACTAACGTAACCATTACAATAATATTACCAAAAAATGACTATTTTCTTCCAGACAATCACAGTTTTATCATCCATAGAAACTAAATATTTGTACTTCCTTGCTGTATGCTAGATATGTACATTGTTACAGAGGTATATACCACTATAATACCAGTCAGTTCTCACAAATGCCAGCTATGTATACACCAGATTGTAATTTAAGTTCTTTACTTTTTCAAAAGATCATTAGAATTTAAGTAAAACAGTCACTTTTAAGACATAAATATCTGAATAGAAAATTATGAAAATAAATAACATTTAACCGATTATTTTTCCGATATATCGCATCGGTTTGCTAACCGATTCCAACCGATAATCGGTTGCAGTTCTCCAACCGATATCCCATCACTAGAATCTATTGTGTAAGAATTTTCCTACGAATGTGTAAGCCTGAAGTAGGGTTTGGCAAATTCAGATAAAAAGTAAATCGAAAAACAAGTAATAAACGCTTTTTATTTAGCAATCCGTTGTACTTTGTCATCATATGAGAGTCAGAGTTCCTCTATATAGCTTCTGTAATAATTAGATTACATAGATGTAACCATACAATCTCAAAGTGTCAGACAAATGCATCAATTCGCCTATTGACGGTAGGAATGTAATTGATACCAGGATATTCAAGCCTATTTGTGTACTTCTAGGATCGAACAAAGCCTGAATGCAATCGATTGCCAATCTTGAGGAGGAAGGTTCGAACTGGTGAAACGTATGTTTTTCATATTCATTTGACTGAATATAAAATGTGCCCTCTGCGTTTAACCTCCGTACAAACTACTGATGACAATCGGGGTAACATTTTAAAACAATAACTCTCTAGCAACACACTCTATCTAATAGAATTATTTGTATATTTTCAAAACTTGTTGGTATTTAATCGTATTAAGTATTTTGACAACCGTAGCTGATAGAACAGTAGTTTGTTTAACCTACTTGAGTAAGAAAATACAATGGTTGTTGCTCTTATTTTATCATTGCTATGCGAATCACTTTATGTTTCCCTGGTATGTGTGGGGGATACACTGTCTTCTAAATGTGGCGTTCCCTGTACCATCGGATTCATTACAGGTAACACTACACTTAGAGCCACTTCTAACCCGACACTTGTAAAATTCGATATAACTTGATTATTTGTGATCGGAGTTCGTTCAAATTGGGAATATAATTAATTCAACACATCATACGCACTGCTTAGAAATTTAATTGCAATTGAACAACAAATATAAAACGTAACAAATACATACATCACTGTAAAATTCGAATTCACAAAATGACATATAATATATCCATAACGCAAAATCCCAACAATGTGAAAAGTCACCGAATCACAATAAAATCCGTACACCGAGTAACTTATACATCGTGTGTCCTCCCATGGCTCTTACGACGTGCACACACCTTTATCTCATCGACAGTACGTAGTTTCGGATGAAACCTTGGGAAATGTCCTCGATTACTGCACAAGTGCATGTTCCAGCTCACAGAGATTGCGAGGGGGTGCCGTCGCCTCCGTTCTCGCCTGTTTAGCTCGTCTCACACATGAGATCTGGCGACGTTTACACCGTTTACACTTTTTCTTGCGAGTTAAAGAGAAACAGGCCGAGACTGCATATTTTGCAATTGGAGAAGTTGTGGAGAAGTTGCCGGCTCCTTGTGGAAGGGTAAGTTAGTACTGGTAAGAATTCAGTCCATGAAAAACTGGTTAGGTGAATCAAAATTCTGTTTTTATGGTTAGAACTGCGTTCTAGAATAATAACATGAAAATAAAAAACGATATTTTTCTCTTACCTACATTTCCTCGTGCGAAATGGTGAAATCATACATGTCCCTCGTGCAAAAGTGACCGATCGTCACAGTTGAACGATTGTATCATTTTTGTACAGCTTATGTTGCCAAACAACAAAATATTTAATTTGAAATAAATATCTTATCTTTTTCGAGAAAATCGAATTTGAAAAGTGTCGGGTTAGAAGTGGCTCCAAGTGTATGTATATTTAACTTTATAATTCATCTCAGGAATCGAAACCAAGAATGGATTGTTGTACAATCTAATTAAGTTTGTAATAAATATTGACAATACAAACTATGTTTATTGTTCTGGTTGGTAATACTGTGGATAAACATTATCTTACACTACCTCTCTGGCAGTATGTTGTTTTACTTACTTGAGTAAAGAAAGTACAATGGTTGATGCTCGTATTTTATCATTGCTATGCGAATCACTTTATGTTTCCCTGGTATGTGTGTCGAGAGGCTTTGTCTTCTAAATATTGTTTTGGTTGGTAACAATGTGGATAATAATTCTCTTACACTACCTCTCTGGCAATGACTGTCGCTGTTGTAAACTTTAATTAGCCATGCACCAAGGACGCATTATCAACTAATAGTGAAGATAACATGCGTTCGTATAAAAGGTATATTCAATGATCAATGATGTTTTGCTGCATTATTTGTTCTGGAGCGAGTTGTAAACTCTTAGACGCTTCTTGATAAACAACAAAAAGTACTTAAGTGGAAATGCAAGGAGTTCAATTTGAAAGCTTTCTTTGTTTTAATGAGATGCACTGACTGACACAGTTATTTAGTCCTTCTGCAAGTGTGCGACTGGTTTCTAAAGTTCTGTCATTTTCAGACATCTGTCCGTACCCTTGTACGATGTAGCGTGTCTATTCGTCATTACTTTCAATAAATTTTGCTAATGAGTATGTTCATCCTTTGGAATGTTAGATGAATGCATATTAATATAGGATTTGAATTAACCTAAAATGTGTCAGGGTGATTCGTATTGGGTAATAATTGTTGACACCTACACAATCAATTACAAAATGAGCATTCCCGTGTTTAGGACCCACAGTTCGTTTTTGAGTTGGAGGTTTACCCCAAATTAATTTAGCAATTATGATAGTTATGCATGGCAGTCATTTGTCCAATCCATGTTTATATGTCACCAACCAATAATAACCTGGTCTTCCGCTAGCAAATGACAAATTCCTTCAATGAATCAGATGGAGGTGGGTAACAAATGGCTTATGGTGCATTATCTACGGTCAAATTGTCTCACACAATCATACGAATCACCTGGTGTTTGAACCTACGACCTCAGGGTGGGCAGTTGAGTAACATACCGACTTAGCTAACCGGGTTGACTTGGGATGTCTAAGTCTTTGTTATATTACGTGTACGTCATTACAGGCGCAGTAACTACTAGTCAATCGGTTCAGAAACTGTACAAGAAAATCCGCAGTTAGTTTACCTGTAGTATCAATATTTGCACCTTTAATGTTTAGGGTTTAATGCTGATTGTTCGTGCATGCCCAAATAAATGTTGCAGGAAATAGTACTGCGTACTTAATTGTACTTAGTGTGCATCAGATTGCAGCTAATTGCATTGTCATGCACAATGACTGGTTTGCGTCAATTATATTGATACGATTAATAATCGAATAAAGCATATTTATGATGAGTATATATAAAGACTACATGCACTAAATCATTATGTAAAACATATACAAGGTTGAGCAAAACTTACATAAACTTAATTGCCTTTCATGGGTAGACAAGGTTATGGTTACACAGAATTTTGGATAAATGAACATTAAACTATTGAACATTTGAATGTTTAATTTTTGTAATGGCTACGTAATATTTTGCGATCAAAGGAATTGACATTATATGTGAAAACACCTCTGTGTGCTCCAATTGCTTTTACTGGGCGCTTGGACGGGCATGATCATATGATGACAACATCGTATATCGTGCAAGTAAGGCACTTGTGCTGTCAGTGTTTGAATACTAATAGTTACGATATCGATAGTAACTTGGAATTATAATGTTGCGTGTATGTTATCATTAGTAATGTATAACGACAGTAATATATTGATTCACTGGGAAGATCTCCAGTTACTGATTTAATATCACTAAATAATAATACAACATAATATAACAAATTACATAATTCCTGGTTATTATGCCCAGCTATATGCAACATATAGTTTTCAAATACAACATTATCCCAGTAAATCTACTTCCAGAAAACACCACCATCAACTATGAACGTTTGTGCTATTATTCAATGTAAACAGTCACTGTCCAAATTTTCAATACACAACTGTTAACATGGCCGACCGGTGCACTTTTCAGATCCTTCCATGCAAAATTGAAGTTCTGCAAAACAAAAGAGAAATTACTGTTTAGGTGATTAGAAATGAAACAAAAGTTTCACTGTTACGAAAAAAACAGCTGACATTGAATCAGCACAGCCAGAGACAGCCTTAAATCTGGGACTTTCTAAACACTACCTCTTAGGCCTACAACGATCCTTACTTAAGAAAAGCGCGATTTAATTAACTGCGAACGCATGATTATATTACCTGGACCAATACATTTTAATATATGTGTATTAAAATGTTCGTGTTAGTCCGTTATCTTGACGGGAAAAGCCGCTGCCATGTTTTGACAGGAAAGTAGGTAATGTTTTACCATTGAGATCATTTCCTTACATGGATCGGTCCTGAAAGTTCATATATGTGTTCGCTGTCAATCTAACAGCATGGCAGTAAACATCAACAATCGAAACTTTAGGCACATTTGTCTGAATTTTCATTTTTTAGTTCGAACGTATTGTTGACATCCACATTACAGATTACATTTGATGATTATATCATGCAACCACGTGTAATGTCAATTATTAACTAAGGTGATTTTTTTTAGAAATAATGTGAATGCATATAAAAGATAGGCCCAGTTCGATTTACTTGCGACTCATATATGTTAATTGTGACTGATTGTGTCATTGATTATACAATAATTGTTCTATTGGTTGTCCATGCAAACAATGATACAATACACCCCATGCAAGCCAAACTTGGAATGCGAGTACCCAAATGCATGTTGAGAGGTTGTGAAACCTACCCTAGATCTCTGTGATCGACCGTCAAAAGTGAGATTATGGTATATCAACAAATTTTGGTGATAGAGTATTTAATTGGAACACGTTATATTTCAAGTGAGCAGTTAATGGCCGTCGTAACCCTATTTTGTTTTTTTCCTATTTTCAAACATAACTTACTGTCAACCCCGCTTCCTGTCAGATTAGATCAGTCGAATAATGATTTGTCCGTTCGTCGGTTATTCTTAAAAATGTTTGTCTTTACTATTCCTTCTCGGACATTCCTACTCCAGTATTTTCTCTTCTGTATTGTCTAGTTGTGTTATGTTATTAGTGTTTTGCTATAACTGTTTTGCTCATAGGACGTTTCAATTCAACCATAATTTATTGAATTCCTGTAGCGTTTTAACATGTTAAACAATTGAGTTTTGCTTGGTAGTAAAGAAGTCGAACATAAATTACATCTATGCCAGTATTACATAACAATGCGTCTCTGAACGAAAACTTTCTAGATGAACGGGTTACAAAATCAGACTAGAAGATCTGCATTGCTTACATATGAACAATTAAGGATAAAGATACTTCAGCAAAGTACACAGTTTCATACTTGTATGATAGTGTTTTATATTGATCCAAGCCTATTTAGTATAACATGTTCATATTATCTGTCACCCTGTGTTTCTGCTATTTAATGCAAAATTTCGCTTTGGAATACTGATAAGGTGACGAAGAAAATATGTGGCTTATGGAAGGGACCATTGGATTCTGTGCGAATATAACATGCTGGAGAGATGGATAGTTAGATATATGCCATCTTTGATAGAATGATTAATATATTCGACAGTTAAGTTAAAGATTTCATATCACAAAACGGTATCTTATAACTTAAAAGCATATCATGTTGCAATACAGTTATGTAATTTTCAAACATTGTTCAACTGAAAAGAAATGTTAATGAAAGTTTGTGTTTGTCAATGCAGTTATTAGATATGGACAGTTTGCTCTTAACATAGACAAATGGTATTTAAAGAACTCATATAGACGATTCCATGACAAAACCTGCATAAGTGACGTTGTATTTGACGGCGAGTATTCCCCAATGAAATTTTGACGTCACAAACTCCGAAGTGTCTTTGTTGCTTAATTTAGATTGATATAATTAAACGAATATAACAATGTTCATGAGTATTATGAAATTTGTTTCTTTCCATTCGTAAAACAAAAGATTTAAGAAATTATTGTACAGTTCAGTAAAGGGTCTTGAAGCAACGTCGTTTTGTAGATTACTTTTGCATTTTATTCTTACTAGCTCGATTTGAATTGCTATGAAGAAGTAAACGCTTTATATTATACTTCTGGATTGCCCAATGGATAACTTTTGTCGTTCGTATTTGATAAATGGCATTGTTCGGAACTCGTTCAATGATCATTCCATTCATTAAACAAAAGGTGAATTTAACGGGTAAAGTACCAGCAACACACGGGATTTGGTCTCGTAATTTAAAATAACTAATGCGGAGTGACAAAGTGTAACCAGAGTTAACAGCAAATGCAACATCCTAAAGAAAACTAGCATGAAGTAGAAAATATACAACGCGCTAGTAAGTGCGTAACATGCGAATACAAGAGTAGAATATTTCATACAGGAATACTATATTAAACATGTTAACATTAAAATGGGATATAACAACAAATAAGCCAATAAGTGAAAAATGGCGATAGGAATTGGTTTGAAGGAAAATATAATGTCACACTTAATGTCTGACATATCTTTCTTTTCATTTTGCCCGATAAATAGCTGTATGCCATTTTCAGGTAATTGTCCGTTTATGACACAAAGATCAGTTTCAAATAACTAGACAACATACATTGTCACTACATGGTATTTGGTTTCCGCAAGTATTATTATCGGTTTATTACAATGATATGATTGACCCCGTATATAAATATCCAGTATTTCAGACACGATCGTAATTTAATGATGTTATAAAACAACTTTCTGTTGCAATATGTAATACTTCAAACATTGCAACCCTTTTCTAATGAATACGAACTATAAAACAATACTGGCAGAAAGTCGTTTGTATGTAGATTAAATATTGTACTTCATCAATCAAATTGCCCTTATATGTCATTGCATACAATTAAACAAGGAATCAATTTTGTAAGAATTTCCCTTCGAAATTGTTAGCCTGAAGTTGAGTTTGGCAAATTCAGATATTAAGAAATAAGCCGCCAAACAAGTAATAAATGCTTTTTATTTAACAATCCGTGGTACTTTTTCATCATACAGAAAGTGATAGTTCCTCTATAGCTCGTATGCTATTTAGATACATAGATGTAACCATATTATCTCAAAGGGTCAAGCAAATGTGTCAATACGCCTATTGACGGTAGGAATGTATTTGATACCAGGCTATTCAAGCCTGTTTGTGTACTTCTATAATTGAATAAAGCTTGAACGCAAGCGATTGCCAATCTTAAGGTTGAAGGTTCGACATGGTGAGATGTTATTCATTACCAATTGACTGAATATAAAAGTGCCCTCTGCTTCCAATCGCCGTACAAAATATTGATGTAAAACGGGGTAAGATTTGAAAACAATAACTCTTGAGCAACACTCTCCTGCTATCTAATATCATTGTATACTTTCAAAACTTCAGGCGATTTGGTTGCAATTCCGTGTATCGTCTGATAAGGTTGTTGTATTGGCATTTAATCGTATTAAGTATTTTGAAAACATACTTTGTCAGGGTGATTCGTATTGGGTAATAATTTTTGGTACGTACACAATCAATTACAAAATGAGCATTCCCGTGTTTAAGACTCACAGTTCGTTTTTGAGTTGGAGGTTTACCCCAAATTGTTTTTATTACCAACTTGCCGCTTGCAAGACGTGACAACTTCCTTAAATGAATCAAAGGGAGGTGGGTGACACATGGTGCATTATCTACGGGCAAATTGTCACACAAGAACATACGAATAGTTGAGTGCTATACTGACAGAGCTAACAGGGTGTACTTGGGATTTCTAATTCCTTGTTATAGTACGTGTTTGTCCATACAGGCGCAGTTATATCTGTTTTATCGTCAATCGGAACAGAAACTGTACAAGGAAATGTGTTATAATGCCAAATTTTTTATTAAGTTTTGCAAAATCATATTTAATATTTTTGTATCAACTTGCATTCTCATTTTCTGTACATTTCTTTGTTATTAAAAATGCACGCAGTAAAAGTGTCATTAAATTTCAACTGTGCATCTTAGGGCCAACATTTTGACAATAAGAAATTTTAAATTTTAAATACTGATATTCTCCTGCCAGATAGCCATCTATGATAAATAATAATTACCCTCTAAAATTACATCAAAAGCATTTTTTTATCTTCTGGCTAAATAGTTTATTGTTTCTTTGTTCTTTGTCATACTGACACGTAATTAGACTTCCTTATAAAAAGGGGCTGCAGCTCAAATCGAGTACATTCGTATTTGCTATTTATCGTGTGCTTCGTCACAATAAAAGATTTTGAACTGCAGCCTGATTTGTGGAATTTATTTATTCCAGAAAAATCCTACAATAATCCCCTTCTGCGAATAAGTCGCTCGCCGTAGACGCGCGAGTATATACGCACTATAGCGCGGCTGAAAGCCCGTTATATCAAGTGGTGGGGTAAAGGTCGATCACCGTGTGAATCCAGCCAACTCACAGATCTCACGAAGGGTAGCAGGAAAACTGGTAGAACCACATTCAGGTTACAGGACTAAGGGAAGGACCATGGCGCAGCATGCACTCTGCAGTCGTGTGAGGATGGAGGCCTTGGACGGCAACAAGACGACAGATGTCAGAGCAAGTAGATAACTGAACCTTGCACATATACGTAATGTAAATGCGAATGTCATTACGATAATAAAAAAATATAATAAAAATTGAAAAATAAGAAAAATACAACTGTTACAATATAAGTAAAACGAAAACCATATAAAAATAGAAAAATGAAAAACATAATACAATATTATTTGCAAGTTAAATGTCTGTGCTAAAATTGTTATGTGTTATTGCATATGATCCATAATATTATGTATATGTTTTATTTAATGTAACGCTCATATGTCATGAGGTACATTTCAAAACTTATTTTTACCATCACTTTGTTTAATTGTGTGTTATTTTGTATTGTCACATGAACTAATATATTTGCGATTCCGTAACTTTGACTAGTGTAGGTATAAAAATGTTTACATTTATACAACCATGTTATATGGTTCCTACGGTAAAGTCTGTTTGCACGGTATTTCATTTTAGTTCTGAATATGTGCATAGACACAAACATAACTGCTACATAGCATAGTATGTAAATTTTGATAATATTTTTGATCTTATGAGTAACTATAACATTTCCTACATATGTATTGTCCTCACTTGCTACATTCAGTGGGGTCATATATCATTTCGTTGCCACAGTTCTCCTTTATCTTAACTTTTGTAGTTTTTGATAGGGACAGTCCGTTGATTTGTTGAATGCTTTGTAAGAAACAAAACATGCAAGTTTGTCTTGTATAATAATGTGCTCTGTAGGGATGCGTAACCTACAACCCGGTTTTTTTGCATGGAATAAAACCTATCACTCTGTTGTTTTTATAAATCTTTCAACTGTGTCGGCTAGATATATATGATGTTTATTTAATAGTTCACTTGCCTTGTACAGGATATTGCATTATTCTGTTATTTTGCTTAATGGTTAAGTTATATAGTATATTTTTATTGTTTCAACTTTGGGGTCCAAAGTTAACGGGCCGCAGGGAAGTTGTTATAATGCCAAATTTGCAGTCATTTTTTATTAAGTTTTGCAAAATCATATTTAATATTTTTGTATCAACTTGCATTCTCATTTTCTGTACATTTCTTTGTTATTAAAAATGCACGCAGTAAAAGTGTCATTAAATTTCAACTGTGCACCTTAGGGCCAACATTTTGACAATAAGAAATTTTAAATTTTAAATACTGATATTCTCCTGCCAGATAGCCATCTATGATAAATAATAATTACCCTCTAAAATTACATCAAAAGCATTTTTTTATCTTCTGGCTAAATAGTTTATTGTTTCTTTGTTCTTTGTCATACTGACACGTAATTAGACTTCCTTATAAAAAGGGGCTGCAGCTCAAATCGAGTACATTCGTATTTGCTATTTATCGTGTGCTTCGTCACAATAAAAGATTTTGAACTGCAGCCTGATTTGTGGAATTTATTTATTCCAGAAAAATCCTACAATAATCCCCTTCTGCGAATAAGTCGCTCGCCGTAGACGCGCGAGTATATACGCACTATAGCGCGGCTGAAAGCCCGTTATATCAAATGTAACACACACTTATCCGTAGTTACTTTACCCTGTAGTATCAATATTTGTATAATATGTATTTTATTGATTGGTGATAGTTTTAAACTTTATTTTATCGTACGCCTTTATTGTTTTGAGTTAAATGCTGATTGTTCGTGCACGCGCAGATAAATGTCGCAAGAAATAGCACTGCGTACTTAATTGCACTTAGTGTGCATCAGATTGCAACTAATTGCATTTATTCGTCACGCATAATGACTGGTTTGTGTCAATATGAATAAAAATCGAATATACAAGAGATTCTAAAGCATGTTTGTGATGTGTTTATGAAAATGTCGAGTGTTATTGAGAATTTCTATTTCGTTATTTCAGTCTCATTCTTGCATATGGGACATATATCACAATAAAATACACAATATATAGCAATGCAACACCATTCTACTCATTATTATCACGGACTTATATACATTATTATCACGGACTTATATACCATGGATTCGTGACAGGCTGATATCCGTGAAACGGTAGGAACGAATAAAAACCCATAATCCTTAGCGCGCAATTACCCACAATCCTAAGCGCGCTCGGTAAGTATCGAAGATTGCCGATTTTTATCGATCGGCTAAAGTCGGCAAACTCCGTTAATTTCCGTCGGTTTCAGACTCTGTTTATTAAATGTCCGTGTAATTTACATAATGAGATAAACAAGTTTGTAATTTTCCTCTCTAATTCTGATATTTTTTATCGAAGTTTAATTGTATTGTTGATGTTGTTTATTAATACATTTCCACGCCAATTTGATAGTTTAAAAGACTGCTGTGAAAATAATTTGGGTAAAATAATCTTTAAAAAGGTGTAAAGATCGACCAAACAATGGATGTAGAAGCAATATGCCATCATGCCATTTTTGATGTACACAAGTCTGCTATTTTCACCAGCACAAGGCGTAAAAATCAATATTAAAGTAGGTCAAATACAGGTATTTATTGTCAGTGCAGCAATTCTTGTGACATCAATTTTATTTTGAGCAAGAATTAACATTCCAAGATGTTTGAAGTCGCTGGCTAAGTCTTTTAAGTAAATATTTTTGGATGACAGATGCAGCCCCATTGTGCAAATTACGAATTGAGATCAAAGATTGATATGACCTAATCGTTGAAATAATCAATGGGATTAATTATATCTAACAGGAAATTAACACATAATAAAGATCTCCTAGGGTTTTATGACTCTTGTGTTTTTACAGCTGACACATGGGGCATTTAGTGACCAGTAGGACTAATCTTCTGTCTAGGGCGTGGCTTACGAATTGCAAAACAATTAGCATCAACCAATCAGATTAAATGAACCGTAAGAAATATTTATTAATTAATGTCAATTACCATTCGAATTTTTATATCAAAATTAGATGACACTTAGGTTTTGAATACGATATATTACTCATTTTTCTACTTACCTAAATTGTTAACACCCAGTGCAAATGAAATATTAAATGAAGAAATAAAACCTTGTCTAGCTCCTCTAAATTTAAATTACCGTTGAAAGACAGACAGTCTCAAAAGTAAGTAACCAATACTGGTATGTCACCCTAATTTTATTGTTTCCACTAATATTGCCAAAATTATAAGATCAAATATTAATGCGAGTAATTATTGATGTTATAATTGATTTAAGTTGCGTTAAATAAGCATTTATTGCAAATTTAGCATCGATATATATAAATTGCAACTAATTAAAACAAGAATATAAGAAAGATATTTTGGTAGAAAATTGACTTGACCGCTTTCAAATTATTGGTGGAAATGACATTGAGCATGAATAATGCAGTCGGTAAGTCGTGGTCTAGTGGTTGAGGAGAATAAGTACTAGTACCAAATGAATCTAGCATGTCCTTAGACATTACAATAACACAACACACCTCAGTCCATCCACTTTGAATAGATTCCAATTATATAGATACAATATGCTTGCTCATTCTCATAACGTCCAGTGATGAGTTGTGTACTGAGAATGTAGAGAAACATTTTGTTTGAATTTCAACCCAACAGTTGCAGCCGTCTAAATTTTTCCTCAAAGCTTGCACTACGAATCTAGATGAAATCTAGAGGTGTAATTAGTATATAAATACTAGACCAGTGCAGATATAGTGTTATATCTAGATAACTAAGTTGAAGAAGAAATACACACACTATAACAGTAATTACAATTTTATTTCAAAAACTCCGCATTTCAATGCAAAATATTCAACAACGATAGAAAACCACTAGTTTATGTAAAACCATGGACCTATATACGGGTATATAGGTCCGTGGTAATACTACACAATTGTTTTTTACTTAGTCAATCACAGATTGAATTAATTTCAGTCACAAAATGATCAATTGCTAGTTATTATTTCGTTTATTTCCTCCAAGTTGGAGAGCAGAACAGTATATACAGTTTTAACAAAACAAACACTATTTACTAATATCAACGGAACAAATATCAATGTATATATGATGAATGTACACGTAGTATATTCCTGAGACTAGAGATTAAATTTTTTAAACATCAATACATGCATAGGTTATAAAAAAGAATGGTTATATAGGCACATATTGTCCAAGTTTTTAAATAATGATAAGTCTAGACATCTTTTGAATTAAGAATAACCAATTAGCTTGGGAAAAAAATGACTGTAAGCACACTTTTGTCTTTCCGAAAACGAAACAAAGACAGTAGTATGACATACAACGTGATTGGATTTAAGCTTAAATTGATTAGAGCCTGACTGAAATGGAAAGAAGGGCAGTAGCAAAACACTATCTAAACCTTAACAAGGTAAGGTACCTTAAGTACAATGCTTACTTTACTTTTATTCCTCAAGTATTGAAGATCAAAACATATATACATATATTTCATACAGTGTAAATGGTTTGCATTATACATAACTCTAATAATAAATATCTTACCACATAGATTGCGATAAGTATGCATTAGTATACACAGCAACAATAATCAAGTATGTGTGTATGTATCCAATATCATGTTTAAGATATTACATGTCACTTAAAGCTTACCTTACCGAAACGAAATGTAAGGCAAAACAAGTGATCTACAGATACATGATGATGGCAAAGACCTATATATAACAATTGCCCATAGTAAAGCAAGCTTATTGACTATTAATAGTATTCAAACAAGCTTTCGCACAGCTAAAGCTATACGTACATTGTGTAATGCAACACCATTATTACTAACAGCGAGACTCAAAATTAACCTACACTGGTCTATTGTACTCATATATATAAGTTTACCATATTCGCTATATCCAACATGGTCTATTACTGAATTCCACAGTTCCGTATGGTCATTGCGTACACAATAATATAGCCAATGAACCACCATATTATCCGTAAGTAATAAACATTTCCGACACCGCTGTATGTATTGTCTAGATGCAAACTTCATGACTACACGAAGAACTCATCTGCATGTACGCGATAAGGAAGGGCTGTTCTTACAGACATGCCACATGGGGGAACAGCGGTTTTTATCAACAACGCTAGGAAGCAACCAGTTGTTTTCGCCCTGCCCTGTATCTTCTAGCATTCTGGTCTGACAAGGAAACACCACATTCCGTCGGAGTATTCCATTCCATGCAGTTTTTGTCGGGAAAGTCGCATCCTGTATATACATATAAATATGGTCTGCCAACCGGTATTTGTTCAAAAGTCTGTAAATATCAGGAATAAAACCTGAAGATTGTCTGTCACCATTAACAAATCGTATTAATCTATGCACAAACACTGAATTGGCAAGGTAGTCACAGGATTGTCTACATAGTTGTCCTAATAGTTGAAGCTTCTTGAAATCGATTAATGTCTCTATTGCGACCAGATTTAAACATGTTAGAGAAAGATTAGTACTAGTGCTCTGTACGAACGGTTGCATGTGTTTAATGCAGAAGCGATGGGCCCTCTCTAGTTTATTGATATCCTTGTCGGAATACGATGACCAAAATTCACATCCGTACAACGCCTTAGGTAGTACAACATATTCGTATATGGTTCTAGTTGTGATCGGATTCACTGATGCCGTATCAGTCACAAAATGATCAATGGATTAAAAATGTACAAGGAAAAGTTCCGGAGTATTTTCCAAGAAAAAATTCATATCAACTTATTGACGAATGTTTGTAAATTCACAGCATATTTCTTTTTGTAACCAAGTTGACTTTTATGAGGCATCTTGTAAATATCCAGGAAACCTGAAACGATAAAGAAATATTTAACATTATAGCAGATCCAAAACAATTTTATATTACAATGATATGACAATAAAGTGTATTTACATTTGTATTATGTAATTGATATGTGTAAAAAGCTTTTCAAGCACATTGGGTGCACTTTTTCCCCTTGAATTACTTAAATGGTGGCAGTGTTTGACGATTGAGCCTCAAATTTATGCCTGAAGAGGGAGGAGTGTAGTGCTGTAGGGTTAGGCAGCCATCCGGTAAGCTTAGTCGGTAGAGAGCCATACTAGTATTTAGCATCACCTGATGGATTTACACGAGATGTTATCATTTTATAACCAACATGTATCCGAAATATATATCCGAACTTTTATACAACAAAATTTAGACCGTAAAAGTGCAATTATTGATTTATATGATAATAATTCTTAACAAAATAATGATAAATAACTGAAAACAAAATAAATCAATCTAACGAAGGGAATGAATTACGTTCTATAACGGACTTTTTAACCAAGTATGTAATTTACGGATCGCCTGTAAATCGAAATTTCAGCCGATTAAACGACGCTCGTTTCGTCAAACAACTAGGTGTTGAACCAAAAAATGCACACAAGCAAACAACAGGATAAAATCGAAATATATAAATACCATTAAGAAATGTTTAGCTGTAGTAATCATCACGATTTCGGCGGATCAAAAGGTGAAATTCTCTCGATTCAGCAACAAGATGGCGGACATCGCAATTATTTCTCATCATTTGGTAAACATTTTAGAGGTGTTCCGATTGTTAAATCTCGGCTGGGAAATCTCGCCGTTGCCGTCATTTCAAGCAAGTTTAGCACAAATATCAGCCTGTCACAAATCCATGGTATATAGGTCCGTGTTAATATTAGATAATATCACAGGCTTCAACATACACATTAAATTAACCGTGTGATCTATATTACAGTTGATATAAAAAAAGTAACAATATTGAAAATTGTAAAATAAATTGCACAATTTATACTTTATAATAAAAAATGCATTCTTATATTAATAATACTTCCTTCAGATTATAGAACGATAATCATTTAGAATGAGCATTGACACAACTGGTATAAAGCATGCAATCAATCTGCTTTAAACACAATTCACCCTGATATATATACGATTAAGGTTACACACATTATAAAGCATACACATTATAATACACTTAAATAACTATTTTATTATATATATATACATATATCTTTAAGTCTTGTATAAGTATATATTTATTTGTATCAACTAGGTGTTTAAAATTTTAGATACTACCGGGTGTGCAATTTCAAAAAAGATCCATTAACGATGTTAGAGAAGTCCTAGCAAAATATCAATGTGACAGTGAATGATTGTGAAAGGCTTTTGTTCGTGTTGTCTTGTGAAATACAAGTTCAAATTAGAATGTATGAGCTATATAAGAGTGTATGTTTATAAACGTTAAAGATGTGATATTTTAGACAAACGATATAATAGAAACAGTGAACATTGTATAGCAAGTTGTCCCACATGAATATGCATACACGAGTATATAAAGTCGTTATAATTTATTTCAAGTCCTACTTTTCACATATCGATTTGTCAGTTCATTGCCAATGCTAACATGTACGTGCATGTTATTCAAAAAAGCTTAATTAAATTTTGTATTTAGAGTTCCTGCACTAAATAATTATGAAAAACATTTATAGGTAAGGCAAAACTTTCATAAATTTAATGATTGGGTAGTCATGGTTATACAGATTTTTAGATTAAAGAATAGTAAAATATTGAACATTTGAAAATTTAATCTTCGTAATGGTTACGTAATATTTCTAGAACAAAGGAATGGGCATTTTTGTGATAACAGTTCTTTGTGCTTCTACTTCTTTTACTGACCGATTGGACTGGCATGATCATATGATGACAACATCGTATATCGTGCAAGTAATTCATTTGTGTTGTCAGTGTTTGAATACGAAGTAAAAATATCGATAGTTACTTGGAATTATAATGTTGCGTGTATGTTATCATAAGTAATGTATAACGACAGTAATATATTGATTTACTGGGTAGATCTCCAATTACAGATATAAGATCACTAAATAATAATGATATAACAAATTACATAATTCCTGGTTATTACTTACACTTTAGAAATCGAGTGAAACGTTCCTCAACGATTCTCATTGAACTTGAACTCTTTATGCCAAACTATGAGCTACAAATATATTCAACAAAGTATGAAATCAACGCTGTAAAAATCATAATTAGGTGATTACAGCTTTACACGATTAACAACAGTAAAGCAAAATATTAGCTCAGTTCAATTGTATTAGATTTCACTTTATAGTGATGTTACTTCAATAAACGGTCGGACACTTTTGTCGAAGTTTTAGAAAAACGCACTCTGCGGGAAATTCGTACGACTTCTTCACGCTACTATTCTATAGTAAAACTACAATTTTTGCAATTGAATTGTGAACTTCACAATAAATGCCCAGCTATTACAAATTTTAGGTTTCAAATACAACAATATCCCAGTAAATCCACACCAAGAAATCACCACCATCAATAGGAACTTTTCTGCTATCATTCAATGTATACAGTCACTGTCCACAGTTTCAATACACAACTGTTAACATGGCCGAACCGGTACACTTTTCAAATCCTGCCATGATAAACTGTTGTCCTGCTTAACAAAGAGAAATCACTGTTTCGGTGATCAGAAATGACACAAAAGTTACACTGTAACAATAAATACAGCTGACATTGAATCAGCACAGCCATAGACAGCCTTAAATCTGGGACTTCAACATTTCTAAACACTACATCCTAGGCCTTTAACGATCCGGAAGTTCTTGCTCACCAGGCCGACACCTTATAGTGCGATTTAATTAACTTCGAACGCAGGACTTCATTACCTGGACGAATACATTTCAATACAGATGTATTGAAATGTTCGTGTTTATCCGTAATCTTAACAGGAAAAAGCCGCTGCTCTGTTTTGGAAAATAAACCAATCAGCGTGTAATGTTTTACCCACGAGATCATTTCCTTACATGGATCGGTCCTGAAAGTTCATACATCTGTTCGCGGTCAATCTAACAGCACGACAGTAAATATCAATAATCGACAATTTCGCACATTCGTTTGAATTTTCACTTTATATTTCGAACGTATTGTTGACAACCACATTATGGATCACATTTGAAGCTTATATCATGCAACCGCTTTTAATATTAATTAATAACTAAGGTGGACAAAGTTTAAATGTATATAAAATACAGGCCAATTAACTTGAGACTCTTAAATGTTCATTGTAACAGATTGTGTCATTGGTATTACAATTATAATTGTTCTATTGGTTGTCCTTGCAATAAACCATACTTACACCACATTCAAGCTTAACTTGGAATGCGAGTACCCAAATGGATGTACCGACCCTGGATCTCTGTGATCGACCGTCAAAAGTAAGACAAATGTGAAGCAGGGTGGAACACATTAACTAATCAGAACTTTCATCGTCAAAGTCAGAGATAAAAAGCAAGGGTCGTAATGCACCGACCATGGTATATCAAAAGAGAGAGAATACGTAACTACAGGGAAAGCCACATAAATAAGACAATGCCTCCACACGCAGATCTCCGGAAAAACAACAATCTATAAAACATAAGGCACTAAAGGAGGTCAAACATTACACATATTAAGGAACTGAGGCTCAAGGAATGGCCCAGCAGACCACACGGAATAACTAGGAGAATCAAAGTGGACAGTTAGGGAATGGGAGGTGGGAATTAATGGATGGAAAAGAACACAGCACAAGTCAAGACAACTGGCCTTAATAGGCCAAAAATGGGCAGGAAACAATCTGAACACTGTATAAAGTGACATAATTGCATAGGGGAAAGGGAAATACAAAACACATTCATAACATAAACAGAAACAACAATCATATAGCGAATTACAAACTATAGCGAATTACACTTTTTTGGTGATAGAGAGCCAGGTATTTTAATTAGATCACGTAAGAGTTCAAGTGGACAATTAATGTCCGTCGTAAACCTGTTCTATAATTTATTGTTCAAATATAATATACTGCTTGCTGTCATATTTGGATTTGTCTGTTCATCCGGTTATTCTTATATATTTTTTGTGCTTACTATTCCTTCTCGGTCATTCCTATTCTGGTATTTTCTCTTCTATGTTGTCTTGTTGTGTTATGTTATGAGTAGTTTGCTATACTTGTTTTGCTCATAAGACGTTTCAATTAAACCATAATTTATTGAATTGAAGTAGCGTTTGAACATGTGAAACAACTGGGTTTTGCTTTGGAGTTAAGAAGTCGAACATAAATGACATCTGTGCCAGTATTACATAACAATGCGTCTCTGAACGAAAACTTTCCAGATGAACGGATTACAAAACCAGACTAGAATATCTGCATTGCATACATATGGAAAATTAAGGATAAAGATACTACAGCAAATTATACAATTTCATACTTGTTTGATAGTGTTTTATATTGATCCAGGCCTATTTAGTATAACATGTTCATAATAGCTGCCTTCCAGTATTTCTGCTATTAAATGCAAAGTTTCGCTTTGGAATACTGATAAGGTGACAAAGAAAACATGTTGCTTATGATGGGGACCATTAGACTCGGCGGGAACATAACATGCCGGAGAGATGGATATTTATATATATATACCGTCTTTGATATAATTATTTGTATTTGCGACAGTTTAGTTTATGATTTTGAATTGTTGTTTTCCCGGAGGTCTGTGAAGAGATATCTTATGTATGTGGCGTTGCCTGTAGCATCTCAATCTCCATCACTTCATGTCACAAAAATGTTACATAAAAATTAAATGCATATCATGTTGCAATCAAATTATGTAAATTTCAAACATTGTTCAACTGAACAGAAATGTAAATGAAATTAACACATACAGACGTTTCCATTACAAAACCTGCACTAGTGACGTTGGTTATATTTCCCAATGAACTAGACACAAACTAAGCACTTTATCGGAAGTGTCTGTGTTGCTTAGCTTTGACTAGATTAACATAACAAATGTTGATACGTGTTATGGAATTTGTTTATTTTCATTTGTAAAACAGAAGATTTGAGAAATTATTGACATTTCAGTAAAGCTGTTAGAAAAAGAAAAACATGAAATGTTCTGCCATTGAACATCTCAAATCCATTAAATAGTTTTGGCTTATATGGCTTATACATATTTTCCCATGATACATTTGAACAGACTGTCCCTAGGGAATTTTTCTTTTCGAGCCATCAATGTTGCGGTAGGAATGAATGGGATTTTTGATTTGTTTTTTGGTAACTAAATTGCATCCCTGGCAGTTATTGTTGCAAAACAAATCAAACTACTTATGAACGTAATGTATAAATAAATCTCCGTTTGCAAGAGATAACACCACATAAGAAAAGGCGATTATTCTTAAGATTTATTCAACAATCTTGGAATATTTCTTATAATCTTATAGCAATTGCAAAATTATTTGGGCACGGGACCGGCTCGCGCCCCAATAAAACCTGGCACTCTTTATCAGCGTTACATATCTGAAGCGAAAATTCTTTTCCTAACGTATCGATATATATCGATTAAGCATGACAATACATCGAGCAACATTTGTTCGTTTTTTTCTTTAGAATCAGGGAGAAAGCGCTATGGAACAAAGGACATCCGCCCCCTTTTAAACTCATAGATCTGTGATTTACGCCCCCTTCGACTCCTTCATTCGTTACCATGATTGTTTCATACTTTACATCAATAAGTTCTTCAACGTGGCATTGATTGCAGTACTTGCGTATTTCCGTATGAATTCCTCGTAATAGTATGGGCTGGTTTCGTTTCTTCTTCAATGTCATGTTTCGTGTTGTTCAATAATCGGAGACAAATCAGTTTGTTTCCAGACACGTGAACTATATTGGATGAATAAAAGAAGAAGGTGAGTCGCAGCATATTGTTTGCCTTTATTGAAGTCATTTATCAAACGCCAAACCATGTCGATATAAAGGAGAACAGTGTTAACTATTCTTCTGCAAGATGTAACAATTCACAACTACGTACTGTAAATGAATGGTTCCATCAAAGTATCATCTAAACAAGATGACCCATGAGGTCTTTTGGCTAGCAACTTTTGTCACTTTTTGTCTTTAAGTTCATAGAAGGCATTTCTAAGCAATTTGAGTTATAATGTCACAGAACATTGATGTCCCATCACATAGACTAGCTCAATAATATCATTATGTCAATGTCAAGGGACATAATTCAGGGAAATTTCTAACTACTGTAAAAGTTTAGTAAACGTCGGAGAATAGATGACGGCTCTATTGTGATCACAAGCTCTATTTTAGCAATTTCAATGGCCATGATCCAGTCATGAAAATGCGGATCAAGCTGGTTTTCAAAAGGAACCGAGCTAACTACCGTTGAGGTTGGTAAACATAGGATAATAAATGAAGTTGATATTACATTCACAAGGTCAGTTATAGGAATTTGTCCTATTTTAAAGGGCCGCAATCCTGTCAAGGGCCATTAAGTTTGATATAAGACGACTGTATCGTATTCACATGCCATTATGTACGGACGCACGGACAGACGCACGGACGACGGACAACGCGCCATCGCAAAAGCTCGGTTGGCCTTTGGCCAGTAGAGCTAAAAAATATGGAAGGATTTGTTTCGATCAGGCGTATAATGTGGTTCGACCAAGAATTATACACATTTTAGTAAACGAAAACAAACACCCTTGGTACAAATAATTAGACATAACAATTCGCATCTAAGATTATGTCCTTTATTAAATGCCGATGAAAGTCACATCTTCTAATAATAAGGACGATAATTTAATATTGTAAGTATGTGTACCAGTTTCGTATGTATATTTGTACTAGACTAAATGTTTAATCAACTTTATATGCTCTTATTAAGTTTCGCTCGACGCGTGAAGCATATTACACTTGACAGAGAAAAGATAAATAGCAAAGTAAATGTTAAGCCACCCATTACATGCATTATTCATTGATATATAAAATAGATACTTCTTCGAATGGCTGGGGCATAACATTATAACGTATCAAAGTATTTTAGCGTTTCATTCACATTGCTCCCAGTGATATTATGCATAATTAATGTAATACTCATATGTTAAAGGTTAAAACATGAGAATGAACAATGAAAGATCTTTGACAGTCTTATTTTCTGAGCGTTTTTGTTCAATACCTTTGGTGAATCGCGATTATTTATAACACTATTCTAGATACTGTTTTCTTATTGCATGGAACAATGAACATTTAAACGAGAAATTAAATTCCTCTTCAATAACATTGAATGACTGGCCATTTCTAACTTGAAATGGTATTTTTGCTGGTTTCTGTGACAACTTATATGACAATACTCGTAAACGCGTAAGTGATTTTTCTAAAATTTGAAACATTCACTACTTTAAGGTATGATAAGAATTTAAATTCAGCTAAGAATGACATCAGTCGCTGGCTTAAAGCTGGTTCAATGGTACATTTGGTATTTTAAATGTTGAACTGTTTACTTATTATATGAGTTCCTTTAAAGGTTAGAAAAATGTTTGCAATATATACTTAACTTAACTTATATGTATATTCTTTCACGACATGAACAGACAGAGAAAGCAGACAATTCCGTGGTTATGTCGCAGGTCTGTCGAACGATGTCGCAGGAAACCTGCGACTGCTGTGACCTGTCGTGACTCATTATCACGTGAACATGTCGTAAGACTGGCGTGATACACAATACTAGTGCGAATTTCGTACTATCTTTGCACGAATTAATTGATTTCGTGCGAATTTCGCACGATTATCTCACGACAATCTCACGAATTACACCAAACTTTTGGCATCCACGAAATGTCTTTTTTTCGTATGAATGTCGTGTGAATGTCGTGTGAATGTCGTGTGAATGTCGTACTATTGTCGTACGATATTAACACGACACCAGTAGGACAAAAAGCGTTCAGTCTGTCGTGGCATAGAAAAGGGTAATCCAAATTTCAAGCCACGACAGATTTTTCATCGCAAGACACCGATTTTTCTTACAACTGACGTACATGATCGCAAAACAAGCCACGAAATCCCACAAATTTCGACGTAAACCTGCATATTCCTGTAGTGGTTCCATTGTGACACAGGCTTTAATAGAGAACAGATGGGCATGTAGAGACCCATTCAATTACAATCAACTTATCGTACAATTGTGTATATTATTCAATTTATCCAATACGTCAAAAGTATATTATGTTTCTTCCATTGTATATGTACAAACTTTTCTTCTCAAATAAATAAGCTTTGTCGTCTGTATTTGATAAATGAACATTGTAATCTTACAATAACAAGCGCTCCATGGTCGGCTCATTCATCAAACAACATGTGATATTACCGCGTAATGTATCACATATGTTCTGGTATCGGGTTGTGATTTTACAGAGCATATTCGAGGTGATAAAGTGTAATTTGAGTTAAGAGCAAAGACAAATGTACGAGAATGAACTAGAAAAACTACAGCCCAATGGGCTAGGCCGAGCTAGTAAGAGCGGAACACCGTACGGAGGCAAAAGCAGAATATCTCATACAGGAATACCATACATTAAAACGGAAATATAATACGACCAATAAGCCAATTACTGAACAAATGGTGGTACGACTTGGTTTGAAACAAGTGTCACTCTAAATATCTGACACATTCTATTCATTTTCCCGATGGAAAACATGTAATTGGCATTTTATGAGGCAAACATCGGTTTCCAATTACTGGTCAGCACACATTGTCACGTAATGATTTTCTTTTGCTGCAAGTTTGATTACTGGTTAACTACAGTGATAAGTTTGACACTGTATATAATATCCATGGCATTTTCTTTCAGACACGATCGTATTTTTATAATGTAATAAAAACTACTACTTGTTGTAATAGTGTAAAACTTCAAACATACAACACTGTTCTTATGTACTTGCAGTGTAAAACAATACCAGCAGAGAATCATTTGTGGTTACGTTGTCTTAATGGATCAATTAAATAACCAGTGTATGTTAAGGTATACCATTAAACAACAATTAATCGATATTGTAAGAATTCTCGTACAAAAATAGTGTTTTATGTAACAATCCGTGATGCTGTGTCATTTTACAGAGAGTGCCAACGTGATTCTAAGTTCCTCAATAGCTCGTTTACTCTTTCGATACATAGATATAACTAAACAAACCTAATATCACAGAGTGTCAAGCAAATGTGTCAATACGCCTATGGTAGGAAATGTAAATGATATCATGCATGCTATTCAATCGTTTATATATACTATAAGGGATCGTAAAAAGTCTGAAAGCACCTGACTACCAATCTGGAGGTAGTTGGTTCGAACTCCAAGTGAGGCGTATAATTGCATTCTTCTAGACAATTTGACTGAAGATAAAGTATCCAAAAGTATGTGTCGTCTGCTTTGTATGGGGTTGTATATTTGTAGATGTACGTGGAAGAACAAGTTAGTATTGGTTGGTAATCTAGTACTACTGGTTAGCTCAGCTAACTGCTGTACATTATATAAATATAAGTACTGTTGAAAAACGGTTAACAAATGATAATCACTAGCAACATAACGTTTCAAACTATTAACTATTGTCAAATCTTCTTGTGGTTGCAAATAATATGTTGTTCGTGGTATTTAATCGTATTGAGTATTTTAACGACGGTTACTAATAACATTTTATAGGTTAATCAACGATAAGACTGTGTTTTATTTCTTATTTATGTATGGAAGGAATACAATAATTGTATTGAGGCATTAGCATTCGAATCACTTTGAATACGTATAATTTATACACTTTACTCGTATCACTAGATATTATTGTACGTTATACGTCATCTCAGGACGGGACAACAATAATGAGTTGTTGTACGATCCAATGAAGCATGTAATTAATATTGACAACACAGTCTAAGTACATACTGTTTATCTAAGAAAATGTGGATAAATATTCACTGCGCTAACTCCATGTCAATGGCTGGCACTGATGCAAATTTCATTAGCTAGACGCCGAGGATGCGTTATCAATTTATAGTGAAGATAACTTGTGTTCGTATAAAATGTATATTTAATGAGCACTGATGTGTAGCTACTTCATTTGTTCAGAAACGCGTTGCGAACTCCGAGAAACTATTCAATAAACAAAAATGAACTTGGGTCACAATTCACCGAGTTCTATTTGAAAGATTTCACAATACCTCTTTGTTTCAATGATACGTGTAAGGCCACCTGGTGTCTTGAAACGAATTTATTGACATAAACAGAGTGTAGTTATTCTATAAGCGTGCGACTGGTACATGAAGTACTGTCCTTTTTTCGTCGTTACTTTCAATATTAGCTTAATTAGATTAATACAAATAAATGAAGTTTAACAAGAAATAAGAAATAACCTTAAAATCGATGATCGGTGCAAATTGCAGTACACGAAGATGCTGTTATTTTATTGCTTAAGATTTTGGGTTATAACACAAACACATGCTAGATACTAATAATAATATTATGTTAATAGAATCAATACATAAAGACAACGAAATATCGGAAGTCTGCGTTCGTTCATTTATTTAAACTTATGAATACAAAATGTATATTCAACAATAATACCATGCGTGGTAGAAATAGTTTGTAACATGATCAATACAATTAAATAAATCGCGTAAATAAATGTACATCAACACCAAATTACAGGACCATTGTGGCATTGTCCATTTGTTATGTCTACATTCAAACCATAATGTAGGAAACGGCCATTCAAATGTCTTGAGCAGACGCATTTATTCATTCCAATCCAAATATTACAACGGGCAGATTTAAACAAATCAACATCCAGTTTACAAACGCAGTTCGGCTGTCCAAAATTTGCTTTGACATATAACTTTAGATTTGATTGGTATACCACTGTGGTGAAGTAGCAAAGGCGAACTCAATACGGCTGACCCGAACAACCATCACAACCAACATACCAGAGAGATTCATATTGAGCAATGACTCAATGAGCACTAGCCTGATTTCCCGCTAGCAAACTTCCTTAATGGATCAGAGGGAAATGGATGACAAATGGCTTATGGTGCATTATCTACGGTCAAATTGTCACAGTCATGTTCGAACCTACCACCTCCAGGTCGGCAGTCAAGTGCTATACCGACTGAGCTAACCGGGTGAATTTTGGATTCCTAAGTCCTTTTTTATATTACGTGAATGTCATTAAAGGCGCAGTTACAACTGATGGTACAAAAACTTAATGCACAAGGAAATGTAACACACGCTGATTCGCTGTTAGTTTACCCTCTAGAATCAAAATTTGTACAATGTGTGTTTTATTTCTTCTAAATGTGTATCCCCCGCCTTAAAGGTTTTGCGTTAAATGCCGAATGTTCGTGTTTGAGCCGATACAATGTCAGAGGAAATAGCATTGCGTACAAAATTACCATTAGTTTGCATCAGATTGCAACAAATTGATGTTTATCGTTATACACAATGTCTGGTCAGTATCAATATGATCAATAGTCTAATTCACGAAGGATTCAAAAGATTTCTTTAACATGTATGGGCTGAAAATGTTTATTATCGTGTTTTTAAACGATACATTATAAAAACAGAGAATATTGTATAACAAGCTGTACCACACAAATATGTTTATACACACTTATCATTTATTTAAATTCATATCTTTTGAAAATCGATTTGTCAGTTTAATGTCACTGCTAACATATAATTATGCTATTCAAGAAGTGCTAGATCAACCTTTTGTATTCAAACTACATTTGCTGAAATTGTGAAAAATATAAATAATAAATTTAAGTCGGCTTGTACGGATATTAAAAGAATGATTAAGTTATTACAGGGAACGCCACACACATGAGACAATGCCTCCTAACACATGCCTCAAGGAAACTACAGTCTACAAAACATTAGGGTAAAAGAAAACATGTATAGGAATAGGGTTGCAAGGAATGGTCAGGGCGACCATCCAAAAAACTATGGAGAATTTAGAGGGACAAAAAGGGGGGAAGAAGCCAAGCAATCAGTAATTACCGGCAAAAGGGGGAGAAACGAATAGTATTATATCAAGTAAAGGAACTGCACATTGGGAACGGGGAACTTAACATCTAATTATAAATAGAAGTAATAACCACACAGCGATTTACAGCCTTGGAACGGTAAGTAAAACACTTGGGGTTTAAATCAATTTAACAGGTATCTCACCTCACACCAAACCATTATATGGTCATTGATTTTCAACATATACACATAAATTGACTAAATAGGTAGTAACTCAATATTAAAAGCAATAAACAATTACGTATACAATAACACATATACATGTGTTGTATATACAATGTAATTCATCACGTAGAGAAACAAGCAGCCTTAAACAGACCTTGCTCAAAGTAACAAATTTATTTACATCAGAATGCGAAATATCCTCAAAGCTTAAATAAATAACTTTAAATTACTTTCAAATAAATACTTAGGTCCAAATGACAGTTGAATGTTTTGTTATACAGACACTTTAGACATTGAGCTTAATAATATGTTTTTTATTAATATTCTGTAAGACATTAGTTATTTGTTTTAAATTTGACAAAGTAAAACATTGAAAATTTGAATGATTAAATTTGTTATGTTATATGACGTTTTGAGAATAATTTAATGGACATTATCATGTGCTGAAAGCACCTTGCGCTTCAAAGTCTTCTACTGGTCGATGGAACGGACATAAAACTATATCACATATTATAAGTAAAACTGCAAATGACAGGTCGTCAACCAATTCCTATATTTTCCTATATTTTTAAGATATTTCCTATATAACATTTTCGTATCAAAAACCTCCTGTATATTTACATATTTTTCCCACATTTTTTCTCGATAGCTCTTCAAAAGCATGTTTTGAATTGATACTGCGTTTAGATGCGATATTGCTATTCACGCATGGGTCTTCTTAAATGACACCTTGATGGGATGGATGTTCTATTTAAATCTTAAAAGGTTAGAGGATTATTCAACAGACACTATTAATGCATTCCTACCCCCAGTGAGGAAATTCTGAGGGGAAACTTTGCTTTTCCAAGTAGAACTGGAACTGAGCACATCTACACGACTCACCATGCTTTCAAATATCTTGATATCATTTGAATATTTGAGTGCATTAGAAGTAATGTAGAAAAATGGTAAGTAAGTTGGTGTTATAGGGAAGTTCCTTTATATTTGTTGCAGACATTATCATCTAAAGTATCTAGATCCAAGAACGAAAGTTTGAAAAATAGATTTCAACATCATCATGCAAGGTGGAAAGACAAAGTGGAATGACAAATGGCTGGGTCAGCTTGATCACAATGGAGTGGCAGTGCGCCACTGGTGCAAGCCGGTAAAGGGAAAATCTCAGCTAGCTTATTGCACTCTCTGTTGTAAGGAATGTTCAGTCTGTAACAGCGCTTCAATCAAGTGAAACAGCATAGAAAAACCTCGAAACACAAATATATATCACAATGAAAATAAATCACCGACACTTCTGACTTCTATCTCAGCACAAGGTAAATGTGAAGCATTTGCATCAAGTAGCTTTAGTCGTATCATTTCTTCACATTCCAAGGAATCAGCGGAAACCAGTGGATTGTTTAAAAGGCTGCTGTCAGCTTAGGCTTGCACCATTACTGTCAAATCAAGTCACAGAAGCTGAGCTGCTGTGGTGTTACAAGGTGGCAGCTTCTGAATTTTTATTCAGATATTGTGATAAAGTTGGCATACTGTTCCAGAGAATGTTTCAATGTCCGGTGGCTGAACAGTTTTCATTGTCAAGTACCAAGGCTTCATATATCATATCAGACGCATTTTTACCAATTTGTTGGGAGGGGGCAATAGTAAAGGAAGTTGTTGGTGGTAATTTATGATTTTTGCCACAGAAGACATAGTTAGTTAAGCATTACTTAGTTAAGGAGAAGGGGCTGAATTAAAGCTGCCATTGAAGAACTTGGTAAGCATTTCATCAGATAACCCAAATGTCAACAAATCAATTCACAGACAGGTAGATGGACAACCCGGTTTATTGGATTTTGTGCCCTGTTACTTGCATACTGTGCACAATGCATTTAGGAAAGGACTGGACTGCTTTGGAAATGAAGCAGAATGCTTGACTTTTGACATGTACAAATTCTACAAACAGCAACCAGTCAGGAGGGAAGATTTTGGTGATCTTCAGCTTGAATATGACATGGATCAGAGTATCATATAGATGGAAAACGTTGCTGTCAGCAATGCCCAGGGTACTATAGAACTAGGCTGTCAGTCTAGAGTACTGCATAGTAAAACTACCCAAGTGAATGACGTCCCGTACTGAGAGGAAGAGTCTGGAGAAGAATGATAGGTACATAAGAATATGCAAAAACCTCAAGGACAAGAAACTCTTGTTCCAATTTGCCTTTCTAACATCAATTACTCCCTTATTTGATAGGTTCCTGACCATGTTTCAGACACAAGGACCAATTGTACACACCCTGATAGCTGAATGCTCCACTCTGATAAGAACACTTATATTTAGGTTCATAAAGGCAGATATAGTTGGGGAGAAAACAGGCAAAGGGATTCTAGACATAAATGTGACAGATTCACAGAATCAGCTCACAGACAATGATATTGCAATTGAGTAATCAGGCAGACGGCAAATCTCAAAGATACCAAAGGAACAGCACACCAGTCTGCGTATAAACAGGTGCGAAGTTTCTATGTTGCTGTAACAGTGTTCCTGTCTAAAAAACTACCTCTGAGAACTGAACGTTTGAGGGACATGCAGTACTTGCATCCACTTCTCAAATCACATTATAAAGGGTTCATATTCAATCAGTCATATTGACCAAAAGCTGCCACAAGTTGTTTCAGAATTCTGGAAGATGAGTGGTTAGATTATAGGACGTCTAATATCACAGTAAAAAAGGTCAAAGGAACATGACGACTTGTATGTGCGCATTGATCAATATTGGAACAAGGTTTCAAGCCAGAAGACAAAAATTGGATCTTCTACTAAAACAAACACATATGATATTTTCAGGTGTATAGTGTTTTATCTTCGGTTGTTGTTACATATGGAATTTTCCTTATAATTGTTATTAAGCAACTTTTTGTTGTTCCTGATGTTGTAATGATTGTATCATTCCAACAGTAAGTTTAGTAATGTGTTACTTATTACAATGCATAATTCATCTGCTTTAAATTTGTTTACAGTACTTACTGTTAAGTAAGCATTTTTCATTTAATTATTGTCAGTCTTACCAAAAACCTAAATGTCTTTGGTCTTACATAGAAAATGCACAGTGTGAAAAATTTATAAAAGTATTTGAGCACTAAGCAAGCTATCAGTCAGTGGTCTCTAATATCGTATGTGTATGGCAATCATTATTGACTAGTCAGTGTTTTATATTATGTGATTGTAGTTTTGCCTCTTTATTGAAGATAATGATCTCCTTTTGTGTGGTTTATGCACATTGCTTCCCACATATCTATTTAGAAAATTAGCTTTAGGTGTAGATTTTTCGCCATTTGTACGTACAAGACACAATTGTACACAACCTAATGTTCTAAAGAAATCCATTGTGAAAATTGAAGAAGATTTCGAACTTGTTCATGTAATTATCTATACACAGCGCAGTCCTTGTTATCCTAAAACTCTGTTATGTAATGTTTTTGATATAATAAGTATTTAAAATGATTTGGTGTTGAGTTCACTTACCGGTATGTGGTTTAAATTGTTTTCAATTTCTTGGTAAAGTTCATGCATATTTGATAATAATGTTGTTGTAAAATGTTAAAGAATTTAATAAACAATTTCAGATGATTTCAAATTTTTAGATAATCACATGGGTGTTACGACAGCTTTTTGAGATGTTGATCGAATGTTTTGGTAAAGTAAACTATATAGAAAGTCATGATAAGCTGAACAAGTAAGTTATATTACATGTTTTCGTTCAGATGAACACTTTCTGTTGTTGAATTTCCTATATTTTTTCCAAATGTTTGGCCGAAACTCCTATAGTTTTCCTATATATTGTTGAATACGAGTATAACGCCACAATCATTTATCATGTAAGTAATTCACATTGTGCTGTCAGTGTTTGAATAAGGAGCACAATGTAGAGAAATAGCAATTAGTATAATTAGTATTAATTGCAATTGTAATGTCTAAAGACATTAATATATAAATTAACTGGAAAGATCCTGAATAACTGATATATGATCACTAAATAGTAATGCGGCTTTCCATAAATGTTGCCATACATATCCAATTCTTTAAAATATTCAACTTCTACTATACTGCGTAGCGTTTTTGTTGAGATAATTTTAATCAGATTCGGCATTATTCTTGAGTATATTGACTGATGGTGGTAGTTACCCCACTTAAGTGAGGGATTGTATATATTTAATCTGTCATTTACATAAAATGACATTTACATATACTTGCTGTTTTCAATCCTTACATACAAACTAGGTGTAAAACGATGTTTTATAGGTTGATGGAGTGGGGTAGATGGATTGGGGAGTTCCTGTATGTCGGAATGTGTTAACAGTTGATTGTCACGTTTCTACCAACTAGATCGGATAACGCGTTTGTCGATCTACAATTTCGTACAAACATACAATGTACATGTGGTAATTAGTTAGTATTGACCCGAAGGTAACCAGTACGACTGTTAAAATCACCAATCGAAAATGTCACACTTTCGTGAAACCTTTTCACGTTTTTGCACGAAGGTATTTTTCACATCCAAGTAACGGGTAACGTTTGATCGCTTATATCACACACATGGTGTTAATAGTCTGGCGCTCGTATTTTTGAAATAAGTTTGGCTAATGTCTCCGTCACAACCGTACGGGCTACCCAATGACTGTGGCCCCGAGCGGTACCGGTCTTTCAGGTCCGGAAACACCCGTATGTTTCATATGATGACACTTGCTCAACTTTCAGCAACGGGCTATCCTATTGGTCTAAAAGATCATGCGGAATAGCATGGCATGCCGTGCGATAACTAATGGGCTTTCAGGTTGTTGGCCGGTACAGGGACCGTAAACTGCACTGGAGCTTCACCGGACCTGGTCATAACCTTGACAAATATATATGCATAGTAGTATATAACCAAAACCTCTTGAAGACTTACTAGTATTATAGGGGTAGTGTCATGAATTAGAACACTGCATTGGGCTAGGTTGAACCGCGATCGTAAAAAATTACGAATATTGCGCGAGTACTAGTTAGTAATCCAGGAAGCAGTAATTGATGTCGTTTAATGTGTATGATGAACTTGTTTCACAGTCTATGTACAATCGATAAGTTTAAACTTATCTCTTGGTTTTGTTACGAATATGGGCCGCCAGATCGTATCAGTATGATTAGACGTATTACCCAAAATTTAGCAAATATTCCATACACTATCTTGCAAACGCATTATTGACTAATCTGAAACATATACGATCTAAGTATGTACTAGTATGACTCATTTTCTAAGCAAATCCTAATGCTATCCTGACAGAGTGGGACCAATTCTTCAATTAGTTACCCTAGTGGTAAGGCTTACAATACAGTACATACAAGCCAAACTTGGAATGTGAGTACCATATGCATGCTGAGATGTTCACAAACCCTGGCCACTGGGATTAACCTTCAGAACTGAAAAATGTGTAGCAGGGAGGGTCATATTTACTTATCAGGACTTCGCTAGACAGTTTGGCCCGTACTCCGTAAGAATTATATTCCTGCAGCGACCATAGCACAGTAATACACTTCAGCGATATAGAGCCACGTACTATAATTGGATCACGTTGGACAATAGAGCACTTAGGGGGCCACAATGACCATATTTAAGTATTTCCTCAAGTTTATCTTTGTCAAACCCTTATGCTATCATATTGGAACAGTTGTCATATTGAAGTCAGTTCAATTCATCCGAATATTCTTAAATGTACTTGCTTCCCAATCCTTGACTACTCTATTCAGTTCATGAACTCGTCTAAATAAATTTCCATGTCGTTTTCTGCTAAGGGTAAAGAAGTCAAAAACCAATGATATATGAATGCCAGTATTACAACACAATGCCTCTCTAAACGAATATTTTCCAGAGATTTCGAGTCGGACTTAGCAATTCGTTATAAATTTGTATGAACAATTAAGGATAATTGTATATTTCGTGATTGAACTGTTGAATATTTATATAGATCCAAATCTGTTTAGTATTACATATTATCTGTCTTCCTCTAAATATCTCTTAATGCAAAACTATTCTAACGAATACTGATAATGCATGTATACACAGTATGACTGTAACATATTTAAGATATGGATATCTTTTGATAGAATTATAAGAATTACGACGTTTTAGTGAACACTTGCATACCAAAAAATGGTCAAATGAACGTCAAATAAATATATGTATAATGTTCGAGTATAGTCTTGTAAGTATTGCTATCACTAAGAAGAGTGCAACATGAGTGTTGTTTGTAAAGGTGAATTGGAATGAAAGTTACGTATTTCAACGTATTTAGTAAATAAGGTCAATTTGTTCTTAATTAAACTGACTTGTTATTTTAGAAGTTATGGATGTCCTAACTTGGATAGCTCATCGCAATTTCCCAGGATACATGTTAATGGACTGTCCCAAGGGATTGGTTCTTCTCGAATGATTATTGTTGTGGTGGGATTAATGGGATTGTAATGGTTTGTAGATTGTTAACTTAATTGTATCCCTGACAGTAATTGTTACGAAACAAAGCAAACTAATTATGTACGTGATGGATTCATAAATCTACTTACGTAGCAGATAATTTCTTATATAGATTTATCGTATAGGATAAATTGAATGATCTGCATAGTACGATTAAACGATAATTCGATGGAGATTGAATGGGTATATCTAGGCATTTGTTTTATTCTAAATATTGCTCTTATCTGTCTAACTTTTTAGTTAAACGTGATTGATAAGTAAACTGTGAAAAGTTAAAGTGGAAAAGTAATAGTGGTGTGTAGCGAATACTTTATTTATATTTAAAATATATATACGGTAACTATTTGTTGTATCACAAACTTCAAATTGCCATAAAATGATTATGGTAATAGTGTTGCCGAATGAATATCTGAGCACACTACTGCAATTGAGATTGTGATTCATCGAACATGAACGCAATTGCACTGCCTTCTCTTATGGTTGCTCACTGTGGCTGCTGGATAACATTGATCTAAATTCACTTTGGAAAGCTAGGCATTATCTAAGACATGTATATCATCTAATGTAGTTAATACTAGCATACATACGTTGAATGTGGAAATAGAATATGCTTTGCATGTACTTTAATGTTGTAATAGATGACTCATCATCTAGTCTTTGACTGCTACATGCGTGTTTAAGCTTAAGGACAAAACCAATTAAAACAATTCAATTATCAGACCCATTAATACTCCTTTGTACAATGTTTGTTCGAAAAGTCGACCTGAAACAACTTTCAACAATATAAGCATACTTAATCATAAGTGTCTACGTGTCATTTTCCTTTGATTGTAAGCACAATTAACTTAGTTTCTCGACAAACAGGGTATTAACAGCCGCATCTTAAAATTGGAATACAAACTTAGCATAAAGAATACCACATGACACGATAAACGCTGTATCTATAAACTATCAACGATAACAAAATATCAGATAATAATCATACTTATCTCAAAAGTATGTGAATGTAATGCATATGTTTAAGTGTCAAACTCGCACGTTTGCGGTTATTTGATCTGCACGTTGACAGATGCATAGTCAAGTATATTGTTCTAAATATATATATGTACACATTATTTACTGCTCGGAATTTATGTAAGTTAAGACTTGTTACCAGTTGATCTTTGGCTTTTTGTAGGTTGAACAAATGTTGTTTGGCATAACACTACCTACTCATGATAATTGTCCCTACTCAAAATTGATTTGGTTGAGTTTGAGTGGAAAATTCTTTTAGCAGCGGCTTCATAGTTAACACTAGTATGATCTTCAACACATATATCGAAATTTGCTGGGTAGGGTAATGCCAAACCAACGTTGTTTTAGGATGCCCTGGATGAGACCAGTTATGACTAACACATGTCCTGTACTAGTGCAAGCAGTTCGACTTTTAGTTTACTCTAAATGGATGCGATGCTGCTTTCTAAACCGAACAAAGTACGTTTAAACTTTTCTGATTGACCGATGCCTTGTTATTCTTGTTTACCATATTTGTCTAATAGAGGGCAATCTAATAACGATTTATCCTCCAAGTTTGTTCAAGACAAATATCAAACACCAATATTACACAAATCCTATAGTCTTTATTAAATTAAGGGCCACGTGACAAGAGATGAATTAGTAATGAGAAAATGTGCTTAAGTGTATAGTCATTAGGATGGAATTTAACACATTCAAATTACTTTATGATAGTTTTCTGTATACAGATTTTAAATGCCACATACACTTGTAACGTACAATTTAAGCATCATTGACTCTATTTTATATTCACCCATGAGGAATACATTGTCCACTTGTTACTTACCGTTTATGTAGCAAATATCAGCCTCACATTTCACACACATCACTATTTAATGGCTATTCACTGTTGCTTGGATACTGGCGTGTAGGTAATTGGCATAAGCGAACCGTGAAAATTGCCCAGTATTACCAAGCCTAGGTTTGGCTTTACATTAGAGTAATCTATTACTATGATACCATACCTAATGTGGATAGTCTAGTAGTCATTGTTTCTTCCGAAGCAATGTCCCGTAGCTGAATCAGGAAATATAAGACGCTAAGAGGCATTTAGGTATTAGTAAAATAGACATTGTGATTGATTCGTGGTGCGTAATAGGCATTTATAGAAATTGAATGTGGAATATTGGACTTAAAGTTAATAAAACATAACTTTGTACGGGGTTGTTTTGTTCCGTGGATTTTGAGAATGAAAATTAGAATATAACGTTTGTTCGCATTAAACGTTCCCATTACAGTGTATGTATTGGGCAAGAAAACTTTAGATATAGGAAAGGAATGCATAAATTTGGAAGATTGTATCGTCATTTTATATCGACATGTTCACATGAGATTAATAAAAGTATTGCTTTGTGTAAACATTTTGCTAAGGAGTTTTGTCTGTGTACAAACTCTCAAGTGAGGTATGTTTGCGTATTTAACTTAATAAATATTCATTTAAGACGGAGAGACGAAAAGATTTGCTAAATCTGTAAAATACATCTTCTAGTCTAGTGAGTGTGTCAACTGGTATGGCAACCAATGTGGCGGTAAAACATAGTATGTAACAGTTTATTTCACACTTTCTTTACTGGAATCATTAAATATGGGATCTGGAGGAAATACACGTCGTCAATGCTCTGATTGGAATACCTCGGACAAACCGTACTTACTGCGCATCGTAAGGTAATATCATAATTGGTTGTTTTGCGTTTGTTTACTGTATATGACAATTAAAACTACATTTTTGTTGTAATATCAAAAACAAATAATTCGTTAACATTTACATGCGATATGTTTGCTTGGGAAATGTTTGTCTTCCGTCTATGATTCGCAATACTTGATTCGAATCGCAAACTGTTAACTGGAACATAGTACAAAACTCGAATAGTGAATGACAACGTAAATATTAGTCAGTGCTTCCCGTTTCGTATTGCTGACTGCATATATAATGCTCATGAATGGTTACATACAGAAATAGCTGAAGTGTTCGTCCGTCCGTCCGTCCGTCCGTCCGTCCGTCCGTCCGTCCGTCCGTCTGTCAAACCAGGATAATCTGCGTGGTTCATTACACTATTATCACGGATTGGGATATACTTTGGTATAAGAGATCCCCATACCATGATGACCTGTCCCACATCACACATCTGTAGCTCCAATGTCAAGATCGTACTAAGGGATTAAATGTCTAATGGGTATATTTTGTGTGCGGCCGATACCTTAGTTATCAATACATTACACAAAACGTTATTTATAGGTATTATTTAAAGATGTATCTGGCTCATCTGAACATAACATATTTGAATTTGCTTCATCCAGTATTGTTGTTGCATTGGCTAAAACATCTTTAATAAGAACCATTGCAATGTATAACCGATTGAAAATATCTTTTTTTACCATATTACTAACAGACAAAACTTGTAAAATAGCCTGATTGTTGCAAAACATATAATTTTTCACCAAATACTGATCAATACATTGCGAGTTCATTATTTGTTAATGCATGTTTATTGATGTTTTAACTATAGGAAATATATTTTTCATGTTAACTTTGGTAAAACAAATGAACAAAATATGAGCATAATATATCTTTAACTAATGATCGGAATTGTTTTATACATGGACCTACGTCAATGCTTTGGAATAATGCTTCATTCACTCTTAGTTTGTTTAAGTTAATTTCACCAAGGTCACTTGTTCATTATTTGTTTCCTGAAATCCTCAACTAAAGTATGAAACGTGCAATTATAATACATTCATTCAGCCATGGTTGTATTTGACAGTTGTTTATTACTTCACGGGTTGATTTCAGACTTCCACCGATATTTTACAACAATTAAAGGTGCTGTATGAGTTATTGGTAGCTCTATGTCTTTTCATGAATATGTTGTGGTTTTTATTTTGGTATTCATTGCCACGTTATTGAATGTTCTCGTATGTTGTGAATAAGATGGAATTCTGGCATCGTTTCCACATTTGTATACAATGTCATCGTATGGAGATTATTTTCCTGTGATGTTCTGTCATGGACAAATCCCTTTCTAATTATACCCAGAGCAAGGCTATTTACAGAGACAGCATCTATTGAATGGCTTTTCTGTGCATACAGAAAACATTGGAAATTCACGCTGATGGTTTGTGATCCATAACGAGTGTCGTTGCCAAATTTTGAAAATAAATATTTGCCTACAGCAAGTTTACATTTATGATATTAAAATAGAAAAAAAGAAACATTCTGAATCAAATTTACTTTCTCAGATGTCATCATCAATCGCTTTAATGAGACTTGTTGCAATTGCGCGATTGTGTAGTTGATAGGGTGTTGTTGACCGCTCATCATGGTGGTCGTGGGTATCATACTGTGAAGGTTAAGACTTCTGTTCCTTATAACAAACCAGCACTTAATTCTCGAAAGCATAATCAAGTAACATAATGCTTTTCATCACACACAATCGAGCTTAAATAAATGGGCACATGATTATGTACCATGCTTAGTTAAAACGTATACTTACATGAATACAAGTTGAAAAGTGACCGTTAGTTTATGTTTGAATGATCAATATTTATTTTATATAGAGTGGTCTTCCGTACATCCGTTTGTAGCATACAATCAGCACATCTATAAACACCTTTGACCTCTTGGAACCTTTGTTCAGCATCTTACTTTGCATTTTGAAATTTAGTTTTAATATGAAGATGCCGTTTTGCTGAAACATGAAACACTTTTGCAATGTTCTTTTCATGTGTTCCAATGTAGTCCTTGATATCTAGCCCGCCCGGGTAGTTCTGAGGTTAAAGCGCAGGGATGTCATCCGGTAGGACTGAGTTCGATTCCCGGTATGAGTAGGTCATGTCCTTCCGTGACAATTGGATACGACCATTTGTGTGTGGGCGTTAAGTTGTTTATGAAAGGGAGAGTAAGTACATGTTGTAAATTAATTCCACGTCAACAGACCCGCCAAGTATAACTGAAAGATTGTTGAAAAATGGCGTTTAACCCGAAAATAATGAGGAAACTTGCATTGTGCATTTGTTAATGTACTGTGTGTTTTTGTCTGGTGTATATGCGAGTATTATTCTGCATGATGATTAAACGTGTTTAACAATAGAAAGAAACTCACCTCCTTATTTCCCTAATAACTGTATGTCTAGTTCCGTTGTACAGTAGTAGCAAATGTTAGAACAAATATCACATGTATTAAATGTGACAGTAGCGTTATGATTATTGAGATTTATTTAAATGACTGCCTCTGCTTCTCTAACATTGATTTACAATAAATATTCTGTATCAAAATTTAGCGGATTTTTTACGTTTGTTGGGTAACATCAAAATGCTATCAGTATTACCATGTACAAGTTCTCAAACATAATCAATCATTGGGAAATATTGGAAGTTAGAATCACTGTGGTTAGCATTTTAACAGTTTCATAAAATGTGCATTATATGAATGTATTGCAGAGATATATATCTTATGATACCATATATCATATAAAGAAAATGCATTTCCTTGAAAACGGGTTTCAATCCAAATTTGGTACATAAACAACGTATGATCAGACCAATAAAGTGGAAATTTCTTCAGAACATGTTATATTAAGTATGCGTGTTATACAACACTATAGACTTATAAATATAAAGTTTAGGACTTCCTGTTGGGAATAATGATAGTTCGCCGCTAAAACCTTTCACAATAAGAAACTAACATAGAAGATATACAGATAGAATGCACGCACTTTATTTCGAAATGTATATTTATATAACAGAAGTCTTTTCTGACAAGACTCTTACAATATCCAAACAATGAATGCAGAACTCGAGCAGAAAGTTCAACATGAAAAGTTACTAAAGCGACGAAATAATTCGTATATCTAATGGCACATAAAAATGAAAGTCTCTAAAGAATAGATAATATGTGGGGCTACGTATCCTGAAAATTGCACGGAAAAATATTAAGAAAATGAAAAAGATACAACACTTTTCCCCAAACTTTCTGAACACACTTGTATGCAGCTGGTGAACTACACCAAAAGTACACGCAGACAGGGAAATATAATATAGAAAGGCGATCATTTAAGTGGTCATTTAAGAGCGGTTATTTAAATGACCGCGATTGTAGGATAATTATATTAGTGACTTAACAACAGAAACAACTGATCATAGTCAAAACATTACCTTGACCTCCTATAGGCAAGCAAAGTACGGCGTGTGTGTCATTCGGTATTTAGTAAACAAAAGCTGACGCTACAAAAAGTAGTTTTATATATGCAAGCAAAGTATGGCGTCTGTAATACGTTATTTGGTAAACAAAAGCTGACGCAACAGAAAATTGTTTGATATATGCAAGCAAAGAATGGCATGTGCAATTCGTTATTTGGTAATCAGAAGCTGACGCAACAAAAAGTAGGTTGATATATGCCATCAAAGTATGGCGTGTGTAATTCGTTATTTGGTAAACAAAAGCTGACGCTACAAAAAGTAGTTTTATATATGCAAGCAAAGTATGGCGTGTGTAATTCGTTATTTGGTAAACAAAAGCTGACGCAACAAAGAATTGTTTGATATATGCAGGCAAAGAATGACGTGTGCAATTCGTTATTTGGTAAACAAAAGCTGACGCAACAAAAAGTAGTTTCAGTTGATATATGCAAGCAAAGTATGGCGTGTGTAATTCGTTATTTGGTAAACAAAAGCTGACGCAAAAAAGAAATTTTGTAATATGCCAGCAAAGTATGGCGTGTGTAATTCGTTATTTGGTAAACAAAATCTGACGCAACAAAGAAGTTTTAATATATGCCAGCAAAGTATGGCGTGTGTAATTAGTTTTTGGTAAACAAAAGCTGACGCAAAAAAAGTAGTTTTATATATGCCAGCAAAGTATGGCGTGTGTAATTCGTTATTTGGTAAACAAAAGCTGACGCAAAAAAAGTAGTTTTATATATGCCAGCAAAGTATGGCGTGTGTAATTCGTTATTTGGTAAACAAAAGCTGTCGCAAAAAAAGAAGTTTTATAATATGCCAGCAAAGTATGGCGTATGTAATTCGTTATTTGGTAAACAAAAGCTGTCGCAAAAAAGAAGTTTTATAATATGCCAGCAAAGTATGGCGTGTGTAATTAGTTTTTTGGTAAACAAAAGCTGACGCATAATAGTAGTTTTAAATATGCAAGCAAAGCATGGGGTGTGTAATTCGGTATTTAGTAAACAAAAGCTGACGCAACAAAAAGTAGTTTTATAATATGCAAACAAAGTATGGGGTGTGTAATTCGATATTTGGTAAACAAAAGCTGAAGCATCGAAAAGTAGTTCCGACAATTTATTTTTTCAAAAACAAGTTCAAATGGCTTGATCACAGATCATATTCAATGTATTATAACAACAATTTTCAATTTAAAAATGTCATATTTCGTACAAATGTTTTTTACAATGGCAACGTCATTTGAGGGCTTCAACATCAGGCTTGTTTTGTTGTAACGTCACGCATGTCAGTTGTTATTTCACTATATAGTTCGTCCAGCTTAATGTAATAATTACAAACATACAATGGATTTGCCAACTGTAAAATATAGTTACAATATTAACCGCAGTAATACGTACGAGTATTAGATACGTACAAAACATGAAGTAGTCATGGAGTAATAATGTGTAGGACACTGTGCTTATAGCTCTAATAGTATTTTGTCGTATGTTCGAGTCTCATACGTAGCGGGATTTTTAATCGTGTTTTACTGAATATTTGTATGTATTACTAAGTACTGCATGCTGTGTTCGCGCTTGTTGTTTTGTTAAAATAATTTAGGTTGCACAGAGGCATAAATATAGCATCACCTGAGAGAAACATTTATGAAAATACGTCTTACGCTCGCCTTATAAAACAACCTGTATTAAAGGTTATTATAACCACTTCTGTGTATTACTAATTCTGTATTTTCATAAATCCTCATATATATAAGAATATAAAAAATAAAGGAGGAAAAGAGGTTAAAGTTAGTTATAAATAGAATTCAAAAGTATCATTTATTTTCATCCGGATTCGAATCGTATTTGTCACTATCGAAAACAACACTTATATGATAGTGATTATTACTGTTGAATTCCCTGTAGTGGATCGTACCAAATTTTCCCGCGTTTATATCGAATATAAATATGTGGGTACCATTCTACACCGTATGTTATGTCATATCTATACAATAATATAGAAATTAAGAAATACAAAGACTAAAAATTAAATTCTAACGTTGGTTCAAAAATACTATGTACTGGGTTCCAAATGCAACGATGGTATTTTACAAATATAAATTGAAAATTAGGAATACCAGTATGGGTAGATAGAACTATATTGGTAAACACTATACCTTTGATTTGTTATGTATGTATGCAAAATTGACTTTCTTATTGAATGTTGTATGATGGGCATTAAAAGGATCTATATTCTCATTACATTTACAATACATCTTGCATGCAATGTGATTAACACAAACTTGCAGTTTCTAATTAGAAATGTAGATTGATAATTGCTAGAAAACATATAGCAGCTGCGCATTCTGTGATTGAACGTTTCCAGGTGCATGATGATTTCACTTATATCAAAGAAGCAATTAAAGGGGGACAACTCATTGCATGATCAATCTTCAATATTGAATGAGTTCTCTCTACCGATTGAGTCCAGATAGCTGAATGAAAGAGCAAAGCAAGGTTTGTTAAGGCGATATTCTTGTCATGTGTTTTGACAAGTTTATCAATATACCCATTTATGGATTAACGCCATACACTGTATAGTAAATTTGTACATGAATAATGACTTTTGATGATGTTTTACATTCCGGTAAATGCACACAAAATATATACAAAAAGTATTTTTGGAAAGGAGAGAAAGTAAACAAAGTTATGCAGTCGAGTTTTTTTTTCAAAATTATTACTAAAAATATAAAAAACTAGACTTTCCGTACTCACCTTTTGTTTCTGTTGTTGTTATTTTGGGAAAAAAACTTAATTTTGTGTTTTTCTAGACAAAATCTCGATAGCATGAGGTCGATTTGATTATTATTTTTGTATACCTGTGTTTCTTTTGCAAAAAATATGCTTGTGCAATTAGCATAATTTACCGGACCAACATGTACACATAGACAGTACCAAAAGTGCAAATTACTTCGTTATTTTTCAACATTTGTACAAAATTATAGCAGTATTAGTTGAAGGACGGTACAACAATAAAACAGTATACATTTCACCTTGCTATTACATGTAGTTTCAAAAATATTGCAAACAAGCAAATATGGCTATTTTTAGTGCATATATCGCATTAACGTCAACCCTTGCTTCTTTCAAGTTTCTCGATTGGCTGTCTCGTTTGGAATTGAATATCTTCAAAAATATGTATAAAAAGTAAATGGAACGTAAATTATTTAATCAAACTTCGGATTACCAGCGTTGGAGTACTTCCAATCATATTGATTTATATCGTGTTGTTCTGTGTTCTTGTGACATATTTGCGGAAACCGCTGTCAAGGCAATGTTAAATTCGCATTATGGTATAATATTACCCACTCACAAAGCTCATTTTTATAATAATTAAATTTCTTTGTAATAATTATTGCAGGTCATTGACAGCTGTTATCGTGTCATGTTGCTAAATGTATTGTTTCAAAAACAATATTTATATTTTGATGCTCTTGAGTTACCTAAGACTAATCCAATAATCGTTTGTCAAGCGCCATCCGATCTTAAGAAAATCAGATTGTCGAGCTGTAGCAGTTATGCTTCACATCATGCAATGTGTGGCTTTCGTGCGTTATTTGATTGTTACAAAGTCAATTTGTCTGAGTTAGCAAATAACGTTGATTGTTGTTGTGTTTTAACTTTCCCTTTTCCACATGCGCAATTCTTTCACTTGATATAGTGTTCATGTTATGTTCTCCTAACTTTTGGCCTACTGTTGCCCGCTGTCTTGACTTTTCATGTGATGTATTTCATTCATTAAGCCCCCATTCCTGTTTGTTCTCATTATTTCGCCTTAGTTGCCCTTGTATGATCGGCCATTCCTTTCCTGGTGCACCTGTTCCCTTGCGTAATTACCCTTAAGAAAGGCTCGTATTTCCTCATATACCGGATGTTTTAAGGACTGTTGTTAAGGAGGCATTGTCTTATGAATATGGCGTTCGCTGTAGCAACGTATTTTCTCTTTTCTGTCAACATTTTCCTGCGTGCCAGTTAGATTGTCAAACGTTATCCGAGTCTTGAAGTTTGACAACACTGTCATAAAGCAAGTGTGAATGGTTCAGCTCAGTGTTAATTAATACAAAAAAAAAATTGAGAACCATACAAGTCCGACGTCAAAAAAAAACGGACACAATGTTGGCATCCTGATTTTATCTGGATTGTTATGCTCATTTTACTTCCAAAGACATGCACAGTTAATGTTCTCAGATTGGTGCAAAAGTACTTATAATTTATTCTTTAATTCATGTTTGAGTGCGCAATCATAGAACGGACATTGGGTATGGTGACCTTTAAACAACATATTTAACTACTACAATCAGTACACAGATATACAATTAACTCATGTAGAGAGATTCAGTCAACGATAGAAATAAACGAATGGAGAATGCGTGTAATATATATTGGATATCTGGGAAATTTCGCTTCCTTCCGCCCGTAGAACCAGCCTTACATGTGATTACATTTAAACTTTCAAAATGAGAAATATAATCGGCTTTCAAACCGCCAGAGAATTTGTTTGCTGTTTGAAAAGAGCAAGAACTTTCTTACATTTTCGCAGAGACAGAACTTTAGGGGTGGATCATTTTGTCAAATAAACTGCATGGATGAATAATACGCAGTTAACTTCATCAAACTTATAAAAAGCTTTAAGCTATGATGGTAAAACAGCTTTATCCCAACGTGAATAGTAAAACAGTCGCACGTTCCTCTAATGTTTGAGATTTCACTTGAAAATGACTTTCAAAACTGATGTATTCTATTACTGTCCGACTAAGCAGTTTTGCGATTTTCAATGAAGAACGCTCGGGAATGCTAATGTCTTCTGGTCGCTAATAATGTAAGATATAATGTGTATCTGGGGATTTAGGATGGAATAATGTCGAGCGAATTGACACACGAAAACATATAAAGACATATTGAAACTGATTAGCTTAAAAGTTAGACGAAATCACCCGACAAAAAAATCTGAATAAAGTCTACTGTAAATAAGATAAACATAAAAAAGCCACAGAATATATCAATAAAAAGTCTCAAACGTGATATCATGCGTGTTCTTCCCTATAAATATACTTTGAATTTGATCAGTACTTCGCAATCAATTTATTTTCTCATTATCTGTAATCCCTCGTCTTACTGTAGACAAAATGTATATGCAAAACCCCGCGAATTAATATTGTGGGTCGTCTCGCCAGTCACAATACCGGCAAAATGTTAAGCAGTTTCACGTGCACGATGGTCGCTTGTCACATACATTTATGTGCGATAGCTGTGATAAGGCAGTCGGATTCACGTCATGTCGCACAACTCTTTCAGATAAATCTCCGAATTATCTAATATTCTCACTGGCACAGGATGTTGGATACATGTTGCGGTCCGTCGCATGCCCCGGCCTCGAGTTGCCCTGTGCATGTCGCATAACAGTCATTGCGATTCATCAAGAGAAAGATTATTGGAGACGATTTAAGACAATCAACGACGATGGCACATAGTGATACAATTACCATAAACTATCGACAGCTTCAGAGTACGAGGGATGTTCGAACTCGGTTGTTCTATGAAAGAGTTTTCGCCGAAATTGTCTAATGACACGGTTCGTAGATGGAAAACGAAATTTGATTGGGGTGGACAGTCTGTTGAAAATTCATCAAAAACAGGTCGGCCGAAGACAAAAACGTGTGGCAAAATGTATTGAAGATAACAGAAAATCTTCAAAACGATGCTAGATATACAGTGCGTGATATTGCACGCAGTGTTCGTATTTCACTATCAACGGTGCTTTGTATTTGCAAGAACTATTTAAAGTTAGGAAGATTTCTGCTAGGTGGGAGCCCTATCTATTAACTGACGACCAGAAAAGGGTACGTGTTAAAACTGCCAAAAAGTTGCAACAAATGACCCCTATATGTGAAGATAAGCTTTTTGCAAATGTTGTCACAGGTGATGAAATCCAGGGTATACTATTTTGAACAACTGAAAAGGTTGGGAACAAATTATGGGCCTACAAAACATGGTTAAATGCCAATAATTGCAAAACGCAAACCTAGTGAAAAGAAGGATTTGTATGCCATATTTTTCCCCAGCTAAAGCATAGCAGTACATATACCAATAAAAAAGGGGCCGAAGTGTGACTGGGAAGAACTACCGTGATATTGGATTGAAAAAAATAAAAAGCACTACGATAAACAACTCCCAGTCACTGGTTTCAAACATGTTCGTCTGTTGTATGACAATGCTCCAGTGTACACCTCTAGTAAGGTAACAATGTTTAAAGACGGAGACAGATACTGTGCTACCACATCCTACTTATTCACCAGACCTGGCAACATGCGACTTCTATCTCTTTCCAAAATTTACAAACTTTCTTTGTGGTCGTAGATATCGGTCGCGACAAGCTCTTGATTTTGTTGTTGAATAGAACTTCTGTAGTTTACCAAAGTCAGCCTACCGCGAAGATTACAAACCACAAAATGCAAAACATATCGAACATTCCTCGTACGTGAAATCAACTTGGTAATACCAAACACTACGATACTAAATTTTCTCTGAAAAAATATCAATCCTGTTCAATTTACAGCTGCAACAGATTATCCTGTCGCAAATTTGTTGTTTTTTTTGTCTCAAAACCAGACTAGGTCATTATACTTGAATGCATGGTATATTGAATTACATGGTGTTTCCCTGGAAGGTAAATGCATATGTCTTAAGATTCGTTTTATGAAACAGGATACCGCGAGATTGTCTGTGTGCGAGGAACGAGGTATGACAAATTTCACGTAGACTGTTGGTTTCGTAGGCCGCCTATTGTGTATATTGTGTATAGTGGAACGAAATATATATAAATATAAACTCTAATTTACAATACATGTTTTCATGTAACTTGGTCATACTTTTCACAACAATTACATAACATATGATAGATTAGACAACAGTACGTTTTAATTTCGCATTCAAACATTATTCGTCCTTGAACACAAATCCGGGAACAGTTGTCGGTTTATATTAGGAGAATTTTCCATCTTGACAAATATAATGGAAGTAGTTAGTTATGTCTTGAATCTACTGAGATGATGTATTGCGATCGGCGCTGGAAGGTTTCCGTTCTAGGTAAAATATTTGAAATATTCTTACTTTTCTGTGGCATGTTTTGATAGTTTGGGAGCGTTTTCTGGGTATATTTGTTATCTGGTTAACACTTTATTAGGAGATATTTGTCACATGGCACGTCCGATTTCCAATACAAGTTCGCTTGTCGTTCTCAAAACAGTGATATGTCTTTACACGGAGAGAGAGAGATTATCCTGACCATAGGAGGAAATTATGTGAGAACTTGATATCTATCGGAGTTGTCCAACGGTAGTGAATATTCCGCAAGTAGCAAAATATATATACTTCTGAATATTTAGCAGCATCGAAGTGTCACTTAATGCCAGCAGTCTAACATTGTAAGACATCGCTGATTTGCATTCCGAGTGTTTAGTTTGTTAAATTGCACTGAACTTTGCGTATAATACTTGGACTAACATAGCAATTTTGTGACATTTGAAATGGAGAGAGATTACCCATCATCGACTGAGTTAAGTATAGATTGGGAAGGCTCCCAGGCATCATTAAGGAACGACGCTGCAAGCATTCATGGATCGTCACAAAGTCTTCACCTGTCTACATCACCTAGATTAAGTCCGATATCAAATGATTGTACATCGCCGTATCTGCTGCGTAAAGTCAGGTATGATATATATGTATCATTGATTCTTCATGAAATGTTTGAAAATAATATTTAGGAAGCAGGAACATCCTTTCCTGATTACTGATTTGTCGAGTATGATTTGTGCGTGTACTATGGTCGGTTGTTTTTTGCCCGTTATTCAATTAATTTCTTTGCTTTTCAACAGGCTAATTCGGGTCTTACATGCGTGATATGAATGCCGTTTCCAGTTTAATTTCGGAGCGCTAGTTTCCTATAAAATATGTTGTCATTATGTTAGAATAAGGACTACTTTTTATCTCGTTCGGTGCTGTGTTTACCGACCTTTTGTCTAGACTCTGTAATTTTGTAGGGAATTTTATGGTATTCTGGATGGATGCACATCTGCTGGTAAATATAAAACAAGGCGGAAAGCAGCAGTCGATGGTGTAGCACGTTCCAGATATTGACAATAATTGCACTTCACATAAACAAACTTGACAGTTTGCTTTATGTCTCTTAAATTGCTTTATGCCTAAAAGTACCAGACTGCATGAATACGAAGGCGGTAGATAAGATATAAAAGGATTGCCGTAAAAATTGAATATGTTTACCATTGATTCTCACATATCTGTAAATATTTGCAAAATAATGTACCATGCACATTGTAAATACTCAGCAGCTAAACAAACCGGGGTTTTAAATCGTGACGACATTTATATGTCTGTCTTGAGTGCCAGATGTTGAAACATTTGGGCCCGGGATGTAAACGGATACCTACACCTAGTACAGAAATCTTAAAACAGAAAATTTATTATTATGAGACTGACATTGACAAATGTTGAGTATGCAAAATGTATGATATATATTTATTTTGGTATATAGTGCACATTGATGGTGACAAAACAATACATTTAACACGATAAAACAATGATGACAGGAAAGATACAATGGACAATACAACACCAAGGAAAAACACATAGTTGACATCCCTCATTTCCATTGTGGTCCTTAGTATTGATAGTGGGACATAGAGAGACATGAATATGAATTCAATGGGCATTCAATAAGTTCTGTCCACTGGTCTTATTACTGAAAAACAGCAAAACGGTCATGGTTCAAAACTAGTTTAATCTTTCAAAGCAATCTCCCTTAACATCTTCACACTATTGTAACCGAGAACTCCATTGTCTGAAAGCTGAAAAATAGTCCTTTTTGGGTATACCCTTAAGACACTAAAATATGGCACTAACATTGCCACTAAGAGAGTCATATCTTTGTCCAGACAAGGTCTTTTTCAATCGCGGATAAAGTCACAAGGGCTCAAGTCCGGACTATATGAAGGATGAGAGAGTTGAACGGTTTAGATAGTCCTGTACAATTTCACACTTGTGGGCGGCAGCGTTGTCGTGAATAAGGCATACCCCTTTGATACCCGTCCGTGGAAGACGTCTTTGGTTGAATTTCTTCACCTTAGATTACACCACTTCTTTGTAATACTTGCCAGTTATTGTGCGTCCACATGGAACGGAAATCTGAACAACAGCACCTTCCGTATTAAAGAAAATTGAGTATATTATGTTCTTGGCGTTCTTAGTTCTCTTGGCTATGATTGATCTCTGGTCATGTTTAGCCAGCCATTGTTTGTTATGTATGCTCTGTGGTTCAATATGATAAATATAAGTCACGTTATCTGTAAGGAGCTCAGACAAACGACGATTGTCAGATTTTGAATGTTTTTTCAACAATTGTTTTTTTTTGTTTTAAGTAGCGTGTCCTTTTGTTCTAATGTAAGAAGATGGGGGAATCCAGCGAGCACAATTCTTAGTGACTTTAAGATGCCGGTTCAGAATGACGTGAACTGTCCCGCTGAAAGCCCAGTACCATTGGTTATTTCACTGAGAGTATATCGACCATCTTCAGTTATCATTTCACCAACTGCAGCGTATTTTATGTGGTCTTCCGCGTCGGGCCTTATCTTCACAGCAAGATTTATCATCTTTAAAACACTTTGACCACCTAAAAACTGTTTTCTGTGATACGGCAGTAGATCCATTTATACGACACAAGTCGTCATATATCACTTAACATGAAGTATTTAGTAAACCGCGTTGTTTAATGTAACTCCTGATTTCAATGTTTTGTTCACGTTTCATTTTAGACTTCAAAAAATGACCAGTGTATATGACTAACCCTTTAACAAGTAGCAATATCTTTACAACGGCTGAACGAATTTGAATAGACTTTTGGGTCAGTACACATTGGTAGTATGGTCATTTTATACACCACGTGCTACCCATGATATATTGCTGCGGAACCGTAGTACTGACATAGCCCCTCGTACAACATAAAATATATTTAAATTGATAAAAGTATTAAATATATGTGTTAATTATCACAATGTATATGTCATAGTTTATACTTATCACAGGTATTTGCCATTATATATAATTTGGCTTGTTCTGATATAACATAACACACGCGATTATCACAGAAAAGCATAGTTAAAATATCTCAAATTACACGCAACTGTCTAATAAATATTGTTGTGGCCCATCTTTTTAGCAATTTGAGTGTAAAATGAGATCTGAGAGAAAAAATAAATCTGAGTGTGGAGTGTGGTACTCCGACACAATTATTACTCTCATATCTCATAATCATACATAAACCAAGCATAGACCAAAAAGAATATTCAAAACTGAATTGAAATTTTCATTCATTGTCCACACTCTAGTTTCCAATATCGGTCTCATAAAAGTAATGTTTGTGCTTTAATATTTGAGCGCTGAGCGTAAATATCCATTATAATCCCGTTAAGAGTTCAAGCTACCTCCCTATTCAAGTTACACCCCGATAATCTGAAATCAAGTTCATATTACCCCTAGTATAACCTGAACCCGATTTTATACTATCCCCTCGGTAATTGAGATAATGTGATCATTGTCAATTATTAGAAATCATGGTAAGTGAATGAATAAACATTTACGAAACATACAAATTCGAAAGCTAGTATCAAACAGCTTAAACATCAGTAAATTGTAAATTAGATAGCTGTTACCGTTGCCGCTCCTGTTGTTTCGATGCTTCAATTTATGCATGGAAAATGTAAACAGACAAACACATATACTGGAATGAGGGATTCAATCTGAAATCGTAGGGAGTAGTTTGAAATCACCTTCTAGTTACCCCCAGGGGTAATTTGAAATCGATTCCCATCGTAGCTCCTGGGTAAACTGACTTTAAGTAACCGGAGAGCATATTCTAAAATCGCTACAATGGGCCATAAACTATTTTCAACATGATTATTGCATCCTTACTTTACTTCGTTGAAATATTATTAGTATGCCACATAAAACTGAAACAATGAAACACTTTCTGTTTAGTAGATAACCTTTAGATACACTTATAAAATGCGAATGTAGCCATTTGTCGAACTTCGAACATTCAGCGACATAATTAACTCAAAATTAGATACATGATGTCTCAAATAGTGCTTGGAATATGTTTTGTCCAAGTTTAAAGGCATGAAATACTCCCAACAATACTCCGACAGATACAGACAGAAACAGACGCTGGCATGCATTCGCATTCACGAACACCAAGCAACGCACTCATTTGGTGAAATACGACATATACTCACACACTCACATGGTATAGCGTAACAAGTGTTTCAATTCTTGGGCAAAATATCTTCACATTAATGATATAGACATTGAAAAACATAAGGCTTAATCTTAACCATTTGCTTCATAGCACATTGCAAACGTCAGGGTATTTAATTAGTCTGCAGTTAACCCAACCTGGGAGGAATGTAATATAGCTATAATAAAACTCCTGCAAATCTATTTACTGTCCACAAGACATGGCATTGAATATGCAAATGAAACGTACATAGAAAGGGAGAGACCATCAGACGATTATCGACATTCCAAATAATTTGATGATTACTTTCGATAAAATATTCATTGAAGCTCTCTGACAATGAATTGTGTCCTATTATGTCATTTCCAATTACAGTATATGGTATTGCATTTGTTAAAATGATATGATGTTACTTTCATGTTGTACATTTGATGCATCATTGGTATTGTTATGTTGATTGTGACATGCTGTTTCAAGGTTTTGTAACAGAATAGTTTATTCCCGCTAGGTCTCCTAATATATTCTTATTGTCACAGCCTTTATCGTTAACCTATTGTAACATGAAAATGGATAGCTTAGTCAGTATGTAGTATTTACTTCAATATTGATGTTCTGTTATCGACTGGAACATAAAATAACAAGTCACAATTTGACAAATTGAAATTATGCAAACTATTCAGCATAGTTGGTGTACCATGTCCTCGTCGTTTTGGGCTTGTGTTGTGTCTTCATGCCCGCGTATGCTGCTGGTAGTTTGGCATCGTGTTTGTGTTCCTCCTTATGTATGCCTTCTCCCTTTTTGTTTGAATATGTCTAAGGAAGAACAGCTTTGTGAACGTTGTCTTCCATTTTTTCACTTTTTCAGCAGTTACTTGAGTACATTTTGTAGAGTGTGATCAAGTAAAAGAAAGCAAAAAAAAGAATAATCCCCTAACACTTTGATGTCAATTCATTCATTGGAAATCAATCAATGTAACCTATCAAAATATTTGTTTAAGATTTTCGTTTTATTAAACCCTAACACTGCAGTAACACTTAACAAAGCTTAGTAGTTCGTTGCAAGTTACAAATTTGCTGTATATAACCATGCAATGACTTTCTCAGAATTCTTCACCTACGCAAATAGGAATACCTATGAGTGCTCATTTCCATTCCACGTTCCATTAACAATATATAGATGTAGACATTCTGGGAATATTTATAATTTACTTTCGATTGAATTGTCGGACATGCGGTCGTTATTCTTTCCCCATAACGACAAACGATGATGCAATCATTTTATTTCCCATATTATTACTGATTTCATCATTAGACCATATTCTAACAGGTCTGTCTGCTTTCAAATAATCATTTGTTCGTGTGTATTTGGTTGTTGATAATACATTAATGATTTTATAAATTGCGCTTGGTAATAATTTTATTGATGACTTTTACCGATGGCTTGAAGTCACTGCACTGCGCAATATCTTGTTTTTGCATTCTGCATTCGGGATGCAATATTTTCCGGTATTCCTTGATATAGGAAATTGCAGTATAAAACAAATAATGATTATGGCACAAGCTCTGCATTAGCAATTATTGATTCTAGTGTGGATTTATAAATACCTCCCTTAAACTCAAATGTGCTTGTGTACATAAATTGTTTGGATATTTGGACGCAGTATTGAGTTTCTGATTAAATAGATGTTAAAGCAGTTAATGTCAGTTGTGACAGACATATCTTGATATAAATACAGGCAGGACTAAATGCACTCAAACATGCTGGTCAATTTTACCCTGAACTGCAATGCTTGTTTTTATCCGGAAATTTGTTGTAAGATAGAATAAAAGAATAAGCGCAGATTAAGCACATAAATGTATGATTCCAAGTAATACCGATAGAGATTTCAGACAACCTCCGTTTCAGATTACCCCCGCGCTAATTTAAAATAGATTTCAGACTAATTCCGTTTAAAATACCCCCCAGAACTTCCTAGATTACCTCCGTCATTCTCTTTATTATGTTATTCTATATAAATTGTCCATGCATATATGGAAAAAAACAACAGCAAATGTTATAAATAAAATATTAAGCGCCAAAACAGCAACAAGAAGACAACATCGGGCATGGTAACGGTAGCAACAACACCAGTGTTTGCTATTTACAAATACTTATGTTCGTCGCCCATTGACGCTGGTGTTTCAAAGCACAAACATGTAGTTCGAGGAGTGTCCGACATTAACATTGCTGTAAACTGATCGACTCGCCTTCTTCATTCCACTATCGAGAAAACGTTAACAGTATATGTCATTTTCATCGAAATACCACACTGATATTGTTATACATACATTATGACATTCTAGAAATGCACGTATCAAAGTCTACGGTTTAACAGGGCAGCCTTTGCGTAACATTCCTATTCAAATAGCTACTAAATAAGACTCAAATTGTAACATGTGACATCGACAGACAAATAAAATGCAGAGCAAGTCTCGCTTCACAACAAAAATTCCATTGACAAGGGTGCAGCTAGCAGAACAACATGGCCACCATGCTCGGCCTAATTTACACCATTGATGTAGCAGTATCAATTAGTCACCGGTTACCAACTTCATACTGACTCAATTTCTATAAAAGATTTTGTATTTCCACGAACTATTGATGAGACGCGATGGTGTTTTGTTTTGATGAAATTGACAGTAATTATGTTTTTTGAGCTTGAAAAACAGATGCTTGTACAAAATTCATCTGTTTTCATTATTTAAGCATTGTAAAGCAAATTACATTTTGTTCACAACAGCATCTCGCGTGTTTGGCGCACGAGGAGACAAACTGTTCACAGCTTGTGATTAATACTTGCAGTATTTGCAGTTGTTTATTCTAAATTGTCGAGATAATTATATTGGTGTATTGGTTATGTGTGATTTTCAAGGACAAATTGCCGTTTTAGAACAACAGACTCTCAATGTTTGACAATAAGCTGATTAAATCACCACTTGGGAAATGTTTACGTTTATACCATATATCATTATATACCGACCTGTACATGTTAAAACGAGCATTATATATATTTATTTACATCTTCAACTGTATATAATAGATATATAGAAGGTAACTAAGTATATCGACGAAGGGTGATCCAGAATGAACCGAACTGTGTCTATATTAAGCGTCATTAATGACAACCACGCCACATGTTGACCTATCTTAAATTCACGACACGTTTGCACAAAAAACAATGGAAATACATACATAAACAACCTGTCCTTGAACAGTCAATACCTTATATTTGTGTCGATGATTTTTGAAAACCATTTAAACGAAAAAGGAGATCAATCACACACGGTGTGGTGTCCATAAGAGATAACCGGAAATTGTTTCCTGAAAAGTATCAGATGTTTACTTCACGCTAACATTATTGTCGCTGTACAGAAAAGGGAAATGATAAATAAATGAGCGTTGATATGTTTGGTATTAATAACATCGCACAGGGTCTAAATTTATTTGAATGTCAGTGCTTCAAATCAAAGTTTGAAATTAAATGCTACGAAAACAAAATTTGAATTAGTTTTCATTTCTCGTAAATTCAGAGAGCCTTTGAACTAGCCGCAAAACGGGTTAAGTATAATTACGACGTATTTATATGACTCAATAATGATTTTGTTTAAATCGGGTTCGACACCGTTATTTGAATTCACTGCGTTAGCAATGATACATAATAACCACAATTCGTGTACTGGGCCCGTAGTCATCTCAAACATTGAAACACGAAATAGTTTCCCTTTGGCAAAGCTTTTACGCATATGGTTCCTCATTTCTATTAACATCCTCGTTCATTTTTGTTTTACAGACAAGTTGTTTCAATATCTGTGCATGCAATATAAGTGTTTAACATTAGGACTAACAATCACAACATTGCTGTTACCATTAAAATACAAGTAAATCGCTCGCGCACTTGGCTATGCTCTGTATCAGGTCCGCGCGCTATCTATAAATATAAAGGAAGGATCACGGCGGTTATTTGAATTACATAGATCTTGCGGATAGTCTGACTTAAGGTTCTTATACAGTGTTAAAAAGCTTGAAAGCCGTGATAGAACCATTGCTGCAATATCTTCTTATCCTCGTGGTGATGGTGAAGCCAGAATGGTATACTTTAAACAGACACCCATGGTGTTGTCTGCGAAGGGTTTCATTCCCGCCACCAGCCGTCTAAAATTTCAGCAGCTCACTAGAGCAGTAAATACACATGTGCCTTCAGTACTAAACAATGTAACAGTTATAAGGTGGACAGTTGACCTAATCAGTTGTCCTGGGTGTAATTAAAGATATGTACGTAAATCCTTAAGCAGGTGATAGCTTCCCACATAAATCAGAGTCAAATGTCACGGCATGACAGGTCATGCTTAGCTCGGGAATTCAACGGTGTCTTGCTAAAAAATATTATACATAGAAGATTGCTATTACCTAGTTAATGTTCTATAGATATTATCTATGTATCAGCTTCCCTGACATAACATGTTATAGTGATGTTGGTTATGACATCGAGTAGTTCCCATTGAAAGTTTTGATGTCGCAAAGTAAGTGCTTTTCGGAAGTTAGAAAATGTGAAAATCTAAAAATGGATATTTGGTAAATAAAACAGATTTAATCGTGGAACAGCTCATACACATTATATTCATATGTTATAGGCTTACTTTCTTATGCCTCTGTCGATGACCATTTTAGCAAATAAGACGTCGAATACTAGATTACCCACTGGATATTGTCAATTATAGATAACCGGAGATTGTTTCTGGACAATTATCAGCTGTTTGTTTAAGGCTAATAACATTCCTATGTTCAGAAAATGGAAAACGATAAATAATTAAGGTTGATATTTAAGGGTAATAAATACAATATATCCACATTGGGTCTTACTTAAGTTGAATGACATTGCAGCAAACCTAATATAAGTATCTTATTGAATACTAAGAAAATATAATTTGAATTTATAATTTTCGTCGTATAGACCTGTGAGATTCACCGCAAACATGTATGGACATTCGGGACCACGCCATGTCAATTTAGGCAAGATAATACACTTGTACGTAAAACAAGAACAGCTGGTTGTCCACGTCTCTCATGTGATAGAGTTATCAGCGGCTTGCGTATCGAAATACAATCGTGGCTTTTTCTCCGTCAAACATACGGAATGACACGATCATCTCCATTCACCTATTTTGAAATGTATTGAGCCGGGAAATATATTCATAGGTTCGCAGTTAATAAAATAGCACTATAACAGCAACGTAGCATTTAACCAAATGCAATACTAGAAAACGCATCAAGTGGAATAGTCAATATTTTTATACTCTGTTTTTACGTCGGATTAATTCATATAACTGAAAAATGATTTTGTCTGAATCTTTTGTTTAAACCGGGTTTAACGCCGTTTTCAGTTTTAAAAGGATGTCAGTTGATCCGACCAGTTTTCCTGGAATTAATTAACAACCAGTACTAACTTGCCCTTCCTCCTAGCGCTCTGACCATCGAGTTAACGTGGGTGGCTTCTCAATAATACACCATGTTGTTTTAACTATTGTGACAATACAAACTGTTCAAGTACGTTGTAATATCATAATACACGAAGAACTTTCAAACATATGTATGACTTTATTATCTTACGAATTTATTATTATCGTTAGGATAACAAATATTACATAAATATCACAAAACTGTTAACGGAACATATTGTAAAACAAAGAGACAAGCATAACATTACTCAATACTATCTGATCAACAAAGCATTAAATGTCATTTGAAGATTTGTATGTTCGGAAGGTTTGCATCAAAGTTGACAAAGGTAATCGAATTTTTCAGGATGTTGCCTTAGACAATTTCCTCAGTATCTGACATTTTCTTTAAAAACTAGAAATGGTGAACAAATAAGGAAAAATCGTATTATTATGACTTCTGTTCCCAATAGTTTGCATTTCAGAAACTCACACGGAGATAAACATTGATTGTATCAGTCTCTCTTAATAGTATAAAACCGAACACTTTCAAGAGTGTCTTATTTTTTTTAATAATATAAAGACAATATCATCTGTAGACGTAGCCTTAGCTACATTCCTTGTTGGTTCAATAACATAGGAATCTACATAAACGCTAATACTTTTTTACTAACCGCCGCAGGAAAATGTATGCGTCTAGACGTGACCTATTTACCATAATTCTGTTGTTCATTAGAATTCATTAGGAAGGCGTACGTTTGTTAGTATTCTTGCCGAGACACTATGAGCATATGTGCAGCGTGTGTTGACCGGATATTTGCGTTGCAATCATACATATCTCTTTACACTCCTTGATGAAACCATGTGGTAAAAGTAATAAAAAATCAAAGGGATATTCTTCCGGACGGGTATAACTTCCAGTGAATGTGTCAGGAAAGCAAACAGGCTTCCTTCAATTTCAATTAGATAAGCCTGTCTGCAAATGAGCGGAGAACAGAAAAATCTACTTCAGTCGGGATGATATTGATGAATTAGTTTGTCTTCAGAAATAAATAGGGTGAACAACATTTTATAGACGTTTTGGAAAATGTAAATGTCGACATAACTTCACTCCGGAAATAATGTCATGCCATACCGCTGTATGAACAGTCTTGATAACCGTTGCTGAACATATTTGGACAAACTTCAACAATCACTTCATTCACAATTTCCGTTACAAGAATGTCTAACAAAATGGCTGGTTCCATCATAATGTTACTTTAAAGCGTGTAATATATCTCTATGTTATTATAATTGCGCTATTAGCTGAATAGCTTCGTTGGTTGTCACATCCTATGGTGGCATATTACTGCCACCACTTAGCATAATAGCGTTCGCGAATAAATTCGTGTTAACCACTTAATTATTACGATAATTATCTAGCTATCTAGTTAATATTCGTGATAAATTTTCGGTATGATAAATATAATAAAACTAGAAACAGGCTTGAAAGTGCCCAGAACTGCCACCTCTTATCTTTTTATGATGTATTACACTAGATTTAAGTGGTAACACGAATCTTATCTAGTTGACCACTTATTATGTTACTTAGTAACTCAAATTCGCGAATTTCACTTAAGATTCGTGTTACCACTTATTTATAAATGCGTTTTCGACTTCTACATGTAACTGGCAACACGAATCTTATCTAGTTGACTACTTATTATGTTACTTAATAACTCAAATTCGCGAATTTCACTTAAGATTCGTGTTACCACTTATTAATTTTCAGCTACACAGAGGTTGTTTCACAGTCCTGCCACCTTGTGATAACATGTCGTAGATGGGTGACATGATACCACATCAAGTCGCATTAACTTGACATAGGACCAGTCAGTCCTAGTAATATCCTTATAATTTCGAGCAAATACAAAGAAGGTATCCGATTATAGTATGTTGCGACCGGGGCTCAAACCCGCGTATTTCGTCACTCAAGGCGATCGCTTAACCATTGGAAGCCACTGAGACTGCCTCTGTTACAAAGAAAATTAACTGCTTTGATCAGGTTTTATGTCGAAGAACTAACTGATGCGAATGCCAAACAAAATATGTTTCATGCTTTCAACAGAAACACTCATATATCCAAGATTGCTAGATATGTACTCCGGAATGTGCTGTAAAATCTTCACTACACATCCGATCATTCGTTATATGAACCGATAATTGATTAGAACCTTATGGGCATGAATATATGAATAATTTGTTTTGGAAAATGTAATAATAAATATAACGCAATCTGGTGAGAGCGGTAGACCATTGAGGTTTACTGTAATATAATTTTGGCCAGCAACGCTGTATACAATTTTTTCTGTTATTGGAGTGTACTAACGGATTTGGGTCAGTTTCAAATCTGAATATTCACGTTTCTGTTCGATTAATGTCTCCCGATGCATAGTTTGTGACATTTCACTTGTTTGCCAGAAAACTAAAGACAAAGATGTGAGTGGGTTATCTGAGGAAAAGGGGGTGTGATAGTTCTACGCACAGTAAAACAATACCCCGTACTCAATTCCCATATCTAATTGTGTTAGTTATGTAATACAAATTAGAAGAAATATCTTGTACTATTATAACTCAAATTTCGTTTGTTAACTTGTTATGCCAAACAGCACCACTATCGGTGCATATTGCGGTCTTGGTAATATAATGTGTATTATAACGTCATATTCCTCAACTCAACCATTGGAGACATGTGTCTTTAGCATTTAGGGAGATTTTGGCGGAACAAAAGAAATCTAAAAATACAAAACAAATATTTGACGAATCCGAGACTACTTTTCAAATTGATTCCTTTGTGACTGTTAAACTGCTAGTACTCTTTCCCCCGTCGAACTATTCAAACAAAGTTGAGTGTTTGGATAAAGATATTAAGTTAATGCAATATTGACATCCATTGTCAGCTTGATGACACATACTAGTTCTCGTGTTATCAACTAAATTCGGGATAAGGCAGTATTGTCATTGATTTAAGAATTCAGTATCAACTATCATAAATTCAAACAGGAGAGGTTTTCGAATACCATTGGTTTAGTATGTCTATCATGGCAGTCTGGTGCAGCAAAATACTCATTATGTAAATGATTGTTTGGTTTAGTAGTCGTACATATGCAATCATGATAAAACAAAGATGTTGCTCGCCGCACCCGTCAAGTCACACACGATTTGGAAAGTGTCGGTAGGTCGATTGTTTTAGATTTATTATGCATGCATCTTTATGAACGGGGAAAATCCACACAATAAGTTGGTGCCTATTTCGCCGAGTCTGCCGGGATACCACGAACACACAATTCTCTACGGAAGATCCTCTTATAGAATAAAATTAATATTCTCTTACTAGTAAAACGAAATTTGGAATAGCAGTTGATTATGTATGCAGTAAAAATGCAGAATAACAATGCTAGATCAAACGAACGATATCAATGAAAACAAATCCGTGTTGTTTTTGCAGTTCCCTATCCGGACGATTCAATATCGCGTGTCAAATGTTGGCAAGTCATAGTCCAACGTAAAATTGAACTCTCATCGCCAGAATACAATTAAAGTAAATAAAAAAGATGTCAATATTTCGGCAGATATCATGAAATCAGTAGCGCAGAGAAGGGCGTAATGCAAGAATAAAATTATCAGGAACGAACGAGAAGACATCTTTTCTGCAGGAAAATGCTTCTAATAATGAATTTATGTTGACTTAGTTTTAAAACATCATATCAAAATACATGGTGAATATTGGTACCAATGCACGCGTAGGTTTATCTGAGCACAATATTTAATTAGTCATCGATTGGTTTATAAGCTAATACAAATGTATTGTCAATCTTGTTAAGGTATGTATAGCTTTTGCCACATGGGTATAAAAGGTTTGTCACATATCCAATTGTTCTAATATAATGGTTTCTTGGTTTATCTTTCTGTCAATCAAAAACACTGTCAACAAACAGAATGGAATCTTTGGCCCAATTAGGCAAAAGCTTATGCTATAACTGTCTTAGTTTCTAGATTGAGGTCTAATTCTAGAACATCATTTCCAGGATATACATCAAGAATACCTCTTTTTTCAACTAGATATCTCGAAAACAATCTTGATATAACGATGGACATTTGTCCATCAGATCAGATTATGGTCTCAAAATGTTTGAATTGAAATGATGAAACTAATCTGAAGTCATATTTTCACGATGATTGGAACTTGGATATCAAATATATTTACATAGATGTCGTCATGCAAGTGACAGCCATTTTACCATTGTGTACTAACATTTTTCCTACATACAATAAAACGTCACTAGTTAGACCATCCTCTGGACTCTGGACCCTTGAAAACTGGTGTTGTTATTGGGATAGTCTTAATATTGAGGTTGAATAAAGAGCAAAACAGTGAAAATGGACTTGAAACTTCTGTTCTTAATTTTGAGGTGGTCTTATTATTGAGACGGTCTTTAATTGATGTTTAACTGTCATTAGGTGACTAACATGATAAAACAATGATGACATGATATATACAATGTGGTCCTTAGTATTGATAGTGTGACATAGAGAGGCATGAATATGGATTATTACAGGAAAACAACAGAACAGTCATGGTTCGAAACTATTTTAATCTTTCAAAGTAATCTCCCTCAACATCGACACACAGATGACAAATAGTCATTTTTGGGTATACCATAAAGACACTAAAATATGGCACTAACAATGCCGCTAAGAGAGTCATATCTACGTCCAGACAAGGTCTTTTTCAATCGCGGAAAAAGGAAAAACTCACGAGGGCTCAAGTCCGGAATATATGGAGGATGAAAGTGTAGTCCTGTACAAGTTCACACTTGTAGAAGGCAGCGTTGTCGTGAATAAGGCATATCCCTTTGATACCCGTCTGTGGACGACGTCTTTGGTAGGACTTCTTCACCTTAGATAAAACCACTTCTTTGTAAAACCTGCCAGTCACTGTGCGTTCACTTGGAACGGGAATATGAACAACAGCACCTTTCGTATTAAAGAAAATTGTGTACATAATGTTCTTGGCGTTCTTAGTTCTCTAGGCTATGATTGGTCAGTCATTGTTTGTTATGTATGCGTCTCCGTGGCTACATATAATAAATATTAGTCTCGTTAACAGTAAGGAGCTCAGACAATCGAAGATTGTCACAATTTGAATTATTTTTCAACAATGTTTTGTTGTTTTAAGTCGGGTGTCCTTTTGTACTTCTTTAAGAAGATGGGGAATCCAGCGAGCACAAATCATAGGTATTTTAAGATGCCGGTTCAGTATGGTGTGAACTGTCTCCACTGAAAGCCAAGTACCATGGGCCTTTTCACTGATAGTATATCGACCATCTTCAGTTATCATTTCACCAACTGCAGCGATGTTTTATGTGGTCTTCCACGTCGGGGCTTATCTTCACAGTAATATTTACCATTTTTAAAATACTTAGACCACCTTAAAACATTTTTCTGTGATACGGCAGTAGATCTATATATACGACACAAGTCTTCATACATCACTTAACATGAAATATTTAGTAAACCGCGTTATTTAATGCAACTCCTGATTTCAATATTTTGTTCACGTTTGACTTCAAAAAATGACCAGTGTATATGACTAACCCTTTAAAACGAAGCAATATCTTTAAAACGACTGAACGAATTTGAATAAACTTTTGTGTCAGTATACATGGTAGAATGGTCATTTTATACACCGCGTGCTAGTCGTGATACATTGCTGCGGAGCCGTTGTACTAACATAATTTATTGAATGCCCCTCGTACAACATAAAATATACTTAAATCGATAAAAGTATTAAATATATGTCTATATTATCACAATATATATTTCAAAGCTTATACTTATCACAGGTATTTGTCATTATATATAATTTGGCTTGTTCTGAGACACACGCGATTATCACAGAATATCAAGGTTTAAATATCTCAAATTACACGCAACTGTCTAACAAATATTTTTGTGTCCCATATTTTTAGCAATTTGAGTGTAAAATTAGATCAGAGAGAAATAATAAATCTGAGTGTGGAGTGAGGTACTCCGACACAATAATAACTCTCACATCTCCATACATAAACCAAGCATAGACCAAATAGTCAAAACTCAATTGAAATTTTCATCCATTGTCCACACTCTAGTTTCCAATATCAGTCTCATAAAAGTAACTTTTGTGCTTTTATATTGTAGCGCTGACAGTAAATATCCATTATAATCCCGTAAAGAGTTCAAGCTACCTCCCTATTCAAGTTACACCCCGGTAATCTGAAATCGATTTCATATTACCCCTAGTATAAACTGAACCCAATTTCATATCCCCTCCCTCGGTGATTGAGCTAATGTGATCATTTTCAATTATTAGAAAACATGGTACGTAAGTGAATGAACATTCTCGAAACATACAAATTTTAAAGCTAGTATCATACTGCTAACTTGTTAAATATACAGTTGTTACAGTTGCCGCTCCTGCTGCTTATGTTGTTTTCTTGATGCTTAACATTTTTATTTATTATCTTTCACTGTTGGTCTTGAATTTATGCACGGAAAATGTAAACAGACAAACACATATACTGGAATGAGGGATGTAATCTGAAATCGTAAAGAGTAGTTTGCAATCACCTTCTAGTTAACCCCAGGGGTAATTTGAAATCGATTCCCTCGTACTCCTGTGTAAACTGACTAAGTTACCGGAGAGCATATTCTAAAATCGCTACAGTGGGCCATAAACTAGTTTCAACATGATTATGGAACCCTGACTTTACTTTGTTGAAATATAATTAGTATGCCACATAAAACTGAAACAATGAAACACTTTCTGTTTGGTAGATAACCTTTAGATACACTTATGAAAATGCGAATGTAACCATTTGTCGAACTTAGAACATTCAGCGACATAAGTAACTCAACATTAAAGACATGGTCTCTCAATTAGTACTGCGACAGAAACAAGACAGAAACCCACAATTGCACATGCATTCGCATTCACGAACACCAAGCAACGCACTCAGTCGGTGCATACGACATCTACTCCCACATTCACATGGTATAGCGTAACAAGTGTTTCAATTATTGGGCAAAATATCTTCACATTAAAGATATATATATTGAAAAATATCACTACACACCAGTGTTTCATTTATATATGGTGGACCTAATCGATGTAGAGATTTCAGACTACTTCCGTTTAAAATACCCCCCCCCCAGTACTTCCTAGATTACCTCCCTCATTCTCTTTATTATGCTAATCTATATAAATTGTCCATGCATATATTGAAAAGAACAACAGCAAATGTTATAAATAAAATATTAAGCGCCAAAACAGCAACAAGAGTACAACATCGGGTATAGTAACGATAGCAACAACACCAGTGTTTGCTATTTACAAATATGTATGATCGTCGTCCATTGACGCTGGTGTTTCAAAGTACAAACATGTAGTTCGAGGAGTGTCCAACATTAACATTGCTGTAAACCGATCGATTCGCCTTTTTTATTCCACTATCGAGAAAACGTTAACAGTATATATCATTTTCATCGAAATACCACACTGATATTGGTTTACATACATTATGGCATTCTAGAAATGCACGTATTAAAGTCTACGGTTTAACAGGACAGCCTTTGCGTAACATTCCTATTCAAATAGCTACTAAATAAGAATTAAATTGTAACATGTGACAACGACAGACGTATAAAATACAGAGCAAGTATCGCTTCAGAACAAAAGTTCCATTGACAAAATGTGTTTAATGTGCAACTAGCAGAACATCATGGCCAGCAGGCTCGGTCTGATTTACACCATTGTGGTAGCAGTATCAATTAATTATCGTTAATCAACTTCATACTGACTTTATTTCTATAAAATATTTTGCATTTCCACGAACTATTGATGAGACGCGATGGTGTTTTGTTTTGATGAAATTGACAGAAGTTATGTTTTTTGAGCTTGATAAGAGATGCTTGCATAATATTTGCCAAAGGGAAACTATTTCGTTTTTCAATGTTTGAGATTACTACGGGCCCAGTACACGAATTGTGGTTATTATGTATCATTGCTAACGCAGTGAATTCAAATAACGGCGTCGAACCCGATTTAAACAAAATCATTATTGAGTCATATAAATACGTCGTAATTACACTTAACCCGTTTTGCGGCTAGTTCAAACGCTCTCTGAATTTACGAGAAATGAAACTAATTCAAATTTTGTTTTCGTAATATTCATCTGTTTTCATTATTTAAGCATTGTAAAGCAAATTACATTTTGTTCACAACAGCATCTCACGTGTTTGGTGCACGAGGAGACAAAGTGTTCACAGCTTGTGATTATTGCTTGCAGTATATGCAGTTGTTTATTCTAAATTTTCGAGATAATTATATCGGTGTATTGGTTTTGTGTGAGTTTCAAGGACAAATTGCCGTTTTAGAACAACATACTCTCAATGTTTGACAAAAAGCTGATTAAATCACCACGTGGGAAATGTTTACGTTTATACCATATATCATTCCATTATACACCGACCTGTACATGTTAAAACGAGCATTATATATATTTATTTACATCTTCAACTGTATATAATAGATATATAGAAGGTAACTAAGTATATCGACGAAGGGTGATCCAGAATGAGCCGAACTGTGTCTATATTAAGCGTAATTAATGACAAACACTCCACATGTTGACCAATCTTAAATTCACGACACATTTGCACAAAAATCAATGAAAATACATTACATAAACAACTTGTCCTTGAAAAGTCAATACCTTATATTTGTGTCGATGATTTTTGAAAACCATTTTAACGAAAAAGGAGATCAATCACACACGATGTGGTGTCCATAAGAGATAACCCGAAATTGTTTCCTGAAAAGTATCAGATGTTTATTTCACGCTAACAACATTGTCGCTGTATAGAAAAGGGAAATGATAAATAAATGAGCCTTGATATGTTTGGTATTAACATCAATAACATCCCACTTGGTCTAAATTTATTTGAATGTAAGTGCTTCAAATCAAAGTTTGAAATTAAATGCTACGAAAACAAAATTTGAATTAGTTTCATTTCTCGTAAATTCAGAGAGCGTTTGAACTAGCCGCAAAACGGGTTAAGTGTAATTACGACGTATTTATATGACTCAATAATGATTTTGTTTAAATCGGGTTCGACGCCGTTATTTGAATTCACTGCGTTAGCAATGATACATAATAACCACAATTCGTGTACTGGGCCCGTAGTAATCTCAAACATTGAAAAACGAAATAGTTTCCCTTTGGCAAATATTATGCAAGCATCTCTTATCAAGCTCAAAAAACATAACTTCTGTCAATTTCATCAAAACAAAACACCATCGCGTCTCATCAATAGTTCGTGGAAATGCAAAATATTTTATAGAAATAAAGTCAGTATGAAGTTGATTAACGATAATTAATTGATACTGCTACCACAATGGTGTAAATCAGACCGAGCCTGCTGGCCATGATGTTCTGCTAGTTGCACATTAAACACATTTTGTCAATGGAACTTTTGTTCTGAAGCGATACTTGCTCTGTATTTTATACGTCTGTCGTTGTCACATGTTACAATTTAATTCTTATTTAGTAGCTATTTGAATAGGAATGTTACGCAAAGGCTGTCCTGTTAAACCGTAGACTTTAATACGTGCATTTCTAGAATGCCATAATGTATGTAAACCAATATCAGTGTGGTATTTCGATGAAAATGATATATACTGAATTCGTGTACTGGGCCCGTAGTAATCTCAAACATTGAAAAACGAAATAGTTTCCCTTTGGCAAAGCTTTTTCGCATATGGTTCCTCATTTCTATTAAAAGCCTCGTTCATTTTTGTTTTACAGACACATTGTTTCAATATCTGTGCATGCAATATTAGTGTAAAACATTAGGACTAGCAATCACAACATTGCTGTTACCATTAAATTACATGTAACTCGCTCGCGCACTTGGCTATGCTCTGTATCAGGTCCGCGCGCTATCTATAAATATAAAGGAAGGATCACGGCGGTTATTTGAATTACATAGATCTTGCGGATAGTCTGACTAAAGGTTCTTATAGAGTCATAAAAAGCTTGAAAGCCGTGATAGAACCTTTGCAGCAATATCTTCTTATACTCGTGGTGATGGTGAAGCTAGAATGGTATTATTTAAACAGACACTCATGGTTTTGTCTGCGAAGGGTTTCATTCCCGCCACCAGCCCTCTAAAATGTCAGCAGCTCACTAGAGCAGTAAATACACATGTGCCTTCAGTACTGAACAATGTTTCAGTTATGAGGTAGACAGTTGACCTAATCAGTTGTGCTGGATGTAATTAAAGATCAGTACATAAATCCGTAAGCAGGTGATAGCTTACCACATAAATCAGAGTCAAATGTCACGGCATGACATGTCATGCTTAGCTCGGGAATTGAACGGTGTCTTGCTAAAACATATTATACATAGGAGATTGTTATTACCTAGATAATGTTCCATGATTATAGATATCATCTATGTATCAGCTGTTCCCTGACATAACATGTTATAGTGGTGTTGGTTATGACGTCGAGTAGTTCTCAATGATAGTTTTGACGTCGCACAGTAAGTGCTTTTCGGAAGTTAGAAAATGTGAAAATCTAAAAATGGATATTTGGTAAATAAAACAGATTTAATCGTGGAACAGCTCATACACATTATATTCATATGTTATAGGCTAACTTTCTTATGCCTCTGTCGATGACCATTTTAGCAAATAAGACGTCGAATACTAGATTACCCACGGGATATTGTCAATTATAGATAACCGGAGATTGTTTCTGGAAAATTATCAGCTGTTTGTTTAAGGCTAATATCATTCCTATGTTCAGAAAATGGAAAACGATAAATAATTAAGGTTGATATTTAGGGTAATAAATACAATATAACCACATTGGGTCTTACTTAATATGAATGATATTGTAGCAAACCTAATATAAGTATCTTATTGAATACTAAGAAAATCGAATATAAATTTATAATTTTCGTCGTATAGACCTGTGAGATGTAACCGCAAACATGTATGGACATTCGGGACCACTCCATGTCAATTTAGGCAAGATAATACACTTGTACGTAAAACAAGAACAGCTGGTTGGTCACATCTCTTATTCATGTGATAGAGTTATCAGCGGCTTGCGTATCGAAATACAATCGTGGCTTTTTCTCCGTCAAACATACGGAAAGACACGATCATCTCCATTCACATATTTTGAAATGTATTGAGCCGGGAAATATATTCATGGGTTCGCAGTTAATAAAAATAGCACTATAACAGCAACGTAGCATTTAACCAAATGCAATACTAGAAAACGCATCAAGTGGAATAGTCATTATTTTTATACTCTGTTTTTACGTCGGATTAATTCATATAACTGAAAAATGATTTTGTCTGAATCTTTTGTTTAAACCGGGTTAAACGCCGTTTTCAGTTTTAAAAGGCTGAGGGTTAAAAGAGTTAACTTGGCTTCTCAATAATACACCATGTTGTTTTAACTATAAGTGTGACAATACAAACTGTTCAAGTACGTTGTAATATCATAATACACGAAGAATTTTCAAACATATGTATAACTTTATTATCTTACGAATTTATTATTATCGTTAGGATAACAAATATTACATAAAAAACACAAAACTGTTAACGGAACATATTGTTAAACAAAGAGACAAGTAGGACATTACTCAATACGGTCTGATCAACAAAGCATTACATGTCATTTAAAGATTAGTCTGTTTGGAAGTTTTGCATTAAAGGTAATCAGAATTTTCAGGATGTTGCCTTAGACAATTTCCTCAGTATCTGATATTTTCTTTAAAAACTAGAAATGGTGAACAAATAAGGAAAATTCGTATTATTATGACTTTTATTCCCATTAGTTTGCATTTCAGAAACTCACATGGAGATAAACATTGATTAGTTCAGTCTCTCTTAATAGTATAAAACCGAACACTTTCAAGAGTGTCTTATTTTTTTAAATAATATAAAGACAATAACATCTGTGGACGTAGCCTTAGCTACATTCCTTGTTGGTTCAATAACATAGGAATCTACATAAACGCTAATACTTTTTTTACTAACCGCCGCGGGAAAATGTATGCGTCTAGACGTGACCTATTTACCATAATTCTGTTGTTCATTAGAATTCATTAGGAAGTCGTACGTCTGTTAGTATTCTTGTCGAGACACTATGGACATATTATGTGCAGCGTGTGTTGACCGGATATTTACGTTGCAATCATACATATCTCTTTACACTCATTGATGAAACCATGTGGTAAAAGTAATAAAAAATCAAAGGGATATTCTTCCGGACGGGTATTACTTCCAGTGAATGTGTCAGGAAAACAAACAGGCTTCCCTCAATTTTAATTAAATAAGTCTGTCTGCAAAAGAGCGGAGAACAGAAAATCTACTTCAGTCGGGATGATATTGATCAATCAGTTTGTCTTCAGAAATAAATAGGGTGAACAACATTTTATAGACGTTTTGTAAAAAGTAAATGTCGACATATCTTCACTCCAAAAATAATGTCATGCCATACCGCTGTATGAACAGTCTTGTTAACCGTTGCTGAACTTCCATTTGGACAAACTTCAACAATCACTTCATTCACAATCTCCGTTACAAGAATGTTTAACAAAATGGCTGGTTTCCATCATAATGTTACTTTAAATATATTCAATACTTCACCTGCATAGTGGTGTGCAAATATCTATTGTTCTCCATAACATTATAGAATTGGTGATTTGATATGCCTGTGCAGTCCTCGAAAATATATTCGGGCAGATGTTCGACCAAGAATTACGCTAAGACGAATTGTTAAGAAAAGAACATGGGTAAACAATGTAACAATACTAATTTTAGTTTTAGTACAATAATCTTGACATTTTGTGTTATTGTGTTTCAAATACATGTATGTTAGAGTGTATTGACTTTTACGTCCCACTAGCGTTTTCAGCTACACAGAGGTTGTGTCACAGTCCTGCCACCTTGTGATAACATGTCGTAGACGGGTGACATGATACCACATCAAGTCGCATTAACTTTACATAGGACCAGTCAGTTCTAGTGATATCCATATATTCGAGCAAATACAAAGAATGTATCAGTAGCAATTTAAAAGATTATGGTATGTCGCGACCGGGGCTCAAACCCGCGAACTTCGTCACTCAAGGCGATCGCTTATCCATTTGGAGCCACTTGGACTGCCTCTGTTACAAAGAATATTAACTGCTTTGACCAGGTTTTTGTCGGAGCAATAACTGATGCGAATGCCAAACAAAATATGTTTTCTGCTTTCAAAAGAAACACACATATATCCAAGATTGCTAGACATGTACTCGGAAATGTGCTGTAAAATCTTTATTACACATCCGATCATTCGTTATATGAACCGATAATTGATTAGAACCTAATGGGCATGAATATATGAATAATTTGTTTTGGAAAATGTAATAATAAATATAACGCAATCTGGTGAGAGCGGTAGACCATTGAGGTTTCCTCTGTAATATAATTTTGGCCAGTAACGCTGTATACAATTTCTTCTGTTATTGGAGTGTACTAACGGATTTGGGTCAGTTTCAAATCTGAATATTCACGTTTCTGTTCGATTAATGTCTCCCGATGCATAGTTTGCCAGAAAACTAAAGACAAAGATGTGAGTGGGTTATTTGAGGAAAAGTGGGTGTGATAGTTCTGCACACGGTAAAACAATACCCCGTTAAAACGATTTTTTTTTCAAGAAACCCAATTCCCATATCTAATTGTGTTACTTATGTAATACAAATCAAAAGAAACATCTTGTACTATTATAACTCAAATCCCGTTTGTTAACTTGTTATGCCAAACAACACCACTATCGGTGCTTCTAGTGGTCTTGGCAATATAGTGTGAATTATAACGTCATATTCCTCAACTAAACCATCGGAGACATGTGTTTTTTAGCATTTAGGGAGATTTTGGTGGAACAAAAGAAATTTAAAAAAAAACAAAAATATTTGACGAATCCGAGACTACTTTCCAAATTGATTTTTTTGTGACGGTTTAACTGCTAGTACTCTTTTATCCCGTCGAGCTAGTCAAACAAATTTGAGTGTTTGGATAAAGATATTAAGTTAATGCAATATTGACATCCATTGTCAACTTGATGAAACAGACTAGTTCTCGTGTTATCAACTAAATACGGGATAAGGCAGTATTGTAATTGATTAAAGGATTCAGTATCAACTATCATAAATTCAGACAGGAGAGAGTTTCGAATACCAATGGTTTAGTATGTCTATCGTGGCAGTCTGGTGCAGCAAAATACTCATTATGTAAATGATTGTTTGGTTTAGTACTCGTACATATGCAATCATGATAAAACAAAGATGTTGCTCGCCGCACCCGTCAAGTCACACACGATTTAGAAAGTGTCGGTAGGTCGATTGTTTTAGATTTATTATGCATGCATCTTAATGAAAATCCACACAATAAGTTGGTGCCTATTTCGCCGAGTCTGCCGGGATACCACGAACAAACAATTCTCTACGGAAGATCCTCTTATAGAATAAAATTAATATTCTCTTACTAGTTAAACGAAATTTGGAATAGCAGTTGATTCTGTATGCCGTAAAAATGCAGAATAACAATGCTAGATCAAACGAAAGATATCAATGAAAACAAATCCGTGTTGTTTTTGCAGTTACATATCCAGACGATTCAATATCGCGTGTCAAATGTTGGCATGCCAAGCCCAACGTAAAATTGAACTCTCATCGCCAGGATACAATTAAAGTAAATGCAAAAGATGTCAATATTTCGGCGGATATCATGAAATCAGTTGCGCAGAGAAGGACGTAATGCAAGAATAAAATTATCACGAACGAACGAGAAGACATCTTTTCTGCAGGAAAATGCTTCTAATGATAAATTGTATGTTGACTTTGTTTTAAAACATTATATCAAAATACATGGTGAATATTGGTACCAATGCACGCGTAGGTTTATCTGAGCACAATATTTAATTATTCATCGATTGGTTTATAAGCAAATACAAATGTATTGTCAACCTTGTTAAGGTATGTATAGATTCTGCCTTGGGTATACAAGTTTTGTCACGTATCCAATTGTCCTAATATAATGGTTTCTTGGTTTATCTTTCTGTCAATCAAAACAATGTCAACAAACAGAATGGAATCTTTGGCCCAATTAGGCAAAATGTTATGTTAAAAATGTCTTAGATTCTAGATTGAGGTCTAATTCTAGAACATCATTACCAGAATATACATCAAGAATACCTCTTTTTTCAATTAGTTATCTCGAAAATAATCTCGATATAACGATGGACATGTTGAAATAATGAAACTAATCTGAAGTTATATTTTCACGATGATTGGAACTTAGAATTCAAATATATTAAATTTTACATAGATGTCGTCATGCAAGTTACAGACATCATACCATTGTGTACTAACATTTTTTCGTGCATACAATAACACTAAGACCACCCTTTGGACCCTGGACAACTGGTCTTGTTATTTGAATGGTCTTATTGCTAAGGTTGAATAAAGACCAAAACAGTGATAATCGACTTGAAACTTAATTCTTGTTGTTAATTTTGAGGTGGCATTTTTTTATTGAGACTGTCTTTAAGTGAGGTTTTACTGTTATCAGGTGACTAAACATTTCTCCTGACGTAACATTGTCGTGGAGATTTTACATGCGGTGAATTTCGCATTTTGTTCCAAATAATATTTGGGAGTCCTACAAGTATATCTTTTTCAGACAAATCATTTGAGTGCCATCCGCATTACTGCAGCAAATGGCTGTTTTCACGATGGAACATACTGTCAAAAAAGGTGAAAAGTGCTTCTTTGTCATTTTGTTGTGTTACAAACCATCCCGAGTGACAGAATATTTTTCAACATGCACACCCGAATAATGCTTGTCGAGATAGAATTAAAGGTAATTTATAATACCTGCATGTTAAATAAGCAAGACCAAAGGCTAACCAAATTCGATTTCAATACCTATTCATTCCATATTATTCCAGTAGCGTTATTCCTTATCTCATTACAGTATGCCACAATGTTGCTTGCTGTTGTAAGTGAAGGTATCGAAGCTGAAGTTGATCTGATTTTAATGAGATTGTGGTACTCCAAACTGGGACAAAAGCATGTACTTCTGCCTCATCAGATCGTTTGTTGTAGGTTGATCTGAAAGATATGAAATCCAATTTACATGTATTTGCATGGAAATCGATTTCATGCGTTTGTTTATTAAGGGATGAACATTTTGGGCAGATCACTACTGAAAATACGCGCATGTCTCAAACAATATAACGCATTTCTATGGGGATGAAACCACTAATTATGAGATAATTAAGCTAGCAGAAAAGTTGTAATCGTGGGAAATGTTTGTATTGAGAAGTTAATGAAGAGTAATGATCATGTTGGGACTTGAAACAATACAAATCTTGTGCAAGGGTAGCAATTTCTGTTTCACAAACAACATTTATTTGTAATCAAGATGTTATCGATTTACAAATGTGTGATCCTTAATTAAATAACCATCTTATAAAGGAATGAACGTACCGAATTACGTTTTTGTAGTGGATCAAAATCTTGAATAAAAAAATAAGATTTAAGCAATGCAGAATGTCCCTACACCGTTATTATTATTCGTGTATAAACTGATTATAGAAGAAGAAGAAGAAGAACTTGTATTTGTACTAAAACCCATAAAAGGTTATTGACAAAACATCAATATAACATAGAAAATAATACATAGCAATACGTGACAAGAAGATACAATGAAATGGTAAATAAATGCGTAGTTATTTACATACTGTTATATATAATAATAGGATGTTATTTTTGTATATTTGAGACGTGTATGATTGGATCCGTGATCGGACATTGTATACAATAGTTGTTAAACATGAGGTTCATCTCTGTTGGGGGAGGCAGAATAATTTAAATGATAAATACATGTTAAAAACAAAGCATCCAATTCATGTATCAAGCTTCATATCCACAATTACATAATTATATAAAATATTATATGGCGAGAGAATAATATCAATGTATGATCACGGTAAGGATATCGCTGTATAAACTGATTATATGGCTAGAGAATAATATTAAAGTTTCATCACGGTAAGGATATCGCTGTATAAACTGATTATATGGCTAGAGAATAATATCAAAGTTTCATCACGGTTAGAATATCGCTGTATAAACTGATTATATGGCTAGAGAATAATATTAAGGTTTCATCACGGTTAGAATATCGCTGTATAAACTGATTATATGGCAAGAGAATAATATCAAAGTTTCATCACGGTTAGAATATCGCTGTATAAACTGATTATATGGCTAGAGAATAATATTAAAGTTTCACCACGGTTAGGATATCGCTGTATAAACTGATTATATGGCTAGAGAATAATATTAAGGTTTCATCACGGTTAGGATATCGCTGTATAAACTGATAATATGGCGAGAGAATAATATCAATGTATGATCACGGTTAGAATATCGCTGTATAAACTGATTATATGGCTAGAGAATAATATCAATGTATGATCACGGTTAGAATATCGCTGTATAAACTGATTATATGGCTAGAGAATAATATTAAGGTTTCATCACGGTTAGAATATCGCTGTATAAACTGATTATATAGCTAGAGAATAATATTAAAGTTTCATCACGGTTAGGATATCGCTGTATAAACTGATTATATGGCTTGAGAATAATATTAAAGTTTCATCACGGTTAGGATATCGCTGTATAAACTGATTATATGGCTAGAGAATAATATCAAAGTTTCATCACGGTAAGGATATCGCTGTATCAACTGATTATATGGCTAGAGAATAATATCAAAGTTTCATCACGGTTAGGATATCGCTGTATAAACTGATTATATGGCTAGAGAATAATATCAAAGTATGATCACGGTTAGAATATCGCTGTATAAACTGATTATATAGCTAGAGAATAATATTAAAGTTTCATGACGTTAGAATATCACTGTATAAACTGATTATATGGTTAGAGAATAATATTAAAGTTTCATGACGGTTAGAATATCACTGTATAAACTGATTATATGGCTAGAGAATAATATTTAAACTTCATCACGGTTAGAATATCGCTGTATAAACTGAGTATATGGCAAGAGAATAATATTAAAGCTTCATCACGGTTAGGATATCGCTGTATAAACTGATTATATGGCAAGAGAATAATATTAAAGTTTCATCACGGTTAGAATATCGCTGTATAAACTGATTATATGGCAAGAGAATAATATTAAAGTTTCATCACGGTTAGGATATCGCTGTATAAACTGATTATATGGCTAGAGAATAATATCAAAGTTTCATCACGGTTAGAATATCGCTGTATAAACTGATTATATGGTTAGAGAATAATATTAAAGTTTCATGACGGTTAGAATATCACTGTATAAACTGATTATATGGCTAGAGAATAATATTTAAACTTCATCACGGTTAGAATATCGCTGTATAAACTGATTATATGGCAAGAGAATAATATTAAAGCTTCATCACGGTTAGGATATCGCTGTATAAACTGATTATATGGCAAGAGAATAATATTAAAGTTTCATCACGGTTAGAATATCGCTGTATAAACTGATTATATGGCAAGAGAATAATATTAAAGTTTCATCACGGTTAGGATATCGCTGTATAAACTGATTATATGGCTAGAGAATAATATCAAAGTTTCATCACGGTTAGAATATCGCTGTATAAACTGATTATATGGCTAGAGAATAATATCAAAGCTTCATCACGGTTAGAATATCGCTGTATAAACTAATTATATGGCTAGAGAATAATATCAAAGCTTCATCACGGTTAGAATATCGCTGTATAAACTGATTATATGGCGAGAGAATAATATCAAAGTTTCATCACGGTTAGAATATCGCTGTATAAACTGATTATATAGCTAGAGAATAATATCAAAGTTTCATCACGGTTAGAATATCGCTGTATAAACTGATTATATGGCTAGAGAATAATATCAAAGTATGATCACAATTAGAATATCGCTGTATAAACTCATGATTATATGGCTAGAGAATAATATTAAGGTTTCATCACGGTTAGAATATCGCTGTATAAACTCATGATTATATGGCTAGAGAATAATATTAAGGTTTCATCACGGTTAGGATATCGCTGTATAAACTGATTATATGGCTAGAGAATAATATCAATGTATGATCACGGTTAGAATATCGCTGTATAAACTGATTATATGGCTAGAGAATAATATCAAAGTTTCATCACGGTTAGAATATCGCTGTATAAACTGATTATATTGCTAGAGAATAATATCAAAGTTTCATCACGGTTAGGATATCGCTGATAAACTGATTATATGGCGAGAGAATAATATTAAAGTTTCATCACGGTTAGAATATCGCTGTATAAACTGATTATATGGCGAGAGAATAGTATTAAAGTTTCATCACGGTTAGAATATCGCTGTATAAACTGATTATATGGCGAGAGAATAATATTAAGGTTTCATCACGGTTAGAATATCGCTGTATAAACTCATGATTATATGGCTAGAGAATAATATTAAGGTTTCATCACGGTTAGGATATCGCTGTATAAACTGATTATATGGCGAGAGAATAATATTAAAGTTTCATCACGGTTAGGATATCGCTGTATAAACTGATTATATGGCTAGAGAATAATATTAAAGTTTCATCACGGTTAGAATATCGCTGTATAAACTGATTATATGGCGAGAGAATAATATTAAAGTTTCATCACGGTTAGGATATCGCTGTATAAACTGATTATATGGCTAGAGAATAATATTAAAGTTTCATCACGGTAAGGATATCGCTGTATCAACTGATTATATGGCGAGAGAATAATATTAAGGTTTCATCACGGTTAGGATATCGCTGTATAAACTGATTATATGGCGAGAGAATAATATCAATGTATGATCACGGTTAGAATATCGCTGTATAAACTGATTATATGGCTAGAGAATAATATTAAACTTTCATCACGGTTAGAATATCGCTGTATAAACTGATTATATGGCAAGAGAATAATATTAAAGTTTCATCACGTTTAGAATATCGCTGTATAAACTCATGATTATATGGCTAGAGAATAATATTAAACTTTCATCACGGTTAGAATATCGCTGATAAACTGATTATATGGCGAGAGAATAATATTAAAGTTTCATCACGGTTAGAATATCGCTGTATAAACTCATGATAATATGGCTAGAGAATAATATTAAAGTTTCATCACGGTTAGAATATCGCTGTATAAACTGATTATATGGCTAGAGAATAATATTAAAGTTTCATCACGGTTAGGATATCGCTGTATAAACTGATTATATGGCAAGAGAATAATATTAAAGTTTCATCACGGTTAGAATATCGCTGTATAAACTGATTATATGGCAAGGGAATAATATTAAAGTTTCATCACGGTTAGAATATCGCTGTATAAACTGATTATATGGCAAGAGAATAATATTAAAGTTTCATCACGGTTAGAATATCGCTGTATAAACTGATTATATGGCAAGAGAATAATATTAAGGTTTCATCACGGTTAGAATATCGCTGTATAAACTCATGATTATATGGCAAGAGAATAATATTAAAGTTTCATCACGGTTAGAATATCGCTGTATAAACTCATGATTATATGGCTAGAGAATAATATTAAAGTTTCATCACGGTTAGAATATCGCTGTATAAACTGATTATATTGCTAGAGAATAATATCAAAGTTTCATCACGGTTAGGATATCGCTGTATAAACTGATTATATGGCTATAGAATAATATTAAAGTTTCATCACGTTTAGAATATCGCTGTATAAACTCATGATTATATGGCAAGAGAATAATATCAAAGTTTCATCACGGTTAGAATATCGCTGTATGAACTGATTATATGGCGAGAGAATAGTATTAAAGTTTCATCACGGTTAGAATATCGCTGTATAAACTCATGATTATATGGCAAGAGAATAATATTAAAGTTTCATCACGGTTAGAATATCGCTGATAAACTGATTATATGGCTAGAGAATAATATTAAAGTTTCATCACGGTAAGGATATCGCTGTATAAACTGATTATAATGCTAGAGAATAATATCAAAGTTTCATCACGGTTAGAATATCGCTGTATAAACTGATTATATGGCGAGAGAATAATATTAAGGTTTCATCACGGTTAGAATATCGCTGTATAAACTCATGATTATATGGCTAGAGAATAATATTAAACTTTCATCACGGTTAGAATATCGCTGATAAACTGATTATATGGCGAGAGAATAATATTAAAGTTTCATCACGGTTAGAATATCGCTGTATAAACTGATTATATGGCAAGAGAATAATATTAAAGTTTCATCACGGTTAGAATATCGCTGTATAAACTGATTATATGGCTAGAGAATAATATTAAAGTTTCATCACGGTTAGAATATCGCTGTATAAACTGATTATATGGCTAGAGAATAATATTAAGGTTTCATCACGGTTAGAATATCGCTGATAAACTGATTATATGGCGAGAGAATAATATTAAAGTTTCATCACGGTTAGGATATCGCTGTATAAACTGATTATATGGCGAGAGAATAATATTAAAGTTTCATCACGGTTAGAATATCGCTGTATAAACTCATGATTATATGGCTAGAGAATAATATCAATGTATGATCACGGTTAGAATATCGCTGTATAAACTGATTATATGGAGAGAGAATAATATTAAAGTTTCATCACGGTTAGGATATCGCTGTATAAACTGATTATATGGCGAGAGAATAATATTAAAGTTTCATCACGGTTAGGATATCGCTGTATAAACTCATGATAATATGGCTAGAGAATAATATTAAAGTTTCATCACGGTTAGGATATCGCTGTATAAACTGATTATATGGCGAGAGAATAATATTAAAGTTTCATCACGGTTAGGATATCGCTGATAAACTGATTATATGGCGAGAGAATAATATTAAAGTTTCATCACGGTTAGGATATCGCTGATAAACTGATTATATGGCGAGTGAATAATATTAAAGTTTCATCACGGTTAGGATATCGCTGATAAACTGATTATATGGAGAGAGAATAATATTAAAGTTTCATCACGGTTAGAATATCGCTGTATAAACTGATTATATGGCTAGAGAATAATGTTAAAGTTTCATCACGGTTAGAATATCGCTGTATAAACTGATTATATGGCAAGAGAATAATATTAAAGTTTCATCACGGTTAGAAATCGCTGTATAAACTGATTATATGGCAAGAGAATAATATTAAGGTTTCATCACGGTTAGAATATCGCTGTATAAACTCATGATTATATGGCAAGAGAATAATATTAAAGTTTCATCACGGTAAGAATATCGCTGTATAAACTCATGATTATATGGCTAGAGAATAATATTAAAGTTTCATCACGGTAAGAATATCGCTGTATAAACTGATTATATTGCTAGAGAATAATATCAAAGTTTCATCACGGTTAGGATATCGCTGTATAAACTGATTATATGGCTATAGAATAATATTAAAGTTTCATCACGTTTAGAATATCGCTGTATAAACTCATGATTATATGGCTAGAGAATAATATTAAAGTTTCATCACGTTTAGAATATCGCTGTATAAACTCATGATTATATGGCAAGAGAATAATATCAAAGTTTCATTACGGTTAGAATATCGCTGTATGAACTGATTATATGGCAAGAGAATAGTATTAAAGTTTCATCACGGTTAGAATATCGCTGATAAACTGATTATATGGCTAGAGAATAATATTAAAGTTTCATCACGGTTAGAATATCGCTGTATAAACTCATGATTATATGGCAAGAGAATAATATTAAAGTTTCATCACGGTTAGAATATCGCTGATAAACTGATTATATGGCTAGAGAATAATATTAAAGTTTCATCACGGTAAGGATATCGCTGTATAAACTGATTATATTGCTAGAGAATAATATCAAAGTTTCATCACGGTTAGAATATCGCTGTATAAACTGATTATATGGCTAGAGAATAATATTAAAGTTTCATCACGGTTAGAATATCGCTGTATAAACTGATTATATGGCGAGAGAATAATATTAAAGTTTCATCACGGTTAGGATATCGCTGTATAAACTGATTATATGGCGAGAGAATAATATTAAAGTTTTATCACGGTTAGGATATCGCTGATAAACTGATTATATGGCTATAGAATAATATTAAAGTTTCATCACGGTTAGGATATCGCTGATAAACTGATTATATGGCGAGAGAATAATATTAAAGTTTCATCACGGTTAGGATATCGCTGATAAACTGATTATATGGCGAGTGAATAATATTAAAGTTTCATCACGGTTAGGATATCGCTGATAAACTGATTATATGGAGAGAGAATAATATTAAAGTTTCATCACGGTTAGAATATCGCTGTATAAACTGATTATATGGCTAGAGAATAATGTTAAAGTTTCATCACGGTTAGAATATCGCTGTATAAACTGATTATATGGCAAGAGAATAATATTAAAGTTTCATCACGGTTAGAAATCGCTGTATAAACTGATTATATGGCAAGAGAATAATATTAAGGTTTCATCACGGTTAGAATATCGCTGTATAAACTCATGATTATATGGCAAGAGAATAATATTAAAGTTTCATCACGGTAAGAATATCGCTGTATAAACTCATGATTATATGGCTAGAGAATAATATTAAAGTTTCATCACGGTAAGAATATCGCTGTATAAACTGATTATATTGCTAGAGAATAATATCAAAGTTTCATCACGGTTAGGATATCGCTGTATAAACTGATTATATGGCTATAGAATAATATTAAAGTTTCATCACGTTTAGAATATCGCTGTATAAACTCATGATTATATGGCTAGAGAATAATATTAAAGTTTCATCACGTTTAGAATATCGCTGTATAAACTCATGATTATATGGCAAGAGAATAATATCAAAGTTTCATTACGGTTAGAATATCGCTGTATGAACTGATTATATGGCGAGAGAATAGTATTAAAGTTTCATCACGGTTAGAATATCGCTGATAAACTGATTATATGGCTAGAGAATAATATTAAAGTTTCATCACGGTTAGAATATCGCTGTATAAACTCATGATTATATGGCAAGAGAATAATATTAAAGTTTCATCACGGTTAGAATATCGCTGATAAACTGATTATATGGCTAGAGAATAATATTAAAGTTTCATCACGGTAAGGATATCGCTGTATAAACTGATTATATTGCTAGAGAATAATATCAAAGTTTCATCACGGTTAGAATATCGCTGTATAAACTGATTATATGGCTAGAGAATAATATTAAAGTTTCATCACGGTTAGAATATCGCTGTATAAACTGATTATATGGCGAGAGAATAATATTAAAGTTTCATCACGGTTAGGATATCGCTGTATAAACTGATTATATGGCGAGAGAATAATATTAAAGTTTTATCACGGTTAGGATATCGCTGATAAACTGATTATATGGCGAGAGAATAATATTAAAGTTTCATCAGGGTTAGGATATCGCTGATAAACTGATTATATGGCGAGAGAATAATATTAAAGTTTCATCACGGTTAGGATATCGCTGTATAAACTGATTATATGGCTAGAGAATAATATTAAGGTTTCATCACGGTTAGAATATCGCTGTATTAACTGATTATATGGAGAGAGAATAATATTAAAGTTTCATCACGGTTAGGATATCGCTGTATAAACTGATTATATGGCTAGAGAATAATATTAAAGTTTCATCACGGTTAGGATATCGCTGATAAACTGATTATATGGCGAGAGAATAATATTAAAGTTTCATCACGGTTAGGATATCGCTGTATAAACTCATGATTATATGGCTAGAGAATAATATTAAAGTTTCATCACGGTTAGAATATCGCTGTATAAACTGATTATATGGAGAGAGAATAATATTAAAGTTTCATCACGGTTAGAATATCGCTGTATAAACTGATTATATGGCGAGAGAATAATATTAAAGTTTCATCACGGTTAGGATATCGCTGTATAAACTGATTATATGGCGAGAGAATAATATTAAAGTTTCATCACGGTTAGGATATCGCTGATAAACTGATTATATGGCGAGAGAATAATATTAAAGTTTCATCACGGTTAGGATATCGCTGATAAACTGATTATATGGCGAGAGAATAATATTAAAGTTTCATCACGGTTAGGATATCGCTGATAAACTGATTATATGGAGAGAGAATAATATCAAAGTTTCATCACGGTTAGAATATCGCTGATAAACTGATTATATGGAGAGAGAATAATATTAAAGTTTCATCACGGTTAGAATATCGCTGTATAAACTCATGATTATATGGCTAGAGAATAATATCAATGTATGATCACGGTTAGGATATCGCTGTATACCTAACATGCTGTGATTGTGGGACTATACACAAAGGATATCAACGCAGTCATTGTGTCTATTGCTGTTGTATATTTGTTGTCTTACTTCAGACAATCTAAAGGATACTATGCTATATGAAAGTATGATTAACTCATTTACGGAGAAAACTCAGACGGTTATCAAAACAAGACACTTAAAGTCTATTATTCCTAAATGGATTGTGACACATTATAATGAAATGTAGCGTCAAACTGAGATGCAAGTCGGTCAAAATAAATTAAATTATGAGAAGTGGTTGTATCAGGCGTTTCTAGTCAGCTTGCCGACAGCTTTTATAGAATTTGTTGCGTCAAAATATCAAACATTTCAAATTAAATAGCAATTGCATAACAAACGCACTTCCTGATTTGTGATCATCAATAATGTAAGTATAATTATTATTAATAGTCAAATCATCAAATGTGTTTTCACTTATAGTCCTTTACCTCAATCACAATTCACAAAATCACACACATTTAAATGTACTTGATATGCATATATGATTTGTCGGCGCATGTTTTAGATAATATAGACATTCGTTGATTATTCGTTCGATTTATAAAACATTTTGACAGAATGATATCGTGGATATTTTTATTAAAAAGTTTGGTTTTACTGCATATCTTCATTTTCTTGCTATCTGCAAACATGGCTTCCAATATCCGTCTTTTCACGATTGTTCAGTATATTGAAGCGATATTAAATACTCTAAAACTTTCGGATTTCGCATGAAACGATATCAGATTATAGTATATTATGTTATCTTAACATCGACGTCGCAATAAAGGTGGGCGACTTATGTCGGAAAACACTCGTAAATACGACGCCAAGTTTCACGATATTGCTGCATTTAGATATAAAATGGAAAGAGATTGAATATCAATTTTAGAAGAGAATATGTCCGTATCAAACGTCAGACAAATGTCAATTTAAATCCCAATACCACAATGATTAACAAACAAAAACTTAGGTTTTGAGATATCTCTCGATAAAATTCAAAAGCCATTATGGAGATGTTACAAAACCTTTGTGAAATTATAGCAAAGGGAATATTCTGAGTGTGCGTTGAAGATGCAAAGAAGTGTAGTAGACGACATGGGGCTTGCTATGAAGAATTTTGAAGCAATTCGGAAATAAATGATGATTTCAATTCGACAGCGACACCGAGTCTGGCATCTGCTATTTTAAAGTGATTATTAAGTGCAAGAAAACTTGTAAAATTATAGTGTTTGGTTTGAGATCTGAATAAAATGAATGAATAAAAGTTTTAACTTTTATCCGAAATGTCTCAATTTGTCATGGCCACTAGTTGTTTTCTGCAAATTACAGGCGTGAAATAATGAGTACTTAAGAGGAACTGTATGAAGTTCTCATTAAGCAGCAATAACGTGATGTATGAGTCTTCTGTTCAAGTCTGTAACGGTGTATCGGTGTAACGATATATCGCAATACAAGAAAATGAATATTGAACCCGCTTTTTATGATTATAGCACCTTCGTAATTCTAAGACTAGTAATTTTCCCTTTATATTTCCAAACATTACCCAATAAACACTGTTGATAATAGTTCTAATCGCAAGGCATGTCAGACAAATACAGGTTATCCGAAAACAGGCGTGAAAAAGATCTTATTTGCACTAATGTATAAAAGTAAAAATTGACGTCTTTGAAGAATTATAAAACAGGTTTTGGCACAACAAGGTATCATGTCTGGGTTTGAAAACAGAAAACAATATATATCAGAATCTGACAAATGATAAAACATTATATTACATGTATTAGCCTTTGTGAACAGCTCTTCTCTTACATCGTTATATACCGGACAATTCCAAATAACATGTAACTCACTTTCTATTGTATTATTGTCACAGAATGGACAGATCCTAGACTCCTCTGGTAAACCTTCGTATCGTCCAGATTCAATCCTAATTGGGGCAACTTCCAATCGATAACTTTTGAATTCGGACGTTTTTTATTTGGAGCTGACAAAACAATAAAATTATCAAAGTTGCGGAGCATGTCTTTGCATTAGTATTTGCTTCAATAGGTTGTTAAAGCATGACCCTTGTCACTTTGAATGTCATAACAATATCATTAAAAAACATTTTTTTTTAAAAGATGAAAAGAACACTATCATAATACACCAATTATAGTCTTCATTGTTAATTGTACAGTTACTTTCTTATATATCTATATTTTAATCTTTATTTTTATCTACGCTTAAGTCTGATTTGACAATTGAAAAAAATTAGCTAGCCCTCTTTAAATAGCACGCCTTTTCTTCTGTCATTAAAGGTATAAATAATTCATACCCTGGTGTATTGATATCGCAACTTCCAAGTAAGATTAATTAACAATCGATATTGTGATTAGAACACCAAAATAACTTTATAACATGATTATTTACATCAATTAAATACCAATTTGTTTACGTTAGTTACACGTTTTATAGGAGACAACTCCGTAGCTACTAATTTTTTGATGAAATAATGTCCCTTTACATATCAAACATAGATAATCTGAGCCAACAACTCAGAGCCGTTTACGATCTAACTAAAATCTTAGTAAAACAATGATAACAAGAAATATCTTGAAAAGAGATGGTAGGCCCAATTTGAAGATTAAGATTTGTTGTTCAACATAAAACTGCCGAGATGTTAAGATTGCGGTTCACTCCAGATCCAAAATGGATTTCGGTAAATTCTTTATCGAAAGGTTAACCAATCCGCGTCCATGTTTCAAACGTTGTTCGGTTGAAAATAAATTGTCTTGGTGCTTTACGTATAAATTGATTGGTTTACACAACACTGATATGCAAATAGCAAAACCTTGATAGTACGGCTGCGCCGAAAAATATCTTCTAGTATGTAGCCAGACTATTAGAAGGTATGTATATCCAGTGATATTTTTTCAAATCAGTGACAACGAAATTCAGCTAGTCGTACGTTTTTCTATTTATTGCTCGTGAGCAATTTCCAATCTGTCACTGCTACTTTTTGTAGTTTTTTATTCGGACAGTTAATTAATTGAGTTGTATCTGTACAATTCTTATGAGTAGGAAAATGGCCATTAAATGCATTCGCTGAATAATTGATGATGGTGATTTGTCTCGGATTAATGAATAACCACGACATTTTACAGCTTGTTGGAATTTACGATTGCCTGTTTGCGCTGGTATGGAAAATGTATCTTATCAATGTCTGACTGTTTCATTCGTTCATTTGATTTCATGACGAATGTAATTATATGAATACAAGGAACCAGTCTTCCACTATTTGGATCGATATATTAGTGGCTTATTAAATAGCTATTTCATATTTATTTCTCCTTTTACTGAACTCACTGTAGCTAGAAATAGGTGTATGTGTATACTTGGACTTTTTTCAAATTTTTATTAACGTTATTGTCATTTAAGTTATTTATTTTATTTAGTAAGTTGTAAGAACTGATACCTTTCACTCTTGGTGACTGTTCCCCGATGCGTCTTATCATAACACGTGCCGCTTATTCAAGGCGTGCAATGGACGAGATTCGAACCTACGACCCTCGGATCAGGAGGTCTGTGGTCCACACCTAGACCACCATTTTTCCGTCTTTGTCCAATTCATAGCATGTTTGGCGAAATTCAATAACGCTCATATAAAAACGTTGCATGATGAAAACACTACAAATGCATACCATAATTTCCTCAATGTCTAGTTTGACTTTCGAAATTATTTCTGTCGGATTGCATTTCTGCGTCAAAATAAAATAACAACAGTATTTATGTGGAGAAATTTCAATCACAAAATATTTCAAAATTTCTTAAATCTGGTCATATATTATTACAGCGTATACAACCTCATTAAAATCATCTACAAAAAGATGTGCTTTAGGATTGATCTGAGCTTTTAGAGATTGAGATATAAACTACTTAACTATGAATCAGAAATATCGTATGAAAGTGAGGTTGCGATATGTAGTCATATGTAATACTAGTTTCAGTCATCTTTAACTATCTTTACGAGGCTTTTAAAAGAAAAGAGAGTGCGTTGAAAACATAAACATGATGATTGGAAAGCATTTAATGATTCGACCAGAAACGAGGACTTTATGGGGGGAAACATCAATGGTAATAGAACAGAGTCATGCAATCATAATGCGTCCTCATCATTGGGACAATATTTATAGAAGATACACACGCACTATTTGCTACTCTCAGAATGTCATATTATTAGAATTTGATAATTAAACAAGACTTAGTGTTTTACAAGTTCGTATAATTATGCTCAAAGACATTTACTTGATTTTGTGTCTGAAAATAGGAGTTCGAACCGTCAACCTCTTCGTTGAATGACCGACACTTTATCCACTTCACCATCGCTCCTCTCAATTATGCAATGGAGACAATATATTAATTAAAGCGCATTACATGAAATGTTCGTGTATTTTTTATAATTTAGTGAGCATTTCTTGCTAACTCTTCATTCTGTACAATTGTTACAAAAGACGATTTACAGTGCAAACTCTTCAGAGCTACCATCTCTTGTTCAACAACCTCTCTTAAACGATATTTACAATTATCACGTAGTAATTCATTTTGTACCAATCTGTCCTTTCAAGAGCAACAACCTCTGAACCACAGCCAAAACTTGCATGAAGTACATTATATATCGCATATTGATCCTTTTAGGTTGATGGATATAATTAGTTATGAGTAAAACTGCAAACGTTCCATTAGGTAATTCTAGATATGTAACGATAGATCGAATTAACGGTGGAATCCAATTGTTGATTTTAGATAGTACGAATCGATGGTGAATGTGTTGATCCATTATTCCTTCTACTGTTGGTGTTCTCTATTGTCCACAGCACTCTGCACAAAACATATTATTTATTAAATAACATCTAAATGCTATATGTACTAAGTGGCTTTTGCTGTTGTCGTCGTTTGTTGACTCCATGTACACAAACTACAACACAACAGACCAAGGCTCCCTCGCGGCTATAAATAAACTAGAAAAAAAGGAATTGTGTTTGTTTATTTTCCTTGCATAAACGTACTTCCCCCTTTTCAAACAAATTAACAAAGCTTTGAATTAACAATATATCATTTGGAGATTCATCGACTGTTGCAATATGATCACGATATTATGCTGCTAAAGCATTGCAATAATCCTCTCTGCAACATCAATAGCATGACAATGGTCCGTTCTGCAACATTAATGGTATTGATCGTTTCTCTAATATAAACAGTATTGCAATAGTCCTAACTGCTTCATCGATACCATGGCAATAGTCATTTCTGCAACATCAACAGCATCGCAATAGTCATGCTTTTAATATCGATACCATGACAATAGTCCTTTCTGCAACATTAACAACATGGCAATAGTCCTTTCTGCAAAATTATCAACATGGCAATAGTCCTTTCTGCAACATCAACATCATGACAATAGTGATGCTTGCAATATCAACATCATGGCAATAGTCTTTCTGCAATATCAACAACATGGCAATGTCATGCTTGCAATATCAACATCATGGCAAAAGTCATGCTTGCAATATCACAATCATGGCAATAGTCCTTTCTTCAACATCAACAACATGCCAACAGTCTTTTCTGCAACATCAACAACATGGCAAAAGTCCTTTCTGTAACATCAACGGCATGACAATAGTCCTGAGTGTAATATCAACAACATAACAAAAGTCCTTTCTGCAACACCAACAGCATGACAATAGTCCTGATTGTAATATCAATATCATAGTAGTCGTCCTTTCTGCAATATCAACAGCATGCCAATAGTCCTGATTGCAATATCAATAGCATGGTAGTGGTCATTTCTGCAATATCAAAAGCATAACAATAGTCCTGATATTGCAATATCAATAGCATGCTAGTGGTCCTGATATTGCAATATCAATAGCATGCTAGTGGTCCTTTCTGCAATATCAACAGCATGACAATTGTCCTGATTTCAATATCAATAGCGTGGTAGTGGTCCTTTCTGCAATATCAACAGCATGGCAATATTCCTGATTGCAATATCGGTAGCGTGGTAGTGGTCCTTTCTGCAACATCAACGGCATGACAATAGTCCTGATTGCAATATCAATAGCGAGGTAGTGGTCCTGTCTGCAATATCAAAAGCCCTGCATTTGTCAATGTATACTTCAATAGTCAACCGTATTTTTAATTTACTTATCGAATGCAAAGTTACTAAGTAACCGTGAAATAGGAGGTCATCATATAAGTGTTTCAATTTTCAATATCCAAAGCCATATTTCTAGAAAATGTGAGTCTCCTGTCGGGCTTAATGCCAGGCAAAACTTGTCGACTTCTATAAAAAGAATGTAATAATAAAACATTATAAAAAATTAGACGAGAGCCACGATTATAATCAAACTTATGTGATGTCACGAGGAGACAATGATCGCTTTGGGAATTTGACCTTGGTTGAAATACTGTGAAAACATATAAAAGTTGCTCGTATTGGTGATGGTTCTTCACCATGCAGTGTACATAATTGAATAAATTTACTATGGAGTCTAGACCAAAAAACATTTAACATTATAACTTATATCATACGTTTTAGCCGTTAGCAAAATAACAATCATGACTTGAACAAAATGAACGAGTTCATACCATTGTAATGTCTTATAGTATAACTATATACCAGTGCCATTTATGCCTCCCACATTCCCGTATATGTTGTCCGCATTATGTTGAATACGTCGAACATTGTTCAACCATGAATTAATTTAACCTTCAACACATAGAAATGTTTCAATAGTAGATGTTTTATGATACGACTGAACAACACTTAATTGACCTAACCTAACCTCGTATAGTTAAGCAGACATATTATACAATTATGGATTTTCAACTGTTGTACATGATGTGATTAGCCTGACAGTTAAAAAGTCCATAATTGTTTTTTATATAAATTTTGCGGGTTTTTTACCTGAACATTTTAACAGAATATTTAACAATGAGCCGAGTATTTAAATCAAATAAATTGTTTATACATGTCGTTTGGGGTTGATCTCTGTAACTGAACCAATGAATGTACTAATCATGGTCATCCGAAACGCGCTTCGGTAATTTTCGTTCCATTCATAAAAAACCGAGCGCTTTGTAAAGGAAACTTATTTGAATTTCCCTGATGTTATTATTAAGCCAGTAAATACCACCGTATATATTTCAACAACAACTGGCAACGTCTTGCATTGCTATGGTGTGCAGACCGATTGTACGTCAATTGTACATCGAACTATATACACTTAACAAAACTAAGTTTGATAACATATAATTCTAAATGCATTTTTTGTAAAACTGTATAACACTATACGTTCTTGTTTGTTCAAAAATGCGTTTGTTTTTCGCCCTCTCTATTACGACTTACCGATTGTCCATGTCTTACCCGGACATGTGCCGCTGAGCTGTACATAGTCTGAGATTCACATTCATTTCTCAGGGCCACGATGCGATTATAATTGGATCTACTATTAGGTAGTTACCCTGTTTCACAACAGAGTTACACAAGTATAGCGGCTTGTGAGTATAGTATTACGATTTGTGTTGAACAAATAAAACATCGAATCCTCAATCTGAACCATTTATCAGTGAGTACCATCTGTCGATGGTTGCATAGCAATTCAAATTCAATGTTACCATAAATAGAATTTCGAACAATTTGTTGACGGACGACTGCGCCATCTACCAAACGCTATAAAACGCTAAAATATGTCTTTTCCGAGTGTCGGTGATTTTATTTTAGTGTATATGTGTTGAATTTTGTATCGACGAGTTAAATGCATTTTTGTGAATTCATCTTTGACACCAGATATGGCGATATTCCTGGAGAAATCTGAGCACATGTATACGCAGCTTTCCGTGCCTTTTAGCTGGCTTATCGCATTGGATTGTCTCCCTTGAAAATGACCCGAAAATCGATATCGAGTTTCCAGCTCAGTTTTGATCAATAGATTATATAGGGAAATTAGTTTTATATGTAAATTTAAACACTTTATCTTAATACTAGAATATTTTAGCAGTTATGACAATATTCTGCAATATACTTTCTTTCATTTAGTGTAAAAATGTTTATTCTAACTAAACATCTTCTTGCTTCCAATTTGATTTTAAAAGTATCGCCTTTTATTACATAGAACAAAGAGTACAAATGCGTACAATTGTCCATTTCCAAAAGATTAGGGGCTAATAAATCATATTCTCCATGAGGTGAACACATTTAAGCAGTTAAGTCTGTTTTCTTGATTAAATGAACAATATTATGGTGTTTTTTTATAATTTAAAACAATCCATTTCTTCTTGCTTCCATTCTTTGTTAAAGTTAGTAATGTACTAAACAAATCTCGATTTTCTTTCATTATTCTCGTCTGCTATGTTGTTGTTGTTGTTGTTGTAACTATCAAGGTTTTAAATTGATTGCTAGTTGTTAATGATTGGTTTTTAATATTATACACCATTTAGTATAATTTATACAGCATTTTATATGATTTATACAGCATTTTATATGATTTAGAACCGTTCTTGTCACGGGGGAATATAATTATTATTGAATTATTTTAATTATTGAATGATGAAGGGAAAATCTTTTCAAACCGTTATAAATCAAATCCGTTTAAATATCATTCTGTCGTTATGATTACCCTGTTATATGCATCTTTGTAATTAATTGTTGTCCTCATTATGTCATGTATTGCATGAAATGAGCGAATCTAAAAAAAGAAAGAAAGAAAAGAATTTAATTGAAGCAAACAAACGTAACAGGCTAAACTGTTTATTGGCGCCTCCCATGAGGGCGGGGCCTTTAATGGAATCACGAAATTTTGGAGGCTATGGTAGGAGCATCTATTTATAATTGAATCTATTTTTTTATTAAGGGTTAAACTGCAGTAAATATTACACGTTACTTTTTGATTTTTATGATTTAGAAGTAAAATATTTTTAATGCATGTGTATTGTCGAATAAATGTCTTTTACAAAGTTAAAACCATATGTTATGATAAATACTTGCTGATCCAAGGTACGGTGTTAAAAAGGAAATACACACCACTGATAGTGTGAAAATGGACTATTCCAAAACGGACGATTCTACATAAACAGCATGTGTGTTAGGTGTCGAAGATAAAATAAAAAATAATTAATTATAAAAAACTTCATTTTCAATTTACTTATATCAATAATAACACATTGGTACTTGTAACGTGGATATTTTTGCAAGTTACGGAGTTTAAAAGGAAATACACGCCAATGATAGCGTGAAAATGGACTATTCCAAAACCTTTTCCCGCCATTACGCTATCCAAAACATTGTGCACCAGTTTTGCGGCGCCCTTGGATGCTTTGCATCAGTGCATTTCTTGTACTTTATCGTGATGCAAATATTATGTTTCTGTGATTTCCTCATTGTCCTTAGTTAAGGGTTTTTGTGGTCACTTTATCACATTGAAATTAGGAACGGCTAAAACAATACTTTATATTTTAATTTAAACACCTTCCCATAGAGGTAGATACAGTGTATACAGATATATTAGTGTTCATAATATGTCATTTTGATGTCTTTTTTTTGCTGTAATGTGGATTGTCTTTCATGTCAGCCTTTTAGTTGTTAACGATTTTAATTGAGAATAGCCATGTGCAGTTCTGTTATGTTTTAATTTCGAATACACTAGATATTGTTGTTTACGCTTTATTGGGTTCTAAACACGGCATCTGATTAAAGTGATATATCCGGATGTAGCGATTATACAAACTGTTAATTAACACCGAAAGCGCTTTTAGGGAGGAATTTGGGGAAATATATGACTTTTATAGAATAGCCTCGAGATGAAATATTGGTAGGCTATGTTGGGTGGCAATATACAGCTTGACGTTTTTATCTGTAAATGTGTGAACTTTAACACAGTAACATTTGATTACAATCAATACAATTCTGGCGATGATTCTGGTTAACGTTATACTGAAGTGAAAATATTAAAAGTGATGCTATTTATATGAACCACGCTAAATTCGATCCTTGTCTTTATATTTATTGTAATAAAGATGTTGCAATTATTCAGACAAAGGACCTATATAACCTACATAACGGAAATAAAAACACGAGATTTGACATTTGTTACATATATACACAGAACTCATAGAATGATCAGGATAAATGCCAAAACCTGCTTTTTAATTATTCACAGACGTCAATAGTTATCATGTAAGTTGTAAGCCATGTATTACCAAAATACTCTTGCTGTTATTATAAGCTAGTTTTCTGATCTTATAAATTATCTTTAAATAGTCTGCGACAATACCAGTAATCATTTTCACATACTTGCGATATAACAAACCTACTTACAAAAATGTATTATTGATTTTACAAATTAGCAGCATATTTTCTGTTTTCACTGAAATTTTAGTTTTTGCCGTTATTGCTGGAAATGAAAGTATTATTGATTTTCACTTTCAAGTCATTGTTGTTCTATACACCCCCAATAATATATAAAGTCAAACTATAGCCCGAGGCAATTTCAACATGCTGTCGAAACTGAGTGGGGTGGCTAAGGTAGTCGCTAACGATAATGATCAAGAGACATTAAATTCGAGTATATTTTATAGCATGGAGCCACTATCGATTATTGACCAGTCTGACAGGTGTCATTTTCGTGTGGAAGGGAGACAATTCAAGTAAGAGGAAATAGCTTAAACAAAGCCGATAATCAAGGGAGATCATTCTTGATATTTATCCCAGAAAGCTGCACATGTTCTGAATCGTAATTCCGTCGATTTTATGGAGTGACATTCAATTATTAATTCAAATGTATCATTTAATTGAAAAAAAGTATTTCCTGTGATGAAAATACACAGACTATAGTGATGCTCCGGTAGTCAAGCCACGGACGTCACATCTCTATACTGTCGCTGTACAACGTTCTGTTACGAAGACGCGTGTAAAAGTCGGAGAACAGAGACACGTATGCGGGGCTTAATGCTTCGGTCACTTATATGTTTCACCGGAAAACATGCTGTGTACTAGTGTGTAGTGCATTCACAATTAGTTTGATGGTGTAGAATCGGTGTTCTATCCATAGTTTTCATGTTGAAACAGGGAGGTATAAAAACATTCCTCGTGGTGATAGGAACTTAAGTCATTGTTTAGAAAATCGAAATATTCATAGCCGTGTGTGAATTCCATGTGTTTTTTCAATGCTCATAAATTTGACCATATTAGTGGACAATATATATTCAACTGATATATGGAAATAACAATATTGACAGTTTTAATAGGATTTTAAGTACAGAAAATCCAAGAGTAATATACAAATTAGCATTGTTCATAGACAAACTTTTGAATTCGTGGAATTATGATTCGCTGTAAACTATCATAATATATGTACTAGAATATGTGACACAACTATTATACTATATTTGGAAACCATTGTGCTGCAGTGGCATGCATTTTGGACCGGTGGCCTTTATCTACTAACTAAATTTGACTTGACTTTGGATAGTGTTTTATTTGATGCACCGATTCAGACTTTAATGATAAGCAACTGATTCGGTTAACATTAGTCTTAATATATATACGCAGTCGCTCGTATGATATATGATTTATTGTGAAAATATAAGCAAGTGATTCGGTTAACATTAGTCTTAATATATATACGCAGTCGCTCGTATGATATATGATTTATTGTGAAAATAAACGCTGTACAAATGATTAATCGTTGGTATGATGATATTAGATAATGGGTTCCCCTATTTAGAAATCTAAAGCAATGCTCAGTGGTTTGGAAATCAATATGCGTATCAGTCTGTTCAGTCTTTGTTCTTTATATATCAAATTAAATTTCTTCGCGAGAGGAGAGACGCTACTTCAGGAACCAAGCGTCTGTCAGAATGTGATTTATACAAATATTGTTCATAGAATTGACTTAAAACAGACACATACAGTCTGTTTGTTTCATTGTGGAATAAATCTGCAAAAGAACAGTCGATTTTTGCACCGTGCAGCCAACTCACATGGGTATTGTCATTTTAGGTAATTGGCTTTGTTTGTACGGATAACCTAAATTATGATTTTGAAATGTTGATATTTGAGACGAATGTGTTTTCCGGGCCTTTCTTTTCTTATTATTAAGCAAAACCAAATTCATTATTAAATCAACAATATATTAGGAATCTCAGTAACAAGTTTAGCTGAGAGAAGGCGTTTTTGATGTGTGTTTTCATGGTTTGGTTCTTCGCTCGCTCACTCCATTTTGTATAAGAAAAGTCCCAATAACCATGAATTAGTTTAGTGAGGCCTGAAGGAAAAAATAAATAAATATTATGCCATAGTGTTCATTGTATTTAACGTGTAAAGAAAACATTAAAAAGTGTCCTAACACACATCATAAAGAAACAAGAAATGTCTTGAAGAAAGATGGTCGGCGCAATTTGAAGGTTAGGATTTGTTGTGCAACATAAAAATACGATTGCTGGTCACTCCAGATCCAAAATGGATTTCTGTAAATTCACCGAAATCAGTGGATTTCGGTAAGGTAACCGTACCCTTTATAGAAAGGTTAACCAATCCGCGTCAAGGTTACAAATGTTGTTTGGTTGAAGAGATATTGCCTTGGTGGTTAACGTAAGATTTGATTGGTTTACACAACACAGATATGCAAAAAGCAAAACCATGTAAGTACGGCTGCACCGAAAAATTGCGGTTGAATTATTTTTCTCAACTTGTACTTTTACGAACATTTCCGTAGAATCGACAAACAAAAACTAGAGCTTCATTCTGTCATCGATCTGAAGTAAACTGATACACTCTAGTCATAGAATGTTTTACAATCACGTCAAACAAAAGTCGACAGTTGTATCCGGATTTACAATCTCAATAAAACCAACCATTTAGCATCATCAGGTTTCCCGACAAAAGTTCATGTTGGTGGGTCGATAATCCCTGAAATGTATAATACGTAGATACTTGTTTTCCTGCATTCCATATGGTAAGACTCCATGGTGCCACTGTCAGGTTACCCTGGATATTACAACCTCTCATCAAAACTGTGTTTCTTTTATGACATGCCTGGTTTTTCCGATATCATATGATATATTCATAAACGGGGACACTGTGTCCAGTATCAGCAATTAGTATCTGTGATAGAATGGATGTGTTGACAAATTTATGACAATATTTGCTGAGGGATTTAATATTAGTGTTATCAAAGCATTTTTTGATGACAGCGACTCTATTGTAAGGCGACGATTTGTTCGGGGAGATTACCAATAAACATTTGATCGTTTAGCGAGATTGATGCATGTACGATATTTGGAGCAATACGTTATAACAAGATTCCATCTTTAAAAGTGTAGATCCCATTAAAAGGGTAATTTCCTTTAGAAATTGTGTTCAATATAGTGTACAAGGACGTGTTGTGGACTCAAGTCGAAATGTTTAAAAAGTTTCCGTCATTAACAGACCTGAAATGGAAAGGTTCCATGCCTTCATTACGCAGTGATACAGAAACATATCGTGGTTCAACTCTCAGTTTGAATGTTTCATCATCATCGGATGTAAGTCCACTGTTTAATGGACCGGCATCTCCGTATTTACTTAGAAAAGTCAGGTATTACATTGTTTGAATACTAAAATACTCTGATAAATATAATCTGTATAAAATTGGCAATATTTTAATGGTTCCATTTTAACTATCTCACCATATTTTTTCAGCAATAAATTGTCTTTTTTTACAATTTTCTTTGTATTAAGGTATTATTCAGAAATAATTATCCATCTTGACGAAAATCATTCACGAATAGTACATACATTTGTCATTTTCCTATATTTCGTCGGACATAAATATTCATAATCGTTTGTGTCTCGTGCTTATCAATCTGACCGTCATTTGCACATTCTATACATTCTCTGTTGAAAGTCTGTCTGCGTTTGTTTTATGTAGAAATATTAGTTTTGCTTTTATCCTTCGAGTTTATCATCATATGACATCATAAAGAAGAGGACAATGTATGCGTTGATAATGGACTTTTTTTGCTTTAATTCCGTTTTATGAAGCTACGTATAATTCAGATCATCCCATTCATTCTGACTCGCTCACAGTGCAACAAATGTTTTTCTACAATCCAATTTAGCTTAGCCTTTCTTGATTCGCAGTTTTAATCAAAATAAAGGCCAACAACAAATGTCAACGAAATCTGGAATATTATCCGTGTCTGTCAACCAACAATGTGTTCATTACAGAGACTTTGGCAAATATTTTTATTGGACTATTAACGGGTGAATGTTGTATTAACGCAACGTAGCAAATGCAGTGTATTCTCTGCGTGTATAGAATGTCAAATTATCGTCCAAAATAGTTGAAAATACTCAGCTATACATATAACGAACAAACCGGTACATAATAATCTATGTAAACGGTCTTGTATGTTTACCGACAGTTCCAAGGCTGCAATTCGTTGTATGGTTACTATTTCGTTTTGCGTTTTGAATGTATGTTCTATTTCCCTTTCCCGTATGCAATTATTTCACTTTATATAAAGTTCAGGTTATTTTCTGTCCAGTTTCGGCCTATTGTTGCTAGCTGTCTTGACTTGTCCTGTGGTCTTTTCCATCCATTAATTTACCCCCCTTCACTGTTTGTCCTCTTTGATTCTCCTTGTTATACCTTGTGGTCTGACGGGCTATTCATTGCGCCTCTGTTCCTCTATAACGTATGTACATTTTAACCTCAGCAAGTGCCTTATGTTTAATGGACTGATATTTCCCGGAGGTCCGTGTGGGGAGTCTGTTCATTTACTTGAACGTATGAATATTTTCAACAAATGTGTGGTACAGTTAGTTTGTAACAACTTCAATAAAATTGAATAATGCGTGTAAATAAATGTACATCAAAACACAATTGCACGACCTTTCTGGCATTATCCAGCGACTTGTTAGATATTTCCATAAAACCACAACTTAGGTATTTTTTTTAAACATGTGGGAGAACATTAATACGATATTTACGTACTGATAGTGTGTCTAAATTAAAGTTATGACACAAGGTACAAGCGTATAATAAATAATTATCAGACCTGACTTAGATGATTAGACAATATTTATACCGTAGTCGTAGTCGTATTTTGTGTTGAATCCGTTTGACCATCAGATCTATTGAAAACATATGAATTATTGTTGACTTTGTCTGATTAACGATATGTTGACAAACATAACATTGTTTTAGTTTGATGTCTACAGTACATAAAACTGTGACAATGATTCGTCGGTAATTAAATGTATAGTTACTGTCTGTAGGTATGTGTAGCACAATAATTATGGATACGTATGTCTTCATTCAAACCATAATGTATGAATTACGAGTTATTCATTCCCAGTCGAGCGTTTACAACCTGCAGACTTAAACAAATCAGTGTCCAGTTTACAAACGAAGTTTGGCTGTCCAAAGGTTGCTTCGACATTTAACTTAAGATTTGATTGACTACGCATTGCGTTGACTCATGTAGCAAAAGCGATCACAATACAGCTGTGCTGAAAATTTTAAATGACACTTCTGTATCATATTTAAAATTTATTCATAGTAACGATCCTGTTGACACAGATCATCGTAATTCAACATATTGACGAATCTGTTTGAAAGAAAACAACATTCTTTACTGCTTAGTCAAATTCAATATCACACCGGCACAAATTAAGCATCAGAATGCAATGCTCAATGCAAAGTAACGCCATGATTACGACGGTAAACACAAAATGCACGGCGTATTCCGTTGGCTAGCATACAACCATTATTGTCTTCCTTCCGTCCGCCGGGTTAGCTCCGTCGGTATAACTACTGCTAATTCAGATGTCAATGATTCGTACCTTTGTTGAGGCATGTTTTCTTCCGTGTCAATTTAACTGAAGATAATACATCAAAGTCATGTGCCTCTACCTCTGATTTACGTGTGAAGTTTACAGTTGCCTGCAGAGGATCAGGCTACTTCGAGTTGGTAACGTGTAGGCACTGCTTAGGTCAACTGACCGCCATATCTAACTGAAATACTGCTAGGAAATGACATATAAACCTAAAAACCATTGAATTATAAATAGAATGTTGAGCCGATTGACAGACAAGGTTTCTTAAAAGATACATTACAATAACTATAAAAAAACTTATACCATAAATATGTGAATCACATGTTTATCAATCCGGATATTTGTAATCAGTGTTAACTTTAATTGACATGTTTACGCACGAATGCTGACAAGAATATTTGGTCAACACAAAGAAGCATGAACTAATAATATCTAGACATGCAACAGCTAAGGAAACTAAATCAAATTCACGACGTGTGCGAATCTAATTAAAGTCCGACTAAATTGCTATTGAATGGCGTTGTTGTTCAAACTCTGTTGTCTGGGAAATACAAAGCAACAACACATAGATGTAAACAAACACCAACATAGACTTTTATTTCGGAATAAAACAAATGATACTTTTTATATTTTAGCCGTTCTTATCAGTTTTTATGTTTAGTATGTTCTCATATTTCAATGTTTTACATTAAGGTATTAGATCTGAACAGATACCCACTATCTAATAAACGACGTAGTTCTTGCCTTTCTAGTCTGAAAAAGTGGCAAGCACTATCAACACTTAATAACAAAATCAATATATACAAATTTACATTATTAATTTCCATGTAGAATATCTCATTTTATCTCTATTTACCATCATGCTTTAGGCAGTTCTACATTCTTCGGGGATTCAGTAACATTGATATCGGTCAAATATGAGTTATATGGAAACTCAAATATCTATCAATTTTAAAATAAGGGCCGGGAAACTTTCGCATTACGTACGTACCTGAAATTGATATCAGTAAAATCTCTCAATTGTGATGGAGCTTTGACACTATCAGACTCTTCTCTGCAAATTGTTTTGTAAGTGATATCGTTGTCTTTGTAGTCAGTATATTTCTAGTTCAATAAATTCATTAAATGTTCCCCCGCAACTTTTTGTCAGGTATAATGGGTAACAGCCGATATCTTTTTCGAGTGTACTTCAATGTTGATGTTATTCACATCATCGTGTGGTTGTTTGATGTTAAGCTTGCGATATTAATCTACAAAATGAGCGTTGTTAATCACCCACTTAACACTTAATGCACTCTACTTAAGAGACAAATGGCAATTTGCCACCGAAAATTGCAAGACTTATGTAGCAGAAAACAAAATGCTGTGTTCACAAACATTGCATTCTGTTTGTCTAACTCATTAGTGTATGGTTTAGACTACGGACTATGTCTGGTTTCCCAATTCTCGAAATAATTATTTAAACAAATGAGTTTTCATGTGAAACGACGTACAAAAGCCTTAAATAATATATTTATTTGTCAGTGTATATTTTGTCTTGTCTCATATCCTTCAGTCCTGATTAAGTACTTTAACCACGTGGGACATATAACCCGTAATTTTATTGTACGATTGACGGCTTATGGTGTCAGCGACGTCGTTCTTTACTGTGTATCAATGGTATTTTTCTGTACTTTTCTGAGAGGCATTATATTAAGTTCATCCCTCATTTTAGATTGGGCACTAATCGTGTTCGTTTCTACTTTGCCTGAAGCAATAAGTATATATTACATTGTCTACAATATATGTTATTGCATATTTAAGTGACTTATCTACTTATCTGATCGATTGAGTCTGGATATAACACAATGAGCATAATGCATCCATCTGATATGAGCTAATACTTGCTTTCGAGCGGTAATAGTCCATGTTCCCGAAATGAAACTATTGATTAAACAATTTCTAAACCAAGTTGTTAAAAAGTGCAGCCAATAGAGAAAGTATATAGTTGAAAATAAATAGTTAAATGGAAATACAAGAATGTAATCAGGATTAGGGGGCAAATGTCAGGGTGGTGGAGGAGCCGCCCTCTTGATTGGGGGATCGTGTATTTGAATTCCGCTTTGAGTGAGTTTTTTCCATAGTCTTCTCATTCTCTGAAATAAGGGCGAGTATTGGTTAAAAGCCTAGGAAACAATCACCGAGTGTGATAGGTTGTGAGACTTTGCTTGACAGTTACACAGCATTTGTTCTAGTTTCGTGATATAGCTCTAGGAGCATATAATATCACAATTGTTTTTCTGAACACTTAAGGTCCATTGGTAATTGACATTGCGTGTAGACAGCTTTCATGGCTCAACGACATAGTCGATATTTGGGGACACCACATTTTAGCATTATTCATAGCATGGTGCCTGTAATTGGTGTCTGTCTGCGACATTCAACTTGACAATATACATGCAAAAGAGTGAAAATCCTCCAGCTCTTGTCTAAATCTAAAGCGCCTTGTTCAGTATTTGACGTAATATTTCCCTAAGTGCGACGGTGACCTTTTGCGTTAATTTACAATATACTAAACCTACATTGAATGACATATCAAGTCTCTGTATTGAATACAGATGGTCCTTAATTTCTGCAAAACAAGCAGCTGATAAATAAATAATTACCAGACGCCATCACAAAACCTAATAACAATACAACTTGCATCCTTCCAGCTCTGTAATGTAAGATCAAGATTACAGGCATTTTATAATTACACAACATTGATCAGGCCCATTGTTACACCTACATATCAAACGGATACAGACGGAATTTGGAGGCACTCTCGCAGGAAAAATAAATGATGTTGATATTTCTTACTTTAGATTTGAAACCTCAAGACATTACAATGAAGCAATCATGAGCCTGCACTTTGCCTCAATGCACCTAATAGGTAGATCTATCTAGGTATCCAGTGATTTCCAAACGGGATATTGAATTAAAGTTGTGTGTACGATATATACTAACAGAATGAATGTTATTACGTTAAACGCAATTTTATATTATACGAACCTTTTTTTAAGTGTTCATACCAACATTATTTTAAGTTTTGAGCATCTCCTTTTTATAAATAGATACAAATGTATATCTATATTGTACTCTTGAAATCTAAATTAAAATGTTATGCACTGGAATAACGACAGAATACACAATTCACAAAGTATGTTAATTACCTCTGGTTATGATACACATTATAACACGAGCATATCTGTTATGTTTGATATATGGTTGAGTTAAACAATAATTCATAGAAAAATGGAACCACAAAACAGTTTAGTACATCATAAAAAGAACAATTAAGCAATAATACAGACAAAACGCTATGCAACTCAAACATAAAACGGTTGAAAGCAATGACGACATTAAATCTGAGACATTGCGCGACTGAATGTACCAAAGAATATACACGTACAAGTACAAGTCAGGATCGGATTTACAGTCTCTGGCCTGAACCTAGACAATCGCACTGAAACATTTTCTCTGCATTGCACAACTTTCAAAACGCAATCAGTTGAAAGTGAGTTATAACGATTTAGCCAATGAAATTGAGATGTCTTTTTCATGTTGACAAAAAACCTCTTCAATGATTAGATCAAATTAAAGAAATGTGCTTGTTTGCTGTCGAAACTTATTTTATTCCTCGGCGGATTTTTTTCAGTCTTGATTAACACATACAATGCGTATTGATTGTCAAAACAATCAGTAGGATCTAATTTATCTGAAATTCGATCTTATTTGTCTCAACGATTGTCATATTACTGGTATATTCAGACTGGTTATGACTGCTTAACGTTAGTAATCGTATTAGTTGAGTATGCAATTGATGGCGACCCTGAATTATCATTGACATGTACCTTGTTGTTAGATGACCTATATCTCGGAGTACTAAAATGAAACTTAGATTATTGACAATTACGACACTTCAATCTGTGTCAGAATCAATTGAATTAGTCATAGCAGACACTTATCATCAGCTTTAGTCAAATAGTGTATGTTTGTACAACTGGAAACACAGAACAGCAAACAATTATATCGAGAATACAAATGCACAGAAACATTGGACTCTTTAATTTTGAATACATTTACGATAGTCGTTACAGTGTATCATTACGTTCACGATTGCTTTGAAGACCTGCATTATAATGCTGATAAAATGTTAAGGAGAACACAGATTTAACATATCAATAGGCTATTTATCAATAGGTCGTTTATGATACAAAATACGAATGTTCCGTATGTTCACATTAAAATATCGGATGATCGATAGCTAACACAATTTTATGTCGATTAATCGATAGCAAACAAAATTTAATGTCGAATAATCGATAACAAACACACTTTAATGTCGAATAATCGATACCAAATACAATTTAATTTCTGATAAATAACAGCAAATTTAATTCATTATCGGATACTCGATAACAAAACATCCATGGGATTTTCAGACTCTATTTAATGCAGCCAGTCAAACTCACCCATTGACAAAATCTGCCGACTTTGGTATACTTGTAATTAAGTACGTAATTTTCTCCAACGACAAGTCCAATGTCATACATCAACCTAGATATAATTCTCATTTACGTGAGTATTAGACCACAAATTAGATAATTATATTGCCACAGTTTAGTGTCATTTTTGTGACAGCAAAGTCGATATTTCTCTTCCAACAGCAATTATATTTGAATATTTGTTTAAAACAAGGTTTTATACAGGAAAAATAAACTCTCTGTATGTATAGCACCAAAGAATTATAGTTTATTTTAAAATGTTGCTTCGAATAGCAAAAATTGAAGAAGAGTATTTTTCAAGCTCTTTGTTATAGAAAATATTCCATTTAGCATCATTTTTTGTTTACTATTCTTTTAACCCAGCTAGCTTTAATTGATGTTGAAAATGGATCAATATCTAACATTTTAGGCCTGCATTTTCGTATGTTTGAATAATTGTATTCGTCGATCTTTAATCTGGCTTAGAGTCCCAAAGAAAGTCAAACATTGCATTGTTTATTGTTTTTATTCTCTTTTCATGAGGAATTATTAAAACGGTCAGTGGGTATACTAATTTTTGGAGTGCAAACGATTTGATAACTGTAATTTTTCCAATAATAGATAGTTTCCATCTTTTCCATTTATATAGTGTATGTTGGAAGGCATCTATTTTTTGGTCTAAGTTCAGTTTTGGTATTTTGGAAGTGTCATTTGAAAAGTGAATTCCAAGAGTGGATTCTTCATTTGAAGTCCAATTAAATTTCTTTGATTTACAAAATTTGAAATCTGTATGGCGCAATGATCCTATCCTTAAAAAAGTACATTTTGATGCGTTTAATTTAAGACCTGAAATTTGATTAAATTTATCAAATGTTCTTATTAGATTCAAAAAGGAGCTTTCGGAGTCATCCAGGAAAATACTTGCATCATCTGCAAAAAGTGTTTGCTTAACTTCGGTATTTTTAATTTTTAGCCCTTTGATGATTTGATTATTGTTTATATAGATTGCAACAAAAGATATGGTGAAAGAGGACAACCTTGTCTCACTTCTTGTTTTATTTGGAAGAATTTTGTGAAGTGTCCATTATTAGAAATACAACTTTTTGCGCCCTGTAGAAAAAGTTTAATCCACGTTATAAAAGATTTGCAAAAGTTAAAATATTCTAAACATTCAAACTGAAAATTATGGTCTACACTATCAAATGCTTTTTGAAAGTCTCAGAAAAATATCATACCTTCTTCGTTTTTTTCATTTACAGTTTCAATAACGTCATTCAATAACCGTACGTTTTCACCAATATAGCGTCCTTTGAGGAAGCCAGTTCGATCATTGTTGATTATTTGATTTAATACTTTTTTCATTCTATTTGCTATAGTTTTTGACGCAATTTTATAATCAGTATTTAAGAGGGATATTGGTCGCCAATTGTTTAAATCGGTTAGTATTTTGCCTTTTTGGGGTAGTTGAGTAATTATACTTTGCTTTTGTAGTTCAGTTAAGTTGTTGTTTTCTAAGGAGTCGTTAAAAGAATTAATTAAGTATTTTTTGACATCACTCCAGAATTGTTTGTAGAATTCAGCCGTAAGACCATCAGACCCCGGGCTTTTCATAATCTGTATTTCTTTGTGAGCTAAACCACATTTATATTCAGTCATGTACCCGGGTCTGCCTATTCTGTTGACCAAACACCATTGACCAGTTGACCATTGACCATTGACCAATTGACCAATATGTCTATTCTATTGACCACCATCTAATTGACCATTACCCAATATATTCCCCCAGGAGTAGGATAAGCTAATTGTTAAGGTGTTAAAATCCCAATTATCATAGAGCATGAACACAATTCTCACTTTAAATGTTTATTTTTATCAATTAATTTTTAAGCAAATTGTATTCTATTTAATTAATCAAAACAGTTTATATAAAATAACAGACATAAATATTGCAGTTAACACTGTTAACATTTATTTAAGCAAAACATGATAAACAAGCATCTCTTAAATAAATTTTTTATTAATTTTTATTTAAAAGATAACAATTGATACACTAAAACATACATGTGATAATCTGAAAATACCAAAGCTGGAATTTTAACATTCCAGTCTGGATATTACATGCATGCTAAAATTCATGATAAACAGGCATTTCTTTAATAAATTTGTTATTAATTGTTAGTTAAAACATAACAATTGATACACTAAAATTCATGTGTAATATTTAAATATAAAAAATACATATTTTTATCAATATGTGTGACGATAAGTTTTTACATAAAAACACTATAGCATTATTCTAGTAGATAAAATGCTTGAAATACTCATGTAAAATATCAATATTTGTAATTCAAAGATTGACAAAATCAACATTACAACAATAATGAAATCAAGACCAAGCTAAAAACTATAATATGTTTGCAGTAGCCCTATACAGAACTTTTGGGGTGGGTAGGTTGGTATGGATATTTTTTTAAACTATGTATATAGAGTAAATAAAACTTTAAAATGTCTGAAGGGTTTTAAAAATAGAGTGAGGCCAATTTTGATTAGTCGCTCGGGTAACTACTTATTGACATAATAAGAAAATTCAAAATATATAAATACAAACACATGCTTATGATACATTTTATACAATTATTTGAAAAAGGCATAATTCAGTTAATCCTATAATTTGTAATATTTCAGCAAACTATGTTAACATTGATATTGACTAAACAACAAAGCAAATTTAGTCCTATTTTTTTCTTTGAAATTGACTTAACTAAAATGGACTTTAATTTTATACAGCAACAACAACAACCTTTTATTTTAATGACTATTCAGTAATTTGCGGACATTATTTCGATAATTGACTACAAGGTATAAGTCACACCTCTCACCCCAATCATGGTCAATTAGACGGTGGTCAATAGAATAGACATATTGGTCAATTGGTCAATGGTCAATGGTCAACTGGTCAATGGTGTTTGGTCAACAGAATAGATTGACCCCATGTACCCTTCATATGTTTGTTTTTGTTCGTCGTTTAGTTGTTAATGTTCGTCAGGGAAAAGGGAAAAAAATTGTTCCTTCAATCCCCTTAGGTTTAGTTCTTAATAACATGCCTTTAATTGTTTCATCTAAAAAGTGATTAAGTCTATTTTGTTCAGTGGTTAATTTGTTTAATAACATCTCATTTCCAGGTAGGTTGCTTAGCTGATGTTCACTGTTCTGTATGTTCTTTTTCGATTCGTGCTTGTTCCTCGTTGTCTTCTTTTTTCTATTTGATTGAAAATTGTATCGATTCATTTCTAATTGTACCTTTAATTATTTCCCATAGTACATTAGGGTTTGCGTCTTTATTTATTTCTATCATTTCGTTTATTAACCTGCGTATACTGTTTTGATAATCTATATTAAGGACTAAACTGTTAGTTTAATTTAAAGTATCCGGTGCATCTTTGTGGATTCAGCATATCAAATTGTAATTTTACGATGGAATGGTCTGACCTCTAGCTTGGCTTAATGGTGCAATTTGATACTACGTTAACTAGTTTCTGAGAGATAAGAAAGTAATCTAATCTACAAAAGATCGGGGGTTTAGTATAAGAATGCCAAGTATAACTTTTTCTTTCTGGATTTATTACTCTCCAAACATCATGAAGACCATTATTTGTAATTATTTGGTTTAATTTATCTGAAATGTTTCTCTGTATATAAAGTATATTTTGTTACAATCCATTCATTTACTGTTAAATAGTTAAACTTTCATTACCAAGATATTACTGAATCTAACTTGTATTAAAAAATAAATGAAACTGGGAAGATAATAATGATAGGATACTCCTTGTTACTGATCTATAGTGTATAAGTATGTACTTACAGAACACTTCTAAGATGTTCTCAATTAACTTAGACTTTTGGTAGCAAGATTTTTTAACGGAAAAAAACACAGACAAATACCATGCGTAACGAGATATGGTGTTATAGCTCCCACAAGAATGTATTAACCAAATAAATATTGGATGAATGTCAGATTTAAGACAAGACAATTGAGAAGTACCAGACGCCATTTGGTTAACACATTTCAATTCTTGTCTAGAAATTAAAAAAATATCTTACGAAATATGCATTTTCCGTGGCATTCTGTTGAAATGTTATTCAAAACTGCCTGTGTTTTAGATACATGGTGCGAAACGCAAGCATTAACTTGAAAATATTATGTTTATGATGTACGTGGACGTGTAATGTTATGTGCATTTCAACTTCGAAATATCTATTGATGTAACTATATTTTTACTTTCAGTGCCGATAAAGACAAGCACAATGTGCGACCAGGGGCGCCTTCAGAACCAAATGAATACAATTTCAACTACAGAAGACGCGGTATATTTTTGATATTCAATAACAAACATTTTCTAGAATCAACAGGACAACTTGAGAGGGATGGAACAGATATAGACGCGGAACGTCTTGAAGAGCGTTTCCAGGACACAGGATTCGAAGTCCGACGGTATGATGACGTGTCATGCGCGCGCATGACAAAACTTATGCAAGAAGGTATTTTTGGTTGATCAGCTATTACAATGTTCTGAATAATGATAATGCAAAATGTTAATAGTGTGACAAATGATAGTTGTATTATTTTTGTCCTAAAGTGTTGCAATCATAGAGAATGATACCATGTCCAATATTGATCCTGTCTAATAAGGCCAATAGCTGCCAACGAACGGAAACAAATTAAGATCACTATTACACGTATACAATTATCACAACTGGTGTAATTAATCTGACAATGACACACCCAATGTTGTTTATTACGAATCCTGAATACTCAATAACACATTGGGTTTCCCAGCGAAATATGTAAATGCGCAGTAAACGACACGAACTTGTGTGATAATATCCAGCACCGCATATATACACTTGTTAATTTAATTTCGCAGTAGCTAACATGACCATGCTGATACTCGTAAATGTAATACTTTGTACAGCGATGTCATCCATTCAATAATCAATATTGAAGTACAATTAATCATTGGACGTTATCTACATGAAGGCCAACACACTGATAACATGTTCTAAATGGAGTAACGGTTATGATTCAAGGACCTATCTCATTGTAAACAAATCAAACGTCACCATAGCTCTAGTATTTCTGCACGTATTGTATTTCTATTCTAGTTGCATCTTCTGATCATTCGGACTGTGATTGCTTTGGTTGTGCTGTGTTGAGTTATGGTAGAGAAGGTTTTGTATATGCAACTGATAAACTAGTACCACTGGAATCGCTCACACATCCATTTAAGAGAGATAAATGTCCTTCATTAGTAGGGAAACCGAAACTCTTCTTTATACAGGTAAATATAGTCTCTCAATAAATTTAAAGTGTATGTGGATAAGTGCTAAACTTCCGTCACAGACACTAGCAATTGTTATTTAAGTGCAACAAATCATGCCACCGAATACGTCACAAACGTTATCGAACAGATTCACCTACTACATCTGAGGCAACATTTGCAATGATAGATCAATCATTAAAATCTAGATAACTTGTTAAAACCTCGTCGCAGACAATATTGCTATTGGATTAGATTTTTGTGTCGACAAATGCTGTTTTCATTGTCTATTAAAAACTAAGAAATAACAGTTCACCAACAGGTTCATTATAACTGCTACATATGTATTCAATTTATTTTTTCATCAATACCTCTAAGAAGAGAACATATCTATTATAGTTTAAACACAGATTGCAAATATATTTTGCAATTACATTTGAACAGATAATATTGATAAATGTTGATCTATGTACAATAACGGACACTTGTAAGCACAAGGGTTTGGAGGTGGGGATAGTGATCACACTTTATTACAGTCAGTCAAACAAATTAACCTGAACTTGACCTTTTTTTAAATGAACATACTATATAAAGATTTCGCCAAATAAGTCTAGATAGTGCGTTTAGTAATTCCACGAAGCAACGTTAAGATCAGATAGAGATTATAATGATCTCTGATTGTGTTTCCGATGATCGATCAGTCTGTCTGGTCCACATCCATATCTTGACAACATTAAGTGAAAATAGGTGTTTCCACTAACTAATGTATAATAGATATGTCACCTTATAAAATGATTCGATGGGCTGGTAATGAGCCGACGATAGTATGATCAAGTTGCCAGTCCAATCACAATTTACAAGAAGAAGGATGGTGACAAACACGGGCAAATATATCATTGATTATTCAATAAATCGTTGGTCGTTCAATAAATCATTGATCATTCAATAAATCGTTGATCGTTCAATAAATCATTGATCATTCAATAAAACATTGATCATTCAATAAATCATAGATAATTCAATAAATCATTGATCATTCAATAAATCATTGATCATTCAATAAATCATTGATCATTCTGTTTTATCTTTGGTAGGCATGTACTGACAGAAGGACAGAATTCGGCGGGGATTTAAAAAGATCATCTCCTTTGCGTCACGGCAATCACGACACATGTACTGCAAGTAGAAGGGTTCCTGTCGAGTCAGATTTCCTCTTTTCATATTCAACAGTGCCAGGTATCAATAAACCTTACAATGTATACTGCTGACAAAAAAAACGCATTTTTGCATTTTGGGAATCTTGAATAGTTTATGGCAAATCGATCTGAAACGATGAATGTGAACTTGACAAGTTAAAATCGACTTTTTTGGTAGTTCAATTCTTCTGAATCATACATTTAATAGCTTACTACAATCAGATTATACAGAGGATGTTTCCAGTAGCTTTCAAAATCAATGTGACAGAGTACTAGCGGGATGGCGCTTTTGAACAGTATATAATTGCCTGGGACAATTCAAAACAACCAGTCCAATATTTAAGTGATGCAATAGAACAGCTGAGGTATTTCTGTTAGATAGTTAACCGCTGCTCTTCAGAGTTATACTATGCTGACGTGTTTCATACACTATGAGTGTTTAAACAAAACATAATATAGACCATGCATAACTGTACTGATTAGGTACTTATGAATTAATGCATTTCATATAGTTCAAGCTATTAGACAGCAGCCAGCCGTAGTGGCCATGCAGTAACTGGGCTAAAAGGACCTACCTCACTCCAATAAATAGGCTTATGTGAAATCACCTGTTTAGCAACATTCTATAATTACATTCTTTTGAGCGGCAAAACCTCTGTCTCTATATCTATTTCCAGATATACTTGTTTTGTTTGCACTCCTCAATAGAATATGTTGTCTGATGGTTTGTATTGTATTTGTCAGTATGTCTGAAGAGTGACACATTTAGATGAGAGTGTCTTGATAATTAAGACGGCTCTTTGAATTGTACATTCAACTTCTTCATTCAACTTGCGTTGTCGGATGCCCTTGCTAGCACATTTTGTTGTGCTTCTGTATCGTATGAAGTGATTGCAATATGGGTACTGTAGAATTGGACTTTGACTTACAAACCGCTCGTTGTTAAACATTTGTACTTCACAATCGATAAGGGTTACATTTCAAATCTCATTACTAAATAAATTTGGGATATAATGGAAAATCGTTCAATGATATGGTTAAACAAAATTCGTGACCAATTTGTGAAAGAACATAATCGAGTTCTTTCAATTGAATATGTCATTCCATGATAATCAACACTACGTGAAAAGGTTAACCCATCGGTACTTATTTTCACGGTTTCTAGAAACTACAAGTTATTTCTCTAACAAATTGAATTTGTTGTCAGCAATAATGTTCTCGATAACGTTAAAGAGTAAACTAATGACTCCAATCTAGGCGAGTCAGTCAAAGTTATATCAAGCGTATAAGAACATTTTGTAAAACGTAGCTAAGGCATAAAATAATATGGTTGTTTCAGGTGTACCGACCTATCCTATTTTTCGCCCCGACCCTAGATTCTTTTTTTAGAATTTCTTTGTGTGAGTTTTCTTTGGTTCATATTTCTGCCCAGTTATCAGACGCTTTACGAGTATTCCAGCTATAGAGCGTTATATTCACCTTGATTAAGCATTATCCATGTTGAAAGGGAAAAGGGATTTGTCTTTTAACATGTATTCATTTAAGTCTATGTTTAATTTGCTTATAAAAAACATCTCCAAAAATCCTACCCTATTTTTGGGTGGCATGAAACTTGAAACAAACTTTTTTAGGCCTTACATTAATCAAAGTAAGCACTTTATGACTTATTTTTGGCTGGCTTATCGTACTTGATATAACTAAACACATCAATCACCACTAGCTCTTCTAACCATTTCAGGGTATTACTCATGGCGGAACCATCAAGAAGGAACTTGGTACATTCAAGCATTATGTATAGTCTTAGAAAATTATGGTAATAAAATGGAACTGATGCAGATGTTGACACAGGTGAATCGTATGGTGGCCTACGAGTTTGAATCTTGCTCAGATGAAGAATTTACGGAGAATATCAAACAGATGCCTTCAATTGTCTCAATGCTCACCAGATACGTTTATTTCAGACCCAAGAAAATGGATATACGTGGATAGGTGTGAGAGTCGGCGCGTGTGGTTTGAATGTTCAGTTGTGTTTTTTGTGTTTGGCTAATATAAAATATTTCGGAGGGTTGATAGCGAAACTATTTATAATGAAGCAGGTATAATTGTTTCGCTTCATCCAAAGATTCATTTCAAAATATTTTCTGAGTCCGATGAACTTTGATTGTTTGTTAAACATTACTTTCGAACAACTTTTAATTAATTAATTCACAATTTGCGGAAAAACTTACATAATATACACAACATGAATGTTCACTTGTTGCAAAAGAATAATGGACAAAACTCTGAAATCTGTGAAGCCAATATCAACCTATAACCATTTTGTCTGGAATACATATAATACATTGTCATATCTATTTATAACAATATTGATGCAATAAAATGTGTTTCCGTTGGAATAGTGTTATGCGAAAAATTGATAACAAACGCAATATCAATATGTTGGTGTGTATTGCATCTAATTACTTTCTTTTTATTGATACACTATATAAGCATAAACTTTAAATTTCTAGTACACCTAAAAGGTTTGGTATTTCTATTCCCACACATTCCACAACATAGTGTTTGTTACACTAGTTCATTCCCTATATGCAGATTTAGCGTATGTATACAGTTTCATAACCAATTACCTCTAGGTACCTAGATCCATCAATAAAAGAGGAAGTAAATGATATCTATATTCATTTTGACCGTTTCGTTCAATTGTCCTAACATAAATATATAATCTGATTTCTTTATGTTATCAATTTATCTTAATATTTTGAGGTATACCAGTGAAACCAATATGGCATACAAAAAGCACAAATAGCTATTATCTCCTTATCTGTATTCAATTATAGAAACGCTCATGACTATATAAAGAGCTGTTTGTACTCGTATTTATCCCATATATAACATGTACCAGCTACTGTACTCTCTCGCTCTATGATCCAACTATATCCCATATATAACATGTATCAGCTACTGTACTCTCTCGCTTTATGATCCAACTATATCCCATATATAACATGTATCAGCTACTGTACTCTCTCGCTCTATGATCTAACTATATCCCATATATAACATGTATCAGCTACTGTACTCTCTCGCTCTATGATCCAACTATATCCCATATATAACATGTATCAGCTACTGTACTCTCTCACTCTATGATCTAACTATATCCCATATATAACATGTATCAGCTACTGTACTCTCTCACTCTATGATCTAACTATATCCCTTATATAACATGTATCAGCTACTGTACTCTCTCACTCTATGATCTAACTATATCCCATATATAACATGTATCAGCTACTGTACTCTCTCGCTCTATGATCTAACTATATCCCATATATAACATGTATCAGCTACTGTACTCTCTCGCTCTATGATCTAACTGTATCCCATATATAACATGTATCAGCTACTGTACTCTCTCGCTCTATGATCAAACTATATCCCTTATATAACATGTATCAGCTACTGTACTCTCTCGCTCTAAGTTCAAACTATAGTTGCATTGAAAGCATTTGCTTTGTATATTCACTGTACTTCTTAGTCCTATTATACGACATATTCATATTTATGTAATTGGTCCAATAAATTTGCACTTTCTCATTTAATTAAACTTAATTAATTCTTACAAAATGTTAAATGGCTGTTATGGTGAATCTAAGTAGTATTTACAAGACACTTAAGTCTAAAGAAGTTAAAACCAGTAAGCAAACTCCACATTATTAAAATGTTTGATCACTATTTCCAGAGGTACTTAGTTACCATCTCAGTCAACAAATGATGACATATTTTACATTTTGTTACAGACATGCCACTGAACTAACTTGATGAGATCTACTTAGGTTAAGGTTTAATTACATTTTGAGGGAAAATGTAATATCAATATAAATGCATCTGAATAAAGGAGAATACTAGTTTCATTCATTCCCAGATAAAGTCGTACATCTAAAATGTAAGACAATATCTTAGATAATGGACATTGAAATGCTCGAGTTACTGAAAAACCAAATGCATTAAAATTAAACAATACAATAACATACGATCTTGTTTGAAACTGCCACATATATTAAGATTCTTGGTTATTTGATAAGATGTATGAAATGTGATATTATAAATGATTTGATACAGGGACTGTTACTGATTTCCCACAAGTCTAGAGTCATTTTATGAATAATCGACCAATTTGCTTCATTATATAGTTGAATTTCCTTTTATGTATTTGTCAGACGGAAACATTAACGAATCGTCAGCATTTTAACAGAAGTTGCAATTAGTCATTTAGATATGAAATGTCACCAAAGACAATTTAATCATAGATTTCATTCATTATCCTAGACAATTTAATATGAGTTATACACATTTTCCTTTAACTTCCTGAGGTATGTCGTAACGTGACCTGTCTTGGTAGTCAAGGAAAGTAATATACTTTGTTACATATTTTGATGAATCTCAATGGCACTCGCGCTTCTATCAAAATATAATTGTTTTAAAATTACCAAGTTCACTATAAATGATTGGTGTTCCCTTTATATTAATATCAGTCTTGTTAGGGCGAGGCTTTGAACATCATGCGTTATGTTGCGTCGTATACATAAGACAGTAGTCAAAAGATGTTCCGTAGCGGTAGCAAAAGTGTGTGTAATACTATTAAAATACCTTTGGACAAATCTAATCAAGTTTAATTAACACTTTATTTGATCAATTGTTTAAGAATCAAGGTAGAGTGACACAATTAATCACATTTTACATTACGGTTTAAGTTGACGAAACAATCGCGTGCCACGAATGTTATGATTTCTAGGAACAATTATATGACATAAACGGTGATGTCACTGTGGCCACCGTCAACGCCGCATGTACGACAACTGAGCATATTGTATCGTTTATTGTACATTCCATTATCAACATTTCCTGCATATTCTGTAAAAAACAAATCAACTACGGTTCCGTAGATGCTATTGTTTTAGCAAGTAACACTGATGTTTATATAATTATTCGAGAAAACTGACGAAGATTGTAAATTGAGAATTAACTTTTAAGGTAATTAACAGTTAAATACATGATTTTCAATTATCACCTGTAACCACTGTATATCAGTTACACATATTTACGTACAAAGCATGACTGCAATAATTATCTTTAGTCGTAGCACTGTATTCCTATAAAACGTCAGATCGGAAGAACAACGCTCCATAAAAAGGTTGTCAACATGTGTTTAGGCAAGAAACCGTTCAGCTCTTGGTTAACGAATCGTTACAAAGTGGAAAACAATCGTTAAAGCCAAAATAACATTATATGGGAAAATCAATTACCTGTTGCTAGTACTGGTTATATTGCTGCTTTAATACGTCTAATTGCAACAGATTGTCCTACCCCACTCTTTTGTTTGTTTACAAAATCTTCAGGAAATGTGGTCATGGAGCGAGCAAAATACCGTATTTTAAGCGTAACAGCCGTCTATGCAGCGTAGACATTGGCCTCATAGATTTATTATGCAAAATGCAAAACATTGTACATTGTCGTATAAACTAACATGCTCTTATTGCCATTGTTTGTAATATTGCAAAAGTTCCGTTTTCTACGACTACGATGGTCTTTCAAATACAATGTTCTGTTCATTATTTAAAAGATTGCGGTGCTAAGCGTCAAGTATAATCTTTACGAGAAGGTGGTTTCAAACATCTGTTTAACGTTATATATCCAAAGCCGTATTTATTTACTTAAAAGAGAGAGTTATTCCTTATGGTCTGCCAGGCCATTCGTTGCGCCTCTGTTCCCTAACGTATGTACCCTTTAACCTCCTCAAGTGCCTTATGTTGTATAGATTGTTGTTTTGCCGGAGGTCTGTATAGGGAGGCACATATTCTCTCTCTCTTCTATAAAGATACAAGTTTTTCTTGTTTATATGCATACGCAGAATATGCGTGTTGAGCAATACCGAGGTAATATAAGCAAACTCAGGAAGTTATTTCCCAAATAAGTGTTTGACATTTGCCCTCTAATTGAAATTTCACAGCATTGAATAATACGCTACAGCAATAATTGTTCATATATGCAACTTCAATTTCCTTAATGAAGACATTCTGATAGTTCATTTTGATGCGAGCAGTGTTTAAACCATAGATGAAAGACTACATTACAAGCAGACAAATCAATAATGGCCCATCATAATAACATAACAATGACTCAATCGATGCATTAAATGAGATATAACCAGGAAATGTAGGCTAATGGATAACGAAGTAATCATTGTTGCAACCAAATCGTTAGAACATCTGCCATGCCCGTTACAATCTCTGGTTTGTAGACAATGACTCTTGTAATACTGTACAAATTGTACGATCGGTCGAGATAATACGGAAGTCCCGTGATTATCTGAAGGACTAGATTACACATTATGAACTAGACAGGGACAATGCGAGATCACTGAACGGCAGCTAAATTACATGTTGTTTTTTTGTTAAAGGCCATATAAGAGTAATTTGCGTCAATTGTAAACACATCATAGTAACTTATCCTTGAAAAAGAATCAATTTTACGCCCATTAATTGATGGTTATCAGTAATTAATGATTGTACTTTGAAAAATAACCTGCCTACAAAAGACACCAGATGTTGCTTGCAAAACACGTAGTGAGTGATCTGTTTGCGATTTACATACATTGCTGATGTGCTTCCATGACTCTCCGTGTGCGATATAAACTATAACAACAAAAAAACAATACTATAGCCTGCAGTTCAACATCCGTCAAGCTCTCTCATGTTTAGTTGTTTCCTTATGTAATAATTTAATATCAACTTACCTTATCTAGAGCAACAACCTCTCCAAAACTGCCAAAATGTGAATCTCAAGATGGTAGTTGATGATGCGATGTAAAACTGCCATCAAGTGATGAGACATCACCGATAATGCACAATTGTCGGATGCCAACAGGAACATAGGCAGGTAGTGTCCACAAAAACACGGTAACCTAGATTAACGTAACCGATAGACGAGACCATAAATTACTAATTTTTTCTTGAATATTGAATCGTCTGAGTGTTTAAGGAATAACATCAATACATCAGTAAGTTTTGGGGTATTCTTAAATATGGAATATTCTGGATTATAAAAACATACAATAAAACGAGACTTACTACCCTTATTTGGACTAATTGTACATGAAAAAAGTCATTAATTGTAAACGTAATTAATAAGATAGATTTTATTGAACTAAACGAGTTTAACATCTAATAATGAATGCGATGTTTTTTATCAAATTATTTCCAAATCTTTGCGCATCAGTATTCAGCATAATATAAAACTGTAGAACTCCAGAAAATAAAATGGATATGATCAAATGTCAAGCATCCTCCCAGATTATACATCTATATTTTAGCTTGAAACACTACATATAATACAACTCTAAACGTGCTACTGATTAGAATGAATTAATTGATGATTAAAAACTATTCCTACAAAAATGTAGTTAATTATACACTTAATTAAACTGTATTGGTTGATTTCTTCAAATCGAATAACAAAATTCATATTACGCAACGTGAATTTGATAACAGAACGCATCTCAAACAGACTGAGAACGTGTAAGAGTTTGAAGGTCAATCAATTATTCGAGCCATTTTTGTAGTGCTATGTCACTCGTACATATTACGTTGTCCATATCAATTTATTAACAAGATCTTCCTCATGCCAACTCAGGCTGGTGTGTAAATGAACATCTTTTAAATGCGCTTACAGCTTGATAAGTAAAAGAGAGGATACATTGCTAGAGTGAACGCCACATACACAAGACAGTGGCTCCCACACAGACCTCCGGGAAAACAACAGTCCACAAAACATCAGACATTGAGGAGGTGCAATGGTAAATACGCAAGCGACCAGGGGCGCAAGGGATGATATGGCCGACCATAAAGGACAACTAAGGAGAATAAAGTAGGACGAGACAGGGGGGATTTAATAGATAGTCCGTGGCAAAACAAATCATCGTTTCCTCGTTAAAAGACATTCATACCTGAGTTGAATGAAGCATTTTCTACATATTAACATTCCAAAAGAAAATATATTGATTTGGATAATCAATCATCATAGACTACCGGCGTGTTGGATAATCAATCATCATAGACTACCGGCGTGTTTCTGTCATTTGCTTCAATGAGAATCTACACACTTAAGTGTTATCGTCAGGCGTAAGACAGCAGCGTTTTTACTGTAATTATTGCTTTGTGATATTGATAATGTCAGCTTTCTGGAAGGTTTATTTCAATATATATTAATGTGGAATAACAATAATATCTGAAGTTTTCAAAAACGTCTAACAAAAGCATTTGTAAAAGTACGATGCATGTTTAAAATGTTTCCTCAGTCTCAGATCGCACTGAAAATTGCCGAAAATTATTGTTGTTAACCAGTTTGTGATTATTCTGAAGTTTTTTATAGTTTAAAGTTGTCGTTGCACTTTATATGAGTCAGTGTTTATTAATTCCATGTGACAATTAAAACAGTTTTTTAAACAGTTCACGTCAGTTTGCGAAAAAAGAAGACCGTAATGAGCGTTGTTTAATCATCGTCGAGTGCAGACCCCATGCTTGTTTTTCGGCGCAGTCGTATTGTGCTCGATTTTGCAAAATTTGGACAGCCGAACCTAGTACTGTAAACTGGACGCTGATTTGTTCAAATCTGCATATTGTAAAGGCTTTGCTGAAACGGAATAAATTCGTATGTCCGAAATTATTGTTTGAATGTAGACATGCCTATCTCTAATCGTGCTACACATCCTCACGGACAGTAACTAGACTTTTAACCAAAGACGAATAATTGTGGCAGACCAAGTCAACAATAATTCTGTAAGGTTTTTAAAGTTGTGATAGTCCACAAGTACGGTGAAAATTCGAAGAAATCATGTTTGCTTTAAACCGAAAACGATTGAGAACAATCTTGATCAAATCAAGAGAACTATGGGATAAATATTACATAAGCTTATAACATCTTTATCGATTCGAGAAGTTTAATAACGTTGATAAGGGTTAAAGTAGACAGGTCCAATTATCATTCATTATATCTCATAGTTTACTTTTAATTTAGACACGATATTAAATATCGTATTAATGTAGATCTACTAGGACATGTTTTAAAAAATAAATACAAGTAGTTAAGTAGTGATGTTATGGAATCTCTGAAAAGTCAATGAACAATGTCAAAATACATGTAGTCCTGTTATTGTGTATAGATGTACATATATTTACGCGCTTTATCAAACTTATTGAACATGTAACAAAATTTTTGAACCACATATACAGTTATATATTTATAAGTTCATATAAATGAAGGGAAGCAGAATTTAAATATTTTGTTGTCTTTATTTATTGATTCTATTAACATGTGTTCGTGAAATAATTCCAAATCTTGACCAATTTAAAACTACAACATGTAGTTTATTTCAATGTGCGCCCATCATCTTTTCTAACATGATTTTGCTATTTGCCTATCAGTGTTGTGTACACCATTCACATCTTACGGTAACCATTCAGCCAACTTCTATTGGTTTGTAGCTTTGACGCGAATTGATTTACATTTCGATAAGGGGTACGTTACCTTACCGAAATCCACTGAATTTCGGTAAATTTACCGAAATCCATTTTCCATCACTGAAATCCACTTGTTCTACAACATCTGCACTATATATTGCTAATTTCTATTAATATTAAATATTAGGCTGCACAGCAAGATTGCAACTAAGTTGCTTGCTTCAGATTGCGCCGACAATCTTTTTTCAAGATATTTATTTAAAGATATTTCTTGTAATGTGTTATTGATGTACCATTTAAGAGGAACAAACAAGAATCTACACAAGTGACACAAATCGACCACAAACAATGTCAACTTGCGTTATAACAATAATGCACAATAATACATACTGCAACATGCTGTACACACTGAACAGAACATGACGTATTCCAAATAAGGGTTAGAGGTCATGTATTGCGTTCACAAAAGAGATAATAGCTGCAATTACAAAATAAGCCCACTTATTGTGATGACATTGTTTTAGCAAATAGTTTGGAACACATCGCTAGCGATATATTCATGTTTCATAAAATGGTTGTTCATCTCTTTAACACATTCCTTCACATCCACGTAGATCAAAACAAAATTACTCCCATGATTATCGTAATTGTCATTTTTTACATTATCAAATTATCAACTAATGCCTGCGGTTTCATATATCAGTTCCAGTTTTACAATCGGAATAGCTAAGTGCATTGTATATTCAGCAAATTATGTAAATGTTTTTTTTATGACAGGAAGCGATATGCAAAAAAGCCAATTCAATCGCTGTAGACAAATATATTCAGGAGCTCTACCAAAAATGCGTTGTTAGCTACAACATTAAACGCTTCGCTAGTTTATAAAACCCTTGTATTGATGACAAAAGGGACCAATTACGTTCGCAAATGTTCACGCTCTGTGCTAATGGTTTTGTGCATGATAATACAATTCCATATTGAGAGGACAACACAAATCTTCAACATAACACGTTGTGTCATGAAATTTGAGCACTTTTGCCAAGGATTTGGTTATTCAGAAACAGATTATGTTTTGATCCTATGTTGAATCCATCCTATGGGACATTCCCTTGATGACTGGCTGTGACCGACCATTTATTTGGTTTACTTAAATACTGCAGATCAATGGGATGAATAACACACAGTTCGCGACAATGTTTTGACAGTATAACAGATTGTTTCATACGTTTAACTGGTCAATCTGTCTATTGATGGAAATTGTGAAAAATGATATCAGCGCTTAATGTGACTTGAATGGGTAATACTTAAAAAGTAGAATACTATCTATAGTAACTTAGCTATCAGATACCACAATGTCGGACAGAAAAAATAATTCATGAGTGGTGTAAAATGGACACTTAAATACGTGACGTTGCACTGATTGGCTGTTACAAGAAGACGTCAATTATGTCTAACATATGAGGCATTTGTTTTGGAAACTATATCAATGTTCTAATGTTAGACTCATATTTTGTTGTATTGTATCAGTTGCAGTTTCTTGTTGTATGTCTTCTCCTCATCCCGTCCCGTTGGATGGCAAATATTCGCCTCTGGATGTGTTGAAGCTTTAAACAGTTTATTTAAGCATTTCATACATATACGTGGTCAGTTGATATACCCAGAGTGCATGTGTTTCTTATCTGTTATTCCATAATCAACTCAAAACTTCCACACGTGTACATAATTTTCAGATGCGGAGGACAAATGTCTTTGATTGTATTGTCTTCTATCAGACGTTCACGGAGAACAAACGCCCCACTCGGGGTTGGAACCTATGACTTCAAGTTTGACACTCGTGTCCTTAACTGACTGCGCTAACCAGCATCTATACAAACAAAACAATAATTAGTAACGTGTATGGAAAAGGTCATGTAGAAATGGTTTCAACAGAGTATGCATTTGGTGAATTGGTTTAAACTTATTCAGTTTGCACTGATTGCGGAACAAGTTGACCACTTATATCAGTCACTCTCGATGACTGCTTCCTGTGTCACTAACCAGTACACACGCTTTAGGTAGGTATTGTGAAGTTCATGGTTAAACATTGCTAATGTGGGGTACGAACTCATGACCATCGGATCAGGAGTCAAACGCTCTACACCTCTACCACTACTTGATGGGTTGACAAACTGATATTCTGTCTATGAATATGAATGAATTATAGAAAACTAAAATGACAAAACATCATCATTTCAGACATTCGAAACATTATAGAAACTGGAATAAAATTTAAATAGTGAATAGGAATTCTCGACTGAAACAAACAATTGGAATTTGAATCATGCGATCATCAAGCCAACGGTTTTAGCATTTTGAATAACAATGGATACGTTTCGAATCCGTCCAGGAATATTTCAAGCTACATTTATTCATTATGCTATGATACCGTATATCCCTGCAAGAGTCCACCCGACTATTTCCGTTGGTATAGCGCTAGACTGTCACCGGCTTATCTAGGTTCGATTCACAGACAGGTCATGCTCTTCCGTGATATTGACTACAGACATGTTCACATGTAAAGAAGTTTTCAGTTGTTTCCGGAAGAACAAGTTTGTACTGGTTAAATACTTTATTCCAGCAAAACTGGGTAGGTAAACCGACCGCCACATATGACTGAACAAATGTTGAAAACCCGCATAATATCTGATGAAAGAAACAAACAAAGTGTAAGTGGGAATGTCCTAAAATGGCCTTTACACTGCTTATTTCACTTTTGATAGTATTGTATTTCTGGCAAATCCAGACGGTTGGTGAAGTTGTTTAACGAATAAGAACGTACGCAGAAGGGAATTAAATATACTTGACATTTACTCAGACAAAAGGTCATCAGACATAACTATCTTTGTAAATTGATTCCATAGATGTACATATTTGCAACTGAATTCCACATATTAATATGGGAATTGATTCTACTTTTCCGAAACGATTGAGAGTAGATCTGTTCTTTTAGACAATATTCTTACAATGCACCATGTTCAGCAAACAATTCCACAGAAATCATTTCTTTAACCGAAATAATTGTGTTTGAAACCGATAAGAATATCAAAATAATGCAGACATAACTGCAGAGCAATTTGACAAACAAAACAAAAACTCAAAAGCCAGTTTTCCTCACGATTTGAATGATAAATATCTCCATAAGCAAAATTCAATGCTCGTATGAATGTCATTATATTACATCCAGAATAAACTCTCCTTTTCAGACTGCAAATCAAGTTTAACTCATCTTTTACATAAAATATGGAGGTTTATTGTTTTGTAGAGCTTCCGTATGAGACAAGTATGAAGGATTGCTCAATTCTGTTCGTATTTTATTATCTCATACAGATTTAAACGATGATAAATCAGGTTATAATGTCACTTCAATGGTAGGTTTAATTAATGTTGTATTGATTGTGACTACGTCTATATCAGTAATCAAGATTAATGTCTACTGGATTACAAGTCAAATGTTCAAGCGTGATTTCAGTTTAATATACAACCCCATCAGTTGCTTATCTATTTATCAAATTCTAAAGAATCTGTACAATTTACGCCAAGGCTCTTTTACAAATGGCAGTTCGCGTTACATCAACCTATTCATTTTGTGGGTGAATGAGTTGTTTAGTTTATAGATTTTTAGAAAAGAAATTTAATAGTCCTGCACTAATGTGTCAAACATTTTGAATCATAGCCTATTTCTGTTTGTCGGTATGGGTGCCAAATATATAAATCTTCTGTACGAATGATTAAATTATTTTCAATTGTTACAAAATGCCGGTGTGCTTATTTTTTTCTTATTCTTCATGTTATCATTCGTAGTTATTAACATTGCTCACACATTGTTTTAATTGCGCATGACTTTTTCGGCATGATATATTCACCAAACTATGTCTATAGTACAAAATATAAGGCATGTGCATCAGCCTTTCCACATTTATTACATCAGTGAACAATTTATATAAATTAAATTTATTTTGATAAATCGTATCCTTATGTGTACCTTTAAGTCTTAAGTACACTTTGTTACTTCTGTTTCTACTTAGTCCTAATTAAGCCTACCGGGGACTATATTTCGTCACAGGAAGACCTATGGTTGATACCAGAAAGTTGGTCTGGGGCCACACAAAAAACCTATCCTAATAATTTCGAATCTAATTTCTCGGTCGATTTGTTCATCAGATTGGAAATTGACGACAGCCCTTCACTATATTGGGTACGTGATGGTGTTTTTGGTTAAGTATTTAAATCATAGTAGTTTATCCTTCGGCGAATCATTAGGTATGAGACATTGGATAAATACACATACAAAGAACAGTCATTAAATTCGCCGAGAAAGTCAGTAACTTATCTTTCGTTAATGGTATGAACTCCATATTGTACACGTTGGGTTTTATATTATGGCTGTAGTACGCAATAAAGCCATGGTTTATGTTTTTCTTGGTATGTTGCTTCATTTGTACATCACCGCCATGATTCCGCGGTGCTTTTCGGCATGTTAATGTCTTGAACAAATGTTGTTTATACGGAAACGTTGTATGCAACGATTTGAAATTTAGTATTTGACATCAAACTATAGTCATGACCTTTGCAAACATTTTAATCCAAGGATGAAATTTTAGACACAGGATTGTGCGAGTTTAAGTGATGCTTTGTTTCCGTAGGATTAATAATAGTGCATTCGCCTTCGGGATATTGAATAAAATGTGTAATACGTTCGTAATGCCAAAATGTTTTATTCTACACGATTCGAGACAATGTTAACAATTGTCTATTTACACTCCAAAAGTCCATCTCAAATTTACAGTGTATTTACTTGCATATTGGTTCTAAAGAATATTGTCTGCACGAAACATAGTAATGTTCGCAAAAGAATCCCATCTTTCCAAAGTAAATAAAGCATTATCAGGTTCAATCATATTAACCCTCTTCAACAGACTTGCAATTGCATTTTATCATAAAATCTCAAATATTCTATACTGTGAAAGACTTGCTGATTAATCAAATGCTGAGAGAATCGAATACAGTACACACAGTGTGATTTATTTGAAGCAATATTTCACTATCGATATGTGGCTGACTCGACTATACTATTGTCAGTCTATGATACTTATGTTTGGATTTAGCGCATAAACCTTCACCACTTTATGGCAGTGCCAAAATGCAAATCGTCTAGCGCCATGCTAACATACGCTATATAAAACCTAGGTCACACGAATTTGTTGATTTGTAAGATTATCTCACGACAATCGCACGAATGTCGTGCGATTTTCGTGAGATTGTCGCAAGAATTACACCAAATGTTTGGCATCCACGACATGTCAATTTTCGTGCGAATGTTGTGTGAATTTCGTACGATTGTCGTACGATATTAACACGACAGCAGTAAGACAAAAAGCGATGACAGATTTTTCGCCACAAGACACCCATTTTTCCTAAGACTGTCGTACAACATCGCAAGACAAGCCACGAATTCCCCCAAATTTTCGTCGTGGACCTGCATATTCCTGTCGTGGTTCCACTGTGACCTAGGCTTAAATAGCCAATGAAATTTAAAAAGTTGATGATGTGACCAAATCTACGCTCAACTCAATTTACTGCCTATTCAAACTGCGGATTTTGACCTGGTATCTTTTCTTGAGTAATTAGTTATTGTAGTGCTTTTTCCCCTCACTATTTAATTATGTGATGAATAATATGTGTTGTAACCATACTATTGTGTTCGTAGAAATGATTGATTGCTATTAACCAATGTGTAATAATTATATCGTGATATTTTGTGTAAAAAATTGCATGATGTTTGTTCGTATGAAATCATGTCCAGTATACCCAGTATCTTATCTATAATCTCCGTAAGAAATTGAGTAATATTCAAAATGAATTGCAAGGTATTGTTAAATAACATGTACCGCAAAAAGAAAAACCATAACATTCTAATGTAGCAATGAACTAATGTTCAATGTAATGGTGGCAGGTCATCTGGCATAAAATTAATTTAAGAATCCTAGATGCTTTCACTTATAATGTTATCATTCGACCTGCTAACCGAAAATTATTATTTTGATATGTATTCTATACTTTACGTATAATCCACTGATATAATTATATATTAACAGAATCCCAATACTAATTCAAACATCGGAGATTGCAATTACAATATTTATTTTATATCTGAGTAAATAAAACACGTAAGTAAGTCTGCAAATTGATTATGTAAATCTCACGATCCATTTATATTCGATAATATGGAACACATTCTGTATATGGTAGTTTCAAGACAAGTTTCATTGTTCTGCGCATTATTGCATGTCTAACTACTTTACGACACAATTGACATAATAAAATGTACGAAACAAACATTCAAATACTGTCTTACAGGCATTGCAGACAGTTCTGAGCATAATTATATTCCTGTGAATATCGAGTCATAGATGAATGTAGACGTAGTTGATATGTGATTCAGTATACATTAAGTATCTTCTGACACATGTTGTTTTACTGTGGCTGTGTCGTGATATACCACGACATTTCACGCAATAATATCACGAAACATTATGGTAGTAAAATGTTACTCGATTAACACGAGGCCACTTTAAGACGTCAGATACTGGTTCAGTCCATAGTTTAAATCATTTGCTAAGTAGACATCAGTCTTTTTTGTGGCACTTTTTGTACTACAACCATCTCGGAGTTAATTTATACATAATGTGTGGTCTTTATCAGTTAGTCTCTCGCGACATCATAAAACAAGAAATACATTGACAAGAAATATCTTTAAAAAGATTGTTGGCACAATTTGAAGGTTAAGATTTGTTGTGCAATATAATCAAAATGCCGAGATGCTACAGTTGCTGATCCCTCCAGATCCAAAATGGATTTCGGTCAATTCACCGAAATTCAATGGATTTCGGTAAGGTAATGTACCCCTTATAAAAAGGTTAACCAATCCGCATCAAAGTTACAGACGTTGTTCGGTTGAAGAGAAGTGGGTTGAGTGGTTAACGTAAGATTTGATTGGTTTACACAAAACTGATATGCAAAAAGCAAAGCCATGTTAGTGTGGCTGTGCCGAATAAACATCAAGATGAACGTTGGTATGATCAAAGTAAGAAACAAAATTCTGGATTTCAATATATATCTATGTTCTACATGCATGATACTGTGTTTCTCGTATCTTATGTTGGGAGGCGGTCCCGTGGAAATTTTTTATTTTCTCTGTTCGTTGTATTTAGGTCATTGTTTGATAAGTATGTGCTTATGTGCACCCTTAAACTAGGTTTAACATCCCAGTGGTTTAATTGCCACTGATCGTTCAAGGTCTCACTTGGTCAACTATTGTGTGATGTGTATAGCAAAACAATGACCCTCATCATACAAGTGCATCAACTTCTATGGTTGAAATACCAGACGTTTTAATTTTTACCGGTGCGTGTTGTAAAATACAAGTGAGGAAGTGTTTCGACAACTGCCGACATTGTTTAAGGGAATATGTCATTAAACAGGAAATACTGTTTTGCTGTGGAACACGTCTATCGCTTGTAGAGGAGAAGCATAATTTCGATGTCAAAATGTGTTCATGCCTTGTCTGTCAGCTTAACACAGTCGTCGATGTGTATTTTTATTCTCAAAACGATCAGCTCACCCAAATGTATCGGTAGAAGCAACGTGTTAACTCCACATCAGTAGTGCGCTTGCATTTTCCGGTGTCGTGGCAGAATATCACCCTGCTAAAATCTCCACCACATTCAATTTACCAATTTATTTACAAATTTATTTATTGTGAAATATATAAGGCCACCGGCCTACACACAAGATGATACAATATATATATTACACAGTGTAGTAATGTCATTGTAATATATGCAATACATATGTAAGGTTCCAAAACTGGAAAAATTATATAGTAAATACAACATATTTGTAGAATGACATAGACATTACCATATAAGTTAATATATACAATCAAGCAAATCCTGACATAATCTCATCTCTTAATCTAAGAGCATGATAAATATACATAGCAATATTACGTACAACATATTTATTTGAACAAGACATCCGGTTATAAAATGCTTGAACACTAGGGTGCTTCATAATAAAGTTACCACTACATAACGAAGTTTCCACAACATACAATAAAGTTACCACTACATAACAAAGTTTTCACAAGATATAATAACCTCACGATAAAATAAACCAAATATAACCAACGACATTATTATATCAAAATATGCACAAAGGCAAAGATAAAAGCACATGATCAAAATAATAATAATAACAGATTTATGACACAATATATTCTATGATGGACACAATATCAGAAAGTATGAACATAACATTATAAAGAATGCACATAACGTAATTAGGTATCTACATGATATATAAATGTATCTACATAATATAATGTCAAAGTATAAGATCAAATGCACATGATATAACGATGTACGGACATAACATGAATATGTTTGCACGACGTATAAACTATTTGGTTCGTAATGTCTTAAAAAGACATCCATAGTAATAGATTTTCATGACTACAAAAGACAGTGCCGGCGTTCTATAGTTCTCTATCATTTCTCGTGTGTAACACAACCTACACTTTCATATAAATCAAAACAAAATTATGCAAAGGAATATCACAAGTGTCGTATTTGACATTATCAAAATGACTTGCTAATGCTAACGGTTTCGTATATCTCTTCCAATTCTACAATCAGATGCAGCGTGTATTATACGTCCAACAAATTATGTAAATGGATATTTTGTGAAAACAAGCGTTGTTTGCTATTCAATTTTGTTGTAGAAAATAATAACACGACATGTAGGTCTAAAAAATACACGTTGTAAGATATAGCGTTAAATACTGTATTAGTGTACGCATTTTATAAATTAAGCAACACTTACACTCGCATGTTAAAGCACTCCACCAATGATTTGCTTCATACATTTTCTTGATCATACGGTTTGATTCACTGTACAGGTGGGGTAACATACTTTGGCATTATAACATTTTGTGCCATTCAAAGTGAGCATTTAAGCGTTAGCTCAGAAATATATCATTTTAACGCAATTCAGAATTCCATTCATGCGATTTGTTGCAGTTAAATGAGAATACTAAATAATACAAATCATACGAGTATGCGTCGCTGTCTTGACAAAATTCGGATATTTGATCATACGCTTGATTGATCGCAGGTTCGACGGTCTTTTGATTGAACTAGTGAAGATGGATCATTGCACTTAATCTGAATTGAATGTCTGCAAAGATATGTTTGGACCATTATGTAAATATCGGAATTATACTGACACTGATACTGACTGTATCATCAGTCGGCTCATATATCCAATAGAACAATTAGATCAATATTTGGGAAATATACATTAATAATACTCAACGTAAACTAAAATTGCTTAAATAAAATAATAATTTCATTTTAAATTACATAGTCAACTGCGATTAATACAAGTGGCATCTGTTTGGAGCGATTCCAATTTTGTGTTCGTTTAATAGTTTGTAGTGATATATTGAAATATTTCCAGAATAGCAATTGAGTGCTTGTAAACTGAACTAACCGGACGGCTAAAACGCTTCGATTTATTCAATAAAGAAAAAGGTAGACATGGAAACCAACCCTTGTCAAAATAGTTCCAATAGTTAGAATTCATTCCGTGACTTGTCAACCATTCCGTTCATAAAGTTGAATGAGTCAAATTAAACTTAAAACAACAATAACTGCGTCTATCGCAGACATCCAAAACATCAAGGAATGTCTGATATATAACGCCATGCCAAATTGGAATTTTGTTAAGCGTCCGCGTGCGCCTAGGTTTTGCGCTCATCGAGCCAAAAAATAACATTTTGCTAAGCTAAAAATCCTCAAATATTTTCGATATCCATGATTCGACAACGGCAATTTTAGTTGAGATCCGACAACGATGTGATTATTGTGTGAAAACTAGTCAGTTTAAAATTAGATTTATTCATGTATAGATCTAGTTTTGAAACAAACCATTTTGTTTCGTTTTTATGATGTTTCTTTTATTAAAATATCTAAAATTATGCATCAATTATTATGTGAGGATATTTGTTTTTCCGTTAAGAGTTTGTTTTTTCGAAAAGGTAGCTAGGTTTCGCGAACTTAGGTTGATGCTTAACAAAATTCAAATTTGGCATGGCCTTATCAGTCAAGAATTGGAAAAAATAATCTCGAATAAAAAATGGGAATTAGAATCCTGCGTATACAGTAACCATTCGAGCAGTCAAACATTTTAAGAACGACGAAAAAGGCTTCAAATGTCCAAAGGTATTTTACAAACTACATTCATTGAAAATGCTGATCGCCTGAAACGCTTTCTTATCGGTCAGCCGTCATCAATTTTTATTAGCGTTTTGTGTACAATCTTGCATGAATTCAAATGCAAAATGCCAGCGTAAACATTGTCTCCCTGTCACATGAACTATCATTATTTGGCATCCATGATATTTTCTAGTTTTCAGACTATAAGTCAAGTTATCTTTTATAAAATATTAGGCGGATTATATTTAACACAAGGCTCTTATTTGAGATGAAGTAGTGTGAAAAACTCATTATGTTCGGATTGTATGACCTTATATATTTTTATTTCAGTAGTTGTGTATACAAGTACATGGATAATAAAGACATGCAATAATATTAAAATAATAATTATAACATGTGCATAATATCCATGCCATACACACCAACACCTAGGATAGCACAAAAAAGAGTAAACTCTTATTTCCATTGAGGACATTCAACAGAATTAAACAATGATAAATCAGACTATATTGCAGTTGTAATGGTAAGTTTTGTTTATGTTGTTTATATTGTGTCTGCGTCTATGTCAGTCATTCGGATTAATGTTCCAACATTTTAAGAGTGATTTTAGATTTACATACAACCCCACCAGTTGCTAACAATATGTTTATTAAATTCTACAGACTTGATGAAGTTAACACCATTTCCATATTTACGGCATGTGAGGTTCCTTTTCCCAAATCCACAGTCCTTTGGGATTGCTGAATGAGTGGATTGTTTAGATAATTACATACGGAAAGCAAACACACTTCTCCAGGAAAGAGCAAAAAATACTGTGTGTCGGTCAAGACACACCAAATATATATATATCTTCTGTCATATTGTCACGATAAACGTACTTACTATCCGGGTTCGCATCTACGACCTCTAGTTTGCCGGTCGAGCGCATTTCAACAGAGCCAACTTCATTATTGCTGCCCTCGAGGTTAACGCGGAACACTTCTAAACATTCATGTTTAAAAGTTATCAACTTACGTACATAAATGATTGTGTATACAGGATGATAGAAATTCAGCAATGTCATTGAAGGAATGATGAGAGCTTTAGATGACAAGAAGTAGTGACAATGAGAAATAGATTTGTGTGTGAACCAATTTATGTCTTGTAACGATTGGAATAATTATGAATCAATTTCTTAATAGCGACTGTATACAATGACCGGTATTGCTTAGAATGTAGAATTTGTTAGATTCTTAACACAAGTGGAGTCGGTAAATGAGAGAGTATAACTCTTTATCTTTTTTATGCTTCTAATATATTTTTTCTAAATTTACATTTCATAAAATTGAATATTGTTGTTGACAATTGGATGTCTACAGAAGTACCATACAAAATATACTCAAATTTCCCAATCTTCATGAAGCATTATGAAGCCAAATCATATTACCATTCTCACTAGACTTGCAATTGCCTGTTTTCGATTATAAAATCTCAATTATTCCATACTGCGAAGACGAAGTTATCAATCACACGTTCAGAGAATCTAATATACTCAATATGATCTTGAAGAATTATTGTACTGCTAAAATGGAGCTTCTAAATTTGACCGAATAACACGAAATAGTATTCTTAATCTTTAAGGTAAAGATAAAAACGATGCATGAATGAAGATGTTAGTTGTTTTGTTATCGCTCGGAAATATTTCTACGGCGATACTTTCTCTAAGTACAACTATAACTATTCTGAGAATATGATGCGGGGCTTTGCGCACTCTGTCAATGTGTGTTTGGGGAGGGGGGGGGGGGGGGTAATTCAGATAGCGTGCAGTCGATTCCAATGCGTTGGTGAAGGAATATGACGTTACGGCATCAGGAAGCAACCGGCAAAAGTGGAAATCCGTATTCAATAAAATTCCAGTAGTATAGGAACAGTTTGTTTACACATATTAGTTCGACGATAACCATTCCGACAATCAAATTACTTCTGTTGGTTGAACCAGAATCCATACGTTATATTACTAAAGTCTGTTATATCATTCATGTGTGCAAATATTCACTCTGTTTAGTTCACGAATCCCTTGATCTTGAAATGTGCTTATAAAGCTTGCACCAGCATTTGCTATTAAATAGAATATATGCAAATCACTGCTGTCTGTTTCGTATTATTCGTGCAAATAAAAGTCAATTTAATGGAAATGATAATGTGCTACATCAAATTGAGACAACGCCTTACAAGACACATTGTCGTAGTTGTTGGTGTCTCTTAATAATTCAAAGGTAATAAAGCTGCCACAAACACAATCCCAGAATCAATGAGATCTTGACATTTTGAATCGTAATTCTTGTTGGCGCATGTTAGACTGAGAAATGTTTACAATTGCGGGAACAAGATTATGGGGTATTTGAAGCGAAGTAACATTATAAATTTGCCGAGGAATGATGATGATAACGTCAATTACAGTATCATCAGACCGGTAGTGTTTCAGTAGTATCATCTTGGCGCAAAATATATTCATGTAATTAAATAGTAGCCGAGTTCCTGTACAATTTCAAACATCAGAGATTAAAATTGATTATTTTTCATATTGTAAGAAGGCGAACAAGCCTTTAGTTCCTGTGATGTCTTAAATACATTCACAAGCTTGCTCTGTAACTGACAATGTGGAACAAGTTCTGTATACAGTGTGTTTAAACACAAGTTTCAATGCTATAAAACAAAATGTGTCACCTATATCATATTTACGACATAATTGCTATCATAAATTGTACGTGGTCTTCTTCTTAAATGTTGACCCAAATATGACTCAGACGAACCAGAGAGTGAGTTTTTTCGCCTGAACACCAAGACATAGATGTAGCTGACATAGATGACAGTTGAATCAGTATAGGTTAAGTGTCTTCTGACACATGTTAGTTTACTGTGGCAGCGTAGTGATGTACCGAGACTATTCACGCAATATTATCACGGACCATTAAGGGAGTAAATGTTACTCAAACAACAAAAGACCACTTCCAAACGTCATAAAATACATTTATGATAATATTGTCAAAATTCATATTTATTAATATTTAATTTATTAACGTGTCAGTCATTTTTTGAAGAATTTTACGAATAAAATTAGGCTGGATTCGGAAAGACGATTGCCAATGGAAAGTTTCTTCGCCAATCATACTAAAGCAGTTTTGTAATTTCCACAACATAGAATTGAGAACAATAATAATTCTCCACAAACATTGCACTTGATAGAATCACATAACTAATGATTCAATACACATTTTAAGTTAGTTGCGCTGTGCAGAAAAATATTAAGTACATTGGGTGAATGTTAGTTACGTACATCTTACCGACTTCCACATGGTTCCTTCGTAGTGTTGTGTCGTAATCAGTACTTCGCGATGTTTTATCCAAAAAAAAATTATTAAACATAACATTTAACATTGAATATTGAAGTAAACAGGAAATGGCAATTAAAGATAACAGCAACCACAAAAGCACAGGGAGGCATGGTATATAATATTATATACCATCTTACATATAACAATGAATATTGAGGTAAACAGGAAATGGCAATTAAAGATAACAGCAACCACAAAAGCAAAGGGAGGCATGGTATATGATATTATATACATCTAACATATAACAATGAATATTGAGGTAAACAGGAAATGGCAATTAAAGATAACAGCAACCACAAAAGCACAGGGAGGCATGGTATATAATATTATATACATCTAACATATAACAATGAATATTGAAGTAAACAGGAAATGGCAATTAAAGATAACAGCAACCACAAAAGCACAGGGAGGCATGGTATATAATATTATATACATCTAACATATAACAATGAATATTGAGGTAAACAGGAAATGGCAATTAAAGATAACAGCAACCACAAAAGCAAAGGGAGGCATGGTATATACTATTACATGTATATACATCTAACATATAACAATGAATATTGAGGTAAACAGGAAATGGCAATTAAAGATAACAGCCACCACAAAAGCACAGGGAGGCATGGTATATACTATTATATACATCTACACAATCATTAAAACAAAAAGGAACATACTGCGCACACATAAATGGCGGGTGAAAATAGGGGAGTACCGCCTCGGAACGGTCTGGCAAATCACCACTACCACTGAAGATGAAAAACCTCAATATAATGAATGACCTGTGTAAAAAGAAAACCACTACTAGAAGACCCTCTGTATATGATACAGTGCTTGTAAAGCATGGGCCAATAAGGCAAATCACTTTGTAGTCGTTAACTTATCCGAAACAACTGAAGAGAAGTGATTAAGGCTCGAGATGATTGCAAAATCTACAAATAACACAGGTTCGCATTTCTGTGTTCTGGTTTTGGATAGTCATAGAGTTTTGTATAACACCCGTCCTATCAGTGCACATACGAAGTGTGGTATATCGGTCATGCGCTCATATTTTGTAGATCTTCGTTTGAGACGGATCACTAAAATTACTTCATTTGAACGTTTTGTAATATGTTTGTGCTATGTGAATCTTCAAAATAGTTTAATGTATGTCCATGGTGTCCCTGGCTGAGTTGCATCATATTGATGACAATATATTATCTATCCTATGGATATGTGGGTAGAATTCTTTATTGCGAAAAATGTTGTGCACGTACTCGTATTTCGAACAGTAGCAAGGCATAAATAAATATTATAGCACATGTCTATATATAGATATGTGTACATGTAAAAGCCATGATTATTACACTTTAAAACAACTAATAAATCTTAAAATCAAGCTGTAAAATAAAAACAGTGGAACTATCGCCGCTCAAGAAGCAATTCTCTATCATTCAATGAATTATCTTACTGGACAGAAACGCGTGTTCGTAATTGGAAAAAATCGACATTATGGAAATAGCCAGCAAATGCCTAAGGCTTTCTTTATCCCAGTGATATGCAAAACGTCCTTGATAGAGAGATTAAATATTCAAATGAGTTTTGAGAAGGAAATAATGGGGTCTGGTTTAATAGCATAGACGTGATTGAATGGTGTAATGCACATACTGCTTTTAAAGTATCTGACACATTCTCTTGGCAATCACTTTTCTAACTGGTCACCCAAATTATTATATTGTCAATACATTTCTAGTTTTGCTTAAATCGTTTTGAATACATTATCTCGGCGGCCATGCACGAGAGGGTACAAGTCTTACATTTTGATATAAATAATTATGTTACTAGGAGCAAGGTCAGTATAAGGCTGCTTGTTCCTTCATGCTGGATTATACACAGTATGTCTGTTGTTATGTACGTAATAGTTAATTGCTTTTAATGATTAGTTACTACATACTTAGTCATTTTTTGCGTATAAGTTGGAAATCAATGACCATATGAGCGCTGCTATGGGATTTACAGACTCTTCTGTAAGTGACGTCATTTCAAGAAAACGCAACATGTGATATCACTATTTGCAAACAGGAAACAATATTTACTCCATATGGTCACTTCGTTTTCATATTGCCATCTGGGGCAAATATTGCTTACTGTCAGTACATGGTGACGTCACAGGTGACGATTTCTGGAAATGACGTCACTTAAAGAAGAGGTTGGAAACCGTACAGCGGCGCTCATATAGCGATTGAGTGTGAGGTTGGCTAGCTGTTAAATCGATTTATAAACCCCCAGTATTTTTACTGACAGTTCCAAGGCTGTATAACGATGTATGGTTATTAGTTTTTTGTTTTTTAAATGTATGTTAAATTTCCCTTCCCTTCTATGCAATTATTTCACATCATATAGTGTTCACGTTATTTTCTTTCTAGTTTAGGCCTATTGTTGCCAGCTGTCTTGACTTGTCCTGTGATCTTGTCCATCCATTAATCCCCCTGTTTGTCCTCTTTGATTCTCGTAGTTATCGCTTATGGTCGGCCATTCCTTGCGCCCCTGTTCCCTTACGTTTGTACCATTGAGCCTCCTCAAATGCCTTATGTTTTATGGATTGTTGTTTTCCCGGAGGTCTAAGTTGGGAGGCAATGTCTTGTGTATATGGCGTTCCGTATAGCAACCCGATTTCAAATTTTTACTTATGACTAACATAATGGTCATTTTAGAAAAAACAAAAGTCAATATCTTGATAAAATGGATACAAGTGTCATTGTTATACTCATTTGTAGTCGTAGTCTTCAGTCAGTACCTAATCCAATACCTGTACATAGTCTATTTTCAGTTTATATCAGTTTTATAGAGCGATATGTGTTCGCCATTGTGATGCCTAAGTGCGATTTATTCATGAAAATAGCAATCGTAACCGACAGGAATACGTGCCACTTCGATACAGTATCATAATCTAAAACATATCACCTGTACTACATAATTACAAGGGATTGAAAGAAATCACGAGGCAATGTACGATGTAATAGTCGTGGTAATTTATATTTTGTTATTATAATTATTCATGAAACGTTCTTTAAAGCCTTTCTTTTCCAACTTCTTTGACATATCTTTAAAGCGATAGACAAGTTATTTTAAAACCCTCGGTTATAACATAATGAAACATATTTCGGGGAGTTGTTAAGGGGGATGTTTTGTTGACACTGTTGGTTTACGTGGGTGATAGATTAAATGTGAAGCACCCTTTAACCAGGTTTATTAACCTCTTGTGGTATTGCCGTTCGAAGGCGGTACTTCTATTTTCACCAAATATTTGTGTTTGATTCTGTTGTCTCTACTGCTTTTGTATTTGTTTACATGTATGTATGGGTTTTTTTCATGGCGTCTTGTGCTTTTGGAGAGAATGTGCATTGTGTACTTGCCTTTACCAGTTAGGCTTCTTTATTCATTTTTTACGAGTTTTGCTTAGATAAATTTGTACTGTAGCAAGATATAGCTTGCTAGCTAAGTAGACTTGCTGTAATAGGTAACTCAAATGAATTTTATACATGGTTAGATACTGCCCGATGTTATAGAAATGTATGTGGGCTTGTGTTCACGCTTCACCATTAAAATGTCACGGGAAATTCGTAGGAAACTGATAAAATGATTAATTACAATTCAATGTTATATCGATGTATTCTTCGTTTGGTTATATACTGGCACGAACATCTAGAATCAATCTTAGAAGGGATTGTAAAAATTGTTAATAAATAAATTGCATGTGAATGGAAAGTCAAATTAATTTAATGTGATGGAAATGTTCACATACATATGCCGTTTCCATAATGTGGACGGATTGGTGTACGATACGATTGTAAAATCTTAAAAAGAAATACTAACTAGTATGATTGATTATGTCGCCGAATAAATACTATAATGATTGATTATATCACCGACTACCTATAATTACATTTGTGTTTCTACCAGCCAGAAAGTGTATTAAGTGATATCTGTACGACTTTAGATTTCATTCACTTGTATATTATTACATTGAAGAAAATTGTCTGCCCGAAATCCAATAGTTTATAGCCAATGAACTACATCTTGCCCGTGTAACAACAAATATTATCAAATACTACCCAATCAAAGTTATCTCCAAACATACAATAACCTTCAATCATGTTATCCAAAGTGTATTGTATCAGACATATCTATTAATCAAATGTTGAGAAAATCGAATTAACTCACTGTTATTTATTGAAAGCAATATTAATGTCAAAAGGCGACGTCTCAAATTTATGGGCTGGCTTCATGGTGTAAGATTTATTTTTACTGACAGTTCTTTCTCCTTAGTTGTCCTTTATGGCCGACCAGGTCACTCCTTGCGCCACTGTTCGCTTACATATTTACCCTTGTACATTCTCGAATGCCTAATGTTTTATGGACTGATGTTTTCCCTGTTGGAACCTATCGTCTATTTTATGTTGTGATGATGATGCCTGGAATGTCGCTTTCATTATATTAATAAACTAACTGCAATGTGAAGTGTTCTCCACGCAACAAGCACAACGACAACGCAACTTCAAAATCGGTTCTATTCTTCGCTTATAAATACGAATTCTCCATCTGTCCTGCTGGAAGATTTGAAGTTCTGTATAGTTGTTCTATAATTATTCAATAGGATAGGCTATATATATACATGTGTATATTCAAGGTGATGTGCATCGTGCTCTTAGTAACAGTTACATATACATACAGAAAATGCAACAACAAATTGAAACAGTGCTTTGTACGACATTTTGTCGATCTTAATGGTGACTCTTGAATAATTTAAACGTCATCAACTCTAGGACTAAATAAGGAAGGGTGTGTTATTTTGTAAACATTTAAACGTTGATGCAAGAAAACTATTGAAATTTGTTCGTTATCTTTAGAGTAATCACGACGACTTTCAAGGCAAATACGCACTCAGTAGCTACCAACGGTATATTTATCTACATACAAGCATGAATGGCGGCTCAGTGGTATAACGTTCGCCTCTGGTACGGAAAGTTATCCTTGGGCGGGTGTTAATGTATGCATTGCTGTGTCATTGTAAGGGATATAACTAACTGTATAGATATATCAACGGACAACATTTGTGATATCGAATGCAAACGATATACTTTAGAACCAATAAATGACTTAATAACTACACTGCATATTATTTAATACTGTAATTATGATTTAATTATATGATTTGGTGGATAAGACAATTAAGTCTAATAGAATTCGAGTAAAAAAGGTGTTTTCTCTTTTTTTGTAAAACAAGTATGTATTTTATCCAACTGTTCGATGTTTTCTTGCATAAACAATAAAACATTGAATACAAAGCGGATACATCCATCGTTGTTACTTGATTACATTACTAGAACGTGATTCATCACATGGATTAACATTTGCGTGTTTCTGTTTTATGCTTGTCACACTCCAACAAACACTTCTTATAACTATTAATGTGTGTACGCATTTACATACACTGCTTGCTTGGCTGTGCACAATATTTTTCATCTGGGTTCATATATGAGTATGATTAAAATGATGAGCACAATAAATGAAAAGAAGCCATTCATCACAGACTTGTTGTAACAATTTAGCCAAAACAATTCCGAGAGAAATATCTAGGATATATGTTTAATTTAATTGCGATATGTGTACATAGTGAATATAACTACGATAAATGATGGTGAAATGTTGCGTTTACGGTAGCCTTAGTCATGGTTACATTAATTGTGATTGACATTTATTCTATTCGTACGGGAATTAATTCTCTGGGTTCTACATAATATTTGAAAGGTTCAAAATATTTTGAATATATTGCTTAAAATATAGATAAGTCGTTTCGTTTTTCTAACTTATCATTTCCAAGCATCCAGTCATGTGTTGCTTAATTTATTTAATATGATGATGTAAACAAATATGGTTCACTGATAGATGGCAAATGTTGACTATTATATTTTGCCATGCTATGGAAACACAGAACACAATATTCATTCTCGGGTTTAGATTTGTTAAAATGATTCATTTTGCGTCCTTTATTGAACTACCACTCACCAATATAACCCATTTCAAAAACTTGATACGTTTTCCACATCTACACTCATTGTTATCCTTACCAAAGTTTTGTTTTTATTTTACACGGTATGTAATTATTCAGTTTTCTGGTCATTTAACTTTTCTGGAAACTCGTCCAAGACGATTCCATGGCATACATAAGTGTGACGTCATAGTGTATATTCCTTTGAGAGTTTCTATGTGATTTAGAAATAGGATATCGATTTCATCAACGGTATCGATTGTGTGCACTCAATGTGATTCGAATTAATGAATAGAATCATAAGAACATACAGTAAAACTTCACTTAAATACCACATTAATAATAAGACCATCACAAAATTAAGTGCATTTTCACTTTTTTTGCTCTTCATTGAACCTCAAAATTAAGACATCCTCAATATTAAGACCAGTTTTAAGCGTCCCATGTGTGGTCTTATTATTCTGGTTTTACTGAATTTGTATTTGATCATCAACAAATTGGTGATATAAGTATCTGACATGTTACATGTCTTCATCGTTGTTCGGTGGGATTAAACAGTGAGAAAGAGAAGCATATGAGGGTTACATTCATCAAACATGCGTAGCTTTCTTGGATACATATCAAGAATAATCTCCCTTATTAGCGGGTTTGTTAAAACCATTTCCTTTAAATCGGAGTGTCTAAATTCAACGCAAAAACGATACATGCAAAAAGGTCAATAATTAATAATCGATATTGGCTTCATGCTATACCGAGTTAATATACTCTAATTTAACGTCTCTTACTTAGCCACAAAGCATGTTGAAGTGCCTCGGACTGTAGTTTGATTTTATATACTCTTGTTGGTGTATAGAACAACAATGAGTGACGAGGAATTAATAGAAACAAGTATTTAATATCAATAAGGCCTTTCCACGCAGATTCCTGAGTTACGAAATGAAACACAAACGCAAAACTAGAAGATTTGATGACGACACATGGTCGCACAACATTGAAACTGAAGAGAAACACAAGATCACCAGATCTGTGTAAAAGAAGCCTTTTTGAACGATCAAGTCGAAATTTTCAACACATTTTTTTATTATGGATGTCTCAATTATCCACTCAAAAAAAGTTGAATAATCGAATCAGCTCAACACAATTTACCTGAAGTAAAAGTACTGTTGATAGATGGAGCCCAAAGTTATTTCACTATAATTGTTACTGGGACTCCGATGTGTTAAATTGTATATTGTGCATTCACAACATTTTTTCAAATGATGACCATGTATACAAACATGTATTTTATTCCATTGTACGATGTACTTGCCTACAAATGCTAAAAAGGTCGCTCTTAAATATGATCAGTTTATTTATATTTCTGATGAATGTTCAACGGAACAAGAATATAAATAACTTGAGACCTGATTCGTATAATTTGTGACATTTTAAGCCAATTGTATGTAATTGATTCTCACAAATGTCTCTCCAAATTGAATCAACTGTTTATAAAATAATTATGTCTCAGTTGATGGTTTCTCCTAAACTCAAAGGTTATCAAGTTGAGACGTCTTTAGAAATCAATAAGGTATTGATTGATTTGATTTAAAATGATTGTTGGTGGGTGAATTATGAAAAACATGGTATTTTGAAAAAAGGAATTTTCGTGAGAAATATTGGCAAGTAATGGTTAAGGTGTACGGAACAAAAAAAGTTTTTCCTTGTAAATGAGGACGATCACAACTAGATCAAAATCAGAACCAAGAAGCATCATCTTCAACCATACTAACATCTGACTTATGATTGTACTCGTTGTCGTATTGGTAGTATTTGTACTTGTTTTCGAAATCGGTATTAGTTCTATTTCAATAATGTTCAGCTATTTCTTTACTACAAAATGTCTACATCTACAATAGATACAACTATATTTTGACACAACAAGAAGTCATGTTAAAGGGAGAAGTACTTCGTGTGGGAAGTAAGGTACAGAAAAAGGCAAATTATACGACTCCTTTAATATCCAGATCACTGTCTGACAAGTTCCTGTCACTGTGTTGTCACGTAGAATGCTATATTCTGATCAGTTCAATATCATTTTTATAAGAGCTTCATGTATAGTACTTGATCTTCGATAAATGAATGAAGTTCCATTTTCCACAGCGTTTTGGACCGTGTACTATTGGAACATCACGCTCACATCCTTGGGCTAAAACAACTAAGTAATCTAGAATGACATTCACGTCACATTCTCTTCAATATGATACTAAATGATGAGTGAAAATGGTTGCTGCTAAAGTCACAATCAGTTTACGTCCAGTTCCGTCCTTTATTCGATGCATACTCAAAATATGTCACTGAAGAATTTGTATTCAGGGGAAAGAACTCGGGTATACAATATGCGAAATTGAACGACTTGTCTGTGTTATTTTATTGAGCAGTTTACGCTTTGAATGATGATGAAGGCACTAAATCTTCGGGTGTTTCTTTGCGATAAACACAAAGTATTCAATCATGATTCGTATGAACCACACCAAGGTCATGTCGTTTAATACTTATGTTAAGCGTCCGTGTGAGCCTTGGTTTTGAGCTCTTTGAGCCAAAAAAACCAACATTTTCGTTTAAGTTTAAAAAGCCAAGGGAAGTAACCGCTGTGTATTTACGTAGGGCATTGTTAATCCTTTGTTAACTTGCATGTTTGAAATAAGTGAGTCAGTTGTTCTGTTAGCCTTCTAATGTTTTATACAGAATCAAGTTGTTAAGTTATATTTTTTCATGTTTACCTCATTAAAACATGTGCAATGGTACATTGTCTATAATTTGGTTTGCTTTTTTTCAAAACGACGTTGTGTGTTTTTCCGAATAGGTTTTGTGAAGCAAGGTTGACGCTTAATAAAAATAAAACACAGTCTGGCCTAACTACATCGGAACACTTGTATAACAGAGCATGAATATATTAAACAAATGTTGGACCAATAATAACCAGAAAAGTCCCTGATTTAATTCACATTCATTTTACATCGTTCATGAACCAAAGTGTACACAATTACTCTCTATGACTGCTTCTTGATATTTAACATCGCCCAGATCAGGAGTCAGTAAATTGTATACTGTGTTCTAGCTGTGCATTTCACAGCCAATACCTGTCGTAGCTATGTGATGTTATGTGTGGGTCTATTCTTATCATCGTATAAGCTCTAACCAAACGTTTTCTATTTCCAAATCGTTACCAACCAGTGCTCCTGTGTAACCAACCAGTGCTCATGTGTTACAAACCAGTACTCCTGGGTTACCAACAAGTGCTCCGGCGTTACCAACCAGTGCTCCTGGGTTTCCAACCAGTGCTCCTGTGTTACCAATCAGTGCTCCTGTGTTACCAACCAGTACTCCTGGGTTACCAAACAGTGCTCATGTGTTACCAACTAGTGCTCCTGGGTTACCAACCATTGCTCCTGTGTTACCAACCAGTGCTCCGGCGTTACCAACCAGTGCTCCTGGGTTACCAACCAGTGCTCCTGTGTTACCAACCAGTGCTCCTGTGTTACCAACCAGTACTCCTGTGTTACCAAACAGTGCTCATGTGTTACAAACCAGTGCTCCTGGGTTACCAACCAGTGCTCCTGTGTAACCAACCAGTGCTCATGTGTTACCAACCAGTACTCCTGGGTTACCAACAAGTGCTCCGGGGTTACCAACCAGTGCTCCTGGGTTACCAACCAGTGCTCCTGTGTTACCAATCAGTGCTCCTGTGTTACCAACCAGTACTCCTGGGTTACCAACCATTGCTCCTGTGTTACCAACCAGTGCTCCTGCGTTACCAACCAGTGCTCCTGCGCGTTACCAACCAGTGATATTGTGTTACCAACCGGTGCTCCTGTGTTACCAACCAGTGCTCATGTGTTACCAACCAGTGCTCATTTGTTACCAACCAGTGTTCATGTGTTACCAACCAGTACTCCTGGGTTACCAACCAGTGCTCCTGGGTTACCAACCAGTGCTCCTGTGTTACCAATCAGTGCTCCTGTGTAACCAACCAGTGCTAACCTGTTACTCCGCAAGCAACATACAACTTCTCCACGTAAACTAGAGTACAACTGTGAAGATAAATGACTTCGGACGTATTACATTCAGTCCAATTATCACGGAAAAACATACACCTCGTCCGGGTTTCAAACCCATGACATCTAGATTAGCAGTCGAGCGCTCTACCGAGTGAGCTAACTGTGAGGGCTATGATGCAAGACTGGCGTGTTAAAAACAAATACAATGTACGTACCATTTGCAATTATGCTCGAATGACAATAATAACTAATAGTTAGCACTGTCATTTGAATTATAACCCTGCAACACAATAGCTCTTGAAATGAACATTAACACATATTAAGTTAAATTATTAACATAATATTGTTTATTAATACAATGTACAAACATATTCAAATTGTCATTAGTAATTATTGTAAAAGTCGTAAAAACGCCCAGTCATCCAATAAAGCACAAAGCGACATGATATTTACATTTACAAATGCGATCACAAAATAGATACTAGACCAGAACACGAATGATGGGTAAAAATGGTTGTACCGTCTTGGCATGTCTATTCTTAAGGCGTCCAAAATAAAGTTCCTGGTAAATATTCATACAAAATATGGCGATATGATTAAACGAATGATATGTAGACAGGCTGTTGCGCTAATAATACAATTCAGAATCGTTGACACCATATTATATGAACATTATAAAATATAGTCTTTTTCAATGTAACTAACTGCCTTTACACCAAAACTAACGACATCGCGAAAGAACAGAATGTATAAGGATCACCATCAAATTCTCTTCCATTTTTTTCGAATTCTTTAATTTGTTTCTAATAGCCAAAGCGCCAAACACACTTTCGTTTCAAATATAATGCATCAAAATAAAGCATTGATGAAGAACAAAATATGTAATAGTTCATCGGTTTTCTTTTTCAAAAGAAAATGATATCAATTATTTTACAATAAAGTGTGGTCATAGTCTGCTTACCGAAGTCACACAACGTGCTGTAATTATGATAAATTATTACTGATTTATGTTAAACTAAATACATAAAATAATGTTTTAGATATGAAAAAGAAATATTCCTGATCTAAACAAGCTAATGATGTCTTAACTAACGAACTCAAATGTATATTAGTTCACTAACGATCAATTTATATTTACAAGTACTATAATAATTATGGATCAAATGTTAATCAAAATGAAAAACAAGATATGAACTTATCTAAACCATTGATAGAAACGTTCATAAACCAATCAATTCAGTGTTCGTAGTTCTAAGGTATACCAAATACAAATACTCTTCAATAGTTTTTGTTCACTACTACCTTCACGGGATATATCACATTTTCATAAATTTTAACAAAAATGGTTGAAGAAATAATGTTTTTGCACAAATGATTAATGAAGAATATAACTAAACTATTTGCTATAATTCATGAACTTAACAAGCATATCAAATTTCACGACAAGTGAAAGTCACTGCAACACCACGAGTATCGACCACATCCTTATAGCTATACTGCTCTCCTGATTTGCATTCATTTCGAGCAAATTCCTTGGCACTCGGAACATCTAGACTATCGCTTTTCGATTTATACGTACCGTATTGTGGACCAAAGTCAGATGGGTCAAAGAAATTATAGATGCCAATTGAATTCAATTGTTGTCTATTGAAATAGGCTCCAAATAAAGATGATGAAGACGCGAGATTGAAAGATGAAGACAGATGTAATGACTCGTGTGTCACTTCGCATGTAATCTTATCTTCAGGGTAATGCAATTTTATTTTGATTTCCGTGTTATCATAATGGTCTTGTCCTTGAAATTTTGGTATTTTTCCACTACATTTATATTCTGTGCAGTATGATGCATTAGCAAGAGGATTTAATATGTCCACTTGTTCAACACCGAATACTTTTCCCATTATTTGAGTATCCGTCCCTCCTCGGCTAGTAACCGTCAACTTCATTTTCTGTCCACCTAGCAACTCTGTGTTAGGAGCAAAAACTACTCGTACTTTTATAAAACACACATGATACGAATTGTCCCGCTTGGGATACCATGCTGAAAGACTACGCATTCTTATATTATTCTGTAGTGTAGAATCAGTCACATCAGAGTGTAATGGTTCTTCGAAATATTCAATTGGCCGGAAGGATTTACTATGACCAAAGTGATATCGTAAATAAAATCTAGTTGTATTTGATGTCAAACAAGTATTTTCATCATCAAAGAAGGGGCCATCAAATGATTTCGTCATTTTGATCTTCAAAGTTGTTTCACTTTCATCTATACTATATTCGAGTGCATTTTGGGCATCCATTAACGGTGCAATGGCATACAAATGCATTGAATCACGTTCGTAGTAATACAATGATGTATAAGCACTTTCATTTTCGCAGATAACGCTGGCACAGTAGTTATCTGTATCATACCACGTGTTCATGTAGTTCGTTATAGTTCTCAGAACAGTGTTGTTTATATAATGCGTGTCAATAAAAAGGCGGGTGGTCATTAGTTCAACAGATTTCATAGTTTCATCCTGGTAAAGCTTCAGTCTAAAATAGCATGGAGAATCGCTAATTTCGGATTCTTTATTATAACTAAACCACTCCTGATTACGGACAGTTGACCAGTCAATATCACCGATCCACACTGCAGTATTCGTCCTTCTTTTACGGCGTACTGTTGTACTAGGTTGGACATACTCCCAATATCCGGTATTGGAACTCAATCTCAACAACTTAAATTCTTGGTAAAACTCCTCATCACCGAGAGACAACGGAATAAACATATCAACGACATCACTTAGTACTAGAGGTTGTCCAGATGAATCACTGAAATACATGTTGAAAACACCAAGTGATTCAAGCTTGCCATCTTCTCCTTCTTCATCGACAATCCTGAAATCGCCAGGAATACTTTCTAGCGTGGATACATTTGTAGGATCAAGGAATGTCAGTGATGCCTTAACATTACCATTAAAAACGGTCCCATTTGGGTGGTAAAAGGCATTCGGAGGAATTAATATCTGAATTTTGGAAGAGTTATTTTCGGCTGAACCCGCGGAAAAAATATTGTCTTTTGTTGGGTCAATTTCTATAGGTTCCGTAGGAGTTAACATTTTTATTTCAATGTAAAATTTTCCATCCATTTCATCCGGAAGCTCTAATATCTTGAATCCAGATAGAAAGTCTCTATAAAAATTATCCTCGACATTAATCGTGATTTTGTTGGTTGTTTTAGCATGGATGAAGTTGAAGTCCCCAGAAAACGATGTGTAAGTTTTAAATATTCCATTCACCCATACTTCTCCATACTTAACAGGTGAGTTATCCAAAAATCCTAGAGCGCGCCCGACAATGTTCAGATATTTTAATGGGTACATTGAACATCCACACGATGTAACAACAACAACCTGTACATCGTAATCTATGCAATGAAGTGTCTTAAAAACGGCTTCTTTAATAGAACACCGAGATAGCGTTTCCTCTCGACATGCTACTGTGTTCATGGAATTGATTGCTCGACACCGTTTTGGAATGCATTCACCAACTTCGAGTGTAGACGTGTTTGTGTTAGCTTGGACACAATCCTCGGGCAACGCTATAACTTTTTGCCTCAGAGCATCCACACAAAAGTTATCCATTCTGTCTGAAAAAAGGCGGGTCGAAACTAATAATCATTATTTTTACTTGCATTGATAATTTTACAGCTGATTGGTCGATAGTTTAAGTATTGAGTCGGTGAGATACATTCACACGATAGTTTAGTCGAGAAAATAAGGTATTAATGTTGAGCTAGTTTTCAAGTGAGAGAGACGTTACATTTAAAAAACGGGACCTCCCTGACATATCCCTAAGATATAAATTAAACACATATGAGAACTGGTTAAAACATAGAGTATTGACAAGGTTTGAACAGGGAATGCCACATTCACAAGACAAAGCTATAAAGGGGTACGGGCACAACAAAATAATTCAAAGCTAATTAATTATTAAGAGAAACATAGCAATACAAATTAATTACGTGAACTTAGAATTGTCACAGAAAAATAACTACAATGACATGCTTACCTCGCACTTAACATTGTCAAAATACTATGATTAAACAAACAATGATTAAGTGCTGGCAGACAATATCACTTTCACTAATCTTTCCTTAAAAAACGAGGTCCTTAAGGAACCTAGTGGATGTTTACGTTAAAAATGATTATTAAGTAACAGTTACCTTTCACGGACAATATGGCAGCTGTAGACAAGATGGCGCCTGTCGGGCTATTAGCTCGGCACTGATATTTTCCATTTGAATAGAGGGATACATTACGTAGAGTTAGTTCTTTTCCATTTTGGTACAAGCTACTGTCTAATACAATCGAATCCTTGAACCTTGAATGTGAAGTTATGCATTTATAAACTTAATATTCGTCGATGTACATGTTCAAAGTAAGACTTATACTTGGACATTTTTACTGTTTCTGCACACGATAAAAGATAAAATGTACTCACCATTCATAATATTCAATGTCTGGATTAGCTGAAGCATCACAACAAAGCGTCACAATTTCTCCTGTCAATCTTTGTTTTGACTGTGGTGTCTCCGTGAAAAACGGCAAGACTACAAAAACCGTATGAATGACAATAGTTCTATTACATGATAACATGAAAATTGTTCGTAAAAAACTTCGAGCGCTCTAACAAGACCATACTGATGTGAATACATAGTTAATAACTTAGTAATAACATAGATACTCGACGAAATTAAAGTGATAAACATGTCAACAGTTGAACACAAATAGACGATATAGGACACACCAAATTGATTAGTACTCCTTTGGATTTTTTTAAAGAAAAAAATGGGGCGACCGAGCGAACTTAGGGGGTAGTTATAAGCCAATAGAAAAGATATATTACGAATGACATTCAAGAACGATTACGGAAATCGGAAATCGTGGGATCTACCAAACGCTTGAGCTTGTAACGGTAGCATTTGTACCGAAAGGTAATTAACTGAACGAGAGTACCTTTAAATGCGAAAGCACCCCTTATTAGCGTCGAATTTCGCGCACAGCAATTAATAAAATTAGATTTTTCACGACGTGTATGGAGCCCTAAAGTGACAGTCCATACTTTTATTTTCGAGTTATTCTTTTATTTTTATTTCGTAAAAACGAAATGTTAATTCGTTCAAACGTAATATTATGTAATATTATTTCGTTAAATCGTAATATTATTTCGTAAATACGAAATATTATTTCGTTTAAACGAATTATTATTTCGTAAATACGAAATGTTATTTCGTAAATATGAATTATTATTTCGCCAAAACGAAATATTATTTCGTAAATACGAAATATTATTTCGTTAATACGAAATATTATTTCGTTAATACGAAATATTATTTCGTTTAAACGAATTACTATTTCGTAGATACAAATTATTATTTCGTAAATACGAATTATTATTTCGTATTTACGAATGTCATTTTAGGGGCTCCGTACGACGTGCGAGCGGGTAAAGTTTTTTTTCTACTCTTGAATTTTAGAGGAGCGGTAAATCCGACGAACTTCAAATCAATTTGGTGTGGCCTCAAACGATTTTAAATATGCCATGAACATTTGACAACGACATAATAGGATTAGAGTTAAAATGCAAACCTATTTTGTCCATATATATATCCACTTCCTGGTCATTGACCGTCACATGCGTGTCAATGAAGCCATCCCTAACCACTATTAGATTAGTTAACAGGCATGTTGAGTTAAGTGCAAAAAAACCAGTTAGGTTGCATTGCCCAATCGCTGTTGTTGGAGCAGAGGCAACAAAGAAACTTGCGTCGCTGAGGAAATTTCCTGTTGAATGTGCAAATACACGCCCGGAAATAGCCATATTATCGCATTTGCACGTATCACAAGCTTGATTGAGTTTCCCATCTGTACAAATTTGACTGCAATCTGCAATAATGTCAATTATATTAATGCATCCGAGCACGTTTCGGCATTAATAGGCATTAATAGGCCCAAATAAGCCAATAAATATGAAGTAGTTTAACAGTTCAAATTTATCACATTATGCATTATGAGGATAAAAGCATTACCAGGACAATTCCAGTTTGAACATGTTTTCTCTTGCACGGGCACGCCAACACAATCAGTGACATCGATATGGTTGGTCTTGTTGCATAATCTTTCTCGGACCTGTTTACCTTCTCCACAAGATACAGTACAACTGCCCCAAGATGACCATGTTGACCATTTACCATAAACTGTCGAAATAAGGCATTTCTTAATTAAGTTATGTAAAACACCATTCTCATACGAAATTTCATTATTATCAGCAAACAAATGCAAACAAAAAGAGATGTTTTCTTTGCTAGGAGTAATTAATGAAATCTAGCTGAGTTGTGTCATGTTCATTTTGTAGTATTCTGTATGATCAAAATAATCCATTGAATGACCATATGGCTTCTGTTAGGAAATAAAGGCTGTACCTAGACATGGTGAAATTTCACAAGTAGTGCTTTCTATATAGTCACCGAGGCATATCGAACCATCTTCACACTGTCTATAGCGCCTGTGTATGCCTGTATCACATGTACTCGAACATTGTGTCCATTCACCCCATGATAACCATGTCGATATAATTGATTCTGTAGCTGCAAAAAAAGCATTCAAAAAGTCCATTCTTGCGCGACAAAAGACATATGTTTGAAAGACGTAACAAAGAATAATAAGTTCAACAGAGCGATTACTTAGACCGAGTTACAATTACACAGTAGAAGAGTATGCAATATTTAATTCGTTTACGGTTGTTTCTTTAGTAATGTTTGTATGATGTTCTTTAACCTGTTTCTAATCGCATATGCATGTAGATGCTGAGGCAATGATCTGTCCATCACTGGTAGTTTGCGTTTGGAGCAAAAAATCATTGTTGCAGTAGATGTCCGGTTTCTCCGACCATAAGTCTGTGTGCTGCTAGTTGCACCGACAAGGGAGCTGGTAGAAGCGAAATCGTTTTTGAACGTTATACTTGACGGGCATGTGTTTGCATTGTTAGATGACAAATGTTTAGGATAGTTGAATTGTAGGCTAGTAGTTGTAATGAAGTACGCACTATGACATGTACACGTATGTAGTAAATGTTATCCATATTACATAAAATATATTAATAAACTAGAGTGTCTACTCGTATATATAAATGGAAATATTACCCGACGTGCTTGTATCGATTGTGCTCGAAGCAAGTCCATCACCCGAAGACGTTGTGGAAGTCAGTTTATCTCCCGAGCAAGAAGTTGAAGTCAATCCATCGGGCGTGTGCTGTGTTGAAGTCACTTCATCACCCGAAAATGGTGTTGAAGTCAGTCCATCACCCGAGGACGGTGTTGAAGTCAGTCCATCACCCGAGGACGGTGTTGACGTCAGTCCAACACCCGAGGACGGTGTTGAAGTCAGTCCATCACCCGAAGACGGTGTTGAAGTCAGTCCAACACCCGAGGACGGTGTTGAAGTCAGTCCAACACCCGAGGACGGCGTTGATGTCAGTCCATCACCCGAGGACGGTGTTGAAGTCAGTCCATCACCCGAGGACGGTGTTGACGTCAGTCCATCACCCGAGGACGGTGTTGAAGTCAGTCCATCACCCGAGGACGGTGTTGAAGTCAGTCCATCACCCGAGGACGGCGTTGACGTCAGTCCATCACCCGAGGACGGTGTTGAAGTCAGTCCATCACCCGAGGACGGTGTTGACGTCAGTCCATCACCCGAGGACGGTGTTGAAGTCAGTCCATCACCCGAGGACGGTGTTGAAGTCAGTCCATCACCCGAGGACGGTGTTGACGTCAGTCGAACACCCGAGGACGGTGTTGAAATTAGTCCAACACCCGAATACGGTGTTGAAGTCAGTCCATCACCCGAAGATAGAGTTGAATGAGTGTCATCTAAACACACACGAAAATAAGCATAGTTCAAAATGGAATTAGTATTTGTAATAAGTACAATATAATAAGAAAATTTGGGTGCCTTAATGTTTGGCTTATAGTGTGTTCTGAAATTTACAGTTAAAAATGCATTTTTTTTTTTTTGAAATGTGTTCTGAAATGTCATTATTATCACAGAATCCGTTGTCAAATGTTACATGTTACATAGAGGAATTGGCGATCGGCAAGAAATTTGTCATAACAAGAAAATAACAAAAGAGCGATCTACTTAACAATATTATACTTATTGCTAAAGGCTGATGTCCGATGTATTAAACTCTAAAATACGTGCAAACCTGTAGAATCGTTGCTGCTGTTCCGTGTTGATACAACAAATGCTGCGATTATACCCCCGACAACCACCACTATAAACAGTGGTATAACAACCTTCAGAATTGATTTCGCCGATGTCTTTACACCTGCAACATCTCCAGTTCTAGATGTTTCACTTTCATCGTGCGTAGAATCTTTTCGTAGATCGAAGAATGAGCTGCTGTATTCTCTCGAAACTTCATACTTAGTTTTATGATTTTCTTTAAACATGTTATCCAAGGTATAACCATTAAATTAAAATTGATAATGAACAAAAAAATAGCTAAATTAATTTCCGACTGTATACTCGTTTGATAATATTTTCAGAGTAAATTAGAGAAATGGATATGGTTGGCGTAGTGCAAAATGAATAATGACCTTGTAAGCAAAATTCCCCTACTATACCAAGCTTTAAATTTATATGCTAATTTTTAGATAAATAGATTACTAAGGAAGTTATGTCCTTGACAAACCATCGGCCAAAAGCAATAGTTTTGTGAAATTATGTGCATGCTTATTCAATGCATTGGCGGCTATGAATAATCTTGCGTGAGAATTGACAAAAAAACATGCTTAAAACGACCATTTTGATATCTCAAGTTATACGTCTAAAGTATCCGGTAAACGATTTAGTGTTTGCTCTGCCAGTCGTGCATATCTAATCGTTTTTATTCCCTTATCGCTTTAATGTTATGCTTATAATATAAGTATGATTAATAAATCAAAGTCCTTACAATTTTCATTCGAATACAAGACTACTATATGAATTGTAGATACCCAGTATTCAACTTGATATTGCACATAAATTACTAGATAGCTACATTTTGGATTACAGTTATCTGCACATCGAAACGTAGATATTTAGTATTCGAATTGTAAATATTATCTTCTCGGTCTGAATACGAGGTATATACAAGTCCAATGGCTGATATCTAGTATTCGAATTTTAGATATTATCTACTCGGTCTCAATACGAGATATATACAAGTCAAATATCCGATATCTTGTATTCGAATTGTAGATATTAGGATATAGAATTACCTATATTATGTATTATTCGGAATGAGTACAAGACGTTTGCAATTTAAATGACAAAATGTACAATTCGAAACTTAGATATCCAGTATTCAAATTGCAGATACAAGTATTCCAATTGCAGATATCACCATTTCAGTTAGGAGTTTGAGATATCTACGATTCAAATATTACGTACTTAAACTACTAATACATTATATATCCACAAATCAATTGCATATATCTAGTATTCAAATTGTAAATACCAAAAAGGTATTAAATAGTACATCAGCACTCCATAAAAATAAACCCTGACCTCCTGTTCGGAGGGCGATGCTCTACCACTTCAGTTATTGTCGTTGCCAATTGACGTCGAACGCAGGAAAACGTCCCTTTCTACATCTATAACGTCATTACATTACATTAAGTACGTTAAATTATCAGGGTGAATCTTGATTAAAAACTACCTTTACCAAATGATGCACTGTGCGATATATTGCTATATCAATAAGAATTTACCTTTTCAAAAATTGCATATGATAGTGTAACTAGTTTTTGTGGTACTAACGATATCAACCGATAGTCTGGATAATCGAGACAAAAATGCAAAAGATTCATACCAATTCATCTACAAAATCATAATTCTACTATCAGAACCAGGTTCGAAGAAAAATTCATTCTTTGCAGTTCAGCAACATCCTTAGTGTAAAGCTAAGTCAAAGGCGCAGTGGCAAAAGTTACTAACACGTGTTTAAGCGTCATCTCAACTTATCAAAATGAAGTCAATATGTTATTTTGTGACCATTAATTAAGTTTCTTTTTTGTAGACTTTTGAGTTTTGTTTCCTGTACTGGTTGACATTCATCATTTTTATTCCTAAACAAATATCTACATTTATACCATCAGGGATCATTTGCAAGGTCATAAGAATGTGCAACTTGAACTCCGTCCCCTGTTTCACAATATGCAGGATTAATACACTTGGAATGGGGACCTATCTATGTTTGACTGCACATGCTCATGTGCAAACGGTGCGTATGTAAATATACCACGACTACTTATACCACTAAAACCTTTAAGACGATCATATATACTTTTTGGCCTCAGTCTATCAGTAGTTAGAGCGTTTTAAAGGTCTTTGTAAATGATGAACGCGAATAGGACATTATGATGTCTGTAAGTAATGTTTTCAAAGCTTTTAAAATGATTCACGTATAAAAACTGGTGTGACTTCTTTGATGTTATCTGGTGGCTTTATGGTAGTTTCAAAATCTCAAAGCCTTACATTCAACAGTTTACCCCAAGGATTCTTCAGTGACAACCAGAATTCTTCGGAGACAGTAAGGTGTTTATGTTTATTTTTTTGCAAATTGTATCAAATTCAGCGAAATGAAAAATAGTTTCCTTAGCTAGAATGTCATTCCTTGCATAATATTACAAATGTTTTTACATAATAAGCTATGCCGCTTTAAAGCTTTTTAAACAAATGACAACTGTAAAACTTTAAAATGTTAGGTGGTGTGGTCTTTTTAATATGAAAACTTGACATGTTTGATTAAGTATACAACTGCATGTCTAAATTTCGGTTAGAATTAAATATCGAAATATAGTGGTAAGATAATGAAGGCATAGGGATAATGGCAGCGCTTCTTTCGGGGTTTTTTATGACACAATATGAACATTTTGATTGTTTTTTATAAAGTTAATTGTGAGCATTTGTTTTCGAGTTGTTTTATATACCGCATCAAATAAATTTTGTTTCATTGCAAACATATCATTTTACTTGTAATTAGAATTGCATTTAAAAATGTTTTAATCTTTAAATAACATTTTCCTTATCGTATAAAATATTTTCATTCAAACTAAAACGCATAAGGGAGTTTTTGTACACGTATTTTGAATACGTTCGCATTACCGCGACGAAACATTATACCTGCATGCATTAATTTCAACTTTACAGATTCATAAGGAAAACTATATTAATGTTATAAGACGCCCACATATTTGTATACAAGCAAGTTTAGCAGTGCGATATGCAAAATACATACTGTGTTAAATGTTGGTTAGTCCTTGAATTCATGCATCGTTCTAACCTCGAATCTACCGTAAAATCACGAATTATGATAATTTTACCATCAGTTTCAGTATTTTTAAAATAAATATATTGAAGGTAGTCGTAAAATAGCGAAAAGTACACGAGTCCGATACAGGAGTTTCTATCACGACCTACGCGCCGAGTTAGCGCTTGCATATTGGATATATCTGTTTTGCAATTCCGGGAAACTTCTCTGCAAATTTATTATGCTGTAAATTTAGTGTTTGTATGAAGGCATTAACGTGCCTTTTTCAATATTATTTCTTAGAGTGTTTTGATAAAAAAGAAGACTATCTACATTTAACCGTTTAATTGATATAGGTGTTGCAAGCCAATCCAAACCGAAAAAAAATACATGAGTACACAACTACATCGGGTCATGAATATTAATAATCATCATAAACTTTTATTTATTAGTATGCCTGTACCTCACAATTTTCATCATGATACCCCCCCCCCTTTCTTGACCCAGGCCTGTACCAAACAAGGCAAAATTCCATAGAGGCAACAAAATAATTGCGTCACTGAAGCAATTTCTTGTTGATTGTGCAAATACACGCCTAGAAATAAGAACAATAGCGCATTTGCACGTATCACGAGCATGATTGAGTCTCCCATCTGCACAAATTTGACTGCAATCTGCAATAATGTAATTATGTTAATGCATTCGAGCACGTTTCGGCATTAATAGGTCCAAATAAACCAATGGATATGAAGTAATTAGACAGTTTACTTAAGTCGCATTATGCATAATGATAATAAAAAACGAAAGCATTACCAGGACAATTCCAATTGAAACATGTTTTCTTTTGCACGGGTAAGCCACCACAATAGATGACATCGATATTTTCGATCTTGTTGCAGAATCGTTCTCGCACCTGTTTACCGCCTCCACAAGTTACGGTACAACTTCCCAAGATGACCATGTTGACCATCTTCCATAAACTGTCGAATAAGACATTTCTTAATCAAGTTATGTAAAACACAATTCGGATGGGTGATTTCGATGTTTTTTATATACAGAGACATAAAGTCAAGTTTGAGAAACACGAAAAATCGGTCAATGGCGCTACCGGGAATCGAACCCAGGTCTACGGATTGCCGGTCCGTTATGCTAGAGAATTGTTTGGGCGTCGAAGATAGCATAATTTATATAATTATACGGACCCGTACCTCTAGAAATATCCTACCTATATAGACTACGGGTACGGGAGTTTTAGAAATACACATATTCAAATCATATATGTATGGTGGCATATTACTGCCACCAGTTAGCATGATAGCGTTCGCGAATTAATTCGTGTTAACCACTTAATTATAACGATAATTATCTAGCTATCTAGTTAATATTCGTGATAAATTTTCGGTAAGATAAATATCATACAACTAGAAACAGGCTTGAAAGTGCCCAGAACTGCCACCTCTTACCTTTTTATGATGTATTACACTAGATTTAAGTGGTAAGACGAATCTTATCTAGTTGTCCACTTATTATGTCACTTAGGATTCGTGTTACCACTTATATATTAATACATTTTTGGCTTCTAGATGTAAGTCGTAACACGAATCTTAAGTGAAATTCGCGAATTTGAGTTATTAAGTAACATAATAAGTGGTCAACTAGATAAGATTCGTGTTACCACTTACATGTAGAAGCCAAAAATGAATAAGTGGTAACACGAATCTTAAGTGAAATTCGCGAATTTGAGTTATAAAGTAACATAATAAGTGGTCAACTAGATAAGATTCGTGTTACCACTTACGTGTAGAAGCCAAAAATGAATAAGTGGTAATACGAATCTTAAGTGAAATTCGCGAATTTGAGTTATTAAGTAACATAATAAGTGGTCAACTAGATAAGATTCGTGTTACCACTTACATGTAGAAGCCAAAAATGAATAAGTGGTAACACGAATCTTAAGCGAAATTCGCGAATTTGAGTTATAAAGTAACATAATAAGTGGTCAACTAGATAAGATTCGTGTTACCACTTACATGTAGAAGCCAAAAATGAATAAGTGATAACACGAATCTTAAGTGAAATTCGCGAATTTGAGTTATTAAGTAACATAATAAGTGGTCAACTAGATAAGATTCGTGTTACCACTTATATCTAGAAGCCAAAATTGCATTTATGAATAAGTGGTAACACGAATCTTAAGTGAAATTCGCGAATTTGAGTTACTAAGTAACATAATAAGTGGACAACTAGATAAGATTCGTGTTATCACTTAAAGCTAGTGTTATACATCATAAAAAGGTAAGAGGTGGGAGTTCTGGGCACTTTCAAGCCTGTTTCTAGTTGTATGATATTTATCTTACCGAAAATTGATCACGAATATTAACTAGATAGCTAGATAATTATCGTAATAATTAAGTGGTTAACACGAATTAATTCGCGAACGCTTTCATGCTAACTGGTGGCAGTAATATGCCACCATATATAAGTGAAAGATTTTATCAGTATATATACGCTATATAGATCTTTATATCTTTACGGTCGTTAATTATACGACGAAACCGCCATTTTGGTTAATACTAAAACAAGTTTTGTGTTACGGAATATCGTTGTCGTCTCGGGAAAAACCGCGCGTACGTGCATTTAACACATATACGTTTATGACAATACAAGTAACACAACAGATCAGGACGTGTACAAGATCGACCTTGTGGCACCTTGAGTAGCCGGTCATATCTGTGTACTGTAAATATTAAATTGACAAGAAAATAACATTGAATAACAATAAGTTTCATAATACATGTATATATACTGTAAATATTGTTCGTTCAAAGCTTTCAATATGATCCACTGCACCATTTCTCTTCATTTATTCAATTCGTTTATTTATTGACGTATTATGACGGTAATTTGCATCTGAAATTATCTATCAAGTTTTCTTCAAAATGTTCTACAATAGCTAAAAACTTTCGATTTGCATCTGAAATAATCTTTCGACTTTTCATTATTTTTTTATTTTTCTTCGAAATTTTCTCCAATATCTAATAACTTTCGATCTTCCAAAACAATGGGCCATGATTTGAGCGCCTCCCCGTGGTGTGGCCCGGATGTAACTGGATTATTTTAATTTCACTTTTGTAAATAATCCATTTAATATGAGTATTTCTAAAACTCCCGTACCTGTATTCTATATAGGTTGGATATCTACGGGTACGGGACTCCCGTACCTCTAGAATCCCATTCTAGAGGTACGGACCCGTACCTGTAGCCACTGCCTAATTTATTATATGAATATGTACAGAAAATAATTTTTCTGCACTCAATTTCCATGGCATACATAAGTGTGACGTCATATTGTATATTCCTTGGAGAGTTTCTATGTGATTTAGAAATAGGATATCGATTTCATCAACGGTATCGATTGTTTGCACTCAATGTGATTGGTAGTTACGTATTCTCTCTGTTTTGTTCCAACCAAATATTTGAAATGTTCAAAATATTTTTAATAAATTGCTAAAAATATAGATAAATAGTTGCGTTTATCTAACTTATTATTTCCAAACATATATGCATGATTTACTTAATTTATTTATTATGCTGTAAACAAGTATTTAGTATGATGTAAAATTTACTTAAATTTACTTAAGATAGCATAATTATTATGTTGGCTATTATAATTTGCCATTCTATAGATACACACAACACGTGAGTCATTCTCGAGTTTAGAATTGTTAAAATGCTTCATTTAGCGTCATTTGCTGAACAACAACTCACCAATAAATACCCATTGCAAGTACTTGATATATTTTGCACATATACGCTAATTGCTATTCTTAACAAAGTATTTTTTTATTTTATGTTTAAGTATCGTATTGTACGTAATTATTGCAACATTTGTTTTAATTATTTCTGTAATGATGTTTTCTGGTAATTTAACTTTTCGGAAACTCATATAAGTTGACGATTCCATGGCATACATAAGTGTGACGTCATATTGTATATTCCTTGGAGAGTTTCTATGTAATTTAGAAATAGGATATCGATTTCATCAACGGTATCGATTGTTTGCACTCAATGTGATTGGAATTAATGGATAGAATCATAAGAGCATACAGTAAAACTTCATTTAACCTAAACATTAAGACAACCTCAATATTAAGACCAGTTTTCAAGGGTCCAGATGGTGGTCTTAGTATTGAGGTTTTACTTTACTTTTATTTGATCATCAAGAAATTGTTGTATAAGTATTTTACATATTACATGTCTTCATGGTTGTTCAGTGGGATTAAACAGTGAGAAAGAGAAGCATAGGAGGGTTACATTCATTAAACATGCGTAGCTTTCTTGGATAAATATAAAACATAATCTCCCTTTATTAGCGGCTTTGTCTCTAAATTGGATTGTCTTAATTAAACGCAATAACGATACATGTCAAAAAAGGTCAATAATCAATAATCGATATTGGCGCTATACCGGACTTAATATACTCTAATTTAACGTCTCTGGGTCATTATCGTAAGCGACTAACTAAGCCACCAAGCATGTTGAAATTGCCTCGGGCAGTAGTTTGATTTTATATACTCTTAGTGATATAGAAACCAGTATTTGATATCAATAAGGCCTTTCAACGCAGATTCCTGAGTTACGAAATGAAACACAAACGTAAAAAGACGACGACACATAGCCGCACAACAATGGTAATGAAGAGAAACACAATGTAGACCACCAGATCAGTGTAAAACGATCAAGTCTGACGTTCACCAGATTTTTTAATTGTGGAATATGTATCCATGGAACTACAGTTGAAGAATCGAATCAGCTCAAAACAATTTACCCAAAGTAAAATTACTGTTGATAGATTGAGCCGAACGTTATTTCTCTAGAATTTGGGACTCCGATGTAAAAACATGTTACCATAAGCGGCATTCACAACGTTTTTTCAATTGATGATCATGTATACAAACCTGTATTTTATTTCATTGTACGATGTACATGCCTACAAACGCTAAAAAGGTCGCTCATCAATATGATTAGTTTGTTCAAATTTCAGATGAATATTCAACGGAACAATAATATAAATAACTTGAGACCTGTTGCGTATAATTTGTGAATGTTCAAGCCAATCGTATGTAAATGATTCTCACAAATGTCTCTCCAAATCAAATCAACTGTTTATAAAATAATTATGTCTCAGTTAATGGTTTCTCCAAAACTCAAATGTTATCAAGTTGAGACAGTCTTTAGAAATCAATAAGGTCTTGATTGATTTGATTTAAAATGCGTGTTGGTGGCTGATGGAATTATAAAAAAATGTCATTTAAAAAAAGAATGATCGTGAGAAATATTGGCAAGTAATGGTTAAGGTTTACAGAACAAAATAAACAAAGTATTAACTTGTAAATGAGGACGATAACAACTAGATCAATAGCAGAACCAACAAGCATTACAACATTTACCTCTGACTAATGATTGTACTTGTCGTCGTATTAGTAGTAGTTGTACTTGTTTTCGAAATCGGTATTATTTCTATTTGAATAATTTTCAGCTATTACTCTACTACACAGTGTCTACATCTAAAATAGATACAACTAGATTTGACACAACAAGAAGTCGTGTTAAAGGGAGAAGTACTTCGAGTGGGAAGTAAGAAACAGAAAAAGGCAAATTATATGACTCCTTTAATATTCAGATCACTGTCTAACAAGTTCCTGTCACTGTGTTGTCAAGTAGAATGCTATATTTTGTTAAGTTTAATATCATTTTCATAAGAGCTTCATGTATAGTACAATTTTCCAGAGCGCTTTCGACCGTGTAGGATTGGCACATCACGGTCACATCCTTGGGCTAAAACAACTAAGTAATCTACAATGACATTCACGTCACATTCACTTCAAAGTGAAAATGGTTGCTGCTAAAGTCATAATCAGTTTACGTCCAGTTCCGTGCTTTATTCGATTCATACTCATATAAGATGTCACTGAAGAATTCTTATTCAAGGGAAATTACTCGGGTGTACAATATGCGGAATTGAACGACTTGTCTGTGTTATATCATTGAGCAGTTTACACTTTGAATGATGATGAAGGACTAAATGTTTTATTGCGATAAACACAAAGAATTCAATAACAAATCATTGCACTCTCTTGTGTATGAATCACATCAAGGCCATGCCGTTTTATATTTTTGTTAAGTGTCCACATGCGCCTTGGTTTGAGCTCTTTGACCCAAAAAAAACATTTTCGTAAGTTAAAAAAGGAAGTAACCGCTGTGTATTTACGTAGGTTTTTGTAAATTTTTTGATAACTTGCATGTTTGAAATAAGTCAGTAAAATTAGTCAGTTGTTAATAGACTTCTAATGTGTTATAAAAAACAAGTTATTTAGTTATATTTTATCATGTTTACCTCATTAAAACATGTGCAATGATACATTGTCTATTATTTTATTTGCTTTTTTAGGTTATGCGAATCAAAATGAAACACAGTATGGTCTTAGTACATCGGAACACTTAAATAACGCAACACTTGTATAAAAGAGAATGCATAAATTAAACAAATGTTGGACCAATAATAACCAGAACAGTCCCTGATTTAATTCACATTCATTGTACATTGTCCTTGAAACAAGTGTACACTATCACTCACTATGACTGCTTCTTGGGTTTCTTATCAGTACAAAATTAGTAAGAAACAGAAAAAGGCAAATTATATGACTCCTTTAATATTCAGATCACTGTCTGACAGGTCCTGTCACTGTGTGTCAAGTCGAATGCTATATTCTGTTCAGTTTAAAATTATAAGAGAGAGAAAAATCTCCTAAAGGGAACGTCACATACATAAGATAGTGCCGCCCAACAGAGACCTCCGGGAAAACAACAATCCATAAACCATAAGGCACTTGAGGAGGTAAAAGTGTACATATGTTAGAGAACAGAGGCGCAAGGTATGGCCTGGCAGACCATAAGGAATAACTAGGAGAATTAAAGAGGACAGTGAAGCTTCATTAGAGCTTCATGTATAGTACTTGATCTTCGATAAATGAATGAAGTTCAATTTTCCAGAGCGCTTTCGACCGTGTACGATTGGAACATCACGGTCACATCCTAGGGCTAAAACTACTAAGTAATCTACAATGACATTCACGTCACATTCACTTCAATATGATGCTAAATGATGAGTGAAAATTGTTGCTGCTAAAGTCACAATCAGTTTACGTCCAGTTTTAAGCTTTACTTGATTAATACTCATATAAAATGTTACTGAATAATTCTTATTCAGGGGAAATAACTCGGGTGTACAATATGCGGAATTGAACGACTTGTCTGTGTTATTTCATTGAGCAGTTTACACTTTGAATGATGATGAAGGCACTAAATCTTCGGGTGTTTCATTGCGATAAACACAAAATATTCAATCATAAAGCATTGTTCTCTCTTTTGTATGAACCAAATCAAGGCCATGCCGTTTTATTTTTTGTAAAGCCTCCGCACGCTCCTTGGTTTTGATATATTTGACCCAAAAAACATTTTCGTAAAAAGGGATGTAACCACTGTGTTTTTACGTAGGTTTTTGTTAATCTTTTGTTAACTTGCATGTTTGAAATTAGTGAGTGAAAACAAGTCAGTTGTTCTGTTAGACTTGTAATGTTTTATCAAGAAACAAGTTGTTTAGTTATATGTTATCATGTTTAACACATTAAAACATGTGAAATGATACATTGTCTATTATTTTGTTTGCTTTTCAAAACAACTTTGTGTTTTTTCAGAATAGGTTTTGCGAATCAATGTTGACGCTTGATAAAAAATAAAACACACTATGGTCTTAGTACATCGGAACACTTGAACAACGCAACACATGTATAACACAGCATGAATATCGTAAACAAATGTTGGACCGATAATAACCAGAACATTCCCTGAACTCACTACCTTCAGATCAGGAGTCAGTAAATTGCCGGTTGTGTATTTTCTGTGCATTTCACAGCCAAGACTCGTCGTAGCTCTGTGATGCTATGCGTGGGTCTATTTGTATCATCGCATAAGCTCTAACCAAACATTTTATATTTCCAAATCGGTATACAAGGCTGGCCAATACGTTACAGCTGTTGGATAAAATAGGCTGTACTTTTAGAGAATTGTTGGGAGTGCCTTTTTGCGCAGAACTTCCACTGAACCCTTGAAGAACTTCTGGTAAATTTACATGTGACAACATTCGTCCACATGTCTCAAACATTACAATCTTACAGCGTTTTGTTACATTGTGTTACTTATGTAGTGCGATGTTTTACAGTAAAATCAGATTTAGTGACATAACTTTACTGTCATTTGAGTCTGTTAGATTTAAAATGGAGATGGTAAGGCTAATGCGGAATGCGTTAATGCATTGTCACAGTTGATTAGTTAAATAGCGGCATTACTCCCAAGTCAGTTTTAAATATCGAATGTTTCTGTTACCCAGCTGTAGTTTCACTCATCTCTTGTTGGGATTCACCGATCGTAAGTGTTAACAAAACGATGAATATGTTGTAGAAATTGAACACTTTGTTTCACGGTCGGTTGTTTGGTCTGTGATGCAAGAGTTTGTTTGTTGTTGGGGTTAAACCGTTTCTAAATTTTATTTCAGTTATATACGGCGGTCAGTTGACTTAAACAGTGCTCCTGTGTTGCCAAACAGTGCTCATGGGTTACCAAACAGTGCTCCTGGGTTACCAAACAGTGCTTCTGTGTTACAAAACAGTGCTCCTGGGTTACCAAACAGTGCTCCTGGGTTATCAACCAGCGCTAACATGTTCCTCTGCACGCAACTGACCACTTCTCCATATAAACCAGAATAAAGATGTGAAGGATGAATGACTTCGGACGTATTACATTCAGTCACAGTATTACGGAAGAACATACACCTCGCCCGAGTTTCAAACTCAAAACATCTAGATAAGCAGTCGAGAGCTCTACCGAGTGAGCTCACTGTGCGGACTGTGATGCAAGACTGGCGTGTTAAAACAAATACAATGTACGTACCATTTGCAATTATGCTCGAATGACGATAATAACTAATAGTTAGCATTGTCATTTGAATTATAACCCTGCAACACAATAGCTCTTGAAATGAACATTAACACATATTAACATAAGATTGTTTATTTATGCAATGTGCAGACATATTCAAATGGTCATTAGTAATTATTATAAAAGTCGTAAAAAACGCCCAGTCATCCAAATGGCATAAAGAGACAAAATATGTACATGAACAATTGCGATGACAAAATAGATTCTGCACTAAAATACGAATGGCGGGTGAAAATGAGTGTACCGTCTTGGCATGGTGAGAAGCATAAACACAATTCATGAGGCTTCCAAAATAAGTTCCTGGTTAATACTCATACAAGATATGGTGATATGATTAAACGGACGATATGTAGACAGGCTCTTGCGCTAATAATCCAATTCAGAAGCGTTGACACTATATTATATGAACATTATAAAATCTACTATTTCTCAATGTAACTAACTGCCTATACTCCAAAACTAAAGACATTGCGAAAGAACAGACTGTATAACCATCAGCATCTAATTCACTTCGTTTTTTTTAAATTCTTTAATTGCTTTCTAATATGCCAAGGCGCCAAACCCACGTTCGTTCTAAAGATAATGCATCAAAATAAAGCATTGATGAAGAACAAAAATATGTAATAGTTCATCGGTTTTCTTTTTCAAGAGAAAATAATATCAATTATTCTACAATACAGTTGGTTATATTCTGCTTACAGAAGTCACAAGACGTGCCGTCATTATGTTAAACTTAAATACATAAAATAAAGTTTAAGATATAAAAAGATCCAAATGAGCCAATTGTGTTGTCTTAGATAATGAACTCAATAAATCCCGGTAGCGCCATAAACGAATTTTTCGTGTTCCTCAAAACATGATTTTTTTCAAGTACATATTATTTCACTAACAATCAATGTGGTAGTATTTTTCATATAATTTACGAAAACATGAATATTAAGTACTAGAATATGGATTAAATGTTTCTTCAAAATGAAAAAAAGATATGAACGTATGTAATTATTAATAGAAACATTCATAAACAAATCAATTCAGTGTGCGTAGTTTTTAGGTATACCAAATATAAATACTCTGCCATAGGTTTTTTTCATTTTTACCTTCACAAGATATATCACATGTTTTTTAATTATTAACACAAAATGGTTAAGAAATAATGTTGTTGCACTATGGCGAATGAAGAATATAACTTAACAAGCAAGAACTCGTTTAATTTTTGTAAGGGACTTTATACTCCAATACAAATTTTATCCCCTGTTTTAGGCTTTTTATTCTGCAAAATATATATAAAAATGAAAATTAACACGAAAATTGTTTTAAAACTCTCTTTTATCAAAATAATTTTTGATAAAATTATACATAAGTTTATTAGCAAAACATATCAACATGTATTATCTTAGAAGTTTCAAGTTTCACCACAGTTGAATGTCACTGCAACACCACGATTATCGACCTCTTCATTATAGTTTTGGATCTCTCCTGATTTGCACTCGTTTTCAGCAATTATCTTGGCACTCGGAACATCTAGATTATCGCTCGTCGATTTATACGTACCATAATTTGGACCAAATTCAGTTGGGTCAAAAAAATAATAGATGCCACCGATTGAATTCAATTGTTCTTTATTGGAATAGTCTCCAAATAAAGATGACGAAGACGCGATATTGAAAGATGTAGACAGATCTGATGACTCTTGTGTCACTGTGCATTTAATGTCATCTTTAGGGTAATGCAATTTGATTTTAATTTTGGAATAATCGTAATGATCTCTTACCAGAAATTCTGGTATTTTTCCACTACATTTGTATTCTATGCAGTATGATGCATCAGCAAGAGGATTTAAAATGTCCACTTGTTCAACACCGAATACTTTGCCCAGTATTTGAGAATCCGTCCCTCCTGCGCTAGTAACCGTCAACTTCATGTTCAGTCCATCTAGCGACGCTGTGTTAGGAGCAAAAACTACTCGTACTTTTGTAAAACACACAGTATACGAATTGTCCCGCAAAGGATACCATGCTGAAAGACTACGCATTCTTATGTTTTGTAATGTGGAAACAGAAAATCCAGTGGGTACTGGTGCGTTAAAAAATTCAATTGGCCGGAAGGATCTACTATGGCCAAAGTGATATCGTAAGTGAAATCCATTTGTATTTGCCGTCCTGCAAGTAATTTCATTATCAAAGAAGGGGCCATCAACTGATTTCGTCATTTTGATCTTCAAAGTTGTTTCACTATCATCTATACTATATTCGAGTGGCTGTTGGGCATCCATGTACGGTGCCAGGGCATACACATGCGTAAAACCACGGTCAATGTAAAACAACGATGTATAAGCGCTTTCATTTTCGCAGATAACGCTTGCACAGTAGATATCCGGATCATCCCGAGAAGACAGGGTGTTTGTTATAGTTGTCAGAACATTGTTGTTCATATAATGTGTTTGAATCTGGACTAATGTGTTTATTGTTTGATAAGATAACATAGTTTCATCCTGGTAAAGCTTCAGTTTAAAATAGCATGGTGAATTGCTTATTCGGTATATTTTATCATAATTAAACCATTCCTGATTTTGGACACTTGACCAGTCAATATCACCGATCCACACTGCAGTATTCGTCCTTCTTTTTTTGCGGCGTGCCGTTGTACTAGGTTGGACATACTCCCAATATCCGGTACTTGAACTCAATCTCCACAACTTAAATTCTTGGTAAAACTCCTCATCACCGAGAGATAATGGAATAAACATATCAACGACATCATTTAGTACTAGCGGTTGTCCCGATGAATCACTGAAATACATGTTGAAAACACCAAGTGATTCGAGCTTGCCATCTTCTCCTTCTTCATCGACAATCTTGAAATCGCCAGGAATACTTTCTAGTGTAGATACATTTGTAGGATCAAGGAATGTCAGTGATGCCATAACATTGCCATTAAAAACGGTCCCATTTGGGTGGTAAAATGCATTCGGCGGAATTGATATCTGAATTTTGGAAGAGTTATTTTCGGCTGAACCCGCGGAAAGAATATTTTCTTGTGTTGGGTCAATTTCTATAGGTTCTGTAGGAGTAATCATTTTAATTTCAACGTAAAGCGTTCCACCCATTTCATCTGAAAGCTCTAATATCTTGAATCCAGACAAAAAGTCTTTATAAAAATTATCTTCTACTGTAATCGTGATTTTGTTGGATGTTTTAACATGGATAAAGTTAAAGTCCCCAGAAAACGATGTGTAAGTTTTAAAAACACCATTCACCCGTACTTCTCCGTACTTAACAGGCGAGTTATCCACCAATCCTACAGCTCGCCCGTCAATTTTCAAAGAGTTTGATGGGCATATAGAGCATCCACACGATGTAACAACAAAAACCTGTACATCGTAATCGATGCAATGAAGTGTCTTCAAAACGGCATCTTTAATAGAACAACAAGATGGCGCGTCCTCTCGACATGCTGCTGTGTCATTAGGATTGATTGCTCGGCACCGTTTGGGAATGCATTCACCAACTTCGTACGTAGACGTGTTTGTGTTAGCTAGAACACAATCTTCGGGCAACGCTATGACTTTTTGACTCAGAGCACCTACACAGAAGTCATCCATTCTGTCTGAAATAAAGCCGTGTCGAAAATACTGATCATTCTTGTTTTTACTGGCATAGTGAGATACATTCACACGATTGTTTTGTCTACAAAATAATTAATTACTGTTAAGCTAGTTTTCAAGTCATAGAGACGGTTACATATAAAAAACGAATCCTCCGTTACAGATCCCTAAGATACAAATTTAACAGATATGAGGACATGTTATAACATATAGGAATGACAAAGTTGGAACAGGGAATGCCACATTAACAAGACAAAGCTATAAAGAGGTACGGGGAACAAAATAATGCAGAGCGATAAAATATTGATAACAACGTAGTCATAAAAAATAGAACTTGGAACTGTCAGAAGAAAACCTCTTGCTAAACATTGTCAAAATACTATGATTAAACAAACAATGAATAAGCGCTGACAGATATTAGCACTTACACTAATCTATCCTAAACAAGAGGGCCATCATGGCCCTAAATCGCTCACCTGAGTACATTGCCATGTTGGCTTCAAGAGAGTCCGATAGGATTTTCAATGATTTGACATTGTGACCTACTTTTTGACCCATCATGACCCATTGGACTTGCATATTATTAAAATAAAGTCATGTTTAGAGGAACACGAACAATCGGTCAATGGCGCTACCGGGATTTGAACCCCGGTCTACGGATTGCCGGTCCGTTATGCTAACCACTACACTACAGCGACCTTACGTTATTTAAGTGTAAATTTATCTTATATAAAGCTGATTAAGGTTAACTACACTTTAGACGAAGTACGGGGCGAAACCTTAACATGTATGTAGTTTAATGTAGTTGCAGAGAATCCACAACGATTTTCAATCATTTGTACATGTGACCTAGCTTTTGACCTAAGATGACCAAGTTTCAATTTAAACCTAGAATGTATTAAGGCAAACATTTTGACCAAGTCTCATGTAACTAAAGTAAAAAATGTAACCTCTGGAGTTTTAATAAGGTTTTACTATAATTGGACCTAGTGACCGGGTTTTGACCCCAGATGACCCAGGTAAAACATGTTACCTCTAGAGGGTTAACAGTCCAAATTGATGACGACGGCCGACGACGGACACAGGGCGATCCTTGTATATACCAATATATTATCAAATTCAACCAAACAAGATAGAATTCCAAGTCAATGAAAGTAAAGTGCAACTGATTTAAGGAACCTAGTGGATTTATATGTTAAAAATGATTATTATGTAACAGTTACCTTTCACGGTCAATGTGGCAGCTGTAGTCAAGATGGCGCCTGCCGGGCTGTTAGCTCGGCACTGAAATGTTCCACTTGAATGGAGAGTTATATTATGTAGAGTCAGTTCTTTTCCATTTTGGTACAAGCTACTGTCTAATACTATCGAATCCTTGAACCTTGAATGTAAATTTATACATTTATATAAACTAAATGTTCGTACAACGTAAGACTTATACATGGACATTTTACTGTCTCAATTGTTTTTCTGCACAAGACAAAAGATAAGATGCACTCACCATTCATAATATTCAATGTCTGGATTAGCTGAAGCATCACAACAAAGCGTCACATTTTCTCCTGTCAATCTTTGCTTTGACTGTGGTGTCTCCGTGAAAGAGGGCAAAACTACAAAACATCGTATACATGTATGACAATATTTCAATAACATGATAACTTAAAAATTGTTCGTAAAAAGCTTCGAGCGATGGAGCTCTTTAAAAGGACCATACTGACGAGAATAGAACATGTATAGTAAATAACTTAGTAATAACATAGATATTCGACGAAATAAAGTGATAAACATGTCAACAGATGAACACAGATTGGAAACGACTATAAATGTATATATGCGATGAACATTTGACACCACAATAATAGGATTAGCGTAAATGAGGCAAACCTATTTTGTCCATATATATATCCACTTCCTGGTCATTAACCGTCACATGCGTGTCTATGAAGCCATCCCTAACCACTATTAGATCACTTGTCAGGCATGTTGAGTTAAGTGCGAAAAAACCGGTCAGGTTGCTTTGCCCAATCGCAGTTGTTGGAGCAGAGGCTACAAAGAAACTTGCGTCGCTGAGGAAATTTCCTGTTGATTGTGCAAGTACACGCCCTGTAATAACAATATTCTCGCATTTGCACGTATCACAAGCTTGATTGAGTCTCCCATCTGTACACATTTGAAAGCAATCTGCAAAATGTAAATTATGTTAATGCATCCGAGCACGTTTCGGCATGTATTGATCCAAGTAAGCCAATTAATATGAAGTAATTTAACAGTTAACATAAGTCACATTATGCATAATGATAATAAAAGGCGAAAGCATTACCAGGACACTTCCAGTTGGAACATGTTTTCTCTTGCATGGGTACGCCAACACATTCGATAGTGTTGGTCTTGTTGCAGAATCTGTCTCGCACCTGTTTACCTCCTCCACAAGATACGGTACAACTGCTCCAAGATGACCATGCTGACCATTTACCATAAACTGTCGAAATAAGACATTTCTGAATTAAGCTGTGTAAAACACTATTCGCAAAGCATCATCGAGTTTTCAGCGTTTCAAATTCTATTATAAATATTCAAATAAAAAAGTTTGACAATAAGGACTCCAGCGCGTCCATTTATGATAAAGAAGAAAATAGTATTTTACTCATCCTTTTGAATACATGTACTTCTAATTGCCTTTTAATACTAATATTGAGGAAGTTCCATGTTACTTCACCCTGTTAAACCTTAATCCATTATCATCAGCAAACAAATGCAAACAAAAACCAGTTTTTTTCTTTGCGAGGAGTAATTAATGAAATCTAGTTGAGTTGTGTCATATTTTTTTTGGTTTTTGTATTCTTCTGTATAATCAAAATAATCTATTGAATGACCATAAGGTTTCTGTTTGGAAATAAGGGTTGTACCTGGACATGGCGAACTTTCACAAGCAGTTGTTTCTATATAGTCACCGAGGCATATCGAACCATCTTCACACTGTCTATAGCGCCTGTGTATGCCTGTATCACATGTACTCGAACATTGTGTCCATTCACCCATGACAACCACATCGATATAGCTGATTCTGTAGCTGTAAAAATCAGAAAAACATTCGGATGAGTATTCAAAAAGTCCATTCTCACACGACAAAAAACATATTATTGAAAGACATAACAAACAATAATAAGTTCAACAGAGCGATTACTTTGACCGAGTTACAATTAAACGGTAGAATAGTATGTTATGTTTATTTCGTACACGGTTGTTTCTTTTGTAATGTTTTGTATGATGTTCAGTAGGATGTGTTTAATTGCACATGCCTGTAGATGTTGAGGCAATGATCTGTCCATCACTGGCAGTTTGCGCTGAAGCAGTAAATCAATGTTGCAGTAGATGTCCAGTTTGTTCGACCATAACTCTGTGTGCTGCTAGTTGCGGCGACAAAGTAGCTGATAGAAGCGATTTCGTTGTTTTGAAATGTTATACTTGACAGGCATGTGTTTGCATTGTTACATGACACGTATTTAGTTGAATTGTAAACTACTAGTTCGAATAAAGTACGCGCTACCCGCACGTATGTAGTAAGTATTTGCCATATTACATAAAATATATTAAAAAACTATTAGAGTATCTAATCGTATCTGTACCAGATCGTCAACTTAAAGATTAATCCATGGAAATATGATTACCCGACGTGCTTGTCTTGATTGTGCTCGTCACAATTCCATCACCCGAAGACGTTGTTGAAGTCAGTCCATCTCTAGAGGATGTTGTGGAAGTCAATATATCTCCCGAGGATGAAGTTGAAGTCAATACATCGCCCGATGGCGGTGTTGAAGTCCGTCCAACACCCGAGGACGGCGTTGAAGTCACTCCATCACCCGGTGATGGAGTTGATTGCGTGTCATCTAAAAACACATAAAAATAAGCAAACAGATTTATCGTCAAATTACATCATCCGTTGTCAAATGTTACATATAACTTAGAGGACTTGGCGATCGGCAAGTAATTTCTCATAACAAGATAATAACTAAAGAGCGATTTACTAAACAATATAAAAGAGAGAGAATACGTAACTACTGGGAACGCCACATACACAAGACAGTGCCTCCCCACGCAGACCTCCGGAAAAACAACAATCCACAAAACATAAGGCACTAAAGGAGGTCAAACGGTACACATATTAAGGAACTGAGGCACAAGGAATGGCCCGGTAGACCACAAGGAATAACTAGGAGAATCAAAGTGGACAGTAAAGGGAGGGGGAGGGGGGAATTAATGGATGGAAAAAATCACAGGACAAGTCAAGACAATCACCAAAGGCTAATATTCGATGTTTAAAATTTCAAAATACGTGCAAACCTGTTGAATCGTTGCTGCTGTTCTCTGTTGATACAACAACTGCTGCAATTATACCCCCGACAACCCCAACTATAACCAGTGTTATAACAAACTTCAAAATTGATTTCGCCGATGTCTGTATACCCACAACATTTCCAGTTCTAGATGTATCACTTACATCGTGCGTAGAATCTTTTCGTAGATCTGAAAATGTGCTGTTGTTTTCTCCCGAAACTCCATGCTTAGTTTTATTATTTTCTTTTAACATGATATCCAAGGTATAACCATTAAATTTAAATTAATAATGATCAAAAATAGCTAAATTAATTTCCCACTGTATACTCGTTTGATAATATTATTTTCATTGCAAAATTCGAGAAATGGATATGGTTGCCGTAGTGCAAAATGAATAATGGCCTTGTAAAAGTTTGTTTTTCATTGACATTTCAAAACAAATTCCCCTTCAGTGACTAGCTTCAAATTTATTGGCTAATTTTCAGAAGGAAGTGATTTTCTGTACAAACCATCGACCCAAGTCAACAGTTTTGTGAAAGTATGTGCATACTTATTCAGTACATTGGCTGTTTTTAATAATCATGCGTGAAAATTGACAAAAACAACTTGCTAAAACGATTATTTCAGTTACGTCACAGTATCCGGTAAACGATTTAATGTTTGTTCTGCCAGTCGTGCATATCTAATTGTTTTTATTCTTTATCGCTTTCATCGAGATAACAAAATTCCCCTTCAGTGTCTAGCTTCAAATGTATTGACTAATTTTCAGATAGATAGATTTCAGAAGGAAATTCACAAACAATCGGCCAAATTCAACAGTTTTGTGAAATCATGTGCATCTTTTTCAATGCATTGACGGCTTTGAATAATTTTGCGTGAGAATTTACAATATAACATGCATAAAAGGACCATTTTAATATCTGAAATTACGTCACAGTATCCGGTAAACGATTTAATGTTTGCTCTGCCAGTCGTGCATATCTAAATGTTTTTATTCCCTTATCGCATTAATCGAGATATTTTATGCTAATAATATAAGTATGACTTATAAATCGAAGTCCTTACAATTTTCTTTTGGGTTGTGTTTAAGGACTATATTCGAATACAAGACTACTATACGAATCGCAGATACTCAGTATTCAACTTGATGTTGCACATAAATTACTAGATATCTGCAATTCGAATAACAGATACCTGCACTTCGAATCGTAGATATTTAGTATTCGAAGTGTAGATATTGTCTACTCGGTCTGAATACGAGATATATACAAGTCAATTGGATTAAATTCGAATTGTAGATATTAAATTATAGAATTACCTATATTTTGTATTCGGAATGAGTAAAATATATTTGCAATTTAAATAACAAAATGTACAATTCGAAACTTAGATATCCAGTATTCAAATTGCAGATACAAGTATTCCAATTGCAGATATCACCATTTCAAGAAGGAGTTTGAGATATCTACGATTCAAATATAACGTACTTAAACAACAAAAATATTGTATATCCAAAAATATATTGCAGATATCTAGTATTCAAATTGTAATACAAGGTATTAAATTATAAATCAGCACTCCATAACAATATGTGACGTGTTTTTCAATACTATATTTGTACTGCTTTATTATTTATTGTGCTCATCGATTGATTCTTTTCAAAATTGGGTGGTAAAAGGCATTCGGAGGAATTGATATCTGAATTTTCGAAGAGTTATTTTCGTCTGAACCCGCGGAAATAATGATTTCTTGTGTTGGGTCAATTTCTATAGGTTCTGTAGGAGTAATCATTTTAATTTCAACGTAAAGCGTTCCACCCATTTCATCTGAAAGCTCTAATATCTTGAATCCAGACAAAAAGTCTTTACAAAATTACCTTCTACTTTAATCGTGATTTTGTTGGATGTTTTAACATGGATAAAGTTAAAGTCCCCAGAAAACGATGTGTAAGTTTTAAAAACACCATTCACCCGTACTTCTCCGTACTTAACAGGCGAGTTATCCACCAATCCTACAGCTCGCCCGTCAATTTTCAAAGAGTTTGATGGGCATATAGAGCATCCACACGATGTAACAAAAAAAACCTGTACATCGTAATCGATGCAATGAAGTGTCTTCAAAACGGCATCTTTAATAGAACAACAAGATGGCGCGTCCTCTCGACATGCTGCTGTGTCATTAGGATTGATTGCTCGGCACCGTTTGGGAATGCATTCACCAACTTCGTACGTAGACGTGTTTGTGTTAGCTAGAACACAATCTTCGGGCAACGCTATGACTTTTTGCCTCAGAGCACCTACACAGAAGTCATCCATTCTGTCTGAAATAAAGCCGGGTCGAAAATACTTATCATTCTTGTTTTTACAGGCATTGATAATTTTACAACTGATTGGTCAATAGTTTAAGTATTGAGTCTGTGAGATACATTCACACGATTGTTTTGTCGAGAAAAAAAGTGTTACTGTTCAGCTAGTTTTCAAGTCATAGGGACGGTTACATTTAAAAACGGATCCTCCCTTACAGATCCCTAAGATACAAATTTAACAGATATGAGGACATGTTATAACATATAATGATAAAATAGGAACAGGGTACGCCTCATTCACAAGACAAGGCTATAAAGGAGTATGAAAAACAACAACAGAATGCAAAGCGATTAAATATTAAGAGAAACGTAGTAATAAAATATTACAGTTACACGGACTTGGAACTGTCAGTAGAATACCGCAAGACAAACAATTACAATAACATGCTAACCTCGCGCTTAACAGTGTCAAAATATTATGATTAAACAAACACTGACTAAGCGCTGGCAGATAATAGCACTTTCAATAATCTATCCTAAACAAGAGGGCCATGGTGGCCCTATATCGCTCACCTGAGTACATTGCCATGTTGGCTTCAAGAGAGTCCGATAGAATGTTCAATGATTTGACGTGGTGACCCTCTTTTCGACCCAACATGACCCAGTACCACACAGACAAACATTCTGGTCAAGTGTTATGTAGTACCCGAGAATCCACAAGGATTTTCAATCATTTGATCATGTGACCTAGTTTTTAAACTAAGATGACCCAGTTTCAATACTGACCTACATTGTATCAAGGCAAATATTTTGACCAAGTCTCATGTAAATAAAGTAAAAAATGTAACCTCTGGAGTTTTAACAAGGCCCTAGTGACAAAGTTTTTGATCCCAGATGAGCCAGGTAAAATATATTACCTCTAGAGTGTTAACAGTCTAAATTGTTGACGACGGACGTCGATGGACACAGGGCGATCCCAATTTCTCACCGCGAGTACTTCGTTTTCGGGTGAGCTAAAAACAAGGTCCTTGTATCTACCAATATATTATAAAATTCAACCAAACAAGGCAGAATTCCAAGACAATGGAAATAAAATGCAACTGATTAAAAGCCTAGTGTAATATTTATGTTAAAAATGATTATTACGTAACAGTAACCTTTCACGGTCAATGTGGCAGCTGTAGACAAGATGGCGCCTGCCGGGCTGTTAGCTCGACACTGATAGTAGCCATTTGAAAGGTGTGTTACATTATGTAGAGTCAGTTCTTTTCCATTTTGGTACAGGCTTCTGTCTAATTCTATCGAATCCTTGAACCTTGAATGTAAATTTATATATTTATATAAAATAAATAATCGTCGATACAATGTATACGTACAAAGTTAGACTGATACTTAGACATTTTACTGTCTTAAACTTTTTCTGCACAATACAACGATAAGATGCACTCACCATTCATAATATTCAATGTCTGGATTAGCTGAAGCCTCACAACAAAGCGTCACATTTTCTCCTGTCAATCTTTCCTTTGACTGTCGTGTCTCCGTGAAAGAGGGCAAGAGGGTAAATAACTTAGTAATAACTAGGGATGTCAAAAAATGGCAATTTTGGTATTCGGATATGCGGTCAACCTTCCGAACGAATATTCGAAAATTCGACCTTCTTATTTAATAATAATACATTTGAAATTCGAGGTTGAACTTTGAGTTCATTTAAACTGATAAATCCCCGCGATTACTAATAATTTCAGGGCCTAACTGTCATCACTAGAGTGTTATATCTCTCTTGCCCAAAATATACCACATGACATGTCAATTAACACCTGTAGATATTATGTTCACGCGAAAAATGTCCTTCAATACGATAATGCATATAACATTGAAATGAATACACTTGCATTCAGCTTTTACTTTGAAAATATGTATTTTATCGAATATTCGAATGCTTAATTAGTATTGGAATATTCGGACTTAGAAACGAATATTCGAATATCAAATATTCGTTGACATCCCCAGTACTAACATATATATTCGACGAAATAAAAGTTATAAACATGTCAACAGATGAACACAGATTGGAAACGATTATATATATGCGATGAACATTTGACACCAGAATAATAGGATTAGTGTAAATAAGGCAAACCTATTTTGTCCATATAGATATCCACTTCCTTGTCATTGACCGTTACATGCGCGTCTATGAAGCCATCCCTAACCACTATTAGATCACTTGCCAGGCATGTTGAGTGAAAGGTAAAAAACACAGTCAGATTACTTTGCCCAATCGCAGTTGTTGGAGCAGAGGCAACATAGAAACTTGCGTCGCTGAGAGGAAATTTCCTGTGGATTGTGCAAATACACGCCCAGTAATAACAATATTCTTGCTTTTGCACGTATCACAAGCTTGATTGAGTTTCCCATCTGTACAAATTTGACTGCAATCTGCTATAATGTAAATTATGTTAATGCATCCGAGCACGTTTCGGCATTGATTGGTCCAAATAAGCCAATGAATATGAAGTAAATTAACAGGTAACGTTAGTCACATTATGCATAATGATAATAAAAGGCGATCTCATTACCAGGACAATTCCAGTTGGAACATGTTTTTTCTTGCATTGGTACGCCATCACAATCGATGGCATCGATATTGTCGGTCTTGTTGCAGAATCTTTCTCGCATCTGTTTTCCTCCTCCACAAGATACGGTACAACTGCCCAAAGATGACCATGTTGGCCATTGACCATAAGTCATTTCTTAATTAAGTTATATACAACACCATTCGTATACGAGGTGGGTGATTACGATAATTTTCATCAACAGAGAGAGAGTTGTTTGGGCGTAGAAGTACATATATTAATATAAAAAAATAATGTGAATTGAGAATGATGGTTTCCAGTGAAGCTGATCATTTGCAATGCATCATTGACATTTCAGCGTTTCAAATTGTATTGCACACATTCAAATACAAAAGTCAAGTTAAATTTGACTGAGGTCAATCAGGACTCCAGCGCGTCCATTTATATGATAACGGAGAAAATAGGGTTGTACTCATACACAGTATATCATTAGCCTTGTGAATACTTCTAATTGCCTTTTAATACTAATATAGAGCAGGTTACATGTTACTTCACACTGTTAAACCTTATATCATTATCATCAGCACACAAATGCAAACAAAAAAGGGGGAATTTCTTTGCGAGGAGTAATTAATGAAATCTAGCTGAGTCGTGTGACATTGGTTTTGAAGTATTTTTATTCTTCTGTATATTCATAATAATCCATTGTATTGTATGGCGAAAGTTCACAAGTAGTGGTTTCTATATAGTCACCGAGGCATGGCGAACCATCTTTGTGTCCATTCACCCCATGACCACCACATCGATATAGTTGTTTCTGTAGCTGCAAAAATCAGGAATACAGTCGGGTGAGTATTCAAAAAGTCAATTCTAACGCGACAAAAACATATTATTGAAAGACATAACAAAGAATAATAAGTTCAACAGAGCGATTACTTAGACCGAGTTACAATGACACGGTAGAAGAGTATGTAATGTTTAATTCGTGCACGGTTGTTTCTTTGTAATGTTTTATTAGATGTGCTTAATTGCATACGCATGTAGATATTGAGGCAATGATCACTGATGCAGAATGACCCTAATGGTGGACGTAAATTGACCTCACAGGGTCGTTGTGACTTGGACAGAATTGCTGCACAGATCAAGTCTAAAAATTGAATGTGATGCACTGTAAATAAAGGAAAAAAACAGGCAGTTTGCACTGAAGCAAAAAAGCAGAGAATCATTGTTGCAGTAGAAGTACAGTTTGTTCGACAATAAGTCTGTGTAGCTAGTTACGCCGACAAAGGAGCTGGTAGAAGCGGTTTCGTTGTTTGAAAGGTTACACTTGACGGGTATGTGGTTGCATTGTTACATGACAAATGTTCAGGATAGTTGAATCGTAAACTACTAGTTCAAATGAAGAACGCACTACGTACATGTACATGTATGTAGTAAGTGTTGGCCATAAAACATAAAATATATTATTAAACTACTAGCGTACCAGATTAATAGATGGTCAGCTAAACGAGTAACTAGAATCCATGGACATATGACTACCCGACGTGCTTGACTCAATTATGCTCGAAGCAAGTACATCACCCGAAGGCGTTGTGGAAGTCAGTATATTTCCCGAGGAAGAAGTTGAAGTCCATCCATCGGCCGTGGGCTGTGTTGAAGTCAGTCCATCAACCGAGGATGGTGTTGATGTCAGTCCATGATCCGAGGACGGTGGTGAAGTCAGTCCATCATCCGAGGTCGGTATTGAAGTCAGTCCATTACCCGAGGTCGGTGTTGAAGTCAGTCGATTACCCGAGGTCGGTGTTGAAGTCAGTCCATCATTCGAGGACGGTTTTGAAGTCAGGCCAACAAACACCAGAGGGCGGTGTTGAACTAAGTCCATCACCCGAGGATGCAGTTGAATGAGTGTAATATAAAATCACACGAAAATAAGTAAGGATGGAAATGGAATCAGTATTTATAATTAGTAAAATATAATACGAAAGTTTGGGTGCTTAAAATTAAGTTTATAATGTGTTCTAATAAGAGAATCCGTTGTCAAATGTTACGTTTAACTTGGAGGACTTAGCGATCGGCAAGAAATTTGTCATACCAAGATCATAACAATTGAGTGATCTAAACAGTAGAACATTTGTTACCAAAGGCTAATGTTCGATGTTTATAACTTCAAAGTACGTGCAAACCTGTAGAATCGTTGCAGTTGTTTCATGTTGATACAACAACTACCGCAATTATACCCCCGACCACCCCCACTATAACCGATTAAATAACAACCTTCAGAATTGAGTTCACGTTTAGTGTCGCCGATGTTTTTACACCCACTATATCGCCAGTTCTAGATGTATCACTCACATCTTGCGTAGAATCTTTTCATAGATGGGAGAATGTGCTGCTGTATTCTCTCGAAAATGCATATCTAGTGTTATAATTCACTTTAAACATGTAAGCCAAAGTATAATCATTAAACTAAAATGAATAATGAACAAGAATAGCTAAATTCATTTCCCACTGTATCCTTACTCATTTGATAAAATGTTCAGGGTAAAAATCGAGAAATGGATATCGTTCTCGTAGTGCACAATCAATAATGACATGTGTAAAAGTTTTTGTTTTTCATTGTCATTTCAAAATAAAATTCCCCGTCATTATCTAGCTTCAAATCTATTGGCTAATTTTCAGATCTATTGACTTCAGAAGGAAGTAATGGTCTTTACAAACCATTAACCAAGATCATTAGTTTTGTGCAATTCGAGTTTATAATGTTCGAGAATGCAATTACAATGAGTACTTGTAGCTGTGTTTACCGCCCCGTGTAAGTAAATAATCATAGCCTTTAAACAAGCCTACTTTCACATATGAAAAGCATTCAAAAGATGAAAGGGATGAAATCCATTCGCAAAGGAGATCTTGTTCGTTCAAACAGGGTGCTTATAAAATCTATAAAAACCTTGGTCTCGATAAGTAACAACGGGTATGACTGGTGTAAGAAGTTAAAAACACCGATATCCATTGTAGTTATCCTCTTATTTTACAATTACTTCAGGGTATTGAAATATCTCCTTAAATTTGTTAACATTACTCAACCGTTCATCTTTGTAATACAAATTTCTCGTAATGTCTCATGACAGAAATTACCGTAGGTTTTATTTGAGGATCAAGTTTACACCACCTTTGGTGCAAATACAGTTTGGTATTTGAGGGAAGCATACGAAAAGCACAAATTTGTCTCTCATCGTCTGTGAGATCAAATGTTGGCAGGAGTACACACATATAATAAGTATGCGTCAAGTTTTTAGTTCTGATAAATATCTATCAAGAACACTAAAACATACTTGATTGTGGTCACAAAAACTACCATTTTAATATCTCAAAATACGTTATAATTACCCGGTAAACGATTTAATGTTTGCTCTGCTAGCCGTGCGATTCTAATTGTTTAATTCCCTCAACAACTTTAATTGAGACATATTATGCTTATAATATAATTATGATTTATAAATCGAAGTCCTTACAATTTTCTTTTGGATTGTGTTTAAGGACTATATTCGAATACTAGACTACTATATGAATCGCAGAAACCTAGTATTCGACTTGATATTGAACATACATTACTAGATATCTGATATCATTTAATCGGTCTGAATATGAGATATATTCAAGTCGAATGGCAGATATCTAGTATTTCAATTGTAGATACTAAGTTATAGAATCACATATATCTTATAGTGATGAGTACAAGAAATTTGCAATTCGAATGACAAAATGTACAATTCGAAACTTAGATATCCAGTATTCAAATTGCAGAAACAAGTATTCCAATTGCAGATATCACCATTTCAATTATGAGTTTGAGATATCTACGATTCAAATATTGCGTACTTAAACATGTCATACATGATATAACCACAAGTCAATTGCAGATATATAGTATTCAAATTGTTAATACAAAAAGAGGTATTAAACAGTAAATCAGCACTCCATAAAAATGTGTGTCGTGTTTATTTCAATACTACATTTGTACTGGTTTATACTTTATTGTGCTCATCGATTCATTCCTTTCAAAACCATTGCGCATTGAAATAGTTATACTTGCCAATAAATGAAGTATAGAGGCGGAAGTAAACCGCGAGTAGTTAATAATTCAAATTCGTAAATAACGTGTGATTACGAAGTATTACCTTCTTGTCTGAATATGATCAACACGGATTTATTTATTGCACTATCAACTAAATGATGGCGTCAGAAAATGATTACTGTCGACCCAGCTCAGCATTAAGCTTGTCGGAAATACATCAATATGATACCCTGGATGTATATCGTTCTAGTGATGTGGCATCACCTTCGGTGTTTGACAGTGACTTACTTGATGCTGAGACGGAACTGTCTGTACACAGACCGGGAAGTGCGGGGAGTACCAACAGTACACGAGTTTTAATCAATGCGAAGCATTCGATATCACCAAATGTGAAAAAGATTGCTAAACCATTAGTTGCAGTCTCAGTGTTTGTTATAGCGGCACTTGTTGTAACCGTGGTGATTCTTGCTCCCAGAAACGGCACTGATGAAAGTAAGTACATGTGTTCTTTTGTTTGCAAGCACTCATGTTTTAATAACATTTCATTGTAATCTCTTTTTTTTTCTTAACATCTGCAATCTTTTAGATTTGGTCGTATATCCCAAATACTACTATAACATGTTAAAATACACATCATTCGCGCTTGCATCTATTACCCACTAAAAGATTTACTCTATTTTACTCAATGAATTCGTAGGTACCAATATAATTCATTATCTATACAATTAAAGCAACACTTGATTTGTTTTATTACAGGTGATTCTGATTTAAAAACGACTGATGGTGGATTGCAACAAACAACTTCCTCACCACAACGTACAACAAGTCCTTCTCAAGATGACACAGACAAAGTTGGTATGTATTTAACAAAAATAGTGATACTGTATTGTTTAGAGAGTAACATTCATGTCATGTTTGATGTACAGTAAAACTTCAATAACAAGACCACCGCTAGTTCCAAAGACAGTCTGTGTGAGATGTGAGGAGGTCTGAATATCAAGTTAAAATATGGAAGAAAAATTAATGAAGAGTCACGAAAATACGATATTTATAAAGAGGTGGTCTAAATTTCAAGTTGGTTTTTGATTAAATGAGGCTTTTGTTTGCAAGCACTCATGTTTTAATAACATTTCATTGTAATCTCTTTTTTCTTTCTTAACATCTGCAATCTTTTAGATTTGGTCGTATGTCCCAAATACTACTATAACATGTTAAAATACACATCATTCGCGCTTGCATCTATTACCCACTAAAAGATTTACTCTATTTTACTCAATGAATTCGTACGGTACCAATATAATTCATTATCTATACAATTAAAGCAACACTTGATTTGTTTTATTACAGGTGATTCTGATTTAAAAACGACTGATGGTGGATTGCAACAAACAACTTCCTCACCACAACGTACAACAAGTCCTTCTCAAGATGACACAGACAAAGTTGGTATGTATTTAACAAAAATAGTGATACTGTATTGTTTAGAGAGTAACATTCATGTCATGTTTGATGTACAGTAAAACTTCAATAACAAGACCACCGCTAGTTCCAAAGACAGTCTGTGTGAGATGTGAGGAGGTCTGAATATCAAGTTAAAATATGGAAGAAAAATTAATGAAGAGTCACGAAAATACGATATTTATAAAGAGGTGGTCTAAAGTTGTTTTTTGATTAAATGAGGCTTTACTGTAGTCAAACATTATTGTTGTAATTCTATTATAAGCCAAATATAGTATCGTAAATAAACAAAATTGTCTTTGAAAATCGTCATTTATTGATATTATTTTAAAACAAGAAATGTCTGTTTTAAAAGATGGTCGATGCAATCTAAAGCAGGAGACAAATTTGTTGCAATCTGAAGGTTAAGATGTGTTGTGCAACATAAATCAAGTCAAATCAAACCAAGAAAACACAATAAGTTTTATTTTTCTAACTGAATCAAATATATGCCTAAAATGTCATATTGACAGTTTTAAAAAGTCATGCAAAATTAAACTAAAAAGGATTTTGTAGAAAATTGTATGCAAACGTACTGAGTGAATGTATGAATACAGATATTATACGCTCGTAAACAAGTATATCTACTTTCAGACACGGCTGATAAGGCAAACAATATAATGTTCATGTGGTTTTCATACAACCTTGTCGTGTTAACAGTAATAAAAATAACGCCACTATCGTGATCAAAATGTTTTGTTTGCACACATAACACACACCATGATTGCAATAATTGTGTTAATTAGAAAAAAATACAAAACAATGTTTTATGTCAATTTTTAGTTGTCGTAAATGAATATATAGGTCTAAACGAAAAGTTAAACAGTCCGCACCAAGGTTACAAACGTTGGTCGGTTTTGTTTAGCGATTAATGTAAGCTTTGATTAGTTTATACAACGCTTTTAATCAGACAGCAAAGCCATGTTAGAACGGCTGTATCGTAAATACGTCGACACAATTATAACAAATGTCTGTGTCTGAGAGGACAAAACACATCATCAAACATTTAACACGGTTAGTGTATGTGCCATCCAGAGACTGAAAACTCAATTCCACAGCCGACGGTAGATCGAATGGTCTGTACTGCGAATTTCAGATCGAATATAAAATTTGAAGGAAGTAATTTATATCAAATAAACATAAGTGAACGTGTATACATATATAATATATAAATAACTAAGTGGAACTAGCTGTATTATTTGTTTTGCCATTTCAAAGACTGAGGTCTTGTGTGTCCTTTTCTTGTTTATGTGTGTACAGCCCCGTTTCGGTGCCCTGACCAAGCATATTTTGCACTTGCTAAACGAACGACGAACCTCAAAGATCAGTGTGGGGAACGCAGATTCAAGAATGTGGCCTTCCCTGCCCCGACTCTTTCACACATTTGGTATCTTAGGGATCAGTGAGGAAAGGCTCAGCTTTGTGCATGTGGCATTCCCTGCCCAACTCTTCCTCATATTTGGATCTGAGGATCTGTTTTCGAAGTGCCTGATTAGTGCACGTTGTAGTGAGGGAAGTATCCGTTTGGTGCACGTGTTGACAAGAATTATTACAGAGTAACATACTACTGAATACTGTTTTCTGTGGCCGTTTCTTGTGATTCTTGTATTTCCCAGAATATCGTATTTGAGATTCTGACATTCGTTACAGTACGTTTAGTTTATAAAACTACGTGGGACATAGTGGTCATGAGGTGCAGCCCCGCGCTGAGCGTCTTACATTTGATTCGCAGGTCGTGAGTTCGAGCCTCGCGCTGAGCGTCTTCCTCCTGATTCGCAGGTCGTGAGTTCGAGCCTCGCGCTGAGCGCCTTACTCCTGATTCGCAGGTCGTGAGTTCGAGCCTCGCGCTGATCGCCTTACTCCTGATTCGCAGGTCGTGAGTTCGAGCCTCGCGCTGAGCGTCTTACTCCTGATTCGCAGGTCGTGAGTTCGAGCCTCGCGCTGAGCGTCTTACTCCTGATTCGCAGGTCGTGAGTTCGAGCCTCGCGCTGAGCGTCTTACTCCTGATTCGCAGGTCGTGAGTTCGAGCCTCGCGCTGAGCGTCTTACTCCTGATTCGCAGGTCGTGAGTTCGAGCCTCGCGCTGAGCGTCTTACTCCTGATTCGCAGGTCGTGAGCTCGAGCCTCGCGCTGAGCGTCTCACTCCTGATTCGCAGGTCGTGAGTTCGAGCCTCGCGCTGAGCGTCTTACTCCTGATTCGCAGGTCGTGAGCTCGAGCCTTGCGCTGAGCGCCTTACTCCTGATTCGCAGGTCGTGAGTTTGAGCCTCGCGCTTAGCGGGAATTTATCACGAATTTCAGAATTCCTGAATTAGGCGCAAGTACTGACTAGTAACTCAGATAGTGCTCGTCGAGAGTAATTAATATGATTTGTAAAAACTTGTTTCACAATCGACTTAAAATACTGAAATTTCAATTAAAACTGAAAATGCAAAATTTCACAGATTAGTTGCATAAGTCGCATTTCTTTCCTCAGAAATTAGCATTAATCCATAAGACCAAACATACAGAGATATTAACCACTATGTATGTTATCAAGAATACATTCTGGTATTCCTTTATAAACATATCAAGTCCAAATATTTTAAAAACAAGATAACAATCTGCATAACAATAATAGCGTGAGGTAGTTGATTACTCCTTTTGTATTTATTACAAAGTAATGTTGTAAAGAAGTCCTGTTTGTCGCGTCTATAATATCTTCCTGGTTTGTCTGTTTTACATTGACATATGATACACAAACTCTCCTGCTGCGGATTATTTTGGAATAATTGCGTGAATAATTATGCATATTTCAACCACTTAATATATAGATGTAATATTTCACCCAAATGACTCACGAAAACACCAATGTCCGATTAAACTTTGGTAATTGGTGTATATTTACGTGCATTGCGTCTCAAATATTGTACAGATGTGTATGCAGTATAGGCCACCCTGTGTGATTTGCTGTACCTGGAATGGGCCGATTTATCGATTATTTCGAAACCTTTTTCTGTATAAACTTGTTTAGATCGGGAAAATGAAACGGAAAATATCCTACGCGGAGGAACCCAAAGAACATTGAATCGAGACCAATGTTAAAGGATTGTTCGGGATATCATGTTACCGCATGTTTTTTTTATTAAAGATGTACTCGTATGTTGTCCATCTGAACGTAAACTATTTGAACAGGCTAGATACAGTGTTGTTACTATATTGGCTAAAATTGCAATGTATAATACCAATGTGAAACTCTCGTTATATCATGTTAAGCAGGGACAAAACTTGTAAAAAGCCCCGCTTGTTTGTAAAAATATTTTTAATAAAAATATTTTACAAACTACTTTTTTCGAATAATACAGAGGAGTACATTATTAATATATCCTTTGATAATGCGTATTTATTTATGTTTTAACAAGGTGAAATATATATTTTCCTGTTTGTGTCGGTAAAAAATGAAAACAAAAATAACCATACTATTACTTTAAGTGGTTGTCTTAAGATCTCTGGATAACGTTGTAAATATACAGATCTCAAACAAAGGATGATGGATTTGTAAATGCAGGTTTATTAAACGTTTATTAAATCTGTTAAAAGGAGCATTTTCATAAAACGGTTGAAATTATCGTGTCTCCACATCTTTTCAACCTTCATGCCAGTTTCTGTTTGATACATAAAGCGTAATCTAAACTAAACAAAGAAGTTTCATTGGTATTTCATTAAGTAGACTTTAAAGGTATATATCGTATGAGATTCAACAGGTTTGTACTACCAAGCATCAGCCAACACACCTACGTGTTTACACAAATAAATAATAGTTTGTATCTAATGTACCTATGACTCAAACAATTCGAATTCCGGAAAAGAATGCGGTGATGTATTTAAATGTTACATATAATTTACACGTGTACAATAATTTAAAGGTGCTTGGCTCTCGTGGAGTACGTGGACAGAATGTGGGGTAACTTGTGGAATTGGTATACATGTAAGATATCGTTCTTGTAACACAACTGACAGCACTGGTTGTGTAGGAATATACAAACAGACAGAGGAATGTACCGCCATATCATGTCCAGGTAAATAAAGAGGGGCTCAGCAGTAAAATGAGCTATACGCCACAAGTTATTTTTGATTATATTTTTTTCATTTATGTTTTACCATATGTTTATTATGTGGAGCATACAAACTGCATATATTTATCAATGTAATACTTCCCTTAGAATAATTAAGTATCGGTATAGCAGAGTCTCTTCATACAGAACTATTGTCAACCAAGATCATATTTCAGTTCATTTTAGCAGGCGCGTAGCTTCCTGTACGCAAACTGTGCAGTTGTCTACACATATTTATCAAAATAGAAAAAATAAAACTCTAAGAATGCAATAATGTAAAGCATTTGTTAGTTTATGAATATGTCGTACTTCAAAATTGACTCGAGATAATCCATCACATTGCACCACTAAAATGAACTTTGTCCGGTAGAACGTATTCCTATACCGATGGATGACGTGTGTACACATACCATAAGCCCTTGCTACGCCCAAAATTAGTATTCTAAGCGTGTTTCATCGATTGTTTGTGTCGGAGGGCGAAATTACGACCAAACATAGATACAGTAAGTTAACTGGCGCATGTGATTTCCAAATATAAGCAGCCTGTGAAAAGTGAACGTGATAATAGCAATACATATACAAGGTTCTTTGGAAACTATGTCAGCTAAAGAAAGCCAACAAGTAAAATGTGCGGATGTTACGAGGAGGGAATTGAAAGTGTGATATGGAAGAAATTTGAGATAATTATATGACCGTCCTCAGTTCATGCATGTATATTCTAATTTGCAGTGTATGGAGTGTGGAATACTTGGTCATCATGGGGTAACTGTGATGTATCATGTGATAATGGTGTACATACACGTACAAGGCTATGCGTAAAAAGTAACACCGATGATTTTGACTGTGTCGGATCAGTGGAACAAACATCATTGTGTTCACACGGACCATGTCCAGGTATAACAATGTATATGACAAATGCAGTCGAAGGTAGGGCGGTTAGCAAAGTAATTGACTTAAATTATATTCATAAGGGTTATGTTTGACTACTGTTTGAATTTCGATTAAATCTTCTTTCATTGAAGTTTGAAGATTGTCCCGTATACACAAAAAGCAGAGGACTACACCTGCACTCAAATTCGAACATTCACTCAAATTATTGTTGATTTACTTTTAAATGCTATTCACAAAGACATAATTAGAGAAATATTTGTGTTGAAGCACTCAGATATTTGCAGTTGGTCTATCGTGCGTATAATACTTGAGAATGCTTCGTTAATACAGAGTTGAGTGATTAAGTTGAAAACTCAACTAATCTGAGTGTTAGGATAGACTCAAAATGATAATGTCCGTGTATATGATCCAGTTTAATATTAAAAAGTTCACATACAGATTGTTCAAAGGTGTGTATGTCTGGATCACTGAACACAGAATGCAACATGTGCGTATGTAACCAGAATATCACTGGTCAAGTTGTCTCAACCACTAATGTTCGAATCCCTGGTGTCTCAATACATGCCAATACTCCTGAAAAGAAGCTGTTAGCAACGAGTGACGCGGGTGGGGAATTCACCCTGATGAACTTCTGTACCGGTAATAAAATTGTTGCCGAGTTGACTGGCTTTGTGACACAAACTGTGGAAATCAGCACACTTACTCCTACGCTGACTCTGCAGACCATTGGTATGTTACCTGTTTATTTTAACAACTTCAGTATCATTGCTTATTAATCTATGTAAGATTATCTTGGTTACTATAGTAATAGATCAACAAAGGAACACCACCCGGTTAACTCAGCTGGTAGAGCGCTTGGTTTTCTCCCAGGAGATTCGGGTTCAATTGCCGGGTGGTGCAGGTCATGAAATTCTTTGAATAATGGCAAGGGTCTTTTGTCCTCAACTATCCTCATGTGGAATGGTTAACTGCTTTTAGAAGGGCAGGTTAGTACTGGTTGTTCTTTTATTCCAGGAACACTGGATAGGTCAACTGACCGCCAGATGTAACTGAGAATACTGTTGGAAATAACGTTAAACCCAACAAAAATCAGAACGTTTTAAATTCTAGGTCTACATAAACGTGAATGGTTTGTCAGTGTTGTTTAACCGACAATCGATGCGTAAGATACACTTGTATACGCTCACGGCGGGTTGGAGACATTTTGACAATATGCATGAAAGTAACTCATGGCAAACACACGTCATTTAACAACCATGTTTTTAATATGTAATAAACGTTACCAGCACAGGTGTTTCCTTCACTGACTTAATCAGTTCTCCATATACTAACGCATTTTATTATTACTGAGTGTTAATGCAGTTTTGTATTACAATGAGTGTTCATTGTATTGTTAGAGCTTCCGTACATAAAGACTGAACCACGGCGCAAGGCACGGGTCGTTGGTGAGGACGTGACACTTTGTTGCTCTGCCGAGGCAAATCCAAATATAACGAACTATGAATGGTAAGTTTCTTTGTCACAATGCGCCACATTTTTTATCCATCTTTATGAGATATTCGTCTATTTAGAAACGATATTAAAATCCGGTTTTTTCATTGTGTACGGAAAGTTGAAATATTTACCTAATAAAACTCAAACTCGAGAGTTTACAATCTGTATCATGTAATGGGTCGTTGATAATACTTTTAGTATGTATAACAATCAATAATGGTTACAGTGATTTCAGCATTGTAATATCTTCAACTAGCTCTAAAAGTACAGTGCCTTTGTATCTGTGCTTTAAAGTTACTCACATGTTGAATATTCGAAATTACGAAATAAACGGCCATTTAAATATAGCCTTTGTATAAAAATGTAATTAATTGTATTCAAAGAAAGACAGCACATGTTCATTCATTACCAAGTAAAGAAGCAAACGATGTCTATTATTTCTAAGGTTCAAGGACTCGGTATTACTAGAGGCATCTATATACCCTAACGGCACTACATTATCTCTAGAACTACTTCAAGTTTCGGACAGCGGGAAATATTCTTGCAAAGGCAACAATGATTATGGTGGAATAGAATCACAGAAAGTCGACCTGACAGTAAAAGGTAAATACATCTACGTAAATTTACAGTATACAAGTTTACACAATACAATGTACATATTCATTTTAATATTCCCAAGAGCTTGTCATTGTTTTGATTGCGCATTACCTCTTGCTTTACTCTCTGCATTATGTATTAAATTTACGGTGTACATGAATTAACTTTGCACTTCATTCGCAAGGAAAACAACAAATCAAGAATACCACACCTCGTTTATGGCTGCCACTTTTGAACACTTATCCGAAATTTTGCACGATATGAGATTTGCACTATCACAGTTAAAAAGTAGTAGATTAAATTAATTATTTAGAGAATTATAATGTCTCCATACACAACCTCTAATCATCACTGATCATGCAAACTTTAATATATTCACAGAATCGCCATATGAGTTCTGCTCAAGTACGTTTACACAGAAAAGAATGCACCTACCCTTTGATTGTATTCAATCGGACACGAATACAACGACTATTGAAGTAGGCGACTGTAGAAAAGACGTCTGCAGACAGACGGGCATCGAGGCGTCGGATACATGCGAGGATCAGGCACTGAATTGTTGTACTGCTTCGGAATTTGACATGGTACCAGTTCAGTGTGATGGATACACATTGTCAGTGATGAAGGTTAAAGGTTGTGGCTGTGGAGCGTGTGATCCTCGCTATGTTAAAATATCTGGTAAGCTTTTGTCATATAAAACTGGAAATGCTGTTCAGTTTGCGATAGTGAACCTAAATGGAGAGCATAAAACGTATACTAGCTACACAGGCACGTTTTCACTTAGTGTGCCAAAAGAATTTGGAACTGCGGTAATACACGTAGAAACAAATGACATTAGTTCAACAAAAGTTATTGACTTATCTGAAGATACTACTGGAACAATATTTACAACTATTTACTTAATAGAAAGTGATCAAATTGTTTTGATCGATTCAAAATATAACAACACACTTTATGTTGGGGACGATACAGCCAACATCAACGAAGCCATAGCAGAAGTACTTATTCCAGCCCATTCCTTCGTAGATTCTTCATCAAATGCATACAATGGGCAAGTATATATTGATATCGCATTTCTGAACGCTACATCTATATCAGACATTGATGTAATGCCGGGTGTTTTGTCTTCGATTAATGACGAAGGAAAAGCAAAAGTGTTAAAGACATTCGGTATATTCCATATATCGCTACGCAGCTTTGAGACTAATGCAACTCTATTCCTTGTAAATACGCTGGAAGTTAACACAGGGGCAACTGTGGAGCCCTTCAAGAGTGACTGTGGTCTGTACAAACTGCAAAGTGCCTCCGGACTTTGGAGATCGATGCTTACAGAAAGCGGCGTTTTCGGTCAGATTACACCTACAGATGTGTCGCATTGGATAACTGTCGCCCAAACAGAAGATGACTCTCAAAAGATTTGCTATTTTAACATTCGTGTATATGAAGGTGAAAGCATGCTCTCTGAGGTGACAACAACACGATACCAGACGTTTATTCAAACTGTACATATGACCCGACCTTTCTCCTTTGAAACATATGGGCATACTTTTTCTCCAAGTACAATGTGTTTCCCAACTATTTGCGATGATGGTACTGGTTATCTTGAGGTCTGGATAAGCAATTTTGAAGCTTCTACTGATGAATACTTGAATCCGTCAGATCCAGACATTCATTCTGACACAGGGTTGTCAGACAATAGTCGACAGACGATAGAATATTCAGTGACTAATGACAATGAACATTTAAGTTTGAGGTTTGTTAGCAGTTCGGAAGGACCATTCTTTGAATCTGAGACAGAATGTCTTGTTAAAAGTGAAATCAGTCGTCACTTTAAATTTTATTTTCGAAATGCAACAGAAAACACGTACACACTTGCGGAGTTTCTCGAAATCACCTCTGGAAATATGGCCGTCGTAATGAACATAAGTCAACGAGTTTGGTACCAGAAGCGAGCAGAAGGATATCGAATGTGTTTCGTGAAAGTCAAATTTGATATACAAAACAACGGCAATTTAAAAGTCAGAGCAATAAGTACTGGTGGCACAAATGAAAACATAACAAATACGGTCCTTGGAATACGTGATTTGTCACTAACATCGTCTGTAAGCGCTTGTCTCGAGTATAAGTGCAGTGGAACTATAGGTGAAGACTATTTCACATATGTGTTAGACTACACGAAAGTCACCATAAAACACATGTCTCCAAAGGCAGTCACGTGTGTAGTAGATACTTTTAGCCAAGATCTCATTTTTGAATTTCCAGATACAAACCCTGCCAATAGGAACAGTAATGAATTCACATTTTATGCACCAACTAAATATTCACCTAGTACTGGAGTATATTCAGCAAGCACGTCAAGTGGAGACTTTGAATCAGCAAGGACTATTGCAAAAGGTGAATGCGAGTCCGGAAGTCTGATGGACTACAATTCAATCAATCCGGATGATGGTTTAGCTGTTAGTTTTGTGTGTTCATAAAAATGATTCTGGTGACATCCATCAAGGGTAAAGCTAAACGAGCCTACCTGTTACTTTATATGCTTGACAGACTAGTATCGCTTTCACCAACATTTAGATATATTTCACATTTTCAATACTTGCTTGGTCAAAGTGTTTACATTTCATTAATCTGTTAATTATATCATTTTGTATATGTATTTGTAACTTTTCGGTTGAACATGCTGTTATTTATTTCAGCTAAATAGTCATTAAATATTCGATGTGTTTGATTATCATTGAACATAGTACTACCCAAATATATTGACCATTTTGAAATATACCCCCATGGTGTATGTATTATATACTAAATCCAACTCTTAATAAATCATTATGTTCTGTATCTTTAAGTCCCTCTTTCCTATTAGATTAAGAAAAATCAGTAATGATGGTTGGTTTCTTGCCGTATAGAACATGTATCACATAATGCAATACTACACATTGTATCATTAGTTTGGATCTAAAGATTAAATGTATTGCTTTTACATCAATTATGAAATAAGTGTATAATTGTGATATTTGGGGTTCAAACTTACATTCAGGGAGATTCAAACTCACAACCTACCGAGAGTAAGGCACATTATCACTCCCTGGTATAAAGGAATACTGCTACATCGATGCTACAAACACCACATTTGATAGTTTGCAAAACATGAACCTCTATAATCAGCATCAGTCAGTACCTCAAGTGCCAGTGTCTGCGTAAAGCATTCTATCACAAACAGGTACAATTGCTGGATTTGCATCTGTGAGTTTTGTTAAATATAAAATACTTGGTGTAATTGATATACAGATTGCATGTCCAAAAATAACTAGACCAGGTTTTTATATATAACATTATGTAGATTCATGGCTTATTTCACATTCTCAAACATAAGAGTGAATGTTTCTTTCTCAAACTCAATGTTAACAGTAGTGGATTTTGATCAAATCCACTTACACCAATTCAGATTACCATTTTGAAAAGTATTTTAAGTGGTTTTGAGAAGACTGTGTTTACAGGAACCTCATCATTCCTTAAGGATGTATAGTACTCCACCTGTCACACAGAATATATTCATTTCACTGACGTTTGCACTACTAGTATATTTCTTAAGACATCAACCAATCAATGAACTCATCTAAACCTACAGTAAGTGTGCAAACAAATAATTACGATAACTTCTCAAACACAAAAGTTAAGTTCGTATAGTGATTCGTATCATCACATGTTTTACCTGTGCACTATTGACAAGGTGAACAAAAGAACAGGAAGTAATCTGTTCATATTTAGCTAAACAATATTGTTTGACAAGTGGTACTGTCGACATAGTTACTATTTACTAAATTACATTTCCCATATAGTCACAATGACATCAATACACAGTGCAAATACATCAAAGGATGCAATATTGATGAAACAAAATGGTTCTAGTGTTGTAAAATGCATTGTAATCCGCACTAAACACCCGTAATTATCAATGGAAAATACGTTTGAATGTAGTGCTCTTGACAACATTGAAAATAAAATGAGATCAGAAAAAAGATTACGGTATAAAACTTTATTTGTATTTGTACACATATACCAATGAACATTAGCATAAACAAACATTACAGGGCAAGTAGAATACTATATTCTATTCGGTTTAATATTATGTTCATAAGAGCTTCGATAAATCAATGAAGTTCAATTTTCCAGAGCGCTTTGACCGTGTACGATTGGCACATCACGCTCACTTCCTTGGACTACAACAACTAAGTAATCTACAATGACATTCACGTCACATTCACATCAATATGATACTAAATGATGAGTGAAAATGGTTGTTGCTAAGTTCACAATCAGTTAACGTCCAGTTCAGTGCTTTATTCGATTCATACTCATATTAAATGTCACTGAAGAATTCTTATTCAAGGGAAAAAAACTCGACAGACAATATGCGGAATTGAACAACTCGTCTGTGTTACATCGATGAGCAGTTTGCACTTTGAATGATGATGAAGGTACTAAATGTACGAGTGTTTCTTTGCCATAAACACAAATTATTCACTCATAAAGCATAGTTCTCTCTTTATATGAACCACATTAAGACCATGACGTTATATATGTTTGTTAACCATGCCGCATGCGCCTTGGTTTTGAGCTCGTTGGTCCAAATACAAAATTGTCGTTAGTTTAAAAAATGGCCAAGGGAAGTAACCACTGTGTCGTATTTACGTACGTTTTTTGGAAATATTTTGCTAACTTGCATGTTGTTCTGTGAGACTTCTAATGTTTTACCAAGAAAAAGGTTGTTTAATTATATGTTTATCATGTTTACCTCATTAAGACATGTGAATTGATACATTGTTTATACCTAATTGGTTTGCTTTTTTTCAAAACGACGTTTTATGTTTTTTCCGAATAAGTTTTGCGAAGCAAGGTTGACGCTTAACAAAAATAAAACACATTATGGCCTTACTACATCGGAATACTTAAACAACGCATCACGTGTATAACAGAGCATGAATGTATTAAACAAATGTTGGACCAATAATAACCAGAAAAGTCCCTGATTTAATTCACATTCATTGTACATCGTTCATGAACCAAGTGTACAATATCACTCTCCATGACTGTTTCTTGTGCTACTAACCAGTGCACAGTTCGAGACTCAACCTCGCCCAACGGGGGATTCAAACTCTATACCTTCAGATCAGGAGTAAGTAAATTGTTTGCTGTGTACTTTCGGTCCATTTCTCAGCCAAGACCTGTCGTAGCTCTGTGATGTTATGCGAGGGTCTATTTGTATCATCGTATAATCTCTAACCAAACGTTTTCTATTTCCAAATCCGTGCATATGGCTGGTCAATACGTTATAGCTGTTTGATAAACTAGGCTGTACCTTTAAAGACATGTTGGAGTGCCTTTTGAGCAGAACTTTCCCTGAACCCTTGAAGAAATTCTGGTATATTTACACATGACAACACGCGTCCACATGTCTCAAACATTACAACTTTACAGAGTTTTGTTTTGTTGAGTTACTAATGTAGTGCGATGTATTACAGAGAACGTACGTTGACTAATTGAGATACGTTTACTGTCATTGGAGTCTGTTTGATCTGAAATTGAGATGGTAAGACTAATGCGGAATGCGTCAATGCATAGTCACAGTTGATTAGTTTTAATTGCGACATTACTTATAAGCCAGTTTCAAATATCCAATGTTTCTGCTACCCAGCTGTTGTTTCAATGATCTCTTGCTGGGATTCACAGATTATAAGTGTTTACAAAATGTCAAATGCGTTGTAGAAAGTGAACAAATGTTTCACGATTGTTTGGTCTGTACTGCATTTGGAGGTTGAACGGGGGGAGGTACGCCGTTTCTCAACATTATTTCAGTTATATAGGGCGGTCAGTTGACTTAACCAGTGCTCCTGGGTTACCAACCAGTGCTAACCTGTTCCTCCGCAAGCAACTGACAACTTAAATGAGAGTAAAGATGTGAAGGATAAGTGGCTTCGGACGCATTACCTGCAGTCAAAGTATCACGAAGGAACAAACACCTCGTCCGCGTTTCAAACTCACAGCATCTATATTAGCAGTCGAGCGCTCTACCGAGTGAGCTAACTGTGCGGGCTGTGATGCAAGACTGGCGTGTTAAAAACAAATACAATGTACGTTATATTTGCAATTATACTCGAATGACGATTTATAACTTATGGTTAGCATTGTCATTTGAATTATAACCTTGCAACACAATAGCTCTTGAAATGAACATAAACACATATTAACATAAGATTGTTTATTAATACAATGTACATACATATTCAAATGGTCATTAGTAATTATTATATAAGTCGTAAAAAACGCCCAGTCAGCCAAAAGGCATAAGGAGACAAGATATGTACATGAACAATTGCGATGACAAAATGGATTCAATACTAAAATACGCATGATGGGTGAAGATGGGTGTACCGTCTTGGCATGGTGAGTAGCATAAACACTATTAATGAGGCGTCCAAAATAAAGTTCCTGATAAATATTCATACAAGATATGGTGATATGATTAAACGGACGATATGTAGACAGGCTGTTGCGCTAATAATACAATTCAGAAGCGTTGACACCATATTATATCAACATTATAAATATTCTATTTCTCAATATATAACTAACTGTCTTTACTCCAAAACTAAAGACATTGCGAACGAACATAATGTATAACGATCACCATCAAATTCTCTTTCAAAATTATGTTTAAAATTCTTTAATTGTTTTCCAACAGCCAAGGCGCCAAGCACACTTTCGTTCTAAAAAAAATTCATCAAAATAAAGCTTGGGTGAAGAACAAAATACAAATATAAAAATATGAATTTCGTTCATCGGTTTTCTTTTTAAAAAAAATAATATTAAATATTCTGCAATACAGTTGGTAATAGTCTGCTTTCAGAAGTTACACAACGTGCCGTCATTATGTTAAATTATTACTGATTTGTGTTAAACTAAATACATAAGATAAAGTTTTAGATATAAAAAAAAATGTTCATGATCCAAATGAGCTAATTGTGTTGTCTTAGATAATGAACTCAAATACATATTATTTCACTAACGATCAATGTGGTAATATTTTTCTTATATGTTACAAAAATATGATTATTAAGTACTAGAATATGGATTAAATGATTCTTTAAAATGAAATATGAACATATATAAATCATTAATAGAAACATTCATCATACTCTGCTATAGGTTTTTTGCATATTTACCTTCACGAAATATAACTCATGTTCATAATTTTTAACAAGAAGGGTGAAGAACTAATGTTTTTTGCACAAATGATTAATGAATATAACTACACTATGTGCTGTAATTCATGAACTTAACAAGAAGGGAAATCGTTAACTTGTAAAAACGGACTTTATACTCTAATCCCAATTTTACCCCCTGTTTTAACGCTTTTTATCCTGCAAAATAAATATAAAAATAAAAATTAACACGAACATGGTTTTCAAACTCTCTTTTTCAAAAATATTTTTTAATAAAATTATACATATGTTCATTAGCAAAACATATCAACATGCATTATCTTAGAAGTTTCAAATTTCACCACAATTGAATGTCACTGCAACACCACGAGTATCGACCTCTTCGTCATGGTTATGGATCTCTCCTGATTTGCACTCGTTTTCAGCAATTTTCTTGGCACTCGGGACATCTAGATTATCGCTCGTCGATTTATACGTACCATAATTTGGACCAAATTCAGTTGGGTCGAAGAAATTATAGATGCCACCGGTTGATTCCAATTGTTGTTCATTATAAAATTATCCAAATAAAGATGACAAAGATGCGTCGTTGAAAGATGTAGACAAATCTAATGACTCTTGCGTCACTTTGCATTTAATGTCATTTTTAGGGTAATGCAATTTGATTTTAATTTTGGTGTAATCGTAATGATCTTTTTCCCGAAATTCATGTATTTTTCCACTACATTTGTATTCTATGCAGTATGATGCATCAGCAAGAGGATTTGATATGTCCACTTGTTCAACGCCGAAAACTTTGCCCAGTATTTGAGAATCCGTCCCTCCTGCGCTAGTAACCGTCAACTTCATGTTCTGTCCACCTAGCAACTCTGTGTTAGGAGCAAAAACTACTCGTACTTTTGTAAAACATACAGTATACGAATTGTCCCGCAAAGGATACCATGCTGAAAGACTACGCGTTCTTATATTTTGTAATGTGGAAACAGATATATCAGAGGGGGCTGGTTCTTTAAAAAAATCAATTGGCCGGAAGGATTTACTATGGCCAAAGTGATACCGTAAGTGAAATCCATTTGTATTTGACGTCAAACAAGTAAGTTCATTATCAAAGAAGGGGCCATCAAACGATTTCGTCATTTTGATCTTCAAAGTTGTTTCACTATCATCTATACTATATTCGAGTGGCTTTTGTGCATCCATGTACGGTTCAAGGGCATACACATACGCTAAACTACTGTCGTAGTAAGACAACGATGTATAAGCATTTTTATTTTCGCAGATAACGCTCGCACAGTAGTTATCTGTATCATACCACGGGTACATGTAGTTCTTTATAGTTCTCAGAACATTGTTGTTTATATAATGCGTTTGAATATAGACGTAGTTATTGGTTGGTTCAGCAGATTCCATAGTTTCATCCCGGTAAAGCTTCAATTTAAAAAAGCATGGCGAGTCAGTTAATCTGTATAGTTTATCATAATTAAACCAAGTTTGGTATTTAACAGTTGACCAGTCAATATCACCAATCCACAATGCAGTATTCGTCCTTCTTTTTTTGCGGTGTGCCGTTGTACTAGGTTGGACATACTCCCAATATCCGGTATTTGAACTCAATCTCCACAATTTAAAGTCTTGGTAAAACTCCTCTTCACCGAGAGATAATGGAATATACATATCAACAATATCATTTAGTACTAGAGGTTGTCCCGATGAATCACTGAAATACATATTGAAAACACCAAGTGATTGAAGATCGCCATCTTCTCCTTCTTCATCGACAATCCTGAAATCGCCAGGAATACTTTCTAGCGTGGATATATTTGTAGGATCAAGGAATGTCAGTGATGCCTTAACATTACCATTAAAAGCGGTCCCATTTGGATGGTAAAAGGCATTCAGGGGTATTGATATTTGAATTTTAGAAGAGTTATTTTCGGCTGAACCCGCGGACAGAATATTTACTTGTGTTGGGTCAATTTCTATAGGTTCCGTTGGATTAAATATTTTTATTTCAACGTAAAGTGCTCCACCCATTTCATCTGAAAGCTCTAATATCTTGAATCCAGGTAGAAAGTCTTTATAACAATTATCTTCTACTTTAATTGTGATTTTGTTGGTTGTTTTGGAAAGTATAAAGTTGAAGTCGCCAGAAAAGGATGTGTAAGTTTTAAATACACCATTCACCCATACCTTGAATGTGAATTTCTATATTATAAACTAATTGTTCGTAGATGAAATGTACACAGTAACACTTATACTTGGACCTTTTGATTTGTATGCTTTTAGATAGGTCACATTGTTGTTTTTGTTTGGTGTGTTTGTATTGAACAAGACAGAAGATAAAATGTACTCACCACTCATAATACTCAATGTCTGGATTAGCTGAAGCATCACAACAAAGCGTCACATTTTCTCCTGTCAATCTTTGCTTGGACCGTGGTGTCTCCGTGAAAGAAGGCAAGAATCGTTCAATAGAATTTAATTACATGAAAACATTGAGAAATGTGCGAAACAAAATATTAAATATCTATTTAAGTTACAGAGGGTGTATATTTATTTTTTAAGAATGGTTGAAAAAGCCACGTGCGAAGTAGCTCTATAAAATGACCATACTGGCTTGAATAGAATATGTATGGTAAATAACTTTATAAATCTACGGATCATAGCATAGATACTCAACGAATTGAGCTTGGTAATTATTTCAACAAACGAACACGGTGAGGACATTTTACGATTATTTTAGGATGAATATTCGATACCAGCATCAAAGGATAAGAGTAAATAAGGCCAACCTATTATGTCCATATAGATTTCCATTTCCAGGTCATTGACTGTCACATAAGTGTCAACAAAGCCATCCCTTTCCACAACCAGATCTGTTGTCAGGCATGTTGAGTTAAGTACAAAAAACCCGGTCACATTACTCTGCCCAATCACAGTAGTTGGAGCAGACGCAGCAAAGAAATAGGCATTACTGAGGAAATTTCCCGTAGATTGTGCAAATATACGCCCAGAAATAACACTATTTTCGCATTTGCAAGTGTCACAAGCTTGATTTAGTATCGCATATGTACAGTTTTTACTGCAAACTACAATAATGAAAGTTATGTACATGAAGGATCAACATCCGAGCACGTTCTGCCATCAAATGTTCCAGATAAGACAATGAATATATAGGAATTTTAACAGTTAACATAATTCACATTATGCATGTTCAAGTACTATAAGTGGCGAAAGCATTATACCAGGACAATTCCAGTAGGAACATGTTTTCTCTTGCATAGATCTATGCGCCAACACAATCAATGGCATCGATATTGTCGATCTTTTTGCAGAATCTTTCTCGCACCTGTTTACCACCTCCACAAGATACGGTACAACTGCCCCAAGATGACCATGTTGACCATTTGCCATAAACTGTCGAAATAAGGAGAATTGTTTGAGCGTAGAGATATCGATGTGAACATAGTACTTAATGTGGTTTAAGCATGAAGGTGAAATTGATCATTCGAAATCATTAATATATTCTCAGCGTTCCAAAATGTATTAAATACATTCAAATAAAAAAACCAACTTGAGGCTTAACATTAATTCTGATTGAGGTCAGTCATGACCTAACAATATTCCAGCTTGTCTATTTCATGATAATGTACAAAACAGGAATTTATTCAAACATGTATTTCATTTTACCAGCGAATACTTCTAATTGCCTTTTATACTAATATTGAACCGGTATCACGTTACTTCACTCTGTTAAAAGTATCAAGTTAGCGTGTTTCTAATAGTATTAAGCAAACAACTGCAAACATCGGTGCTTTTTCTGTGCAATGTATTAATAAACACATATCTGAGTTGTATCAATCATTATGTTGTAGTTTGATGCTTCTGTTAAGGCTTCTGTTAGGCAATAAATGCTGTACCTGGACATGCTGAAATTTCACAAGTAGTTGTTTCTATATAGTCACCGAGACATGTCGAACCATCTTCACACTGTCTATAGCGCATGTGTATGCCTGTATCACATGTACTTGAACATTGTGTCCAGTCACCCCATAACAACCACGTCGATAGTGTTGGTTCTGTTGCTACAAGAATCAGGACAACAGACGCATAAGCATTCAAACGGCCATTCTTAGGAGACAAAACAAACATTTTTTTAAAAGACGTGCTAGTAACTGAAAAATAATAGGTTCGAAACGGCTTTTACTTATACCGAGTTACATAGACACAGGCGTCAAAAGAGTAGGTAACGTTTTAGTCTCGTTTGTAATGCTTTTAATAATGTCCCTTGAGATATTTTTAGTGGCTCACAGCTGTAGATGTTGAGGCAAAGAAAAAGTCCATCACGGGTAGTTTGTGCTGAATGTTAGAATATTCAATGACATTCTTAGTTATATTACATAATATTTATTGATAAGCTATGAGAGTACATAGGTTTACCAGATTTCCAGATGATCAGCGGAAATGGTATTTATAATCCATAGTAAAACGTATACCCGACGTGCTTGTCTGGAATGTACTTGAAGTAAATCCACCACCCGAAGACGTTGTTGAACTCAGTCCATCACCCGAGGATGGAGTTGAATGAGTGTCATCTATAACACACGAAAATAACTGTTTAAGTATGGTTCTTATTTTTTATAATTACTAAAATAAAATAGGATAATATTTTCTGGCTTGCTTTAATCTTATGTCTTATGTTATCAACCACATCTTAAAGAATCCATTGTCATATGTGACATGAAACCTAGATGAGCTGGCGATCGGTACAACTGTGACATAACGAGGTGATAACAAAACAGCGATCTAGTAAAGGATATTATACTCATAACCAAAGGCTAAAAACATGCAAACCTGTAGAATCGTTGCCGCTGTTCCGTTTTGATACAACAACTGCCGCAATTATACCCCCGACAACCCCCACTATAACTAGTGGTATAACAACCTTCAGAATTGATTTCACGTTTGGTGTCGCCGATGTTTTTACTATATCGCCAGTTCTAGATGTATCACTTACATCGTGCGTAGAATCTTTTCGTAGATGGGAGAATGTGCTGCTGTATTCTCTCGAAAATTCATATCTAGTCTTATAATTGTCTTTAAACATGTTGACCAAGTAATACCCATTAAATTCAAATTAGTATTGAACAAAAATCTCATAAATCGGTAATTACAGTGCTAGACATTTACTATTCAAATACGATATATCTGCAATTCCAATACTAGACATCTACTATACGCATTGCAAATACCTAGTATTCGACTTGAAACATTGTACATAAAGTACTATTAATTTCGTTTTCGTATGCAAGATCTCCGCGAATTGAATGTCAGATATCTGCAATTCGAACTACATATACATGTATCTTGTATTCGAAATAAGAACTAAACATCTGATATTCGAATGACAAAATGTACAGTTCGAAAGTTAGATATTGATAATTAACATTGCAATATATCTATTATTTGAATTGCAGATATCACCATTTAAATTATGCGTTTTAGATATCTGCAATTCGAATGCTAAGTATCTACATATCGAATACAATATATATCCACGGATATCTAGTATTCAGATGATAGATATATATAAGAGGTATTAAATAGTAAAGCTGTACCCTTTAAAGATGTGTGTCATATTTTATTTCAATGCTATATTTCTGATTGTTCATTATTTATTGTGCACATCGATTTATTCTTTTCAAATCATTGCCCGTTGAAGGAGATTTAATTGTCAAATTGCCAATAAACTGAGGTGGCAGAAGCCCATGAATAGTCAATAACGCGATTTTGTTGATATTTAATGTTTTCTAATAACGTGCAACCTTTGTCTGAATATGATCAACAAGGATTTATTTATTGAATTAACAACTACATGATGGCGTCGGGAAATGATTACCGTCGACCCATTTCGGCATTAACCTTGTCGGAAATAAACCACTATGATGTATATCGTTCTAGTGATGTTGCATCACCTACGGTGTATGACAGTGACTCACTTAATGCTGAGACGGAGCTGGGAAGTGTGGGAAGTATAAACAGTACACGAGTTTTAATCAATGCGAAGAATTCTATGTCACCTAATGTGAAAAAGATTGCTAAACCATTTGTTGCAGTCTCGGTGGTGTGTGTTATAGCGGCACTTGTTGTAACTGTGGCGATTCTTGCTCCCAGAAACGGCACTGATGAAAGTAAGTACATTTCTTCTTTTGTTTGCAAGCACTCAAGTTTTAATAACATTTTATTGCAATCTCTTTTTTCTTTCTAAACATCTGCAATCTTTAAGATTTGGTCGAATATCCCAAATACTACTATAACATGTTAAAATACACATCATTCGCGCTTGCATTTATTACCCACTGAAAGATTTACTCTAATTTACTCAATGAATTCGTACGGTACCGATAGAATTCATTATCTATACAATTAAAGCAACACTTGATTTGTTTTATTACAGGTGATTCTGATTTAGAAACGACTGATGGTGGATTGCAACAAACAACTTCCTCACCACAACGTACAACAAGTTCTTCTCAAGATGACACAGACAAAGTCGGTATGTATTTCACAGTAACAGTGATACTGTATTGTTAGAGATTAACATTCATGTCATGTTTGATATACAGTAAAACTTCAATAACAAGACCACCGCTAGTTCCAAAGACATTCTGTGCGAGATGTGAGGAGGTCTGAATATCAAGTTAAAATATGGAAGAAAAATTAAAGAAAGAGCCACGAAAATACGATATTATTTAAGAGGTGGTCTTTTCAAGTTGGTTTTTAATTAAATGAGGCTTTACTGTAGTCAACCATTATTGTTGTAATTCTATTATAAGCCAAAAAAAGTATCGTTAATAAACAAAGCTTTGAAAATCTTCATTTGTTGATTATATTTTAAAACAAGAAATGTCTTTATTAAAAGATGGTCGATGCAATCTAAAGCAAATTTGTTGCAATCTGAAGGTTAAGATTTGTTGTGCAACATAAATGAAGACAAAACAAATCAAGACAACACAATACCAATGTTCTAATTTCCAAACGAAATCAAATATGTCTAAAAATGTCATATCGACAATTTTAACATGTTAAACAAAATTGTAGAAAGTTTTAAAGTATTGAATAATGTGTTGCAAATGAATGCTGAATTTGTTTTCAAACCTTTACATTAATATTGTATACATGTATACAAGGATCGGTGTGAGAAGTCCCTGTTTTTTTAATGAGGCCTTCCCTATCCTACACTTTCTCACTTTTGGTACCTCAGTGATATTTTTGGGAAGTCCTTGTTATGTGAACGTTGCCTTCCCTATGCTACTTTTTCTCACTTTTGGTACCTCAGGGATCTGTGTGAGAAGTCCCTGTTTTGTGAATGATGCCTTCCCTATCCTACTCTTTCTCACTTTTGGTACCTCATAGATATGTTCGGGAAGTCCTTGTTTTGTGAACGCGGCCTTCCCTATCCTACTCTTTTTCTCTTTAGGTGCCTCATGGATATGTTTGGGAAGTCCCTGTTTTGTGAATGAGGCCTTCCCTATCCTACTCTTTCTCACTTTTGGTACCTCAGGGATATGTTTGGGAAGTCCTTGTGTTGTGCATGTGGCCTTCCCTCTGCTACTCTTTCTCACTTTTGGTACCTCAGGGATATGTTTGGGAAGTCACTGTTTTGTGCATGTGGCCTTCCCTCTGCTACTCTTTCTCACTTTTGGTACCTCAGGGATATGTTTGGGAAGTCCTTGTGTTGTGCATGTGGCCTTCCCTCTGCTACTCTTTCTCACTTTTGGTACCTCAGGGATATGTTTGGGAAGTCCTTGTGTTGTGCATGTGGCCTTCCCTCTGCTACTCTTTCTCACTTTTGGTACCTCAGGGATATGTTTGGGAAGTCACTGTTTTGTGCATGTGGCCTTCCCTCTGCTACTCTTTCTCACTTTTGGTACCTCAGGGATATGTTTGGGAAGTCCTTGTGTTGTGCATGTGGCCTTCCCTCTGCTACTCTTTCTCACTTTTGGTACCTCAGGGATATGTTTGGGAAGTCACTGTTTTGTGCATGTGGCCTTCCCTCTGCTACTCTTTCTCACTTTTGGTACCTCAGGGATATGTTTGGGAAGTCACTGTTTTGTGCATGTGGCCTTCCCTCTGCTACTCTTTCTCACTTTTGGTACCTCAGGGATATGTTTGGGAAGTCACTGTTTTGTGCATGTGGCCTTCCCTCTGCTACTCTTTCTCACATTTGGTAACTTGGGGATCTGTGTGGGAAGTCCCTGTTGAGTGAATGTGGCCTTCCCTGTGCTACTCGAAAACTGGTTGCTTGAGGATACCTACAGTGAATTATTGTATAATAGTCTAAAGTGCTAACCCGTCAGTACTATTTTACATACAATGTAGTTTCAAAAAATATACTGGATACAATTTTATGTTTATTTTTCTTGTTGTAAGCTTAACAAGTATGATTCAAGTGAACTAAACTATCACAAAACGGCGATGTAAACATGTCTGAATTTGGCACAAGCACTGATTAGTAACCAAGTGTTTCCTAAGTTAGTACTCATTAGTACTAAGCGATAGTAATTAACACAATTTGTAAAACCTTGTTGCACAATCGATGTAAATATTGAAGTTTCGGTTAAAACTGACGAGGCAAAATTTCACAGATAAGTTCGCATGATATTGGCTTTATACCATAAGAACCCCAAGTACAGAGGGTTTAATCACTAGGCCCCCTATGTATGTTTTCAAGATAACATTATGGAACTCTTTTATCAACATATGAAGTCCAACTGCTTTTAAATCAGGACAATAGTCTGCACAACGATAATAACGTGAAGTAGTTGAATACGCCTTTTGTTTTATTACAAAATTATTATGTAAAGCTAGTCCGATCAAATCAGATGATCTTGAGTCCATTGTGTTATTGTCGCGTCTCTACCATCTTCCTGGTCTGTCTTTTGTTTTACTATGACATATCAAGCATACACCCTTCTGCTGTGGATTTATTTGAATGCAGACCAAGTATAGTTACGTGAATGAGTATACATATTTCGCCAAACTACCCACTCAATGTATTCTTTGGAAAGGGCTAAGTCATACCCAACAAAATCCAGTCGATGCAGATCGATATCGATGGGGCTTTTGGTCAGCAGTCAATTTGTCTGTCGGTAGTTTCCGTAAGTGATCGTAAAGTTTCCGATGATCACCGATTGATAACTGGTATAACACATTAACATGTAGCCTCGGGCTATTTTAGATCTAACGCTTAAAACATCATGTTTATGATTATAAAGAGAATTGTAATACTGCAAAGAAAAATCCAGTAATTGCATTGGTTAAAGGCTCGCGTATACATAGGATTCTATATACACGGCGCTGACAGGGTATATGACGTCCGAACTCATTTCCCCTTCATGCGCCTCGTGACCATTTTCGCTGACGGCTCGAAAACTTTTATCTCTTGATGTCTGCAAGTTACTAGAAATTGACAATTGCTAGTATTAATATTCAAAACGATAGATTTTTTAAGGTTTTAGCAAAATTCAGTTCGATAAAGTCCATGAGATCAGACGCTTGAAAATAAAAATTAGAGTGCAAGCGCGCGCTTAACCATGTGTATCGAGGTACCTTATGGGGTAATGCAATTAATTTTTAGGCAATATAACGTGTGAGTGAAATAAAAATATTTGATCTACAGGTCAGCAAGTAATTCCCGATATATTTTAAAAGGGAAACGTTTTAATTACTGATATTATACATTACTAAAACACTCTAAACAATTTTATGAACCAAAAAACAGCAAAAATGCACAGATCTAATTCTTAGATCTAGAGCTAGGCATTGAAACATCGCTTGTTTAGCTCAATTCTTATGAAAACACGGATTTGCAGTATTATAAATTCGTTATACTGGTTGTTGACAGGGTATATGGGGTTATATAACCTGTCTGTGATTCATATAACCTTCGGCTAACGCCTCGAGTTATATGGCACACATACAGGTTATATTCCCCCCATATACCCTGTCAACAACCTGTATAACTAAAAATCTATTGAGGTTCGTTTTTGTTGATGAAACCTGGGACCAATATATATGTATATGTATATATTGGTCCCAGATGAAACACGAGATTATTTTATTATTGAAAATTAACCTATGTGTTGGGCAAGAGTTTTCTAATGAAATAAAATAGAAAACAACAAGGAATTCGTTTCACTTAACATGTGTAATAAACACTTTGTCATGCAATTTCCAATTAAAATGATAATGTAATTTGTTCTTAATCGAACTCATGGTTATTATTGTATCGTAAAATATGGCTTAATATGGGCGATTTGCCCCACCTTACACTAATAACCAGCAACAGCCAACACACCTATGTGTTTACACAAATAAATAATAGTTTGTCTATACCTATGACTCAAACAATTTGAATTCCGGACAAATCATTCTGAGAATGAGATTATGAATTCAAATGTGTACAATAATTTAAAGGTGCTTGGCTCTCATGGAGTACGTGGACAGAATGTGGGGTAACTTGTGGAATTGGTATACATGTAAGATACCGTTCTTGTAACACCACTGGCAGCACTGGTTGTGAAGGAATATACAAACAGACAGAGGAATGTACCGCCATATCATGTCCAGGTAAAAAAAGAGGGGTTCAGCATGAAAATGGGTTATAAGCCACGAGTTATTTTTGATTATATTTGTTTATTCAGTTATGTTTTACCATAAACGGTTTATAATGTGGATCATACTGACTGACTCCAAATATTTATCAATGTTATACTTCCCTATGTATAATAAATTATCGGTATAGCAGAGCCTCTTCATACAGAATCAGTGTCAACCAAGATCATATTTCAGTTCATTTTAGCAGGCGCGTAGCTTCCTGTACGCAAACTATGCAGTTGTCTACACATATTTATCAAAATAGAAAAATAAACTCTAAGAATGCAATAATGTTAAGCATTTGTTAGCACTTTGGGAAGTTAAGTTTCTAAATATGTCATACTTCAAAATTGACTCGAGATAATCAATCACATTGCACCACGAACGTTCTAGAAAATGAACTTTGCCCGGTGGAACATATCACAAAACCAATGGATGACTTGTGTACACATACCATAAGCCCTTGCTATGCCCCCAATTAGTATTCTAAGCGTGTTTCATCGATTGTTTGTGTCGGAGGGCGAAATTACGACCCAAAATAGATACAGTAAGCAAACTGGCGCATGTGATTTCCAAATATAAGCAGCCTGTGAAAAGTGAACGTGATAATAGCAATACATATACAATGTTCTTTGGAATCTATGTGAGCTCAAGAAAGTCAACAAGTAAAATGTGAGGATGTTAGGAGGAGGGAATTGAAAGTGTGATATGGAAGAAATTTGAGATAATTCTTAAATGGGAACTTTCCTTGTACAGTTTGCAATAATGAAGTAGAACAATTTGAATTGTATAATCACAATGAGTTTTCTAATGATAAGTTTCTGTCAGAAGAGTTTGATAATAGATGGGTTTCAACAGCAGTGTCGCAAAAGACACAAATTATATTTTAGTATTGATATCATGTAAATCAGCATGAAAGACTTTCGACCATCTCGTATGTGTTTGTCCACGAGCACTGTCTGAACGTCCTCGGTGCATGCATGTATATTCTAATTTGCAGTGTATGGAGTGTGGAATACTTGGTCATCATGGGGTAACTGTGATGTATCATGTGATAATGGTGTACATACACGTACAAGGCAATGCGAAAAAAGTAACACCGATGATGTTGACTGTGTCGGATCAGTGGAACAAACATCATTGTGTTCACATGGACCATGTCCAGGTACAACTATCAATTCTCAATATATTTATGCTTATTATATCCGACATCTAATTGTATGTGACAAATACACTCGAAAGGGTAGGGCGGTTAGCAAAGTAATTAACTTAAATTATATTCATGCATAAGGGTTAAGTTTGACTACTGTTTGAATTTCGATTAATAAGTTTTCACTTAAATCTGAAAATTATACCGTATTGACAAATAGTTGAGGTCCATACCAGCACTCAAATTCGAAAATTCATTCAAATTATTTGAGATTTACTTTAAATGCTATTCACAAAGACTTTATACGAGAAATATCGACTCAAATGTTGAAGCACTCAGATATTTGCAGTTGGTATATCGTGCGTATAATACTTGAGAATACTTCCTTCGATAATACAGATTTGAGTGATTAAGTTGAAAACTCAACTGATCTGAGTGTTCGGATAGACTCAAAATGATGGTGTTCGTTAATATGGTCCAGTTTAATATAAAGAAGTTCACATACAGATTGTTCAATGGTGTGTACGTCTGGATCACTGAACACGGAATGCAACATGTGCGTATGTAACCAGAATATCACTGGTCAAGTTGTCTCAACCACTAATGTTCGAATCCCTGGTGTCTCCATACATGCCGATACTCCTGAAAAGAAGCTGTTAGCAACGAGTGACGCGGGCGGGGAATTTACCCTGATGAACTTCTGTACCGGTAATAAAATTGTTGCCGAGTTGACTGGCTTTGTGACACAAACTGTGGAAATCAGCACACTTACTCCTACGCTGACTCTGCAGACCATTGGTATGTTACCTATTGATTTTAACAACTTCAGTATCAGTGCTTAGTAATATCTTCTAATCAACGTGTAAAATTATCTTAGTTACTTTAATAGTAGATCAACAAAGAAACCCCAACCGGTTAACTTAATTGGCAGAAAGCTTGGTTTTCACCGGGGAGATTCGGGTTCAATTGCCGGGTGGTGCTGGTCATGCCCTTCCTTGACTTATGGCAACGATCATTTGTCCTCAACTTCGTCACGTGGAATTGTCAACTGCTTTTGGAAGGGCAGGTTGGTATTGGTTGTTCTTTTATTCCATGAAAACTGGTTACGTCAACTGTCCGCCATATGTAACTGAAAATACTGATGAAAATGCCTTTAAATCCAATAAAAATCAATAAAACAGACCAACAAAGTAGCTCGCCGACATATTTACGCACCTGATGTACAGTTGTAGCACGAAAGGTTTGAAAACTTCCGAACGTCTAGGTCTACAGAAACGTGGATCGTTTGTCAGTGATGATTAAACGTCCATCGATGCGTAAGATTTATTTGTAGACGCTAAAGGCGGGCTTAGAGACATTTTGACAATATGCACGAAAGTAACTCATGGCAAACACATGACATTTAACAACCATGTTTTGAATATGTAATAAACGTTATCAGCCCAGGTGTTTCCGTCACTGATTTAACCAGTTCTCCATATACTAATGCAATTTTGTATTACAATGAGTGTTCATTCTATCGATAGAGCAACCGTACATGAAGACTGCACCACGGCGCAAGGCACGGCTAGTTGGTGAGGAGATGACACATTGTTGCTCTGTCGAGGCAAATCCAAATATTACGTACTATGAATGGTAGGTTTCTTGGCCACAATGCGCCACTTCTTTTCATCTTTATTAGATATTCGTCTATTTAGAAACGATATGTGAAATTCGTTTTTTCAGTTTGTTCGGACCGTTAAAATATTCAACTTATTAAACTGAAACTCCTTTGCCCACCAAAACCGATATATTTAGTTATGGTACGGCTCGTTATTTTCTAAAACAATGTATTTACAATTGTAGTGGCATGTGTTCGAGAAAGCAGAACTAATGTCTAGTTACTTTAGATATATGTGTACGAGTCAAAAGAAATTAACGTTTCTAAATATAAAATAAACGTACACATTTTAAGCGCATATTTTAAAAAGACGAACTGGTTACTAACATTTACCATTAGCACATGGATCTCATAGAGGGTACACTCTGTTTCTTGTAATAGGTGGTTTTATTATTTATTACATTCAATCCTCGGGTAAGGTTTTGATAATGGCTACAGTGATTTCAGCACTGTTATATCTTCAACTAGCTCTAAAAGTACAGTGTCTTTGTGCAGATCTGCTTTGAACTAACTCGCATGTTGAGTATGCGAAATTACAAACTTATGTTGTATAAATAACCTGCCTTTTAAATGTAGCCTTTGTATAATAATGTTATAAATTGTATTCAGAGAACGATAGAACATGTTCATTACATTACCAAGTAAAGTAGCAAACGCTGTCTGTTATTTCAAAGGTTCAAGGACTCGGTACTACTAGAGGCATCCTTATACCCTAACGGCACTACATTGTCTCTAGACATACTTCAAGTTTCAGACAGCGGGAAATATTCTTGCAAAGGCAACAATGATTATGGTGGAATAGAATCACAGAAAGTCGACCTGAAAGTAAAAGGTAAATACATAGATCTCTATGTAACTTTACTGTATACAAGTGTACACAATACAATGTACAGGTTTTTAAATTCATATTATTATTCCGAAGAGCTGGTCATTGTTTTGATCGCACAGTATCCCTTGTTTTACTATCTAAATTATGTATTAGTTTATGGTGTACATGAATTAACGTTGTACTTCATTCTCAATGTGCACAGTAGAAGAAAATTTATTAGAGAATTATCATGTCTTTATCCATACGCAACATCTAATCATCACTGATCATGCAAACTTTAATATGTTCACAGAATCGCCAGATGAGTTCTGCTCAAGTACGTTTACACAGAAAAGAATGCACCTACCCTTTGATTGTATTCAATCGGACACGAATACAACGACTATTGAAGTAGGCGACTGTAGAAAAGACGTCTGCAGACAGACGGGCATCGAGGCGTCGGATACGTGCGAGGATCAGACACTGAATTGTTGTACTGCTTCGGAATTTGACATGGTACCAGTTCAGTGTGATGGATACACATTGTCAGTGATGAAGGTTAAAGGTTGTGGCTGTGGGGCGCGTGATCCTCGCTATGTTAAAATATCCGGTAAGCTTTTGTCATATAAAACTGGAAATGCTGTTCAGTTTGCGATAGTGAACCTAAATGGAGAGCATAAAACGTATACTAGCTACAAAGGCACGTTTTCACTTAGTGTGCCAAAAGAATTTGGAACTGCGGTAATACACGTAGAAACAAATGACATTAGTTCAACAAAAGTTATTGACTTATCTGAAGATACTACTGGAACAATATTTACAACTATTTACTTAATAGAAAGTGATCAAATTGTTTTGATCGATTCAAAATATAACAACACACTTTATGTTGGGGACGATACAGCCAACATCAACGAAGCCATAGCAGAAGTACTTATTCCAGCCCATTCCTTCGTAGATTCTTCATCAAATGCATACGATGGGCAAGTATATATTGATATCGCATTTCTGAACGCTACATCTATATCAGACATTGATGTAATGCCGGGTGTTTTGTCTTCGATTAGTGACGAAGGAAAATCAGTAGTGTTAAAAACATTCGGTGCCTTCCATATATCGCTACGCAGCGTTGAGACTAATGCAACTCTATTCCTTGTAAACACGCTGGAAGTATACACAGGGACAATTGTGGAGCCCTTCAAGAGTGACTGTGGTCTGTACAAACTGCAAAGTGCCTCCGGACTTTGGAGATCGATGCTTACAGAAAGCGGCGTTTTCGGTCAGATTACACCTACAGATGTGTCGCATTGGATAATTGTCGCCCAATCAGAAGATAATGACTCTCAAAAGATTTGCTATTTTAACATTCGTGTATATGAAGGTGAAAGCATGCTCTCTGAGGTGACAACAACACGATACCAGACGTTTATTCAAACTGTACATATAACCCGACCATTCTCCTTTGAAACATATGGTCATACGTTTTCTCCGAGTACAACGTGTTTCCAAACTATTTGCGATGATGGTACTGGTTATCTTGAGGTATGGATAAGCAATTTTGAAGCTTCTACTGATGAATACTTGAATCCGTCAGATCCAGACATTCATTCTGACACAGGATTGTCAGACAATAGTAGAGAGACGATAGACTATTCCTTGACTAATGGCAATGAACATTTAAGTTTGAGGTTTGTTAGCAGTTCGGAAGGACCATTTTTTGAATCTGAGACGGAATGTCTTGTTAAAAGTGAAAACAGTCGTCACTTTAAATTTTACTTTCAAAATGAAACAGAAAACACGTACACACTTTCGGAGTTTCTCGAAATCAGCTCTGGACATATGGACGTCGTAATGAACATGAGTCAACGAGTTTGGTACCAGAAGCGAGCAGAAGGATATCGAATGTGTTTCGTGAAAGTTAAATTTGATATACAAAACACCGGCAATTTAAAAATCAGAGCAATAAGTACTGGTGGCACAAATGAAAACATAACAAATACGGTGCTTGGAATACGTGATTTGTCAATAATATCACCTTCAAGCGCTTGCCTCGAGTATAAGTGCAGTGGAACTATAGGTGAAGACTATTTCACAAATGTGTTAGACTATACGAAAGTCACCATAACAGACATGTCTCCAAAGGCAGTCACGTGTGTAGTAGATAGTTTTAGCCAAGATCTCATTGATGAATTCCCAGATACAAACCCCGACAACATGAACAGTAATGAATTCACATTTTATGCACCAACTACATATTCACCTAGTACTGGAGTATATTCAGCAAGCACGTCAAGTGGAGACTTTGAATCAGCAAGAACTATTGCAAAAGGTGAATGCGAGTCCGGAAGTCTGATGGACTACAATTCAATCAATCCAGATGATGGTTTGGCTGTTACTTTTGTGTGTTCATGAAAAAAAAATGATTCTGGTGACATCCATCAAGGGTAAAGCTAAATAAGCCTACCTGATCCTTTATATGCTTGACAGACTAGTATCGCTTTCACAAACATTTAGACGTTTTTCACATTTTCAATACTTGCTGGGTCGAACAGTGTTTACATTTAATAAATCTGTAGGTTATATCATTTTGAATATGTATTTGTTGAACATGCTGTTATTTTTTTAAGCTAAATAGTCATTAAATAGTTTGTGTTTGATGATCATTTTAAAATAGTACTACCATAATTTGTTGACCAATTTGAACAATCTCCCCGTGTTGTATGTAATTGTATTATACTGACTCCAAATATTAATAAATCATTCTGTTCTGTATCTCTAGTCACTCTTTCCTATTGGATTTAGTACAATCAGTTATGATGGTTGGTTTGTTGTCATGTTGTAAATGTGTTGCATAATGCAATACCACAAATTGTATCATTAGTTTTAATGTATTGCTTTTACATCAATTATGAAACAAGTGTATAGCTTACAGTTATCACTCAACAGCTGCAAGGATTGTGACATTTGTGGTTCAACCTTACATGAGGGAGATTCAAACTTGCAACCTTCAGACTAAAGTAAGGCACATTATCACTCTACTATTATACCTCCCTGGTATAAGAGACAAACACCACATTTGACAGTTTGCAAAACATAAACCTCTATAATCAGCATCAATCAGGACCTAAAGTCCCAGTCTGCATTAAGCATTCCACCACAAACAGGTACAATTGCTGGATTTTCATCTGTGAGGTTGGGGTTTTGTTAAATATAAAATACTTGGGTATATTTGATATACAGATGTCAATAAAAAACTAGACCAGGTTGTTTTCTAAATTACATTATGTAGATGGCTTATTTCACATTCTCAAACATAAGAGTGAATGTTTCTTTCTCTAACTCGATGATAACATTAGTGGTTTTTATCAAATCCACTTACACCAATTCAGATTACCACTTTGAAAATATTGTTCATAGAAGTGTTAACATTTCATAGTATTTTAAATGGCTTTGAGAATTAGTTTACAGGAACCTCATCATTCCTTAAGGTGGTATAGCACTCCACCTGTCACACAGAATATATCGGGGATGTCAACTAATATTAGAAATTTCGTTCGAACGTCCGAATATTCGAATACTGATTCAGTATTCGATAATTTATATATTTTCAATATAAAAGCTGAATGCATGTGTATTAAATTTCAATGATGGGTATTATCGCATTGAATGACCTTTTACGCATGACAATAATAACTACAGGTGTTAATTGACATGTCATGTTGTATATTTGAGAGATATAACACTGTGGTGATGACACATAGGCCCTGAAATTTTAGTAATCGTGGGGATTTTTACAACTTGATTGATCAGTTTAAAACGCAAAATTGATAAGCATAAATTTAAACTTCTTCTTTCAAATGTATTATAATTTATTATTAAATAAGAAGGTCGAATGTTCGAATATTCATTCGGAAGGTTCACCGAATATTCGAATACCAAAATGGCCAATCGTTGACATCCCTAGAATATATTCATTTCACTGAAGTATGCACTACTAGTATTTCCTTAAGACATCAACCAGTCAATGAAATCATCTAAACCCACAGTAAGTGTGCAAACAAATAGTTACAATAACTTCTCACACACACAAAATAGTGTTTCTTATCATCATGTTTTTACCTGTGCACTATTGACAAGGTGGAAAGCATTCCTACACTAAAAGAACAGGAAGAAAATACATAGTACACAGTGGTAATACATCAAAGATTGCAATAAAGATTGCGTAACGTTATTAAATGCATTGAAATCAGCACTAAACATGCATAATTATCAATAGAAAAAACATTTGAATGAAGTGCACTTGATAACATTGAAATAAAATGAGAACAGAAAAAATAGTATAGTAAAAAAACTTTATTTGCATTTGTACACATATCAATGAACATTATCATAAACACAAAATACAGTGCAGGCAAAAGATTTAAATTCTGCTGCAGAATAACACATTGGTTTTTACAAAGTTTCATGGAATTTATCAACTAACAGTACTGACTTTCCCTTCCACAAGCAACTGACAACTTCCCTCCATGAATAAGAGGTGAAGGAAATATGACTGTAGCCAAGTGTCACAGAAGGACAAGACCTGCCCAGTCGGGCATCGAACCCAGACCTCCAGTGTGACAGCCTGGCACACTAACTGCTGAGCAGGCGCACTTATTATACATGTATTAGAATTTAGATAACACATCTCAATTAATGAACACTTCATCGTGTGAATTCCCAGAGCTAAACAGATGCATCTGAACATATTGTGTATATAAATGGAACAGTACGTAAGCTCAGATGTAAATAAATGTCATGACCTAGCTTAAGACAGCTGTAAGTCATAAATTAAGTTCTTTCCTCTGTACTCAAAATACAATGTATATAATGCAGTAATACTCAGTACGCTAAAAATTCTGTGTAAACATACCAAAATTTAAAACATCACAAAATGAATCAAAGAACAGCATTGTAACAGTCGTCTGCATAGTCATAACTTGCCATGACTATTGTTGAAATTTTGTATCTCAAAAAGAAGTCTGTTATGCCTACTTTCTCTGCCTCTAAATCACAAAGATACCACAGTCAGAAAACATAATCTAATATGAATATGTATCTATGAATGGAGCTTTAAGTCCCATAAGCAGTCAGGTAAATGTAGTGCTTTTTTGAGCTATTACAATGCAGGAAGACCCCAGGTGCGCCTTCTAGCGGTATTGTTTGCATAAGCGAACACCTGGATAGAACCTACAACCTTCCACAAGCCAGCTGGATAGCTTCATCACATACAAATTCTACATCCAGTGTGGGATTAGAACCTACAGCAGTGAGGGGCAAGTGACTTGAAGTCATTTGAACTAACTACAATATTCGAAGAATAGATGTGATAAAAACTGCCAATACGAGTTGCAGAAAAATGATGGAATTTAAAAATAATGTTGATGACAATACAATAATGTATAACATTCACAACATGAAAATGGTCTAATCTGCATTATCTACATATGGACTAAATTCCAGATTAACCACTCACACAATTCACTGATAGGACAGCAGAATTATTACATCGCGGAATTCATCACCGAAAAGAGCTGATAGGATCAGTTGATGCTTGACCATCCTGTTGTAATGAACTGCGGAATGCCACGTACATCGTTCAAACCATTTAATACCTTATCCATTTGTACACATTTCTTTTAAACTAAGTCTCATAAATATCTGGTAACTAAACAAAATGCTGCAGAAGCAGAAAGTCCAACTAAACCACCCACTCTTAATCCTTTCAATCCAGCTGAAAAAGAGAAAAAAAACAATAATAACTTTAGATTTATGGAATAAAAAGAACAAGAGCATAATGACGATTACTGAAAACAGCGGCATCCAAAACAAATATCAAAATACTTTTAATACATAAACACTTAAGATATTTCCCTAAATCTGAAATAAAATACACAAGTAAAAAGAATGACTATGAGCTGGTACCCAAACCAATAAGTGTATAACAACTCAGTGATAATTCTAGCAAGCCATTTTTGCGATTTCTCGCACAAAAATCGTCTTAATCTCATTGAAAATACATAAATGCAAAAGAATATCGCGCTGGCTCGAAGTTTGCATATTTAGTGCCTTTTCGCTAATTAATGTCTTTTCACTCAATTGTCACAAGTGTTTAAGGGATGGTGTGTGTAATTCGGTACCTTGTAAATAAAAGCTGACGCATAAAAAAGTAGTTAGGACAATATTCTTTCTTAATTTTCCGCCACAAGATATAATTTTCAAATGATTATATCACATATCATATTCAAATTAACTCAACATTAATTTTTAATGAAATAAAATGTCAAACTTCATATAAAATAAATATTTAACATCAACATCATTTGAGCGCGTCTACGTCACGCTTATTTCGTTGTGATGTCACATGCATGCGAGTTGTTATAAATTTCACTAGTGAAATATCGAAAATAATACATGGGGGTTATAACCACTCTATACCGTAACAATGTAATGTTATAAAACTGGTAATTCAATAAAGACTATTACCTGTTGATTTGTAAAGTAAACCAGTTGTAGTACCAGAAACAACAGTGTTTAACTCTTCATTTGTACTTCCCAACAATGATAAACTTGTGTCAATTGCACTGAACATAAAAGCTGAAATAGGTAAAGATAATAATATAATAACCATGCAGAACACTGGCAACTTAACATATACCTTCAAGTTCACCCATTCATTTCAAGCAAAGTGCACTATCTATGCCGAGTATGAACAGCAGCGAATCAGTTGACATTATCATCACAAAATTACTAGCAGATACTAGGGTCCACAGCACCCCCCTAAATTTCTCCTACCTCATACTTACAAAAATAAACAGAGATCTTTAATTATAAGATAATCAAATATTAAGCAATTCTGATTAATTGTAGCATTATATTCTATAATGATTACGACAAAACACAGTCATTGCTTTTTTATAAGGCTTGAGCAAACCCAAAAAATGACCAAAAAGTTATCCCCAAGCCAAAATCCTAGATCCGCCCCTGAAAATAACTATCAATAACTATCAAATTATTAATGAGGCAATAAGAGATTCAACAACAGTAAAGGTTATATTGAAAGTCGATTGTTTGCCGAGGACAGTGACAATCGATTTTGCTTTTCAGGAATCAATTGTCACAACATATGATATTGCACTCGTTGATACACGTGGCTCATTGAATGGCTCAAAGGGAGATCACTAACACATATTGAAACAAAATGATGTGTCTAATCATGCTGACAATTATTATTTAGTAATATTTTGATTTCTTAATGAACAGCAATACACAATGCATGGTGTTATTACTACAAGTCGCCCATTTACTAGTCATTAGTTCAATAAATACAGGACAAAATATTTCATTTAGAAGTTTTAGAGAATTTATATACAATGTTTAGCGAAATACAGAAACCTCCAAGTCTTTAACAATTAAAATACCCTACTTAGTACATTGGTTTAGTAATACGGAAACCATAAACAATATTTGAAGTATACTAAACAGAATTACTTACCTACTGTACCAAAAGCTTGTGCCGATGAGGCTCCCTGCTTAGCAATATAATTTAACATTCTGGAAATATGAAAACACTTTATTGTACTCAACTTTGAATAAATTTATACCAATTTGTTAAGTATTATAATTAGATAAAGGTGGGTGATTTAATGGCTAATATTTTATAGCAACATAGATAATTTTCATTCCTGAACAGTAAATTTGATAAATTATACAAATCAATCCACAGCACACAACACAATGTTCTGTAGTACTGGTATGTACAGATCAATAAAGTGGAGAAAAAAGGACAGACAAACTTGTTCCCTTTTCACCAATGAAGCATTTAATACATGGGAATATGTTGCTTTATTGATGTAAAAGCAAACACTTAAATTAATAACAATTAGTTTGCTTTACATGATATTCAACAACATGAAAAGTTAAGACCATTTCTTAATTATTTTTATGTTGAAGCATATCAAGCAAAGAAAATTGTTTCAAACATAATGGACAACACATTACTGCGTGCCATTTGAAAGTTCAGACCTGTCGGGAGAGTTTGACCCTGAATTCTACACAAGCCTGAAATCCTAGACCTGACTAGAGCTTTAATCTGAATTCTACACAAGCCTGAAATCATAGACATGTCTAGAGCTTTAATCTGAATTCTACACAAGCCTGAAATCCTAGACCTGTCTAGAGCTTTAATCTGAATTCTACACAAGCCTGAAATCCTAGACCTGTCTAGAGCTTTAATCTGACTTCTACACAAGCCTGAAATCCTAGACCTGTCTAGAGCTTTAATCTGAATTCTACACAAGCCTGAAATCATAGACCTGTCTAGAGCTTTAATCTGAATTCTACACAAGCCTGAAATCATAGACCTGTCTAGAGCTTTAATCTGAATTCTACACAAGCCTGAAATCCTAGACCTGTCTAGAGCTTTAATCTGAATTCTACACAAGCCTGAAACCATAGACCTGTCTAGAGCTTTAATCTGAATTCTACACAAGCCTGAAACCATAGACCTGTCTAGAGCTTTAATCTGAATTCTACACAAGCCTGAAACCATAGACCTGTCTAGAGCTTTAATCTGAATTCTACACAAGCCTGAAACCATAGACCTGTCTAGAGCTTTAATCTGAATTTTTACACAAGCCTGAAACCATAGACCTGTCTAGAGCTTTAATCTGAATTCTACACAAGCCTGAAATCATAGACCTGTCTAAGAGCTTTAATCTGAATTCTACACAAGCCTGAAACCATAGACCTGTCTAGAGCTTTAATCTGAATTCTACACAAGCCTGAAACCATAGACCTGTCAAGAGCTTTAATCTGAATTCTACACAAGCCTGAAACCATAGACCTGTCTAGAGCTTTAATCTGAATTCTACACAAGCCTGAAATCCTAGACCTGTCTAGAGCTGTAATCTGAATTCTACACCACTATTGTGACATCACAGACCAATCTGGAGAGTTGAAGTCTGAATTCTCAACAGGTTGGAAACTCCAGACATGTTAAATAATTATCTCCTTAATAACTATTAAAGCCAAATACTACAAAAATTGTGATTCAATTTGTCAGATCATAATTATTATCATTTGACAAGGAAAATTATAATGTAGAACAAATCACTTACTGGGTTCGTTTTATTGATCCCTGCAATGCTTTTGTTTCATTGAAACCTGTATATAAGCCATTCGCTGCACCCAGAGCTGCCCCTGTACATGAAAACACAATTGTTAAATTTACACAATCAACAATGTATTCAGGTCTCATGGCATGAAGTTCAAGAAGTTGGTCATATGTAACAACAAACCTGGACAGAATGAGATGTAAAACATTATGCCCCCCTGTGACCTTGACCTTTGACCCCAAAATCAATAAGGTTCTTCTGCTACCCAAGATAAATATGTGGACCAAGTTTGAGGATGATAGGTCAAGGGGTTCTTGAGTTATTGATCGGAAAGAAAAGGTTACGGACAGACATAACAACCAACCAACATGTGCAAACCAATATGCCCTCTCTTCTTCGTCGGGGGGGGGGGATAATTATGAGACAATTAAACACATCAAACACACTTTAACTTTTGTAAAAGCAGTGATTTCAGAACAGTAGAATGGAATTATCAGTGATTTCAAAACAGCTGAATGCAATATTATCATTGATTTCAAAACAGACTTACAAAACAGCAGAATGGAAAATTATCCATGATTTCAAAACAGTAAAATGGAATTATCAGTGATTTCAAAACAGAAAAATAATTTTAGCAGTCATCCAAGTAATTACACTGACCTGCAAATATAAAACCACCTATCTGTGAAAATGCTTTCTCAAATTTTCCTCGCTGATGTCCGGCACCTTCTGGAAGAATGTAATTCTCATTTTCCTAAAACAAAATACAAATTTGAACATGTAATGATACAATCTTTATCCATATAAAAAGAGCATACTAAAGGACAGTAACCAGTGTTTTTTTCGGGCCTTTTTGGGGCTGAAATTCGGACCCATTCCCCTCACTCAAAAGTATGTTTTTTCCCCTATTCTCTGTTAAAATTCCCCTCCTACAGCCTTTTTTTACTCCATCTAGGAATAGACTGTCCCAGTACTCTTTGGATGCGCTTATGAGAATTTGCTTGCATGGTGATATGAGTGGCAGAGATGTTGCCAATATTGTTGATATTTTTAGTCAGAAAGATAGAAACATTGACCTGTAATGAAACTAACTAATCTGTTAGCATATTTACATGTTTACTTCACTGCAACACTGAAGTGTAGTGAATACAGACATAGAAATGTATACTTTGTTATGTGCATTATTTTTCCCCTCACAACGGTATTTTCCCCTATCAAAGAGCCCCGCCACCATTCCCCTAGAAGTGAAAGAAACCCTCTTTGTTTGGTCTGACATTTTCCTATTTAAAAAAATGTCCAAACCATCCAGGAAATAACATTGTTACATTAAATATTTATAAGTTAGACCAACCTTGATTACATTTTGTTGTATAAATGCCCTTTTATTAATTGTTTGGTACAATTTTGAAAAAGAAAAACATGACTTCACATTTAACAATGTTGTTATAATTGTAACAAAAGTTTACATATATCAGAAGAAATTCCCACATACCTGAATAAGCTTGGGGTCTAAATTCATAAAAGGCGACAATCCTACATTACCAGTCCCTGAAAAGGAGGTTAAATCAGTGTAAAATCAGTGTAAAATTCTTGAGTATAATTATATTAGGAACAACTCCTTCCATTATTTGTCTTCATAAAGAATAATACTAGCAGGCTGTCAACTCATCTCTGGTCAAAAAGTAGGGTTTTTCAAGCGGTTGTTTATTTGCCAGTTTACTCTTTCAATATACAAGTTACAACTACATGTATTGCATATCACACGTCGCACAGTATGTGTCATAGATTAGCTAGAATCACATTGTCACATTAAGCAGCGCTAGAGTGGTGGCAATACTGCATATAAATATACAAACAATGCAACTACAATACAGTAAACAATACTTTAAAGATATTCTCGCATCTTTATAATTAATACTTTGACATATGAATAACATTATAAGACATACATGTAATAGTAATAGAGAAAAATTAGGGGTCTAGTTGACTTGCTGAAAAATCAGAAAATAGGGGTCGAGTTGGTCAAGGTTAATAGTTGGGGTTGAGTTGGGGTCGAGTTATCAATGTGCTATATTATCATTAATCATTTACTTAATGATTTAGTAGAAAAATGAGTGATTGAAACCTGTTTAGACTAGAGAATACTTCCACATATATATCATGCTCATAATTTATTATGTTAACAGTGCGTAGTATCACATATCACGATTTCTAAATATACCAGTTACCACGCATACCTGTTAAGTGATCATACTTCAGAATCAGATATGGTAAACTTAACCGTAAACAGCAACAAGTCCAAAAAAATAATTATAAAATATATATGATAACATCAAATTGTTTGGACTAACAATGCATAGTATAAAGGAATGATGGTAAAGGTCATATTCATCAAATTAGAGAAAACAACTGAGAATATTTATGCTTATATAAGTGACAGTGTGGTTAAAGGAGACTGAAATTGGTCTTACCGTACCCCACCCAGCATGTTCACTTGAAGGACACACACGTGTAAGGAAATTCATGACTTTAACCCCATAAAAATAAAACGTATCGTAAAAACTTACCTGTATGACCTCCACCCCCATCTTTTGAACTAAAGAAACTACCAAAGCCACTGTGTTCTGACATTTTTGCTTGTCTTATGCAAGAATTCTCGCGACCGAAAGTAACCGGAAGTAAAAAAGGCAGATATGGTTAGTTTAATGGATAATGAGAACATGTTCTCCTCAAATAGTATTTTACGAATTATGCATTCGTATTGCATATAATTTTGGAATTTTGTGAGATTGGTCCTTATTAATGATACATTTCTGAATATTTTCGAGATTATACAAATTTAACCAAAAACGTGAGGTTAAAATGTCACAAGAATCAAGCGCACCAGAAACACATGTTCGCTACTAATATTAGCTGAATCTTCAAGTATTTTAAGGTATACAATATTTTATAGATAAGTTCTGAATACGTTTTGAATACATCGTCGCATTTACACAAATTTGAGAATAAGTCAGAAGCTGGCATTTGGTTTGTTTTATACTGGGATGTATTGTTTATATAAGTTGCATATATTCGGATGTACTGAACATCCGAATGTGTATATTTTATTTATTTTTAGTAATTGTAATAAGGACCAATAGCAATGAAACTCATTAATTACATATACGCCAGGGCAATTTCCGGTTATAGACCAACCTGATGTTAAAATGTTCATTTTACGGAATGAAAACGATTGATTTATTATTATTAATTAAATTAAATGGATTATAGGGGATAACGCCGTGACGTCACGCGCACCGGTTATACGAATGTAAACATTGCTGGTGGGCAGAAAGTCGATATCCGGTTACAGCGCCATATTGTTTATAACGCTAATTCGCTTTATCTAAATTGTTAATTCTTTAAGTTATGATTCAGTCTTTCATAGTTGTTGTTGTACACACAAGCGGGGGAAAGGGTTTATGATTTCATGGCACAGAATTCCAAATGAGAATAATTAAGAGCGAAGGAAACAGTAGCTATCTGCCATTGATAGGAAAAACTGGACCCGTCGACTCATCAACCTATATGTTTTAATGACAAGTTTAATATATCAAAGAAGAGAGAACACAAGCGTGATTCTACGACTAAGTTTATTGTACAAGTGCCTTAACAGAGATTAGTAAGCAACATAGTAAGATAGTGTGATGACGTAGCTATAGTCTATTTCAATATAATGTAAACATATAACATCTCCCTGTTTTTAATAAAAGAAACATATAATTCAAAAGTATGAAGAAACAACTTATAATCAAATTTCAATGTATAAAAAAGCTAAGTTTCAGTAATCTTAAATGCATTACAGTCAATATTCTGTGTAGTCAATAATATGTGTAGATAAAGATTTTTCTTTGTATCAGTACGTCATTCTCTTATCAATAAATATTATCTAATGTACATACAGTAATTACATATCAATTTACCCAATCATTTCCTACATATTTTCGGTTGTCACGCACTAATCTTCCAGCTCTTGTTTTGTACGCGTTATCGTCTTGGTGTAATTCATGATTCGAATGGGTTTCCGAAGGGGTATTCGGTTCCAAATCATGTTGTAAAACTTGTGCTTGGAACGGTTCAATGTCATTAGTATTTTCGCGCGTTTGATGTATTACTGACCTATTTCTCCGATAAATACTACCATCTGGCATTTGTATGAGATATGAACGGTCACTATGAATTTTCATTACCTTGCCTAATTTCCATAATTTCCCGAACTTAACTCTTACGGAATTTCCTACTGATAATGGATCTAACGGTTTAGTTGATTTGTCGAAATGCGACTTTTGTTTTTGTTTAGATTCTTGCATTCGTTTTTTCAATTGTTCTGAGTTTACTAACATTGGTTGGAGTGCTTTGTTAGTAATAGGCACGATCGATTTTGTTCGGCGACCTAACAACAACTGGCTTGGGGAATAACCGCATTCTAATGGCGTATTTCGATATTCTAAAAATGCTAAGTACGGATTCGAACCAGTGTCTTTAGCTTTCTTCATAAGCTTTTTCGCAATTCCTACCCCTTTCTCAGCGAGACCATTGCTTTGCGGGTGACCTGGGGATGAAGTTCGATGCTCGAATCCCCATGCTTTCGCGAAGTCCTTAAACTCGTTGCTAGAGAACTGAGGTCCATTATCTGATACAAGAATATCAGGAATTGACATTCGTGACATGTGTTTTTGAAGTTTAGTTATCACAGTTTGTGATCTTGTGTTGCGTAAATAATCAACTTCAAAAAATCTACTATAGTAGTCAATTGTCAACAGATACTCATTTCCTTGAAAATGAAATAAATCGGTTGCGATCCTTTGATATGGGCGATCAGGGAATTCAGTCGTGACTAAAGGCATTGATGCATTTGCGTCCCTGTGTGTCAAGCATGTTGGACAGCTTGTTACGTACTCGGTAACCTGCTTACACATCCCTGGCCAAAATAAAGAATCTTTCGCGCGTTCTAGCGTTTTCGTAATCCCCAGATGGGATGAATGAACTTTCTGTACAAGATCATTGCGTAATGATTTCGGTACCACAATAGTATGACCTCGAAATACAAGACCATCCTCAGTGCTAATTTCATCACGATGATTGAAATATTCCACAATATCCGGTGAACATTGCGTTCTGGACTCTGGCCATCCTTTCAGTATAGCCTGTTTCAGTTTTAACATTTGTGAGTCTTTGTCGGTTTCCGCGCGAATTATTGCGAGCCGCTTATCTGTGACGTGTAATTGTTTTATAACCGTGTGCACATGGTTGTCCATACCTTCGATCATTCCTGGGAATGTATCAGGTAAAGATTGTCTCGATAAGCAATCACTGACAGGTATGCTCTTACCAGGTACATGTCGAACAGTAATTTGATATTTCGACAGTGCGAGAAGCATCCTAGATAATCGCGGTGGTGCAGCTGATAACGGTTTTTTCATGATAGCTGAAATCGGTTTATGATCACAGTGCACAATGACTTCTCGACCATATGTGAACTGGTGAAATCTTTTCAATGCAAACAATACCCCGAGTAGTTCCTTTTCAATTACAGCGTACCCTATCTCGGTCTGAGTTAATGATTTGCTGGCATACGCTATGGGTTTTTCGTCTTGCATTAGACAACATCCTAGTCCATATTTACTTGCGTCAGTTTCAAGCACTAATGGTTTCTTAGGATCGTAATACCCTAGAACCGGCGATTGAGTAATAATTTGTTTGATCTTATTGAGTGCCTGTTCCTGCGGGGCGTCCCACAGGAATTCTACATCATTTTTCAAGAGGCTCCGGATGGGGGCTGTTATTTCTGCAAGATTTGGCGCGAATTTTGCAAGATAATTGACCAATCCTAACAATGTTTCAACATTTCCCCGGCTATCTGGCCGCTGCAATGCCGTAATAGCCTTGATTTTATCCGGGTCGGCCTTGAGTCCCGTGTCGGTTATCACGTGACCGAAGAATGGAATGGATTTAACACCTATTCTGCATTTCTGTGAATTGAAGCGAATTCCGCGTTCGCGGGCGCGTAGCAATACTTGCGTTAAGCGTTTGTCGTGTTCCTGGGGCGTACGTCCCCAAATAAGAATATCATCTACCAAGGGGTGCATTCCCTGTAGACCTTCAAATGCTTCATTTACTTTTTGACAAAATATATCTGATGATGACGCTATCCCGTATGGAAGACGCAAATAGCGGTACCTTTGAAACGGTGTTGCAAACGTAGTCAAGTATGAGGATTCCTCATCTAACTGTACACTCCAGTACGCATGTGTTAGATCAAGTAAACTGAAGTGTGTAGCGCCTACCAATTTGGCGGTAACATCTTCGAGTGTCGACATCGCGTAATGTGGTCTGCGAATCGCTTCATTTAGAGGCTTCGCATCTATACACACACGAAGAGACTTATTCGGCTTTTCGACTACCACGATAGCGTGAACCCAGTCTGTAGGTTCAGTGACAGGCGTTATAATCTGGTCTTTGACCATCTTATCAAGCTCAGCTTTTAGCCGTGATTTCAGTGCTTCCGGTATTCGTCTTGGTGGCGTTATCACCGGAACCGAATCTTCCTTCAGGTGTAATTTACTTTTACCTGGAAGTATACCTACGCCCGTGAATAGATCTTTGTTATCAGATAATACCGATTCTTTGGTCATTAACTGATTAGAATCTATGTTTACTTCATAGGTCAGCTGAATTAAGCCTAATTCAGTTGATGCTTGTAAACCAATTAACGGCGGAGCGCTATTGTTTACAATATAGAACACTGCGTTTATTTCTTTTGCTCTATATTTACATTGCAGGTTGACCTTTCCGTATACATGAATTGCGTCACCTGAATATGAAGTTAGTTTACAATCAGAGGCGTCTAAAGGGAGTTTGACATTAAGCGATTCAAATTGGCGTTTTGGCAACGTGTTAACGCTTGACCCCGTGTCAATCTTAAATCGACGGTGTTGGCATGTCGGGCCAATCTCGATATTAACAAAAGCGCGATCAAGAGCTGGAGATTGTGAATGACTTACCGTATCTATGAAATATGTATCCATCCATGAGTCATCACTCTCACTTAACTCTAAATCCCTAATATTATTTGTCACTTCGTGCACATTTTGTTTTTTGGATCTACAAACAACTTTCCAGTGATTGTATCGCTTACACAAATTGCACTGTTTTCCATACGCTGGACAATTTGTCCTGTTTGTAATGTCATGGAAAGTTCCACAATTTCCACAAGACGTTTTCCCTTGCTGTTGGTGTTGTTGATGACCCCTGGCGTGTGTTGGCTGTCGTCCCCTTGAATGGTTGCCTCGTCCACGTCCACGGTTTCTGATGTAGCTGACGTCCTGTGTAGTAGGTCTTGCGTTCAGTACCTGCATTTGATGTTTACAATACTCAAAATTTTGAGATATCTGTATCGCTTTCTCTAAGGATAACTTTTCCCCTTCATTTATCAACTTTTCTCTAAGTCTCTGATTATTTACTCCAAATACGATTTTGTCTCGTATCATTTCCTCTACTGTGGTTTCTTGGAACTTGCAGTCTTTAATTTTGAGCTTAAGTCTTGTGACAAACTGCTCAATGCTGTCATCGTTTTGCTGTTCGTTGTGAAACTGGTATCTTGCAAATACCGGATTGAGTTTAGGTTGAACGTGTTTCCTAAATTTCTCATAGTATGTGTCCAGTTTTTTCGATTCATCTTCACTTAAAGTCCAAGATTGTGATATGTCTTGTCCTTTTTCACCAACCCATATCAGTAAGAACGATACTAGTTCCTCCTCTGATTTTTCTTTAAGAGGTCCGGTGAATATCAACTTGATGTGTCGCTCAAATTTCTCCCAAGTTGTTGGTAGATTTGAGCTGTCCCAATTCATCACTGGTGGTGTAATTCCGGATAAAGCCATAATTTTAAATTAATGACTTCAATTTACATTCAAGTCCACTATTTGTCCGACGTATTTATTATTCTTATAAATAAGTTTTATTCTGACACCATGTTTTAATGACAAGTTTAATATATCAAAGAAGAGAGAACACAAGCGTGATTCTACGACTAAGTTTATTGTACAAGTGCCTTAACAGAGATTAGTAAGCAACATAGTAAGATAGTGTGATGACGTAGCTATAGTCTATTTCAATATAATGTAAACATATAACACTATATGTAATGTCCGTCCCCTTATGTATAATATATTATTAAGTGTGAATAAAAGTCATTTTAGGAAATATTTATGTACATAGACAACTTTTATTTTGTCCAGAAAGAAAGAAAAATCAACTTCATAGTTGATCATCTAATATAATTATTTTATACTACTGCAACTATAAATGCAAAGATTTGTCATCTTTTTGATAATATAAGGATATTGTGTCTATTATAATCATCCAAAAGATTTTATAATATATGCCAAAAGTTCATGTAGTAAAAATTATTTCTTAAAATTGACAATTACAGTCCTTAAAGCAAATAGTTTAGTGTGGGGACGGACAAAATAGGGACAGACAATAATTTACACTATTAGGATTATTTCCGAAATCTTCAATAAATCCTGCAACATATACGTCTACAAATTCCAGAAATTATACGTATAAGATAACATGATAATAATCAGAAACAAAGGCAGAAACAAGGCCAGTATTGGGTTGGACAACTTATATAATGTTATGCAATAAACAATAGTGTCCCCGGCGTGCACTATCTAGATATCAATCTTATTCAGCCCCCTTATCAGCATTTCACAGTGTCTGGCCCAGTGGGAGTCCAATATGCATCCAATCAGTTTTTGCTGTCACCAGACACATATATACGGGCCATATGCATGTGGCTTATTGAACTTGTATTTGAAATAAATAAACTACATATATATACAAATAAAGTTGAGAAGTGTCAATTATTTTTATATGTTGATGGACGGAAGTTTACCAATGGGTAACGCCGTATAAAAACATTCAACTGGCTCCGTTTTTGTTATCCCAGTGGCGAGTGTAAACAAACTCAACTCCACACGTTTATGTTTTAGACAGTTTAAAGAACAGAACTGTGAACACAAATATCAGCATACAGCTGTCACAAATGTATGTGGGCGAATCTAAAAAACTTGCCATAAATGTGATAATACCTGATGTACAAACGCAAACGAACACATCCGATTGTTGTGTATTTGCATATGTTACAGAACTTGTGCATTGTAACTTGAATTGTGAAATCACCAATTTTCGATTTGATATTCCCGCTATGAGGATGCATCTCATAAAATGCTCAGAAAATGACAAATCTGAACCGTTTCAAAAAGTTATGAAAATGCTGAAAATGACTTGTAAAGAAGATAAGTCTCAAACAATAAAATACGTCTGTACATGTAAATACCGGATGCCATTAAAAATGTTGTAAGATGTGTGAAAACAAATCAAGCAGAATTGAGTGGTATCACGTGAGTTGTACAGGAATTAAGTCTAATTTAAAACGGAGTCTTGGCTTTGTGGACTTTGTCATTGGTAGAGAAGTTGACTGTGCACTGCCGAACAATGATAATATGCTTTATGTATTACGTAAAAATCTAGGATAGCGCTAGCCAAGAATCCATTAGACTCCATTCAAACCAATACATTTCGCGAAGATTTATTCCCATACAATTTTATTTTTTTTCAAATCTGACTACCAACTCTTTCAACCTAGCGTGAGCCAAGACAAAGTTGATTGACAAACTGTTTAACATGTGATATATGTGTATTCATTATCTACCGCTATGTCTTAATATGTGTGTGTATGAATGACACTCAAATAAATGCTGAATATGTTTTAATGCTAAATGTAAAATTAAGATAAGGTAAATAAACGCACAATTAAACATATCACGTTGTTGTCTTTGTTAGATATGTGTACATGTTAACAATTACTATTGATGCATTTCACGCATTATTTATGCACATAGGCCTACACATCATTATGTCATACAGAAAAGTCAAAGTCATACTAAAATATTATTTTCGGAAAACTCGCACACTTCAATATTTTACATTGTCAGAACACTGGGTGCATTGTTATCTTTCATTTGGTACCAAATGTATGCACAAAGATTGATTAATACGAATTCTAATACCCACCGACGTGTTTTTCGAACCTAAACGAATTGAAAATAATTTGTCGTAAAATGTGCTCATTTTGTTGAGTCACATTCTGACGCAGAAAATTCACCGATTTTCAATTTTTTATTTTATTTTTGGAAGCCTTTGATCTGGTATCGATTTGATGCACATATGTAAAAATAAGAATTGAAATACCTACAGCCGTGTTTTTCGAACCAAAACAGTTTGAAATTTATTTCACGGAAAAATGCCCATTTTCAGAGTCTAATTTGAAAACCAAAACAACCTCTGATTTTCATTATTTTTATGTCGTGGGAAAGCTGGGAGCATTACCTTTCAATTGATGCCAAATTTATTATTGTATGTCAATTATTAAAGATATTAATGGCTACCGCCGTGTCATTCATTCCACATAAGTTGTATAGTACGGCGCCGCCGCTTTTTACCCTTTTGCCCACCAGTTAACTGCGCATGCGCGGAATCGGGTTGTTTTGTTTACAAACACGTTATCCCCTATAGTCAAAATGTACCCAAGTCAAAATGTACCCAAGTCAAAATGTACCCACCTTCTGGTCAAAATGTACCCAAATGAAAGTCAAAATGTACCCAACATAGTAAAATGTTTATAAGAAGTGATAATTTATTTAAATGGTTGTTTTAAAAAAGTGTGAGTAAGTACTTATGTGAGCATACTTGTATGATGAAAGTTTTCAAATTTGTAAGTGAATTTAAAAGTGAGTATAATTCACAAAACTTTAGTTACCTTTCAAAAATTTGTATAAGTATCACAGTATATGTCCTTTAATTTTGGATAATCCATCACATAGAAAAACACTGCTACCACAACAAAGATTAACAGAAATATTCATCTTAACATTTTTTTTCACAATGGATATGAAGATCACAAATTTCAAGACATAATTAAAGTTGTAATTCACACTCTTTATCATGTGAACAAACTTTGGCCAACTTTAATTAAACTCCTTGATGGATGGATATATGTGGAGTTAAATGTGTGTACATCTTGACCAGAAGTTATATGTTTGGATACTTTATGTCATATTTTACAAATAATATTGAAAATTGATTCTGAAAACTCAATCAAAATACAAACATCTAGTGGCAAATAATATTCCTTGATGGATGGATACATGTGGAACAAAATGTGTGTACATCTTGACTTAAAAATGTTGGGTACATTTTGACTTTCATTTGGGTACATTTTGACTTAAAAATATGGGTACATTTTGACTTGGGTACATTTTGACCTGCTCCCAATTAAATATATCCTATATAATTAAAGAATGTTTGCATCATCATGTGAACTTTCTCAGAAAGCAAATGGGGAGATTGCACCTCGAAATGCAAGAGATTGAGACACAAAAACTAGTGATTTTTTTCCGTGGCTAAAATTTGGTCAATATCATGTTATCCATATCATAAGCTGTTAATGGCAATATTTTGTGAAATAACTCGTAATCTGGACTCTGGTGCTCAACCCTTTAGCAAAGTCGCCAATTTACAATTTTATTGCCAATTGTCATATCGGAATACAATAGAAACGTATGAAACTTGAATAAGCAACATGACAAGCGAGGGTCGCGTTTTATTTTGGTCAGTGTCGCCAAGCACTTCCATGTATATATAACTCCAAAATATACGATTTTTGGACTGGTATCCCGATTTTACCACTTTCGGTTATCAGTTTGACAAGTAATTTCAGCGAACCAGTAGGGAATGAACGAAAAAATACCGCAGTTTGACTTATACACACTAGCATCAGCATTTATAATATTAATCCCAATACATGTATAATCATAATAATGAAACAAAGTTCTATCAATATTATAAATATTCGAACTATTTGTGTAATGGTCCACTCAGTTGTCGTGGTACTAACGATATCGGCAGTTATTCTGAATTATCAAAGCAAGATTCAAATGAAAATTATACAAAATCATCTGTAATAATCATTATTAGACTACTGGCTATAGCCAGTTTCGATTTGAATTTTTTCGTTTTCAAGTCTGTGGTGCCACTTATTTAGGTAACCTGAGTGCATATGTAAAATTTGCGGTGGTCATTTCAAATGTACCAAAATCCAGTTTTAAGGGTATATTATGTTAATATATTGTGTAGGATTATAGCTCCACCTACCTAACTTCCTAAGGAATACATGACAGCAGTCTGCTGAATCACTGCATGAAATCACAAGACAGTAGCCACTTCCATTATCAAAATCAGAAAGATGTTACCATTACATACTTTATAGATTACAACTAAATATAGTCATGATAGATAACTGATTTGTAACAATACACTAATTACCTGAAGGTTTAAATGCATTATTATTAGCTGTAATGTCTATTTTCCAGTTGTAAACATCCAGAAGATGGATACTAATATAGAAGATGATGATCATTCTGTGGGAACAGCTGTTGATGATACATGTACAGCATTAGAAACAGACAAAGTTGTCGCCCCTATAGTACCTGTCTCCAATGAAACTCCTGATACTGCTGGAACAGTGTCAACTTGTAACATTGTTAGTAAAAACTGTCTGGACACGGGAATGGATAATGGAATTAATGAAATCTGTATAGAACAGGATCCAGCTGATTCTTTTATCTCTACATCTGATTCTAATCAGGCACATGATAACTCTTCCAATGGTGATCAAACTCTTGAACAGGTTAAGCATGTTAATTCAGCTGACAAAATGGAAGGAAGTGCTGAAGTTGACATCAAAATAGAGATTGATGAAACTCAATCAGCAGACAATGCCAATCAACTAATAATTAGTGAAGAAAATGATACGTCAGCCACCAATGATGTTGATAAATCTGAAGAGACTGTGAAAAATGAAGTTGATGCAATTGGTGTTGATGGTACAGCAGGCCAAGGCTTGATGGAATATAGATCTAAAGATAACACTATTACTGTTGTTGACACATCTGATTCTTCTCCAGACAGTTCAGATTCTGAGGATAATGATAAAGATGATAAAGTTAATGTCAATGAGACCACAGAAACACAGATTAACAAGTAAGTTTGCAGAATAATCCTCTTCTAGTATGCTTTAGCAATCAAAGTTATGTTATTTATATGTAAATTGAAGGTAGTTTATTTGTTAACTTTTAATGACATCATTCAAGTGATAGCCTGTGATTGTGGCCTGAGTTTGTGTTGTTAATTGTTTGCTATGCACAGTGAATGGATTTCAACCAGTGTCCTTACTTGCCTTAGGACTTCACTGTTATAGATTTATCCATTCACATGAACATTTGACTAGCTTTGACTAGTCTTAGAAATTGTTTAGTAATTGTTGAATTGTTGTGTGTAAATCTGTGTTTGATGTGTTGTTAAGTGTAACTAGGTAACTTGTACATGTTTCAGAATAATGTCAGAACAAAGGGAGGAAGCTCCAGAACAGGAGCGGAGAGTAAAACTGAACAGACATGGTTTTGAGGATTTAAAAACTAAAGGAGAACTTCAACCAGAGGTATTTATTCCTCTTCTGTACAAAAAACAGTTTGTTTAACTATAGATGGCATTCCCAGGGCTGAGAATTTTCTACCAATTGGCCAATTTTGACACCTGGTGGCTTCGTTTTTTAGATCAATGTTAATCCGATAGGACTGTTTGGAGGATAAGGGGGGTAGGTAACCATGTGATGACCATTTTCCATGATATAGCAGGAAATTCGGCAGAGTTTGTTACTTACAGGAATCTTTTGTAGTGCTATTTTTAGTAGGCGTATTCTGACGTAAGTATATACATCCGCATTATTTCTGCTTTTTTATCTTTGCCCTTCCCATCCCTGAATCCTGTATTTTAAAACTATTCGAAGGATTTGATGACTTCTGAATATTTTGAATGCCATGGACAAAAAATCATATTCATAATGTGCTTATGGTTTTTGCGATACCAAAAGTATGAACATGCCTGAAGGGTTATTAATTCTATTTTGTAAAGAGATTTTAAGACAATTTCTGGGTAATAATTATCCATGAATCAATATTGTCTTACCAAAAGAATGAACAGCACTACAAGTAGGGTCATTGATTATGAATTATTATAAGACAGTGTCACTTTCAACTCAGAAAACATGAAATAATGCTCATAAAAATCATGTATTATTGTCTTACAAAAGTATGAACAGTGCTACCTGAAGGATCATTGATTTTAACTTAGAATAACACAGTTTAAACTTAGGCATCAAACAGATATATGAATTCAGGGCGCCGTTTCATTTACCTTCTTAAGGAGCTTCTGAGCTTAAGAAACTTCTTAAGGATTTCTTATATAACAAAAACATTTAGTTCTTGCGTAAATATGGCCTCCATTTTTATCTGTAATGTAAACAGACAAGTACAAGAAAATCACTTTAAGAGACGCTTTCTGCATCGGTTTAGAAAATTCTTAAAATCTTCTTTTAAGTCAAAAATTTAAGATAAGAAAAGAGTTAAGATAAGAATAGTAATGAAACGGGACCCTGGTTCTTAAACATCAATGATTATTGTTATACCAAAAGTGTGAACAGCCCTACTTGAAGTGTTGTTGATTCTTACCTATAATGAGACAGTTTCAGTCAGTGAAAACACAAACTATGAAGTGAAAGGTCGTTGATTTTAGATTTAAGCGTATGATGAGATAGTTTTACTTGCAACAATAGATATGACATAAAGTTTTTAAACATTGATGTTTATTGGTTAACCATAAGAATGAACTGCACTACCTGAATGGTCATTGATTCTAACTTATTATTGGGCAGTTTCACATTAAATGCAGTAAGCACGAAATGTTGCAGAAAGTACTGATGAGTATGTGGACATATAATTGTTTTATAATTACATTTGAAGTTGGTGTATAAATCATTGAATAACAAATGTCTTATTACAGGATTTGCCTCCCTTGGAAGAATTGACAATCACAGTTGATGAATCTGTTGTTATGGTTGAAGTAGGACATGTTATGAGTATTGTTGGAATCTTAGGTACCTTGTTGATATTTGTTATAAACTGATCATTTTACATCAATCATAATAAAAGTTATTACTCCCAGTGTCTCTTACCAGGGATTTTATTCACAAACATTTTAAGACTTAAATTCAGACATAGACTTTCAATTGCAAAAGTTACATTGACCAGCCTTTTATTTTCATTCAATCTAAACCAATAAACATTTTGTCTGAATAATTGTTGTTGCTTACTCAACACTTTTGCTAAGTTTTATACAAATAAAAACTGTTATAACAACATAAGAGTAAAAGTAAAAAGAACATTTTAGATTTTAAAGTCTAAGTTTGAGATTCAGCTTTATTTTATTGTGTGAACAAGGCCCCCATAGTCATACCTAATTCATGGATTGTGCAGCTACAGAGGTATCTCACCCAGCACAAGATTTCTGTTCCAAGATCTGTGGATTAATAATTCTAATTCTGTACCCTTGATCACTACGCCTTTCTTGTTGGTGTTAGATATACTGTTGCAGGGGTTCTATTTGACCTAGATTATGTATTAAAGGCATGAAATCTTGACAAGTATATCTGCTCCTTAATTCCTACTTCGATAGATTGTCCGATAGATTGGCTTCATTTTCATCCCTTGTTATAATGTGATGTATGTTGTTTTCTGTACATCAGAATTGATTGGTTTAAGGGGTGTCATGATGTATCGGTATATAGGTATATTGCAGTATGCAGCCTAACTGTATTGTACCACAATATGATGTATCGGTATATAGGTATATTGCAGTATGCAGCCTAACTGTATTGTACCACAATATGAAATGAACATACCAGGTTCTTACAATGCATTTTTCTGCTGTCTGCTAGAAAGTTACTGACTACATTACAAACTCAAAATACGAAATTATCTTAGTCATGAAAGCCTAAAAATAGTCCAAAAAATGAAACAAGAACTGCTTACTGTTAGTTTATTACTTCAAGTATTAAATTACTAATCAAAAGATGAAATGAGAATGATAATTGTTTTCTTAAAGCTTATACATGTTTATTTTTGCAATACATTCTAAGAGTTTGGAGTTGAATAAAAGTTGTCAAGAAAGAAACATATCTACTGGCATTGCATAAGTTAATAAAGCAATATATTGTGGTACATATTGTAATATGTTAAAGTAATGCAATATATTGTGGTACGCTTCAGGTCTATTGTGACACCCCTAATTCGGTTTACTGACAAAGCACAAACTATTTTGGAATCTTTTCATTAAATCTGGTCTAGGACTTGGTTCAATGTGTCTGTCTCTATTCTGTGAATTATTATGTCATTAAACGTTGTATTTAAATTACAGTTGTGATAAAGTCAAAAGAGGGTGTGCCACCATTAAATGATGATACTATATTGTTTATGGAAGGTCACGTGGTGATTGGACAGGTAAACATGTTTTTGGGATGAGTTTTCTTGTTTATTATATTTCGAAGAAATTGGTCATTTAATAGCTTCATATCAAAATGTTTTTATGTGAGAAGAAATATTTTGTCTTTTATGAAATATCAGATGTTTCCATTTACGGCATTCTTAAAGGATCTTTTATGTTTATAGCTATGTTAAAAGTAGCTGTTTGCTTCAAATATAAGATCTTATCTTGCATTGGTTGTAAAATCTGTACCACTAGATTGTATTTTTAATATTACCTCGATTTCATATGTTGCATATGTTGATAACACTTGTTGATAAGAAAGTTGTTATGCAGCTTGATGTTAAAGTTTGATTTGAAAGACATTAATGTGTAATTTTTAAGACATTCTGATCAAAAATGGTCTGAAGCATCAAACTGAGAAAAATCTTGGACAAAATTGATTCCATGCCACTAAGCCACAGCTAGTAAAGATACATACAGAGTTGTGTGTTGATAAAAATGGTTATATTATTGAACTAATGTATGTTTGTTAACATTTATTGATTATGTTGTTTATAATTGAAGATATTTGAAGTGTTTGGTCCTGTGAAGACACCTTGGTATTCCGTACGATTTAATGAAGCTGACAATATTGCGTCGAAAGGCTTGTCTGTTGGCATGCCAGTATATTACGCACCAAGAGAAAATTCCTTCACAAAACTTGTTTTTGTAGACAATTTGAGACAGTAAGTCATTTATATCTGTGTCAGTTGTAAATATGTCCAATAAAGCATGAGCGAGATGATTGCTTATGTTGGAAGTAATCTTTCTATTATGACATATTCTTTGCTAATTCAACGTTGTTGGCTAGTAAGTAATGTAAGAACAGTCAGTTTGGAGTCGACGGCTGGTTAGTATTGCGAATATGTCCTAATATGTCTTGTTAACATTTATTTTATCACATAAGAACTATTCAGAGTTGTTTTATTTTAAAGGAAAACAATTATTTGTGCATGTATTGACATTCATGTCTTATTGTGAATACCTTTTGTCCATCATCCTAAATGTCTGCCATCCATCAATGATTTTAGTGTTAACACTTTGGAGATGACAATCCTGGACACATGTTTATGAAACTCGCCAAGAGTATATGTGGCCTCAAAACCATGGACATTTTGCATGATGGGTGTGGTTGCTAATATAGTCCCGGAGTTATCAGCAGTTGAATTATTTCATTGTTCACACTGAATGTTAAGTTTTTAAAATCTGACAAGTGCTTAATATAATATATATAAACTACCATATTTTTTTACCCCGACCCTAGAACATTTTTTCGCATGTTAACATTTTTTTCTTTTTGATAAAATTTCTTTCTGTGAATTTTTCTTTAGGTTCATATTTCTGCCCATATTTTAGACGCTTTACGAGTATTCCAGCTATAGAGCATTATATTCACCTTGTTTAAACATTATCCATGTTAAAAGGGAAAGGGGATTTGTCTTTTAACATATATTCATTTAAATCTATGTTTAATTTGCTTCGTTTGAAAATCGTTAGCAACCTACCTACCCTATTTTTTTTGGCCTTAATTTTATTTTGAATGAAAATGATCGAAATTATAAAATACGACCTATGGGAAATATTTGTTCACCTACATTTTGTTTAAAGTTATTGTTTGTACTAGAAACATAGAATGATATATAAAATAATTCTACTTTCAGTATAAGAGGATCTGATGCATCATGGGAGGATAATAACGAGCCACCCGAGAAGGTAAATTGTGTTTTAATTTATAAACACAGATATATTAATTCAACTTAATTAGTTAAAGAGAAGGAATAAGTTGCTACAGGGAACGCCACATACTTTACTCATTCTATTGAAAGATATATAAGTGGTCCAAATCACTGATAAATATTGAAAAACTGACATTAGAAGTGTATTATAAATGAAATAAGATCACCAATTATAAGAATTCCACCTGCTAATTGATGTATGAATTTGAAAATACATTTATTTGGTTGCGGCGGGAAATATATTTTTTGTTCTACTGCTATACATACTTATTTATTTTGCATTGATGCACTTGTTTGAGATACTGCAACTACACCAGCTTTTATACTTCTTTCTGTATACTATATGGTAAGGGGATGTTCATTTTCAACATGCAGACTTTATGATATCATTTGAGAATTTATCGACTGTTTAGGACTATACCAGTAGTACAGTTGAAAAAATTAGCAGTACACGGTACAGTGGGAATATGCAAATTTATTTTTATATTTGAATAATTGCATTGTGTCTGTACCATAATACTGCATCCCAAATTAAGTACGTGTTCAAGACAGATTAGCCTCCTCTCCACATATTTATTGTTTTGTCTGTTGCTTTATAATGCTGGTGACTTTTTGTTAAGATACCTGTATTTGCTGTTTTATTGTGGTGTGTATGTTTTACTTGTTGCACTGAAATTTTATCCAGAAATAAATCTTTTTAAATCTGGTTGTATGCATATTGTCTAAATGTAAGTATCTTTCTTCAAAATCTTCTTCTTGGGAAAACTGAGTATGAATTTAGAATTTTAGTGATATGTTTGATATATGATGTAGCGCTCAAAACTGAAATGTAGAAAAGGGAGGTGAAGTACTAGATTTTGCAAAATGCATTGAAATCTAAGGTCTTAAAAATCTAGTTGCTATTGGCGACCATATTTGTTGTATTATTTACTGTAGCATCTTGATTACTCTGATGATGAAGCAGAGAGAAAAGCTAAGGCTAAGAGACGTAACAAAACAGTGGATGCTGATGTTGATGGGAACAAAAAAGATGATGAGAATGGAGCTGAGATGAAGAGAAGAAGAAACCGTAAACGAAGTAGAGATGCTAAAGGTAAGCCGCTTTCAAAGGGTGATTGTTAAGGCTGGAGAAAAATGTTTGGGTATCAGTTTTATACCCACTTGCCCATGTAAGAAACTGCTCTAAAATACTGATTATTCATGACTGTCATTTGAGCCAGAATAAAGGACTGTTATCTTCCATTATTCACTCGGATAATGTTTATGTTCATTTATTGCATGTAATTTTACCATCTTACATTATGACTGCTGAAAACTTGAACTTTGTTTCCATCAACTAAAATGCAAAAAATGGAAACTGCAAGGCCACCACCTATTTCTGACCAAATTTGTTCCAGAATCTTACGTTTTACATTCTTTGGCCTAATTCTTTGGCCTTTGATTTGATAAAAGTAAGCATTAAATTAGAATTTCCTGAAACAGGTAATGAGATAAAATTGCTTAGTAAAGTAATACTTCGAAAAGGAGACCAATTTATCAGCTCATTAGTTTAATTCAGCCAAAATGGCAATGATATCAGGTTAGCAGTATAGGGCCATCATGACCCTCCTGTTATGTCAATGAGTGTACATTTAAGTGAAAACAAAATGTAATTTAACAATTAGCTGGAAAATACTTGATAGCCTGTAAAATCTCTGTGTCCATTATTTATGTCATTTTTTGCAAGGACTAATTTAATTAAAAATTGTAAAGTATGTTAATTGTGATACTAAAGTTAGCATTTCCTGACTTTGGTTATGTGCATATTCAAAACAATGAAAGTATCTGAAGTAAAATGGTGGTCATTAACTTGTTTGGTCATTTAACTGAATGCTGTTGATATTGCAGGTCTTGGAAGTTCAGTGCAAGAAAACAATGCAAGTTGGAATCCATTTAAAGACGGTAACAGGACTTGGAATAATGCTGCTGGAGCTAATCCTGGATCCTTTCAAAGTTGGCCTCCAAATCAGTCCAGATTCAACAGACCACGATTTGACAACACTACCACTAATAATCGTCCTAGATTTGGTCATGTCACACCTATTGGGGGACTTAATCAGCAGTCATATGTTGGTCAGTTTAACACAAACTCTAGCTGGGCAGGTGCTAAACAGAATGGTTCATTCAACAGCCCGCAGCCAGGGAATGGAATGAATACCCCAGGTGGTGCGTCCATGTTCCCAGGACAGAACCAATGTGGTCAACTCGGTTTTGATGTGACACGTCCTCCTCCATCGTTTATGGACAGTTCCATACGACCTTCAAACATGCAAAGTTTTGGTCAGAATCTTCAACAACAGCAACAGACGAATGTTCAGTTTAAACCTGTCAACACCAGTGTCCCTCAGAACAACAACATCTTGACTGGGTTTCAAGGTTCTGATGCCAGTAATCCACCTCCAAACCAGTCTATGAACTATGCTGGAATTCAGTCTAATACAAATGGTATAATGCAATATCCACCAGTAGTTCAGCAAAATAATATGTTGAACCAGTCAAGTATAAGGAATCAATCGATGCTGAATAACAATATGCCACAATTATGTTCACAATCCATGCCCAATATGAATGGACCTGTTCAAACACCCGTGAATAACCAGACACGAATGCAAAATTCTGTATTACAAGGACAGCATGGTATGATGGGAGGAAGCAACGTAGCAAATATGGCCGCCAATATGATGACACAGCAAATTGTACAAAATGGTGGATTTGTACCCATGATGAATCAAACAAATCTGCCGAGGTCAAACTTTGGTTTCCAAGGTACAATGGGATATCATGACTTACCTGCAGCTACAAACCAGCAACCATTAGGTAACCAAAATTACATGAATGTTGCTCAAATGGGTACACCCCAAAGATTTTCATCTCAAATGAGTAATGGAGGGGGTGGGGTAAATGGTGGTAACCATGGAAATGCAGGCTTCACTCCAAACATCCAAAGTGGAACAAATGCAGGCATAAACATGCAGGGCAATATTGTTGACCCGAGGTTAATTCAGAATAATGCAAACTTATAATCATAACATTAAAATGAACTTATTCAATGGTTGATGCCATTATGACAGTTATTGTTAACTATCTTGAACCACTTAACATAATGAATAATATTCGAAAGAAATAATGAAATGTTAAAAGTACATTTAATTTCACATTGAAGACTATTTTGCAGTTTTGGTGTTTTGAAACTCCACTTGCAATTGGTCCATTAAGTAGTTTATATTGCCTGAAATATATTGTGGTCATATGAGCTAACTTGTTGGGACAGTTGCACAAAGTTTCTAACAAGCTGCTTAATATGGAGCATTAATATTGGGTTTACATTACTTTGAACTATAGAAACAAATAGGAAGTATTGTTTAATAAGTTGCTTACAATGAACAGGTTAGTACCGGTTGGTAACCCAGGAACACGTGTTTGATCCACTGACTACTGAATGTAGTTGAAAAATACTGTTGAAAAAAACACCACGAAACTCCTATATAGCAACATGATAAACATTTCATGATACGTTTTGTTCACAGTTGGAAGACGATGTTTATCATTATGCATTGACCTGTAAACTATTATGGAAATTATTTAGTGACTGTAAATTTATGTTTGATTTAATTGTTTTTGATAGCTGTATACATGCAGTGCTGGTGGTCTTTGTTAACCATTCATTGTGATTGTCTGGATGTTCATTTATCATGCAATAATGTAACATTAAAAGCACCTCTATCTCTGAGATATGTTGTTGAGTTCCATTATTTTTTACTTATAATTTTTCACGAATTTTAAATGCCCATGTATTTCTATGTTTGATATACCTGCACACAGAGCATGGCAAGAGTGATACCACCATTGTCGTATTTTCACATTTTGTATGGGTAATGTATTCCACGTTGGCTTGTTGCTAAATACACATGGATACAGTAATTCAATCTACAAGTGTCCCATATTGAATTATAAAATGCCTTCATACTGACAGTGTAACTGTAGGCTGTGCAATATAATAACTTATTCGGAACCCAACTACAAAAACTCGTTACATCAGAAACATGCAAATTCTTCAGCACTGTATGAGGAACACGGGGCAGTGCAGCTACACTATATTGGGGCTGCGTGGCAGTTCTCAATATTTACTATGGGTGGCTTAGTTATTGACTGTGAACCCGAAGGTTGTGGGTTCGATACCTCGTCCAGCTGGGTAAAACATTTTTTATTGTTCCCCACCAAGCATAGAACTGGTACGTAACCAGGAACACAGAACCGGTACAATAGGTCTCACAGGCACAGTGCAGTGATCGTCTTTTGGTTCAAAAATGTTCGTCCATACTGCTCTACTGGCAGGTAAATTCCCCCTTTGGTTTCAAATTGTCACTTTGTTGTGTGTGGCAGACATACCAGGTCAACGGAAATTTAAATGTGTATTAGTATTGGCGTACATTATTGTAAATTGTGATGTAAATGCATGGATTTACAAAGATAAGTTCAATTGGATTTAGCCCCGCATACGTGTCTCTGTACTCCGACTTTTACACGCGTCTTCGTAACAGTTGTACAGCGACAGTATAGAGATGTGACGTCCGTGGCTGGACTAAATTGGAATATACTGTAAGACTTCCGTATGTACAACAGAAAAGTGTTAGATGTACAAATAAAACGCAATATATTTTGGTGATTTTATTAACAATTGCAAATTGCTGGGTCAACACAAACTTCTGTCATTGATTCTTATACAATTCAAGATAAAATACAGTTACATCAAGTTGAAGATAAAATATATCATTTTGCAAATGTTACTGAATATCGATTTGTTGTTACAGCCTTAAAGCCCGGTATTGGTGCTTGGTCGCTTTGTAGTGGTGCTTGGCTGCTTTGTAGTGGTACTCTTTGGTGTATTTTCTCTAGGAGGTCTTGTAGAAGTTTTAGTGGGGATTGGTCCCTTGGTGGTGTCCTTTGGCGTTTTATCTCCATTACTTCCTGGAGATGGTGTAGCAGAGGATGGTCGCTCATTGTCTTCTTTTTCTTCAGCGGAGTCTGGTTTTTCTTCAGCGGAGTCTGTTTTTTCTCCCTTTCTCTGCTTCCTCCTGCCCTTTCTCCCTTTTCCCTTTGCCTTCCTTCCACTTCTCTGTGTTTGATCTTTCTTGGATTGGTCGTTGTTTTTTTCTTGGCCTGTTTCTGACATGTCTTTATTCTCCTTATTGTCTTCTGAAACTTCACTGGTACCTAATTATAACGACATAAAATTAAAGCCTTTGTAAAGGATTACTTCAGGTATACAAATATATATGACTGGCTATATTGGTGTACATCTTCGGGTGAAGCTATTATAGAAAGAACTTGCCCCTTCTCAGTTAATTATTTAATGAACATTATGGAGGTGTCATTGCTCCGTTAGTGTTGTGGAAACGCAACTTATTACTATAAATCGGTAATAAAGTCATGTTTGAGAAACAGTTCAAAATCGGTCAATGGCGCTATATATATATTAAGCAGTATCTCAAAGTAATGTGAAAAACAGTTCAAAATTCGCACCTTTGGAGCCATTATCTTTATTGTCTCCTTTCTTTGCGGTCACCAGGGCAACAGCCACACAAATACACAAAAACATAAGAGTATACTTCATCGTTGCAGTCTGAAATGTAAAGAAAAAGACATTAAAGGTAATGGTTTTAAATGAATATTGACCGTGCTAATTGACCCATCCTTTCTACACAACAAAGGAGTTACACATTTTACTAATCAATAAACTAATTACAGTTTGAAATGAATTGCTGGAAAATGTTCACATAAACTAATTGGCTTGATTTTTTGTCAAATATGTTGAAGTATTAACCTATGGTTTTAGTGCGTTAAAATACCAAACATTGAATTGCGCAAACTCATGTCGCTGTTGCCGCCTTGCTTGTTACAATTTTGTAAATTTAGTGAAATAAAAACATCTTTGTACTCAACTCATCGTATGCTGTGACGTACTCAGGAAATTACACATTAAAAAGATAGATATTTAATTTAAAGAAGTGAGCATCACGGATTCAAAACCAACAGTTTAAGCGGGAAAAGTGGCGTGACCTGAAAATTGTGGGTATAACATTGATCGACAATGTATTTCCAAATAAATATGTTCTGACTCCGACTGACGAATGAAGAGCTCAAATGTACCACGTGCCGTTCAACAATTGGAAGAAAGAAGAAATTAAGACACACAAACAAAACCATATTGAAGTAAACTTTGCTGCACGAATTTTGAAATGTTTATTATAAATGTGTTTATAATCGATCAAAATAATATTCCTATATATTTCTACAGTAAAAAAATGTACCGATGGCCGCTATCCAGTCGATCAGTAAAGGAGATAATTTCATCGACAAGCCAGGCAACTTGTAGTCGGGAACTTCACAATGTATACTATCATTTTGACTATTCAACATTTTTAATTGACATGTCGCTATAGAAAGTTTCCACATTCACAATATTTACCTCCCTTGTTCTGAATTGTCAGCCATATTTATACGCACAGTTTATAGGGAATATAATGTAAACGATGATAAACTAATCCGATATAAAAATAATAACTTATTCATTATACTCATGTGGGCAGTTGGCTCAGTAAGTTAAAGAAAAGGTGGTTGTCACCTGCAAATTCTCTTGGTATTTTCTCAATTATCACATATTTAGAAATTATTCTTTTAAGGGCTTATCAGTTTTGCCTATCAAAATGACTGACTATTCAGAACAAGGGAGGTAAATATTGTATCTATTCCCGCAGTGTAAATCAGTCACACTTTATTGCATTTTTTCGGTACTATAAACTGTTCGGTTGTTTTTGCCAAATCAAAAACAAAGAAACGGTGTGTTAATTAATATGGATAAAAATTTAAACAGGCTTGCTTTCATCAACGTTTTTTACAATGTAAATCTATACAGGCTAGGTAAGTTATGTCACTAATTTGTGTAGATAACTTAGTACATGTACTATATACATTTTATAACATTACAATAATCTATCAATATTTTACAAAACAACATGTACTTCAATCATATGATTTGTATGTGGTTGTGTGAATATTTGCTCTTTATGTTACACTATTGTGGTCTTAATTAAAATATATACAGTAAAACCTCAACAATAAGACCACCTTTGGGACCCTTGAAAACTGGTCTTTTTATTGAGCTGGTCTTAATATTGAGGTCGATTAAAGAGCAAAGTAGTGAAAATAGACTTGAAATATGTGTTCTTAATTTGAGGTGGTCTTATTATTGAGGTGCCTGGTGGTCTTTAGGTAAGTTTTACTGTATTGACATTTCGACTAAGTGGTAGCCTTAAAAACTTATTTATAATAATATTCTAACGCGTATTCTTGTATAGTCTCTTATAAATCTCATTAGAAAGACTTTGAGCAATACTATAATTATATATAAAATAAGTTCTTTATTGCCTATAGATCTATATATTATATATTTATTGTACTTAGATGACACTTTAAGTTTATTCATATGAGAGTTTAGCAGACACAAAACAAAATTTATTTTACTTTAATCGTATTAAAATGTGATGCACAAACTACGATGACAATTATGGTAACTATATTTGCCTAAATATGTTTATCTTATATTGTTATTTTATATTTCATTGCATTCATAGATGCCGATGTGATTAACCTATTTGGATACTAGTATATAATAATAATAATCATGATGACAATAATACTTAGAAATATTTATTCAATTGCTAATATTATACACGGCGTGATCGTAGTCATTTACATAATAATAAAAATGACAAAATAAAAATATTTGTAAGTACAAGCTAGAAATTTTAATTGCTAATTTGTGCAAACTCCATCATAAACAAATGCATTACTTACGTTTGTAGTTCCCAGCTTATTCCTGTAAAGAGTATAGCGTTGGTCGGGCTTTTATACTATCCGGTCACCATGAATTGTCACGACTATGGTATCATATATCCATTTTAGCGGGCCATAAAACGCTGGCAAGCCTCTTGCTTTTGTAGTAAAATCACGATTGTATAATTTAAACTCCATGAGTATTCGTGTCTTTAAGTTTAAAAATAGAAAATCATATGATTTAAATTCAAATAAGTTCGACTGCGTGATTTATAGAACAATGTTATTCGGGTGGAAATCTGTGCTTTTAAGAACAATGAAAAGTCTATAAAATGTTTATTGGAAATCAAAACAAGTTTTAAATGTTCTGTATTAGAGTGCACTACTATTCATTAAACATAGATACGTACGTTTATTTCCTCCAAGTTGGAGAGCAGAACAGTATATAAAGTTTAAACAAAACAGTATTTACGAATATCTACGGAACAAATATAAATGTATATATGGTGAAAGTACACGAAGTTAAAATTCATGAGACTAATGATTAATTATTTCAAACATCAATACATGTATTGATTATACAAAATATGGTTCAATAGGCAAGGTACATATTGTCAAGTAGTAAATAATGTAAAGGCTAGACATAGTTAGAATTAAGAATAATCAATTGGCTTCAAACACCAAAATAAGAGTGTTTCCGAAAACGAAACAAAGACAGTGTGGCGTACGACGTGATTAAATGTTCAAGTTCAAGCTTAAATTAATCGGAAACTGACTGATATCGAAAGAAGGGCAGCGGCAAAACAATATCTCAACATTAACGAGGTGAGGTACGTTTTAAAAGCGTAATGCGCATGTACATGAAATAATTCAACTTGATAAGTGAAATTCGCGAACCATAACTAGATAAACAGTTACAAAAATGCATTTATAAATAAGTGGTAACACGAATCTTAAGTGAAATTCTCGAATTTGAGTTATTAAGTAACATGATAAGTGGTCAACTAGATAATCTTAAGTGAAATTCTCGAATTTGAGTTATTAAGTAACATGATAAGTGGTCAACTAGATAATCTTAAGTGAAATTCGCGAATTTGAGTTATTAAGTAACATAATAAGTGGTCAACTAGATAATCTTAAGTGAAATTCGCGAATTTGAGTTATTAAGTAACATGATAAGTGGTCAACTAGATAATCTTAAGTGAAATTCGCGAATTTGAGTTATTAAGTAACATGATAAGTGGTCAACTAGATAATCTTAAGTGAAAATCGCGAATTTGAGTTATTAAGTAACATAATAAGTGGTCAACTAGATAATCTTAAGTGAAATTCGCGAATTTGAGTTATTAAGTAACATGATAAGTGGTCAACTAGATAATCTTAAGTGAAATTCGCGAATTTGAGTTATTAAGTAACATAATAAGTGGTCAACTAGATAAGATTCGTGTTGCCACTTAAATCTAGTGTAATACATCATAAACAGTTAAGAGGTGGCAGTTCTGGGCACTTTCAACCCGTTTCTAGCTTTATGATATTTATCTTACCGAAAATGTAACACGAATATTAACTAGCTAGATAATTATCGTAATAATTAAGTGGTTAACACGAAACAATTCGCGAACGCTATCATGCTAACTGGTGGCAGTAATATGCCACCATACTAACTTAGACTTAGTCTAACTGGTGGCAGTAATATGCCACCATACATTGTGAATTGTTTAAAGTACATGTAGTTTTAAATTGCAATTGGTCCATTAAATAGCTTATATTGCCTGAAATATACACGTCTAAATTCTGGTCAGATGGAGCTAATTTGTCACGACATTTGCAAAAAAGTTGCTAACAAACTGCTTAATATTGAGCATTAATATTTGGTTTACATTACTTAGAACACTATAGAAACAAATGGGAGCAAGTCTGCCAAAGTATTGTTTAATACGCCGCTTACAATGAACAGGTTAGTACTGGTTGGTAACACAGGAACACGTGTTTGGTCCACTGACTTCTGAGTTTAGCTGCAATTCTGTTGAAAACACCACGAAACTCCTATATAGCAACATGATAAACATTTTAGGATACGTTTTGTTCACAGTTGGAAGATGATGCTTTATGAATTGACCTGTTAACTTATATGGAAATGGTTTGTTTAGTGATTTTAAATTTATGTTTGATTTAACATTGTTTTTGATAGCTATATACATGCAGTGCTAGTTGTCTTTGTTAACCATTCATTGTGATTGTCTGGATGTTCATTTATCATGCAACAGTAACATTAAAAGCACCTCTATCTCAGAGATATGTTGTTGAGTTCCAATACTTTACTTATAATTTTCAAACAATTTTAAAAGCCAATACATTTTTATTCTCAGTCAACACAACATAGGAGTTATGATATCAGACCATCATGAAGTAACTATACCAATCGTATTCTGTTTTTCTGTAGCTAATGTAATACATTGTATGTATAGTTGAGATTCAGAGCATTAAAACATGAAGTGGAATTAATAAATGGCATGTACACTTTGGTTGGTAGGTGTTAATGTGACATGCTATGCACTTGGATGTTCGATATACAAATGTACCTGCAAACAGAGCAGGACAGGAGTGTTTCCACCATTGTAATCTTGTACTGGTTATGTTGTAGACGAGTCGCCGTCTTGATGAAGACACAAGAGAGTAATTCAACCTACAAATGTCCTGTATTGCATTATGTGGCTTAATTCTAATATTGTAATTACAGAATGTGCAATATTGACACGCATATTTGCAACACAACTGCACTTCCTTGTATTTATGAAGTAGCACGATGGTACAAAAACTCAATACGCAAATGACAAGAAAAATACTTGCACTTTGTTTGACGATTGGGGGGCATAATTACGAATATAATATGAATGTCAAGACAACAACTACACATAACACTGTACATATTCCTATTTACTTTGAACAAAGCATCACGGCACAATAAGAACCATGAATTGTCACGACTATGGTTTCATATATCCATTTTAGCGGGTCATAAAACGCTGAAAAGCTTCTTCTGTTGTAGTAAAATCACGATTTTATATTTAAACTACATGAGTATGAGAGTATATTGTTCAAATAAGTTCAACTGCGTGACTTGCGGATTAATGTTATTCGGGTGAAAATCTGTGTTTTTTTAAGAAAATGAAAGCCGATGAAATGTATATATTATATGTATAAGACAATGTATATAATAATGATATATAGTTCATCGGATTTGACCAGTCATACGATCTCTTGAGTTTTAACGGTCTGTGTTAGAGCGTACTTGTCTACTCTATTAAATACATTTATAAATACAAATGCTAATATAATTATGCATACATGTACATATTATCCTACCGAGGGACTTTACAAACGTGGCTTGGTCGAGTTGTATAGAATGATGCAGCATTATCTAATGTAGCAGTCAAAACTTGCCTTGCCCAGTTTAATCTGAATCCGACAATCTGTGTCCACGAAAATAAATAATTAATAAATCATATCATGTTAGTTTGGAAATGAATTTGGAAATTTGAATCGTGTGAATTTATTAATTTCAACTTGTCGTGGCATTGTTTTATATTAACATATTTCTCCGCACGCACTTGCCTTTTTGTGAATTTTCTATATTTAGTTGATCAATTTTCAATGTTTGACAGAGGCGTATCTTGCGATTTTGAATTGGACGTCTGGGCCCGCCGGTAACACTCAGCGCTCAAGATTTAAATCATTCTCGTCCGAGTCTGACAGTGAAAATCAGAGAGTGGAAAATATGTCAAATAATTCCGAGGCAAGATATTAGCAGCCCAATTCCTTCACTCGGCTGTACCGGTTTGTGTGCCTTTCAGGGAGAAAATCAGGAGGCAACTGAATAATGTTCATGCTATATTTCTGCGTTAATATTGCATTTTATTTGTTGTACTTTTAACGTATCAGCAATGTTTGCAAATGAATTGTACGCATGTCTGCATAAGAGCCAGTTTGATACTACATTAGCAATTAGCAGGCGACGGTGTAGTTTACGATAAAACAAATTACGACATTTAATGCCATATCTATCTTTGATGTATTTCGTACCTTAATCTAAATTGAAACGAATCAGTATTCATTATTATTGAAATCCGCACTACATGAAACATTAATTAGCTCATGATAATATATATTTACAGGACAATAATAATTGGTTTATTTTTGTACTCTTACATCGGGTTTGCACTAATCTCACTATATAAGTTTATAACAATAAAGAACATGTACATGTACAAACAACTTTCGAAATCGCCTACACGTGACTCTCATATGTTTCTTTAAAGCAAATTTACCATAAAGATCATGAATATGCAAACTCACGGTCACGAAGTCTCGCCGTAATTTAATGTAGGGCAAGGCATGGTTTCTATTTATAGCGCCGCTAAACATTATTACAGTCATGATTCTATTATACTAGTAAGCGGGTAGGTTTGTATTGTACAATAAACTAAATGGTCGAATCGTGACAGGCAGGTTTACCGATGGCAATCATTTTAACCCTAATTTAAAATGTAAGGACGAAACATAACACTCGAATCACGAGTATGAGAAACTTCTAAACCAGGTTTTAGTATTACATGTATAGTTGAAATACGAAACTGCGTACACCGTGCGTGATTGGTAGGTTGCTGTTTTAAATAATTAATCCGTGAAACGATAAAATAACATACATATTTTAAATCGTAAATTTATTTCAAAGTAAACTTGCCAACGAATGGGATCGACTGTTCTAGTTATTTGTCTGAGATATTCTACAGAAAAGAAATACGTGTATATCATACTAAAATATAATGCAGCGCTCCGTGCACGGATTACACATCCCAATTAAAAAAGAATTATATGACATGGTCTTCATTAGAACAGAACAGAACAGGATGATTTATTAAAATCTGGATTTAAGTATAATATTTATCATCCAATATATACAATTTACAATAATGATATTAACATACTCTATGAGAGTAAGTACATGTACATTTATACACACAACATAGTCAAACGAAATATTACAATACACATGACAAACGACAGTGATACAATATGAATAAATATGAAAAACAGCATTATGAGTATAGCATCCAATCAAGAACGTATTAGATTAGTACGTACTTTAATAGCACTTTGAAGATACATTGTCAATCCTTTTAAAACCACATGTACATCATTATTAGAACTAAATAATTGAACCAATTTATACATTTATGTATCGCCATCGTAAAATTTGATATTTGCAACAATTAAGAATAAAATTAAATTAGAATGAAACATAGATGTCCATGGCGATGTCACCTAGCAACAACAAATCTGCTGAATATCGAGGCGACGAAACCCATAATGAGATTGCAAAGCACTACGTTGCCACAGATGTACATAATTAACTCTGCATCGGACGAATTGCGTCAGAAATTACACATCTAGTGAATGTGATGATTTAACTGCAAATGACGATTCGGTCATTTGTTCTCTATATTTGATGATGGGAGTTTGCGGTCAATCATGACTTAATTACTACATTGAAATTGCGGTTAAGCATCATGTCACGTCTCTGGATAGAAATTATACTCTAAGAGATGTCAATGCATATTTGACGGGAATTACGATAAAGCACGCCTATGATCTTGCTATATGCCGTTATTGAAGAAGTCATTTTATAGTCACACATGACGAAATTCATGTAGTTATATGAAAACCATCATATCCTGAAGACAGCAAAGGAAACCGAATTTTCATTCTAAATAATATGGGTAGAGACTATGCATTTAACGTAAGTGATCAGGTGGATGACAAATTGAAGGATATAGACAATATGGAGTCGAACGATCGAACACCTCTACTCTCAGAATCCAAGGAGATTGTACGATTAAAGCCGTCTAGAGGACGTCAAGCAGTGGTGTTGATAGCATGTGTTTACTTGCATTTTATGTCACTAGGATTTGCAGTTGTGTTAGGTGTTGTTTATGTTGAACTTATTCGACAATTTCAATCACAAAGAGCAGTTACCGCAGTGGTGCAAAGTTCGTATCAAGGACTTACTTATGTGGGCGGCATAGTGTTCTCGAGATGTGTAACACAATTTGGCGTAGGAATTCCTGTAATGATAGCGTCTGTAATCGGCGGACTATCTGTGTTTTCGAGTGCGTTTTCTGTTAATATATACATGGTTATTGTTCTTGTGGGTGTAACAGGTGGACTTTCGATGAGTATTAGTTATCTATGCGGATTTGTTGCAGTCGGATGGACGTTTGTAAACAACAGACGAGCGGCTTTGTCATTCCTGACAATGGCGACTGCTGTTGGACAAACATTTCTACCAAATGTCGCAGACTATTTGATAAGCCAGTACTCATGGACGGGCTTGTTTATGATTTCTGGTGGATTAATGCTCAACTGTCTACCTTGTGGATTAATTCTTAACCTCTCACAACCATATTTCTACAAAGGAAATAAGACGGAAACAAAATCTGGAAAAGTATGCCAGTTTAGATCCAGACAAGATATCGCATTCATTCTATTTGTCATTGTGTGCACGATATTCCCTGGAACGGGTGCAGTTGAAAGTTGGTTTATTGTTGATCTAAGTATACTACGTGACTTTACCCGCCAAGCCGGAACTGTACTATTGTCTCTTGTTGGTGCTTTTGGATTGGCAGGCAGGCTTCTAGGAACAATCATGTTTAAAATATACCCTAAAGTGCACATAGCATTACCTATGGCAATAGCGTTCAGTATATTCGCTATAGCGCACTTAGTGGTCATATTTCTTACCAACTATTATGGAATGATGTTTGGTGTAGTAATTCGCGGACTTTCAATAGGTTTAATAATGGCGGCTATACCTTCTATGCAATTAGAATTACGCGGCTTAGAAATATTTCCAAAGACTGTTGCACTGTGTAATGTAATGAGTGGTATCGGGATAGTTATTTGTGGTTATATTTGGGGTTCTATCGCGGATTGGACCGGGGGGTACGATTTGGCATTTTATATAGCATCAGGTGTTGCCGTATCTAACGCGGTTACTATGGTGATTATACGATTCTTGCAATGAAAGTGAAAGTTATTAACAAACAATTACCATAGTGAATATTTTGAATGTCTAATGCCGTACAGAATAACTATTTGTGTGACATTATGTTCATATTGGTATGAAATGTATACACGGTGATATATAATGATTGTTTATATCACACGGTTTTATTGAGCGGTAATTGGAATGAAATAAATATAATTTTTGAGCGTTTCTGTACTCATCTTTTCATGCCATAAACACAACAACTAATGATGATTGACGGTGGCAATAAAAAGAGCATAATGACATTAAAGCCCTTGATCACGCTGGATGCTATGCACTGGACCCTGTATGCTATATATACGCTAAACATATAACATGTTCGTACCATGCATGGTTGCTATAAACTAAATATATATATGTTCGTACCCTGTGGTTGTTATACACTAAACATATAACATGTTCGTACCCTGGTTGTTATGCACTAAACATATAACACGTTCGTACCCTGCATGGTGACTATACACTGAACATATAACATGTTTGTACCCTACTATTCATTAAACATAGATACGTACGTTTATTTCCTCCAAGTTGGAGAGCAGAACAGTATATAAAGTTTAAACAAAACAGTATTTACGAATATCTACGGAACAAATATAAATGTATATATGGTGAAAGTACACGAAGTTAAAATTCATGAGACTAATGATTAATTATTTCAAACATCAATACATGTATTGATTATACAAAATATGGTTCAATAGGCAAGGTACATATTGTCAAGTAGTAAATAATGTAAAGGCTAGACATAGTTAGAATTAAGAATAATCAATTGGCTTCAAACACCAAAATAAGAGTGTTTCCGAAAACGAAACAAAGACAGTGTGGCGTACGACGTGATTAAATGTTCAAGTTCAAGCTTAAATTAATCGGAAACTGACTGATATCGAAAGAAGGGCAGCGGCAAAACAATATCTCAACATTAACGAGGTGAGGTACGTTTTAAAAGCGTAATGCGCATGTACATGAAATAATTCAACTTGATAAGTGAAATTCGCGAACCATAACTAGATAAACAGTTACAAAAATGCATTTATAAATAAGTGGTAACACGAATCTTAAGTGAAATTCTCGAATTTGAGTTATTAAGTAACATGATAAGTGGTCAACTAGATAATCTTAAGTGAAATTCTCGAATTTGAGTTATTAAGTAACATGATAAGTGGTCAACTAGATAATCTTAAGTGAAATTCGCGAATTTGAGTTATTAAGTAACATAATAAGTGGTCAACTAGATAATCTTAAGTGAAATTCGCGAATTTGAGTTATTAAGTAACATGATAAGTGGTCAACTAGATAATCTTAAGTGAAATTCGCGAATTTGAGTTATTAAGTAACATGATAAGTGGTCAACTAGATAATCTTAAGTGAAAATCGCGAATTTGAGTTATTAAGTAACATAATAAGTGGTCAACTAGATAATCTTAAGTGAAATTCGCGAATTTGAGTTATTAAGTAACATGATAAGTGGTCAACTAGATAATCTTAAGTGAAATTCGCGAATTTGAGTTATTAAGTAACATAATAAGTGGTCAACTAGATAAGATTCGTGTTGCCACTTAAATCTAGTGTAATACATCATAAACAGTTAAGAGGTGGCAGTTCTGGGCACTTTCAACCCGTTTCTAGCTTTATGATATTTATCTTACCGAAAATGTAACACGAATATTAACTAGCTAGATAATTATCGTAATAATTAAGTGGTTAACACGAAACAATTCGCGAACGCTATCATGCTAACTGGTGGCAGTAATATGCCACCATACTAACTTAGACTTAGTCTAACTGGTGGCAGTAATATGCCACCATACATTGTGAATTGTTTAAAGTACATGTAGTTTTAAATTGCAATTGGTCCATTAAATAGCTTATATTGCCTGAAATATACACGTCTAAATTCTGGTCAGATGGAGCTAACTTGTCACGACATTTGCAAAAAAGTTGCTAACAAACTGCTTAATATTGAGCATTAATATTTGGTTTACATTACTTAGAACACTATAGAAACAAATGGGAGCAAGTCTGCCAAAGTATTGTTTAATACGCCGCTTACAATGAACAGGTTAGTACTGGTTGGTAACACAGGAACACGTGTTTGGTCCACTGACTTCTGAGTTTAGCTGCAATTCTGTTGAAAACACCACGAAACTCCTATATAGCAACATGATAAACATTTTAGGATACGTTTTGTTCACAGTTGGAAGATGATGCTTTATGAATTGACCTGTTAACTTATATGGAAATGGTTTGTTTAGTGATTTTAAATTTATGTTTGATTTAACATTGTTTTTGATAGCTATATACATGCAGTGCTAGTTGTCTTTGTTAACCATTCATTGTGATTGTCTGGATGTTCATTTATCATGCAACAGTAACATTAAAAGCACCTCTATCTCAGAGATATGTTGTTGAGTTCCAATACTTTACTTATAATTTTCAAACAATTTTAAAAGCCAATACATTTTTATTCTCAGTCAACACAACATAGGAGTTATGATATCAGACCATCATGAAGTAACTATACCAATCGTATTCTGTTTTTCTGTAGCTAATGTAATACATTGTATGTATAGTTGAGATTCAGAGCATTAAAACATGAAGTGGAATTAATAAATGGCATGTACACTTTGGTTGGTAGGTGTTAATGTGACATGCTATGCACTTGGATGTTCGATATACAAATGTACCTGCAAACAGAGCAGGACAGGAGTGTTTCCACCATTGTAATCTTGTACTGGTTATGTTGTAGACGAGTCGCCGTCTTGATGAAGACACAAGAGAGTAATTCAACCTACAAATGTCCTGTATTGCATTATGTGGCTTAATTCTAATATTGTAATTACAGAATGTGCAATATTGACACGCATATTTGCAACACAACTGCACTTCCTTGTATTTATGAAGTAGCACGATGGTACAAAAACTCAATACGCAAATGACAAGAAAAATACTTGCACTTTGTTTGACGATTGGGGGGCATAATTACGAATATAATATGAATGTCAAGACAACAACTACACATAACACTGTACATATTCCTATTTACTTTGAACAAAGCATCACGGCACAATAAGAACCATGAATTGTCACGACTATGGTTTCATATATCCATTTTAGCGGGTCATAAAACGCTGAAAAGCTTCTTCTGTTGTAGTAAAATCACGATTTTATATTTAAACTACATGAGTATGAGAGTATATTGTTCAAATAAGTTCAACTGCGTGACTTGCGGATTAATGTTATTCGGGTGAAAATCTGTGTTTTTTTAAGAAAATGAAAGCCGATGAAATGTATATATTATATGTATAAGACAATGTATATAATAATGATATATAGTTCATCGGATTTGACCAGTCATACGATCTCTTGAGTTTTAACGGTCTGTGTTAGAGCGTACTTGTCTACTCTATTAAATACATTTATAAATACAAATGCTAATATAATTATGCATACATGTACATATTATCCTACCGAGGGACTTTACAAACGTGGCTTGGTCGAGTTGTATAGAATGATGCAGCATTATCTAATGTAGCAGTCAAAACTTGCCTTGCCCAGTTTAATCTGAATCCGACAATCTGTGTCCACGAAAATAAATAATTAATAAATCATATCATGTTAGTTTGGAAATGAATTTGGAAATTTGAATCGTGTGAATTTATTAATTTCAACTTGTCGTGGCATTGTTTTATATTAACATATTTCTCCGCACGCACTTGCCTTTTTGTGAATTTTCTATATTTAGTTGATCAATTTTCAATGTTTGACAGAGGCGTATCTTGCGATTTTGAATTGGACGTCTGGGCCCGCCGGTAACACTCAGCGCTCAAGATTTAAATCATTCTCGTCCGAGTCTGACAGTGAAAATCAGAGAGTGGAAAATATGTCAAATAATTCCGAGGCAAGATATTAGCAGCCCAATTCCTTCACTCGGCTGTACCGGTTTGTGTGCCTTTCAGGGAGAAAATCAGGAGGCAACTGAATAATGTTCATGCTATATTTCTGCGTTAATATTGCATTTTATTTGTTGTACTTTTAACGTATCAGCAATGTTTGCAAATGAATTGTACGCATGTCTGCATAAGAGCCAGTTTGATACTACATTAGCAATTAGCAGGCGACGGTGTAGTTTACGATAAAACAAATTACGACATTTAATGCCATATCTATCTTTGATGTATTTCGTACCTTAATCTAAATTGAAACGAATCAGTATTCATTATTATTGAAATCCGCACTACATGAAACATTAATTAGCTCATGATAATATATATTTACAGGACAATAATAATTGGTTTATTTTTGTACTCTTACATCGGGTTTGCACTAATCTCACTATATAAGTTTATAACAATAAAGAACATGTACATGTACAAACAACTTTCGAAATCGCCTACACGTGACTCTCATATGTTTCTTTAAAGCAAATTTACCATAAAGATCATGAATATGCAAACTCACGGTCACGAAGTCTCGCCGTAATTTAATGTAGGGCAAGGCATGGTTTCTATTTATAGCGCCGCTAAACATTATTACAGTCATGATTCTATTATACTAGTAAGCGGGTAGGTTTGTATTGTACAATAAACTAAATGGTCGAATCGTGACAGGCAGGTTTACCGATGGCAATCATTTTAACCCTAATTTAAAATGTAAGGACGAAACATAACACTCGAATCACGAGTATGAGAAACTTCTAAACCAGGTTTTAGTATTACATGTATAGTTGAAATACGAAACTGCGTACACCGTGCGTGATTGGTAGGTTGCTGTTTTAAATAATTAATCCGTGAAACGATAAAATAACATACATATTTTAAATCGTAAATTTATTTCAAAGTAAACTTGCCAACGAATGGGATCGACTGTTCTAGTTATTTGTCTGAGATATTCTACAGAAAAGAAATACGTGTATATCATACTAAAATATAATGCAGCGCTCCGTGCACGGATTACACATCCCAATTAAAAAAGAATTATATGACATGGTCTTCATTAGAACAGAACAGAACAGGATGATTTATTAAAATCTGGATTTAAGTATAATATTTATCATCCAATATATACAATTTACAATAATGATATTAACATACTCTATGAGAGTAAGTACATGTACATTTATACACACAACATAGTCAAACGAAATATTACAATACACATGACAAACGACAGTGATACAATATGAATAAATATGAAAAACAGCATTATGAGTATAGCATCCAATCAAGAACGTATTAGATTAGTACGTACTTTAATAGCACTTTGAAGATACATTGTCAATCCTTTTAAAACCACATGTACATCATTATTAGAACTAAATAATTGAACCAATTTATACATTTATGTATCGCCATCGTAAAATTTGATATTTGCAACAATTAAGAATAAAATTAAATTAGAATGAAACATAGATGTCCATGGCGATGTCACCTAGCAACAACAAATCTGCTGAATATCGAGGCGACGAAACCCATAATGAGATTGCAAAGCACTACGTTGCCACAGATGTACATAATTAACTCTGCATCGGACGAATTGCGTCAGAAATTACACATCTAGTGAATGTGATGATTTAACTGCAAATGACGATTCGGTCATTTGTTCTCTATATTTGATGATGGGAGTTTGCGGTCAATCATGACTTAATTACTACATTGAAATTGCGGTTAAGCATCATGTCACGTCTCTGGATAGAAATTATACTCTAAGAGATGTCAATGCATATTTGACGGGAATTACGATAAAGCACGCCTATGATCTTGCTATATGCCGTTATTGAAGAAGTCATTTTATAGTCACACATGACGAAATTCATGTAGTTATATGAAAACCATCATATCCTGAAGACAGCAAAGGAAACCGAATTTTCATTCTAAATAATATGGGTAGAGACTATGCATTTAACGTAAGTGATCAGGTGGATGACAAATTGAAGGATATAGACAATATGGAGTCGAACGATCGAACACCTCTACTCTCAGAATCCAAGGAGATTGTACGATTAAAGCCGTCTAGAGGACGTCAAGCAGTGGTGTTGATAGCATGTGTTTACTTGCATTTTATGTCACTAGGATTTGCAGTTGTGTTAGGTGTTGTTTATGTTGAACTTATTCGACAATTTCAATCACAAAGAGCAGTTACCGCAGTGGTGCAAAGTTCGTATCAAGGACTTACTTATGTGGGCGGCATAGTGTTCTCGAGATGTGTAACACAATTTGGCGTAGGAATTCCTGTAATGATAGCGTCTGTAATCGGCGGACTATCTGTGTTTTCGAGTGCGTTTTCTGTTAATATATACATGGTTATTGTTCTTGTGGGTGTAACAGGTGGACTTTCGATGAGTATTAGTTATCTATGCGGATTTGTTGCAGTCGGATGGACGTTTGTAAACAACAGACGAGCGGCTTTGTCATTCCTGACAATGGCGACTGCTGTTGGACAAACATTTCTACCAAATGTCGCAGACTATTTGATAAGCCAGTACTCATGGACGGGCTTGTTTATGATTTCTGGTGGATTAATGCTCAACTGTCTACCTTGTGGATTAATTCTTAACCTCTCACAACCATATTTCTACAAAGGAAATAAGACGGAAACAAAATCTGGAAAAGTATGCCAGTTTAGATCCAGACAAGATATCGCATTCATTCTATTTGTCATTGTGTGCACGATATTCCCTGGAACGGGTGCAGTTGAAAGTTGGTTTATTGTTGATCTAAGTATACTACGTGACTTTACCCGCCAAGCCGGAACTGTACTATTGTCTCTTGTTGGTGCTTTTGGATTGGCAGGCAGGCTTCTAGGAACAATCATGTTTAAAATATACCCTAAAGTGCACATAGCATTACCTATGGCAATAGCGTTCAGTATATTCGCTATAGCGCACTTAGTGGTCATATTTCTTACCAACTATTATGGAATGATGTTTGGTGTAGTAATTCGCGGACTTTCAATAGGTTTAATAATGGCGGCTATACCTTCTATGCAATTAGAATTACGCGGCTTAGAAATATTTCCAAAGACTGTTGCACTGTGTAATGTAATGAGTGGTATCGGGATAGTTATTTGTGGTTATATTTGGGGTTCTATCGCGGATTGGACCGGGGGGTACGATTTGGCATTTTATATAGCATCAGGTGTTGCCGTATCTAACGCGGTTACTATGGTGATTATACGATTCTTGCAATGAAAGTGAAAGTTATTAACAAACAATTACCATAGTGAATATTTTGAATGTCTAATGCCGTACAGAATAACTATTTGTGTGACATTATGTTCATATTGGTATGAAATGTATACACGGTGATATATAATGATTGTTTATATCACACGGTTTTATTGAGCGGTAATTGGAATGAAATAAATATAATTTTTGAGCGTTTCTGTACTCATCTTTTCATGCCATAAACACAACAACTAATGATGATTGACGGTGGCAATAAAAAGAGCATAATGACATTAAAGCCCTTGATCACGCTGGATGCTATGCACTGGACCCTGTATGCTATATATACGCTAAACATATAACATGTTCGTACCATGCATGGTTGCTATAAACTAAATATATATATGTTCGTACCCTGTGGTTGTTATACACTAAACATATAACATGTTCGTACCCTGGTTGTTATGCACTAAACATATAACACGTTCGTACCCTGCATGGTGACTATACACTGAACATATAACATGTTTGTACCCTGGTGACTATACACTGAACATATAACACGTTCGTACCCTGGTGTATATACACTGACCATATAACGCGTTCGTACCCTGGTGACTATACACTGAACATATAACACGTTCGTACCCTGGTTGCTATACACTGACCATATAACGCGTTCGTACCCTGGTGTATATACACTGAACATATAACACGTACGTGTACCCTGGTGTATATACACTGAACATATAACACGTTCGTACCCTGGTGTATATACACTAACCATATAACGCGTTCGTACCCTGGTGACTATACACTGACCATATAGCACGTTCGTACCCTGGTTGCTACACACTGAACATATAACACGTTCGTACCCTGGTTGCTATACACTGACCATATAGCACGTTCGTACCCTGGTTGCTACACACTGAACATATAACACGTTCGTACCCTGGTGACTATACACTGACCATATAGCACGTTCGTACCCTGGTTGCTACACACTGAACATATAACACGTTCGTACCCTGGTTGCTATACACTAAACATATAACACGTTCGTACCCTGGTTGCTACACACTGAACATATAACACGTTCGTACCCTGGTTGCTATACACTAAACATATAACACGTTCGTACCCTGGTTGCTATACACTAAACATATAACATGTTCATCATTTCAATTGAGTTTCCCAAGTGGAAGACACAGAATAATAATTTCTGCGCATTAAACGAATGGTGTTTTCTGTCAATTTATGAAGGTTACCTTGACGTGTATCATAAAATTGAAAAAGCATTTGTGATGCTAATTTAATCGATCTGCGCTTGTAGAAATGTCTATTACAATAGAATGAGAATATAATTACCATTTGAACAGAGTATAAATTTTGTTCACAATGTGATTTATATCTCGGCTTTTACTCATACATGATGCCACATGAACAAAAGCGTCACAATTACATTCGCCTTGATGAACGATATGCAACCCCTCCATCACTGTCCACTTTGATTTTCATAGTTATCCCTTATGGTCTGCCAGGCCGTTCCTTGTGCCTCCGTTCCTTAACATATGTACCCTTTAACCTCCTCAAGTGCCTTGTGTTTTGTGGATTGTTGTTTTTCCGGAGGTCTGCGTGTGGAGGCACTGTCTTATGTATGTGGCGTTTCCTGTAGCTACGTATTCTCTCTCTCTTTTAGGTACTAGACACATACTGTTTGACACATACTGTTTTTTCACTGAAAATATACATGTATCTATTATATGATACAGAAAGAAGAACATGTGGTATGCGCTCAGTTTTTAACATCCAAAGACGTTGCATAGAATGTATATTAACATACGTGTACATACGATTTGTTAAACTATTTATGTAAATGGATATGTGTTACTTATAGAAAACATACGTTTTGTTGTACATGTATTTAGACCAAGTTCTTCAGTGATTAAGAGTGAAAATGACTTGTTCCTGCTTTAATAAAAATACCATGATAAATAATTCATCGACTATACAATGTACATTTAAATCACTCCAATTCAAGTGTGCACATTTTACATAGTGTACTCGACATTCCATATCGGATTGATAAAAGTTCAGTATGTCAAGTGATTTAAATTAAAAGACGTACTTGATATTGCAGGGAAAACATTGCCAGATTTGTGGTAAGATTTAGCAAGGGAATTTGGTTGAAATGAGGCCAGACTATATTGACGTGTAAGCTGACTTTCTCTCAAACTATTCGAGATAATGCGGGTATTCGAACTAACGATGCTCGTAGTAACAAAGTTTACTGAAGAGTCAAACTCCGGGCCACATTAAGACAACACATGATGGCTACATATAGTTTCGAGAATACCCGGTGAAAATCGCTGTAAATCGAACCGATTGATTTCACGACATGGACCTCACTTGAGATGTGAACCGAACTCAATTAATTCTGTGCATATAGCGTGGCTCCTAGCTGTGTGAATCTTTACCGTGTGGAGTGAAATATCCAACATGTATTTAATAGGTGCTTGTGGTTGAGTATACGTATGACGTAATTGTCAATACAAACCACATTAATTGGCCAATAAGGGTCTTTCCTTTTGAATAGGACTTTTCTTTCAAGAACACGGATTCCAATATTTAAATAATAGATAGGCAACGAAACGCTTGACTACATTAGTTGCCTTTTTGTAAAAATACTACAATTTAGTGAAGGCAGTTCGCTTTGTTTAGCAGGAACTACAAATGATGCTACTATCTGGGACCAACACTATATATATTATATATTGGTCCCAGCTACTACGCAATGTTTATCCAAACTGCCCGCAGCGGTAGTCTGGATTATCTGCCTACGTCAGCGGTATTATTTTCAAGTACGACGGGAAACAGACTAAAGTACTCGTAGGCGATCTCTTTTTCTGCTTACGGCGCAAAAAGCGGGGAAACGACAACAGCCACATATATGTTCAACGTAGGCTTAAAGCGACTAAATTACATCTGGAAAGTTGCACTGAACATTGAGGTCCAAAATATTGATACAACTAAAAAGCTTACAACTATACACAACGTAATCACAATTGCGTTACAACGACTTGAAAATGAACAACAAACTGCAGCGAAAAATAACTATTGAACAGATTATTGTAGCTGGACTAATAATATTATGTCAGCACACTTATAATTCATGTATTAATAGTTTTGCACAATTATTATACACGTCCATGATATGTATTACATATGTGTATAGTGTACAACGATGACGCTAAAATAAATGTTAAGATGTCAGTTCATATTTCATAAACCATTCCAGGCGCGTAGCGTCCTGTACGCAGAGTACGCAGCTGCGTACACATTGTCTCGAAAAATCGAAAAAATAAAAAGTTCAAATCTGCATTAAAAAAATGACCTCTCAATTCAGGGATAGGAATGCGCCTAGAAATCATTATAGACAATCTAGAATATTTTTTTTCCCGGCGGAGTACCCCCGGACCCCCCGCAAAAAGGATCTTGCGTACACATCACAAACCTCCTAGCTACGCCCCTGCATTCACTGTGTGTACATTCACTCAATTGCCAAAATCTGAGTTCCTATATGAGTATATACAATGTACATGACAATTGACGTACCGCGCGTCACCCTATGTGAAGTAGCCGCTATAAACAGAATAATTCGGCTTAGACTAGACAAAGCAAGTATTCACACAAAAATAGCTAAATAACGGGGATAAATCGGCGAACAATTTCAATTCATTAAACAAACAGAAATCCACTGATAAGTTAGACATGAGGTTCCAAACTGGGCGGAAGCGAAAAACGACGTCACAACGCGCGATTTTGAACGTTTGTACAGCGTTTTGTTTTTGTTGTGTATGTGTTTTAACCGAGTAGGTTTCCTTATTTCTATCAAAGGAAATCTGAACACTCGTAAATGTATTCAAAATCGTGATCAAAATTTGTGGCCTGCGGTAGCTAGATATTTTGCAAATCGCCTTTGGATCTTCAAGAAGACGATGCCCTATGTCAGGGCTCAAAATTAGCAAATTAATGGAAGACTAGTAGATCTTACAATATTGAAATTTTAGACTGGTCATCTTTAAGTACTGATCTTAATAAAATATAAAAATATATGTCGGCGAGATACAATCGAAGGCTGATTTTCAAGGAGTGGTTCTGGGGTCTATTTATTGTAGCACATGCTGTCCGTCGACAAACGGAGTTTTCACGGAATAAGTTTTTCAAAAAAGTCAACCTCTTTAATCATAGTGTAATAATTTAATTTTGTGTCACGTTGCTTTGTTTTCAAGCCCTCCTCCTATCACTAAAGTTAATAATAACTCTTAGGAAATCGTTAGCACAGTTTAGCTTTGATGCATCGCCGATTCACAGCTGTATGGCTATTTTGTTTTTTTTGTAACGGAATTAACGTAAATTTTGATATTCTGTATTTCATTGCATAAATTCATATGATACTTAAAATAAAAGGTTTTGTTTAAACTTCATAGGAATTTGTAGTTCTAGTGTCTTAAATTATCTATTAAAACCGAATTAGATGTCGGTGCTATTATACAATTTGCTAAGCTTTTCAATAACTGGGACCGGCAATTAGGTGACCGGATGTGACCGGAAAATAGTATGCCCAATATATTTTCAAGTCCATTTTCGCTCTTTTGCTCTTTATTCAACCTCAATATTAAGACCACCTCAATAAGAAGTCTTATTATTGACCAATATACAGGTCCCAGAATGTATTCAGTCGGATAACAAAGTTCATGTATGTCCACTTAAAATAAAATATCTGTTTTTATCTAATCTCCTTAATTATTAATATTCAACGATACAGACAGTTTAGTTTTTTCAATTCTCATCTAGACTTGTATATTGGTCCAGGGACCGTTATAGAATGATTGGTCCCAGTCCAGACCATGACAGATACTTCTTTCCAGGGAGACCACTGCGTTACAGATAATGTCGTTATTACAATGTGTTAGTTACACGGTACTCCGCCTGGAAGATAGAACACGTTTGTCAACCTTGCAAATATTTCGCATTTTGATTGCTTATTCCAGTTAATGTTCTGTTCTGTTCAATGATTGTTAAATATATTATTTTTGTCCATGTTTTCAACTTCAATTGTTTTATGCTAGTAAATAAATCATTACTTACTGTATTTGCTCAGCATTCGGATATGTTATTATTCGGATATTGTTCGAGTTTAATTTTAATACGTATCTGTATAGATTGATAAGGTTGTTGACTCTAATCTCGTTTTCTCTCTCTTTTAACCTTTATTCCATAGACCTCTAATCCATTTACATACTGTATCATGATAAGAGACTGGTTACACAGGCTACCCTATCTCCTTCAGGTTATTGGAAAATAATTGGTGATTGATACCTGTGTACTTCAGCAAGAAATAACAGTGTCAAGTATTGTTTCAATCATTTTTACATGATTGTAAAACTTGTAGGGAATTAAATTTTCTGTATACTGGTGTCAATTTTATTATTGTGGGTTTAATATTATAGAAGGTACATGAATAATAATTAGAGGTATACATACTTGATGTATTTCTAAAGAAGTTATGGTGAAATTGGGTTTACAATAGAATATATCATACATGTGAAGTCTCCTGATTTCTGGGGGAGACTCCAAAGTTTTGACAGCTAACTCGCGTTCTCCCGACCAGGTGGGCGATCTCCCTATTTTCATCATGAATGTTTATTATGGGGTATTTTTTAGTTCATTCATGACTGCTTCGCTGAATTACTTGTCAAACTGATAACCAAAGTGTAAAATCAAGATACCAGTCCGAAAATCACGTTTTTGGGGTTATTTAGACGCTCTTAACCATGGAATCAAGCGCTTTGTGACACTGATCAAAATACGAGCGACCCTTGCTTGTCATGTTGTTTATTCAAGTTTCACACGTTTCTATTGTATTCAGAATCAGATATGACAATTAGCAATAAAATTTAAAAATTTTAATTGGCAACTCAAAGGGATGATTTACCCCAGATTACGAGTTAATTTGCAGAATATTGCTATTAACAGCTTGTGATACAGATGAAGACATGATATTGACAAAATTTCTGCCAAACAAAAAAATCTCCTGTTTTGAGTCTCAATCTCTAGCTTTTCGAGGTGCAATCTCCCGATTTGCCTTCAAAAAAGGTTCACATGTATGATATTTTATCAGTTAACACAATCATTCATATGAAATTTTTTTATACTACAGTCACCATTTCAGTCAAAATTATGTTTATATATTGCAATTTTATAATAAATGAATTCATGCAAAAACGATGTTCAAACACAGATGCAGATTTACTAATGTTTGCATTTGTATGTAAGTAAAACAAAGCACCTGAACACTGACATAATGTTTAATCGTTTTCAATGTTCTTACAGGAACTGGTTATTGACATGAATTGATATATTTCTTAAGGTTCATTTAGTTTGATTGGTAGATGCTTTCTGTTTTGCAATTCATATACAGCACTCTAAGCAGAATATTAGTTATGTTGGTCTCTAATATTGCCCCTGCTGTCAACATACGAGTCTTAAAACACCTGGAGATCTTTATTATTTGTGAATTCATATTGCCACTTCCTGTTTGTCAGAATCAATCACTTCGATAATTGATTTAATTATTGACAATGGTGGGAGTCATTAAAAGTCAATGTGACTCTAATATACATCCAATCAATAGTTGCTATCACAGACTTACGCCATATACAGCAAATTCCCAATGTTGAAAGTCTTCTGCAATTACAATAATTAAAATCTTTATAAAAAACAATATTACTGATGTTGGCTGGTTGTGAAAAAATAAGATTTCATTGAAAATTTTGAACATGTTTTATTACTCATTTTAAAATTCAATAAAAAGCAAATACGGTATGCTGAACCTGAGATGACTTATATATCAGTCATTCCAGCCATAACAATTGAGGTATGATATGGAAGACATACAGAGTTTTGTGACATAGTTTATTCTTATAGAATTATTACCTTGATTGAAGATATGGTGTTGCAATTTGTTACACTTAGGATTGTTCCCACTATTTTGGGATCACGACTTGCAACAATAAAACTTGTCATTTCAGCATAAAACATGAATCGGTAAAATTTGGAAAAATAGCTGACACTTCAAACTTTTTTACCGCACACAGGTACTGTAAGTGGTCAAACATGGCAAAATCTTGATGCAAACATACTTATTACAAAATTACTGGTATTGATGACAGATATTATCATTGTTTTTCAAAACAAATTTAATAAGGAAACTATTGATTGATTTGGGGAAAAAATATAATAATATATTTCAATTGATTATTATCTTACCATTTATCAAAACAGGTGTCACATGTGTTAAGACTGAGAGGAAGTTGACCTGTATTAACTTCTGGCCATTTCTGCATGCTTCTACTTCATTGCCGGCATAGCCTGTGATTCTGCATGGTCAAACATAATTATGTCATTACTCGAAGACTATCCTAATCAAAACTATTAGATATGCACATAATATTTTTCTAAAACATTCAATCTTGTATAATTTAAAAAAAATTAAACTTTGTATATAAATGGCCCATTTGATGTAAAACTGTGAAATAAGTTATATCCGACCATATTCTCTTGGGCAAGACTCTAGCCATATCCTGTTGAACAGTGGGTGTTTTATTGGTATGACATAGTATGAAACAAGATATCAAGTATGTGCTAAATGCCTGTGGTCTAGTCTTGGATGTTAGCAAGGAACACCTCTGTATTAGTTATCTTAATATGTTCTTATGATGGACATGTGATAATATGTGAATAGAAGATTGTTATTGGTTGTGAAGGTTATGTAGGAATGTATGTGGGTGTGGCTTGAATCTTCGTGGAAAATCAGACGGGAACGATTGGATCTTTGATATCTTAAATTCTACTTTTTTTAATTAAGAAAAGTTCATACAGATACAATGTATCCAGGATGTGTTTTAAACTAGAGATGGACAATATATTATGATAATAAAATAAAAGGTTGAGAAAATAAATATAAAAATAGAAATTTATGTAAGAACTCTAATTTATTATTTATATTTAGTGATATAGAGCTACTGTGATAATATTATGAGAAGTTTGTCTTCAAAATTAAGGAAATGCCTATCTGAAGTTGAAACCATTCATTACCTGCAGCGTGGTTAGAAATCTGGTGAAACAAAGTAATTCCTTAGTAGCAATTTTGAAGATGTTGTCCTAGACCAAAGTTTTAGTCATATATTTTATGAATTGATATTGTGGTTCATAGATGCTCCCATTTTTGTGATGATAATTTTGAACAAAATTAAACTGTCTGACTTTTTGACTCTATGCACACTGATTTATGGTATACTGTGTCTTGGAGTGTGCAAAATATTTGTGATAGGAACAAAAACATTATGCTCAGCTGTCAGAGAGAAAGAGGATTAAAATGATTATTTCATGAATTATTTATTGATAACTGATTTAATGTGAATATGATATCAAGGCTGGATAGTTCAATGTGTAATTACTCGGCAAAACAAATTCCTATTGTAGCTATAGTGTAGGTAATGTAATAATACATGTACTTAACTTCTGATCTTTTCTTGTAGAATCAGTATGGAGGATATAGAAGAGAGTTATTACTATTCTGACAGTGCAGAAAGTTTAGATTCCTATGACAAGGAACAGTTGGAGATTGCTTTGTACTGTAAGATTCACTTCGAGGTAAATTCGGAACATTCTGGCACTATTGAAGAGTGTGTGAATAATGATTTTGATATTTTAGTTGAAGGGAATGATAACACTGGGTACAAGGCTTCCGAAACCAATGCAGATTATGTTTTGAATAGAGACTTGGAGAAAAAGTATGAATGCATTGTGATTGATACAGATGATGGAAAAAGGAATAAATCTACATCAAAGAAGAGTTTAGACCTAAAGAAAGCTAATAAATCTAAACGAGCAACTGATGAGGTGAAGAAATCAAAGCAAATTCATTCATTATTGAGAAATGCTAATCATGGTCATGGATCTAGTCCTTCTGCTCTGAAAGATTCTGGGATTTATTCAGATGATTCAGTAGATGCCATTCATATTGACGATGACTCAATAAGCCTAGACAGTGACTCGGATAGTCAAGATTTAATCCTGGGAGAATCGTTCAGTTATGATTGTGATGATATTAAGATAAATGCTCATGCATTAACTCCACGGTATACTTATTCCAAGATGTCGGGGGAATCGGACACAGAAAATCCCCAGGACACTAATGGTAATCATATATTTTACTGAGATGTTGGTTTGCAATTGATCTTATAAAATAAGTTAGGTAAGAGATCATTTATATGTTTGGTACATACTGGCAATATGTTACTTATGTAGCCAGGGTTTTCCCTAGGATTGTTCAGCTAGGGGTCCTTGGACCCTGGTGTTAGATAAATTGGTCCTTAGTAAATTTGTAGGGTCCCAGATATGCAGTTTATACTTGACAAAGGCTTATTGTAGGGGTCCCAGGGATGCATAGTAAGAGGAAAATGGGAGTCCCTAGAAAGAAAAGGGAGTTGGGGACTCAAGATTTCCTTGTACCAAACTCTGGATTTGAACTGGTGATGTTACAATGCATCATTGAATCAGTCAACCTCGTCTATTTCGTTTCATTACCATCAAGAAGCTTCTGTCAGTGTGATCTAGTCATTATTGAAATTGTATTTGATTAACCTGACATTAGTTTGATATTATTTCAGATACTGAACACTGGGCTATCAATGAGGAAGACGTATTCAAAGATAAAGGTGTTACTCCACGTGGTAGATACTATAAACCAGTTAGATGTCATAACTGTAATCATGTTGGTCATCTGTCAAAGAACTGTCCGCAACCAAAGGTAAAATCTAACACACAACTTTCTATCAGCCAGCTTTTACTGGCTCACAGTGCCATCTCAAAAGATGCTACATTTATTTATATGTTTATTGTTTTCCTCCACAATGTGAATTCAACTAGGAGAAACACTTTAAGTTATTGTGTACATGTACTTAAATGAAAGCTTGCAACAACAAAAATAAATACATGCATTTATGTTTCAGAAAGTTTTTGTTTGTGCATTATGTGCAGAAGAAGGTCATGTATGCAGGAATTGTCCTCAATCACACTGTCACAATTGTGAGGAACCAGGCCATGATTCCAAGTATTGTCCTGCCCCTAGGAAGAGATGGAATAGATCCTGTCGTAGATGTTGCATGCCTGGTCATGATGAAAAAGTAAGTAACATGGCAAGTGAATTACGCTGAAACAAAGCAAAAGTTTAAGGGATAATTTCAATACAGTAAAACCTCAATAATAAGACCACACTAAGTCTTAGGACCCTTGAAAACTAGTCTGCATATTGAGGTAAAAACTGAAAATGGACTTGAAAATTTTGTTCTTAATTTTGAGGTGATCTTGTTATTGAGTAGGTCTTTAAGTGAGGTTTTACTTTATGTTATTATTCATTTAAGCTGTATTGAACATGATAGTATATCAATTGTGTGCATCCAGTGAAAGAGATTGAGCTTGTACTAATCTATATGGGGTTAAGTATTGGAAAAATCAAGGCCAATTTAAGGAAATGGGGCCAATAAGAGATCAAGCATTTTAATTGGTTAAATTTGAAACATATTTTAATAGGTGAATAAAAAATGACAATTCATCAAGTTGTTGTTGTTGTTGTTACTGGTCTTCGGGCATTGAGGTGGGCTAGGCAACTGCCTTCAGACAAATAACTCCGCTGATATGAAACCACTGGATGCAATACATAATATACTGGTAGAGATAGTGGAATGTTTATGAAGAAATTAATGTACTGTTTACTGTACTTTAAGTAGCGTCCAGTGTGGAACTTTACTAGACGAATTGATAATTACAACACCATTATTTGTGTTATCTTGTTTTATCATGTATTGCAGGATTGTTCAGAAATATGGAGACAGTACCATGTCACAGTAAGTATTCACTGTACAGTCTAAAGTTCCTATTTGAACATTGAAAATTACAACTGTATGTTCTGGCCTACCATAAGTAGTGATGGCGTGATAATCGAAAATAATAAAAAAATCGTCGCTAGACATCCAACATCGGCGACAATCAATTATGAACTACAATAATGGATTTAATTGGAAATTTTGACTTTCGACATCTGTAAATTTTGTCTTTCTTTTTCTTCAAGCTATAGATCAAATCTTTTTTAACATCCATACTTGTACTAATCTGTACATAGAAAATAAAATATTTTTTTTTTTCCATTTATTCTGTCAAATACAAATATACAAAGTAAACATACAAAAGCAAAATAAATTTATTGAATGATAAAATGTTCTTATGATATAAGAGTAAAGTAAAACCCCATTTATGTTAAATGTAGTTACAAAGAGATAAATGAACTTAACTGTCAGAATTTTTGTATAATGCATACATACAATAAAGTGTTCATTTCCCTAAATTGTTCTGTTTTCATTCACACAATGCTCAATCTTATCCGTTACTCGGTCTGCATTTTGACCCGAATGTAAGTGCTTACTGGAACACGTAGAAAACAAGGTAGTCAAACAAATTGTCTGCTGTTTATACCATTGGAACAAAATCATGTCGGACATTTGAGTCTGTCTGCGTTTGAACTCATCAGGGATGACCGTGCAGTCGAGTTTCTCACGAAAATAACGTATTGATCAGTACCAATAGCAGTACGTACCCCACCCATCTTCTCAATTATAGAGTCCCGGTTTAATCCATTTGTGCCGAAATTTTCATTTGCAATCGTAAATGACACTGATAGACTGAATCCACATTTGTTTCCTTGTTTTCTTGTGCAGTTTTAAATGTCCAAATATTCATGAAATAAATGTAAATATCACTTCTTTTTCACGTGTTCTGTGGCACTTGACATTTCTAAGCATTTGTAAACAAACCATGGGAAATTGCGTATGAACTAATTGTAATGTTTAATTTTTGACTCTTACTAAATTGTTGAAAATTGTTAAGATTTTCTTGATTTATGCTCATCAGATGTTCGCAAATGCAGATAAATTCATATTGCCACTGAAAATGTGTCAGACTCATGGGAACTATTTCTCTCGGTGTAAGGTGCTAACCACACTTATATTCAATACGTCACAAGATGTTCAATACGTCATAAAAATAATTACGTCACAATTTAGGGGATGTAACTCGTTATTATTTAGAAATAAAGGTATTTCCCCCTTACTTAGCACAAAAAGTGACAGGATAAATAGAATAATAGGTTAGTGACGTGGAATGAGAAAGTTTATCAGGCTTGGCTCTGATAGTTATCTGATAAACTTTCTCATTCCACGTCACTATTAAATGTATTCTTTGTATGTCTGTTATATACTAGTAAATCCTGTCATTGCAATATATGGTCTAACTGTATTGTTTGACAGTATGAAATTAATGCATCGGGTTTTTATGCTATAAAGTAACTGGCTACAAATTGTAAATAAATGAAATATTTCTAGTCTTGAAAATGTCATATAAGTCAAAAACTGAAACGAGATTAATAACTGTTTTATTTTAGCTTATGCATTTAATTTCCAACATATTAAATTTTTGAGTTATAAATAAATGAATATAAGTTTTCAAGGCTGAAAAAATCAACTGTGATAGCTTTGATTAAACAACCAATATATTTTGGTAGATTTTACCATGTGTTGCTAAGTATTGTAATGTATCATGGTGCGTTTAGGGTATATATCGTGACACCCTAACATCAAATACAGCACAACCTCTCCAGAGTGCCTTGCTCAAGTAACAGCTCCTCAACAACGTTATTAATTTTCACTCCGTGTAAGTGTACTACTGATTTAACTTTTCATGAGCAACAAGAGGTTGCCTTGTACTCGCACGTTCAGAGATATCTACATAATATGTTCTTATTTCAGATAACTCCAGGCAAGATCAATAAGTTTAAGTTACCAAGAAAACGTAAATGGATATCTTGTTACAACTGTGGTGATGATGGGCATTATGGACATGTAAGTTGTTACAAAAAGTTTTAACCTAACATTTAGTACTAAAATTTCCACTCTGCAGCTAACTTTATTTTTGTGAATACAGTTTTAATGATCAACTTGGGTATTTATATTGAACTTCCATTATATTGAGCAGCTTGGTATTTTACATTGAACGTCCATATGACATTATAATTTATAAACAAGGCCATTTGTAAGGTTTACACATTTAGTATTTATAACAAAGTAATTTTTGTTGTTGACCTCTGACCAAAAGCATACTTTTATTACACTAAACATTAATGCACAATGTTATGCCATATAGAGCTATGTTAATAAATTGATTGCTTGAACATATGTTGAAATTATTGGACTCAAGTATTGAAATTCTCGGACTCACCAACTGAAATTATTGGACTCAAATATTGAAATTCTTGGACTCAAATATTGAAATTCTTGGACTCAAATATAGAAATTCTTTTGATTCAAATATTGACTCAAATATCGAAATTCTTGGACTCACATATTGAAATTCTTGGACTCAAATATTGAAAATCTTGAACTTACGTACTGAAATTCTTAGACTCGAGTATTGAAATTCTTGGACTCACATATTGAAATTCTTGGACTCACATATTGAATTTTTTGGACTCAAATATTGAAATTCTTGGACTCAAATATAGAAATTCTTTTGATTCAAATATTGACTCAAATATCGAAATTCTTGGACTCGCATATTGAAATTCTTGGACTCAAATATTGAAATTCTTGGACTCAAATATAGAAATTCTTTTGATTCAAATATTGACTCAAATATCGAAATTCTTGGACTCACATATTGAAATTCTTGGACTCAAATATTGAAAATCTTGAACTTACGTACTGAAATTCTTAGACTCGAGTATTGAAATTCTTGGACTCACATATTGAAATTCTTGGACTCACATATTGAATTTTTTGGACTCAAATATTGAAATTCTTGGACTCAAATATAGAAATTCTTTTGATTCAAATATTGACTCAAATATCGAAATTCTTGGACTCAAATATTGAAATTAAGACAAATAAAGAAAACAAGAAGTCAATGAAATTAAGATGTTAAATATTTGTATTTTCAGGAGTGTGATGAAGATCGAATGAACAGATTCCTAAAAGTAAACTCGCCTTTCATCACAAGATACCAATTTGTCAGAGAATTCCGTGATGTTGTAAAATTAGGTAGGCTGTTTCAACATGTCCACTTTTTAGCCAAAAAATGTCAAATCAAGCCTTTACATACTACATGGAACAGATAACAAAACTGGCTTGGAAAAAAATATCAGCTTCTCATTCTGAAGGGCTAGTGAGCAGCATTTTACTCTTGCTCTGCTGTACAAAACTCTTGTTGTGCGTCTTCAGCAGTAAATCTAGTATTATTAACCTAGTCTGTATATATTCAGTCTTACTTAAGTCAACACTTGCACAAATGTTTATTTAAGATACATGAGATTTGTTAGTGGTGTTGGTTTCCTTGATCATAGTTTGAACATCCATTTATTAGTGGTTTTCTCAAGATGTGGATGTGGAAGGTTTTTTTTCACTACAAGTCGATGGTTTTACGTTGTTTTATCATTTACGATGCGAGTCTCTCGGACAATCGGCTTCTTTCTTCTGTTTACAATAACGTTAGTGTTCTTGTAACCAATAAATTGGTAAAGCTCCTTAATAAATATGTGTACCAGGAACTGCATTTGTCCAGTATGACTAGTAGGCGTTATCTAAACAACCTAATGATACAATGTTAATAGTGTAATTTAGTGAACTGATTTATTGTAACTTTGATTGCAGCAAGAAGTGATGATACAGTTGACCAGTCAGAGAATGCAAATCAAGATGGTAACTGGAAAAGTTTTGATGACATTGATGCTCATGTGAAAACTCTACGTGAAAGTAAGGGTAAAATGCACGTTGAAAAAAGAAGAGGGGATGGAAATAGCGCACAGACAAAGAAACCTTCACAGTATTTACATATGCTTAATAAATCAAGCAAGTCACTTACTGGTAGAAATAACTTTGACAAGATGTCGTTTACTATACAAAATGAACGAAGTTTGAATTCAGATAAGGAAAAGTTAAAGAAAAGTAAGACTTCAAAAGTAGAGGATAAAAAGGAAAAGTTAAAGAAAAGTAAGACTTCAAAAGTAGAGGCTAAAGTGGGTAAAGATTTGTCAATAATTGACCTAACTTGTAAGAATACAGATAAGGAAAAGTTAAAGAAAAGTAAGACTTCAAAAGTAGAGTGTAAAAAGGAAAAGTTAAAGAAAAGTAAGACATCAAAAGTAGTGGGTAAAGATTTGTCAATAATTGACCTAACTGGTAAGAATACTAGTAGGGTTAAAAATAGGAAAAGGAAAATAGATCCAGTTGACGATGGGAAGAATTCTATATCTTCAAAGGGATTAGATGAAGATTTTCCTAGGAATTTAAAATCAGAAAGTACTCCAAATCATTCAGGAAGAGCAGCTATGAGCAAGAAAATGAGAAAATTTGAAACTTCAAATAAACCATGTACTGACAAAGACTCGCATGTGCCCAAGCTCAAAATTAAGAAGTCCAAACAGCTTACAAGTATCCGAGAAACTAGTGATGTAAAAACAGTGGCTAGAGATGATAATCCTGTAAGTAATGCCCGAACAGTTTCTTACAATCAGACAGGATGTGGCATGTTAATAACAGCCAAAAGAACTCCTGTTAAAAGTTCTAGCAAGTCGTCAACAAGCGGTTGTGCAGCTGATGGTAACAAGAAGAGAAATGAAGGACCAAAGTTTACAGCAAATGATTTGTTTTCTCTCTGGTCAATTGACTCTCAAGATTCAAGGGATAAAAAATTTGATAGAACTGAACCAAGGCCAAGGATATCTAAGAAACATACAAGTCATAGAAATGACAACTATGCAGCAGATGATTTGTTTTCACTAGGGAAAATCAGCAAGATGCAAGATAATGGCGATGCAGATGCACCAGTGGAGGAAGATGATATGGATCATCAAGTTCATAACAATGAATGGTGGAATAAAGGCAAGAAAAGAAGAAATCGTCGAAGGAGGAACAATCAGAAATTCTGAGTTTTCAGTTTGCGATCATGTATTTAACACCATGCTTTTCTATGTTCAAGATGTGATACTGTTGGCATGTCGTTTGTTGCCAGTATGTTAATAGAAGCAATAAAAGCTTAAAGTCTGATAAATACCATATTGTGTCATTGCAAATAATTACCTTCATCAGGGCTTGCCAGATGTACAACTCAAATTCGCCATTTCTTTCATCGTATTTACCTAAATATTGATTTATAGGGGTGTTGTATACAACCTATTTACAGCGAGTTAAAATGATATCACATTATTTAAACAACCTTTCCACCCTATACCCAATATAATAGATAAATCGATAATGAAAGCCTTACCAATTGGGTTTATATATACTTGTGCAATTCACAAACAAATCTCAAGAGTGTCGCCTACTTATAGTTGGACTTTAATAATAGTAACATTGGGTTGGGACATTTTGACCTGGTTGGGACAGATTACAATACACTGTAGTTTGCCACGACAGAAAATGTTGGTATTTCAAACCACAACCACTCCGCATACCTCTAATGTTCTGCATTGGCTCGATGTTGCATAGTTCAATCAAAGATCAGGAATTTTTAAACTTAACCTGTTTTATAGGAAATGTTTACATAACAATCAATTGCACTTGAAACATTTTACAGGAAATGTTTTCATAACGGAGTACTGCACACTGGCTTGTGTTTTGTCTAGAAAATACCACGATATACCTAATCGATACAGGAGTTTCTAAGCTGAACTCTGAAAGGGGACCTCGGTGGATACGATAAAAACTTTACATGAAATAAAGAGAAATCAGGGGAGAATCATTTTACATGAAATAAAGAGAAATCAGGGGAGAATCATACTTTGTCCTAAGAGAACAACACCGATAATTTGAGAAGACAGAAACAAACCAAGACTATAAGAATCCCAATTTTATTATCCATTGTGGCATAGCAAAATGACATACATAATAAATAGCATTTCAGTCCAATAATAGGACAAATTAAAAATGGACAAGCTTGTTTGATGAATTATTTGTTCAATATTTTTAAATCAATGAACTTACAAAAAATACTTTTAACACATATTTAACTACTTAGCATGGATATACCTAGCACTTCAGTACATGATCAGTGAAAACATAAAAGACCAATTACCAAACCAAAAAATATTGGTATCCGAAACAATGGATGAAATATAAACATATTTTGTGTATTTCAATATCGTAACAAAATCAATTGCTCAGTATAAGCAGCTTAAAACCTGGTACAGATTTGAAATAACTTGCGTAACGATAATAATCACACGTCAGTTAAACATTTTGGTTTTAGTCCAGTTTATATAAATGTGAATTTATACCCTAGTTGCACAATTACGGACAACCAAGAAAATTGGAAACAAGTTGAACAGAACAAAATCTTGCATAATTTAATTAAATGCACAGAAAATAAAATACAAAAATCTTGGTTAACCAACACAGAACCATCAATGTTACTATAGCAACTTGTTGTTCAACCAGTGAAATAAATGCATACATGTTTATGTTGTTTAATGAACCCCAATTAGTTCAGACTTGCCAAAATAATTCGATATATGCAAATATTGCCATATGTTGCCTGCCTTTCTACTTTCACTATGTGAGCAAAATAACTGACATACATATAATAATAGATCAATATCTTAGTGCAATACTTACAGAGAAGCTTCCGACATGACTGATAATTTAAGCTGTATTATAAATAACAATGACGTATCTACAAATATGTTATGTTTTAAGGCACTTGTACATATCATACATAGTAAATCAGTATTTTTTAATGTAGACAAATTAACCTACAGAATGGGCTTAGGCCATGCCGTTTTATATTTTTGTTAAGCATCCTTGAGAACCTAGGTTTCAAGTTCTTTGAGCAAAAAAAACAAGTTTAGAAAATCACCAAGGGAAGTAACTGCTGCATCGTGTTTAAGTATGTTTTTGCAAATATTTTATTAACTTGCATGTTTGAAAATAGTGAGTCTGTTTTTGTGTAAGACTTCTAATGTTTTATAAAGAAACAAGTTGTTTAATTATATTTATATCATGTTTACCTCATTAAAACATTTATAATCTAGCTTTGTGTTTTTTCGAAACAACCCGAATAGGTAGCTAGGTTTCAGGAACCAAGGGTGACGCTTAACAAAAATAGAAAACAGTTTGGCCTTAAATGTTGGGGTATATACTCGTCATTGTATTCAATAGAACATAATGAAGGAGAAAATATGGTTCTGATGTCAATTTAAAAATTCTGTTCTTACTGCAAACAGTTATGATGAATATTTTGGTAGAGCAACATCATTATGTCAAAACATCATACAAGATTTCGTCTCGGGTAAGCAAAAGATAAATTTTATTTTCAAAATAATCAAGCATTTTCTAGATCATAAATTGTCCCTTTACTTTACAATGTAGTCATTCCCCTCTTATAAAGTAACAAACTTGAATCCCTTCTAGAAAAATCTAATAGACTAAATGAGCAACTATATTGAGCTCATTTTTAGCACTATTTGTTCATACAAGTAAAAAAAACATTTACTAAATATAACAACAACCTGTATAAATTATGCAAAACACAAATAGCTGCATTTGTAGCTGTATACTTAAAGGTTCATAATATTATTTATTTGACAAATTATCCTTAGTAATAAATGAGAAGTCATGCTAAAGGCCTTCACACAGATGTACTCTACAACACGGAATTGTCACTTTTCTCCCATGTTTCCCAAAACCACAAAAACAAGTATACAATACAGGTATTTTCTATTCTGACCTATGCGCCAAGTTAATGCAACCAACGGAAATACCTGCATCAGGCTTGTGTCTTGCAATTCCATGAAACTATTAAGAATCAAAGGACTGGAAGTCCTAAAAACTGGCTTGTTGAAACAAAATATGTGTATAAATAGGAGGAAAGAGTGTACTGTAAAGAAACTGCAAGGCATGTAAAAACCCTGTGCTCCTACACAGCACTTTGATTCCACTGCTGTTACATTCACATGCTGCTTTATGACGCATTATATTTTGATATTTTACCTTTTTAACCTTTCTGATATAGCCAATGATCTAGTTGCAGTAAACGAAATCGCCATTTTTCCACGATACTGTATTTCATTGGTTGGCATGATCACGTGACTACTGAGTTTTTAATAGACAGGTATTTTCCCGTGTAAGAACCAATTAAATATGTACACAATATATGACCTTTCGTGTCGAGGGAAATTTTGATTATCAGCTAATCGGTCTTATTCATGTCATTTAGCATTTACAGATGGCAGAGTTTCATTCTTTCATCAAGGATTGTACTGATACGTATTACAAATATTGTGGCAACTTTTTCAAGTACCACAAAATGCTGAGTTAACAGAATGACACATTTTAAAATATACGCAGATTTCCCATCGACAGCTGTATAAATTGGCCTTAAATTACCACACATTTACAGGCATCGGAATAATGTTGGCATGCCGACGAAATGCTTGTCACTTATTTTTTATTTATTTTGTTTTTCTAGCAATTTACATTATTCTATGACAGTGAGAACTGTCAACTCGGTGCACAGTCGCATTCTCTTTATGTACACATGTTTACTGTGTCCTACTTTGAGGACATAAGCATGTTGTTGCAAGCAGCTTGCTGATTGGCTATGGAGGCATGACGATTTGCCTGTCTAAAAATAGAAAATATCAGTTTCCGCGAGAGCTATAAAGCAGAGGGTGATTACATAAAGGTTTCAGAATAAATGCCCGATGCTGAAGGAGAGTATATTCATACGCACATATTAATACATCAACATTTCGAAATCCAATACCATTTTTATAAATATATTAAGAAAAAAATATTTTCTATACAAAACAAAGCAAAATGCAGATGTGATATTTTTATATCAGGTTTAACATCATCGAAATCGTTGGACAATTTCTAGTTCATGTGTTGTCCGACATATGCCAAAATGAGCCTATCTTGAGTTGCTATGTTTGAGTACATAAACCAGCCACACTTAGGCACGCTGGTTAAAAAGTTACAGTACAATATTTAGAGAATATCTGTGAGAAGGCATTAACATATCATTTTCTCAAAATTATTACTTCGTATATTTTGATAGGAAATAAGACCTTTAAGAAATATGTGAAACATTTGTATTATCATTTTTATTGTATGCTGTATCTATTATTATCCACCAAAATGTTACAATATAAAATGACTGAATTAAGAATTAAATATGTTATTAAAGTCACTGTTTATTAAAAAGAATACATGTATAATGTAATCATAATCTTGAGTATTTTATCAACATTATAATTCTTGCCAGCAAGTTTTATACATAATGGTTGCCATCGAACACGAAAGGATATGTAATTACCAATTTGAGCAAATAGTAAAATTGTAGTTTACATAATATTCAATAAATGGTTATACTATTCATATATTGTATATATCAACTTTCCAAGACATTCCAGAACAAACGTTTTAGTGATCTTAAATCATTCACATTTATCATAATCAATTGTATTAGAAGTTCCCAATTATATATTCACTTTCAAAACTTATGGTTCAAAAATTGCAGTACTTGAAAAACATACCAGTTAAAAAAAACTTAAAAAGTCTGTCTGCAGATAACTTTTTTAAACATATTGGTTTTTGCCAGATATCTATAGATCTCACAGAAGTATGGTATAAATTAATAATAATAATATATATCTTTGTTCAATTTGATTCTTATACATATACATGTATATATATATTTATATATAGCATCAGTTATAAAATATTACTTGCTAATCAATAAAATCAAAACTTCAGAATATTGAAAGTAAAAAGCTGGTCCTCAGAGCAAGACCCTGAGGTCTTTGTTCAAATAATGACTAGATGAAAGTATGGCTCCCAGTTCCCTTGTGAAGTACTGCATGTAGGATATGCAGTGTGAAATCCCTAGGAGACTACAGTGGATTCAATGTAGAACTTAATACCCTGGGATCCAATCATGGCTAAATGTGTATTAAATGTTTCATAAAATTGCACTGAAAGAGAAAAAACACACTTTTTAATCAAAGTGGTCAAATATATGAATAATGTTTGACCTGCAACATATGATATTATCACTGAATAAGTGATCTAATAATCTCCAATTAAAAACCTTTAGCAGTAGTGTTGCAATACTTCAATTTTTCTGTGATTTAAAAATCTGTCACAAAGTAACCAATGAAAACACTTTATATGATTACCAGACGTGCATCTTAAAATGCTCATAATTGAAAACCATGTCAATAAATATTTAATTCAAATTGCAATAAAGGTGCATTGAACTTGCACAATACAATTGAAAACTAAATACATATACAATTTTGTACTAGGAGAATATGACTATGGCTGTTCTCCGTGTATGCATGATTCATGCTCCGCGTCCATATCCAATTCTGCTGCGTCTCCTTCACTTGTATAGGAACTTTTCACACATAGTGCGATTTGTCACGGAGGCGGACAGAATTGTCAAATATGAATTTCTACAGTAGCAATTTTTAAGTGCACAGACATAGATGCGGAGCACGGACGTGGACCACGCCTACATAGAAAAACGGCCTTAATCAGGTCTTACCAACAACAGTGAAATATGTTAAGCAGATGAAGACAATATGGAGACATCAATTCCTCTCTCAGCTAAATCGATATCGTCTGAATCCTGTAACAAAAAACCAGACCTGGGGTAATCATAATCAGTAATCGTATTCAGCTGTAATTGATTACAAAATTTGAAGTTATCAGATGTTATCATGGTTCAAGAATATTTTTGATTAATTGTAATTGTAATGAAATCAATTACATTGTGAAAACAGGTGTAATCATGATTACAGTCATCTTGATTACTTTATGATTACATTAATGTTTTAAATGTTTTAAAGTGATAAACTTACATATATATTATAATATAGATCCTGAAAACTAGAACAGAAACATTATTGATTGAAAATGTAGACTGACCTTTTTAAATTGATATTTTTAAATCTTTATTTATCAGTGTAAGCTAACTTTTAATGAATTTGCCACAAATGCTACATCTTTCTAAGAATCATTTTTAAATTTATTGAATAAAAACACATGCAATCCTTCCATATATTTCTGAAACAGCTACACTTTCTTTTTAAAGTGAGAAAGTTTAGCACAGCAAATGCCACATTCATCAAATCAGGGCCTACCCATCTGAATCCATTTTGTGCACGAAATAAATGATGAGTACTGGAAAGACGTTTTTAGAATGCAAATCGCCATCCCTGATGAAATAATATCAGTATCAAACTTTCTTCAATTAGAAATAGTTAAAAGTTGATCAAGTGATTTTTTCAAAGAAATGTACAAGAAATTTATTCACAGCAAGGATATTTTACTACTGATCATTAATTTGAAACCATAAAGTTGAACTAACAGCCACAAAGACATTATTATACTGCCCAGTCACTAGGTCACTAGCAATGCTTATTCAAACTTATTCAAAGACTTTGACTGAAGAAAAATTCTGAATTTTAGCTTAAATCACACCAACTTCCTTTTTAAGAAGTGTGAATTCACATCATCTGAAGTCATGAATGTTGTAAACAATGCCATGCAACAAAAACTACACATAGCACTTCTATAGTAAGGAAGACATAGGCACTTATCTTGTAATACAAAAATGTATAATTACGATAAAATTTGTGTCATACAATTTTGTAAAAATTCTGTCCATAGCACTCACTGGTATAAATAATGAAATGTCAAAGTAGTAAATATTGACCCTTGGAATACAGCAGGGGTGGATACAGGATTTTCAGTTGGGGGGGGGGGGGGGCATAAGTTATAGCTAAGGTTACAAGGGGTGATTCCCCCTTGTCCATAGGGGCTGGGGGGTCATTGGTGCTTTCTTGCTGGTTCTCAAGAAAAATCTACCAAAAGTTGCTCAATTTATCGCCATGATTAACAGATGTATTGTATGTTGATAGGGTAGGAATTTTTCTTTTTCGCTTTTCTTTATTGCTTAACAAGCTTGCCAGATTTTAAGGGGTGGGGGCGTCTGCCAGTGCCCCATCCCCTGAATCTGTCTACGGTATGTATAGTGTACAGATTAAATATGAATCAATACCTGAAATACCACTTCACCTATTGTCGACACAACTGAAAGGTTTGGCACAAAACCATTTTCATTCAGTTTTGATCAAAAGGCATAATGCATAAGTTATAATGCACTGAATCGACCATAGTATTACCTGAATCACTTCTGTTAGTTGACTTAGTTTCATCTTCAAACTTTGTATCTCATCAATAATTTGCGAGAATAAATCAGCATCAATGACCACAACATCACGACCATTCATTGTCATAGTTGTAACTTCTGGTTGCTGTATGGTAGGCAGATCATAACTTATCTCTGATCCATCAAGGAATGACCTAAGTTGCGTAAATAACAAATAAGTACTGTAAAAACAAATTCTACATTACCAATAATATATTGGAATTTAATGTTGCTTTCCAAAATTTTAATGTAACATAGAAATAAATTATTAAGACATTCAAAATCATGTTAACAAATTTTGATCATTAATTTAATTATTAATACAGGGTAGTGCATATCAAAAAGCCAAAACTCAGGGCTAATCAAGCTTTGTTAGTGTCAACAATTCTGTAAATATTCCTGAACTGGAATAAAATATACTAAAACACAATTCTCAATACAAATACATGATAGGTCAAGCATTCTGTATACATGTACTGGGTAACTATGTTGTCTGGGACAATAATACACTAACTTACAATTATAACAACGGGCATGGGTGATCTAAATATTGTGAAGTTAAAATATAACACCCATCTATAAACCAGGAATCCAATAGGCAAATTGGCATAACTATGGTATTTACTTATTTTATTCTAGAATTAATTTAAGATGATAGATACACTGTAAATCAATCTAATAACGTAAAACAATAAATAATACAAAAGATGTTATAATTAAAACTTGAAAATTTTAAACATGCATTAATTTTAGGGGACTTTAGTATAAGCAAAAACTGTAATTAGTCCAACTAATAAGTACATGTATAAAACGTAGATCTCCGATTTTTGAAAAGTTGACAATGATTGCAACTAAAGTTTTATGAGAAATATGGAACTTCCGAAAAATATATATACTCAAGGGAGATGAAACATGATATGATTACGTTTTCAATTAAGTCAACATATTATCATAATCAGCTGCTAAGGCAGAAAACCAATAATTAAATCAACACAAAAGTATGGGTAAAGTAAAGCGCAAAATTTACTATGCAGCTACGCAATAAAACGTCTCATTACCTTAAGACAGAGTGTAGAAAGATACCAGTTGATAACAGAATTGAATAATAGATGATGAAGATACTGTTCCATTGTTTCATCACAATTTGTTTGATTCATTACGGGCAACATGTGCCTAACTTATATAATGGCTGTATATTACAATTATTTATTACACATAGAGTAGATATAGCAACCCCAGCTGATTTTTTAAAACTTGTCTGTTATTGTAGCCCTACTAATTTAGTTGATGAAAAAGAGCTTGTTAAAAGAAACTAATAACGCTTTAAATCTTTAAGATATCTCAATTAGAACTAAAGTTATGATACCTTTAAATTATGGCAAAACACAACATAGAAACAGGTAAATATTTAGCAATTAGCAAATCAATGTTTAAGTTCAGTCATTTAATCAATCTCCAACTGAACAAATAAAAGCATGCAGTGCAGATCATAAGCCATTATAAAAGAGTCTTTCCGAGCAAGAATCATGCAAAAAGCAATACTAAATGCACAACATGCAAACAAATTCTTTGTTCAATTCATGGAAAGGTACATGTAGGAAGATGTAAATGAATCAAATGTATGTATAAAATATAATAAAGTAAAACATAATGTATAAAGTAAAATAAAGTAAAACTGAAAATTAGTAATGCAAGTATGTAATTAATATATAACAAAACACAATATTAAAAATATACTACATTGTAAAAGGTTTACCGGGTAAAGGTGGTTTTAGTAAAAAACAACTTAATCATTTCAATTAAAAATTACTAATCAAAATATTAATAAAACAAGTTAATGCACAGTACTCCAATACCAATATACAGTGGACTGGGGATATGTTGACAACTGAAATCAACATCGCAGTACATGTATCAACAAATTCATTTCACCGATTCAATAATTTGTTTTTTTCATTACTCTCATTTCATTATTATAATTGAATTATAATAATGAAATGAGAGTAATGAAAAAACCAAACGTAATAACATTCCTGTGTTATAAAAATATTCCTTCAATATTACACACCAGTAAATTTATATGATTCGCTGTACCTGTGAACATTTACCAACATTATGTTGAGCAATTCTGTCCAAAAAAACAACAAGAAAGGACATAAAAGAACTGATAAAGATACTGCAGTAGATTGGGAGAAAATTGAGAAAAATCCACTGCATATGTAAGTATTAAGTTACTGTGTTTAACTGTCATCATCAACAAACCAAACATGCCACACTGTTATTAAAAAGAGGCACATGCAAATAAAAAAATAACCAAGGCAAACTTAGAAACTTTAATGCATGATGAAGAGTGAAATCAAATAAATAAAACCAGTGTTCGGTTAAACAAGTTGTGAACCTGAACCAACAAAGGTAAAAAGGCACCGCAGTTTGCAAAATGCAATGAAATGTTACAGTTTATATGTAATAGCCAAGGAAAAACAAAATTCATCTTACCTAATTAAAACCTTACCTATGTTCAGTGGGTGTTCCAACAGAATTTTGACGAATTGCCAATCTGATTTTATCCAAATCTGAGGTGGACTCAGTTCTTTTGTTTGACTCACTGAGTCTGTCTATCGAAGCTAATGACTGTCTATGTTCACCTTCTAATCCAGAAAAATCAAATTGAAATTGAAATGTATCAGAGCAATAATCTACACGATTTTTCATACTTTCACCCAGACGTTTTGAAAAATCGTAACTACTCCCCAAAGCAAAATCAACAGAATCAAAAGCAGCTAAAGGCGCATTTAGTAAGCTAATATCATCACCTAGTATAGATGAACACACGCTTTTTGTTCTATCCAAACTTATTGCCATAGATTCTAAATAATCTAAACTGTCGGCTGATTTCCATGACAACCCCTTTTTCCGCCGAGACCTCGAGTTACCTTTCTTCAAGCTAGATTTCAAAATTAAGCTTTCTGAACTGGCATTTACATGAATTGGCCTCGACTTTTCAGAAAATAAATGACCTTGACACTCACCATGACAATGACAGGTGTTGGAATGGTCCGTTAATGGTCTATATCCATGTGAATCACAATGTTTTGAATCTGTTTCTGAAAGCCTACAAGAACTTTGTTTACAAACTAACTGATCGGTTTTCTTTTTTCCATCTAATTCAGCAGTACTTGTATCTTCTGCTATTGAATCCACACGTGATTCAAAGTATTGTGAATAATCATCACATGCATTATACGTTTTCTCTGAGTTATCACAACCTTTGAAACCTTCTACAACAATACCACTGTCAGAAGTTGAGACTTTTCCATCCAGAGGATTTAATAACTTTGAGATTTCTGTTTGGGACTCGATATCATCATCCAAATCACACTTGACATTTTCAAGGCTTTTACGATTTAACACAAAACATTCATTGGCTTCCACAGTTTCAAAACTAGTACCATTTTCAATGTTTTTATTTGCATCCTTACTAAGATGATCCAGACTAGTCTGCTGACTTTTATTGATGCAATTTTCGCCATCAGTCTGAACAAAATGACTGTCTTCAGTATAGACTGTGTCACTTAAATCTTTCTGTATCGGAAAATCAATAACCAGCTGATTATGCTTATGTGAATAAGTGTGTCCATTCTTGTGAGAGTCTTTCTTCTTGTCTCTGGGACGTTTTTCACGATCAGGCGGGACATCATGTCCAGTTTTAGAGTAGCATGTACCCATTTCTCAGCAATACTCTTGTATCATTCCATCTGAAATTTACAAAAGACACTTTCAAATTTTACAACATGTGATACCTGATTTAGCATCATTATTTCTGAAACGTCTCAAATATCTCTTTATAATAAGGCCAGTAAATGATGTGTTGATGATATGTTGAGTATGTTATTATAATTTGATCAACCATTTCCACCTCCCCCCCCCCCCCGATCATAACAAGGTGATAAGGTCCTATATAATGTTTATATATATTTCTAACCCAACAACCCACCAACCACCTGTGGTCTGCTTATCGTATATGGATGTTTTAGTGCAGTTTTCATAAATGGCCAAACATCACAGCAGAATAAGTAACTATTTGCCATGCCATTCAGTAAAATTTAAACTAAGTAGATTTCTGAAGTTTGTAGCAATTTATACACTGTAAATTTAGTTATGCAAAAGTCAACATAAAATACAATCTAGGTTTATCAGTAGTGTAGTAATGTAAAGACAATGGACAGTGTAATTACACTGAAAATGGGTGTACCACCATAAATTGGCAAAACGTGTTATTCGACGTTATTCGATGGTACAATTTGTACCTTCATTCATGATAAAATACATTCATATGTTTTTGCGGATAGCGACTGTTCTCATTGGTCAGCTAGCTGACCAACCAGAAAATCACATATATATATATAAACAAAGAGGTTTTCCCAAAACAGGAAATACTTTATTGTAAGGCACATTGCAGATTATCTTGCACTAGCCTTCATTACTTTCTTTTTTGTAATGCAATTATGAGTACTTCATGTATTTACATGTACTCAAACAATAAATAACCATTGTACCTCTACATGAAAAGCCACAACAATAAAATAAGCATTGGCAAGCAATTAGTATCATAGTGAGTAAATGTAACTAACTAAATGTAAATTGACTCACAGACACATTATTTTATATCTACCTCTTTACCCATACTCGGTTATAACCCAGGCTATTCATAACATATACGATACCCTGGGAAAGCAAACTGTAAAAATCTCATGCTCATGAATAATTAATGAGGTGAATTCCAGCCACTTGATTGGCCACATGACACACACCTCATGCAATACGGAAACTGGCGAGGAGTTAAGGCTGAAATTGCGGTTCTGAGCAATCCAATGAGATCGTGGCTTTCAAATCATGTAAGGCAGGACATCAGAAATGACAGCCTCCATGCATGAAAACGAGGGAAATTTGAAATTAAGGAACTCAAACCATTTCAATGCGGTACAATCTATTTTTGGTTACGCCAAAACAAATTGCAGATTTTTTTCAATGGTTGCTGCCTTTTTGTCGAATCTGCTGATAGCTCTTCACAAAGGAGACTTCTTCTTTTTTGTTTTCGTCCATTTCATTGGTCAAGAAATGCTTATGAATAATCAATATTCATGCATTACGAAATTTCGCTAGCCAATTTGCCCAATGTATCATACATGTTATGAGTAGTCTGGGTACCAAGGATGCCTCTTAGCATATGCTTTCACCATTAGTAATAAAATGGGTATAAATGTATATTCAATAAAGAAAACCTGGACTTACAGACAAACAGCATATGACTGTAGGTTACTGACCAGTGGTTAACAATACAAGTAGAAAACATTACAACATTTATAAGCATGACCTGTAAATATAACATGTTAACAAACACAGAAGTCATCAAATATATGAATAGGACGGATGAAGATCATGTATGATGATGTATAACAAACTTTTAATTCAACATTAGAAAACTGTGAACACATAAAACATTAGTGACTTCAATAATAACATTGTCACTTTACAGGATTACATCAATAAAATGTATACTGGTACCTGTCTTGTCAAAGTCCGCTGTAGAACATTCAAATACATTCAGGTTGAGTATTTGAAAGTTCAACAGCAGACTAAGATAAGCTGTGTACCATTTATTGATGTAATCCTGTAAAGCAAGATGTCACCTTTTCAAATTGTGGAAAATAGAAAATTCAATATTGCGCTTAGTTTAATATAGCAACTAAATCTGTATTTAGACACAAATTTAATGATTTAAGGCAGGAACAATATCTGTCATCTCTAGAAACACATCTCATCATACCGTAACTTGATATGATAAACTAATAATGCATTTTATAACATAACATATGGTGTAGAGTGGTAATAACACCCATGCATTATTTTTGATATTGCACTAGTGAAATAACAACTCATGTGCGTTACGTAGACGCGCTCAAATGACGTTGTCATTGTTAAATATTAATTTTGTGCAAAGTTTGATATTTTATTTCATTGAAAATTTATGTCTTGTTAATTTGAATATGGCAGATTTGAACTCGTATCTTGTGGCTGAAAATTGAAAAAGACAATTGTCGGAACTACGTTTTGACATATGTATCAGCTTATTTTACCAAATACCAAATTACACATGTCATACTTCTCTTGCATATAAGGGGTTTAAGATAATGTTTAAGCAAAAATCAGCCGTTTCAGCTGTTATGTCATAAATAGAATCTTACATTAGTGTTCATTTTTTATTGATTTTATTAAACTTGTCATCTAAAACTCGACAAAAAGCCTCGTTATTATCTTTTTTAGAAGACTCGTTTAATAAATTCAATAAATAATGACCATGCACTCATATAAGATCCTCTATGTATTTAAAGACATAACATACTAAGTAATAAATGAGCATTCATTATTAATATAACTCACTTTCATTCTTCTATGGTAATCCTAACATTGGAAGAATAATCACATACACATCTTGCCACACAATAAATAATGTACTAAGGTATCTGTCAAATCATACTATGTAATGTATAATCCAAGAAATAAAACCAAATTCTATAACACGGTCAAAAGCTGTATCACATCAGGACAATTTCCTATCCTATTCATACTGCATTATAAGCAACTATAGCATATTTTTCAACATCACAAAATTAACTGTGAAGTTGACTACTCCACTTTCACAAGTAGCCTGAATAAGTCACAATGTAAACTGTGAATGTAATGTAATTGTACTCACAATATAAAATAACACACCTGCTTGTAAGAACAGTCAATATGGATCAATACAGCATTGTGTGAAATCAACAGTAAATTGATCTTTGTTTACAAAGGTTCTCTTCTATGGTAATCTCAATGTTCCCATCAAAATTCTTTCTCTTCCTATCTGGATAATCAATGATGAGTCACATTTTAAATCTGAATCAAACGATCCAAGTTCAGCAAATACAAGCAGACTATTGAGTATTAGATGTTGGACCCAAGTTCAGCAAATACAAGCAGACTATTGAGTATTAGATGTTGGACGGTGTTAAATGTATGAATATGTAAGACTGCCAGAGTTGGACACTTAACTTTTCCAACCTGGTAATCCACAGGACAAGCGAATATCAAAATCAATTAGTCCTCCAGTAAATTAGGTGGTCCAGACAAGACAGGGATAGTGACCAGTTCTAGAAATAAGGTAGAAATAAGGTGGCAGTTTTACGTACATTGGAATAAGTAATCAAAGCACAAAAGTGCTGTGGGACGGTACCACTCGTCTCTGTAGCCAAGCTGGCAACTCGTTGCATACAAGTTTCCGTTTTGTAACTTTAAAAGACAGTTTTATAATATCAAAGTATGTGTAAATAGGTAAGATGGTTTGTATGGAATATGAAACAAAACTAAAACATAAGACAGAAATGCGAAAAATAATAAAAAATTATTGAAAAATAATAAAAGATCTTCAATCCGACTTGTTCTAGAAATGCTAGATTTTCAAACCGAAATAAAAGAAAAATGGTCAGTAATAATGGTAGAACCTTAAAATTGTAAAACAAGTGAAATGTTTGTCACGATTTTAAATAAATTAAATACAAAGATATCAGACCCTTTATGTAACGTTTGTGGATATTTAATTATAAAATGACATATCAAATTATATCAGCACAGACTTAGAGTAAAATCAGAATGCCCAGGCATAAAGTTATGATATCACTAGCTTGCCATAGGTTATGAGTTATCTTGTTGTAGTGGGGTATTTTCCAATTAATTTTCCAAGCACAGAGTGAGGTGTACCTTAATAAGAAAGATGACACCGATAAGTTTCGTAGTGGAGCACAACAAGACCAAATCTAGACCATATCTACGATAAATCCAAAACTGTAAACGGTGTCGGCTGTTAATGTGTATTTCGTGGTGGTGTTTTCTTGGTGTGGATTTACTGTCCTAGTGTTGTATTTGAAGACTAGATATTGCAAATAGCTGGGGCCATATTGTGGAGTTCACAATTCAAGTGCAAATCTTGTAGTTTTACTATAGAATAAAGAGGGCGCAAAAGCACTGGGCCGACACCAAACAAACTTGTGTGTATTAATACATTGCTCTGAACTCCACAGAAACAGTTAATTAGTTCACAAACCACTTTAGCAGGTCACCTTTTCAACATTTCATTTTATTGAAACGTTTATGATATTATTTTGTTTGCGTAGTAATTAGGCCGATGTGGACGTTTTTGACATGTTACCGGCTTTCAGTCTTTTTCGTGTTTTGAAAATGGGAACCAATTGTTGTATGCCTCTCAAATTGCCACTACTATAGACGGTATCTGAGTGGTACCGTCCAAAAAAGAGCAATTGGTATGAGGCTGTTTTCCCAACATATTGCTCCTCCTTTTTGTACTTCAAATTTGAATTTGCCACTGCTTATGTCTAAAAAATTAACTAGTCCTTTGAACTGTTCATCTGCCAATGCAAGATATTCCTGCAGTGATTTAGGGCAGCATAGTGTTTGTGTCGACTACTGACTGCATGTTGACAGATTTATGCACTTCTATCATAACCCAATTTTGGTACAAAAGCAGTTACAAAGGTTTTTACACCACACCCATATATATCACATACAGACTGACACACCACACCACCCCCATATGTATCACATACAGGTTAACACTCACACCACACCCATATATATCACATACAGATTCACACTCACACCACACCACACCCACATATATCACATACAGATTCACACTCACACCCCCCCCATATGTATCACATTCAGATTCACACTCACACCACACTCAAATATATCACATACAGATTCACACTCACACCACACCACACCCACATATATCACATACAGATTCACACTCACACCACCCCCATATGTATCACACTCACACCACACTCAAATATATCACATACAGATTCACACTCACACCACACTCAAATACATCACATACAGATTCACACTCACACCATACATGCATAAGCATCATATACAGATTAACACTCACACCACACCCATATGTATCACATACAGATTCACACTCAGAAGTCCTGATATAATAATCATATGATATGTGATGATAAATAAACATGTTCTGAATGATAAAATATCATCAATCATGATAGTGAATCTGCTGTGCATTTGTAGTTTAACTGAGTAGCAAAATGCAACACAATGAGAATGCTGCCATCAGCATCTTTGTAGCACCTGTATTATATTAATATTGACTGATACTTATTGATGAAGATAAATTTAAAACAGATGATAAAAATTGCATGTAGTTAAGCTTGTAATAAATTAATCTGAAGTTGGAAAATCATAAGAATATTGCTGTTAATTTAGCTTTATGAACTTGAGGTAAAGTAGACATTTTCTCAATGTACTGTAAAACCAATTGTCTCAGATATCCAGATGATTTTTGTAAAAACAAACCAGAAGGACTTTGATAAAAGCTTTGACAATACAGTAATATGCCAGAAACAGTAAGTCACTACTCAAACAACAGTGACTGTATTGATCATATTGTTGGGAAAAGGAAACCAAACATTTCAACAGACACAACCACGTCAAGAGTGCTTGGAGATCGCCTTTTGTGACAAATATAACAAAATTTGACAGGGAGTTTCATGTTAACAACAACTTTTTACAATTTTCACAAACTTCTGCATGCTAATTAACATTGTCACACAATGACAACAACTTTTAACGTACAATAAATTTGTCTGGCTTTGAAATGTCACCAGGAATATAATTAACTGATTTACCAACATATTTCCGACTCATCTAATATTATACAGTATACTGATACAGTATCCAATTTGCAACAAATATAAGACTTAAATTATGCAATGAAATTCCTTATACACCTATTTCCTTCTACAGCAAAAGTGTTCAGGTATCATGTAAAATTACTGTTTACTGTTTATTTACCAAAACTGTAGCACACCATTTTATGCAAACTTTCTATCTAGTATCTATGTGTTGGAGTTTTACATAAAATTTCAACAGTTCGTTCATTCGTTATTTATGCTTATAAGGTCATCAGTCACCATGTACATGTAGGTACTTATAGGCATTTTTGTTGACCCCTAAATCTCAACAGTATTTTGGTATATATAATTTATGGTGGTCAGTTGACCAATCCAGAGCCCTGATTTACCAACCAGTACTATCCTATATTTATATGCAAGGGGTTGATAACTTGACCCCAAGTGAATCTGAGGTGGAGGACAACAGGGGTTCCACTAAGTTCTGAATCTCAAGCATTTTGACAATTTTTGACTGCATTTTACCATTTTATGGTCAAATTAGCTGTAATTTAGAGAAAATTTTACCCTTCAGTCAGAATCCTGAGGGTCAAAATGTGACTTTTTGGAAATTCCAGGGGTCAAAGGATCAACTCACGGGTCAACTGGAACCCCTGGGACAAATAACTAAGTGTATACTATATAATTATAAGGTATTGTTTCAAATACACATTAGATAAGTAGATTGTTTAAAAATGGAGATGGAAGAACAATTGTATCTCTTCCAGCCAATGTTCCTGTTGAACTGGTATATCTATCAAATAGATGATGCATAATTGTATAAAGAGATAAATTACAAGTGTGAGTAAAATATTCAGTCTCAAAGGAAATATTTTGCTGACTTATTGGAAATAACATTACAATAAAAAGACAATAATTTCAATATTACTGGTTTTCACTTTTAAGTTTGATATTTTACCACTTGTTTTGACACATAAATATCATTTTAATGTTACATATATATACAAGCATTATGTTGTATTTAATACGTATATACACATGTATAGATTCTAGAAAGTAAAATCTACAATGAACACGATACATATAGACTACAAGTATACATGTATAATTATACCACCACAGTATCATATTCAAAATTGCACGCATGAAACATGATATAATGTTAATTAAATTATGAATATTTACGACAATGTTCACCACCCGACAAGGTGACAGGTAAGTTCACAGTATATACAAGAGCTATATTACATGAGTTTATAAAGATGAAATATAAACTTACCGACAGTGAGTATGCGCTCTCAATGCATAGTTTTCCCTTTTCTGAAAAATATAATAAAATGTATGACAAGACATTTTGTGATGATTTACATAATTACATGTATACATAATATTGTACTTAGAAACATGTACAAGTACTTGCAGTCCATACCAGTCCTTTACATTGTATTTGATGACAATTTTTCTTCAACAGTATACATTATTAACGGTAAAGTTTATGACATGGGAATGTTTGTAACTTTTGTGAAATCAAGAAATCTATGAAAATACCTGAGCCACCATAAATGAACATGTTCACAGAAATGTATATTTAGATAACATATATGAGTAACAATACTAATTTCAGTGATTTGCAAACATTTCCATCTGCAAAATGACTGTAAATGGCAATTCGCGAATTTTTGACACACAAAAATATCCTTTTAGACAGTATTTAAGTATGTACACATGAACCAGGAACTGTAAACAACATTATATGACAGACAGCTAATTAGTAATTAACAAGGGTTGTTTACAATGTTCAGTTCACAACACAAGATGTAAAACTGTCAAACTAATTACTTTTACTGAGATAATATAACAACACCTCAACCTTGACCTGCTGGAAAAACAGTTGGTTGATAGCTCAACACTGCAAAAATAAACCAAGACACGAAATTCATATGAAATTATATCAGGGGTTCCATTTAACCCTGGAGTTGACCCTTTGACACCTGCCACATTTTGACCCCAAGGATTCTGGCTGAAGGGTCCATTTTTCTCTAAATTATAGGTATTTTTGCAATTAAATTGTAAAATTATCAAAATGACCCTTGAGATTCAGCACCTAGTGGAACCTCGGTATATCCATATATGAGGTAATGTAAGAGCAAAGATTCTTTTATAAAAGGTTAAATACACAAAAAACTGAAAAGAAATTCAGTCAGAGGGGGGAAAATGAACAAAGATTTGGAAAAAAATGATGATTTCTTGGGGGGGGAAATAGACACTTTCTGATAAGGGGAAACAGTCTATATTCGGCAGTAAAATTAACAACAACAAATCACTGACTGATATCTGACTTCCAAGGTGTTTTAGCCATACAAACATTTGATAAACTATTTGAGACCGAGTCAGTCTTGGTAATAGGAAACAGATAAGTTATAGACATTCATACAAAATTATCTTTATTCCAAAAAGATAAGCCTTAATTATATTTATTATACATTTTGGAGTAGATTTTGATAGGGTCAAATAGACCAAGAATTTCACATGGTAGAATTCAGATCTATAGATATTCCAGGAAATGAACTTCATATTCTCTCAGTCTCAGGCAATCAAACACAATAGCACAAAAAGGTATTATATTCAATATATATATGTGTATAATAAATTGATATTTAATTAAAAGCTGGTGGAAGATCAATAAAGCTACCTAAATCATGAATAAAGCCATGTCATGTTATATAATATAGCCATATAACCTGATGTTTAACTTTAACAAGTTCTCTGTATCACACTAAAATCTACACCTAGCCTGTATAGAACCAGATACGATCTCACACAGTCTATTTATGAAAGTGAATGTTTCAACAGATTTAATTTGATACACTACATGGGTGTAGAATATATAAACACATGGGTACATATCACTTGTCAGTTTATAACAAGTTATTCTGAGGTAAAACTAGCACAAAATTCCAGTGACCTTTCAATGATAACAAATTAATGAGAAAACCAGCTGCTGACAGTACTCAGCCACTTTAACTGTAGATCTATAGGAACTGAATCCCCTAATCTCAAATAGATTATGTTTCATCGAGTGCAGGAAATTCAATGGTTGCACAGATTACTCATCTCCTTGCAACAGCATTATCGAATACATAATCATGCATAATATGAAGGATAAAAGATTGACGCATAGCTTGTATAGAAAGAAAATAGTTCAATATCAGACAGGAAGTGAAATACAATAATTATCAGATGTGTGGCAGCCATGGTAGCTTAGCAATAAGGCCAATGTTTTTTATATAAGTTGCTTTATGGATTCACCAACCCGATTTTGGCACATTTCAAAAATAAATATAATTGAAAAATGACCGTTTAATAGCATCTTTCTGCATCTCTGTTTTTGGGCCGTTCAGACGAGTTTTTAGCAAATCCCCAAAGCACTCAATGTAGCGCCTTTTGTACACTACATTTAAACACCATGGCCGTGAATTTTAGTTTCTATACAATGAAAGTCGATGTTTTGGTGACACTTCGAAAGACAAAAGCTTCTTCCTGTGTGTAAAGATGTAATTCATGAATAAATGTTACCAATATTCAAGACTCTATATCAATGCCTCATAGTGAGCTTCTTACCAATTTTTGAAGTCTTAAAGTTTTTGAAAGAGAAATTATTAATAATTTTCATCCACCCAATTTTGGTTGAAAATCCGTAAAGCAACTTATATACAAAACATTGGCCTAATAGTAATAATACAAACATGCATGTATATCATACTGATAAACACAAACATACCAGTGTGTGACCATACTCCATCAACTAAACAAAAAAATCTTAATATCATGTTACCTATGTATATCTATAGGGCATTACGGGTCGACTCCATATTAATAAATAAAACTTTGTTCAACATTTATAAGATCAGAATAAAATGCAAGTACTGGTGATTATGACTGTGAATTATTCATATGATTTAATCTCAGAAAATGCTAGCAAGGAAATTTCCAGCCACATTACTGGATTGTTAAAATCAGCACCAAATCGGATCATAAAATATGACCTATCCTATTTGTCTAAAATAACATGCCTTTGCTTTGCAAAATGCCAACCCAAAGCATATTATTAAGCACAGGCATTCATCAATCATCACATTAAGGTCCCCCAATCCCCCACTACATTCCCCCACTCCAACACGAAAAGCTGACATTAAAAAAAATTAATATCAAATGTTGAAAAGCTATTTTTAGAAGATGGTTAAATATTGACCCTGTTTTTATGCATTAAGCAATAAATTGATCAAATATAGTATTGATATCTATGATGGACTATTGAAGAAAAAATCATATATATATATAAAAGAAACACAGATACACTGTAACAAAATAAGATACTCATATTCAATATTTCAGCAACTTGGCTGCAGTGCAAACATTTTTTCTTACAATTTATATAAAAATTCTAAATTCGACTAACAAACAATTTAATTTACCAATTCAATAGGTACTGGTACCATTCAAATATGTTAGAAAAACCCACTGTGCATACATGTATGTCTAACGCAAGAATCCTCTGTCAAGAAAAATAATAATTAACCCTATAGTATAGCATGCTTGACCCCAGTTTGTTTGCTATGGGTGAATGGGTCCTACTACATGTTTCCAGATGCCAAGCTTTGTAATGCAGTGATGTGGGTTAGACAGCTGCCAGTGCCAGGTTAGCTCAGCCAGTAGAATGCCATGCTAGTAATGGGGGGGAGGGTTCTAGCCCCACACTTTTCCCCTCATACACATATATCAGTCTTCACGATAATGTTTTTGAAGGACTTGCCCATTCTGACAGACAGCTTGTAATTTCCACTTGCCCGAATTCACTTTCACTTGCCCGAATAAAATTAATAGCACCGTCTAAATAAGGAAGAAACATGATGTTTTGATTTGTTTAATCAGAAACGAAGACTGGTAACAGTAGTTGATGAAAAAGTGCTGTTACTCAAACAAATGTGGCAAAAAATGAAAACCACGTCGAAGTATTGCGTACTACATCATGAATTTTTGTGACAGCTTCGGTAAAAGCTAGTCAGACCGGACCACGAACACGACTTGCCCATTCGGGCAAGCGAAATGGATTTTTTATTTGTCCGAAGGTAATTTCACTTATCCCGGGCTTCCGGCAAGTGGGTCATCGTGAAGACTGTATATATATAATTATGGAATATTTGAATATAGGCCAATTTATAGCGATTCATGCTGGTCATTTTGCAATTTTCACAATTCTTCAATTTCATAATCACCTACACATGATCACCCAGCCTTGTTAATTGCAGCATTAACACACACTAGCGCGCAGACACAATCAACCTGTTGACACATCTGGGTGTAGGTTGACAAATATACAAGTCAGGTAGTTTTAAGTGAAAATAATTCAAAATTCATCCAAACAACCGTTCGGTGTTCAGTTTTCACTGAGTGCGGTATTCTCTGAATTGTTTACCAAAAAGAAAGAAGAATATAGACAGTAGTACTAGTTTGGTTTATAAAGGTTTCACTGTATTACTATTAGTACTATTACTGGATTACTGGAGTCTTGTATTTCCACAGTAGTTAGACTTCAGCTAGATAAGATGTCATTTTTTTTTTACTTGCTCATATCATGCATTATTTTGGGTGATTTTTTGTCGTTTTCAGGCATGTATTTATTATTTAAGTAAGTATCGATTTTTAAAAATATGTTTCGATAATCGATTGACTGAAAAATTTCAATGACACATCAATCTCAGTTCGATCAATGACAGCTCTAGGAAATCCACTGATTAGTGATTTACAGTTTGAATCTCAGAGTCACATGGGGCAGTGTGTATTGATGCGCTTGAGACAGCCATCCACTCACCTCTGTCACTGAGTGACTGACTCTATACTAGCGCCTGGGTTACTGTTAGCGCCTTGCTAGTGTAGGGGATTTGAGCCCCACATCAGACCAACATTTTCCACCTTAATTTACGACAATAAGTTATAAATTTAATAACATATGAGTAGTATTTTATGTAAAACAGTTTTTGCCCAAGAGATTAATAAACAATCAAAATACGTCTATCATTCTATGTAAAGACTTCTTGACTACGAATTTCATCGTCCGAGACCGTGACGTATTTGACACTTCTGTGATGATTAAACCGTGGCAAACAGACATCATTATAACCATTTCTACAAATCTTGTCTTACCATCAAATCAATGGTGTAAAATCCAGAATTCTGTATTATTTCATTCGTTGCGGAAGCAACGCAGGGTAAATTGACCGAATAACTAAATCAAAAATATCGACAATTTACCGGAAGTTTATAACTGCGCGTTCGATTTATTTCTCATTCAATACTCGTATACGGAGAACCAAATTCCACGCACCGGTTATCTACCCTTGCAGTACAGTAATCTGATTAACGAGTTTAACATAATTATTTAAATGTATTAGAAACCATTATGCCAGGGAGGCGAACCGTAAGCTTTTCTTAAACTCCCGCATACAGGATTGGGTTTTTCAAACATGAGACAACATTAAAGTCGCTGTTGGAAATTTAGTTTTTTTTCATGTCAGTATTAAGGTATTCCACCCATAACTGAAATATGTATGTATTTTTGCGTTTATTTATCGTGATCACCGGTTTCCCATAAGGGCGACGCCTCCAGAAGAATGTTAGTCATATTAGATTTTTGGAGGATAGTGCATGATACAGGAGATGCCCCAGTTCCAGAAGCACCCCTGGTTATTTTACGTGCTCGATGTAAAGCATCATACACGGGACCTCGGTTTTTAAAGTCTCGTCCGAAAGACTGTTAGTACGGTCAGTGATGGAGCGGGGAATCGAACCAGCGATCCCTGGATTACAAGTCCAGCGTTTTACCACTGGACCACGGATCCGCTACAATATAACTGATATAGTTCATTTCCATTTTATATGTATGGCTCAGTAATCAAAATATAAAACTTGATAGAAAAATTAATATCCAAATATTATCATTTAAAATGTTTTTGAATTATAACATTCTATTCAAATTTGCTTCAATACGTTTTTCTAAAAACAAAGAATTGAATTTTTTTTAAACCTGACATTTTTCATAAAGGGAGGTAATAAAGTGATATTATATTGAAAATATAGTGAAAATGTTTAAAGGTTTTTAAAAGACCAAAAATACCATGATTTTGTTGCGCATTCAATATTATTATGTTTTACAACAACACTAAGTTAAATTTTACAGAAAAAATCTAATTCTTTTGTGAAAAAGCAAATAATACCACTTAAAAGTGTTACTTTTTCCCATAGAAATGTGCACGTCATTCTGTTCAAAATGAAATTGCGCTATAACCGGACGGTAAAAAACTCTGAAAGTTTGATATATTCTGTGTTAGATAATGTAAATAATTTTTATGACAGACAATTTGATGCCCCATTGATACACCAATTTAGTTTAGGTCATCTGCTATTAACAATATTTTGATTTTGAAAGGAATTTTGCCCATTTCTTAAATGCTATATGCATAAATGTATAAAAACAAACATTTTCTTTGAATTTCTTGTAGCTGTTTCTTACATAACTTTAATATACATATCTGATTAGTACAAAGATGCTTTCCTAAACAAGAAATATTACAAATGAGAAGTGTAATGTTAATTTTCCATTTACTGGTCATTTTTGTACGGCGAACGTTTTCAGGAGAAAAAAGGTCATAACTTTTTTTAGAACGGTAAAAATTTATGAAATTTTAAATTTTTATCCGCATTCTAGTGCAGATTGAATAGATACAAATTTCATTTTATTTTGGAGAAACGTCCGTTATGGGTGGAATACCTTAATTGTGTCATTATAAGTACGCTGTAATGTTATTTTTAATATTTTTTCATGTTAAGAAACTAGAGCTCTAGCTTCAGACATGTATACAATAATAAAGGTGAAAAAACCCTTGAGGTCTTGTTTTTAAGCCTATTGAAAGATGATATCGCTGCCGGTAACTTACGGTAATGTATGACAAAGTACAAATAAGTTCACTTATAATTATCTAAGCGATTTAAAAATAACACGTACTTAGAAACTAGAAAGCATATTCTTCCTTATCAGGACTGTAATCTACTAGCCCTGTTCTAATGGTGCAGTAAAATAGGTTGTTTTATGACACATAAAAACGCCCTGTCCTTTTGTTTTTCCTTCAAGAACATGAGTAAATAATGGTCTCACATTTTATTCTATTTTGACACAATTTAAATACTTATAAGTGCATGTAGAATTCTACTCAAGTAGAACGAGAGCTGGAGAGAACCATTAATGATTCCAAATGTTTTCGAATCTGTTCATAGTTCTATAACAAGATGAATGTGTTTACTTTCTTTCTCATAGTTAAGGGCCGTAGGAGTAGAGTGTTTATTTTACACGTTAACGGGATAAGTATAGGCATATCTAGCCCCGCATACATGTCTCTGTACTCCGACGTTTACACGCGTCGTTCGTACAGCGACAGTATAGAGATGTGACGTCCGTGGCTGGACTAAGGCATATCGTACGGATAATCGGCACAACCATCGTGCGGAGCGCCTCGGTCCAGAAATGAAGAACAAGTTCTCAAACTGCCATAATAAAACTTCATATTCGAACATCTTCATTTCAATGGCTCTGAGAAGACGAGTTAAAAGTAAGTAAATTACTAAGTTACGTCTCTTGTGTCTTTTGCAGTTTTGCACGAGTTTGTTAAGTGTTCTAAAAAAAACTGTACTTAATTCAAACTATTATCCTCTTAATTATCTAAGTGTGTGTAAGGGATGAAAATAATCGTGTGAGTCAACTTCCTCAGTTTCCGGCAATCCTTTTTAGTCTAGAAAGTTTAGAAGATTATGTAATTTTTACTTATAGTAAGCTGCTACCAGTCAGGAATGTTTGAGGCCCTGAAAATATTTTCATCGACAAGAATACCATTTCTTACCCGATGTGTATCATTTTTTTTATGCTGCTTTAACAGGATGGCATAAATTAATTATTTTTCCAATTTGGTAATAGACGGAACGGAACAGTACGCAGATGCTACCAGGACGCGTCACTTCCATATTTAGCGTTTCTTAAACGAATTAAACTTTCTTGAATGACGTCGATACTACTCACAATTATTCGCACGACAAACTCGAATTGAGAAATGTAAATGAACATTATTGTTGCAGTCAACGGGTAAATAAATTATGACGTCTGTTTAAATCATCTTCAAATCAATAAAAGATCTAAGAACATTGAATGGTTTTAATAATTAAAAAGCCATTTTTACAAAGTCTCGCCAAAATATTCAACATGAATCCAGAAATGATTTGTTACAATTCCTGAACTATCATCTTAATAATTTGGGCGTATGCTTGTAAAAGGTGTCCTGTACTGTTCCGGTCTGTCTATAAAGATTCGCCACAATAATGCTTCGCAACATTATTGTGTATTTATATTATAACGATTAGCCACAGTTGAATAACGAATCGCCACAGTTGAATACTCGCTACAGGTGTGAAGCTTCTGGTGATATGATGAATATGTAATTTTTAATAATAATTAATATCATTATAATCCTAAAAATAACTGTGGCGTATCTTTATTTCAATGTGACAAATCTTTATTTGATTCTGGCGAATCATTATTGAGGTGAATCGTAAGTAATTCTCCAATTGGTAGTGGCTGCTAAGTAACACGAATCTTAAGTGAAATTCGCGAATTTGAGTTATTAAGTAACATAATAAGTAGTCAACTAGATAAGATTCGTGTTGCCACTTACATGTAGAAGTCAAAAACGCATTTATAGATAAGTGGTAACACGAATCTTAAGTGAAATTCGCGAATTTGATTTACTAAGTAACATAATAAGTGGTCAACTAGATAAGATTCGTGTTACCACTTAAATCTAGTGTAATACATCATAAAAAGGTAAGAGGTGGCAGTTCTGGGCACTTTCAAGCCTGTTTCTAGTTTTATTATATTTATCATACCGAAAATTTATCACGAATATTAACTAGATAGCTAGATAATTATCGTAATAATTAAGTGGTTAACACGAATTTATTCGCGAACGCTATCATGCTAACTGGTGGCAGTAATATGCCACCATACTATCCCTCCTAAGAAATTTCATATTTTAAGTGTGTCCAATATCAACAGTCGGTGCATTTCTCCCAATTGGATGATATATTGATATCAATAACATTATCTGACTGAAAGTTTACAGTTTTTAATGCTTTGGTCTAAAATAATTGGGTTTTAGGTATTTTTTCATAGGAAAAGAGGTATACTGAATTAATTTTTTTCCGGTATTTTTAAAAAAATATTTTGCCCACAAAAATATTTTTTCCTGAAGAACTAAAAATGCTTAATACTACAATCGATTTAAATGAACATGCAATGAACGCTAGAATAGTAATCAAACATTAGGCCATGCCAAATTGGAATTTTGTTAAGCGTCAACCTAAGTTCGCGAAACCTAGCTACCTATTCCAAAATAAAACACAAACTCATAACGAAAAAACAAATATCCTCTGATAACAACTGATGCATAATTTTAGATGTTTTAATGGAATAAACATCATCAAAACAAAACAAAATGGTTTGTTTCAAAACTAGATCTATACATGAATAAATCACACAAACTGACTAGTTTTGACACAATAATCACTTCATTGTCGGATCTCAACTAAAATTTCCGTTGTCGAATCATGGATATCGAAAATATTAGAGAATATTAGCTTAGAAAAAATGGTTTTTTTTTGCTGGAGGAGCGCAAAACCTAGGCGCATGCGGACACTTAACAAAATTCCAATTAGGCATGGCCTTATCGGTTCCCACTGGTGATCATGCACTGGTAATCTGTGTCATGAATGATCTGTTATGTTAAGAGACAGTACAAAAAGCTTCCTCTGAAATGGTACTTGGTAACACCATATTTTCAAGTCAATTATAAAAATCACATTTAAGTCATGAAAAAATCGTATCCTCATTTTCAGGTATTTAATTGTGCAGTAACATGCAGAAATCAGTGTGATGGACTTATTGTTCAACTTAAAATATATCTTATTTTTATGTGTTTTTCAGGGGAAATTTCACTACAGACTGTTGTTTCTCTGATCGTGAGAATGCCTGGAACTGTGGAGGAATTTCCGTCGATAGTTGTGACTGAAATACTGAGTTACTTACCATGGAACGAAAAGGTAAATGCAACACAAGCAATCTGGTCATGGAAGCCACATCTGTACACCCCATCAGCATGGCCTGTTGTCAAGTATGGAAGAGAAGGAGAGGAAAATGTTTATTTTGTAAAAGAAAAAAGAAGAAATTTCTTGATATGCATAAAGATCTATGGTAAATATATGAGGCACATTGAACTTGCATTTGGATATCAACTGTGTAGGTCAGGGTTACAGATCTTACATGCAATAGCTACTCACTGCTCCATTCTGCAGAGCTTTTGTTTCACTCCTGAAGAAAATCCTGGTGCAGATTCACTTGCAGATACTCCTCTTACAAGATCTGATGTAACTGCCGTGTGCTCCATTTTGGAAAATTGCAAACACTTGAACTGTGTTCGAATTATGTCTCCCATTATCATCTGGTCAAATTCATCTGACAACAATCTTCTGTTAGCATTATGTAGTTCCAATACAGCCAAAAAGGTAACAGAGCTTGAACTTGTAACAGGATCTTTACTTGACCATGAAGGTCATTTGAAATTATTACTAGATTTCACAAACCTTAGAAAACTAATGATACGAAGAGAGAAGATAAACAATGAGATAGTGCTACATCTAATAATGAATGGGCTTCAGGAAATAACATTGTATCAGGACGAGGAGTTAGCTCTAGTTGACACACAACAGTTGGGGCAAGCATTTTGGGATAAAGCGTTGAAAATAAACCCTTCGTTCAAAGTGGATATGATTTTGCAATACATTTTAGTGATAAAAGATTCATTCATTACAAATATGCCAGTACGGTCACTTGTGCTGGATGACTTAGTGAACATTGTTACAAAGGGAGTGATTGATCATCTGATGGAACATTACCACGAGTCATTACAAAGCTTTACCTATACAAATCTCTACCTGGAAAACTTCGAAAGCGGGGATAGTAGACTTCCAAGTGCACTTGTTTCTATGGTAACCAAATGTAAGCATCTGCACACTCTTAGGTATGGCTTTCCACTTTCAAGTACAAGTATTCTATTGCTTGCCAAAGCAAGGAAATTTCGTGAACTGACAATTCCAGCTGTTGAAGTGTCGTATGAATTTGACTGGCCAGTGTTGGAGAAATGGGATGAAGAGTTTGAACAGTGGTTAAGGACAAATTGTAGAAATGAACACAACTTGGAGAACGCTGTCTCTGAAATTCTTGGATTTCAATGGCATTTATTTTATGACAACTTCAACTATTTGACATTTGAACGCAATCTTGGTATTAATCTCTGATTTGACTGGCAAAATGAACACTGAAGAACTTTTGTAATGGACTACTTTATAATGTTATGATAGTTTCGAAAATAAGTCATTAAAATTGACCAAATTTGTACTCCTTAGCAGAACAGTCTTAATATCTTAGCAGAACAGTCTTAAAATTTTATGCGCCACTGCAGAAAATCACCCAACCAATTGCAAAATTCTTTTTATATAAATGTGTGCATCATGATATAATGTATTCTTTACAGCAAAAGCACCTTGAAACCAAGAAGAAGTGTGGTTAAGTGTGCATTAACATAATACACTGTAGTCTAGTCAGTGTGATTTTATTGATTGTAATACCATTATTCAAACCAAAATGCATTTAGGAAAATAAACTAAATTTATCACATACAATATGATGTGTTATTGATTATAACCCGTGTATTATTTATCATAATCAACTATTGTATTATTTATTCAAGTGAGAACTAATCACTTTCATGTTCACATGCAGTCAACACAAACACATGGCCATACACTCTCTATATGACATAATACTTGACAATACTTTAAATTATGCCCTGGGACAAACCTTTACCAAGAACCTGTTACACTTGATTATTGATTCCTATTACTTGCTAAACTACACAAGGCAGTTTTATGACACCATTAGCATTTTGTTATGCTGACATCGTGATGAAGTCTAATGTTGAATGACAATACATTGTCAAAGCCTTGCATTACTGATATAATATCTTGAACAAATTGTTTAATGTATTCCATAGAATGTGAGTGTGCAGTATGAAGACAATGCTCATTGTCCACTTGAAATAACTATAATCTGACTTGTTTTTGTGTCCATGAACGTTATGGCCATCCCTCGTAGAAGTAGTTTTAGCAAACACATACATTGTATTTTTTAGTTGTGGATTCAGGTCTCGTCTTCATAATGTAACTGGAGTCAGTTTTTGGAGAGAAAACATGTGTCTGCCCTCAGTGTCCCCAGCATATGTGATATACATAATGATGCACACTCATCAGTTCTTTTTTTTAATTTACTTTGTCAAACAGCCAGATATTATAGATGAAAAGCAAGGACATGCCAATTTTTTTATAACTTGAGGGACATTAATCTGCCAAAATGAATCCAACAAAAATGCTGACAATATGCACAACTAGGCTTGGTACCAATCATTCATGTTAAGTTTCCTTGAAATCAAAACCTCTGGTTATGCAGAATAAGCACATACATCGCTGTAACTCTGCCAAAAATAATCAGACCGAAAAAATTATGACAATACGTACACATAGGCTTGTTGCCAGTAGCCCCATCATTAATCAAGCAATCACATTTTTTTTCGGCGCAGCCATACTAACATGGTTCTGCTATTTGCATATCAGTGTTTTGTAAACCAATCAAATCTTACGTTAACCACCAAGGCAATTTCTCTTCATCCGAAAAATGTTTGTAACCTTGACGCAGATTGGTTAACATTGTGTATAGTGTATTTCAATATTTATCTTAAAAGTAGTGTTGTTTATATAGTCATCATCACGGGGAAATTGTCCGGTGTTGGAATTAAGAAGACTTTCTTGGTTTTAGGTACCAGTCGCAAACATTTATATTGTTTTAACCAGATAAATCGCTATGTAACAAGTTTATTAACATGAATGTGTGAGTTCACGACGTATGCAATAAATAATGATGAACTATATTGAAACAGACTATACTGTGCCTATGACAAACCACACAACGGAGTTGTCTCCTACGCAGTGATCTCCCTTACAGGTCTCGGAGTTTCTCTAGTATAGCGTAATTGAATGACCGGCAATCGTAACATTTAGGCATTTTTTATGTTGTACAACACATTGTAACCTTCAGCTTGCAACAAATTTGCATACTTCAAGTTGAGCCGACCATCTTTTTTAAAGATATTTCTTGTTTTTTTTATAATTTGAGTGATCAAATTTGAACATATAATGAAATACATAAAGTTAACGTTGATTTAAAATTTCTGTCATTATTATCAAAATACTGAAATGTAGCTTACAGTACTGCAAATAACACACTAGAAACCTATTTCATTAACTAGTATAATGTTTCTAATACATTTATTCGATCCATTTACGTAAAATTCAGTGAGACGAAATATTTGCAATGTTGATGCTGGCATCGAAATATTAAGACGGACTTAAAGACATTTTGCTTTCACTTTCATAAACAATATGCATTAAATAACACTCACTAGTTTCTTGTTGTTGGTAACATAACTTTTCCCGAAATCAACCATATGCTATACATTGTATATACATGTACACATGCTTGATGAAAAGTAATGATAAACAAATGACTTATGCCATTTTTAACAGATGAAAGTTGAATGTTCGAATATTCGACAAATACAAATACCAGTATTGCCATTCGTCGACATCCCTATGTTAAACACATCATAAATGAAAGTTAGTGACCAAACCATGTTGCCTCACAAAGGTACAACCGACTTGTATTTATCATAATCATTAATATTACAACAGCATAACTATACATTAACAATGCCTTATAAAAATGAGGAAACTAGTGTATTCATCAACTCAATTTCAGAGAATGTACTGATCATAATAAGTTGAGAATTATATCATACAAATGACGGCTGAAATTCATTCATTTTTATTTCGATACATTAAGGATAAAACTTTTAATCAATAATTCTACATTGATATAAAGGAAAACAAAAAGTTGTCCATCAACAAAAAACATATTTGTCAGATGACTACTTCAGGTTGGTGGAGAGTATTATACGACGGAAGGGGCGATAATATTAACACGTATATGGTAAGACACAAGAAATTGAAAAGGAAAGAACAAGTAATGCATTCTACTTTGGCAAGGACAGCGTAACGAGATGGTGGGGGATGAGGAGTGGGGGAGAAGAGGTGTTTATAGGAGTGAATAACATACTAAAAGCAGAACTATAAGAAGTGAAGAGAGGAAGTAAGACGAAAACTCATTTAGGAGTTGAACGGAAAATACTAGTTCAGGACAAATGTTGGAATATATAAGACTAGATGTGTCAATAGGGAACAGATGCCACCACTATCGGCTATCGAGTCGAAAAAAGGACCATTACTGCTGAAACATAGGTGGATTGTAATCGAAATCAAACAAGGCCAGTACTTTATTATCCTATATGCTTATGTGCCCAATATGAATTGAATCCATCCATCATTTCAAGAGTAATTGATCGGAAACCAATTTTTCTCACTGACCGGACGGAAATAGAGGAATAGCACTTTATGCCTCTTCGTCATTCTAGCAAGGCGTAACAATAAGAAAACAAAACTAGAAGAGAGACACAAACAGCAGAAAGATATTACAGTCACAGAATACATAAGTATAACACATACAGCTGTTGTAGTGCAAAACTTGTACACAATACATTTCACAATAGGCAGTACACTAATCGTAAGTCACAAATCCAAGTGTCACCTAGTTGTATTTTTAACAAAAATACCAAGTTTATTGCCTTTTTGGAATAAATGTTCAATAATTAATTGTTGTCTATATGAGCACTAGGCCTTCATTTGATCAATGTGGATGCATTAGCCTACTGTGATGCATATAATTAAAATTTTGCAATATAGCATATTATTCTTTCACTATCAATGTGATCCAAAATCCTTGTTGTAAGCGTCCACCTGAAAGAAATATAAGTAACAGTAACCAGTGTTGGTAAATTTTTGCAAGATCATGTTTAAAACATAAGTTTCGAATGGTTACAAGCCATTCACTGCCACTCACTTGATCAGCAAGCTATAATCAAGTTGCAGTCATATCAATAAAGTTATTATCTTAGGAACAACTTCATGTTTACCAAAATAAACTAATTCATTATATAAACATACATTTGATGTCATGAGAGATAGCAAACAGCAAATGGATCAAAATTAAAAACTGATACGCAATTGCAGGACAAAGTGTTACAATTCTCCAGACGCCGTTCAATATCTCTTTCAGTACTCTTTTGTCTAGCAGATATTTCTTGCTCTATTCTCTTTTTGTGCTCAAATAGCTCAGAATTTCTTTCTGTTTCATAATTTTATTTTGCAACTGAAAAAAAAACAAGAAATATCTTTTAAAAAAATGGTCGACGCAACTTGAAGTACTAATGTCCTTAGAACAGAACAGATTATCCTGGCTGACGTCATGTGCATCGTCGCTGCTTTTGTAGGTCAGTGCATCATTGAAGATTTTAATGACGCTGACAAGGAGGTTCTCATTTTCAGCCTCTAGGACATTGTGAATTCTTACACTTTCTCGTCTCGAGTATTGTTCCAATGCATCGTCGCGCCACCTGGCAACACGAATATTACACATTGTTTTCTCAAGATCAGCCACTTTCACGAAGTCCTTCAAGAAATCATTTATAAATACTGTCCAGTTTCTTGTCAATTAGATCAAGCCATTCGTCAATTTTCTTAGCCACACAGTTTGCTTGGCTTCCATCTCATCCGAAGAAAGTTATTTTCCCTCTTACCACGTGGACCCATTTTCGTAATCGCTGAGATGAACCTGCTGATGTGTTTGTATATCTATACCCTGTAGACTAAACTACCAGATAACTTACGTCTACATCTAATATTGAGATGATGGTGGGGTACGTACTGCTATTGCTACCGATATGTTATTTTCGTGAGACGAGTTCAAACGCAGACGGACTCAAATTTCCGACATGATTTTGTTCGAATGGTGTATACAGCCTACACTTTGTTTGCCTACGTTGTTTACTATGTGTTCCAGTAAGCACTTAATTTCGGGTCAAAATGCAGGCCGAGTTTGTCTAATAATGGATAAGATATAATATTAAGCACTGTTTGAATGAAAACTGATCAACTTTGGGAAATGAACAATTTATTGCATGCATTATACAAAAAAGATGAAATGTGTGATAGTATTCAATTGAAAAAATCCAATGTTTTAGAAAGTACGGAAAAAAGGTAACATCGCGATACTTTACCATAAATATAGTTCGGCTAGTCACGTGCTCATGTGACGTGAGATAAAAGTCATGTGACCAAGTGACATGATAAAGCAAAAACATATCAGGTACCCTGTTATCGGGTCGAAGTTACTGCAAGTGATAGATGAAAATATAATAATCTTGCACTCAGCTTTTATTTTGAAAATGTATACTTTTTATTGAATATTAGAATGTTGAATCAGTATTCGTACATACGAATGAACATTCAAATGTTCAAATATTCACTGACATATAATTATATAACTACTACGAAACTAAATGAATAAGAAGATAAATAAAACTCCTGATATTTCTTGCTAAATTTGCATCTGCGTCACAATATTTACTTAGTTGAAGGACAACAATGTATTGTGATTGTTTTATATTTTAATTTTTATTTGTCTTTATTTCAAATTCCATTTAACTATCGCTAGTAATTAAGATTTGTTTAATTATTAACTACATTTTCCAGTTGACTTTACATTAGATTATTGATTTGATGTTTTACGGTTATTTCACAGTCTGATATTAACAATTTAGTTACTGGGAGCAAGATCAGTAAAATTCTGCTTGTTCCTTCGTGCTGGATTATACACAGTGTGTCTGTTGTTATGTACGTAATGGTTAATCGCTTTTAATGATTAGTTACTGCCTACTTAGTCAATTTATGTATATATGTTGGAAAGCAATGACTTAGAGATTAAGAGCAAGGTTAGCTTGCTGTTAAACCGATTTAAATCCCAGTATTTTTTATTGACAGTTCCAAGGCTGTATATCGCTGTATGGTTATTATTTCTTTTTGTGTTTTAAATGTATGTTCAATTTGCCTTCCCCCTCAGCATTTTTTCCGCTTTTTATAATATTCATGTTATTTTCTCCCCATATTCGGCCTATTGTTGCCAGCTGTCTTGACTTGTCATGTGATCTTTTCCATCCATTAATTCAAAACCCCTGTTTGTCCTCTTTGGTTCTCCTAGTTATCCCTTATCGTCGGCCAGGCCATTCATTGCGCCCCTGTGCCCTTGTGTATGTACCCTTGAGCCTCCTCAAATGCCTTATGTTTTATGGATTGTTGTTTTCCCGGAGGTCTGTCTTATGTATGTGGCGTTCCCTGTAAGTTTAAGGTTAAACTTATTTATTTTACATCGATTGTGAAAGAAGTTCTTACAACTTATACTAATCACTCCCAATGACTGCTTCCTGGCTACCAACCAGTACTCGCACCAAATTTAGGAATTGTGAAGTTCGTGATCAAACCCTGCCCATCACAGGACTCGAAGGCACGACCTTCAGATCAGGAGTCAGGCGCTCTACCCCTCCACCACTGGGCCTCCCTGTAGCAACATATTCTCTATCTTTTAATGTGAACCCCATGTGCAAAACTTCATAATGCTGAATGCTCATTGATATTCAATAGCAATATGTTTTTCTAGGTCATACTTTTTTCAGGTATGAGCGATAAACATTCTGTGTTCCCACATATAATTTTGCCAAGTGATGTACCATAAACTTGATTGAAGTTAAACTTAAAACCCCAGATGCACAACTTAATGTGATGATAAATATTCCAATAACGTTTTGTTTATCTAGGTCATGTAGTATTTGAGACGTTTGAAAAAAACTTTTTGAGAAGAATGGACAGAGGTGAATGCCTCCATATTTGTGCAGAGTCAGGAAATGAGTTCCTAACGGTGACCCAGATATAGTTCATGTTCATACTGAAAATTACCAGTGAAGAGTCTGAGTGATGCACCCATAATTGGAGGTTGATCAGGACTTCCTTAATTGGGTCACATAATTGTGTCACTTACATCATCACATGTGTAATCAACCAATCCTTGTATTGATTACAATTAAATTGCTGATTAACTTACGGCAGGTATTATTATGTCACCGTTCCACTGGATATTTTATAAGACATATTGATGTTGTGCTGTATATCGGTCAGTCTAACCAGTGGTTAAATTTCAGTGAAACTTTAGGAGAGTTACCGGTAACAAGCCTAGGTGTGCATATTGTCAGCATTCTTGGTCTGATTAATTTTGGCAGACTTATGTCCCTAATGGAAAACTTTGACGATGTCCTTGCTCTTCATCTATAATATCTGACCGTTTGGGACACTGGGGGCAGGCATGTATAAGTTTTTTCTCTCCAAAAGAGAACTCCAGTTACATCATGAGAACGAGGCCTGCATCCACAACTAAAAAGTACAATGTATATGTGTTTGCCATTTAAGAGGGATGGCCATAATTTTTGTGGACACAAAAAACAAGTCAGATTGTAGTTATACCAAGTGGACAATGTGCATTGTCTTCATACTTCACACTCAAATTTTATAGAATATATTTAACAATTTGCTCAAGATGATATACCAGTAATGCAAGGCTTTGACAATGTATTGTCATTCAACATTAGACTTCATCATGATGTCAGCATAACTAAATGCTAATGGTGTCATAAATATGCCTTGTGTTGTTAAGCAAGTGGTAGGAATCAATAATCAGGTATATGACAATGACAATGAATTTATTTGATAGAGGCCACCGGCCCAAAACAAGTATGTACATAGACTATTCCAACAGTGGTAAAGCAACATATTAACATTTGTATGGTTACGATAATGCGTAGCAGAAATACATTTGAGTATGGTTTACTAATCATTCGTATCCTTAGCAATCAACGTATGCAATTTTTACATGGTTACAAACATTGTGTTATAATATACAATCACCATGACTCATATATATATACACACAATAAACATAATTATTAACTGTTTTGCTTGATATTAGATGTCATATTTATAATAACAGAGTTTAAGAGTAGACATTACATTTCTTAAGTTAATATAAATAATATTTTTAGTTTTACATATATATTCAATTGTACATATGTATCTCAATTCGAGTGTGTAAATGGTGTCAAATGTCATCTAAGAACATATTTATACCACAGCTGCTAAATCACATAAGATCATCTGAGTATAACAGAAGTACAAGTAAATACACATACACACTATTTTATATGTTACTATAATAGACGTCTATATAAATATGCATAGTAACGCAATATATTGATATTTTTATAATATACCAACAGAGCGATTACGTAATTCAAATGCAAAGTAAATATAACGTGCCAATTTATTCAACAACACTTCCGATTTCGAACCCATCAATATAGTAAACTTATGAATATTTGGTTCTTTCCAATACTTTTCTGGTAAATAGTTTTGACGTAAGGCAGTGTACAACGGACATACTAATAGAAAATGATACTCACAGCACAGTAAAGGCACAGTCTTTCATCTCTAGGGGTGTTGTTATACCTTCCTCGCTCAACTGCAAGATCATGGGATGATGTCCCTAGTCGAGCGATAGCGCTTCTGAATTTCCTAATTGACACAACATTTAAGTAGTGTTCATGGTCAAACGTGGATTTGAACATCGAATACGTAGAAAGTTTTGTACTTTTTGTTATATTATTTGTCCACACTTGCAGATATTGGTCTTGGATGTGTTGAATGAAAGATTTCAAAAATAATTTTCATTGTTAACATTTTAATAGGTTTACAGCAAAGGTTTGTCACAGGACATAAAGTATTGTCAAGTAATATGTCATATAGAGATTGTGTGGCCATGTTTAGTGTTAACTGTGCATGTGAACATGAACGTGATCAGTTATTAATTGAATAAATAAAGCAATAGTTGATAATGATAAATAATGCATGGGTTATAATCAATAACACATTATATTGTACGTGATAAATATATTTTCCTAAGTGCGGTTTGGTTTGAATAATGGTATACTAATCAATAATTGGGCCATGATGGCCCTAAATCGCTCACCCGAGTACACAGCCATTCGTATTTACTAAATAATAATTCATATTTACAAGAAAATAATAATTCGTTTTTACGAAATAATAAGTCGTTTTAACGAAATAATAATTTATTATTACGAAAGATAATTCGTTTTTACGAAATACTATTTCGTATTTATGATATAATCATTCGTATTGACAAAACATAAGTCGTTTTTATGAAATAATAATTCGTTTTTACAAAAAAGTCTTTTTTACGAAATAATATTTCGTTTTTACAAAACAATAATTCGAACCATCGAAAGAGGACAACCTGAGGATCATTTCTGTAAAATTTGATCAAGATCTATCAAGTTGTTGAGGAGGAAATGTCATTTATAGTTTCCACAATATACATATAGGGACACGGCCCCAACCCTGGCGACCATGTTTTTTTGCAATCTTGTAAGAGGACCACTAGACAATGCTACACACCAAATATCAAGGCTCTATACCTTTTGGTTTGGGACTAGAAGATTTTCAAAGTTTACACTTTTTTAATCTATTTTAGCTCCTGTGACCTACTTATGCAACATACCGGAACCATTTATATAACTTCGAAAGAGAACCACCAAAGGATCAGTGGTGTGAAATTTGGACAAAATCCATTCAGTGGTACAGGAGAAGATGTTGTTTAAAGAAAATGTTGACGCTCGATTCACGACTCACGACGACGGACGACGGACATCTAAGGATCATAAAAGCTCACCATGAGTACTTTTATATTTGCATTTCCCTGTCTCTGAAGTTAATTTATGTCACAGTAATAATACAGAGTAATAGACTAGACAAACACAAAGGTTTGATTGACTATATCTGCCATCTAACCAATGGCAGACGTTTTAATAAACAAATTATGCAAATTATCAATAGATTATGCAAATTATCAATAGATAATATAATGAACAGCAGTGACATAAAGTTGGACTGAGCTAACCAATGGCAGACGTTTTAATAAACAAATTATGCAAATTATCAATAGATTATGCAAATTATCAATAGATAATATAATGAACAGCAGTGACATAAAGTTGGACTGAGCTAGAATTATCAATAGATTATGCAAATTATCAATAGATAATATAATGAACAGCAGTGACATAAAGTTGGACTGAGCTAGTCCACAATAAGTTAAAAACAATTGTAGTAGAAAAGGTGGGTGGAGGGGTGGAAATGTGGAAAAGTAAAAAAGCTTCTCTGAAATTAATGCGAAGAATAGCGTCTTGGCGTAGAACTGGAAATGAACCCAAAGATGGGAATGTCACGAAAAGTGACAATTAACCCAAATATACACAAAGAGTAACCTAGGGCCCCATCCACCTTTAACAACAAACATAAAAGTAAATAATGTTGATTGCAAATACAAACTACTTTATCTCACTATGCTCAATAAATTGTGGTTTTATATTTGCATTTCCCTGTCTCTGAAGTTAATTTATGTCACAGTAATAATACAGAGTAATAGACTAGACAAACACAAAGGTTTGATTGACTATATCTGCCATCTAACCAATGGCAGACGTTTTAATAAACAAATTATGCAAATTATCAATAGATTATGCAAATTATCAATAGATAATATAATGAACAGCAGTGACATAAAGTTGCCAAATAACCTTAATATACGATAGGAAATCGAGTTGCATGAAGTTAAATTTTAATGCCCAAATCGGACATTTGCTTGGTCTGTACATGTAAAATACGATTAAAGCAGATGAATACCTGGTAATTTCGGCCGTTTCAATCAGTAAATCGATAAACAAATGAGCTAGGAATCATGCTGTAATCTAACGTAAACAACAACTGTGTTTAGAATGTACGCGACAATCGCGTCAATCGCGTCCACTCTAAATACCGTCTCGTCCGTTTTCCCGGATTATGATGGTAATATTTGTGAAACGTTAACTGGGAGTAAAAAATCACACTTCGTCATGTCTTTTTCGTTTTCTTTTAATACAATACACTATAAATAGTTACATTACATGATTATGGCAATTGTAAAGCACAAATAGACAGAAATTCATGAATTATTTGCTAGGCCTACTTGATGTTAACAAATACTCAATGATAGAAGAAAAAAAAACATTGTACATGTTTTCAATTGAATGAAAAATCTTCTTTATTCATTAAAAAAAGAACACGCCTTTTTTTTGAAAACACAATATTCCGAAATGTTACTGAAGATTAATCAAAGCACTGACAATACCATTATTATTATTTACACAACACATGTATACATTAGCAGATATTGTGAAATTAAACGTAAATGTAAATCAACGAATAGTTCGCAGACGATAATTTTAGCCTTGTTTACAAATAAAGATTGGTAAAATAAACACTATACGGTCGAGTAATCGGTAGTTTAAGTGTAATATGCATGTATATATGCTACTTAACGTGCACAGTTAAAAAATTTAGCCATATCAGAAATGTGTTAAACTATCATTTTTGATTTGCAAACAAAGCTAATGTTACCGTCTGCGAACTATACTGACAGACATTATTTATACAGGCTTCACACAAGTACCTCTCTCTCGTTGTGTCACCTTTGTTGAGTTTGATGAAAGATCAGCAGAGAGAGTTAGGGTCTTTGGGGATACAGTCAGTTATTGCATCACATGACAGCAAGATAGATATAAAAGGTATTTATTTCAAATCGGCGATTACAAAATATGTGTGTGCTTTATTCCTTTTCAATAGTTGTACAATTAATTCAATGTTTAAATCAAACACATCACATCCTAATCGATATAGAATGTTTTAATAAAACATATAATAACACAATTGAAATCATCATCATCATCACCATCATCATCTCGTTTTTTATATCAAAATGTAATAAACCCATTTTTTATTTACAGACACTCAGGATTCTTCTGTCATACTAACAACACCAGAGACCTTACAGACGTCATGGTTTAGGAAACTACTTCGTGGTATTAAACATCGGATATGTTTGTTGGCTTGTGATGAGGCTCATTGCGTTTCGGAATGGTAATATTTTTAATTAACAACATGGGTGTATATTTATAACAAAGATCGTTTCTTACTTACAGGTTAGCGTTAGGTTACAGTGCATACATATTCTTAATTATTTAATACAATATTTAGCTTCTATATGATTCAAACCTTCCATTGTAAATATATTTAATATTCCTATAACGAAATTACTTTTCTCGTGTGTGCTAATTTTAATAATTTGTTGCAGGGGAGAGGCGTTTCGACCTGAATACCGACATATCTCCTCGATAAGAAGTATTGTGGATGCACCAATGATGGCCCTCACAGCCACGTGCACTCAGAAGGTTCAAGACGACATAATTGAAAGTCTTCTGATGCAGGACGCTCTTGTCATTGCTATGATACCAGATAGGTAATGATTTACAGAATACCAGTCTAATACAATTTGTATGTAACTAAATGCTCAGCTGGTTAATTCATAAACAAATACGGGACTGGTAACACAATTTACAGTAATGTCATCTGCTTTAAGTAAAAAGCATAGTATTATGCTCCTGTACGCACATACTCGTTTACGAAGTTAAAACTGTACGACAACGAATTTTTATATTTTCAGACCTAACATTTTTCTGTCCGCTACCAGATGCTCACAGGATTGCGAGACAGAGTTGGTGTGGTTGATGGAAAAGATCAAAGTCACCCAGTCGGACTGTCCCAAAACAATAATCTTTTGCAGGTATTAATTAACATGATTTCATATTCATTCAGTTAATTCACCTTCTACGGTATTCTTACTTATGTAATATTTCAGTATGAAGTTCAGTACATGTAACATGTTACAGCATAAGCAATGACTATAATTGTGTTTAAGTCGTTTTCATACTTAATGTTTTAAACTTATTTTGTGAAACAGTTTTTAATCATCCCGTTCCTTATGGTTGCCATCGAAACTAAAGTATGAGATAAGCCAGCTACCCTCTTTCATGCTGAGCGCTTTGCTAGTGAATAATTTGTATCAATTTCATGATGTCATTGGTATGACCAGACAAAGGGTCCTACCCAGGACCCCGCACTGGAAGGCAGTTTGCTTCGTGAATGTACCTTATATAGTATAATTTTATTATTCAAGATCCTACACGACAGTCTACAATGTTTGGTCATATTTATATGATAATGTGGATAAAGGGACATCCGATAATAGGACCATAGAGATGTTCCACAGTAGTACAGATGTGGACAGTAAAGAAAGGATCCTTACGGAATTCCAAAGTAGTACCAGTGAGGTACGAGTATTAGTGGCCACAGTTGCGTTTGGGATGGGTGTGTCTATTCCAGACATCAGACTAATTGTACACTGGGGGGCAGCAAAGAACATTGTTTCGTATTGGCAAGAGGTTGGCAGGGCTGGGAGAGATGGCACCCAGGCCCTTGCATTTATGTATGCTTTTCCTAGGAGTCTGGTGAAAGGTGTAACTGACATTGAAATGAAAGAATTAACCGCAATGGACAAATGTTTAAGATCGACAGTGTTAATAGCTTTAAAAACAGATGCTATGAAAGAAGATGTGAAATCATCTAGTGTTTGTGTGAATAATGACTGTCGTGTGTGTTTTTGTACCGCTTGTGTGTGTTGCAGTGTTTGTTGGGCTGCCTGTCAGTGCAAAGGCAAAGAGGATAAAAAAAAACTGGTATTCTAAAGACTTAGTGATAACATGTACATAGTGAAAGCAACAAGGAACTATGTATAATGTAGGATGTTAAATATATGTATAAATGTGACATACATCAGGGTTATAAAATTTCCTTTTTTTCTCTATAAAGTGTCTTACTATGACGTACATTTGATCATTTTGACCATTTTCAAACTTCTTTTCAGTTATAACTTTTTGCCATCATATTTTCTCTTTCAACTTCTGTTCATGCATTTCCCATAAAAGCAGAACTTTTTCACAATGTCAAGATGTATATTAATTGTGGAAGTTTATTGTGCGAAATGCTTTACCGGGCACTTAGTAATATTCCGTGCTTTTCCATCGTCCTCTAAGGCGTGCTATTTTAACAAATCAAAACCTCGCGGTACAACATCGAAAACACACGAACATAAACGATAAATGAGTGCCCGGTAAATAATTTCGCGAAATAACTATGCGTCATATGCGTAATAAACAACATAATTTTAATGTAAATGGATCTTGTTTATATATTCGTATAAACACTCCGAGGATGTTCTATCAGATCAGTTTTAATTTCTTCATGCAGACAATCGAAGTATAAATAGGCATGTAAGACAAAATATTTACTGTATATTTTAGTATGAAAAAATACTATTTAAAATTATCATCGTTGTTTGTATATTATCAAATCGCGAGTATACTCTTCTTAGAGTGATGCGAAAATTGCAGATATTGATATTTAATATCTCTAAATTAAGAAGTTTGGTAAAAAAAATAGTTTTTTAAGACCGATAAGTCAGAACATCCTTTCAGTGTCTATTTAATTTACGCTTGCCATAGAGCTCGCTGTCTAATTTACGCGTACAGGTTTCTACAGCTCCCAAATAACTGGATTGTAAAGTGCGCGTATTCTGATTGGTCGATACGAATCAAAACAACCGGCCACTAAAATGTCATGGCGGTCGATTCAGGTCAAATTGCATAGTGACTTTGTATTTATAGTCGGTGTAAGGTAAAGCTGTGTATATAAAGAATGCCATTGGTGTGTATCGCGAGAAAAAGGTTAGTTCTTCGGGGACATGCTATTTATTTCATGGGATTTAGACGTTTTCATTCATCTTTTGTAATCAAAGTTGCGCAAGGATTCCCTGCGGAATCTATTATTGTAAAAGAACATTAGCAGACTAGTCTGTATGGAAGAAATAAACCTGTCATTAGTCAATAGAGTGCAGCCATTGTATGTTTGGAGAAAGGAAAACCAAAGGCGCAAGTCAGCTCGGCATTCAGAAGACAACTTAATGTAGTGGTGGCCAATAGTTTTACCTATTGTAAGGTCATATAACCGACGTAGGAAGCAGCGCCCTGGTTTAATCACTTTACAAGCAAAATTTAAATGACCTAAAATGGATTGAAACTCCTTAAGCGTTATTTTACGTCGTTTCATGGCCTGTGACAACATGGTCTTGAGTACCAATATTTTGTCACTGGGCAGAGTGGCCATCATGGTGGTTGAATCAATAAGTATTCCATGGACCTCAGCCTTAGATGTTGGTAACACTGTTTTGCTATGTTTGATAGGAATGAACAAATTCTTAGCTAGTGACAAAAAAGCATTTAAACTGTTTTGACGTTCATTTGAATTCCCCTTGCCAACAAAGATGAAATCATCAATAATATGTGATACTTTATCCACCTGAAATTTGTGTTGCAAAATCCACTGAATACTTTTGGAGAAGGATTCAAATAATTGAACAGATGAGGAAGCCCCCATAGGCAAAACCCGATCGAAATAAAATTGACCATTTAACATGAACCCCAGTTTATGGTAGTCTAAAGGTGACAAAGGGATGATGCGAAAAGCGTCCTCTATGTCCGCTTTGGCAATGAGAGAATTCTTACCCGATTGGATAACAAGGTTAGCGACATGATCGAAAGTTTCAAGAGAAACCTCAAAATTCTCCCTAGGGATATGTGAGTTAACAGATGGAGAACCCCGGGAAAATGATAAGTCATGAATAAGCCTATAACTGTCTTTGGCTTTTTTAGGAACTACACCCAAAGGGCTACAAATGAAGTCATTGAGGGGAGGGACATTATAAGGTCCTTTGATGCGTTGAAGTGCTATGTCTGACAGTATTTTTTTGGAAACGAAATCAGCATGTAGGGTAGCAGAAGGATGATTTGGAACTTTGCGGGATGGTGGTGTACCTATACATCCTAAAGGAAAACCATAACAAAAGCCTTTAATTAACTTGATATATTCTGAATTATCATAACCTTCCAAGTAAAGAGCTAAAGTTTTAGCACATATAGGACTAGGCAAACAAATTTTATTCGTTACTTTTCCTATTGGTGGAGTTTTTGTTAGACACAAGTTTGAAACATTTACTTGCACCATGGGACTTTCCATCACAGTTAGAGCATTGATGCAGTAAGGAGCAGTTTTGTTTTGAGCAGGACTGTTTATTCTGGAAGTCCCAGCAGTACCCTCTCCGAAAAAGAATGTTGTGGGAAAGTTGTTTTCCCCTGATTGGTTTTGGGGTGATAGGGCCTTGGGTCCGAAAAGGAGCTCTCGTCATGGAGCAATAAAGGAATGTTTCAGTGTGGAGTTGGCCCCAAGATACCTCCCTGACAGCCCGTAACTGCCTAAACTTCTCATCATACGTTTGCCAGTTGACCTGTGGTTGGGTAGCCATCATTTGAATGAGAGACATGTATTGGAACATTTGTGGGGCCTCTTTATGATATTTTGATGTATAAATGTTGGCATACACCTGAAAGGCACGGGACCAGGCCATTATGTTAGTAATCTGCTTTTGGGCAGCAGTTTGAATGGACGTGACTGTTCCTAAGTTGGTTTTTTTGATTGTCTTAGTTTGGGAAGTGTGATCAGATGTGTAGTACAACTGTGCCAAATCCACATACTGCATGTTGAGAATCTGATCTCTCAACTTATTTGGTACAGGGTTATGTACAAATGAAAATATTCCTAAGTCTACAACAGGTTGCTTATCATAGGAAGGCTTATTGACATCAGATGAAGGCTTATGGACAATTTCAGTGCCTTCCGGTTCATCATTGATATTGTCAGTCTCATCGACCTGTTCAGATTCACCCTCCCCATCTGAAAATCCCATATGGTCAGACAAAACCGACCTACTGAAATACAATATCTCTGATGTAAGGTTGTCAGCACAAACAATAATTACATAAAACGACAATCACCGTTATGATGTATGTATGCGTTGTCGTGAAGAGCCCTTCAATCCACCAACAGAGGTCAAGAACAACCTAGCAACCTCACCGCCATGCCTCCAGACTAAAACCTGCACAGTTTACAGTGCAAGATGTAATGCCGAACATGTATTCCCACTGAAAGGGGATAAGATCATGTAAGACTAGTCATAAAGAGCATGTCGACCTGCCAACGGAAGTTCAAAACCGCCATCTATTGGACAAAAAACCCTCCTGACTCAGCAGTAAGTCGGTATGTATTGTTATGTGTTGTAGATGAATAAGGATCAGACATAGATAAACAAACATAGTTTGTGTCTGTATCCTGTATAATTGTGCTTTATAGTGCCATTTAATTAAGGCACACTTTGGAACCGTAGCCTGTAATGATCACATAAATTGAATCCAGGCAGAAAGTGTAACTATAAATACTGATGCACTGCACTAGATGGTTCCATAATATTCTATAATTATATAGCATGATACATGCTGTGATAATTTCGAATAATAAATACACTAAAAAGTGCTGCCCTGTGGCATTTCATAAGTGTGAAATAATAATTGTTACTAACTGGGTATATATGCCAGTTTGCATCCCCAGAATATGTGGCGATACAGTGATATAAAACCGCCCACTATAGGTATATTGCCTCAGCGTTCCTTAAATGTGGCTCAGTACAGTAACTGGCACACAGGAAGTGTATGCTTATTGGCAGCCTGTGATATGGCGGAACACATGTATTAATTTCGCACACGCTAGGTATATGATGCTAACATTAAAGGCATCCCAAGATAGTTATAGTTGAGTAACAATTGATAAATATATATACAAAGCCCATCTTAGTGTGTCAAATAATGTCTATGGCGCTATCCAGAATAGATAACATTAGACTGCCTTAATGGTAATAATTGAAAGGCAATGTAATATTATACATCAGGTGATGTACAAATAATTTTAGTAGAATAGGTAACAACACACATACTCCACCCAACTTGTTGATCTATGCAAGTGTCAACCAGAGTCCTTGTATATGAATACACTCACTAATGGCACGTTTCCACTATCCTCACACAATCCACACGCAATCCACTAACAAAACTAAAAGGTAAAATATAATTAATTAACACAATTTACAAATATATACATTCTAAACCCTACCGAAACAGTATCAATTACTTAACATGTTTCTACCATAAATGATGGCTCCTCCGACTGACATGTAGTACCTAGGCATCCCCTGTTGGCCTACATGAACCCCATCACTGGCAACATAATCCCTCAGGAAACGTCTGTTGTAGTTGTTTCTAGAATGGGACCAAAATTTTATATTATTAGACTCCTCACATGCTGACTTAAGAAGGGTATTAGTCGTGTCAACACGCGAATTGTACATCCCAGCTACTCTGCGGTGGGTGATCTCTGAAAATATAACAATTTTAGCCCCTTTTTCCAACAACTTCTTTGCAAAGTCCATCATAATGTCGACTAGAGCAGCAGGTTCGATCAAGGGCCCACACAGATCATTACTACCTATATCAACAAAGACAATATCAATATCTAGGTCATTGACAAGATGTGCATCCATCCAGATGGACTTTGGATGAGATTTGTGATATATCTTCCCACCGCCAATACCATGCCAGTACACCTGGCACCTGCCTGAATCAAAGTTTAAATTAATGTGATTATTAGTAAAACACCACTTCTGAAGACGCATTGTGAAAGAATGGCGTAGTAAAAGGATGTTATTTTGATGAGCCATGATAACAAGGAATAATCTATAAATAGATTATTATGACGTAATATGGAGGCTGTTTCACACAAACAGATCAATAAATTGCAGGAAACCCAATTAGTACAACGCCCTGCGTTTAAAAATAGAGGAAAATATAAATATACAGTTCTAAACTTATGATCTTTGCTTCAGAACAAGAAATAAAGTTACGAAAAGCAAATAATTTTTTGAACAAATTTAGATCTACCCACGCTAGCCAATTCTCAAAACTAGGTCAAGACGCGGAATTTAAACAATTCTTACTTATACAAATAAAACGTCTCTGATGAAGGTAAAGACCTATATCCTCGTGTAGTCCGATTTAAACTACACTTGTGTACAATAAAAAATAAGAATAACGGTCTATAAACGGTAAATAAAAGTAAAAAAGCTTCTCTGAAATTAATGCGAAGAATAGCGTCTTGGCGTAGAACTGGAAATGAACCCAAAGATGGGAATGTCACGAAAAGTGACAATTAACCCAAATATACACAAAGAGTAACCTAGGGCCCCATCCACCTTTAACAACAAACATAAAAGTAAATAATGTTGATTGCAAATACAAACTACTTTATCTCACTATGCTCAATAAATTGTGGTTTGTCCTCAGGTGAGCTACAAACACACTGACTAGACTACAGTATAGTATGTTAATGCACACTAGACTATTTTTCTTCTTGGTTTCAATATGATTTGCTGTAAAGAGTACAAGTCATTAAATATGATACACTCTTAACACATTTATATAAAAACACCGCATCAATTTAACAATGGGCTGGGTGACTTTCTTCAGTGGCGCATGAAACATTTATATTGTGATACATTTGTACTATGAAGTACAACTTTGGTCAATTTTAATGACTTATTTTCGAAACTATCATGACATTATAAAGTAGTCCATTACAAATGTTCTTCAGTGTTTTTTGGCCAGTCAAATCAGAGATTAATACCAAGATTGCTATCCCCGCTTTCGAAGTTTTCCAGGTAGAGATTTGTATAGGTAAAGCTTTGTAATGACTCGTGGTAATGTTCCATCAGATGATCAATCACTCCCTTTGTAACAATGTTCACTAAGTCATCCAGCACAAGTGACCGTACTGGCATGTTTGTAATGAATGAATCTTTTATCTTTAAAATATATTGCATAATCATATCCACTTTGAACGGTTTATTTTCAAGGCTTTATCCCAAAATGCTTGCCCCAACTGTTGTACGTCAACTAGAGCAAATTCCTCGTCCTGACACAATGTTATTTCCCGAAGCCCATTCATTATAAGACGTAGCACTGTCTCATTGTTTATCTTCTCTCTTCGTACCATTAGTTTTCTATGGTTTGTGAAATCTAGTAATAATTTCAAATAGCCTTCACGGTCAGGTAAAGATCCTGTTACCTTTTTGGTTTATTGGAACCATATAATGCTAACAGAAGATTGGGGTCAGGTAAATTTGACCAGATGATAATGTGAGACACTGTTTGCAATTTTGCAAAATGGAGCACACAGCAGTTACAACAGATCTTGTAAGAGGAGCATCTGCAAGTGAATCTGCACCAGGATTTTCTTCTGGAGTGAAACAAAAGCTCTGCAGAATGGAACAGTGAGTAGCTATTGCATGTAAAATATGTAATCCTGACATACCAAGTTGATATCCAAATGCAAGTTCCATGTGCCTCCTATATTTGCCATTTATCTATATGCATATCAAGAAATTTCTTTTACAAAATAAACATTTTCCTGGCCAAGAATACACATACTTTCTAGAGTATCATTGAATATCGACTTACAGATACCCAATCCAACCTACTCAAATATTAACAGAGAGAGATAAAACTTAACACTTTTCATACAGGATATTGTGCCTTATTGTGTTGTCCAGTTAGCTTTCACTGACCTAGTTCCACAATTTAATTTATGGTTTACAATTTCACTCAATACTATCACAAAAATTCTTCAAAAAATCTAACAATTGCTTACTAACAGGGTAAAATAACTGGTGCTAATCAACTTCAGAGTACTTCTACAAGCTCCGATGCTAGGAGAAGCCGGGTCATCATCAAAGTAGGGCATTGTTAACCGACCATGTGTCCAGTTTCATTCTGATATGTATCAGCAGGACAGCTCTTGTAGCCATAATCATCATCATTATAGTAACCAGCTGGACATGGCTCTGTAACAAAAATACGTACGTCACTGAACGGAACAACAATGCTTAACAGTTGTTAAAGACATTTTATACTGTATAAATTCATTTGTAAGTACGTAGGGCAGGTATCTCCTACCCCTTACAGAAAGAACGAGTATGTGTATAAATACGGCATGTCACGGTATGTTTGCTGACTTTGCTACGAACATTCAATACAACTCAGTCTCTGATAGAGGAGATTGCGCACACAAACTGTGCAGTATTGCTATCGCCAGATATGCTAATTGGTTATTGTACTGACAATTAATTATCTTACCGCAAGTATCTGTGGCCACTGCCGCACACTGGAATGACTACATGAGCTTCAGAACAAACCACATTGTCAACACTGACTTATTGGTGCAAAATATTAATATATTGTAGTTTATTGAATTGACAGGTAACAATTTGAAAACTGTCTCCCTGAGCAAATTGTCACAGCTGTATTTAACCATGGTTTAGGAATATGTTTAATTTTGAATTTTAAATCTCAAGGTATGTAAGGAAGAATAAAGCAGACAGGAAATGCTACACACAAACAATGGACCAATACTTACATCAACGGTAAGATCATCTGTAGATAATATCCGGCTTACTTCTTCTTCAATTGGAAGTTCATCCCCGCCATCAAAAACGGTTTCACTGATAGTAAAATAATTCTCATCACATTAGTAACACACTTTAATTCAGCAATAAAGAAGAGTAAATTTAGCTTATAAAAGTAAGCTAATATAAAATCTGTTTATTGAAAATTACAGCCAGTCATTCATTAGTTAGTCCACTAGATGCATCCATAGGTCAGGTATGCCCCCGCTATGGGCTTTTCAGTATAATGCAAATATTTTGTTTGTACAGACTACATAATTTTGAAGCATAATCAAATTGAATCAATCCTCTCTTTCAAGCGCCACTAACTGGAAACATTTTTAAGGCGAAGAAGGGCCATTACGGGTTCAAAAGTTGGTCGATTGTTCCCGAAATAGAACATGACATGTATTTTAATTTCCTATGCTTATGTACCTAATATGAGTTGAATGAATCTATCGTTTCAAGAGTTATTAATTGGAAACCAAGTTCAAAAGGGCAATAACGCCTCTAAAACTTCGTGGATCGTGACCCAAATAAAACTTGTCCTGTACTATATTTTCCTTTACTTATGTACTCATGTTGAACTCATCAAGCCTTTCTAGAGTTATTGATCAGAAGCCATTTTGAGCTAAAAAAGGGCCACATCTCCTCAAATAATCAGTGGATTGTGGCCAATATTAAGCATTTCAATCCCCTTACCATTCTTCGAATGACCATGGCATAAAAAGGATCTGCCTCCTATACTTCTGTGCAACAATATTGATTTAATCCTGATGGAAATTGATGGCTCAAGGTTGCTGAATCTGAACTATCAATAGCCACCTGATATTTTTTTGTCCCCTTTGACCTCTATTGATACCTATTTGACAGGCGCAGCTGTACAATTTAACTTTACAAGAACAAATATATGTATAACATCAATATAATTATATTTGGAATCAAATACATGTACAAAATAAAAAACAAGCTGTATGAATTTATTTTGCATATTTGAAGGCAAGATCATTCTTGCATAAAGCGGTTTAACCATACATAGTGGTATAGGCTACAGTGTGGTACAGGACACAAAGCGATACAGGACACAGAGTGATACAGGACATAGTGTGGTACAAGACATAGAGTGATACAGGACACAGAGCGATACAGGACACATAATGGTACAAGACACTGAGCGATACAGGACACATAGTGGTACAGGACACAAACAAGTGATCAAAGCATCGCTTGTGACACAAATAAAAAAACTTGCAGACATGTTTTCAGCAATTTTTAAAAATTCTGAACTAAGACAATAACTGTTAAGAGCCTTTAAATGTTGACACTTACCAGGTGGAATTTGGGCTGTTGAGTGTAAGTCCCATTTGTACATTTCTTACACATGTTAGGAGTGTTACCTTGTTTATCATTATAGTAACCAACATTGCAAGCTTTACACTTCTTGGCAGGGAAGCTTATACCAGAACCTGAACCACAGCTTACTGCAAAATGTATTTAGTAATGTATGCATGATATACAAATGTTAACACTTCACATCAAATCTTAGTTTGGCAACAGCTGATTGTAAAACACATATATTGCTCCTTTATAAAACCCGAAGTTACTGTATGTAAGCTACGGAACAAGAAATTAGAGATGTAAAAAATGCATCATAAGATACTGACACTAATCTCCAGATTATCTTATCATTAGGACGTATACGTACATTCTCAGAAACTGCAATGTTTAACATTTGTGGACACATATGCGGACAATGACAAAGCAACAATGTCTTTATTTTTTCAAAATAGACAAGCATATATACTGGTCATGTTAATATAAGTAACAATGACTTTACTAATTTAATTAATGGATGGATATTTTATTGAGCTAATCACTTACGAATCCATTTGCAATTTTGTCCATATATAATGAAAAAATCAACCTTAGATCCCAAAAATCAGTGAGAGATTGTACCAATTATATTAAATTGAAAACAAATGAAAAATACAGAATTACAAAGACATTACATGTACTGATACATTATTAATATTTACTTGAAAGCAAAGCAAAATATGTATAACTTGTACATTATACTGCAAATCAGACCAGCACAAATGACATGGCCCTGATTCACAATGACTCTCAAGTTGATATTTACAGTCAAATTTTAAATTCACAAAATTGTTTTAGATTTCTCTCAAAAGTAAAGATTTCCACAACAAATTTTAATGAATTTTCCACACAAATATTGATGTTTTACTCAGATATTTGACGTTTGTCTGTGTTGAGCTGGAGGGTCTTCGTGAATAAAGATTTGAATGGAATTTCAACTGAGTGAAAACTCTAGCTGACCTGAGATTGAGGGAAGCAGTCAAAATGATTTGTGTTTTCATCAATAAAAGCCAGGAATGAATAACAAGTAATCTTACCAACACTGTACCCTTAGTCGACACTGAAGTTGTTCCTTTGTCACAATCCTTACATTGTTCTACGATCATTTCATGACTGTAGGTACCTACATGACAATCCGTGCACTGAACAACATTATTGTTATCTTGTGCAAAATAGTATCCACATTCACAAGCATCTGAAACAAAATAAACATTAAACATTAACAACTTTCATTGTTCCATGTAAAACTGTGTATAAGTCAGTATAAAAACACCAGCACAATTTTCTGTGACCACTGTTACACGTTACCATATGCAGCCAGAACCGTTATTAGCATGATTCAACACAATTCTAGTAGAAATTTCTTTTTACAGTACGGACAAATTAACCAGATTTCATAAATATATCACCCAGCGATCAATTTTGCCAAATCATACATTGGCCTTCCTTTTCCTTATGTGCAAACTTATTTATTTCACATCCATTACGAAACACGTTATTTACTTCCACTACTACCACCATCACCGATCACGCCATGTTAATATAGTAAAAAGCCATACATTAAACAATATTTAACGTAAGCAATGAGACCAAATCAAATTTCTAAACAACAATTGTCAATATCTGTTTTCATATATTTTTGTTTATAATAGTTTGTAACAGTACTTAATAAACAGATTTAAATTAATATTATGTCTAACTTCTGGTGGAATCTTGTTCCGAGTGTACACAGCCAAATGTTCATTTAAGAAACAGAGTTTTAGATTTTGTATAAGTAAAATTTATATTATCTATTGATCTTAGATGAATTAAGATCGATGACCACTTCATGGGTAACTTACCAGTACTTGTGCCTAATTCAGGAATTGTGAAGCTCAATTTTTTAAGTTTGTAATGTGTAATATTCACAACTTTTCACTGATTTTTACTGGTTCATTAATAGCAACGAATGCTATGGAAATTGCCATATTTATTTTGTTAAATATTTCATAACTCGTTAAATAAACTACGAACAGGCATCTTCACAGGCCTCAAAGAAAATAAAGCTTTTAATAAAGGTTGCATTTAGCATTTAGACTTAATATTTCGACCATCTAATGTGAAGGATCGATGCGGCCAAGACAGGGTCCTGCTTGGTAATCAGAGACTGTCTTAAGAAATACTCGAGATGATATATGCAAATAGTATCACTAGGCTGCAGTTTTCACATGTGAATAGAATAATACAAATGTAATATTTATTGCTCCAAAAAGACGACGCAAAAAGCTAATGGTTTATGGTACATTATACCAACTCATCTCTGTCAAGACTACAAAATATTTCAAACGGAATCTATTACATAATGCTTACTTTGACATTTTGCTATTTCCGTCTGTATTTAGGTTAGGACCACATGGGTAGCAGAAGTCCTGACATGATTCGTTCTGGACAGTTCCATGTGAACATGTCTCAACTTCATCTAAGGCTTCCCCTGTTATCTTATAATTCAATCAACTTTATCTAGCATGAGTGCTATTCTTATAACACGCAGTCTATCTATTCTTAATGAAAGGCCAATATCCTTATATTATATTACATTTTATGTAACAATGCATAATTTCGATAGGCTAAGAGGTGTTAGTTATTTAGTTTGATCACATGGTAATATCACCTGCTATTACAGGGTTCATACATATATAGAAACTCCATGATTGAAATGTGTAGATGGATCAACTATTACATTACTATTTCTTGAAGCGGAGCTCTTATTATTTACAAGTTCTCATACAAGTAAATGTAGGGTATTTTACAATGCACATACATGTATGTTCAGATGATATGAATTACTTGTTTAATTATTCAACTCTTTGCATGCTGGTGGTATATTTCGTACTGTTGATGAAATATAGAACCCGTTTGGATCCAGATCAGGTCCCTTGATCCAATCTGTTAGATGCTCTGATTCTGTATTTTGCCAAAGCATTAAAAATACAAGACATGTTGCAGATAAAACATATAACAAATAAAAGTTACAAGAGTTAATCCCTTAAGAAGTACGCATAAACTATTTCCGGATATACACTTTAGAACTACACTTCTTTTCTATTAAGTACTTAGCGACACTTACAGGTATCAATATTGTTTTTCAAAGACTCAAGAGCTTTTGCCTGTCACTGGCTTTAGCTTCTTTGATGGCCTTTTCACATGAAATTCCCATGTCAATGTTTCTATAATCAGCATGAATAGACTTAACTGTAACATCAAGTTTTACAAATTTCTCGTCATTTTCATTTTTTTCGGGTTTCACAAACCTTTTTATCAATGGCCTTAACAAAGTACATTGATCTTCAATCAAAAAGCGTATCACTGATTTGTCGTTCTGGTATTCTTCCACATCGATGTATCTGAAAAAATGCAATTTGGTTTGAAAGTTTTGTACAGAACACATGATTTCACAGTTTTATAGGACTCGTGTTTTAGAATCAGCTACTTTCTTGCTGTTAACTGCAGCAACATACTGTTGTATGTGGTCCCGGATGAGTAGGGATCGCTCACAGACAGACACATTCTCCAGCCACCAATGACTAGAAGGGAAGGGGAATCATTAAACAAGCAATACAAACATGATAAGAAAGACCCAACATTCCACTTAGCAGCATCAGAACCAAATTTGAATGAGTTGTGAATGATGTGCAAACCACATAAGCCAATATTGAACAATTTGGTGCTGTAGTCTTGAACAATTTGTCCATTATGGGGTCAAAAAAACCTTCAAGTTAACGTTTGGGCCATCCATACTTATCTTGTACAAGATTGGAGCTCATCAGTCCATTTTCCAATATAGACTTGATGAAGAGGTCACCTGGCAGTTTAAATCTTAAATAGGTTTGATAATCATTAATAGATTCAGCTATACCCATTGTAAGCTAAATTGTAATTACATGATTTTAAATTATGCTTTATAATATTGCTTGCATAGCTCTCTAGTGTATCTGAATCGCACCTACAAAGGTTAGACTTAAAGAACACTATTAATATTTTTAGAAATATTCTTCAAGATGTTCCTTTCCAAGAAACCGAGATGTATAGTATCTGGTTTCCATTTTTTCCATTCTTCTCCCCAGAACCTCAGAACCAAGCCAATCTGCTTCTTGTTCAATGATTCATCAAACATAATTACGAATGGGCCTGTCAAACGTGTTTTTAACATAAGAGTGAAATGTTCTGCCAGTCCGTTAATTGCCAAGTATGCAGTTTTTCGCTCATCACATTCACATTTTTTTGCTATATGACTATCTGCATAGATTTTTCGGAATAGCTTATCTGTGGCTTTTGAAGAATACCGTAATTGATGACTTGTAACTGTCTTCATTGTCCACAATATGATTCGCCTCCAGATATGTATTCGCCACGGTAATGTGCAAATGTTGATGTCAGTGCTAGCTCTGGGTTCGCTTTAAGATATGTATCCAATAACGATGTCAGTGCTGGCTCTGTATTCAATCTGGGTCTGTATCCAATGTTGTACGATGGCCGTGAAAACTTCACTCAGCTTCCCTACTTAAAATTAAGCCAACCAATTACTTCGTTACTTCAAAATCTCAATGCAGTTTGAAACAAAATAAGTAAGAACACATTTACAATGCAGCAGAGCAATTATTTATGAAAGTTTTAGCCAGAAACATATTCATTCCCTCTTTCAAAAACAAAATACAGAAATTTGTTAATTACTTTTTAAAGGAAAAAGGAAAACGATTTTCTGTAGAGTACTGTCAAAACATAATTAACTACAAAAGTTCTATCATATAAACTATAAATTTAAAAGACATGTTTCCAAGCTTGTTAAATTCAACCTCTATCATTTCAGTCATTTGAATAAAAATATTTACTGTAAACCTAGAAATGCTCGCGATGACAACATTTCGGGTTTTTCCATTGATTACGCGGAATGACAATCCTCGTGAACTTCGATAACTTAAAACGCGCGAAATAATTTCTAGGTTTACAGTATCCATTTTATTCTAAAAGCTTTCCCATATAAAATAATCATTTTCGTCTGTTGACCCTTCCTCTTCAGTAGTCATATCACCATTGCACTGCGCAAAATCATTGAATCTTCCAGCAGCATCACTGAATGTATCTTTGGGACATAATGTACAATCATCTTCAAATAAATACAACCCAGCATTGCAGTAACCTGTCAATGATAAGAAATAAAACCAATAATCACCCTTGGATCAAGCACCAAAATTTCAGAATAACAAAATAAATAATAAAATAAGCTTAGACGACATATGCAGCAAGTAATATATAGTAAGAGGACAAAGGCCACACTTACGACAATATTGAGCCAAAGATGAAATAACAAAGGCAGAAAATCTGTAGCTAGGTCACTCTTTTTACCCGGAGTCTTTGTTTTCAAAGAGTCTGTGTTTGATCCTTATGATAATTATGTTGAACAAATACAACTAATACTTATGTTGAACATATACAACTGAAACTTATGTACCCAAAGATATAACTGACAATGATTTTACTTTACAGGTAACATATTTCTTCAGGTAAAAAGGTTAGATTTCTCTTTAACCCTATCAAGATCAGATTTAGCAGAATTAAAAGTAGTTTACAGTGCAATCTCTCTGTGGAAAATGCACATTTTTGGCTGCTGTTGAGAGGTTGTCGCTCTAGAAATTTTCAAATGGTAGCAAATTCTTACAATAGAAATATTTACACTGTTGTTGAAGAGAGGTCGTTGCTCAAGCGAGGGCTGCTCTTGAGAGATTGCACAATACTTGATAGAGGAATGCAACATCTTTTAAAACATGTTATAGTATTGAGGAATCATGTTTTAAGGTGACTACAGAATTAGTATTTAGCAAACTGGTACATCAGCAAACTTCATGTCCAAGATTGGAGTTCACTGTGCTAAGGAGTTATCGTAAACAACAAAGTAAATAGTTAATATCATATCTGACAGTAATAACGGCAAGTACCTCGAGTAGTGAACCGAGATGAACTAATAGCAAAACCCCTTACATTGACACTGCGAAGAGTTAGATCCGCTTTGTTGAGTCCCATACTTCTCATCACAGGGCACGCATTCAGTTGAGAGTTCCGGCATCATAACGTCGAATCACCACACTATTTACATTCATTTTCTCGTATGGACTGACCTTGACCACACATAGCTAAACTTGAAAAACAACAACAATAATGCAGATGTTTAATAAAATTGTATTTGAAGTAGTATAACATTAGAAGCACCTAAATCACAGAAGTAAATAAAGAAAATGTATAAGCATAAGTACATCAACAGATTACAGGATCAATATTTAAGTCTCTTTTGAATAGCTATTTTTGTATCATATGTGTAAACTTAACATGCCTTTTTGATTTTACAAATTAGACCTCAAAATATGAAGGGAAACTATTCAGAAAGAAATCAAACATGCAATTATCAAACCATTATTTTAATAATAACCAAATAACAATGCCAACATTACTTTGATCATCTATTATACAAACTATCTTAAAATTACACATTACATTCATAAACTTAATACATTGTACATTTTAAATCATGTCTATGGCCGTCCATTTTATTGCATGCCGATATCGTATGCTCAGTTCATTTCCAATGAGAGGTCAGAAATATCACAGTAAATAGTTACTTCCTTTTCGCAAAGTTTAGTACTTGCTATGTATCGAACTTTGTACCTATGATCTACTTGGACAAAATGACATTATTGATAAAAAATTGCAATGCATTATTAGTCTACTATTGATTATTTCCCATTATTAATTAACACATCGTTTACTTACGTATGTTACAATCAGCTTCTGATGTTGCCGCAATCTAGTATGTTGTAAAATCTATATCACACAATTCACAAACTCCAAATTTATCAACAGTATTGTCCTTAAAGACAATTTCGATAGTTGTTTCTGCGCATTTTTTTGTGTAAATTTAACTCTTCACGAAGAAGATACTTGAGTAGTTTTCGGATGGATCCTGATATGTAGCGTTCGCGAGACTTCAACTGCCATGTTATCGCTATAAACGCGGCAAATTCGTTAAGCGAACGCACATAGAAAAGGGTACTCGGGTTCAGCCTGCGTTTAAATGCTATAAATCGACGACATGTAATACAATACTGCTTTGGAAAATATCCCACCCACAAGTAAGTAACAATGATTTAAGGCATATTGATCAGTTAGAATTTCAATGTACTTACAAATACATTCTGTTTCATTGGTTGTAATATTTTCTTGTGTTGTCCTATTACCACTACATGGTTTGCAGTTTAACTGGTACAATTTATCTTGGAAGAAGCCTGCATCACAATCCTCACATTGCGCAGACCAGGCATTGAAAAACTGACCAAGCTCGCATATAGCTGCAGACATAATCATAATCATTTACAAACACTTAATCATTTTTCATTGTTTAAAATAGTGTATAATAGTCCAATCTTGTCAGTGTAATGTCCCATAGAAGGTTAAGTCATTTCAAGTAAACTGACTGAAACTTAAACAACCCTAGAATCTAATCATAACCCTTGTTCAAGCAGTTCCAACTTCATGTGCAAGAGAGAGAGAATAAGTAGCTACATAAAGCTGAATCTAATTCACTCAAAATGTGTGTGTAACATTCTTACAGATAACATGATACCAGTCAAATGCATTTAATAATATTTTATTGCATTGCATCTGAATAAAGTAACTTGGTGTTACATGTAAAAATGTGGGTACTCTAACATACAATATAAACTTAAATGAAAACATACAAAAAACAGCAACACCTATTTAGATTGAAGCAGGCTTCCTTGCAGGCCTCAATGGATTCTTTTTGTAAATGTTGCAATTCAGCAAAATAAAGGTTTTTGTAAATGTCGCATTTCAGCAAAATAAAGGTTTTTTGGGTTGTTTTCTGTATAAAAGCAAATGGCATACCTTTACAATCAGTGTCTGAAGTAGCCCCAGTAATATATGTTGTAAAGTCATCATCACACTTTTCACACATGGTCTGTCCTTCCACGGACTGGTATTCTCCATAGTCACATGGAATACACATTCTTGATTCGCTATTTAAGAACCAACCAGCACTGCATGGGGCTGTAATATAAATAAGACAAACTTATGTTACCCAAGTAATAAGAAATATTTCTGTAAATGAATTCTGTAACAAAACCACTGTCCTTTATACCATGTAATTTCATATCTCTGAAAGATGATGAAACCCAAGCATTACACAGTATAAATTAATCACAGTTTATCAAAATTTAAAATTATGAAAATGGTAAAAGCACGCACTATCTTGGTGTTTCTATTTTTAGCGGATGTTATTTGATATATATCATTATATCATAAATGTGCTTTAAATTTAACAGTACAAATTCTACAGACCAAAGAGGTTTTTAGATAACATTTTTCACGCCTCCAAACATGCGGTTTTCCACTAAATTGCTAACAGCGTAAGCGAAGATAGACTTTTCCGATATGTAGCGCGATCTTACTGGAGAATCAGTTTCTAAAATTGATGACCTAACTTCTATGTAACTTTAATACCTATTGATCAAAAAATGTAGCCAATGTGTAAATTGACATTTTAACTAATTAAGAACAACAGCTCAGGGACTGTTTGAACATCCTTCTATTTCTGAAGTCTCCTGGCAGTAAGAGACTGTGGGCTAGTTTCATGAGGATAATAAGTCTTGGAATGTCTTGACTGGGTTAAAATTGAATATGTAGACAGACTGATAACAACTATATACCAAGGCAATCTAAAAATAGTTTAATATGTGAGAATTTAACCAATTGATTTTATTAACTTGTAAGAAACACATGCTTTCAGAGCTTACACTTCATTAATAAGAAATGACTTTCATAAATACAGTAACAAGAAAACTTACCACACATATCATCGCTCAAATACATTCCTAATGGACAAAAACCCGACGTTGCAATATCAAAAGATTCAGGTAGTGGTTTAGCAACTCCAAATGTCTAAAATATAACCATTAGGTGTCTATAGTTTTTATCACAATATAATCCCCCAATGAAACGAAACTTACCTTGGTTGAGTTGAAGTTTGATTGGGATTTTATGCAGTCATACACTCGAAAGGGGATCAAATGAGATGCGCGCGCATCCTGTCTGGTGATATTTTAGTCTTCGAAGTACAAAATCTTGCATTGCAAAAAAAAATTAATATCAAATGTAAACTATCAATGCAAGTAGCCTAAGATAACAACAAAGGGAGGACATACTAGGGAGGGCATTTGATCCCCTTTGGAGTGTATGACTGCATAAAATCCCAATTAAACTTTGACTCAACCAAGGTAAGTTTCGTTTAATTGGGGGATTTTATTTCGTCATACACTCTTTTGGTTCTCAAATGAGACTTCAAAAAACATTTTGTGAAGCAGCCCTGTCAGTACTTAACAGTGTAAGTGAATTTTACCTAACCCTCCAGTACTGCATTACTGTAACAATCCTTCTGAACGGGTTTGTGATAAAACTTTGCAAAAGTCTGGCAACTTGACCATCCTGCTGTTTTTAAGACATCTATGGGAACTAATTTTTCTACAGCCTTGAACGTACTTGCACTTCTAATGCTATGACTTTTGAAATTTCCACAATTTATGCCCGAGTACTCCATAACAGTTCGTAAACATCTACTTATTGTGTCTCTAGTCATTAAATTGTGAGGTTTGACGTAACTTACGAATAAACAAGATTTATCTCCCCTAATAACTTCAGTTCTTTTGAGATATTCTTTAAGAACAAATACTACACACAGTCTCCTGTCAGGAGGATACGGTATCAATTATGCAACAGGGTTACTTACCCCTGCTCTGGTTTGTTTCAATAACCCGCTATAATACAACACATATTTATTATAACATTTTCTCATGTTCCTTATATCAAGTAAAGATATGGACTGAACCCGGCTAGCCAATGTTAATGCTATTAACATACAAAGTTAGTAGTTTCAGTGAAAGTTTGCTAATTGGAGACAGTTTCTTCAAGTAATTCAGTACTTTGGATACATCCCAAGTTTCACAGTATGTTGGAGCTGTCGGGCGTAATTAAATATGCCTTTCATATATCGTATAACAACTGGATGCGACCCAATTGAAAATCCATCTTTAACAATTCCAATTGCAGAAAGAGCACTACGTGCTGTGTTTATGGCACTATATCCACATCCACTTTCATACAGACTTGTAAGAAAATCTAATACAAAATTTACATCTGCCTGAGCTGAATTAATCTGCCTGTCATTACAGAATCTGGTCCAAAGGTTAATATATGACACATACTGTTTTTTCGTATTCTTCGCCATGATGCGAGAATAATATTGGTAGACTTAACTGAAACGTTTTTGTTTTCAAATGATCTCCTGATAGTCGACAAGCTATCAAACGTTATTTTTTCATTAGTGGACGAGTTTTGTTGGTGTTCATTATGGATAAAATATCTTCTTGAGGTGGCATCACCGGGTAGTCTATCAACATTTTCATTAACACTGAATAATAATTCTGCGTTTCCCACGCAGGATCTATTAATATGCACTCTGCTTTGTCCTGCAGTATCTTCTGCAAAGATCTCCCCACCAAACTGAAAGGTGGAAAAGCATAGAAAAATATGTTAGACCAACTTGTCTTCATACTATCAATAATTTCTGCTTCTGTGTCTTGATGCCATGAAGCAAACCTATGAACGTGTCTATTCATTCTCGAAGCAAACATATCAATTTCTGGAGTGCCCCAATATAAGATTATTTTGCAAAAAATGTGCTTGTCCAGCATCCATTTAACATTGTCATTAAATTGTCTGGATAAATAATCTGCCGAGTTTTGAACTCCGGGGACATGAGTTGCGGACACCCAAATATCTTTTTCTATGCACCATAACCAATAGCTTTTGCTAGCTCATTCAACTCAAATGATTATACACCTTCTTTTGAGTTTAAATAACAAACAGCTGTTGTATTATCACATTTGATCTGAACATGAATATGTCTTTTGTCTTTACAGAATGCTTTTATGGCAAAATAAACAGCTTTTAGCTCCAAACAATTGATATGTTTGCTCGACTCATCTTCGAGCCATCAATCTTGTATTTTTCCCCTCTACACTCTGCACCCTATCCTACAAGAGATGCGTCAGAGGTTATTATAAATACTGGATTTCCATGATGTATGTGCCTTTTTTGAAAACACAAATTTTCAATCCACCACTGAAGGTTTTGCTTCATAGCATCCGAAATAACTATCTTTGAATTGAAATTACCTTTAAACATTTTTAATGCTGCAATTTTTTCTCTTTCTATATTTCCGTAAAAAAGTGGTCCATATTATACAACGGAAAGGGTAGACATCATTAATCCTAATACTTGAGCTACTCTTCTTAAAGCACATGCATTTTTGTTATGCAACTCTAAGCAAGCATGAATCAATTTCTGGACTTTTTCCTGGGGTAATTTGACAATCATCTCAACAGAATCTATATTATTTCCTAAGTAATTTATATTCTTAGTTGGCTCAAGTACCGACTTTTTATCATGTTTTAAGAACAATAATTATACAGTATCTTCAACATTTTTCTTACAACTCTGATACTGGTCAGCAACCAATAGAGAATCATCAATATAGCCACATTTGTATGACCTTTTCTAAGAGCTGCATAAACTGGTTTTAACAGTTTTGTAAATAATAGGGGGGCACAACAAAGTCCATTAGGGAGGCAGACATACTGAAAAATGCTACCTTTCCATTCAAATCTTAGATACTTTTGTAATTCTTCAGCAATAGGCACTGAGTCATATGCATGTCTAATATCTAAAGATGCCATGTAACAATTTTTTGTTACCAATATCAAGGCTGATTCAAAGCAATCCATCTTAAAATGATGACATTTAATATGCTTATTCAGGTTTTTCAAATTTAATATCATACGGTATTCTCCATCTTTTTTCGGTCTTGTAAAAATTTGAGAAATAAAACTCACCGTCTTGGTGATCAACCTTTTTAAGAACTTTAAAAATCAACAATTTCTCAATCTCTTGTTCAATGATGTTACTTTCTTCATCACTTATTTATTTATATGTATAATTATATAGTTGCTTCCTTGTTTGCCTTTCATCTATTTCAAAATGGCAATGTAATGCAATATCTAAAGTTTTTGGATCAGAAGTTATTCTTCGCCAATTTTGTTCAAAACATTTCAATCTGCCTGCCTCAAATAATAAAGGTTTACATACCTCAATATCTATAATCTCTTGCTGCTCCCCCTCTCTGTTTTTTTAAATTCTGAGCATAATTATTGGTCAACGGCTGTTGGAACCTTCCACCACGTCCGCGACCTCTACCACGATAATTGTTGTATGGACCAGGATAAGGACGAGCTCTTCTACTACCTCGAAATCTTGACAATACAGATAGTTGCTTGCTAACCCTGCTCATATCTTGAATTTCTTTCACATTTTTGCAAACATCGTCCCCATACAATTTATCAGTGAATGGTACATTCGCAGAACATAACTGTTTGTATCTATTGTCCAAATCTGCCTGGTGCATTTCTTTCAGCCGTACATTTATAAGATTATGAGCATGTCCAAGGATACTTAGAGCATCTGAACCCCACTGAAACAGTTGGGCATCAAGTACCGATGACTGGATAGCTTGCATCTTAACATCAGCTGTTTGAGTCCATGGTTTCATATATGACCAAATTTGAGGATTCACTGTTGTTTTTGTAAGACCAGAACAATTAGATGGCCTGTGAATGGCTTTTGTCAAGTTATTATAGGCCTAATCCGACATGCCTCTTCGAAAACTTTCATTGATAAAAGACGCCAAATCATCGTTTACCTCATTGTCAATACTTTCTGACTGTTTATACTTTTCAATTAAACTTTTGAATATGCCTTGACCACTAGTACCAGCAGCAGTATTCTCTGAATTCTGGTCAGAAGTCTTTGGTGGGGCTGAACTGAACTCCTGGTCACAGGATGTTAACTGTGCTTCCGAGCTTTCATCATAGTCATAACAACTAACGTCCTCATAAGTCAAATAATCAACTCGCTCCGCTGGGTTTGATTCTCCCTCAATTCTTTCATGATACCCGCCATTTCTTGGGTGAATTGAGACAAACAAAAGTCATTCGAGGAACCAGAAACTTGCGAGTTTTTGCTAGAAGACGTAGAAGTATTGGAAACAGACTTCTTACCCGTCGAAGACTTGTTTGTGTCACTATTCCTAGTTTTTTCCGACCTCGTCGGCGTACTTTTGCCGTTTTCTCGTCCAGTCTTCAATACATGTATTGAGTCCGCCATGATTTACAGAGCACGTGTGACAGACTGATTCTAGATGGGTATCGGTCAAATCAATTTACCCAATTCGGATATGGTTCGCAGTCTACAACTGACGAAACTATGTAATTTAAACAATTCGTTTTAAACGAATTATTTTTATCACCGTCTGCACGAGCGGTGTGAATAATAAAGACTGATATTTTTATTGCTACTGCATAACAATATTAGAATGTAATAGCGTAGTAAATTTTTAAACGTTATCGTACTGTAACTACCGCGTAGATACAGTTTAAATCACCGGGAGAAGATTAGACGCACTGAAATATCACCAGAGCGGATGCGCGTGCATCTCATTTGAGAACCAAAGGAGTGTATGACGAAATAAAATCATACAATGTACAGATAATGAATATGCATGGTCCACTCAACACTGGTACACTCACATGCTTTATGGGACATCAGTAATGTCTTTACTAGAGATTTTCATGAATGACTATTTTGATATTCAAATATATCAAACAGCTATGGCACTGTGTTATATTTTCCCACAGCTGTGTGAATGAGCTATATCAAACAGCTGTGGCACTGTGTTATATTTTCCTACAAATGTGTTAATGAGCTGGTAGCTTTATAATTAAGGTTTTCACACTAGCTGTTGTGAACGGGAACATAAGAAATAACACAATCATGCAATTACTGAAGAGTGGTAAAATACATAACCTTATCAAGTAACTTTTGATATACCGATTCAAAAGGATTATAAAGGAAAACTCATGACTGTTCTCTATACCATTAACATCTGACTGATATGTTAATAAAACCATTATAATGCTTAGCTGCTACAATATTTCAATAATTTCAATGTATTTGAAATTTATGTAATTCACTTCTTACACTTACACTAATGTCAACATTCTGTTCAAGAAGGATGATTATTTCAAGTGCTTCTGTGATAGACATACTACCTCCTTGTACTGCAGATATTTCCATACTGAAGTATATAATACGTACATGTTATAACACATGATTTCTCCATCAATATCGTACAGTATAATATTACATATAATATGGGGAGTGTATCACATTCAGTAAAATGCCATGCCACTCATGGTCTTATGTCATCCACAAGTTTGAAAAAGAACTCACATCAAAGCTTACTTCATTATATATACATTTACCACATTAATCTAACATTGTCTAGAGTTTATGTATGCATTAACTGTGCCTTACAACAGTAACAGAAGCCATTCAATGCTTCATGTTTATACTGCATATATATATATAGTCCATTAAGGCTCCTGATCCAAAAGTTGCAGGTTCAACTCGGGCCATGGACAAGCTTCAATGTTTTCCCAACCCCCTACTTAGACTTTAGTACTGGTGAGAAACCAAGAATATAAGAACATGGTTCACGATAGATGTATAATGAGCTAGATCCAGAAACTCAATTTTTTTAGTGAGAACTTTTACAACATGTATTGTCAATTTATGAGCAACATATGAATTCTATGAATATTTTTCTTTCAGTTTTTCTCAGACCATAAATTTGCTTCTCAACTCACCTTACAAATGTTAATGATAATATCAGATTAAATATTTTAGTGTCACTGACACATGCTGTACCAATGAGGTCCAGATTACCACAATCTTGTCCATTCCAGTCACAGATATTATCCCACAAATTATTTAATTCCGAAAAAATTTCATTGATTTGATTTTCCAAAGATACTAATGTGGTAGTAGTGAAGACTTTAGGGCAGGAAATAAGAAGTTCATATTGCATTGTAACTGTCACTTTATACAATGCAGGTTGAGGAGCTGAAAATAAAGCATTTGAAATACAAAATGTATCAAGTACTACTATTACTTTACAGAGCCTAGATACGGGTTAACAGTCACACCAAGTACATTTATGACATAATCTCGCCATACTTAAGTTGAGGGCAAAATGGTACAAAGTAGCTGATTCATGTGGGGAAGGTGTCAGCTGCTTGTTGAAGTCAGGGTTCCCACAAATCATAGCCAATAAAATGCCCTGACCTTTCCCTGAGCAAATTCCATGTTTCTCTGACCAATCTATTGGTGTACACAGAAGCTTAATTGGTCATCTAAGAGCATGATAAATAAATGTTGGCCTCCATCCTCCCCTCCAAAATTATCAAAATGCAACATATATGCCCATTTCATTGATAGCCAAGTAAAAGTCATTTCCACCCATTACATTAAAGTATGGACGCAAATCTGAAGTCCTAAAACAATTCAACAACACTGAATTAGTGTTTATATATACAGGAATCAAAAGATATGGTTAAGTAACTTTTTGAAAAATTATATATGATTATAAACTGATAAATTAAATGTGTCATTATTGCTAAAAACATGTGCTATGTTAGGGTAAATAGTCAAGCTAAATCTCACTTACTCTTTTTATATTATTTGATTATACCGTGACTGAGAGCATACAATATGTTGTGGTTGTTCACACAATTATTATGACAAAATAAACAGCTCAGAGTTCCCATAAATCATAGAAGATAGAATACCCCGACTTTTCCCTGACCTAACTATCTGTGTTTGAAGCTTAATTTGTCATCTAAGAGCATGATAAATAAATGTTGGCCTCCATTCTCCCCACAAGCCAACCCTCACCACCTCTCATGTTATAATGATAACTAAATGTATTACAGTAGTAGTGTAATGGCTTCTTTTTAATTCTTATTTTTTCCCAAATTGCATTTGGTGCTATGATTCCAAATCCAACCCAAGTATTAAGTTTTTTTGCATCTTTTTTACCTCCCTTAGTGTTTCAGTTCTTCACTATAAGCTACATTATTAGGTACTATATAGAGATGCTTTTGTAGCCTACTATAATAAATGTAATGTCTTTTAACAAAATCCACCACTTATGGCTATTCGAATTCAATTGACACTGAACTTTGATAAAAATGAGTGATCTTATACACTGAAAACTAGCTTATGACAATTTACCTGACGGTTACAATCAGAAACATCAGCATACAGCGAGTGTGAAACAAAAGTGCATGAAACTATGGTATATTAATAGGTGGATAAGATAAGAAATAACTAAATAAATAAGTTGGTATCGATATTGAATCTTCTGAATTTGATGGGACACTTGTGGTATGTGAATAACTAAAATTGAGACAACACGTAAACATGAAAATATTTGGGAAAATGCAGATATTTGGAAAAGAATGTATTTACAACACTTCAAGGCTCTATAATTTGTTTTCAAAGACACTAAATGTCCCTGACTAATGGAAATGTTAAATTTTAATTGTCGACATAGGAAGTTAGTTGTCCAAGAAAATCGGCGAATTTGGTAACAAATAACCATACACAATGATAGCTCCACAGTCTAACATTATTAATCAAATGCATGTGTTTGAGAGATTCTAAGTTTTATCTTACAATTGAACAATTGCTGATGTTGGTTAGCTTTAAAAACAGCTTTGTCTGGGACTAACTTCTACTCAACTGTTAGTAGCCTGATTCAGCATTAGACTAGTACAGGACGTCGGGCTAGTGGATTTCTAGAGCCCTACCCTTATTGGGGACCTTAAGTAGCATGTTTGTCTATACCTACCAACACAAGATGGCAATGCTATTGTTGAAAATAGAAGTTTCGAATCCCACACTCCTAATGAACCGCACTGAATGTAATCAGGCAAAGGGGCAGGAAGAACAAAGGCAGGATCATTACATTTGACATTACAGAAACCTTGCCCATTAGAACATCTGGTTGCATTCACTGATTCATCAACATCAACATCAGGACACTCCTCATTATCTGAAATACATAATTATCATATATTAAATAATACAGTACTGTTAAACACTATCATCAAATATTTCTACAACAGTTTCCAAGGCAACACTGTTGACATAGTTATAACATATTGGAACAAAGCCTAATGATGATAGTCATTGTAATAAGAATCTGTCAGACTTACTTTTATGATCTAAAAGATCTTTTATGGACGCATGTGTTGTTTAAAAATGTAAGCCACTAACGGCAATGACTATATCTACCAGTATTGCTAATTAAGGTTTAATCAACACAAATTCTAAGTCGTATTAGGCATTTTACAGTTAAATATGTACGGTACTCTAGTAAGTTCATAGTAAGGTACATGAAGTACAAATGTATTATTATTAATATTTTAACGCAAAGTAAATTCACACAACGTGATATTCTTATTTCTTATAATAAGTTTTACTCTATTCTCTCTTTTCTTACTGAATTGAGTTGAACTGTTTATCCTTGCCACTGGAAAATCCCATATCGGCAAACGTATCATAGTTGTTGTTTTTTTATATTTTTTTGTATTATTTTAAACTTATTCCTACCGCTCTCTATAAACCTACTCAAGATTGTATTGACATTTCAGTCCCCTCTTTAGTTTGACAAACATTACTAGAAGGAGTATAAAACTATGAAAAAATGACCTGTTACACTTCTTTCATGAACTATCAATCTAATATGACTATACTATTTTCCTAGCCATTATGTTATCATAGTCCATATTTTGATTTAATATCATAGTAATAATTACTAATTACTTTATATTTTAATGGATACCAATACCACAAATTTCAAGCATCATATATGAGGTATTTCACAATGTTCCTTTCACTGTGAATGTGTTAGTGAGTGTCATTGCTGTACTTCTCTAAATTTACATTTATCTTTGTTATATTTTTTTGATTTTCAAAGATAATTGTTATATTTACCATATTTGTTTCTTTGTTTTATTAGTCTTTAAATTATTACCACAACATGCAATAATGTGTAATTGACTACAGTACTATTTGTTAATCCCTTTTAACAAGTTCATGGTTTTATATGCATAATTATTTTACTACAAAAGTCCTGTAATGAAAGTTATATAATGCGGTATATTACAAAGTAACAAAAACATATTGCTACCTAGGACCAATAAATACAGGGATAGACAACATAATTTTCGTCCAATAATCACGTCGTTGATTCTATAGCGCATGCGCACTGTGATTGCTTACATTGTATGCGCCTAAATAGACAGTTTACTGATTATGACAAATTATTGCTAAATATAATATTCTTCAATGGCATTTTAAAGCATAAATCCTGTCGTAAATTGGGATCTCACTTCTTATTCTGACTTGGAACATTCAGAAAATATCGGGACGTTGGGCATTTTTTCGTATAAAGCGAGTAAAAACTTAGGTTATAGAAATGCTTTAAACGTTTTGTTATCATCATTATGGTGGTGTCCTTTTAAAAGATGACACATGGATATGTGTCAAGCAATACTTTTACCAGCATCTGTATGAACTAGTTGCCTGAATAATGTCATTAAAATGTTGCATTTTTGACAAAATCACCATTTTGTCGCTCTGACAGTGATTATTGCGGCGGGTTTACATTTAAGTTTTTAAATATAACAATGGGTCGTTTGATTAATGACACATGGAAAAGTGCCAATATACATTTTATAACTATGTCTGTGCAAGGAAAAGATGTTAAAATACTGGTTGAAAATTATGTAGTTTTTTTTAATTTTCTATCCTGGCGCCATGATTTGCATATCCCTATTTATATTATAGGAAATTTTCCATCAACATTCAAGGTTGCTAAAATCACTCCACTTCATAAGAAAGGAGCTAAATCAGACAAAAATAACTATCGACCAATACATTTTTTACCAGCCCTTTCTAAAATAATTGAAAGACATGTATCAAATCATATGAAAACATTTTTGAACAAACACAAACGAACATCATTCTGGTTTTTGAAAATTCTTGCAAAAATGCATTAACTAATATGATTGATAGTTGTTTATCTGCAATTAATGACAATAATGTTGTTGGTACTATCTTTCTAGATTTTACAAAGGCATTTAATCCTGTCAATCACAATTTTCTTCCTCCTAGAAAAACTGAAACTTTATCATTTTGGTAGAAATTCTTTAAAATGATTTACATCCCATTTGTTGAACCATAAACAAAAAGTCAACTTTTTTGGAACATTTTCTGAATCCCAGGATGTTATTGCTGGTGTTCCCCAAGGATCGGTTCTTGGTCCATTGTTATTGTAATTTGTAGTTTTGATTTTGTTTCAGGTATCTGTGTTTAATTCTTTGTTTCTTTTGTTTTGTAATTTATTGTTGTTTAACGTATGTGTCATAGTTTTGTTGAGGCCCACATGGAAGATTGGGTTGTCCCACAAGAGCAGCCTTTTGAAATAAAGTTTTTATTATTATAATCATTATTATTATTATTAAGTAATGCATAAAGTTATAATCACAAAAATGTCAATTTTCTTAATTTTTTTAGGAAATATTTTTTGTGAAGGTAATCTCAAAATGACGACATTATTGTTATTTTATCAAACGTACCGGGTTTATTTTTTGCCAACTTACCCGAATCACATTAACTTGCCATAAATCTTACAAAAACAAAATTAAGTTATGCACAATTTTATAAGCAGAAAAAGGGCAATTCTATTAGCTTTTTATCATGCATATATTGTGAAAATTATGGTTAATTTAGAAAACACATGTCGAATTTTACAATATACCGTGCCGCTTTAAATCTTTAAGCAAGCATTTAAATACGGATCACTCAAGACTAATCTATGAACGACAACATATTGATTTAACACATACAATTTGCCTATCCCTGTATATTGGTCCCAGTTGTTACTATACAATTGAATGTTTTCATTCTTTTTTTTCATGCATAAAGCAGCAATCTTTGACTTGTAAGGCTAATATTTTTCAGAGAAGAGGACCATTACTGTTTTTTGAAAGGCTAAAATGTTCACAAACGTGTCAATATTACACCATGTGACTATTGAGCAAAATAGAGCAAAGACCAAAAGGTGCCAATAATAGAGTATTTTAACTCACAGGTCAGAATAACTGGTTTGAGTTTGGTTATTTCAAACCAACAGTAGTCAAAGAATATGGACTAAATGGATAGAGTTTATTGGGACTTTGCAACCAGTTGGAATCATCCAGGACTTTCGACACAACCGAGTTCCAGCCAACGAGAGTCCACTGTATCAAATGTAAAATTTTAAACAATAACAATTGGTTACATAAGAATTATTATGATAAAATAAAGGAAATATGGCATCATAATATTACTGTTGAGATTTCTGCCCAAGAGACACAGGTAAATGTAGATTTCTAAAATCTGTTTGGCATTCATTTAAAGCTTTTACAAACCAGCATCACATTGCTGTGAGCCCTTTCATGAAAAGGAATGTGATCAAAAATAAAATATAACAATCTGGCACATACTTACATCTGACATAAAGGATACCACGACATTCACCATAATGCATGTTCCCGTCTGTTGCAGTTATAACAATGGGATAATAGGCATTCTTCAAGGCTGGAATAAAAAACGCAGTCATAAATCAAAGCATTTGTCACAATATTTATTAACTTTGAGACCCCAAAGGCGGACTAACCAAAGCACCATAATAAACTATGATGATCCTAGTGCGAATACAACCAGAACAAATATTATGTGTAAATTTATTGAATTACTAAATACTCATAAACTGTAAAAGAAGCTGAGTCATTGAGAAACAGGATTCTGAATTCCCATTCCAGTATCTGTAATGTACTGTATGTAGACAAGATAATATGCATATGTATAAATCATAAATAAAAGTTCTGTTCTGTTCCTAACAAGGAACTATGCCTAAAATACTGAGTTTTAATTAAATTACTATAACTATTTTGAGTTTATCCAGTTTGTTTAACCAGTTAAAGGAACATAATTTCACTTGGGTAAATTAGTTTTACTTAACATTTATATAAACTATTAACATATAAATAAACAGATATAGAAGAGGACCATGGCAGCCCTACATTACTCACCTGAGTACACTGCAATTGTGGCTGAATTAGACTAGCGTGCCAATAAATTGGTCTAGGCTAGGCTTATTCAAAATCCACTATGCAGTTTCGGAAAAGATGTTGTTTACATTTTCCACTATATGCATATATAGGGAAAGAAACCCTACTCAGCCATGTTGTTTGATGGAATTTAATAATTTATGCAATCTTGTAAGAGGACCACTATTTGATTAAGTAGTTGTCCAATTATGACAAATCTTGAAACAAATAATGCTTACACAATGCAATAAAAGATGAGTAGTATTTGGAAAACTAAATTCAGACATTTGTCGAATCACATGCCATCAAAACAGACTTAGATGATTATCATTTATAACTGTCAAGAAATATTAGCCACAAATAATATGCATTTCTACAGTTAATTTTATGATGAGACGTAATAAGGGTTTGAGTAGGAAAACTGTGACTTCTCAACGTTTTACAAGTTCTACTTGAGAAATTGCTTGAAAGGTATCTTACAATGCCTATCAGAGAAATTTCAATAACTTGTTTGTGTTGCTAACATCTCGGGTGGAACATGACAAAAACGAACAAAAGACCAATGAGGATCTGCTCTACTAGCTACAGTGTGCACATTGACATTTGATAAGCATTTTTCAGGGACAAGACATTTTTCAAAATTATTCCCTATATAACTCTAAGGAGCAATCTTGATAGGAGACCAATTAACAATGCTACAATTACCAAACATCAAAACCCTGTGCCATGCGGTTTAGGAGAAGAATTTCCCATGTAAGCCTATAGAAAACATGCAACCCCAGGGCGGGGCCAATTTTGACCCCAGATGTATAATTTGAACAATCTTTGTGGGGGACTACTAGAGAATGCTACATATCAAATATCAAAACTGGGTTTTCTGGGTTTTCTGGTTCTCGACAAGAAGATTTTCAAAGATATTCCCTATAAAAGTCTATATAAAGCGGAACCAATATTGACCATGTGGACATAATTTGAACAATCTTGGTAGAGGACCACTAAACAATGTAACATACAAAATATGAAAGCTCTGGGTCGTATGGTTCTGGACAAGAAGATTTTAAAAGTTTTCAATTTACAACTAATTTTAGTTCCAGGTGATTATTTATGCAACAAGATGACCAAGGGGACCTTTGGCCAGTAGAACTAAAAATCAGGGCCCTATGTACATGTATTGTTATTATGAAATAAAAGAGAAAAATGAAAGACTTCTTTGCTTGCTTAATGCTTATATATGGTTTAGACAGAATTTCCCTAAAAAATTTCTTTTATTATTATATTATCTTGCCTATTTTCTACATTTTGATTCTGTTAGTTATTTTATATTCCTTTTTATATTTGCAGCAGAAGAATTCAAGGGCATTAACGAAAATTTATTTGTTTTTTAAAACAATTCAAGCACTATTCAATGAGTATTTGGCTGTTACAAATTCAAGTCGTTTTCAAGACCTGTGCAAACCTTATTATATACAAGTAATATATTAATGGGCATCACAAGACAGTGGTACTAATCTACAGAATTAGAGAAATGAGTGGAAAGGTTTCAATGCAAGTAATCTCCCTCAGGAGACTCCAAATCTCCCTCTTAAAAATCATGAAACACCCATTTAGCGATTCAAAATAGTTGGGAAGCTTATGACAATATTACACACCATATATAAAAGCTCTAGACCTTACGGTTTTTGAACAAGAACATTTTAAAAATTTACATTTTACATACCTATTTTAGCTCCTGTAACCTAATTTTGCAGCAGACGAGAATGCTTTATGCAACTTTGAAAGAGGGGCTACCCAAGGACCATTCCAGTGAAGTTTGGATATAATCCATACAAGGGTTAATGGGGAGAGGTTTTGTAAAGAAAATGCAGCCTGGGACAGAACAATGGAATAAATTGACTGGAACATGTTTCACTGAAGGTGAAAATGCTACAGCATTGTAAGAAGACATAGGAGGAAACTAAAACCACCAGGAACGAAGTTATGGACAAGACACAAACCACTATTATCAGTAAGGTTAAATAAGTTCTGAGGCGCCATTGACCTTGACAGTAGTAACCTGTCTTGTTAGTGACACGTATTCATCTTATGGTGGTCACTAATGCCAAACTATTTCCTAATCGCACCATGAATGACAAAGATGTGGACAGGATATGAGCCACTATCATCAATTAGGCTTATAAAGCAAAACTGACAAAGTTCAGAGGCGCACAGAGACCTTGAAGCTAGGGACAACGACCATATGCAAGACAAGTCCTCACCTGTAATGGTCACTTCTACAAAATTATTTCAAAATCCAACCATGAATGACAAAGTTATGGACCGGACACGAAGTACTATCATCAGTAAGGCTCACATAGCAAAACGAAGGTGTGCAGTGTCTTGTCCTTGACCTTGAAGTAAGAGACACCAGTCTTGTACCCAACACATCCTCATCCTAGGGGGATTTTTTTTAAATTATTTCGACATCCCACCATGAATGACAAAGATACGAACCGGACACATAATTGTGATGATATTGCAAAACCCCATATTCCCATAAGTCACAGCAATCTTGTGAATAACTTTTCCAAATCATTTGTGAGATGAATACAAGCAACTTTTTTCACAGTTAATGTGTGAATTAGTTCAGTAGATCGTCTGCAGTACCATGTAAGGTAAATAAGTTTAAACACTTGTTTATCGATTAGCTGAATGCATGTATCCTTCAAAAGTTCTACGATATAATGTTTTTTTTACATAATAAATAATACTAAATCAATATTGCGGTTGTACTTTACCTTCAGGTAAAGTATGATCAATGGTCCAGTCAACATCTGCATCATGCTTTAGTTCCTCTAAAATCTGAGCAAAACCAGTGATATCAGCAAGCGATGTTATTCTCTCAGCTAATACATATTTAATATCATCTACAGCTGAACAATTCAACTGTGGGCTAATTAATGACCAATCTCCTGAAAAACAACATCTTGGAATCATAATCAACTTCAGAATATTCTGCATATTACTAGAAGTACACGGTTATTCTTTTCTGGTTAATGTCACATTTTTTTACCACAACTTAAATTACTGGCATAAATTGTAAACTAAGCTAATAAGGAAAGTTGGGTGATTACAGTATAATCAGAGATTTAAAAATAAAGGCTTAATGACTGTTTAACTGAGCACTAAGATGTCCTGCTGTCTCATTTGTACAAACATTACACTCTTTTTCAACCTCCAAAATATAATACAATAAAAATAAAATCTAATTGCAAGGCCCTGGTATGTATTCATTTCAGGTTTTTTAAGCTAAACCCTATGGTAACAGTATTCAAAATAAGTAAATAGTTTATTATCATGACATATGTATAATCCACATGTTAAGATTGAGAATTGGGTTTATGAAATACTCCATCCAACCCAGTGGGTTATATCACCTTTTGATGGAAGACATAAATAAGGATTAAATGTGTAAAAATACAAATGATAACAAAACATAAATGACATTTTCTACGAGATTTTGCAGTTTAAAGAGATATTACCATCAATATGTAGTGAAAATTGGATCTGAAATGATCGCAATAAATGTTTTAGATCTTATATTATCATACAATCAATATGCATTCTTGCAGGAGATGTTTTTTCTGACTCCTCTGAATATCATCACACATGGTACATAGTCTATCAGTCTTAGGTGCTCCAACACATCTTCTAGTCTCTACTGTTAGTACCATACATGATACCCTGTCAACTCACCTCTTTAAAAATAGGGATAAAGTCGGGCTATTTTTAAAAAAAAGTAGAGCAAAAGCAGGGATTTTATTGCCTAAATATAAGGAGAGTAGGGTTGATTCTTTACTTTTGGAATATCAGTAATGGTAAAAATTCACCACAAATTCTCTGTGATAGAACTCTGTGTGCTACATGCAGGTGAAATAAATATTTTGAGTGAATGCCTCAGATTTGAAAAAAAGTAGGGTTAGCAGGACGTACTCTTTCAAGATAAAGTAGGGAAAAAGTAGGGAGCAAGTAAAAAAGTAGGGAAAAGTAAGGCCTGACAGCCTGTAGTAATGGTCCTCACCAAAACTGACAGAGTAGCAATCATTCATGTTTATTTGTGAACTGTTAATCTTGGATTTCAATAATAACTTGGCTAAATTGTCCCATAGCTTACCTTGTATTTTGGACATATCGTTTTCAGTTACGACCTTACTAGCGGGTGTTAGCACATAATTCGACCAACACTGGACTGGAGCCTCCATAAATGTATAATCACCACTCGTAGCAAGTACAAATTCTGAAGCTGGAACTACTTGATTCCAAACAATTACATCTCTTAACTCAGCAATGTAACCATATGCCAAGTAATGCTGAGCACTAAATGGAGAATCAAACAAATAAGGTAATTATTTTGAAGATAATAACAAAGGTAATTAAGAAGTAGTTATCATTCAAGGTGTACCATGGGTCTTTGTAGACTGGTGAGGGATTTGTAAACTGAGCAACCAAGGTTTAACAAGAGTATCGTTGGAAGCAAGGGATGCTCCCCGAATGCCCATTGTCAATGTAAAGGCAGACATTGTAATACACATGTTGATAGAAGGAAAAAATATTAACAAAGGCAGATAATTCAGTAAATATGGCAGGTGGGATTATGTTCTTGTGCCTTGCTTATTGCCAGCTATCTATATTTCATTTCAATCCCTACAGTACACTCCAAATTATGACCCAGACAAGCAATCAAAATAGAAACAAGGTAGTCTGAAAAGACAGCTACATCCGCCGCAAAAGTAAAGTTACAGTTTGGGTAGTAAACATGAGTTTTAACGTAACAAGGAGTACATTGGAAAAACGGTGTACTAGTGTGCTATTTAAATGTGGCAGCACAATCAAGGCAGGGGAAGGGTCCATGTAAGACAGTGGAAACACTCATGAAGGACAATCAAAGTTGGAATATAAGTGATCTATCGTTCCTCCCTGGATATGTTTCATGGGACAATCCTTCAAGCAGTTCAGGATATACAGAGCAAACATAAAATCCATCGTCTTGATAATATGAAGATTTGAATAGAGTTTCATGAACATCCTTCGAGCAGTTCATGAGACACATAATTCCAATGTTCGAACAAGAGTGTAACAGACGGATGGACTGACGGACGGATTGGCCGGATTGACGGACAAAGTGGAGCATAAAAATTCCCTCACATGTCTATAAATGCCATACAGACCTGTTCCAAGGATGATAACTGACTTATCCACATGCTATTTTGTTCCAAATGGTCCATTTTGATATTCAGATTCGCAAAACACATTTGGAGGTACTTGTTCATTAAAAGTAGAATTTGAAGTGTCAGGTACTGCAAATGAATCTTTTAACATTGCTGTAGACTTTTATTTTATTTACGCCACATGCATGCATGTATGTAACAGGGGATAAGTAAGTCTACATGAGACATTAACATTTAATTTGGTCTCAATGAATGTATCTGTATTCTTAAACTTGAACCAAGTCGAAACCATAGATTCTATGCTTACAGGTGTACATATCACAAAAATAGTGTCTCTCAGTGATTTTTTTGTTCACTTTTACTGCCTAATTTCAGTTGTTTTCCCTAGCATAAAAATAAAATAGTTTTTACTGAAGTTTTACCATCCTGAAAAGAGCACTTTGAGATGAAGAGGGAAAGTAATAATACATTCAGCAAAAGCAGGAAATCAAAACATTAAAAAGTAAATTAACCATGCTCTTATTTCCTCAAATTTGTGACTTATCGCGTATATTTTCCCAATTGAACAGGCACAGGCAGTAAAATTATTTTCAAAAAAAATCACTGTCTCTGAAAACAATACAAGTACCGCATGTAGATCAATTATTCTAGACCACTTGAGTAGTCTTTAAATGATAGAAAATATCACTTTCAAACACAAGAGAGTGTAGTTAATATCAGACGCCAAAATACAAAACAATCAGAGCAATGTAATATTAAGGTATTAACCAATCTGTCCATTTATAGCATTTACAACACAGTTGTTTAATTGAATATGTATCAAATGATACTACATAACTTTCATTGGAAATATGCTAATATAACCATTTTAAGATCTTTGTTAAACTACAACCACAAGCACTTAGTTGTAAATGAAACCATCCCTGATCAAGAGGCGACTACTGGTTAGTCATCCAGAAATCAGTCATCTACACTGATTTCAATATAAGTTGTAAGCTTATTTCAATAACCAAATTCAAATAATACTATACTAAACAAAGCAGTAATAGACTTTAGCAATCTTATTTTTGAAGAATGTAGTTTAAGAGTTATGGATTACAGAACAATGATGAATTCATTTAAGAATGCAAATTCTCTCATATATTTCCCCTTCTTTCAAAACCTGCATGTTCGCAAGTATCCTCCTCTGTAGAAACAGGCAGATAGTCAAGTATATACCTTCCTCTCTACGTGCAGGTGGTATTCTAAAATGTTACACGTACATGCACATTCTCTGACATGTTTGCCTCTTTAAGTGCTTACAGATATACCCCCCCCCCCCACCTTAAATGGATGCCGATTCTTTGGCTGATCTTTCCAATTATTTAAATATTAAATGTGAGTGTCCCATCAGTTAATGCCATAAAAATGAGTAAACAAGCATGTGTTACCTGTGACCAGTGAGATTCAGAGTCCGTCCTAAATCTACAGAATCTTGAAAAGTGATTGCATCAACTGTGGCTGACAAACTTCCATCAGGAGTAATGGACACTCCAAGGGTATGCCATTCACCATCCTTGATTTGCCCCCCAAAATTGTCATCAAAGTGAATCTCACCAACAGGAATGTCATCAAATAAAACAAATATGCCCATGTCATTGATAGCCACATAAAAGTCATTTCCACCCTCTAGGTTAAAGTACGGACGGAAATCTGGAGTCCTACAATAATGCAAAAACACCGAATTATTCATTATACATACAGGAATCAAAAAGATTGGTATGATAAAGTAACCTGTTGAGAAACAGTAATGTTTTCTATATGAAATAAAAATCAAATGTGACATTATTGCTAAAAACATGTGTTATTTTAGGTAAATAGACAAGCTATATATCCTACTCACATACATTTTTTTTTTTATTTGATTATATTATATCATGACTGAGAAGCATACAATGCATCGTTATTCACACCTGTATTATGACATGATTACCAGCTGTAGTTGGCTCTAATACTACAACTATTTGTTCTTATGCCAGACTTTGACAGTCAGTTCAATAAGTTTGGTCAATACTAAGTGAGAAAATCTTCAAATTCTGATTGAAATAATTCAAAAAGAAGAGTAGTAAATGTGTACTGACAAAATGGTACTGTTAGAAGCAAGTTAGAGGCTGACTGTCCCATATTCATTTGCCATATGAAATACATTGTAATATACACAAGTGTATGTAAAATCCAACTTTAACAATGTATTTGGTCAAATTATTTACTTCATGGATGTAATCATATCTGACAGGCATTATCAGTGAATAAATTCATATTACATTTATATCAAATAATGTTTTTTTGGTAAATATCTAAACACTGAAGCATACAAAGTATGAAAAGGTCAGTAAATGATTTGTTTGCTTCCTACAAGAACTCCCTCTCTACAACAAACATTCAGACTGTCTCTGTTAAATTTGCCCAAAAGAGGGACCCACTGTATATATAATTTAACATTTATAAATATTCAAATATTTATAGTACTGCAAATAAAAATACAGTAAAGTTATTGGTTAAAGGCTCGCATATAGTATTCTATTTACATGGAGCTGACAGGGTATATGACGTGTAAACTAATTTCCCCTTCATGCGCCTCATAACCATTTTCGCTGACGGCTCGAATTGAAAACTTTTATGCTTGATGTTTGCAAATTACTAGAAATTGACAATTGATCTTCATACATGAGTCAAAAAATATTGAAAAGAGTACATGTGTGCTTGTATTAATATTGAAAACGATAGAAGGTTTGAGCCAAATTCAGCTCAATAAAGTCAATGTGATCAGACACTTGAAAGTTAATTTAAGAATCAAGCGCACGCTTAACCATGTGTATTGAGGTACCTTATGGGTTAATGCAATTAATTTTCAGGCAATATAACGTGCGAGTGAAATAATAGAAATTTTATCTACAGCAAGTAATTCCCAATATATTTTAAAATGAATATGCTTTAATTACTGATATTATACGTAACTAAAACACTCTAAACAATTTTATGAACTAGGTATCGAAACATTGCTTGTTTAACTAAATTCTTATGAAAACATGGATTTGCAGTATTATAAATTTCGTTGTTGTAATACTGGTTGTTGACAGGGTATATGGGGGAATGTAAACTGTCTGCGATTCATATTATATGGCATACAGACAGGTTATATTCCCCCATAAACCCTGTCAAGAACCTGTATAACTAATAATATATATTGGAAAAGAGACTGTGCTTTCTTGTAGTCATATATGTAGCGGGAAAGTAACCATGCTTTAAAATAGCCATATATATCAGGAAAGAGACCATGCTTCCTGGTGGTCATATATATGAGGAACGTGACCATGCTTCCTGGTGGCCATATATATGAGGAACGTGACCATGCTTCCTGGTGGCCATATATATGAGGAACGTGACCATGCTTCCTGGTGAACATATATATATATATGTATAATACTGCAAATAAAAATCCACTAATTTCATTGGTTAAAGGCTCGCGTATAGGATTCTATATACACGGTGCTGACAGGGTATATGACGTCCAAACTCATTTACCCTTCATGCGCCTCGTGACCATTTTCGCTCACGGCTCGACTCGAAAACTTTTATCTCTTGATGTCTGCAAGTTACTAGAAATTGACAATTGATCTTCACACATGATTCAATAAATATTAAACAGATTGTGTGCTAGTATTAATATTCAAAACGATAGATTTTTTAAGGTTTGAGCAAAATTCAGTTCGATAAAGTCCATGAGATCAGACGCTTGAAAATAAAAATTAGAGTGCAAGCGCGCGCTTAACCATGTGTATTGAGGTACCTTATGGGGTAATGCAATTATTTTTTAGGCAATATAACGTGTGAGTGAAATAAAAATATTTGATCTACAGCAAGTAATTCCCGATATATTTTAAAAGGAAAACGTTTTAATTACTGATATTATACGTTACTAAAACACTCTAAACAATTGTATGAACCAAAAAACAGCAAAATTGCACAGATCTAATTCTTAGATCTAGAGCTAGGCATTGAAACATCGCTTGTTTAGCTAAATTCTTATGAAAACACGGATTTGAAGTATTATAAATTCGTTATACTGGTTGTTGACAGGGTATATGGGGGAATATAACCTGTCCGTGATTCATATAATCCTCGGCTAACGCCTCGCGTTATATGGCACACAGACAGGTTATATACCCCCATATACCCTGTCAAGAACCTGTTTAACTAATAATATTAGGAAAGAGACCATGCTTCCTGGTGGCCATATATATGAGGAACGTGACCATGCTTCCTGGTGGCCATATATATGAGGAACGTGACCATGCTTCCTGGTGGCCATATATATGAGGAACGTGACCATGCATCCTGGTGGCCATATATATATATACATATATATCAGGAAAGTGACTATGCTTCCTGGTGGCTATATATATATATATCTATCAGGATAGAGACCATGCTTCCTGATGGCCATATATATATATCTATCAGGAAAGAGACCATGCTTCCTGGTGGCCATATACATATATCTATCAGGAAAGAGACCATGCTTCCTGGTGGCCATATATATATCAGGAAAGAGACCATGCTTCCTGGTGGCCATATATATATCAGGCAAGAGACTATGCTTCCTGGTGAACATATATATATATATATATATATCTATCAGGAAAGTGACTATGCTTCCTGGTGGCCATATATATATTGGGAAAGTGACTATGCTTCCTGGTAGCCATATATATATTGGGAAGTGACCATGCTTCCTGGTGACCATATATAATTATATCGGGAAAGTGCTTCCTAGTGGTCATGTTTTTTTAAACCAATCCTTATATTTTGTAAATCTTGATATTCTGTGAAATTATATCCATGTCAGATCAGCAGTTTCCGACATGGGAGTATTTCACATTTTTTCCTTTAACTTGACCTTCTGACCTAGATGATAGGTGCATAATATTTAGTGTAGATTTAATTCTCTTTCAGTATGAAATAATACATTTATTAATGAACATACCATAGTTCTGGAAGAGATAAAGTTTGAAATGATAAAGTTAACAAGAGATGTGTGTACAACATTATGCCCCCTCATGGTTAAGTTATTGATCGGAAATGGTTTGTGAACAATGGACCCCTGTGACCTTGACCCCAAAATCAATAGGGTTCCTCTGCTACCCAAGATGAATGTATGGACCAAGTTTGATGATGATAGGTCAAGGGGTTCTTGAGTTAGTGATCAGAAACGAAAAGGTTATGGACTGACGGACCGACTGACCGACTGACCAACATGTGGAAAGCAATATGCCCTCTCTTCTTTGAAGGGGGGGGGGGCATAAAAATATAATCATTAATGTAAAATTAACAATATTAACAAACTAAGACAAACAATGCTGGTACAACAATGAGATGCTATGAAACAGGGTCAAATTCTGAATGTCCTGCATCAAAAGGACATTTTTGAAACTAAATATACATAAGCATTTCTTAAATTTGATTTTAAATAGCATACATACGCTAATAAAGTGAACAAAGTTCCCAGCAAATTGTCAGGATTGAAGGAATGTATACGTAGTCTCATAAACACGGATATACCATTTGTGTCTAATACATATGGCTCTATCAACGATGGACTGTCCTCATTATTGTAAGAGTTAACAAGTAAACTGTAATCTGGATTTGTCTCTGAAATAAACATAAAGGCAAAGATAAATAACATTTTATAACATAAGAGCTTAATACTCTTTTGAATCAGAGGGTCGAGTTAAATCACGGCCACTAAACGCCAGCTCCACCACTTATCGTTGGTGCAAAGAAAATGAGCTGTCGACACTTCCGTGGTGCAGCTGTGCCTTGTGTTTACTTCTACACACGTGAGTATGATTTATATTTTATTTGATAATTTTATTAAACGGACATATTTCGAAAATCGGAGAATGTGGTACCGTGTAAGAACACTTTTACAGCAGGTTGGCTTCGATTTCGTTTCAATATTGTGCGGACTGTGGTGTCAGGAGCTTTTCTCCCGAATCGGACTTGTGCATATTTTGAGATCTGCTAGCATTTCAAGTACACTTCGTTACTTACACACACCGTGAGAACATTCTGGCGCATGCAAATATAACTGTTACTTATAGTAGTTACGCCGGAACACAACAGAACTTATAAGCACTTCTTAAAAAGGAAATATGCACATATTTATAAAAGTGGTGGCGCTGTTGCTCTAGTGATGGCGCCGTCAAGTAATGGTGGCGCTGTTGAGTAAATCAGACTCAAGTGTGTAGAAGTAAACACAAGGCACAGCTGCACCATGGAAGTGTCGACAGCTCATTTTCTTTGCATCACCGATAAGTGGTGGAGCTGGCGTTTAGTAGCCGTGTAAATGCCTTTTTTAACACTTTTCAGCTATTTATCACAGTAGACTTTGGTAGACTAATCAGTTTTAGCCTGATTTTCTGACTAACAATCTCACCACATGAATCAGAACAGGAGGAAAACTGGAGGATTAGATACAATACATACACGCATGTCAATAAATTTAATCAATCTATTCTATTATATGCCAGATTTCAAGAACCATCAGTTCTTTGACGTTTGTATGGTAATGTAGAAGTTCTTAGCACCAATTACCTTTACATGAGTTTCCAGTCCACGTTTCACAAGCATTACATTGGCAAATATAATCTGTAGGTGTAGACCGACATGTTGCAATGTCCTTACATGGGTTGCTACTGCAAGGATCTTCCACATGCTGACAGTTTACACCACTGTAACCTTAAAAAAAGATTTCTAATGTTATCATTATATTATATACTCTTTGAGAGAGAAATCATAGCTTACAATCTTAAGCTCATCTTTATTTTTTCATCAGATTTGATTTTTTATCAACAATTTTTCAATTATATACTGGCAGTCAGTTAACCCAACCAGTTTTCATGAAATTAATTTACAACCAGAACGAACTTGCCCGCCTGCAAACAACTGACACTTTTTCACATGAATCAGAGGTGGAAGCCAAGTGACATGGAAGGACATGACTTGCCCAGTCTAAGAATTGAAACTTGTAACTTCCAGGTGAAAGCCTAGTACTCTATCCACTAAGTTAACCAGACAGGCTTTTGTATCATAAATGTTAGGTAAAGATATGTATTAGTTATGTTTCATTTCTTGGTTTTACATTCAGTGAATATGTTTGTCAATTTCAAATTTAAAACGATACATTATGTAAGACTTACTCAAAACATGAATTCAAGACAAAATAAAATAATCTAGAGCTTGTTTCTAGGAAAACGTATGTCTCCCCCATTTTTCATCATTTAAAGGGCCATAACCAAAAGTAATAACAATTAGGCTTTGTACCAATAACTCAAATTAAGTTTCATTGAAATCCAACTGCTGGTTTAGGAGAACAGGCAGATACAAACAGACAACATCAATGTCGAAAAATATATCCATAAAACTGTGACTGAAGCCTTTAAAAATTACTTAAAATGTAATTATATGTAATAGATATAATTAACAGACAAATGAAACACATTCTTGAACAGTAATACACCTAAATGATGATTAGGTGTATAAACATTCATAGAGAAACTCAATCAAGAAGAAAGGAATAAGTATGAAAGTTACCTGGTTCACAAAAACATGTGTAGCCAGTAGGTTTTGTGCATTCACATCGTCCATCATTCTCACAGGGGTTATCTGAACACCAGTCTTTCACAAGTTCACATGAAGGACCTACGTAGTCTACAAATAAGATAAACATATACACAAACTTGTAGTTTTCTGTAAATTTAATTTTCAGGAAAAAATAGGGACAGTTTATAGACAGTGCCATATCATTTTTACAACAAGAATGCATGTACTCACAAGATAGCAGAGTAATTTTTTGCATCAAATGACAGTCCAACTGCCACAATATGAGATCCACTGTGCAGGGTAAGAGATCATAAATGAAATAAAACAGTAAAAAGGACAGAATTAAAATCTATCTGAGGAACTATGGAATACAAAAGCACTGTATGCCGTTCCGATAAGATGTACCAAAGGTATGGGTTGGAACTATAACAATGTTGTTTTTCAACAGTAACAGGCTGTCAAGTGAACTTCTTTTAAAAGTAGGAACAAAGTAGGAATACAATTTACCAGAAAGTAGGAGAATAGTAGAAAAAATATGAGTTTTTACGTTTACCTTTGTGCAGAACTTTGCATTACTCACAGACATAAATGGCTAACTAGAATACATCTTGATGAGATTGCATATAGACTGGTCTTTTGACTTTTGGGTTCGAATCCCGGTAGCGCCATTGCCCGATTTTTCGTGTTCCTCAAAACACGACTTTATTTTTATACATCTTTCATCTTGATCATTAAGTAAGCAGCCACAGGACCACAGTCTGCACCTCCCAAGTCTGTACAGTCTCATCAAGAAGATTCCAGTCTTCCATGCACTCCCAATAGAAAAGATCCTACAAATATACTATCATTTTCCAACAATTAGTAAGGTCCCTGTGAAGTACACAATTTGAACCCAAAAAGCAGGAACTCTTAGGATTTTTGGACCAAAAAGTAGGAAAAAGAAGGCAGAAATAAAACAAAATAAAGAAAATAAGGAAGAAGTAGAACAATAAGGACCGCTTGACAGCCTGCAGTATTTCAGTCCGGTGCAGTGGTCATTTGACCTAACCGTTTAAATAGCACCAAAACATCGCATAATTATATTGAAACATTCATTTTGACTGTGACATCATTATGTCAAATTTTAAAACGTGTAAGTGCATGTTTCAAACACAATACTACCCTTCAGAAAAATAGTAACATGGCAACGTTGAAGGAGGATAGGGAGTATAGAATTGCTAGTGAACTGTGTTTAGAAATGACAATGACTCTAATATATACATTTAAAAACTTACAAGTCACTGAGAGAAAGTAAAGTGTTGGAAACAACTTGTGTATAAATGGCACTGCACATTTTATAAGGAGAAACGGATAGTGTAGCTCATGGAAGACCACCTTATAGTGACTCAAACATTGTAATGTCTTATTTCCCCAATCTCAAATCTCATGTGAGAGGACAGCATTTTGAAAAGCAGGACGAGATCAAGTTTATACACATTCAGTACTTTCAACAGGACACTAGATAGACAGCAGTTTAGTGATGTTTTTGAGAAATGGATCTATCGCCATGAAAGATGCATCAATCACTAAGCGGGAATACTTAGAGAAGGTGTGTACCTTAGGACGCATGCATGGCAATAGTGTGAGTCATAGGGCATTACATGACTGTATTGTATTTATTCTAGAATTATTATCTTATGAGAAATGTTCATGAAATGTAATGAGCGAACGCAGAAATGATGTATTAAATCCTAGTGAAGCTATTGATGAAATGTATTGATTAGCTTTTTGTACAGAAGACAAATTCTATGATTTACTGGGGCAGCCCTCATATCAAAGTTCCAGCCAATATGGCAAGTGTCAGATTATACAGCCAGTACAAACAGAAAGGCAAGTAATACATAAACCTGATTTACTTGGCTTCTTTAAAAGGTAATGAAAATATGACAACCCTCAAAATTTAATCCATCTTTAGACAAACGCTACAAAAACTTCATCAGCATCAATTAATATCACTCAATATCATCATTTCAAAAACAATCAAAACAACGAAATAGTAATTATGTACAGTTTGCATTTCTTTGTACCAACTGTTAGATTTAGACCATTGTTCCATTATCAGACTGTGAATTGTTTACATTGAATCATTCAACATCGTTTTTGAGAGAAGTATTACAGTAATTAGAATTCTTAAGCATTTAATAGACAGAATATCTCAGATAAATTGAAAATTATAGTACATTCGGTAAACGCACAATAATCAAAATTTCTTGGGAAAACTTAACAAGTAGTTTATAATGAATAGGAACTAGAAAGATTGGATACGTGTGATGTTTTCCAGTCATTTAAGCACTTTGGATACAATACAGAGAAAGTGTTTTGCCTTTTCCTTCCAATCATATAATAACAAGACAACTAACATCACCGTATGTGTATCAAATATAACTGATAGTAAAGGTTACAAGTCATCTGTTTTTACATAATGACAACTAGGATGAAGACCAGGAAAACCATTTATAGGCATGTCAAAGAATGGTATTCGATCAACCTTCTAAACGACTTACATCAAATAACAATACACATATTTGATTATCACTACCATTTCTTATTTCACATATACATAGTCTATGCTAGCTTCAAATGCTTTGTAACTGACAAAAAGAAAACTAAAGGTTCCCTAATTTAAACTTGTTTATGAATTTGAAAGTGAAAGCAAGATCAAAATGTCTTTATACCCATCTTAATATTCCAATCAAAATTAAGATGATAAGTAAATAAAGGATGAGAATAAAGGAAGTTATACAAATTATAGTTGGTTCCATATACATTTGTTGAGCTAAATGTGTTGAAAACAACATTTAAGAATCTTATTCATAATACGTTTCTAAAATGGAGAAGTTTTTTTTCAGAATTTGAAAACTATGCGATTACTTGATTAATAACAGGACCAAAGTGTTGTAACACAGTGCTGCAGTGTCTGTTATGGACCTCTGATCAGATATACAACTTGACAACACAAATAGATGCCATATTACAGGTAAAATATCATTAAATGCAATGATGACAAGACCTTTAAAATATAATTCACTCTTGCATGCAGCATTTATAAAGAATTTTATTTTTATCAAATATTCAAATGCAGAATCAGTATTCAAATAATCTGATGCATGATATTTGTTAACACCCCTACTATTTAAAGCTAACTTAAAAAAAAGGTGAGAATTTTGAGTCTAAAGCACTTTTTTGAAACGCCAAGATATGCAATGTAGTTGTTGAACAATTAGGAAGAATGGCAGATTGCTGTAAGCAGGGGTTCTAACAGCTGAATGTCATCAATCCTGAAGATTTGCTGGGGAAGTCAGGGGCTGCAATCATTCAGCTGCTCTGACTGAAGTTTTAATGACCCAGCATTATCAGATGCAGGCGGATGATGATCTACCAGCCGCGATTCAGCCTCTACCCCCCCCCCAAAATAAATCATCCGATTTACATTTATCTTAAAGTGACCATGGAGCGTCTAAATCCGGAACTTAGAACCCCTGTGTAAAAAGTGGTTGATACAAAATATTGAAATTATGTGCCTGCCCCGGACTCAATTCAAGGACAAATATCCAGTCCATGACATAATAAGCTGACTAGGAACAAAGTTTGGTATCATTACCCTATACTGATTTATTTAATAAAGGTCTAAGAAACCAAGGGGCATATTGTGTCCAATATTCCAATGAATTTTTTGAATCCTTTGACATGTACTTAGAAGATAAAGGAAACACAACTTTCTGTTACCTGACAGGTAATATTTTTAATTAAAGGGCCATAACTCTGCTCTAACACACTAAATTTACTGTAGAAATATGAGAAGGATAAGTTGATGCACTGACTAATTATCCTTTGAAGTTTTGTTACTCAATAGTCTGTTCATTTTTACTTGGGAACGACTGTAAACAAACGTTGAGATAGTTAGCCAATGAAAACAAGTGTGGCAAAATATTAGCCAATAGACACAGTGTAGACAATACTGGTAATACACAATACCCCGCTATTATGTGGAGGTGTGGAACCAAAAGAACTCACACAGAGATATACATAATGATGACATTACCTACAGGACATGTCCAGTTGAAAAGAGTTGATGATGCATCTTCAGTAAGCTCTGCACTGCCACTTTCGTAAAAAATACACAATGTATTATCACCAGGGGCATCAATAGAGCTAAATGCCATTGCACCACATTTTTCATCTTCCATGCACATATCTAAGCATTCTTTCAGAGGCATATCTCTCCCTTGTATGAGGTTATATCTTGTGTCAAATCCCCCACTATAGCCTTCACTTCCAGCATCAAAATAACAGCGTTTGGGATTATGATCTGCAATGTAAAGCAATGATGTGGGATCAGAAAAGTTGACCAATCAATGAATTGGACATTATTCATTCTCATATAATTTATGATACAGCTGTATCTTATTATACATTTAAACATCAAGCAAATTAACAATAAATCCATAAATAATTGACACTCAAATGTAGTTATGCCTTTTTTATCAGCTTGACATAATAAAAAAGTACACTAGTGTATACTTATTATGAAAAAGCTCCCTATTTAAATATAAATCAACATTCTAAGGATATTAAGACACTGTAAGCATTATCAGTTCTGCTCTATTCGGTTATTATTCTTGTACACTTATTTTTCTACATAAATACTTTGTACACATGTACTTACTGATTGGACATATGCATTCAGCAGTTCCAGCAGAGTTCTCACACATACCGCCATTGATACAAGGGTCTATATTAGACATGATTGTACACATTTGAGTAGCAATTTGACAGAATTCACCCAGAGCACCACCTTCACATCTTTATAAAGAAAAACAGAATTCTTTGTTAGCAGAATCATTATTTTCTTCACATTAACCTTATACTTGGTGTGTTAATATGATGAAACAGATTTAGCTGGAATAAGTTATTGTCTTAATTTTTTACTAAGCTGCAATGTACCGTTGTTAAATAATTGAACAGTAATAATAACATTTAAGTTTAAGATGATCTGCTTTACAATGATTGTGAAACGAGTTCATACAACTTACATATTAATTACTCTAGATGACTGCTTCCCGATGTTTAACCAGTACCTGCCCTAATTCAGGGACAGCAAAGACACAAACGAGTCTTGCTCATGGCCTGATTCAAATAGTGGACCTACATATGAGAGTCTGACATTATACCTAGACCCCAACACATTCACAAACAATTTTGCCTACAGTAACATTGTTTTGCAGTATTTCTGGGTTCACATTTTTATTTCATGGTCCTGTGACCTACATCAACTCTGAGTAAGTATCCATTTCATCATGTTAAACTTGGATAAGTATGGGCACAGTGAAATAACTTAATGCCAACTTAATAGACATAGAAATAAATAGAAGTATATTACCACAGAAAAACAATTGAAATATAATCTATAAAATGCACCTGCAAAAGGCATTCTCGGGTAAGTTGAAACACTGTCCTCCATTGGCACAATCAATGCTTCCACATCTGTCTACCATTACCTCACAATCATTCCCTACCCATCCTGCAGGGCATGTACAAGTGTAATCATTTACAGTGTCCTTACATTCGCCATCATGTTGACAAGGAAAACTTGCACATTCATCCAGTTCAGTCTACAATAACATGTAATTGAAACATTTAATAATAAAACAAGTGTAAGTATAAGCAGTAGTTTTACAGTGTGCCTGTTTTCTACAACTGCATGAATCAACTAGCTCAATTCCAGTATTGGCTATTTGCTTTAAATTGATCATCCTGCAGACCAGAATCAAAAGCATTTGCTTGCCTTACCAAACTACTCTTCAAAAGGCATTTATTGACCTATGACAGGAATTATTTTTTAAATCTTGTTCAAGAGAAATAGTTAAAAATATTAATCACAGTTTTACAAATAAAATTGCTTATCTACCTACCCAACTATCAAGGCCATAACAATAACAATGAACTTTTCATCACCATAAATTAAAACAGTTGATGTTTACAAACAAATGGATTAACATGTGACAGAAGGGAATGATGCATATATATGGAGGTAAAATAATGGCATGAAAAGTTGCATGTATGAAAATGCGGTATGGGCGTGAAATGTTATGTCTTCTACGGAGTATAGGGTAAACTAAGTGAATTGAACCCCCATGTCGAGCAGTAAACTGATCATATATGTGCTTTATTATATGAAATAATGTGAACAATTTAATTGAAATCAGGACTTGAAAGGTACTAATATGCTGTAAAAAATACATTTTCCCTATTTTTAGACATACATTTTGTTTGTTGATATTAAAAATATGATTGCAGTTTTTATTTAATGACCAATGTCAGCTGTCTGCTGTGCCAATCAATATGAGGAACTAGTATGGTGTATTCATTTTCTTATGTCTCAGACAGCAATTGATATCAGTGCATGGTGCCAATTGACAAGACCTAGTGCATTGTGTGTGTATTTAGAGAATTGCCCGACAGGCTGAGCTCACACTTGCACAATTTCTTTTCTGCTTCACAATTTCGAAAATCAATAGTCAATCTGAAGCAATGTTTATAAGCAAGATTTGACGACTATGTGTTATTCCATGAAAGAAATGTAAGCAGCTGACATAAAACTTGCAGCAGAACACTGATCTGATTGGTTACAATAAATGAGTGGTCAATTTTATACCTCACACATTTCCCCAGTAAATCCTTGATTGCAGCTGCATTTATATCCATTTTCCATTTCAATGCAAGTTCCATTTTCAGTGCAATCACCAGGACAGAAGTCTTTGTCCACCTGGCAAGTATCACCTACAGTTCATAATTAAAACAAAAGATTTAAATAGTTATTCACCAACACATCTTGCTCAAACAGTTTAAAATCCACTTAATTAATCAGGGTAGGCAAATTTCAAACAATTTCTCAACTTTTTCACACTAGCTGAATTTACAGTGCCAGCTTCCAATTGAAGTGATTTCATTCATGGTTTTATTAATTTGGACTGTACCAAATTGATCACATTTGTTCACAGTGACCTTGACTATAGACTACAGTGGTCGGTGGAAGAGGAGGTTACTGTACCTCAGTACTGTTGAAAAACTGGGTTGAACTCCAACCCAGCAACAACAGTGACACTCATAATAACACACATAGTGAATAACCTTACTAAACATACTCTCGACAGTCTGAACATCAATAATGTTGTAATCATGAAGACATGACATCATGTTCAAAAAAAGGATAGACTCACCTTCAAAACCAACCGTACAATCGCATGTGAAGTCCAAATGTTGATCAGTACAGGCACCACCATTCAGGCAAGGATTATTTAAGCATTCATCAATATTGTGTTGGCACATTGCTCCAGTAAAGCCATCCTCGCAGTCACATACATAGGACAGGTCATTATCAATGTTTCTGCATGTTCCATTGTTGCAGTTTACGCCTTCAATGCCACATGGTACACTGATTCTTTCACAAGAGTAAGCCAGAGCTTAAATGAGTTAACATACATAATCAAAAAACTTGTATTCAAAGGCAAAATATATCATCTAGGTTTGCCATTTTGTACCTAACAGCCGTATGATGTGTGCAGAAGAACATGGCAGAATTTCCAAAAAAATAAAAAATGATAATCAACTATTCTATATTTGACCGAATAATCTCAGTTGAAAAACATTAAATGGATGCTGGTTTTGTGAAAAAAATTATCATGAAATTAGATGACAATACAGCACACATCCATGACCCTTCCTATGGTGCTAAGCATAACACTGATAGTCATTTAAGTGCATGCACAAACCATGAGGAATGTTAAATGTGTTTAAAAAGCATTAGTTATACAGTCTGTTTGAAAAATTCCATCCAATTAAATTTCCTCATTTAACATTAATATTTCTTAGACATTTTCTCATACAAGAGTACTTTTTGAATAAAAAGTAAGTTTCTCCCAAAGAAATGATGAAACAAAGCTAAAATCTTGCTGAACAAACTTTAAAAGAAATTTTTGCAACACCTATGGCATCTCAACACAGTTTATCATTAGGGTTGCATACCAGTACTTGATATGTATCAAAAACCTGTATTTTAGGTTCCATCATGTATCATATCGAACATTGCCATATCAAGAGCCAAAACAACACTGAACACACTTCATGAAATGTTTTACATTAGTCATGAATAAGTATCATATAATATAAATAATATTCTTGCTGCTTACATGACTTTGGTTTGAAATCATTTGGCAACATGGTAAAAAAGAAATAAGATTCAGGTGGTTAAGCAAAGCCAATGTAATAATTTTACATACAAAGTCATTGTGGATGTTTGATGCAATAGATTCTTTTATTTTTATTTTCTTACATTAAAATATCATATGATATATTGATCATTTGTATTGATAGGAATATCCTATCAATAAATGTAACCAATACACAGTCGGAGTAGGCATATTCAAAGGCATATTCAACGAAAGGAGTCATTTCCCTTGACATCAGTAAAAGGACACACTGTCATGGGCAGGTAGATAGCATGTTGTGTTGAAACAGGATTCAATCATCATTACTATTGAATCATTTTTGTAAAATTCAATACTTCACATAATAGATGTGTAAAGAGTCTCTGAATTTATCGAGAATTGTCCATTCTGAAGTTATAACTTGTTTCATGAAACTGAAACCTTTATTGTGCATGACTAAAATCAACAGATTTTTCCAAAATGATGGAACATTTCTGTAAGCAGCATATGCATCAAATTAATTCCAAATTTTGAATTGATACCACTCTGATAACTAAAACAAAATTTCGCAGTTATGAGTATTTCTAAGCAACTGAGTCGAATAAACTGAACTTGACATTTGTACCAAAGTAGCTCTCTTAAACATGACAGTGATACAAAATATACTACATGCCATTAAAAATGCAACTAAAAAATATCCACATCAAACAAGGCAACATTATAAAGAAATAATTATATTTTAATTCCCAAACATGATTTCCTAAACTTTCAATTATGAAATATGAATACAAGGGCTATAGCTTGATTTCTTTTTGATGAATGATTTACACATTTGTAACAATAAAATGCATGTAATATTTGGAACAAAATGAAGGCTAAGTGAAATAGTTGCATTTTTAATGGCATTAAGTATACAACAGAATTAAATCTTACATCTCTGATTGGCGCAATTTTTATGAATGGCAGTCCTAAAGTTCCCTTGGGTACCAGAATAGCTATCGTTGTACAAAAAACATCCTGTTAGCGAATCTGTAGATAAAAACACTGCAACAGCACAATCAGTATTATACTGACACAGGTCTTCACACTGATTCAGCGTCATAGATTTATCAGTGTTGGAATCTATAACATCTTGTTCATTGGAACTGGTCTCATTTGGTACTAAGTTCATTTCACATTTGAACACTAAAAAGAAATATGTGAGTAAGGATAGAAAACATCGGCATTTAAGATAATTATACATGTAGTACCATTCAATACTGCAGTTAATGTCATTAAAGCAACATCACATATTATATGTACAATTAATATACGTAAAAGAACTTTTTTACATATTTGGTAGGAATGACAGTCTTGCCAATGAAAATATTTGTTTCCTGAATTTGACATAATTTCCAATAAATAAGACATTTAACTCTCGACTTTCTTCCAAGAAACTTCCCTGTCATTGAAGACCTCATCTCATAAACCATTGGATGTGACAATTCTGACAAGAAAACGTTTTTGATGATTGCTTTTCATTTTACAAAATCACATAGAATGACACTTAGTTTCATTCCATGTGACTTTGTGAAAATGAAAAGCAATCTGGGTGGTTTGAAACTAAGACAAAATGTAATGCCTCTTTAACATGATGGCCATGATGGCCCTATATTGTCCATCAGACAAATATTGATGTAATGGATTCGTGGAAACCAGCAACAAATCCAGTCAGCCATGTTATTTTCTAAATTTTCCAGGTGAAATAATTAGATAGTGAGTTACCCAGGAAATATCCCTACAAATAGATTTTGCATTCCATTCCACTGTTCCAGGCAATATTTTTAATTTAACCATAGGAAGAAACCTGCCAGCTAAACCAGTCTCTCCCATGGCAGACATGTTTTTTTTACTATTCTCGATAATTTTTAACAATATCGGTAGTCGTGGATGGAATGATTTTGTGCAATCATTTTGAAATTTGACCAACAATCTCTGGCAACAAGTTCCTATTATGTACATAGAAGCAAAACCTGTCTCACTCCATGTCAGCCATGTTTCTAACTAATCGGAACCAGCCCTGGGTCCTGGCGTTAATATCTTTTTAAAGCATCACTTCAATGATTTTGATGACAGTTTAGCGAATGAGAATATGTGTAAAATAATTTTATAGTCAGGCTACTGAAGGTATTAAAGGTCCAAGTATTACATATAGCAACACCAGCCCACCCATCTCTGGCAGCCATGCTTTTTTAAAGAATCCAAATGATATAAACATTCATTGTAGAAGTTCAGCTAAGGAGTATGTGTATGAAATAATTTTGAAATTGATCCAGTGGTTTCTGGCAAGAGATTTATGACTAAAATCATATAGCAAAACCAGCCTAGCTTCCTTGTGCCGTTAATTTTCAACTTTTCTGAATAACTTGAACAATCCTGGTAGTGGGTCACCAAAGGCATGTATGCAAAATTATGGTGAAATCAGTCCAGTGTTTCTGACATGAAAACTTTTAAAGTTCCCTCTATATGTAAAGACCAGCCCAGCTCCTGGTGGTAATTTTTTTTTATCACTTCAACAATCTTTGTAGAAGGCCACCGTGTTAAACAACATTTGTGTGAAATGAGAATAACTGGTTCATGACTATCCAAGAAACATTCATGCTAAATTTCATCAACTTCAGCCAATTGGAGAAGATGTTGTTTGAAGAAAATGTGAACGGACAGACAACACACCAAATGATGACGCATGGTTGGTAATTACAATAAACAAATTAACTTCCACATAAATGTATATGCAGCACAACATATGCATTGACTTGTTACACATTTTCAAATACCAGATAAATTCAGCCTAAAATACTTTTATTGGTTAACTAAGATTTTCTGTTTCAAATGAATTTAATGATAAATACAGTCGGACTTAGTTCATTCAAATTCATTGGGTCAAAATTTATATTAATAAATAATGGTTTCCAATAGCCCATTTCATTTTGACATGCATGATACCAACATATTCGGATAGCAGGTTGTCAAATAAATGAGCTCCGTCAGTAACAAGAATTGATTTTCTGAGAATTTCCGCACACTCATCCAGGAGCTCCAATCTCTTTCATTAGGAAAATCAAAATTTCTGTTGAAAGAATAGTAGGTAAGAGACAAGAATAGTCCAGCAAAAAATAATTAATTCCTAGACAGAATAATGTTAACACTAAAACCTACCAGGTTGAAAATATTTTTCATCGCATGTACACACACCATTCATTTCATCTAAGCTGCTATAACAGACATTATCTCCATCACATTCATGGTTAACACAGAAATCCGGTGCACTCTCACAATTGTTGCCATGGAAACCATTAGGACAGTCACAGCTGTAAGGAGAGGAGCTCCCTGGTGGATTATCATCACAGGATCCACCATAAGCACATATGTAAGGATGAAGTTCACAATAATCTGCAATCAAAATTGAATTAAGTTAATCATTAAATATTGCTCAGATTAAAACAATCATTAGTAGTTGGGGGGTGAAGGGTGCCAGACTCCTAAACAATGTTTTTTCTTCACTACAATGTCTTGTGTGCATTCTAAAAATTTGGGGGAAATCCCTAATCTTATTTTCCATTTATTTTGTATGATATTTTACTCCTCAAGGGAAGCACATTATCAATATTAGTATATGTATAAAACTAGAAATGTGTCAAAGACACGGATGCCTCCGCTTTGTGATATGTAACAAAGAAATGAGTGTTTATTTGAGATATTTCTTTGAAATATACAAATATATTGTAGAAATAGACAACATACTCAAGAAACAAATTTTGTGTTTCTAGTAACAGTGACCTTCACCTTGGACCAAATAGGCTTTATACATTGTCTTTTTATGGTCATCACATGTGCCAAGTTATTTTGAGATACTTCCAGCCATAATAAAGTTATAGCCCAGACAAGAAGATTCTTTTTTTAGTAACATTGACCTTGATCTTGAACCTAGGAGGATGGGTGTTGCACAGGACACATCATCTTTTGGTGATCACACACACCCACAATAAATATGATTATGATTATGAACAACATCACCTTAACTGGTAGCAGACATTCATCTACCAGTTACAATTACCACTGGGACTTATACTTTCTCAGAAACTGAGCTAAACGCAATATTTTACATTGAAATGAGAATATTCTAATAAACAATGATAAATTAATTGATAATAAACTTACCTTCATCTTTATCACAGTTATACCCAATATATCCTTCATCACACTCACAAGTATAACTCACTGCTCCATAGGATGTACATTCTCCATTAGAACAAGGATTCGGACTGCAAGGGTCGCTTGTTGCATCACAACTATACAACAATAATGATTAAATATATTCATTTTACATTAATTGTGTAATTAAAATTATTACAAATTACATTTATCACTCTGTTGATGCTTCCTGGGTTTCTTCCCACAACTCTCGCCTAATTTAAGGACAGTGAAAATAGCGTATTATTTAAGGTCAGTGAAAATAACAACAAATCTTGCCTTGACTGGATTCAACCCCATCATCTTCATATCAGGATTTTAGCCCTCTGTATACATCAGTTAACCATCTCACTTATATAACAACAATGATAACAATGACAATAATCAAAACTGTGATGAACTAACGGGACAGCACCTCATTGATATTTTTTGTTTTCTATAATGCCATAAGTACCATGCATTTTTGGAGCTAAATTTATGCAAATCATTTCACACATTCATGCAGTGTAATACACATTATAAACTGAACTGAGTTAAACTCTTTAATAAGTGAGAAATCTATGACTGCAGTAGCTGCTGGTAAATGCTGTTGAGATATTTGCTGCTGGATGCTGTGATACCTATCAGTTAGGTCCAATGAGGAGTTACGCAGGAAATGACATTTTGTTGAAAGGCTACAGATTCAGAATACATGTATGTGAACATTTCAAAATATCATTATACAAATAATCATATAGAAAAACCTTTGAACAATTAATTAATATTAACAAACGAATGTATACATTGAATGAAATTTTATAAATAATCGTCAGAAGGAAATGCACGTTATAAACATTAGATGAGCAACAAATGCAACAAATAAACAAGATCAAAACTCCACACTTACAAGAAACCACTGTAACCTCCTGATGATGGACAAATACATTCAAAACCATTAATTTTATCCTTGCATTCAGAATCTTCAATGCATCCAGCTGTATCACATTCATTCTTTATGTCCTGTTCACAATCATCACCAGCAAAGCCTGCACACATGCAACATAAGTTTGTTGTGAGAAACATACACAACTCTATGGCACTCTTTACATTCTATACTCAAAGCATATAGTGCATATGTATCAATTTTGTACAACTTTTCTATTAACATTTTAATCATTTGAAGTCATCGGTTTAACCTTACTGCAAATCATATGGGATCTAGATACCAATATATTGTTAAAATTTTATACAAATTTACAGAAGATGAAATGCATAAAAATAGCCCCTCAATATTCAATGCAACTTTCATAAGAACTTTACTTGTACATGTATTCATTATGATAATGAGCATTAATGCCTGTATGATTTTAACAATAATCATAAAACTTCAATAGATTTACCTTTTACACACATTTGTTCCGAATGTTTTCCACTTGTACCATCTTCAAGCGGATTTAATTCAGCCTCTGTCAAGGTCTCATTATAAAAGAAACATCCAGTGTTTAAGCCTAAATCAACAAAGGATGCTTCAACACAATCTGGATTATCTATACACAGATTATCACACTCCTCTTGATTGACCCCTTGCTCATAACCAATAAGTTTTGCAGTAGACAGTGTCCCAACATGAGTTCCAGTAATCACAATCATACTACATTCATCATATTCTACAAAAGAAACATAAACAAAGGATAATCTACAATACTGTTGAGTTAAAGTGTGTCATCTACAAATGATAAGAAGTCAATACATGTTAAACAGGTTAGAAAAATCATTATTCTACAAGTGAATTGCAAGTAGATGTAGGCACTCACATGTCCTTTACGGTATCAGTACAAACAAGAGATGCTGCATTGTCATACCACCAGGTTTCTATTAGTATTTGTTTCATTTACATTTCATCTCATCCCTTCAGCAGAGAAAGGGAGAAGTGGGGACAAATTAGGGAGAAATGGATGCGGCATTATTGATTTTGTTCATTGTAACACTACACCTAAATTACTATTGTTTGATAGTTGTGAAACATACAATTAAACATGAAGTGCATAGCTTCTTGTCAGTTGATGTTTTACATGTTTCCAGACAGTAACTTAAGCGTGCAAGTTTTAGCCGTGTGATTATGTGTATTATTTGTTTTGATCTAGAAAAGTCTCAAAAAGTAAACATTTTCTACTTGTTTTCTTATTTTCTATGGCCTGTTTACCTACAAAAACTTTATAAGAAACTGGCCTGACTTCTTAATGTTACACAACAAAAATCCTCAAATACTAAAAAATATCAATGCACTGCAAATCAAATCCATTACAATTGCTGTCAAATTAACATCAATATCAAGTACGACTAGAAGATGTTTTTTAAAAAAGAAAGCACATGTCTTCCCCATTGCACAGCCGTAGAGCTCATCTACTTCAGAGTCCTATCAACTTGTGAAGTTTGAAGACTCTTGGTCAAATGGATTTTAAGGTATGGAGCAGAAACCGATTTGACATTTACAACCCATGTGACCACCACCTGTGACCAGGTGACCCCTAAAACAGTGGGGGTCATCTACTCACGAAGTCCAATCATCTGATGAAGTTTGAAGACTATGGGACAAAGGGTTCTTGAGGTATTGAGCGGAAACATATTTCACCCTGTGACCTTGACCTTTGACCCATAATTTGAACAATCTTGGTAGAAGATCACCTTATGATCATTCAGGTGATATCACATCAAAATTGGGTGTGTGGTTTTTCAGAAGAAGATTTTTGAAGTTTCAGCTATAATACATATAGGAAAAGTGGCTCCGCCCCTGGCGGCCATGTTTTTTGATGAATCTAAATAATTTGAACAATCTTGGTAGAGGGTCCCCTAGTGAAGGACCATCTGTGTGAAGTTATATCAACAATGGATATGGAATTTTTGATACAAAGATACACATACAGGAAAAATGACTTCGCCTCCCCCCTGGCGGTCATGTTGTTGACATATCAAAAATATTTGAACAATCTTGGTAGATGGTCAAGAAGATTTTTGAAGTTTCCACAATATACATATAGGAAAATTGAATGGTGAGGGGCATAAAAGCATCTTATTTTGTTTTAAGACCATGCAATTAAACAAATGTCCAAAATCAGAACTCTACTCGATTTGCAGTAATAATGATTCATGAAAAATAACCTTTATTGAATTGTATAACCGCTATTTGTTTCAAGAAGTCATTAATGGGCAAGTAATGAATTAAATCACCAATTATTATCATTTAAATTGCGTTTCTGTAAATGTCTTTGCATTCAAAGAAAAAAAGGGCTCTGGTTTATCCAATACCATGTGGATGACAACAGTAGATAACAGTAATTAAATGCGATTAAAAAACTCTGCAACGATGCTACTAATTGGAAAAATTGTTGTGAGCATGGCATGCATGGTTGGGGAAGACTACCCACTCCCCCTAAAATCTCAACCGATTTAAACCGGAACATTTTCACCCATGTATTTGTTGCATGTTTAGTCATTTTTTTCAGTAAGAGCTCAAACAAATTAGACTAGAATTCATGCAAAAACAACAACTGACTGAAACTCTGTGAGATACCATTAAACCTGAATGTCATGAAAAAATATGTGTATCGGTATTGAGTTGTTTTTTCCATGAAGCTTGTTGAATTTCAATCAGAGGTTGCTGAGAAATAGCAGATACATAATAATATGCATAAATTATCATGGTAGGGAAAAATACGATGAAGATTTGTTGATTTCCATTATAAGTGGTTCTTGAGAAATAGGACAATAATTTATCTGCAAAATCAACAAAGGCCATTAATCTGTAGCAAAAGGTTGCACCACAATGTCATGATATCATTCACATCTCCTCATAGTAGGGAAGATTGCCATCAAATTCTGTTGGAAGACAATCAGTTGTTGCTCAGAAAAAAGATTAACACAATGATAATAATTGCAAAACAAATACCTGTACTGCATTCACAGGTATAATCACGAATTCCTGAACCCTTTATACATGTTCCCCCATTTTTGCATGGGTTTCCATCACAGATATGGTTTGCATCCTGACAAGTAATTCCATGGTAACCTTCATCTAAAATGTGTAATCAGTAATAATGAAAATAAACATCTGATTCATAAATAATCCAGAATTAGTTTTAGTTTACAACTATTTATTTTCCATTGACTGTAAAACAAGTTGGTACAATATATCTTAATTACTCTAGATTTCAGCTTCCTGAATAGCTAACCTTTACTTGCACCAAATTCAGGCATTGGGAAGACCATGGAATAATCAGCCATAACTAGATGCTAATACAACACCTTCAAATAAAGAGTCCTGGCCCCAAGTTAACAAAGAAAGCGTTTTCGGTAAACTGTACGAACAGCCATGTTTTCAAAATAACTAGAAAAATATTGCTAAATATAGTTAAGATATATAAGCAAAGTAATTCTAACTAAATTGACATTCACCTTGAAAAGAAACATAAAAATTAGGAATTTTTATGAAAACTTGAGGCTGTTTTAGGAATTTTGTCACTTTTTTAGGAACTTTTTGCTAAACTTCAAACAAGAGTGCCAAACTGTCACAAAATACGCCCGATATAAGTCAGAGGTCAGAGTTAAAACAAGACAAATTTTAGGTAATTTCTAAAATCAAAGGGTGATAACTCCCGGGTGAGATGAGCGATATGGCTGGTTATCGAACTTGGCCGAGATAGTATGCTCACAATCATTTTCACAAAGTTAATTGAAGATCATATGAAAACTGTTTGACTTAGAGAGCAGACAAGGCTAATTTGGCCAATTTTGGATAATTCAAGGGCCATAATTCCAAAGTGCCTGAGTTGATGTGGCTGGTTAACGAACTTGGCCGAGATATTATGCCCACATACATTTTCACAAAGTTTGGTAAAGATCGGATGAAAACTGTTTGACTTGGAGAGCGGACATCGCTAATTTGACCAATTTTGGATAATTCAAGGGCCATAATTCCGAAGTGCCTCGGTGATGTGGCTGGTTATCAATCTTGGCGGAGATATTATGCTCAAAACATTTTCACAATGTTCGGTAAAGATCGGATGAAAACTGTTTGACTTAGAGAGCTGACATCGCTAATTTGGCCAATTTTGGATAATTCAAGGGCCATAATTCCAAAGTGCCTGAGTTGATGTGGCTGGTTAACGAACTTGGCCGAGATATTATGCCCACATACATTTTCACAAAGTTTGGTAAAGATCGGATGAAAACTGTTTGACTTGGAGAGCGGACATCGCTAATTTGACCAATTTTGGATAATTCAAGGGCCATAATTCCGAAGTGCCTCGGTGATGTGGCTGGTTATCAATCTTGGCGGTGATATTATGCCCACAAACATTTTCACAAAGTTTGGTAAAGATCGGATGAAAACTGTTTGACTTGGAGAGCGGACATCGCTAATTTGACCAATTTTGGATAATTCAAGGGCCATAATTCCGAAGTGCCTCGGGTGATGTGGCTGGTTATCAAACTTGGCGGAGATATTATGCCCGCAAACATTTTCACAAAGTTTGGTAAAGATCGGATAAAAACTGTTCGACTTGGAGAGCGGACATCGCTAATTTGATCAATTTTGGATAATTCAAGGGCCATAATTCCGAAGTGCCTCGGGTGATGTGGCTGGTTATCAAACTTGGCGGAGATATTATGCCCACATACATTTTCACAAAGTTTGGTAAAGATCGGATGAAAACTGTTTGACTTAGAGAGTGGACATCGCTAATTTGGCCAATTTTGGACAATTCAAGGGCCATAATTCCAAAGTGCCTGGGGCAATGTGGCTGGTTATCAAACTTGGCCGAGATATTATGCCCACAAACATTTTCACAATGTTTGGTAAAGATCGGAAGAAAACTCTTTGACTTAGAGAGCGTACAAGGCTTATTTGGCCAATTTTGGATAATTCAAGGGCCATAATTCCAAAGTGCCTGGGGCGATGTGGCTGGTTATCGAACTTGGCCGAGATATTATGCCCACAAATATTTTCACCAAGGTTGGTAAAGATCGGATGAAAACTCTTTGACTAAGAGAGTGGAAACCATGTGGACGCCGCCCGCCCGCCACGGGTGTTCCCATAATACGTCCCGTTTTTCAAATCAAGATAAAGTTTCTTTCAAATTTTCCAAAATTTGCTATGCTAAGCTAAATCTTACATTATATGATAGATATGGTCATTATGCAAATTTCCCACACCTATAAATTCAAATTTCATATTTATTTAGAAAGATATGGTAACTGATAAGTAATGATCGATTATTGAAAATGAATCCTGATATCATCTCAATCAGTTTAAGTAATAAGTGTAATAAAAATAATTTCTCAACAAAAATGTTTTTCACAATGATGAGTGGAAGATTGTAAGATAGTTTCATTAATGAGAAGTACTGGATAAAGTATTCAGTTGCTTTAAGAAAATGGTAAATATTTTTTGGGATAAGCTTGATCTAGATCATTGAGCCTCAACTGTTCTCCTCAGTGTATCATAACAGATGCACAGATGTTCAGCCGTACTTTGTACAGTACAATGTCAGAAAATAACAAATTTAAGCTATGTGATGTTGAGTGAGGAATAAACTTTTGCTCATACTTTGATCAATAGCAATGATTCTTGGAAGGTGACTATTTTTAATAATCCTCTTCTTTAAAATGCCATCAATCCGCTCTCCTCTCGGAATCAGCCCCATCACACACACTCATGCTCCATCGATATACATTTTATAAAGTTAGACTCAAAAACCTTCTGAACTGTTTTCGAGAATCAGTTTAATATAAACATCTAGGTCTTTAGGTATTTCTATTTTAGGAGATATTAATGCGCTAGAAATTCATAGACCAAAAAGTAGTACCATATTGACACCAGTTATCAATTTTGACACTGTAAATATCATGAAGGCTATGGGGTGAAACAAAGTAGTATAACAGTGTGGTTGTTAGCAGTCTGGAGGCATAACTACATAGACACACTAACATGGTGAACTCCATTGACCCTCACCTGGTCCAGATGGAATACAGTCCAGTAAATTTCTCAATGAAATGATTCAGTCTGTAAATTCTTCTGCAGAAATGAATAAAATGAGTCCATATTTTCAGTCAGTTTACAAGCAAGTCAATTGAATTTTAAATTGTACTGATCAATGTATGTTTTGATTCTTTTGCTATTTTTTATTGTTTGATTTTTATATGTTTTTATAGTTGTTAAATGGGGTAATGAACTCAGTCCAATTATTTTCAGTGTTATACATATGCTTTCATATCTTAGACCAGCAAAATTTTACAGAATTTACATTTCATGTTATTTCTATGAATACCATAAGTGCATGAAGTAGGATTTAGTTTTGGCAAGTAATCTTTTTAGTAACTTTTCTGTGGACAGGTAAACTTTTCTGTGATTCAAGCAATGATTGTTTTATCATTAATGCATCAATTAACCCTTTCACCATAAGGAAGTAGGCTTATCAGTAGTTTACACCAATTAAGGCAAGGCTAATTAATTGAAATTAACTTGTTTAAATTATGCTGTTCATTTGAATTGAGGTTGACATCTGTCAAAACATTACTTTGATTTGTATGAAAGGTGTTCCCATGTAGGTATCTCTTCTTTAAGATAATAAGGAGGCTTTCAAGAGAACAAGAGGCCCATGAGGGCCTGACGCTCTACAAACTACATTGTGCTACATGGACCTTTGATAAGCATTTTTCTGGACAAGAAATTTTTCAAAGATATTTCCTATAAAACTCTACAGAAAACTTGTGACCCCTGAGCAGCGCAGGTTTTGACCTCAGAGGCATAATTTGAGCAATCTTGGTAGGGGACCCCTAGACAACCTAAGTATGAAAGGTCTGGGCCTTATGGTTCTCGATAAGAAGATATTTAAAGTTTTCAATTTCAAAATCTATTTTTAACTTTGAAACAACTTTGGAAGAGGACCACCCAAGGGAAGTTCCTGTGAAGTTTAGTCACACTTGACCAAACAGTTTAGGTGGAGATGTCGTTTGAATGAACAGATTCCTGCACATTAGGACACACACACACAACCGACAATTCCCCATGAAATAAGTTCTCTGGCCTTTGGCCAATAGAGCTAAAAACAGCTCCATTTTTACACACACAAAAAACAATAGTGCTGACTTATGATAATAAAACTGAAAACATTCAAAGAGCTGTAATAAACATTATTAGATTAGCATCTAACAAAAACAAACATACCACAGTCACATGCCCGCTTGTTATACACTAAAGAACAGTCTCCATGATCACTGCAGAAAGTTCTGTTACAATCTGTAAAACACAACATCATCAATATAACTGAGACCACAAATAAACATACAAGCAAGAAAATACCAACATAAAATTCAGCCATAGAAAACATCAAATATGTAGAGACACATACATATGTTAAACCATTTTGACACCCATAACAATAAAAAAGACATTTGTATCTATGTTTGATATGAGAACACTGATTGGGGTGTGACAGAGACTATGGTTAAGTTCTGAAAATATCAAAACCAAGTTCAGATATTCTTTATGATATTGATGTCAGTTTCAATAATAAAAGTACACATTTAAAATTATAGATTCTTGAAGTAAAATGGTATAATTGGACACTATCCAAACTTTAAATGCATCACTTGATTACTTGGTAGTCAGTGGAAAGATTATGCAGTTAATCAGTAAAACAATTAATGATTCCTATCCTAACAATATGTCATAAGAAATAGAAATCCTAGATATTTCAAGAAAAATAAAATATACAAATCATTGAATAGTGGTATAACACATGCGGTTTACACAGAGCAAAACTGCCTTAAAATAAAAAACATATGGAATAACACTACACTGTGTCAAAAAGACAATCATTATTCTTTCATTCAGTTACCTTTTATGAAAAAAATGAAAACTATTAATACTCACAATCTACTATATCTGTACAGTTGTCAGGGCTAATACTTCCGCTACTTTGAGATTGCTTGGTATCAGCACATCTTTCACATTTGGTTTGTGCAATCACGTTTTGATAGAAATTCACTGGACACGGAGTACAAATAGTGTTGATAAATCCGGAGTTGGAGTAAGTTCCAATTGGACATGGTGCTGTTGTAATAAATATGAGAGATTTACAATTTCATCATCAAGTACAATAGCATGATTCCAATCTAATTGACTGAAAAATGACAAATTCTAATATCAGGTGAAACTAAATTCAAATCATACTCCCTCCATAAAGTTTTCACTTTTATTGAAATAGCATTAGTCAAGGTCAACTACGATCAGACAAAACATTGTTTACATTGTATCAGTTGTTTAATACTGTTGAAGAAAAATATTGACGCCTCATGCTTACATAGTGCATGAATACCTACAACAGAATTTTTTGTTCAACATAGGATCCACCTCAAAATGGTCACACAGGAAACTAGTTTGCCTTATTTCAATGATTAATGCACAAAGTATTATAGTGTTCATTTAATAACATCAAATCATTCTGTTTACATCCTACGTCACATAAAAAAAATTCAGCTGCATAAAATCATTAGCCATTGGTTATTTCAGTACTGTTTCACATCACTAGGTCTTGAATATTTCAAACCGATCACATGAAACTACTCAATTTCCGGATATCTGCCGAGAGTTTTTACTAAGTCAGAGCAATATTAATTTTCTTGCGTACCAGACCAGGATTTCCCCTGTTTACACCAGTGCTGATAGACTCGGCTCCTTGCGGCCGTATGTTTTGATGAAGCAAAATACTTCGAACAATCATTGTAGAGGGTCAACCAAGGAACATATAAGTTATATCAAGTTTCCACTAGATCTTTATGCAAAGAGAAAAATGGCTTCGCCCCTGGCAGGCATGTTTTTCGACAAATCCAAATTAATTGAACAAATCTTGTTAGAGGGTCACCCTAGGATTATTTGTGTGAATAGTGGGTTAGTTTCGGCAGTTTTGAGAAAATTTTGAAGTTACCACTATATACATATAGGAATGGTAGTCCTGTCCCCTGGTGGGCATGTTTTCAGACAAATCCATATATTTCAATTTATAGTGACATAAACATTTTTGAGAAAACAGAAGAGTTACCATAGCATCCTTCTTCAGATTCCACAGCCTCCATGCCTACAGTTGACCAAGACGGCAAACATTCACGACATTCTGCTTTATTTTTCCAAAATTGATTCTCAGAACACGGGGTACAAGGGTAGAATCCATTTTCAGATATAAAGCCTGGTGGACAAGTTTCTGTAAAACATAGAACATTACAATATATTCACCACTAAAATTTAGATTGACTGCAAACAAAGATCTATGACTATAGTCCATTTTGGTCACTCAAGTGTCTCCACTTACTGAACCATACATCAATGACTCCATAAACCACTAACTGAATAATTCATCATTCATACCCATACACCACTTACTGAACCATACATCAATGACTCCATAAACCACTAACTGAACAATTCATCATTCACACCCATACACCACTAACTGAACCATACATCAATGACTCCATAAACCACTAACTGAACAATTCATCATTCACACCCATACACCACTAAATGAACAAGTCATCATTCACACCCATACACCACTAACTGAACAATTCATCATTCACACCCATACACCACTAACTGAACAATACATCATTCACACCATACACCACAAACTGAACAATTCATCATTCACACCCATACACCACTAACTGAACAATACACCAATGACTCAATACACCACTAACTGAACAATACATCATTCACACCCATACACCACTAACTGAACAATTCATCATTCACACCCATACACCACTAACTGAACAATTCATCATTCACACCCATACACCACTAACTGAACAAAACATCATTCACACCCATACACCACTAACTGAACAATTCATCATTCACACCCATACACCACTAACTGAACAATACATCAATGACTCCAAACACCACTAACTGAGCAATACATCATTCACACCCATACACCACTAACTGAACAATACATCATTCACACCCATACACCACTAACTGAACAATTCATCATTCACACCCATACACCACTAACTGAACAATACATCAATGACTCCAAACACCACTAACTGAGCAATACATCATTCACACCCATACACCTCTAACTGAACAATACATTGATGACTCCATACACCACTAACTGAACCATACATCAATGACTCCATAAACCACTAACTGAACAATTCATCATTCACACACATACACCACTAACTGAACAATTCATCATTCACAACATACACAACTAACTGACCAATTCATCATTCACACCCATACCCCACTAACTGAACAATACATCAATCGCACCATACACCACTAACTGAACAATTCATCATTCACACCCATACACCACTAACTGAACAATACATCAATGACTCAATACACCACTAACTGAACAATACATCATTCACACCCATACACCACTAACTGAACAATTCATCATTCACACCCATACACCACTTACTGAACAATTCATCATTCACACGCATACATCACTAACTGAACAATTCATCATTCACAACATACACCACTAACTGAACAATTCATATTTCACACCCATACACCACTAACTGAACAAGTCATCATTCAACCCCATACACCACTAACTGAACAAGTCATCATTCACACCCATACACCACTAACTGAACAATACATCAATGACTCCATACACCACAAACTGAACAATACATCAATGACTCCATATACTACTAACTGAACAATACATCATTCACACCCATACACCACTAACTGAACAATACATCAATGACTCCCTACACCACTAACTGAACAAATCATCATTCACACCCATACACCACTAACTGAACAATACATCAATGCCTCCATACACCACTAACTGAACAATACATCATTCACATCCATACACCACTAACTGAACAATACATCAATGACTCCATACACCACTAACTGAACAATACATCAGTCACACCCATACACCACTAACTGAACAATACATCAATGACTCCATACACCACTAACTGAACAATACATCAGTCACACCCATACACCACTAACTGAACAATACATCAATGACTCCATACACCACTAACTGAGCAATACATCATTCACACCCATACATCACTAACTGAACAATTCATCATTCACACCCTTACACCACTAACTGAACAAGTCATCATTCACACCCATACACCACTAACTGAACAAGTCACCATTCACACCCATACACCACTAACTAAACAAGTCATCATTCACACCCATACACCACTAACTGAACAATACATCTATGACTACATACACCATTAACTGAACAATTCATCATTCACACCCATACACCACTAACTGAACAATTCATCATTCACAACATACACAACTAACTGAACAATTCATCATTCACACCCATACCCCACTAACTGAACAATACATCATTCGCACTATACACCACTAACTGAACAATTCATCATTCACACCCATACACCACTAACTGAACAATTCATCATTCACACCCATACACCACTAACTGAACAATTCATCATTCACACCCATACACCACTAACTGAACAATTCATCATTCACACCCATACACCACTAACTGAACAATACATCATTCACACCCATACACCACTAACTGAACAATTCATCATTCACACCCATACACCACTAACTGAACAATACATCATTGACACCCATACACCACTAACTGACCAATTAATCATTCACAACATACACCACTAACTGAACAATTCATATTTCACACCAATACACCACTAACTGAACAAGTCATCATTCAACCCCATACACCACTAACTGAACAAGTCATCATTCACACCCATACACCACTAACTGAACAATACATCAATGACTCCATACACCACTAAGTGAACAATACATCAATGACTCCATATACTACTAACTGAACAATACATTATTCACACCCATACACCACTAACTGAACAATACGTCAATGACTCCCTACACCACTAACTGAACAATTCATCATTCACACCCATACACCACTAACTGAACAATACATCAATGCCCCCATACACCACTAACTGAACAAGTCATCATTCACACCCATACACCACTAACTGAACAAGTCATCATTCACACCCATACACCATTAACTAAACAAGTCATCATTCACACCCATACACCACTAACTGAACAATACATCTATGACTACATACACCATTAACTGAACAATACGTCATTCACAATATACACAACTAACTGAACAATACATCATTCACACCCATACACCACTAACTGAACAATTCATCATTCACACCCATACACCACTAACTGAACAATACATCAATGACTCCCTACAACACTAACTGAACAATTCCTCATTCATACCCATACACCACAAACTGAACAATTTGTCATTCACACCCATACACCACTAACTGAACAATTAATCATTCACACCCATACACCACTAACTGAACAATTCATTATTCACACCCATACACCACGAACTGAACAAGACATCAATGACTCCCTACACCACTAACTGAACAATTCATCATTCACACCCATACACCACTAACTGAACAATACATCAATGACTCCCTACACCACTAACTGAACAATTCATCATTCACACCAGTACACCACTAACTGAACAATACATCATTCACACCCATACACCACAATCTGAACAATACATCATTCACACCCATACTCCACAAACTGACAATATATCAATGACTCCCTACACCACTAACTGCACAATTCATCATTCACACCCATACATCACTAACGGAAGTCATCATTCACACCCATACACCTCTAACTGAACAATACATTGATGACTCCATACACCTCTAACTGAACAATTCGTCATTCACACCCATACACCACTAACTGAACAATTCATCATTCACACTCATACACCACAAACTGAACAATTCATCATTCACACCCATACACCACTAACTGAACAATTCGTCATTCACACCCATACACCACAAACTGAACAATTCGTCATTCACACCCATACACCACTAACTGAACAATTCGGCATTCACACCCATACACCACTAACTGAACAATTCATCACTCACACCCATACAGCACTAACTGAACAATTTGTCATTCACACCCATACAGCACTAACTGAACAATTCGTCATTCACACCCATACACCACTAACTGAGCAATACATCATTCACACCCATACACCACTTACTGAACAATTTGTCATTCACACCTATACAGCACTAACTGAACAATTCGTCATTCACACCCTTACATCACTAACTAAACAATTCGTCATTCACACCCATACACCACTAACTGAGCAATACATCATTCACACCCATACACCACTAACTGAACAATTCGTCATTCACACCCATACACCACTAACTGAACAATTCGTCATTCACACCATTACACCACTAACTGAACAATTCGGCATTCACACCCATACACCACTAACTGAACAATTCATCACTCACACCCATACAGCACTAACTGAACAATTTGTCATTCACACCCATACAGCACTAACTGAACAATTCGTCATTCACACCCATACACTACTAACTGAACAATTCGTCATTCACACCCATACACCACTAACTGAGCAATACATCATTCACACCCATACACCACTTACTGAACAATTTGTCATTCACACCCATACAGCACTAACTGAACAATTCGTCATTCACACCCTTACACCACTAACTAAACAATTCGTCATTCACACCCATACACCACTAACTGAGCAATACATCATTCACACCCATACATCACTAACTGAACAATTCATCATTCACACCCTTACACCACTAACTGAACAAGTCATCATTCACACCCATTCACCACTAACTGAACAAGTCATCATTCACACCCATACACCACTTACTAAACAAGTCATCATTCACACCCATACACCACTAACTGAACAATACATCTATGACTACATACACCTCTAACTGAACAATTCATCATTCACACCCATACACCACTAACTAAACAATAAATCATTCACACCCATACACCACTAACTGAACAATACATCATTCACACCCATACACCACTAACTGAATAATACATCTATGACTACATACACCACTAACCGAACAATACATCATTCACACCCATACACCACTAACTGAACAATTCATCATTCACACCCATACACCACTAACTGAACAATTCATCATTCACAACATACACAACTAACTGAACAATTCATCATTCACACCCATACACCACTAACTGAACAATACATCATTCGCACTATACACCACTAACTGAACAATTCATCATTCACACCCATACACCACTAACTGAACAATTCATCATTCACACCAATACACCACTAACTGAACAATACATCATTCACACCCATACACCACTAACTGAACAATTCATCATTCACACCCATACACCACTTACTGAACAATTCATCATTCACACCCATACACCACTAACTGAACAATTAATCATTCACAACATACACCACTAACTGAACAATTCATATTTCACACCCATACACCACTAACCGAACAAGTCATCATTCAACCCCATACACCACTAACTGAACAAGTCATCATTCACACCCACACACCACTAACTGAACAATACATCAATGACTCCATACACCACTAACTGAACAATACATCAATGACTCCATATACTACTAACTGAACAATACATCATTCACACCCATACACCACTAACTGAACAATACGTCAATGACTCCCTACACCACTAACTGAACAATTCATCATTCACACCCATACACCACTAACTGAACAATACATCAATGCCCCCATACACCACTAACTGAACAAGTCATCATTCACACCCATACACCACTAACTGAACAAGTCATCATTCACACCCATACACCACTAACTAAACAAGTCATCATTCACACCCATACACCACTAACTGAACAATACATCTATGACTACATACACCATTAACTGAACAATTCATCATTCACACCCATACACCACTAACTGAACAATACATCAGTCACACCCATACACCACTAAATGAACAATACATCAATGACTCCCTACACCACTAACTGAACAATTCTTCATTCATACCCATTCCCAACTAACTGAACAATTTGTCATTCACACCCATACACCACTAACTGAACAATTAATCATTCACACCCATACACCACTAACTGAACAATTCATTATTCACACCCATACACCACGAACTGAACAAGACATCAATGACTCCCTACACCACTAACTGAACAATTCATCATTCACACCCATACACCACTAACTGAACAATACATCAATGACTCCCTACACCACTAACTGAACAATTCATCATTCACACCCATACACCACTAACTGAACAATACATCATTCACACCCATACACCACAAACTGAACAATACATCATTCACACCCATACACCACAAACTGACAATATATCAATGACTCCCTACACCACTAACTGAACAATTCATCATTCACACCCATACATCACTAACGGAAGTCATTATTCACACCCATACACCTCTAACTGAACAATACATTGATGACTCCATACACCTCTAACTGAACAATTCGTCATTCACACCCATACACCACTAACTGAACAATTCATCATTCACACTCATACACCACAAACTGAACAATTCATCATTCACACCCATACACCACTAACTGAACAATTCGACATTCACACCCATACACCACTAACTGAACAATTCGTCATTCACACCCATACACCACTAACTGAACAATTTGTCATTCACACCCATACAGCACTAACTGAACAATTCGTCATTCACACCCATACACCACTAACTGAACAATTCGTCATTCACACCCATACACCACTAACTGAGCAATACATCATTCACACCCATACACCACTTACTGAACAATTTGTCATTCACACCCATACAGCACTAACTGAACAATTCGTCATTCACACCCTTACACCACTAACTAAACAATTCGTCATTCACACCCATACACCACTAACTGAGCAATACATCATTCACACCCATACACCACTAACTGAACAATTCGTCATTCACACCCATACACCACTAACTGAACAATTCGTCATTCACACCCATACACCACTAACTGAACAATTCGGCATTCACACCCATACACCACTAACTGAACAATTCATCACTCACACCCATACAGCACTAACTGAACAATTTGTCATTCACACCCATACAGCACTAACTGAACAATTCGTCATTCACACCCATACACTACTAACTGAACAATTCGTCATTCACACCCATACACCACTAACTGAGCAATACATCATTCACACCCATACACCACTTACTGAACAATTTGTCATTCACACCCATACAGCACTAACTGAACAATTCGTCATTCACACCCTTACACCACTAACTAAACAATTCGGCATTCACACCCATACATCACTAACTGAGCAATACATCATTCACACCCATACATCACAAACTGAACAATTCATCATTCACACCCTTACACCACTAACTGAACAAGTCATCATTCACACCCATACACCACTAACTGAACAAGTCATCATTCACACCCATACACCACTTACTAAACAAGTCATCATTCACACCCATACACCACTAACTGAACAATACATCTATGACTACATACACCATTAACTGAACAATTCATCATTCACACCCATACACCACTAACTGAACAATAAATCATTCACACCCATACACCACTAACTGAACAATACATCATTCACACCCATACACCACTAACTGAACAATACATCTATGACTACATACACCACTAACCGAACAATACATCATTCACACCCATACACCACTAACTGAACAATTCATCATTCACACCCATACACCACTAACTGAACAATTCATCATTCACAACATACACAACTAACTGAACATTTCATCATTCACACCCATACCCCACTAACTGAACAATACATCATTCGCACTATACACCACTAACTGAACAATTCATCATTCACACCCATACACCACTAACTGAACAATTCATCATTCACACCCATACACCACTAACTGAACAATACATCATTCACACCCATACACCACTTACTGAACAATTCATCATTCACACCCATACACCACTTACTGAACAATTCATCATTCACACCCATACACCACTAACTGAACAATAAATCATTCACACCCATACACCACTAACTAAACAAGTCATCATTCACACCCATACACCACTAACTGAACAATACATCTATGACTACATAAACCATTAACTGAACAATTCATCATTCACACCCATACACCACTAACTGAACAATACATCATTCACACCCATACACCACTAACTGAACAATACATCATTCACACCCATACACCACTAACTGAATAATACATCTATGACTACATACACCACTAACTGAGTAATACATCATTCACACCCATACATCACTAACTGAACAATTCATCATTCACACCCTTACACCACTAACTGAACAAGTCATCATTCACACCCATACACCACTAACTGAACAATACATCTATGACTACATACACCATTAACTGAACAATTCATCATTCATACCCATACACCACTAACTGAACAAGTCATCATTCACACCCATACACCACTAACTGAACAATACGTCATTCACAATATACACAACTAACTGAACAATACATCATTCACACCCATACACCACTAACTGAACAATTCATCATTCACACCCATACACCACTAACTGACCAATTCATCATTCACACCCATACACCACTAACTGAACAAAACATCATTCACACCCATACACCACTAACTGAACAATTCATCATTCACACCCATACACCACTAACTGAACAATACATCAATGACTCCAAACACCACTAACTGAGCAATACATCATTCACACCCATACACCACTAACTGAACAATACATCATTCACACCCATACACCACTAACTGAACAATTCATCATTCACACCCATACACCACTAACTGAACAATACATCAATGACTCCAAACACCACTAACTGAGCAATACATCATTCACACCCATACACCTCTAACTGAACAATACATTGATGACTCCATACACCACTAACTGAACCATACATCAATGACTCCATAAACCACTAACTGAACAATTCATCATTCACACACATACACCACAAACTGAACAATTCATCATTCACAACATACACAACTAACTGACCAATTCATCATTCACACCCATACCCCACTAACTGAACAATACATCAATCGCACCATACACCACTAACTGAACAATTCATCATTCACACCCATACACCACTAACTGAACAATACATCAATGACTCAATACACCACTAACTGAACAATACATCATTCACACCCATACACCACTAACTGAACAATTCATCATTCACACCCATACACCACTTACTGAACAATTCATCATTCACACCCATACATCACTAACTGAACAATTCATCATTCACAACATACACCACTAACTGAACAATTCATTTTTCACACCCATACACCACTAACTGAACAAGTCATCATTCAACCCCATACACCACTAACTGAACAAGTCATCATTCACACCCATACACCACTAACTGAACAATACATCAATGACTCCATATACTACTAACTGAACAATACATCATTCACACCCATACACCACTAACTGAACCATACATCAATGACTCCCTACACCACTAACTGAACAATTCATCATTCACACCCATACACCACTAACTGAACAATACATCAATGCCTCCATACACCACTAACTGAACAATACATCATTCACACCCATACACCACTAACTGAACAATACATCAATGACTCCATACACCACTAACTGAACAATACATCAGTCACACCCATACACCACTAACTGAACAATACATCAATGACTCCATACACCACTAACTGAGCAATACATCATTCACACCCATACATCACTAACTGAACAATTCATCATTCACACCCTTACACCACTAACTGAACAAGTCATCATTCACAACCATACACCACTAACTGAACAAGTCATCATTCACACCCATACACCACTAACTAAACAAGTCATCATTCACACCCATACACCACTAACTGAACAATACATCTATGACTACATACACCATTAACTGAACAATTCATCATTCACACCCATACACCACTAACTGAACAATTCATCATTCACAACATACACAACTAACTGAACAATTCATCATTCACACCCATACCCCACTAACTGAACAATACATCATTCGCACTATACACCACTAACTGAACAATTCATCATTCACACCCATACACCACTAACTGAACAATTCATCATTCACACCCATACACCACTAACTGAACAATTCATCATTCACACCCATACACCACTAACTGAACAATTCATCATTCACACCCATACACCACTAACTGAACAATACATCATTCACACCCATACACCACTAACTGAACAATTCATCATTCACACCCATACACCACTAACTGAACAATACATCATTCACACCCATACACCACTAACTGAACAATTAATCATTCACAACATACACCACTAACTGAACAATTCATATTTCACACCAATACACCACTAACTGAACAAGTCATCATTCAACCCCATACACCACTAACTGAACAAGTCATCATTCACACCCATACACCACTAACTGAACAATACATCAATGACTCCATACACCACTAACTGAACAATACATCAATGACTCCATATACTACTAACTGAACAATACATCATTCACACCCATACACCACTAACTGAACAATACGTCAATGACTCCCTACACCACTAACTGAACAATTCATCATTCACACCCATACACCACTAACTGAACAATACATCAATGCCCCCATACACCACTAACTGAACTAGTCATCATTCACACCCATACACCACTAACTGAACAAGTCATCATTCACACCCATACACCACTAACTAAACAAGTCATCATTCACACCCATACACCACTAACTGAACAATACATCTATGACTACATACACCATTAACTGAACAATACGTCATTCACAATATACACAACTAACTGAACAATACATCATTCACACCCATACACCACTAACTGAACAATTCATCATTCACACCCATACACCACTAACTGAACAATACATCAATGACTCCCTACAACACTAACTGAACAATTCCTCATTCATACCCATACACCACTAACTGAACAATTTGTCATTCACACCCATACACCACTAACTGAACAATTAATCATTCACACCCATACACCACTAACTGAACAATTCATTATTCACACCCATACACCACGAACTGAACAAGACATCAATGACTCCCTACACCACTAACTGAACAATTCATCATTCACACCCATAAACCACTAACTGAACAATACATCAATGACTCCCTACACCACTAACTGAACAATTCATCATTCACACCAGTACACCACTAACTGAACAATACATCATTCACACCCATACACCACAATCTGAACAATACATCATTCACACCCATACACCACAAACTGACAATATATCAATGACTCCCTACACCACTAACTGAACAATTCATCATTCACACCCATACATCACTAACGGAAGTCATCATTCACACCCATACACCTCTAACTGAACAATACATTGATGACTCCATACACCTCTAACTGAACAATTCGTCATTCACACCCATACACCACTAACTGAACAATTCATCATTCACACTCATACACCACAAACTGAACAATTCATCATTCACACCCATACACCACTAACTGAACAATTCGTCATTCACACCCATACACCACAAACTGAACAATTCGTCATTCACACCCATACACCACTAACTGAACAATTCGGCATTCACACCCATACACCACTAACTGAACAATTCATCACTCACACCCATACAGCACTAACTGAACAATTTGTCATTCACACCCATACACCACTAACTGAACAATTCGTCATTCACACCCATACACCACTAACTGAACAATTCGTCATTCACACCCATACACCACTAACTGAGCAATACATCATTCACACCCATACACCACTTACTGAACAATTTGTCATTCACACCCATACAGCACTAACTGAACAATTCGTCATTCACACCCTTACACCGCTAACTAAACAATTCGTCATTCACACCCATACACCACTAACTGAGCAATACATCATTCACACCCATACACCACTAACTGAACAATTAATCATTCACACCCATACACCACTAACTGAACAATTCATAATTCACACCCATACACCACGAACTGAACAAGACATCAATGACTCCCTACACCACTAACTGAACAATTCATCATTCACACCCATAAACCACTAACTGAACAATACATCAATGACTCCCTACACCACTAACTGAACAATTCATCATTCACACCAGTACACCACTAACTGAACAATACATCATTCACACCCATACACCACAATCTGAACAATACATCATTCACACCCATACACCACAAACTGACAATATATCAATGACTCCCTACACCACTAACTGAACAATTCATCATTCACACCCATACATCACTAACGGAAGTAATCATTCACACCCATACACCTCTAACTGAACAATACATTGATGACTCCATACACCTCTAACTGAACAATTCGTCATTCACACCCATACACCACTAACTGAACAATTCATCATTCCCACTCATACACCACAAACTGAACAATTCATCATTCACACCCATACACCACTAACTGAACAATTCGTCATTCACACCCATACACCACAAACTGAACAATTCGTCATTCACACCCATACACCACTAACTGAACAATTCGGCATTCACACCCATACACCACTAACTGAACAATTCATCACTCACACCCATACAGCACTAACTGAACAATTTGTCATTCACACCCATACAGCACTAACTGAACAATTCGTCATTCACACCCATACACCACTAACTGAGCAATACATCATTCACACCCATACACCACTTACTGAACAATTTGTCATTCACACCCATACAGCACTAACTGAACAATTCGTCATTCACACCCTTACACCACTAACTAAACAATTCGTCATTCACACCCATACACCACTAACTGAGCAATACATACACCCATACACCACTAACTGAACAATTCGTCATTCACACCCATACACCACTAACTGAACAATTCGTCATTCACACCATTACACCACTAACTGAACAATTCGGCATTCACACCCATACACCACTAACTGAACAATTCATCACTCACACCCATACAGCACTAACTGAACAATTTGTCATTCACACCCATACAGCACTAACTGAACAATTCGTCATTCACACCCATACACTACTAACTGAACAATTCGTCATTCACACCCATACACCACTAACTGAGCAATACATCATTCACAACCATACACCACTTACTGAACAATTTGTCATTCACACCCATACAGCACTAACTGAACAATTCGTCATTCACACCCTTACACCACTAACTAAACAATTCGTCATTCACACCCATACACCACTAACTGAGCAATACATCATTCACACCCATACATCACTAACTGAACAATTCGTCATTCACACCCTTACACCACTAACTGAACAAGTCATCATTCACACCCATACACCACTAACTGAACAAGTCATCATTCACACCCATACACCACTTACTAAACAAGTCATCATTCACACCCATACACCACTAACTGAACAATACATCTATGACTACATACACCATTAACTGAACAATTCATCATTCACACCCATACACCACTAACTGAACAATAAATCATTCACACCCATACACCACTAACTGAACAATACATCATTCACACCCATACACCACTAACTGAATAATACATCTATGACTACATACACCACTAACCGAACAATACATCATTCACACCCATACACCACTAACTGAACAATTCATCATTCACACCCATACACCACTAACTGAACAATTCATCATTCACAACATACACAACTAACTGAACAATTCATCATTCACACCCATACCCCACTAACTGAACAATACATCATTCGCACTATACACCACTAACTGAACAATTCATCATTCACACCCATACACCACTAACTGAACAATTCATCATTCACACCCATACACCACTAACTGAACAATACATCATTCACACCCATACACCACTAACTGAACAATTCATCATTCACACCCATACACCACTTACTGAACAATTCATCATTCACACCCATACACCACTAACTGAACAATTAATCATTCACAACATACACCACTAACTGAACAATTCATATTTCACACCCATACACCACTAACTGAACAAGTCATCATTCAACCCCATACACCACTAACTGAACAAGTCATCATTCACACCCATACACCACTAACTGAACAATACATCAATGACTCCATACACCACTAACTGAACAATACATCAATGACTCCATATACTACTAACTGAACAATACATCATTCACACCCATACACCACTAACTGAACAATACGTCAATGACTCCCTACACCACTAACTGAACAATTCATCATTCACACCCATACACCACTAACTGAACAATACATCAATGCCCCCATACACCACTAACTGAACAAGTCATCATTCACACCCATACACCACTAACTGAACAAGTCATCATTCACACCCATACACCACTAACTAAACAAGTCATCATTCACACCCATACACCACTAACTGAACAATACATCTATGACTACATACACCATTAACTGAACAATTCATCATTCACACCCATACACCACTAACTGAACAATACATCATTCACACCCATACACCACTAAATGAACAATACATCAATGACTCCCTACACCACTAACTGAACAATTCCTCATTCATACCCATACACAACTAACTGAACAATTTGTCATTCACACCCATACACCACTAACTGAACAATTAATCATTCACACCCATACACCACTAACTGAACAATTCATCATTCACACCCATACACCACGAATGAACAAGACATCAATGACTCCCTACACCACTAACTGAACAATTCATCATTCACACCCATACACCACTAACTGAACAATACATCAATGACTCCCTACACCACTAACTGAACAATTCATCATTCACACCCATACACCACTAACTGAACAATACATCATTCACACCCATACACCACAAACTGAACAATACATCATTCACACCCATACACCACAAACTGACAATATATCAATGACTCCCTACACCACTAACTGAACAATTCATCATTCACACCCATACATCACTAACGGAAGTCATTATTCACACCCATACACCTCTAACTGAACAATACATTGATGACTCCATACACCTCTAACTGAACAATTCGTCATTCACACCCATACACCACTAACTGAACAATTCGTCATTCACACCCATACACCACTAACTGAACAATTTGTCATTCACACCCATACAGCACTAACTGAACAATTCGTCATTCACACCCATACACCACTAACTGAACAATTCGTCATTCACACCCATACACCACTAACTGAGCAATACATCATTCACACCCATACACCACTTACTGAACAATTTGTCATTCACACCCATACAGCACTAACTGAACAATTCGTCATTCACACCCTTACACCGCTAACTAAACAATTCGTCATTCACACCCATACACCACTAACTGAGCAATACATCATTCACACCCATACACCACTAACTGAACAATTAATCATTCACACCCATACACCGCTAACTGAACAATTCATTATTCACACCCATACACCACGAACTGAACAAGACATCAATGACTCCCTACACCACTAACTGAACAATTCATCATTCACACCCATAAACCACTAACTGAACAATACATCAATGACTCCCTACACCACTAACTGAACAATTCATCATTCACACCAGTACACCACTAACTGAACAATACATCATTCACACCCATACACCACAATCTGAACAATACATCATTCACACCCATACACCACAAACTGACAATATATCAATGACTCCCTACACCACTAACTGAACAATTCATCATTCACACCCATACATCACTAACGGAAGTCATCATTCACACCCATACACCTCTAACTGAACAATACATTGATGACTCCATACACCTCTAACTGAACAATTCATCATTCACACTCATACACCACAAACTGAACAATTCATCATTCACACCCATACACCACTAACTGAACAATTCGTCATTCACACCCATACACCACAAACTGAACAATTCGTCATTCACACCCATACACCACTAACTGAACAATTCGGCATTCACACCCATACACCACTAACTGAACAATTCATCACTCACACCCATACAGCACTAACTGAACAATTTGTCATTCACACCCATACAGCACTAACTGAACAATTCGTCATTCACACCCATACACCACTAACTGAGCAATACATCATTCACACCCATACACCACTTACTGAACAATTTGTCATTCACACCCATACAGCACTAACTGAACAATTCGTCATTCACACCCTTACACCACTAACTAAACAATTCGTCATTCACACCCATACACCACTAACTGAGCAATACATCATTCACACCCATACACCACTAACTGAACAATTCGTCATTCACACCCATACACCACTAACTGAACAATTCGTCATTCACACCATTACACCACTAACTGAACAATTCGGCATTCACACCCATACACCACTAACTGAACAATTCATCAGTCACACCCATACAGCACTAACTGAACAATTTGTCATTCACACCCATACAGCACTAACTGAACAATTCGTCATTCACACCCATACACTACTAACTGAACAATTCGTCATTCACACCCATACACCACTAACTGAGCAATACATCATTCACACCCATTCACCACTTACTGAACAATTTGTCATTCACACCCATACAGCACTAACTGAACAATTCGTCATTCACACCCTTACACCACTAACTAAACAATTCGGCATTCACACCCATACACCACTAACTGAGCAATACATCATTCACACCCATACATCACTAACTGAACAATTCATCATTCACACCCTTACACCACTAACTGAACAAGTCATCATTCACACCCATACACCACTAACTGAACAAGTCATCATTCACACCCATACACCACTTACTAAACAAGTCATCATTCACACCCATACACCACTAACTGAACAATACATCTATGACTACATACACCATTAACTGAACAATTCATCATTCACACCCATACACCACTAACTGAACAATAAATCATTCACACCCATACACCACTAACTGAACAATACATCATTCACACCCATACACCACTAACTGAACAATACATCTATGACTACATACACCATTAACTGAACAATTCATCATTCACACCCACACACCACTAACTGAACAATTCATCATTCACACCCATACACCACTAACTGAACAATTCATCATTCACAACATACACCACAAACTGAACAATATATCAATGACTCCCTACACCACTAACTGAACAATACAAATAATACAAATACAAAGCATTTATATAGCGCAAAAATGTATAAAGCGGTTGCGCTGTACAGTATCAGAACAAAACATCGCATACATACATAAACAAAATTAGCAATGATATTAAAGAAATATTATATGCGATATGATTTTAAAGGCACTTCGTATAGTCACTCTTGAGTTTAGTATCTTTGATATAGTCATTTACACAACATTCTAAGTGTTAAACCGCCCAAACAAGTATGTCTTTAGTTTTGACTTAAACTGCTTTTCATTAGCAATGTCCTTCAAATAATTTGGTAATGAGTTCCACCACTGAGGTCCAACAACTGCTAGAGATCTATCAGCAAGTTTAGTTTTTGTAGTTGGAATGTCAAAGAGAGGACTTGACGAGGATGATCTCAGTCTTTGTCGGTATTGGTTTTTAGATGAAATAAACATGTCACAAAGGTACGAAGGTGCTGTGCCATTTACAACACGAAACACAATCACAATCACTTTAAACCTAATTCTGGCACGAATCGGTAGCCAGTGTAAAGATCTAAGAATCTCCACACTAGGTTGTTCGTATGTGGCACCAGTAACAATGCGTGCAGCATGATTCTGTACACGTTGTAATTTGTCCAGTTGGTAACTTGGAATACCAGTGAAAAGTCCATTGCAAAAGTCCAGATGTGAATGTATCAGACCATGAACGAGTATTTCTGCGGATTTCTGAGTAAGATGTTTTCTGATTGTCTTCAGATTTCTTAATTGCATATTTGCTACTTGACACTTTTTGGAAATATGCTTATCAAAACTCAGAGTACTGGTCATCTGTACCCCCAAATCTCGAACAGTATCGACACAGTTGACTTCGATCCCACCAACGTTAACACTGGTTATGTTTAACTTGGACAGTTGTTGCCGTGTTCCATAGACAATTATTTCTGTTTTACTGTTATTCATCTTTAGTTTGAACTAAGTCATCCATAACACAATATCATTAAGGCAATCGTTGAGTTGTTGAAGAACGATTGTCTCACTTTCAGTATCATCAGCTCTAAATTCGAAGGCAACTTTATGGTCATCCGCGTATCCATATAGATCTGCTGGATACTTCTGCACTACTTTGTTAAGGGCAGCTATATATAGAGTAAATAGTACTGGGCCAGCACAAGAACCCTGAGGGACACCGAATCTCAATGGTTCGGTATCGGATGCCGACTGCTCAATGACAACTTTCATTGTTCTGTTGGTTAAATATGACTCAATCCATTTCAATGGGATGCCTTGGATGAAAAAGTCATCATGTAAAATTTTAAGCAGTGTTGGTACATCGATGGTGTCAAACGCGGCACTGAGGTCAATCATAACTACAATGGATACGCGGCGTTTATCAGCTGTATCTAAAAGGTCACTGTACATTTTCAGCATAGCAGTTTCAACACTTTGAAATTTACGATATGCACTTTGGTAAGATGGTAGCAAGTTTTTGGATTCAATATGACAAGAAATCTGTTTCATTGCCGCTTTTTCAAGAATCTTTGACAGAAAAGTAAGATTGGACACCGGCCGATAGTTTTTCAGTTCTAGAGGTAGGCCTTTCTTTTTCAAAAGAGGCTTGATAACGGCACTCTTCCATTCCTCTGGAAACACGCCAGATGATAATGACCGATTGACAATTTCAGTTATTACTGGTGATAATTTTGACAAGTGCTCTTTAAGCTTTGGTGTAGGCAAAATATCCAGTTCACATGTTGTTGATTTTGAATCTTTCACAATTTTAGTCATGTCATTCTCGCTTAATGGCTGGAATTCTGTTAAAACATGGTCACACGATCTTGCATTTGTCCATGTAGCTTGTATTGACTTTTGAGCGTCCATATTGTCCAGTTCGTTGCGAAGTTTTGTAATTTTGTCATTGAAATACCGTAAGAAGTCATTTGCAAGGTTTACTTCGCTTGTGTGAGGTGGAAGTGGATTATCCTTTGACCGTCCCAGTAAGTCGGAAGTGACATTGTACAGTCTCTTCACATTTCCCTCTGCCTCACCGATTCTGTTTTGATAGAACCCATTCTTTGCCGATTCTAATGCAGCAGTATACAAGTTTCGTACATTCTTATACACCTTTTTAGTAATGTCAGACCTGTCCTTAAAGAAAATTTTCTCTATTGCTCGTTTAAACTGCTTAAGATGTTTCAAATAGCCAGAGTACCATGGAACATTGGGTCTACATGTAATCACTCTTTCTTTGAAAGGGGCATGTTTGTCCATTATGCCAGCTGTAGACTTACAAAATTCAGAAACAAGATCATCGACCGTGGAGGATTTTTCTGTCAAATCATTCAATTCTCCCAAATCCTTTTCTAACAGTTCATTAGATACACGCTTCCAGTTACGTGATTTTATGCTTCTTGTTACCAGTGGGGGACAAGATTGCTCTATGTTACAGGTCACAAAACAATGATCAGAAATGTAATAGTCTGTGAGTAGGTTGCTGATACTGGCAAGTTTATCTTCCTTTTTCGTGATTACTAAGTCAATGATATGCCCACCGGTATGCGTAGGTGTGTTAACATGCTGAATCAGTCCAAATGTGTTCAAACATTGTAAAAATTGTTTGGTGTAACAGTTCGATGCAATGTCTATGTGAATATTGAAGTCGCCAAGAATTACCGTGGACCCCGATTGCGCCGTGGCATGTTCTAGATACTCAGTAAATTCTGTCATAAATGTAGCCTGAGTAACCGGGTGTTTCTCGGAATATGGTGGTCTATATATACCAACAACAAAAAGAATGAAGGTTTGGATTGATATTTTCCATTCAACACACTCAAATGACTGATAAACTTTGCTAGAAAGTTTAGACACTTTAACATTATCTCTGTACAAAATGCCTACTCCCCCACCACTGCGATCGGGTCTGGGACTGTCATCAAAACAGTAGCCATCCTGAGAAAGTTCACCTCTAACAACATCGTCACCATCAGGCCGAAGCCAAGTTTCAGTTAGCACACAAAAGTCAATATTTTCCTCAAAGATGTGCTGGAGAAGTTCAGCAGATTTATTTCTTATTGACCTTGTATTTACGGTAGCAATTTTCAATTTCCTTTGTCTATGTGAATTTTTGATAAATGTAGGGTCTAACTTAATTTGCACTAAGTTTGCCAAATGAATGCCAGCATTAGACTTTGTCCTTGGCCGACCAGCTCGTTTACCTCTATATTTCAACAGATTATACTCTTTCAAAACTGATAATGTTTCTTCATTTGGTAGTATGGTCCCTCTAGGTGCAGATCTCAAATCCAATAATTGTTCTCTATTATACTGTAACAATGGATTAGCCATTACAGGTGCAGATCTCAAATCCAATAATTGTTCTCTATTATACTGTAACAATGGATTAGCCATTACCATGTGTGAGATGTTGTTCACAAACACTATGGATATTATGAAAGTATAAATCCAATATCTCCAATATTTATGTATTTTCAATTGTTTCAAATCAATATATCTCAATAATCCAATAATAATTCCACAAAACAAACTCAGCAACATGTTGGTCACAATTCATCATTCACACCCATACATCACTAACGGAAGTCATCATTCACACCCATACACCACAAACTGACAATATATCAATGACTCCCTACACCACTAACTGAACAATTCATCATTCACACCCATACATCACTAACGGAAGTCATCATTCACACCCATACACCTCTAACTGAACAATACATTGATGACTCCATACACCTCTAACTGAACAATTCGTCATTCACACCCATACACCACTAACTGAACAATTCGTCATTCACACCCATACACCACTAACTGAACAATTCGTCATTCACACCCATACACCACTAACTGAACAATTCGTCATTCACACCCATACACCACTAACTGAACAATTCGTCATTCACACCCATACACCACTAACTGAACAATTCGTCATTCACACCCATACACCACTAACTGAACAATTCGTCATTCACACCCATACACCACTAACTGAACAATTCATCATTCACACCCATACACCACTAACTGAACAATTCGTCATTCACACCCATACACCACTAACTGAACAATTCGTCATTCACACCCATACACCACTAACTGAACAATTCGTCATTCACACCCATACACCACTAACTGAACAATTCGTCATTCACACCCATACACCACTAACTGAACAATTCATCATTCACACCCATACACCACTAACTGAACAATTCGTCATTCACACCCATACACCACTAACTGAACAATTCGTCATTCACACCCATACACCACTAACTGAACAATTCGTCATTCACACCCATACACCACTAACTGAACAATTCGTCATTCACACTCATACACCACTAACTAACTGAACAATTCGTCATTCACACCCATACACCACTAACTGAACAATTCGTCATTCACACCCATACACCACTAACTGAACAATTCGTCATTCACACCCATACACCACTAACTGAACAATTCATCATTCACACTCATACACCTCTAACTGAACAATTCGTCATTCACACCCATACACCACTAACTGAACAATTCGTCATTCACACCCATACACCACTAACTGAACAATTCGTCATTCACACCCATACACCACTAACTGAACAATTCGTCATTCACACCCATACACCACTAACTGAACAATTCATCACTCACACCCATACAGCACTAACTGAACAATTTGTCATTCACACCCATACAGCACTAACTGAACAATTCATCATTCACACCCATGCACCACTAACTGAACAATACATCATTCACACCATACACCATTAACTGAACAATACATTATTCACACCCATACACCATTAACTGAACAATACATCATTCACACCATACACTGTATGAATAATTCATCATTAAAACTTAATACACAACCCTCAATGGTTACTTACATAACGTGAAACATTGTCTTAATTCAGTGCAGCTCAAACACATGCCGGTCGCCATTATTCAAAGTTCAGTTTGGAACTAACAAGAGCCATAAACAGCAAATATGGAAAATGAAGTTGACACAAGAGGGAATTTTATGTAAATTTGACATTATCTTGTTTCATCAATTCTTTTATCAAACTTAATTAGCAGTCAGACAATTCTGTTCACACTAGAATTGAAATAACAAGAAGGGTAGATTGGATAAGAACAAGAAATGTTTGCAAAAATGTATGCATCCTAAGAGGTGCTTTGACATGCTCAAGATATTCATTGGATATATTCAAGGGCTGGTCTAATGATAAATGGCTGTACTGACAGACCAACATTGTTTGAAGGGTGGGGTGATCAATATTCGGACATATAAATTTCCAATAACAGACTGTGCATCATGAAAATTTTGTGGAAATTAACATTTTTTTGTATGGATTATACAAAAAATATGAAAAGTGTTATAGTATTCAGTTAAATAGTCCAGCTAGTCACGTGGTCATGTGACGTGAGATAAAAGTCATGTGACCAAGTGACCTGATAAAGCAAAAAATATCAGGCACCCTGTTATCGGGTCGAAATTACAGCAAGTGACAGGATAAAATCATTTCCATCACCTGCATACAGTATAACCTTCTTATATTGAGGAGTGATTGGCTAAAGAAAACTACTCAAGATGACGATGAATTCATCATATCAATCGTGTTAACTGCAGCTGTTTATAAGCATCCCTATATCGATTATACAAATCCATTTTCGTTCAGTTTCTGTTATTGACTGAAGTTAAATACATGACAATACACATTATATTTTTAACTTTAAAACCCCTGTGACCTTTGACCCAGTCACCCAACAATCGATAGGGTTCCTCTACTACTCATGATCAATGTGTGGACCAATTTGAGGAGAGGTCAAGTCGTTCTTGAGTTATTGCCTGGAAACATAAGGTTACTGACCAACAGGGGGCATAAGTATTCATTTACCAACTCAGTATATTGAACAGTTACTACATGACACTTTACATGCAAACTTAATTATATGCACTGTTTAACAACTTTAACTGCACAAACCCCACTCACATTATTATATTTATTTTCTTAACATTACTCTTAATTTTCACATCTTACATCAATACATGAAACACTCTCGATCATTCTCTTACAAATCTCGCGCATAAATGAATTTCACATTTGAAAATACCCCCAATAAATGAGAAATGGTCCAAAAAAATAAAACATGTGATCTTAACTTTTGATGTTTGGACACAGGTTTTGTGCACAACACATCCTCCAGTCATAATGAACATGCATGCAAAGTAATTGGAACAAGAAATATCTTCAAAAAGATGGTCGGCGCAATCTGAAGCTAGCAAATTAGTTGCAATCTGAAGGTTAACATTTGTTGTGCAACATAAAAAACATTGCCGAAATGTTACATTTGCTGGTCACTTGATTATGCAACACTATAGTAACTCCAATACCTGTAAGGGGAGATGACTCTGTATGAGATAGGATACAAATTACTCTGTAGCGAGATAAGTTATAGACAGTATAGTCTGTATAATATGGTTCATCAGTACTTATTGTATCAGTTGTGAATCAATAAACTTGTTACATACTGATTTATCTGATTAAAACAATGCAAACATTTGTGACTGGTACATAAACCCTAGAATCCTCTTAATTCAATGCCGAGCAATTTCCCCGAAGGGTTGAATAACAACACTACTCACTAGAAAAATCTTGAAATATACTATAGATCTACTTTCAGAAATTGATTTCGGTAATTTTACAGTAATTCTGTGGATGTTGGGTCATTTAACATACTCTTTATCGAAAGGTTAACCAATCCACGTCAAGGTAACAAACGTTGTTCGGTTGAAGAGAAATTGCTTTGGTGGTTAACCTTAGATTTGATTGGTGTACACAACACTGATATGCAAATAGCAAAACCATGTTAGTACAGCGCCCAAAAAACCCAATAAATGTCTGTGTAATATTCTGGACAAGATGTTTTGACCATTTTTTGATGTCTGACCTGAAGTGTAACATTGACCTTCGAGCTTCAGACACAGTCTATATGAAATATTAATTATTTATTATAGTAATGGTCACTTTTATTATAATACATTTATTAATAATTAATGATAATGATACATTAATTAATTACTTTAATTGTATGCCAAAGGTAACTTTTTTGTGTGGCTGAAATTTTTGTCAATCATGTCTTCATCCGTATCATAAGCTGTTAATAGCAATATTCTGCATATTAACTCGTAATCTGGGGGTCATCTTTTTAAAAGAGTTGCCAATTAACAATTTTATTGCCAATTGTCGTATCTGAATACAATAGAAACATGTGAAACTTGAATAAACAACATGACAAACAAGGTTCATGTCGTATTTTGATCAGTGGCACCAAGCGCTTTATTCCATGGTTTAGAGTGTCTATATAACCCCCAAAACGCGGTATATACAATTTTTGGACTGGTATCCCGATTTTACACATACGGTTATCAGTTTGACAAGTAATTACAGCAAACCAGTCGGGAATGAACTAAAAAATACCACATAACACAAATTTATGATGTTTACTTTGAAAATTGGGAGATCGCGGCTCCCGGCCGGGAGAGCGTGAGTTGGCTGTCAATCCGGGAGTCTCCGGTGGAAATCGGGAGTGTTCACATGTATGTGCACTATACATACTTTAGAAATCGTTTACATCTCTATTTTTATTAAGAGAAATGCATTACATCATTCAACGCTTTTCAACAACTTTTTTGGAGAATTTCTGACAAGGAACAATTTATTTTACATCTTACACATATTCATACAATACATAAATAATCATACATACATAACTCATGCCCACACACTGGTATCTCGTTCTGTCACTTGCATCAACATCATTCAGTTATAACTAAAATTATATAGTTCATGAAATCACAAACCTAAGCATCCTGTTTGATCAGCATTGGGGTATTCTGTTCCTGTACAAATTTTACAATTTGTCTGTGCAAGTTCATCTTGGTATTCTCCTTCAGGGCATTCTATGGCATTTCCAGTACCAACATCATAGTATTCTCCTGGCCCAATGGACACTAAAACAAAAATTAATAAGTATAATAACAGGGTTGATATTGGCTAAGTTAGCAAATAATACAGTCTTCACAGACAAAACATTTCATTATAATCGCTAATACATGTACATAGTTTTATTTACAGTGACTTAGGTAGAACACCTTTTAAAGCAAGTCATTTTGTTAGAATACTATTTTGGTTGAAAATTGTCAATAGTTACGAAAATAAATATGTAACATTCAGGCCTTTTCCTGTCCATTTTGGAAAAAATACCCTAAATAAAGTTTGAAAATTTTTGTCATAACATTTGAGAAGAAATTTAATCGCTTCAACTCCAATTTTGGAAATTTTCATAGTAAAAAGGACAGGCTTTTCTCCTCAAAGTTTTATATATAAAACAAGTATAATAGTCTACATTTCTTACATCAACTGTCAAAAAAGACACAAAAATGTTCAAAAACATTTATGACACAAGGGACAATAATGGCCAGAATTATTCAACTTAAAGATGAGCAGTGGGGAAAAAGGTGAACAATTTTACCATGAATACACTCATTCCAACAGCCAAATTATCATTGACAGCAATTTATCAGAAAAGTATAAAAATAAACCAACATAATTCGAAATTAAAACAAACTTTGTAAAGAGCTCCATTGTTCAATCATTTCAAATGATTCAGATTCCCATACTTAATATTGTTGTCAATTAAACCATTTAAACAGCAACAGGGACAAGAGCCTGAACTTGAGGGATTTGATTAGTGCGATGTTCATCAGACTTTGAAAGGGTTCTGATGGAGAGTCACTCAATGCTGCTGTAAGCGTGGTTCATAATCTTTTTTCTTATTTTGGCACATAATTATTTAATGCTGTGCGACATTTTTGTTATGGTTCCCATTCACGCAAACATACACCTACATAAGCCAGTGATCACCAGGAATCACACGATATTTATTTGAAATCAACAATGAAATCGGAAAATACCCAAATGCATTTTTCAATATTTATTTCAAGGCTCCCCAAGAGAATACCAGGTCGTTCCAATTTTTCGTAGATCCGCAGATTGGGATTTGTTTCTGATCAGGAAAAAAACGTATATTTGGCTTTGGGAATGGGTCTGATAGATGCACCTTTGGGAACTATAGAAAAAGGCCTTAACATCTATATAATATGATGGTACACAAAATTAAGGTACATCCTGATAAAAGAAATTAGAATTCAAGTAAAAAGGTACATTGGATTTAACAATGTATTTTCAATGCGTTGGAGATGTTCCACACCATTTAATCCAATTATGCAACAAAGAACTTCTTATTTCATCAAAAGCATTTGTTGACAAACATTTATTTTAAATCACATTATAAACATTGTTTATATTAGAAAACATTGTGATGCTTTATGTGGATTAAGATATCCCGTCCTAGATTCGAAATTCGTTTCCCCTAGTTAAAAACTTTATTATTTGTGTCAGGGTGGGGAAGTTCTGGACCGGCCCAGTTCTTCCCCCCTAGGAAATTATTTTATTTTTTCAACTTTCAGCTAGTCTAATTCGTTTCCCCTAGTTAAAAACTTTATTATTTGTGTCAGGTGTGGAAGTTCTGGACTAGTCCAGCTCTTCCCCCCTTAGTAAAATATTTTATTTTTCTTCTTAGGGTGGGGAAGCTCTGGACTAGTCTAGTTCTTCCCCCCACCCCAACAAAATTAATTTATTTTCAGCCAGTCTAGTTCTAGTAGGTCAAGCATTCACAAAGTGCTTTACAACAACCATGATTGGACAATTGGGTTTAGGTAAACATGATTGACAGATTTGGAAATATTATCAAGAACTGGACTAGCCCAGAGCTCCCCAATATAATGTTCTTCTAGTCCAGAACTTCCCCACCTTGACCCAAATAAAGTATTTAACTAGGGGAGAAGAAATAGACTAGCTGAAAGTTGAAAATAAAATGTTTACTAGGGGGGGGAGAACTGGACCAGTCCAGAACTTCCCCACCCTAACATGAAAAAATAGATAATTTCAAGGGTGAAAAAGTTGAAAATAAAATTATTTTCTAGGGGGGAAGAACTGGACTTGATGGGGAAGAACTGGACTGTTACACTGGTGTTACAATTTTTTTCTAGCATTCTATACATAGTTGGACCTCAATTTGTCAGGTCCAATTTTCAAATAACCCATTTCAATTTGGTGTGTTCTTCGATGTCAAATGACGCAATTTTTGTAATTAATATTTTTTCGAACAACAACGATGATAAGTGCATGAAACAACATGAATTCCATCACATCAAATACAACTTCTGGAATAGATTTCTTGTAAATGTAATTTTTTTTAACCAAATTTGCTCAGCTGATGTATATATTGTATGGTATGTAACATTTATTCAGCTAACTATGGTACATTATGAGGCCAACTTATTGTTAAATAAAAATGTCCACCAACTTTTTGGACACTCCTCATACATCATGATTATTAATGTCATCTAGATTTTAGTGTTTAATTGAAGTCGGTGAGAATGAATTGTGGCGTTATCGCGAGTTCATAGAATTAGGCGGAGCAGCGGACACTGATTAAAATTTGTGTCAAGTTTCCATAGACACCAATGGAAAGGAAAATGTTAAAAAGACATTGAGTGGTAGTGGCACGTCCAGGGTCGTCGTATATTACAGACACAGACAGTTTCTGAACGTCCATCATCTCTGTACAATGGGAAGACCAACAAAATTGGACATGGAAAGTTTGGCAGATGCCTTTTAGTTGTGAAATTAACACAGCTAATAGCTATGCCTAGCTGATGGGTTCCCTCAGAAGTGAATCAGTTATCTGTATATCTGTCAATCGACCATATAATTCCTCGGTGCTATATTGAACGGTTGTATCATAAATATTTAGCAGATTAACTCATTAGCCTAGAATGAAGATGTTTACTTCGCCCTTTTAATAAGATAAAGCTGACTCTGCACGCATGTGACTAGATACACCTAGCTCTGTATGCCGCAGCGACAATTTGTATCGGCGTTTTTCATTGGTTTGTTTTAAGTGTTATGTTGGGATTCCAGTTTTATTACCCAATCAGAAACTGTTTATTATTGGCAATTACATCGAACTTGTTTATCCAGCAAAACAGAAGAGTTATCTTATGGTAATGGTTATAATTAAAACGATTTGCCACCTGTTGCGTTCTGAGTGAACAGGCCAATCTTATTGTTGGAAAAGTGATTATATAGTCTGTGTCGCTATTCAGTTAGTCCTATAAATAAGATCCAACATTTCACATTTGAAATTACATGCAAAGTGAAAGTAAAATGTAGAATAACAACAGAATGAATGTTTATGGTTAACTGGGAAAGTAAACGTCTAATATTACTATTCAGTGTAATTGTATATAGCTGTTGACATTGCTTCCCTCTTAGATTAATAACTCTAGATCTATGAAAATGATATTTTTTTAAATATTCAAAGGATGCTAGGCTGGCCTGAAAGTTGCCCAATTCATCTAGTGAGCAAAAGAAGAGACCTCCAGTTGATCAGAAGTTTGGTAGTTTGTGGAAAGAAGGGAAGACATGGCTAGTATTTAATGATGATGATAAAGTCATGACCTGTGTTTCATGCATAAAGTTTTATGGGAAAACCCAACAACTAACCCCAATTAAGATTTAGAACACCTGATAAAGACACAATTTTTACCTTTCGCAATGTCCAGTGAAGGCGAAAAGTTTTCCATTGACTGCTACATACTACAAAAATTATCTTACCACAGATTGTTTCATCATCAGCATTCCTGGTAATCTTATAGAATGCAGGATTGTCACAAGTCAATGTTGGTTCCTCAGTCGTCACTTCTGTTACATCAATAGATTGCGAAGACACTCCACATTTCAGTTGATTATCAGGTAGATCGAACACAGCATTAGTAACATTTTTAATTTCATCTAGACACTCTACTGGACTAATGCCAGAATTGCCAATGTTCAGCAGCGTAAGCGTAAGTGATGATGTAAACTACAAAAGAAAACGAAAACTTAACCTTAAAGAATAGGCCAATTTGTTTAAAGTTTTATGATAAGGTTGTTCATCAGTTACAAACTGTATTGTATAATCAATACATGACAAATACCAGATACAGCATTTGTGTATCTTTTTTAGTGGTTTACCAGATAACAACAGTAGGTTCCATTCAGGTGATAATATTCAGGTGTTAATTTCATTGGTAATTAAGTGTTGATTTGTCATGATAAAAGGGCAGAGAGAATGCATGTGATGCAAGAAACTTCTGATTCACCATGTGATTACAAAAATTAAGTTTCCAACTAATTTGTTTCATATTTATTATGAGAAAAATAACAAATCACATACACAACTTCTAATAAAAGCTCATAACATGGCATAGTATACTGAAGCACTTAAAATGCAATTAATAATTTAAATAATGCTCAAAAATGCATGAAATAAAAATTTGTTTATTTTGGTGAAAGATTGAAAATAAGTTCATCTCATGAACACCGGACTTAAATTTTCATTCATGGCTAAGCCAATGGTAAAATCATTTTGTCTGATGAGCACTCAATTAACTTACTTTTGATCTTCAGACTTTCCAGCAGTATATACCAAAAAAGTAGGAGAAAACTTGGAATGAAAGTCACAGAAAACTAGGAAAAAAGTAGGAAAAAATAGGAAGTCAATGATAAAAAGTAGGTATTATTGAAAGGAAACATTTTACCTTTGCATATTTTTTTTATTTAATAACCATACACTCATCTAAAGTTCTAACGCATCATATTGAAATTTGATATAATTTTCTTAATTCTGTACTAAATGTTTCTGATCATATAGTATTATTTTTTTAAAACCTTTCGCAATTTTTTTATTCAATGTTAAGTGCAGCCATGCGGAAGAAATTATTGAATTTCAGTATTTTTGACTTGCTGCTTTTACTTGGCTGTCTTTCACATGATTTCTTTTTCTAATTGTGTTGTTTTGTATTACAGTCGTTAAAAAACATTATATTTTGAGTGACAAATGTGTCCAAAAGAAATATGGGAGAGCTATTTGTCCACTAAAATGACGAAAAATAGTATGCCCTTCCATAAATGTGGCTAAAATTGCATTTCCTGTAGGACTAAAAGAAAAATATTTTGTACTCCTAAAGATAATGAATACAATCTAACAACGGCGTTATTTACACGAGATTTCCATGTGGATCCAAGTAAAAATTGTAAATTTTAAAACAACGGAAGTGGAACTGGAAGTTTCCACGCCCTTCGTCTCGATACCCGTTAAGGGGACTCGTGCAATGCTGCAAATAGGCAGAAAATCATATACCACAGGTGCCAAGCAAACACTCAGTATTTAATTACATAGAGCACATTTCTTTGTTTTTTAGCATACAAAATTTAAGTGTATTTGCTGGAACTTATTCAAGCACTTCTTTTTTGTTATATGTGTGATTTCATTGTGTTTTTTCCTACTACAATGACCATAAATGTCCAACTCCTCATTCGTCTTTTCGAAATCAATTAAACCCAAAGTGATGCGTTAGACCATTGGGTGAGTGTATACAAAGCCAATTGTATCATTTACTTGACAAAATATTTGTTTCCCCAGCCACTTGCATGCATCACTGAAGCATAGGCCAACCTTTTCAGTCATCAGTTGAGAAGGTTGGACTATGCACAGGAGATACCAGACCACCAGATCACACTTTCAGCAAAGGAGTCTGTCAACTAAACATCCTCTTTTCTTCTTCAGCAAGAATATCTACAAAACCATGTTTAAAAACTTCTAGACCTTATCCAACATACTACTGCTGATGAAAAAGTAGGAATACTAGGAGTTTTTTTGGAAAACTAGGAGAAAATAGGAGCACTTTAAAATAATAGGAAAAAATAGGAAAACTCCGAAAAACTAGGACTGCTGGAATTTAAACCTGGATCTTCCACCAAAACAAACAAACAATTCATACCCTGGTATATTATCATTGACAACTGTTCATAAAAAATATTGCAACTAAACTTAAATACTCGTAGATTAAAGTCAATAGTACTTCCATAGAGCATAAAATTAAATAGTTTCTCCTACCTCAGACACACTTGGACCACCCTCTGCAAGCCTCAAGCTCACAGTCCAACTCATTCCGTCACAAATTTCACTTACACGGTTCATAAAGTTAGTAAAGTTTGATTCTGTAGCAGATTTATATTGGTCATCACATTGAAGAGTAAATGCCTCATATTTATATATTACTTCAACGAAAACCTCATATATTGGATATTCCACCTCTGAAATGGAAGACTTTGTTTATGAATGCAAGTGAAACTTGAAATTATTCATGGGCTGAACTAGTCATGTACAGCTGACGTTGGTATACAACAGGACATTATGAAGGAAGTCAACATTAAAACACATTAGAAAACTGCCATCTTTTACCTGAATCTAACTTCCAACTTCATTTTTCTTTAGGAAACAAGTATCAATTCCAAAAATTCAGGTATAGAGTGAGATCATCATTGTATCCTGACAATGTTCTCCAATCTTATAATAAATGTCAAGTGTTTGATCTGTGTTACACAAGTAGAAAATCAAAATCAAATGCATTTGATTGTAATTATTTCATACTATAGCAAAATTAGATTGTCATTCATAACAAAATAAGTGTGTAAGAATAAATGAACATACTGCTAAGGTAACAACTTAAAACATAAAGCTACTTCATAAAATATTACAAAAACTCAAATAATACAATGAGATAAGCCAGAGCAATACAAACCGAGACAGTATCTGTCATTAGCAATCCCATTAGTTTTCCAGATTCCAGATCCAGCACATGTAAAGTTCTTCGTTTGGGCATCATCAGAGTAAATGTATCCGGTATGACAAGTAGATTCACATTTTATACCATCATTACTGTCAACACACATGCGATCGGCATTCTCATCTATGAACAGCTCTTGTTTAAAACAGACTTCAGCTGTGAACAAAATTGGTAGAATGAGAAAAACCTTAAACAAACTAGAACTACCAATGAAAGTGATTACATGTAGTACACTTCATCACCACTTTGTCAGAAAGAGAAAGAAAGTTATAACCATTACAACTGCATTTTCTAAAGAAGAAAAAACAGTCATAAGTTCCTGCGATTTTTAAGTAAATACTAAATTTGACAACAAAAACACAATATTTATACTAATGATACCAGTACACTTCCCATTTTGTCTACAGGCCCTAAACTCTGCAATGCTTAGACTAACTTGGAAATACCATATACTACAAGAATAGCAACCACATAAGCATCGAGTTATATAACAATAACATAGTGCAACAAATGCATGACAAGTCAACACTGAAAGACAATTTTTTAATCATTTTTAATAATTAAACTGAGCCTGAAATTTGGCATACAAAATGCACAGCTACCACAAGCACATGGTGATGTGAAAAATTGACAAAACAATTAAAAGAAAGTGAAAAAAGACTCAAGACACAAACGAAAATTAGACAAATGTAGCGGGATGGTCAGCGGTAACATGCTAGTAATGGAACCCATATGGATAAATATCCAACTAGAGATGGGGAACACAGGATAGTGAAGTAAATGAATATGTGAAAAGTGGTTTTACTGTTCCTGATTTGTTATTTTGAAGTAATGTTGAAAATTGTATTATGTGTGATAAATATATATTGTAGCAATTGTAAACATTGTACATTTTATAAAGCTATTTCAAAGTGAAAAATTTCAGCATGTGCCAGACATCTATTGTGAAGAAAGATCACTTTAATTTTATTGATGACTCTTGGTTATGTTCAAATGTTCTGGGACACCATTTAGAACTTTAGATAAACTAAGTATCATGATGTCATCAGATAATTGATAAAAGGTACTTGTTGATGTTCTCCAGTGATTCGAATTTACTATACATGATTTCACAATCAAATGGTAAAGCATCTTCTTTTTGTGAAATTTCTTTTCCACATAATTGAAAATAATTTGTGTAACATTATGAAACATATGCCATATTCTGTTGTTTTTTAAGACTTCAGAGACTTGATTGATTTGTCAGTAAAATTATGTTTTTCGAGTGGGGGTGGGGTAGAAAAAGTTGCTCCGCACTTTTTGCTCATGTATTCATGTCATACAAATTACTACTATTTAAAACTGCAACGTTTAAGGAATAGATGTAAAATACATTATGTTTTCATGGTTTTTAAGATAATTAGATAGATTTTTATTGAATTGGTGTTTGCTAATTTTCACCGCATTTGCCATGTTATCGAATTTTGTAACTTCCAAACTATGCGGTAAAATCTGTTTAAAATTTGGAAAAAAGTCACCTATCTGATTAAGAAGAAGGATATAAGCTTTTGCCATTTTGAAATATTGACAACTAGAGTGGGGAGACCTTGAAGACAATTCAGACCAATTTTCATGTATATACGGTAGAAAATGTAAACTATAAAAAGTGTTTTGTATTGTTTGACCTGGTGAACTTGGTTTTAACCACACATTATCCAGCATTGTTTTTTACTAAGCTTTTATAAAGACAAACATTTTTTGACATGTGTCACAATGATAAGGAGTAATATGTAGCCTTAAGAGTGTGAACAAAATGTTTATGATTTGTTCTTATAAACTAATGTTTTACCCAAGATGACCCAGTACCAAATTTGACGGAGCTAGTATAACCACAAGTGTTGTGTGTCTGATGTGTCTGATCAAGATCGCTTTAATTAAAAGCTCACCCTTCATGCTCATGTGATCTAAAATCCCCAGTACCATCCGGTGTCAATATTTCTGTGAATACATTCACTAAAAGAAATTTTAAATCAAGTTTTCTCACTTATAATTGTTTTAAACAAGAAACCTAAATCAACTTAAAACTGCTAGTCAGTCTTGATGACAGTTTCCAGGGTTACTAACCAATACTTGCAGGAGCAGTTAATTCAGGAACAGTTCTCAGTTCAACCTAACAAAAAGCAGGATTCTAACACATGCTCTGAAGCCAGAGGCTTTACCTCTCAACCCCTATGCCTCTCCAAAACGATACTTTGTCACACCTCATCAGCTTCAACAAAATTTATCATGAAAGGTAATGGTAAGGTCATGACAGCATTAACTCAGCCTTCACATTCTAGGCAATGTTCAGAACTTCAGTACATTTATATCTGAAGCTATAAGAAAGAACATGAACTAATCAAAAGAACTTACCAACTAAGTTAACCATAAAAGAACAATAAGATTTTGTTTCATGACCATTGGATGCAGTAACATCTACAGTCACAGCTGATCCAATATCATCATTATTGTAGTTAATTGTAGGTGGTGACACCTGAACTTCTCCACCCGACACACTGATGTATTCTGTCACATTGATTGAGCTTGCATATGTACTTGATACCCCAACTGTTTCAACATCAGGACAAGATAGTTCTGGTTTTATGGCACGATCTACAAAGAACAGACAAAATGTGAAATGTATTGTTTAATATTGTAGAAATAATACCTGGGGACTATATTAACAAAATTTGACCTTGACTATATTCTTACAGAAAAGTATGCATAAAAAGATCATAGTTGTACTACAGCACAACAATAAATTTCAAAGGCAATTAAAGCAATGATAGTCAAAAACTGTAGAGCTACTAAAGTACTTTTTATATATGACAACATTTGACATAATTTTATCAATACACCAGAAATTAAAAAATAATCATAAGACGGATGCCACACAAACATACCAATAACAACGAAGTCAATGGTACATGTATCTTCATTGTCCATGAAGTCAGTAGCTGTGTATGTTACAGAAAAGTTGGATGTAATATGAAAACCAGGTTCAACATGGTCGTTTGTACTCCAATTGACAACAGCGAAGTTGTCTCTAGAAGATGGAATATCAAAGTCAAGTTGGTCCATTTGTTCATAAGTTATAGTTTTGCAACAGTCTTTACTTAACAATTCTGGTAGTTCATCATCTACAGCAAGAGAAAAAAACATGTTTATATATCTGAGATACTCATATAACATTACCACTATGCATATTTCACTTTATGTACTTCTGTTTTAAAACCGTTACATGTCTGTTACAACCCGTTTTGCAATAAAAACGCATTTTGCAATAAAAAATTTAAATCGCTAAAAATGCATATCTAGAACCTTTAACATTTGTATATATGTATGATAATACTAAAAATATATGTGCGACACATATAACTCATATACTATAACAATTAGACGATATTCATATTCGACGCATTTTGCAATAAAAATTTCACATTCGTCAACGCGTTTTGCAATAAAAAATTTAAATCGCTAAAACCGCATGTGTAGTGTCTTAAACAGTCGTATATATGTATAATAATACAAAAAAGATATGTGCGACACATATAACCCAAGATAGATAACACTTAGACGAGATTTATGTTCAACGCATTTTGCAATAAAAATTTCACATTCGTCAACGCGTTTTTCAATAAAAAATTTAAATCGCCAAAACCGCATTTGTTGTGTCTGAAACAGTCGTATATATGCATAATTATACAAAAAATATATGTGCGACACATATAACCCAAGATAGATAACACTTAGACGAGATTTATGTTCAACGCATTTTGCAATAAAAATTTCACATTCGTCAACGCGTTTTGCAATAAAAAATTTAAATCGCTAAAACCGCATGTGTAGTGTCTTAAACAGTCGTATATATGTATAATAATACAAAAAAGATATGTGCGACACAAATAACCCATGATAGATAACACTTAGACGAGATTTATGTTCAACGCATTTTGCAATAAAAATTTCACATTCGTCAACGCGTTTTGCAATAACAAAATTAAATCGCCAAAACCGCATGTGTTGTGTCTGAAACAGTCGTATATATGCATAATTATACAAAAAATATATGTGCGACACATATAACCCAAGATAGATAACACTTAGACGAGATTTATGTTCAACGCATTTTGCAATAAAAATTTCACATTCGTCAACGCGTTTTGCAATAAAAAATTTAAATCGCTAAAACCGCATGTGTAGTGTCTTAAACAGTCGTATATATGTATAATAATACAAAAAAGATATGTGCGACACAAATAACCCATGATAGATAACACTTAGACGAGATTTATGTTCAACGCATTTTGCAATAAAAATTTCACATTCGTCAACGCGTTTTGCAATAAAAAATTTAAATCGCTAAAACCACATGTGTAGTGTCTTAAACAGTCGTATATATGTATAATAATACAAAAAAGTTATGTGCGACACAAATAACCCATGATAGATAACACTTAGACGAGATTTATGTTCAACGCATTTTGCAATAAAAATTTCACATTCGTCAACGCGTTTTGCAATAAAAAATTTAAATCGCTAAAACCACATGTGTAGTGTCTTAAACAGTCGTATATATGTATAATGATACAAAAAAGATATGTGCGACACAAATAACCCATGATAGATAACACTTCGACGAGATTTATGTTCAACGCATTTTGCAATAAAAATTTACATTCGTCAACGCGTTTTGCAATAAAAAATTTAAATCGCTAAAACCGCAAATGTTGTGTCTGAAACAGTCGTATATATGCATAATTATACATAAAAAATATGTGCGACACATATAACCCAAGATAAATAACACTTAGACGAGATTTATGTTCAACGCATTTTGCAATAAATTTTTCACATTCGTCAACGCGTTTTGCAATAAAAGTTTAAAAACGCTAAAAACGCATGTATGACATCTTAAACGGGGTGATACATGTATAACAATGCAATAAATATATGCGACTCCTATAACTCAAATAACACCGATCTATGTCTCTGTCTTAAACCATATACATGTGTCTTGTGTCGGGGAGTTGCCTTGGAAGCGGTGGTCTTTGTTATTTACACTGTTTGACTTCTTCATTAATGTTCATAAATAGTTAAATTACTGTCGCCATTTAATTTGAATTCAAACATAACTTTGTGTACATATTTTTTAGTGGGAGCATTTAGATTTACCCTTGTCCGTCTATCCGTCAGACTGTCCGTCCCACAAACGCTTGTCGTTCATATCTTATAAACCGTTAGACAAACAGTTTTCATACTTTATAGAAATGTATGTTAGCTTGTGAATTCGTACATTTGGGTCCCCTGCATCCCACTCCACCCAGGAGAAACACTATTACGGGACAGTATAACACTTTTGGACTATTATTTCTGTTTATTTTTAGATGTATGTTAAGTTCCCCTGTCCCCATGTGCAGTTCTTTCACTTTACATAATATTCATGTTCTCCCCGTTCGGCGTATTATTGCTACCTGTCTTGACTTGTTTCGTGATGTATTTCATCCATTAAATAATTTTCCCCATGTTGCCCCCCCTCCCAATTATTTGTCCACAGTTGTTCTTAACGGACCATTTCTTTGCACCCCTCTTTTCCATACATGTTTGCCTTTGCACCTCCTCAGTGCCAAATATTTTGTAAACCATTGTTTTCTAAGGGTGGGGAGGCAATGCCAGTAAAAGGCTGTTTTGTTCCTAGTGCTGGAAAATACACAGTGTGTCTGTTGATATGTACGTAATTTTTAATTGGTTTTAATGATTGGTTGCCGCCTACTTAGTCAATAGTCAATGCATATGTATGCATATGTTGGAAATCAATGACCATATAGCGATGAATGTAATGTTGGCTAGCTGTTAAATCGATTTAAACCTCCAACAACTTTACTGACAGTTCCAATAATGTAATTCGCTGTATGATAATTTCCCTTTCCCCTGTGCAATTATTTCACTTCATATAGTGTTCATTTAAATGTCTACCCGGTTTCGGCTTAATTTCTCCCCAGTTTCAGTTTATTGTTGCCAGCTGTCTTGATTTGTCCTGTGATCTTTTCTATCCATTAATCCCCCCATTCTCTCCTCTTTCATTCTCCTAGTACGCCCATATGGTCGACAAGGCAATTCCTTGCGCCCCTGTTCCTTAATGTATGTACCATTGAGCCTCCTCCAATGCCTTATGTTTCAAGGATTGTTGTTTTCCAGGAGGTCTGTGTGGAGAGGCACTGTCATGTGTATGCGGCGTTCCCTGTAGCAACTGATTCTCTCACTTTTGTGCATGTGGCGTTCTCTGGAACAATTTAATCTCGATTTGTATTGCTTGTTATGGACCTTTTTTTAGCATTTTTGAATTTGCCGCTGATATCTAAAATAATGATTGGACCTCGAGTAGCGACACTTCATACACATATTAGTCATTACATGAAAAGTGCATGTATTAATAAAGACAAGAGTAACGCACCTTTGTTGAATCGTAATTTTCACACATACGAATTTCTCACACGTGTGTGACAAATTCGTACGAATATGTCACAAGTAGGTGTTGTGAAATTCTCGTACCCCCTTTTTTCACCACCTCTTAGTACCAACGAAATTTTAACATTTCGTTTATCGCTCGTTTATTAATTTTAGCAACCAGCCGCCGTATTGTCGTTTGTTTCTTTATTTGTGCTTTTGGGTTTATCAAGTTTTCAACAATATTGATATTTATAGCCCTATAAACGAAGTTTTTTGGGGTATATATACGACAGACCGGTGGTGACATTTTGAATTCAGTATTTCATGATTTTCCCATTCATAATTTCACTATTTCAACTTCACGAATTCACGATACCAACTTCACGATTTCATCTTATTAAACGAATTCACTATGTCTTGTTTTCACGATTTTAAATTCACGATTTCAACTTCACGAATCAACTTCATATCAATCGTGAAATTATGAAGGTGAAATCGTGAAGGTGAAATCGTGAAATATTGAAAAGAAGAAATCGTGAATTCGTAAAATTTGAAGACACTCGGGCCACAACTATTGGCTGAACGATTCGACTTTGACGTATGACAAAGTAAAATGATTTGACCTTCATAATATTGTGACATTGACCTTAGATCTAGTGTTCTTAAAACAACACATATACTTTACTTGTAAATCTAGTCATATCATGCGAATTATGAAAACTCTGTGGTAAAACAACTCTATGTTTTGAGTGTCACCTTTGACATAGACACAAATGAATGGAGTATTATACGAAAGACCGGTGGGGACTTTTCGAGTTCAATATTTCACGATTTCAACTTCACGAATTCACGATTTCAACTTCAAGAAATCACGGTTTCACGAATTTAACTCCACGAATTCATGACTTCAACATCAATATTTCATGATTTCGTGAAGTTGAAATCGTGAAATCTTGAAATATTATTGAACTTGAAATGTCACCACCGGTCTTTCATAGTATTGCCATGCAATACAAAGTCCCCTACCGGCTAATATAATCATCTGAAAATTTACTATCTGAGTTCAGATGTCAATGTCGGGTACCATGGTCTCATATTTTAACCATAGAACATGGGTTTTGAATGTTGTCGCAATGAGGTTAAAATTTGATCCAAGTTTCATGGAAATTCTTTTAGTGGTAGGACATATGGAACGGAAACGAAACTTCAATGCTCAAACCCAGTAAACATTGACGTTGGGTGGACGTTGTGCCAACTAAGGACCCCAAAATTAAAATAACGTTGGATTATAGTTGGATTTGAAAGTGTTTTAGACGTCATATCTCAACGTCGGGGTACGACCATAATCAAATCAAAATATATTTTATATCCAACGCGAATCTAATACAATTCAAACCAAAATGACAATTTTATGATATTTTAACGTTGAAAAAACAGTTCGGTTTGATTTATAATCAAATTCCAATATCTTAAATTATCAAGTAACTTTAGTTTTATATACACATGCTACTTGGACAGTGTTAATACATTTTAAATGTAATGCATTTAAACATTATCGTACAATTTAAGAGAATTTTGACATATATTGTATAATTATTATGTATTTCACGGGACGTAATAAAACAATATGAACACGTTTACGTCGTGTCTGAGCCAAAACCAACGTTGATATAACGTCGGACCTCTATTTCTAGCACCCCGGATAGACATTTCCGGTGAATTCAGCCGTGCTGGAAACCTCTTTCTGGCACCCCCATGCTAGATGAGTCACGCGCTGTAACGCAATACTTTTTATTTCTTTTATTATACACTTCATGTAAGCATAATTATGATATTTCAATAGATGATTTCCATAAACATTAACTTTACAGAAAATATAACTTCAAAACAAAACAAAATAACCCTTAAAAGACGTTATATTGAAGAAACTTTTATGGCGTATGCAGTGAATAAAAATTAATGCGCGTCATGACGTCAGTAAACATCATCGCACGCGCGTTTTGGTGAAATGTACAAAAATGCGTTTTCTATGTCCATTTTTTCACAAAAAAGTAATTTAAGGTATGATAGAAAAAATATCAATCATGTGTGTCCGGTCCTCGGGCACGCTGCGTAGCCGGTAACTCGGCAAGACTCGTTACCTGGCAACGCAGGTGCCCTCGGGTCGGATTTTCTATCCGGACCGGAAACACATGACATATAGTATTAGTCCGTACAACGTCGAGGCTCCGACGTTAACCCGAAGTTAAATTATGGTAGGCGACGATGTGATCAAAATCCAACGTCGTCTCGACGTCGGGTGTTTGCTAGGAACCTGCAGCCAAGTGTATAAACCTTGGCTAAGTTGTCCATAGGTTATCTTTTGGCCAAATTGCACATTTAAATAATTTTATTGGTTAATAGTAATTATTGGCTAATCATTTTGGTTAACTTTTACCAAACCAAAGAATGAACCAGTTATATACAATTGGCTTCTGTCCTTAATTGGTGACATTGACCTTGAACTTATGCGCCTGGAACACTGGTTCTGCATCTCGTCTTGATTCGTTGAGCATTTGACCAAAGTTTGCAAATGGTTTAGGACTTGTTGGGGACAGACACACAATCATGTTACATTGAACGGTGACCATGACCTTCAGTCGGCGAGGCTGAAAAATGAGATCTGCGTGTTGCCCGGATGAGGTAAACATTTACCCACTAGGGAACTAAAATCCGGTTATCATCTTAGAAGTTATGAGTCAACACAAACGGCACCATCACTACACGTTACATAAAGAAAATGTGCATTGTGACCCTGTCGTTGAAAATTACGGTTCAACAAAGGTGCGCTACTCTTGTCTTTATTAATACATGCACTTTTCATGTAATGGCTACTCGAGGTCCAATCATTATTTTAGATATCAGCGGCAAATTCAAAAATGCTAAAAAAAGGTCCATAACAAGCAATACAAATCGAGATTAAATTGTTCCAGAGAACGCCACATGCACAAAAGTGAGAGAATCAGTTGCTACAGGGAACGCCGCATACACATGACAGTGCCTCTCCACACAGACCTCCTGGAAAACAACAATCCTTGAAACATAAGGCATTGGAGGAGGCTCAATGGTACATACATTAAGGAACAGGGGCGCAAGGAATTGCCTTGTCGACCATATGGGCGTACTAGGAGAATGAAAGAGGACAGAAGGGGGGGATTAATGGATAGAAAAGATCACAGGACAAATCAAGACAGCTGGCAACAATAAACTGAAACTGGGGAGAAATTAAGCCGAAACCGGGTAGACATTTAAATGAACACTATGTGAAGTGAAATAATTGCACAGGGGAAAGGGAAATTATCATACAGCGAATTACATTATTGGAACTGTCAGTAAAGTTGTTGGAGGTTTAAATCGATTTAACAGCTAGCCAACATTACATTCATCGCTATATGGTCATTGATTTCCAACATATGCATACATATGCATTGACTATTGACTAAGAAGGCGGTAACCAATCATTAAAACCAATTAAAAATTACGTACATATCAACAGACACACTGTGTATTTTCCAGCACTAGGAACAAAACAGCCTTTTACTGGCATTGCCTCCCCACCCTTAGAAAACAATGGTTTACAAAATATTTGGCACTGAGGAGGTGCAAAGGCAAACATGTATGGAAAAGAGGGGTGCAAAGAAATGGTCCGTTAAGAACAACTGTGGACAAATAATTGGGAGGGGGGGGGCAACATGGGGAAAATTATTTAATGGATGAAATACATCACGAAACAAGTCAAGACAGGTAGCAATAATACGCCGAACGGGGAGAACATGAATATTATGTAAAGTGAAAGAACTGCACATGGGGACAGGGGAACTTAACATACATCTAAAAATAAACAGAAATAATAGTCCAAAAGTGTTATACTGTCCCGTAATAGTGTTTCTCCTGGGTGGAGTGGGATGCAGGGGACCCAAATGTACGAATTCACAAGCTAACATACATTTCTATAAAGTATGAAAACTGTTTGTCTAACGGTTTATAAGATATGAACGACAAGCGTTTGTGGGACGGACAGTCTGACGGATAGACGGACAAGGGTAAATCTAAATGCTCCCACTAAAAAATATGTACACAAAGTTATGTTTGAATTCAAATTAAATGGCGACAGTAATTTAACTATTTATGAACATTAATGAAGAAGTCAAACAGTGTAAATAACAAAGACCACCGCTTCCAAGGCAACTCCCCGACACAAGACACATGTATATGGTTTAAGACAGAGACATAGATCGGTGTTATTTGAGTTATAGGAGTCGCATATATTTATTGCATTGTTATACATGTATCACCCCGTTTAAGATGTCATACATGCGTTTTTAGCGGTTTTAAACTTTTATTGCAAAACGCGTTGACGAATGTGAAAAATTTATTGCAAAATGCGTTGAACATAAATCTCGTCTAAGTGTTATTTATCTTGGGTTATATGTGTCGCACATATTTTTTATGTATAATTATGCATATATACGACTGTTTCAGACACAACACTTGCGGTTTTAGCGATTTAAATTTTTTATTGCAAAACGCGTTGACGAATGTGAATTTTTTATTGCAAAATGCGTTGAACATAAATCTCGTCTAAGTGTCATCTATCTTGGGTTATATGTGTCGCACATATATTTTTTGTATAATTATGCATATATACGACTGTTTTAGACACAACACTTGCGGTTTTAGCGATTTAAATTTTTTTTTGCAAAACGCGTTGACGAATGTGAAATTTTTATTGCAAAATGCGTTGAACATAAATCTCGTCTAAGTGTTATCTATCATGGGTTATTTGTGTCGCACATATCTTTTTTGTATTATTATACATATATACGACTGTTTAAGACACTACACATGCGGTTTTAGCGATTTAAATTTTTTATTGCAAAACGCGTTGACGAATGTGAATTTTTTATTGCAAAATGCGTTGAACATAAATCTCGTCTAAGTGTTATCTATCTTGGGTTATATGTGTCGCACATATATTTTTTGTATAATTATGCATATATACGACTGTTTCAGACACAACACATGCGGTTTTGGCGATTTAAATTTTTTATTGCAAAACGCGTTGACGAATGTGAAATTTTTATTGCAAAATGCGTTGAACATAAATCTCGTCTAAGTGTTATCTATCTTGGGTTATATGTGTCGCACATATCTTTTTTGTATTATTATACATATATACGACTGTTTAAGACACAACACATGTGGTTTTAGCGATTTAAATTTTTTATTGCAAAACGCGTTGACGAATGTGAATGTTTTATTGCAAAATGCGTTGAACATAAATCTCGTCTAAGTGTTATCTATCATGGGTTATTTGTGTCGCACATATCTTTTTTGTATTATTATACATATATACGACTGTTTAAGACACTACACATGCGGTTTAAGCGATTTAATTTTTTTATTGCAAAACGCGTTGACGAATGTGAAATTTTTATTGCAAAATGCGTTGAACATAAATCTCGTCTAAGTGTTATCTATCATGGGTTATTTGTGTCGCACATATCGTTTTTGTATTATTATACATATATACGACTGTTTAAGACACTACACATGCGGTTTTAGCGATTTAAATTTTTTATTGCAAAACGCGTTGAAGAATGTGAAATTTTTATTGCAAAATGCGTTGAACATAAATCTCGTCTAAGTATTATTTATCTTGAGTTATATGTGTCGCACATAATTTTATGGTATAATTATGTATATATACGACTGTTTCAGACGCAACACTTGCGGTTTTAGCGATTTAAATTTTTTAAAACGCGTTGACGAATGTGAAATTTTTATTGCAAAATGCGTTGAACATAAATCTCGTCGAAGTGTTATCTATCATGGGTTATTTGTGTCGCACATATATTTTTTGTATTATTATACATATATACGACTGTTTCAGACACAACACATGCGGTTTTAGCGATTTAAATTTTTTATTGCAAAACGCGTTGACGAATGTGAAATTTTTATTGCAAAATGCGTTGAACATAAATCTCGTCTAAGTGTTGTCTATCTTGGGTTATTTGTGTCGCACATATATTTTTTGTATTATTATACATATATACGACTGTTTAAGACACTACACATGCGGTTTTAGCGATTTTAATTTTTTATTGCAAAACGCGTTGACGAGTGTGAAATTTTTATTGCAAAATGCGTCGAATATGAATATCGTCTAATTGTTATAGTATATGAGTTATATGAGTCGCACATATATTTTTAGTATTATCATACATATATACAAATGTTAAAGGTTCTAGATATGCATTTTTAGCGATTTAAATTTTTTATTGCAAAATGCGTTTTTATTGCAAAACGGGTTGTAACACATGTCTCATAAATTTTGCCCAGTCTGACATAATTTTTTCCTGGTCTTAAAAGCAGGAGTTCACACAAGATAAATGGTATTTTCAATTTGTGAGTGTTTTTGAAGTGGTCACTAAGTGCGCACTGGAGACTACTTGGTGCAGAAATAGCTTTATGTATGGTTTAGCAGGACGTTGTACAGCGAAGGATGTGACGTCCGTGGCTGGACTAATACAGCCCCCACTTTACTTTTTGAAGCAGGTATAATTATAGATTTATAATTGAACATCATTTTCTCAGACTTTGCAATATTTCAACATTGGATCTTAAAATTGAACGTTAACCTGCTAGCTAATACAGCAGATGCTTCTTATTTATGTAATCTAATAAAATCTAAAAACAATTCTGAAAGAAATACCGTAATATATTAGAGCCAGAAAAAGTACTAATATATAACTGCTATTATGACAGTACAGCACATCCCAACTTACCAACACACTCTGGTAGATTGTTGTCAAGATTGTCTGACCTAGAAACAGTGTTACTATCTCCATCATAGTCACAAGTGTAGTTAGCTGGACCAGAAATCACGAATCCTTCTCTACTGCATGTGTAATATAACACAGAACCAACTTCATACTTATCAGCGACTTGAACAGCATCACCCGGGGTGCCAGGATCAGTACACCGTTTACCTTTTACAAATTCAAAAGCATAACATATAATCCAACAAAAAACATTATTACAAAATACTTGAACTTACATTGATTGAAACATTTTAAAACATTAACAAATGTACTGCTTTGCCAAATACGCCCAATAAACAGTTATGTCACTGGAGTGTGGAAAAAAATAGTGTAAAAAGGATAATATAAGACATTTAATCCAGTTCTTAAAGGCATCCTTATACTCATTTTCAGGTATACCCAGCATACACTGATAAACAGCGGACCCCAGGGCCTGTCGGGACCTATACCGTCTACCAGCTAAATGTTTTTTCAGTTTAGGGAACAAGAAATAGTCACACGGGGCTAGGTCGGGGGAATATGGTGCATGTGGTAGTTCTCGTACCCTTTCCTTGTTCAAAAACGAGGTCACAATAGCAGACCTATGCGCAGGGGCGTTGTCATGCAACAGGGATAGGTGCTTAAAGCCAGCGTGTGGGCAACATTTGAAACATTGTTTTTTAAGTTTCTTCAACACTTTCTTTATAAAATATACCAGTCGACAGTTTTTGGTAGCCCATATTTTGTTGTTAATTTTTCTGGTAGGCTCGAAAAAATGTACCCATGTCTCATCTCCAGTAATAATGTCAGAAAACTGCTTTCTTTGATATTTTGGAAACATTTTGAGCAGTTTTCTGGCAGTTTCAATTCGGACACGTTTTTGCTTGTCTGACAACAAATGAGGGATCCATCTAGCTGTAATACGTCTCATTTTTAAATAACGTTTTACAATGCGGAATACGCTTGCGGCTGAAAAACCAACTATACTAGCTACTGTATAAGCGATAATACTGCGTGTACACCTGTTAATTTGGTATATATGTGTAGGGAATTGATGTATCGCTACATCGGTACGATTTTCACGAAAATCCCGTGCAAGACGAGGCCGCACGATAATCAGTTGCATTACTTTTGAAATGCCCCTCGTATGCAATCATCATTAACACCATCAGGGTCAATACGCAAAAAATTCTTGATAGCCAGTAATATATCAAAATACAACATAGGGTCATACTCCCAGGCCAATAGTGTATTCAATGATCATTTTAACTTTCTGCAAACAATGAATAGTGTTATACTTACCAATGCAGGATAATGTTCCCATGTTCCAGTCTCCATCCGCTGTACATGTAACTGTAGAATTAGAAATTGAATCTCCTGATAATCCGGACCGATCAAATCCAGGTATGCATGTGAATACAAACATGGAACCACTTTCATCATATGTTGTAGTAGAAGGTCCATTTCCATCAAATGTACCTCCATCAGGCCAAGTAGGAGACTCCTCAGGATCACCACAGTCGATCTCTGCAAGAAAGTAACATCACAATCAAGTCACATGTCCTGTCATGTTAAAGTCAACATGAGCAAACCTTAACCCTTTACTCCTTATTTACATGAGAAACATCATAGTGAAGGCAACTGTTAGTTTCCCTCCTTCGTCTGAAATTGTTAAAAAATGTGTAAAAAAGCCTAAAGGACAAATTGAAATGTATGTTGAGAATTAGGTAATAATATGACCATATCTAAAAGTGTTTTATCATAACAAGAACCTATGCCAAGTAGATAGACAAATGATTAGGGTGAGGGGAAATGCTGACCACAAAAATTGCTAATAATGAAGCCTAAAAATATATACATTTCCTGTAACATGCAAAAAAGAGGGTTGATTGGTAGGGATTGTATTGTGTTTGGTTAATTGTCTGTTAATACAGCTGTATAGGGACAGTGATCACTAGATCTAACTTTCAGGATTTTAGCTATGGGTCAGGTTTAAATATTATGGTCAGCAGTTATGTGACAGAAAACAAACATTTTAAGGCCAGAGGAAACTTGATAAAACATGATCAGAGTTAGCTAATCCAAGTAAAATGATTTCTTAATGGATGTTATGAAAACAGCCGATATTAATTCTTGTAATTAACTTTTTTGACCATGTTTCCAGTGCAAGATGAGATCAGAAAACTTCTAATTCCCTAATAAGATGATTTAATGCTTAGTTATTTCACATAAAACTTATTTCACAGAGTTTATATCTGCTGCTATAAAGGCTAGGAATGAGTATGCAGTTTTAGGAATATCAATTCAATTCCGATCTAAAATCTTATACTAGCCATTAGTGTAATGCAGATGCAACACTTCAATTACTGCTTGAATGTTCAAAGAAACGTTCCTTTTAAATAAAAAAGAAGTAACAGAAATGATATAAACTAAATAATTACATCCTGAGAAATGAGCTAATGGCAGAATGGCATGTATGACTGTAGTGACGTTGAACGACTGTTCCTATTTGAAACTGGTGAATTTATGTCCAAAGAACATCATATACATAGATACAAATCATTACAATATATCACTTATATCTCTATTGTATTGAAATTGATTTAATAATGGTAAAATCATGGTTCATGAACTATTTTAGTAAAAGTTTTTAATCAATGTCATAAAATATGAGCTAATTAAAAACATCATTAATAGCATTCATTTAGTATTATCTAAAAAGTAAACTCTGAAGAAATATCATTGTATATAAAACCCATGTAGTTCCAGGACATAATTCTGAATATTTATCTGCCTTACTGAGAATAGTGGAGAGCTAACCTCCACCACAAAGTGAGATTAAATTAAGCACAACTTACCTGGACAAACATCAATATTTTCTCCGACAAAAGTCATGCTACCATTTTCATAAACGCATGTTGCAGAGTATGTTACACTTCTTTGATAAGGCAAAGTGCAAGGAAGCTCAACAGATGTTCCCACAGTTACATCAGTTCCATTCGCCAAAGTACATGTTCTCGCTGTAACAACAATCAAGAAATATTAAAACATGGAATAAGGGTTATGTTGCTTAGCCTCAGATAAAAGATTTGCAGCACAAATCACTGAATAAAATGGAAATTTTATACAGCAGTTTAATAACCATGGTTATCAATTTAATGTTTATGGAAATAAACAAGATTGTACAGCTCGACATGCGGGTACATGTTGGGGTTAACAAAAATGCCAATAAGTACCTAAGTGCACATGGTGACTGATGACCTTATAAACAAAATACTACTACTACAAGATTGTACATATTCAGACCATCTTACTTACAACAAATACACAATAATAACAAGAAATATCTTTAACATAAGAGAATCCACCCAAATTGAAATTAGCAAAGATGTAATTTTATTTGTAAATCATTTTGATATTGTTCCATGAACACATGTTATAAACTGTCTGGTCTCAACTTTAATAATATAAATCACCCCTATAAACCAAAACCCCTTAATTCAGGCAACTTGACAGGGACTTAGCCCATAATGGATACTTCCATTATAAATCACCCCTTCAAACTGGACAAGAATAAAGTCTTAATATTGATTTTCAGGTCTTGGGCAAGAACTTTCGATGGAAAAGTTTGATCCAGAGCACTGTATCAGAATAAATGATGCATATTCAATTAAACAATTGGAACTACATGTATGAGTTTTAAATAACAGTAAATAAAGTCAATCAATATTGTTTTTCACAATCAAATTAATGTTTTCACACATAATTAGTGTTTGGCTAGAGCATCTGTCTGGCATGATTGGTCATAATTGTTATGACAACAAAGTGATGTTTAATTTATGACCCCATGAATATTTGACAACGGATTAGTGTCTTTCAAGGGGTTCTCGTCCAACCAATCAATTATTGTAAGTCAATTATTTATTAAAAGCTGTAGAAATCACTCTGTTTTTATTCAAGTTTGCTGACTATAACAGCCCCACTCATCATGCAACATTACTGCTGCTGATACTGATGATGATGACGATAATACAAATCAATACAGAACTAAACAAAATATAGATTTAAATGTCCCTGTCTGGAAACCCCTTTAAACCGGAAAATTTGTCCGGTCCCGAGGTAGTCCAGTTTAAAGAGGTTCCGGTGTAATAATAAAGTATACACATCAGGAAAGTTACTTGCCCCCCCCCCCCCCTGGCAGCCATGTTTTTAATGAATCGCACAATTTGAACAATCTTTGAAGAGGGTCATTTCTGTGAAATTATTTCAAAACTGGGCTAGAAGATGGTTTATGTTTCCATTATATACATATTGGAAAAGTGCAGCCATCCCCTGGCAGCCATGTTTATTTAAGAATCCAAATAATTTGCACAATCTTAGTAAAGTGTTACCAAAAAAAAAGTGTGTGCAGTTATATTAAGATTGGGCCAGTGAAGATCTTTAAAGTTTTAAATCTCCATTACCAAGGCAACCAGAATTCTGCGAGGAAAGGAATTCCCTTAAACAAGTTTTTGAAGGGGACCACATAAGGATTATTTCTGCGAACTTTGGTCAAATTTCGCCCAGTGGTTTAGTATGATAAGTAGTTTCAGATAAGTGTGGATGGAAGGACAGAGTGACAATCAGTGTTCACAAAGGCTCAAATGCTTTTGCTCAAGTGAGCTCATGAAAAAGTAGTAAAATTATAGTCTTAAAGTTACTAATAATATAAGCAGACATGCAATCATAGCGTGAAAGTGTCGATTGATTACAGTTTGTGTGTAAGAAATAGATGACATAACATGATAATGAGAAATAAGATCTTTACAATATAAGACCATCTTGAACCAAGATTGCAACCAATTATATACAAATGGGAATATTGTTTAGTATAATAAAACGAATATAACATGGCAGCAAGGGTGGCAGTAGGATTATCAACACTAAAAAATTGTCATCAAGCTCACTGTCACCTTAGATGAGATCATTTTTTTATGTTGATCATTCATACTTTAATACTACTTTAATACACTTTGTCGTATTATATTTTTATGATATTTTATAAAGTAGATTGCAATAAAAAGAACACCTTCAGGGTTCTCATTACGATTCATTTGCAACACAGAATTACATATGAAACATTTAATCTTAACAACATTTACCAATGCAGCTGTATAGCTGGTTCCAGTTTCCAGTGGTATTACACTCAACATCTACAGATGTAACATCAGAGGCCATCTCGCTGACATGGAAACCATCATCACACTGTAGAATAACAGCGTCGTTTACATGAGAGTTCTTCAAGTCTTCCTTCAGATATTTGCCATGGTCTACACTGACAAGAGGTGGGCAAAGCAATGCTTAGAAAAAGACAAACATACATTATAAACAAGAGCATCACTAACGGATGAAGACTATCCTGTATTGGTTACATTTGGAGATATACTTTAGCAGAAGCTGAGTAAAACTCAGTATTTAACATTTTATGGATGCAGACACGATGACAACAATCAAGCTAATGTAATAGCTCTAGTTGTTTATTTTTAGAGCTAACTATGAAAATTAATTCAATACATCAATCACAAATTTTCAAGGCTTCTTCGAACAAATTTATTCTTATGAATTAGTATTAGATTCTATTTGTTGCATCCATACTTAAACAATATGAACAATAATATGAAATATCATAGTTAAACAAACAATTAAATATATACAATAGTACATGTACTACGTTCCACTATAAAATAATGATTCTAAATTTTAACTACTCACGAACGCAAGTATGGTTGATATGGTACGTATCTCCTCTTTTATATCCCGTCTCAGATGAAGGCAGAGTAAAACCTTGGAATCCATTCTCTTTGTACAAAACATAACCAGGAGTATCACAGCTACATTTATACGGGAAAGGATCATTTGAACATTGATCGTCACATCCACCATTCTCATCATCACATTCATCAATGTCTGTATGAAAATACAACAAACAGTGCTTATATGGAATGACAAAAAGCACATCCATGTGAAGAATAATTCTAAGTTTTGACTTTAAAGGTTTCTATATGGTTGAGTTGGCTAAATTTGTAACGAGATCTTTACAGTTTAAAAAGTGATGTTAAATTGATCATGAAATATCAGGTCCTGATCTCTTTCCTCTATATTTCTATATAAAATATTAATAATAATAATAACTTCAATTGCGTGTACATCTTGACATTATCTTTGCGTTTGTTGACAATGTTGCTTCTTCTTGTTTATTTTACCGCATCTTGATTCATGACCATCATGACAGTGTGCTTCTAATTTTGTATTCTGTGTGTGTTTAATTATTTCTCTATGTGTCATTACTTCATATGCGAATAAATAAAATACCAACAGAAATAGATATATATATTGTGAAATAATTTGCTTGTTTGTTTTATTTTTGTATCATACTCTTACACACTTTACATAACTACATGAACTCCCTTGGTATACCGAATGTATATTTTAGGCACGTCAAATTGAAATGGGTTATTCCAAATAAATTTGGACCCGACAAATTCGAACATACGGGGTCCGATTGTATTATTATTACAAAACATAATTGTTCATGTCAAAAAACATTCCCGATATTGTCATGATCTACATGTAGTTATTTATGATATTACATATTATGTATTACATTACTATATTCACACAATCTTGTTGTTAAGACCAATTTCTGCCATTTCTTATATGTACGTCTGACTAAAAGTTAGATTAATCAACCAGTAGTTTACTTCAACATCATCAATTGTATGGACAACAAAATTAGTTTGCAATCAATTTTAGTAATCTATCAGTAACATTGGAGCTGATTCTATTCTTACTTAAAGCAGTTGATTTGCTAGATAATCTACAGTAAATCCTAATTTGTTATTGGTTAAGTATTTTTCAACAGAAAACATCAAAATTTTACTTTGAATTTATCTGTGTTTCTAAAGAGCAAACAATTTTTTTTATATAAATAAAATAATAAAAGCTAAGTTCCATGTTTGGTAAGCACACCACTAATGCATGAGGAAAACAGAGCGTAGCTCATATAACAAACAAACAAGCATACTTCAGGATATTGTATTCATGGGTTATATAAAGTATACAAACCTTGGCAAGATATTTCACTTGCATCATCTGGTTCAAAACCTTCTAAGCATTCACAAGTATAACTTCCATCAAAGTTTACACATCTTGTTGAGTCGTTATTACATGGTGAAGGAGACTCATCACATTCATCAATGTCTAAAATATATCATTATTTCAAAGTACATAACTACATACTATTAAACACTTACAACAAGTATTTGATAAATGTATAGTTTGTTCTTAACGAGAAGTCAAAATTCAAAATTTTGTTAGGTAAATCTTTCCAAAGGCAGACCATTTTAATTCTCAATGCAGTTTTTAAGGACTGATTCAAAAACATGAACCATGAAATATTAATATACCTTCACAAACCAATTGCTGATCAAATGTTTGATTTGCCTGACAAGTGATAGAAAGTATTCCTTCCACTCCATTTGTAAATATGTATCCTTCAGAGCATTCAACATCAACAGTCCCTTCATACAACACTGGGTTAATCACAGATGCCTCCATCACGTCTGAATGTGGTACAGGATAAACAGGGCAAACTAAGCCTTTAATAGAACAATGAGCAAGTTATCAGTAATCTACAATCAGGGTTTAAAATGACATAACATTCTCTCTTCTCTTCAATGATGGTTATACAGTATCCTTAAACAACCCAACTTTCATATCATTTCACAAAATAACTTTATATTAGTTTGGTATTAAAATGTTTCTGAACCAATAGACATCAAAATGGAAGTAGGAATTTTCTGTGACCTGTATGAATTTTTTTGTAGAATCGGGGAGGATTTCTACGAACAGGAAATGACATACAAGTACATTTGACATATTCTTATATGTTTTATTTAGAGATTAAAAACATTCAATAGCATATGCAGAGAGCAATATAGTTTGCAGAAAAAAGTTAATAAAAATTAAATGCCAAATTTCTTTCAAATATGTTGATTTCCGTGAAATAAAAATATGGTGTCAACAAGGTTGTCATTCCTTATCAAATATATAAACAGATTACCGGTACATACATTATTACATACTCAAATGTAATGTCGCTTTTAGAAATAATGATTAAATATAAAATTAAGAACACAATTATACACCAATCAGGCATTCAGGATGTGGCCAGTAGTGTGTTCATTATGTTTTCCTATGATTCAACAAAGTCTGCGACAGATTTCAATTGTCATAGACAAAGCCTTTGAAGTCACTACAAACTTTAGACCATCAGTGAATGTCTTTGAAATCTGCTGCCACTTTGACACATCCGGTGTTTATCGCGAGTCAATAAACTCAACCAGACTGATACATTACGTCATAAATATTGCAATTTGAGAGAGTTTTTTTATATAATTAGACCTAGTGACTAGTTTTGCACCCTAGATGAGAGCATTCAAACTTGACCTAGATTTTATTGAGACAAACATTTCTGACCAAGGTTCATGCAGACCAGGCTAAATATGTGTCCTCTCACCAATTGTTGATGATGGACGATGAACAACATTGGCCAAAAGGCGACCCAAAAAGGTCAGATGTGCTAAGAACAACACCAGTCCTTCATTTTTTTAAACTCTGACATGTCTGGTATAAGTCATCAAAACTGGTAAAAATAACATAAATGGTGAAATACAAGCATATTGTTTCTCTGGGCAAAATCAAAAACAGCTTTAATAAAACATAATAGTAATATATCCAAGAAGTGAACTTGCATATTTTGCAATCTACTAACGTTCGCAAGTTGGACGACTGTCTTCATGTGTCCATCCATTCTCATCACAGTGTGATATTACTGGTCCAAAAAGCTCATAGCCTTCATTGCACGAAAACTTGACAACAGTATCAAAATCAGCAGATTCAGTAAAATTATTTCCGGCTACTATCTCGAACATGCCATCCGCTAAAAAATTGATCTCTAGTGCATCACAACTGGAGGCTGCAAACAAATGAATATGTCATGTTAACTAGGCATTACCAGGATTAGCTTATGATTTAATTTTCTGATCTTTGCAAATGGATTAGCACACAAATTCATGATTCAAATGAACAGCATGCTTACAGAGTGCACATGAGCACACAAATTACTGTCTAGCTAATTTCCTACCTTGCTCATATTTCGAAGATGGGGAAATTTGTCTGATAAAAGTCACTAAAAAATATATGTTTCACAGTGGCCAAAAATATACGTTTTCAATATCCTCCATAGATTAATCAAATCAACATTAACATACCTGTATTGCTGTACATCTCAGAACCTTTTGTGAAATCATGGACCATGAGAAATTTATATTATAAAAATTTAAGTACTTTACTTAATGTTAAATGGTCTATTATGTTAAAAATACTGTATAATATTAACTGTCATATATCCTATTTAGAATTACACATCCTAAGAAATATACTTCATTAAGTCTTTTAATCCGTAAAAGCATTTTATTTTATGCTATGATGCACTGAAAACTTCTAAGTTTTCCAAAGTACAGTCTACATTTAACCCTTTACTCCATAGACCTCTAGCCCATTTACCTACTGTATGCTGATAAGACACTGGTCACATAGCCTACTCTATCTCCATACAGGTTATTGGAAAATAATTGGTGATTGACACCTGTATACTTAAACATGAAATAACAGTGTAAAGTATTAGTTTAATCACTTTTACATGGGTGTAAAAGTTTCAGGGAATTAAATTTTCTGTATAATGATGTAAATTTTATTATTGTGGGTTAAAAATTATAGAAGATACAGAAAATTATAATTTGAGATACACATACACTTTGTGTATTTCTAAAAATAATTGTGGTGAAATTGGGTTTATAATCCCAACAGCACATATTAATTAGCAATTATAATTATTTATAAATGAACAAACAGTCACCATTTTAGTCAATATTTACATTTTGTTATAAAATGAGTTTATACAAGCCAAATTTATGTTCAAACACAAATGGAGATTTACTTAACAGTTACAGTAACATTGGCGTAGAACATGTAAATAAAACAAGAAGTCCTAAATGTTAAAATTGACTTCAGTATTCTCACAGCTAATGATAATTGACATTAATTTATATATATTTCTTATGGTTCATTTAATCTGATTGGTTGATGCTTATTGTTTTGCAATTCATAAGCCACGCCCTAGACAGAAGATTAGTCCTACTGGTCACTAAATTGCCCCATGTGTCAGCTGTAAAAACATAAGAGTCATAAAACTCCAGGAGATCTTTATCATGTGTTAATTCATATTGCTATTTCCTGTTTGATATAATTAATCCCATTGATAATTGCAATGATTATGTCATATCAATCTTGGATCTCAATTTGTAATTCACAAGGTGGCTGCAACTGTCATCCAAAAATATTTACTTCAAAGACTTAGCCAGCGACTTCAAACATCTTTGATGTTAATTCTTGTTGAAAATTAAATTGTTGTCACAAGAATTGCAACACAGACAATAGGTACCTGGATTTGACCTACTTTATTGATTTTGTTCGGGTGAATTTTCAGAAAATAGCAGACTTGTGTACACAAAAAATGTCATGATGACGTATTTTTTCTGTGAAAATTTCTTTACATGGGATTGTTTGATCGCTGTTTTTGGATTAACTTTTATTATTAACCATATTTTTTTGGTGGAATTAATATCTTACAAGATTGCTTTTTACATTAGGGTAAGTTAAAGTTATGGTACTTATTGTAAAAATCCGAGAAATTATTGTAAACTTGCCGTGAGTTTGTGAAGAAAATACGCTTCCGCGTGTCCAGCTTAAAATCGTTACCTATGATGTTTTAAATGCAGTTTATGCAAAAACTTTATATAGTAACCCAATTTTTTTTAAAATGCATTAGCTTAAGGAAAGATCGATCTTTCATAAGAATAAATTAGAATGTCCGAATTTTACGAAAAAAATGGATTTATAGTGGTTTAAAAACAAGTGAGTGAAAACGCGTGATCATGGAGATGGTATTAGGGCGTGAAATCGAGTGATCATGGAGATGGTATTAGGGCGTGAAAACGAGTGATCATGGAGTAAAGGGTTAACATAGCCTAAATTTCATTGTAATTGTGATATCAGCAAACTAATAGTATAGTAACAATTTTCTATCTGATTAATTGTACCTGCTTAGAAATAGACAAGAAATTCAATACAATCAGGTGCTTTATATGTATCGACCAAATAACATACTCTGCTATAGTATCTACAAAATTTATGGTTGATGAGCTTTTTCCTTCTTTAAAAAAAAGCCCATAAGTAGGTGATATTATGAGCTTTTCATATAGAAAACAGAACAAAAAAGCCCCTAACCCTAATGTCAGTAAGCTCATAAACCCTAAATGTTTGCCCGGACGGATGGACAGACAGACAGACAAGGGCAAATCTATATGCCCCCTTTCAGAGTTGGGGCATAAAAATCATGATCATTCTTTTTCCAAACATTATTTGTCTGACACATAAAGCAGCAGATATTCTACATAAGCAGCTTTCATAGCTTTTTAATATTAAATAATAATATGTTTGTTATACAATGACAATTACATGAGCACACAGGAGCTCCATTCCATTCTCCATTTCCACCACATGTGGCATTTTCATCTCCGTCCATAGCAAAGTCCATAGTAAATCCGGGATTACAAGTGTAAGTAGCTTCAGAACCAAAGGTGACGCCAGTTGTTCCTACAACACCACCATTAGCAATTTTCTTAGGAGTACCACAGAACACAACTGCAAGTAAAAGTATAGCACATTGCAATGACTCAACATTACGTAGAAAACAGGATTCCCACTCAAAACAAATCAAGGACTTTCAAGGACCTGATGGCAAAATTCTAGGACCATAACAGCAATCATAATAGTAATAATTAGTAAATTATTCTAATAATTAGTAATCCAGTAATTATACTCTCGACCTACCTATCTGTGTTTACGAATTTCTCTATTCCTCTTTGACAAACTTTGTACACAACACATTTCTTATTAGACACATCATTATATTGTAGGCAACGACAGACTTCAATATCAGTTTATGCAAATATATTTTGTAAATGAAGTCTTGTAAGAAAAATACATGTGCAATTCAGGTGTCTTGTATTACCAAAATGGCATGTTCTGGTGATTTTCTTAACCATCCCCATGGACAGATTCAACATTTGTAAATAAATTCAACAAATTTATGTTAAGCTTTTTATCCAATCATTCATGATAACCAGCAGCTGTACATGTCTGAAAATGCAACTTTTTGAGTTCATCTACCATTTTGATGTCAGGTGATTCAAAACATTATTTCAATTTAAAATGATATGAGATAGCCATCAGCTTTAACACATAAATTATCTTGTAAACAAACCAATTTTTGACAGTCAACCATCCTATATGATCAGGCGATTTATTTATTTGATTGAGCCAATTGTTGATAGACGACAGACGAAGGGCAGCCAATAATCCTATGTGCTCAAGGACTGATTGTTTGATTTTGTTTGACTGAACCAATTGACGATGGACTACAGAAGACTCACGGCCAGCAATCCTTTATGCTCAGGTGACTGATGGATTTTATTTGATGGAACCTGTTGTTGAAGGACATTACATCAGCCAAAATCACCACAACAATGGGTGCACAATTGTTGTATAATCTAATAAAATAGCCAATAGGCATTTCCTTGCATGTAATTATTATACTTTCATACCTATCATAATTTATCTGACATTCATAAGAACAAACGAATAATACATTGCGTAAAACTGTTGATTGGATCAATCACGTGTGAAACATGTGATGACCTATAGTGTTTGCACCAATCCTGGTCGTATAAATTACATCTGTCTTATTAAAAACCACAGGCCTTTTTATTTAATTTCGCGTTGAAATGAACCTGTTTTCACAGTCTATGCCCTGTTTCCTGGCCTGGAGCTCGAATTATAAAATTCAAGGTCTTTCCCAAATTCCCGGTAGCAGGGGGAAGCCGAGATAAACATGCATTCTGCAAACCTGCATGAGGTAAAACATCAAGCATCAATGACTTCATACATTTTAAGCACTTACAATTAGTGTTAATAACTGACAAGAGAGATATATTTACCATCAAATGTAATACCACCATAACATATAATATATATGTGTATAACCAAGTGCTTACTTTGGCATTCTGGAATGCATACAGACACCTCATCCTCAAAAGACCAACCATCGGGTCTGCATACAACATTAACACTATTGCTCGGATATTTCCTCATATTAAACATATATCCTTCTGGACACGACAGCTCTACTGTTTCCTTCAAGTATGATACATCAGTAGACATAATTGTTTCTTCCGACAGGTCCAAGCTTTCACAATCTAAAATGCAATCAAACATCCACCTTTGTCAAAGTTATTTTAACGAAACATCCACCAATGTCTGGGTATTTTAACCAAACATCCACCTATACCTTGGTATTTTGACCAAACATCCACCTATGTCTTGGTATTTCAACCAGACATCAACCTATGTCTTGGTATTTCAACCAAACATCCACCTATGCCTTGGTATTTTAACCAAACATCCACCTATTCCCAACCAAACATCCACCTATGCCTTGGTATTTTAACTAAACATTCACCTATGCCTAACCAAACATCCACCTATGCCTTGGTATTTTAACCAAACATTCACCTATGTCTTGGTATTTTAACCAAACATCCACCTATGTCTGGGTATTTTAACCAAACATCCACCTATGTCTGGGTATTTTAACAAAACATCAACCATGTTATTTAAACTCAAAGTTCAAAATAGAAATGTGTCCACAGGACACAGATGCCCCCACTTCCAGCCTTTGTAACAAAAACAAATGCTATTATTCTGCTCATAGTTTGTGAATGTGTATCAACATTACCAAGTGAACAACTGTACTGATTGTGGTGATAATTCAAGGGCAATAACTTTGCACTTACAGCGCGTAATCATACATGAAACCCCAGGTGCTCAACTACATAGGCTGGTGAACATTCCAGTAAACTTTTATGAATCTGGCTCATAATGTATTGGAGATATGCGTGACACAATATTGCATACTCTGTAGGCTCTATTTTAACTAAGCAACGGGCCATAACTTTGCACTTACTGGGCACAGCCAAACATGAAACCCCAGGTGCACAACTTCACACGCTGGTTAAGATTCCTGTAAAGTTTTATGAATCTGGCTCATATTCTTTTGGAGATATGAGTGACACAAGATTGCATGCTCTGTAGGCTATATTTTAACTAAGTCAAGGGACATAACTCTGCACTTACTGGGCACAGGCAAACATGAAACCCCAGGTGCACAACTACATAGGCTGGTGAACAGTCCTGTAAAGTTTTATGACTCTGGCTCATATTCTTTTGGAGATATGAGTGACACAAAATTTTGTATCGGACAGAAGGAGAGATGGACAGGGGCAAATATATATGCCCCCCTCCCCCCCCCCCCTTCAGAGTGGGGGCATAAAAACGGGTTACACATAAATAATATATACCAAGTAATCATCCTTCAGTTAACTATATCGACCAATACCCTTGAGACTAAACCTTAATAAGTTGCTTCCTTAAAATCAATTACTGTGATTATGCAATAATTAAGCCATCAGATGATATGAATCAAAGTACTCAAAGTACTGTAGGAAGGTGATTTTTGACAGAGGTCAACCTCAATTCAAATTAACAGTAATTAAAATAAGTTAATTTCAATAAAAATTGATGCATTAATGAAAATACATCAAAAGATCAGCAATCAGTAATCAGACGTTTGAGGATTCAAATACATTTTAGCTTTCAAATTACACTTGACAACTAAAATTGGGAAAATGTGCTAGCCCGAATCACAAAATATGCAACTCGACATTTAATTTCCACACCCCTATGTATTACACCAAGAGGCCCCACATTGCCCCTGTTATCAGTGTTTAGGGAGTAAATATTACTGAATGCTTATCACTTCATATGACTTGTACAAAAAGTTCCTGATATGAGGCCAGGATTAACAATTTATTCAATGATTGTGGTTTCATCAAATATTAAATTGTATATTTTTGGGTACTTTCCAATGGTATATAGTTTTTAGAAAATCATACAAGAAATCATGCCATACAGACAGTTTAAAAAACACTATTTTCTACAAATTGGTAGCATAGTGCATCAGCTTTATTTGCATTTCAAGTTAGGTAAACATTGTTTCACTCATGAATGTTGGAATAGGTGTTTTTACTGATACACACTGTATTGAAAGGAAAATGTCTGGATAAGTTCATCAATGAAGTATCATGTTGCACTATTTTCTGGTCTATAAGCACACCAATATATGTAAAGATATTCTTTAAATTATTAAATTATTTTCAATGAAATATGTCAACCCCCAAATTTCCATATTAAACTGATTCTTGAGGTAAGTTTAGGGGGGCCATTTCAGTCTGACATTATTGAATTTCTTGGCGCTATACATTGACGGAGAGTGAATGGGTGTACCGGGCCTAAATCCCAGAGCTGAGTGGTTACATAGGAAGATGATAATTGAAAATAATCACTTTCCATAAACTATATTCCATATTTGCCAATTCAGTTGCAAGTCAGCTACAGCTGATTTTTGTGAAAACATTTGTTTGCATGAACATATTAAAAAACAGCATATACGAAATGTAAGATAAACTAAAAAACACGGATACCCCGCTTTGTGATATGTGACACAGAAATTAGTGTTTATTTGGACATTTCTTTGATAATATACAAATATCTTTTAGACACAGACGATATACTCCGGAAACTAAACTATGTTTAAGTAATAGTGACCTTCACCTTGGACCTAGGATGCTGGGTATTGCATGTGACACATGATCATCACATGTGTCAAGTTATTTTGAAATCCCTCCATCCATAATGAAGTTAGCACAGACAATAATCCGAACACACACACACAGATAGGAGCAACTCATAATGCCCCCATATAGGGCGGGGGCATAAAAATGACAACATTTTAAGCAATAACTTTTGACAGTGATGTATTCCTCAACTCACCTATACCGAACATAATTGTAAACGGTCCAGATTGAAATACTACATCAGAAACGAACTGGACAGAGGCATTTCCGTTTGGTGCAGCGATTATGTCATCAACTCTGTCATATAACATGACATTAACAATAGGATCATTACCATCATAAAGATTGATCTGAAAGAAAAATAACACTAACATTTATCTTAAATTTGCTATAATAATATATTTAAAATAATACTTAATGCTTAAGCAATGTCTAGTGTACTATGTCTTTCAATTCAGAGCAAGCAAATATACTGCCTCCTGTGCTTACATGTTGATATTACAAATATTATTATCCCCAAGTCATGTCAATTGGACCCTTCTTCGTGTTCTGATCTCAGCGATTTGTTTACCCAAACCACACACATGTTGAAAATGGAATTATTCACAAATAGTTCAACTCAATAAAGACATAATTTCTACACATGAAACAAAAATAATATGCGTCAAATTACACAAATTTGTCTTTGTGTCAAACCATTTTTCCATATTTGTAGTGGTTTTATGGCCATCGTCCATCCGTAACTAAACTTGGAAATATGGCGGTCTAAATCTGCATGGGTATGGGACTGTTTTTAGATGTGACAAAGAAATTAGGGTATGTAGACAGCAGATACTAAACTGATTAAATTATGACAAATTCACAAATTCATTATTTCTAGAACTGATCACAAATCTATAAATAATTAATAATTTTAAGCTCATGAGATATATCAAACCTTTTGCTTATATCAACTGTAACTGTAAAACATTATTTAAGGAAAGCCTTTCGCTGCAAAATGTCCTTGATAAATATTCTGAATGACGTCATCACATAAACGAGTCTCCCGACGTCATACCGTATACACGCATTCAGTGTCAGTCCGTTCCATCTATCTGACTCGAATCAGTATCAAGTATGCCGAAACTAATTCATTTTGATTGAAGTAACCCTGAGTAACCCCAATAATATAATCATCTTCAGTATAACTTAGATACTGTTCAAAAGAAGTATCTATATTATAAATGGACTTATATTTATTACAAACTTATAAATAGTGTATGTTTAAATAAAAAACACCAATCACCTTCCTCAAGATGCATACAAAACTATGACAAAATTATCAGGATTCCAAAATTCAATTATAAATGAACTCGTTTTGATAACAAGTTTATGAATTCTATAATACATTGAAACAAAACATACAAGATTAACATTACAAAATTGTCCAAACACAGGGTCCACATTGTTCCTAGATACTGTCCAAATTGCCCAAAAGCAAGGTCCAAATTGTCCAATAACATAAGCCGAACCCTCCCAGTCCAACTTGTCAGGTACAAATTCACAGTCCGTAGTCAGAAATGTCCATAATTCGTTATCAATTGTGCCAAGTGTTTTTAAACCACATTTCAATTCAGTTAAAAGATATGGAGCTTAGACAATTGCACAATGGACAAGCAAATGAATGATACAAAACAGTATGTCCTCCATATGATTTGGGAGACACAATTACCTGAAACACGAATTAATATACCAAACAATAAAGTCATAATCCATAAGAACCTACCGAAAACTTATCTGCAGACATAACTGTTGTTTGAGTTCTTGGGTCTGGTGTAAGGTTAAGTTCTGTGAATCTGAAGGTCATCCCTCTTCCAGCTTGTATACCGCCATCAAAAGTCCATGTACAATCTAAATTGTTAGGTATGAGAGGTCCAGGAGAGTGGACATAACCATAGGATTCACTTATATCCATACCACAGCCTGTCAAGTTAGACAAATATGTTATAATGAAACCACAATACACAGGCATATTTTAGGACATGATAACTAGTCATTTTTACTTTAACTTCAACATCAATTCAATGGTTTACATTTCAAATGTGTTTAACACGACTCAATGTGACCTTTACAGTTAGTTATAAGACAAAGGTAACTGAACTCAGTTTAATCTACATTAACTCAAACATGCATTCATTCTAAAAATGATGAAATGTATCAAGCAATGTAATATTGTGACCTTTTTGGTTCAATGAAAACATAAATACAGAACAAGATAAAATTAAAAGCAAGAAGACCTCAAGATAGGCTTGATTTTCACAGTTAGTGTGACTTTGAAACATATCTTTTACTTAGACATAAATGAAAGCATGGTTGGAGTTTAGAAACTTTTGAACAAGCTGTATTCCAACATCGTTAATTCTCTACCAACTGTCAATCTCCAGTTAAAAGTGTCCACAGCTATAATTTGACAAAGCTGGCAATAATTGCTTAAAAAGCAAAATACAAAGGTCAGAAACATTCTTGATAATTAAAAATGTTGGTATCATAAATAAATCTTTTAAATACTTAAATACAATTTTTCTTAATTTGATCTCATCTGAAACAATTTTTTGTAATGCTCATTTTTAATAAAAGCAATTTTATCATGATACACTGTCTTTGATTAAAAAAAAAGCAAAGATAATGTGGTTGCGTTTAAGATAAGCCGATCAATCCCTCAAGAACCTATATATTCTGTTATATAAATTTATGAAATGCATAACATTCTCAGCACATAATAGTTTAATCACTTGTACTGACCAGACATGAGCATTTGGCTAAGTAAGAAGAACAATGTGTTAGGATATGAAATATAGTAGAGCAACAACAATAAATAGAAGTTCATGTCCCTCAATTAAAGTAAACAGTTCTAAAAGCTGTGTAACTAAAATATAATGAGCATAAACTTATCAGTTCACTGACTACAATATTGCTTCAGGAATATCATCTGATACACATTTGTTAGACAGTATCAAACCAAAAATAAGCGAACTTCGATTAACCATTGCAGCACTAATAATGCATAATTAATATCTTATTATGATTACAAACCTATACGATACTTCAGTGTAGCCTCTCCATTTTTAGGAACGAATTGGGACCTTACAGCAACTTCATTTGTACTAGAAACATAATAATTTCTGTGCTCAATAGATCTGCCTCCAACATAGATTTCGTATCTAACAGCTTCAATTCCATATCCTGTCAGTGGAGAAATTTCAAGCTGTAAAGATAGACAAAAGCAACTTAACATATCGCATCTCTAAGCAATTAAACATTTTTCAAAATAACAAAACAAAGGATTAACGCGGAATATGATTATATTATACTATATTGTCAGGTGATGCCACCACTAAGGATAGACAGAAATAAAATGAGTTTCTTACTGACAAAAAATGAGTCCATGCTTTTGTAAAAACTTGAATTAAGAGAAACAGAAGTAAAAGCAAATTAACACTCCAAGAATTGAGAAATAATTCTTCAACATACAAGTTCATCGCTTACAATCTAAACACAACTTTAATTATGCCTTTGAGCTACAGATATGAGTCTTGCGTGTGACACACCATTTCATCATTGTGAAATACGTTTTAGACTCTTTAATATTTCGGACAAGATGTTAGATCTGTGTGACCTTCACCTTTTTGCTACAGACACAGGTTTTGTATAATACAGGAGGTCATCAAAGTGAACATTTGTGTCAGAAAATCCTCCCTATAAATGAAAGTGTGATAATCGGACGTTTGACCTCAAGGTGTGACCTTGACCTTTGACATAAGGAACGCGACTTATGCGCGACACAAAGTCTCATCACCATGAACAAAGTTATTTGAAAATTCACCAATAAATGAAAGAGAAATGGTCCAGATAAGTAAAACAGTGACCTTTGAGCTTGACACAGGTCTTGCGAGTGATACAGTCTCACCATGGGGAACATTTGTGCCAAGTAATTTGAAAATCCCTCTATAAATGACAGTGTTATGGTCCGGAAAAGATATTTTAGACCCATTTTGGAAGTTTGACTGCTACGTGCGACCTTAACCTTGGAGCTACATACATGTTTTTTTTGCATGCGATACAGTGTCTCAACATAAATGACAGTGTTATGGTCCGGACAAAGCATTTCCAGACGGACACGCACGCACGCACATATACCGAACTGACAATTTGGCGACTATGTTGAGTTTACCGCAAGTGGGCTCAACAAAAATTGAATGCACCGTTACTGATGTCTGTTAATACAATGTACTGTCATAAATAAGTACCTACTATTCCGACCACCACCAAGATTGTTCATGAGAATGGAATAAATAAACTTGTTCATACAAATTGACAAAAAATATAATCTATATGACATTTAGGTAAATGACTTATAAAGATGTTATTATGAACATTTCTTAGTTCACATGAGCAGTACTACAAATGACAAGCATACATAATATGTAATATATTTTCCTTCCTCAGCAGTGATAACCCAGTTCAAAACTAGATAGGCAGGTTGATTTTCATCCGAACTGAATGGTATAATCAGTGACTGAAGACTGTTAGATGCCTCAAGCAATGTTGGTGTGGAGGGTATTCCAGCAATAACTGAAAAAATTCATTGTTACACATGGAGAATTTTTGCAATTACATTGTATATTTAAACAAATAAAATAGACCCAGTCATATACCATATACATGTATTGTTATATAGATAGATTTGAGTGTGATGATAGTTATATGGGTTTTTGAATCCATTCCAAGTCTGTTTCCTGCAAAAAACTTAATGCCGATGTCTTATGAAGATGAGTGGTGGTGACATTTCAGAGGCATAGCCAGAGCTGGTAGAATGTGTATGCGAGAGGGTCTATGGGCATGATACCCAGGAAAAACAATGTTTTGTGGTGAAATCGAGTGACAAGTCCACATTCATTCTTTTTGAAGCATTTATGTGCAGAACATTTATATCCACAGTACATATAAATGCTCAACTGTTTTTGTTGTATTTTTTTGCTATTTTTTATAAACATAAGTATGCAACAGTATATTTTGCATACAGATTGCTATGCGCATGCCTTTGTCTGTGTTGAACCCACAACCTCCAGACTGAACATCCAACAATTTATCCAGTCTTCATCAATGGAAAATAAATGCTAAACATTGTGCAATTCATTTCAATGTAAGCATTTATGAATTAAAATAAAACTTCAAACATAAATCCATCTGACACTAATAACAATTTACAGGCAATCACCAGTAATAATCAGGCTTTCGTGTGACTGAGATAAAAGTAGGATGATTTAAAACAAAGTAGGACATTTAATTGCAAGGAAGGAAGACGGGTAGGGCTCTTTACTTACTGTTTTAAGCAAGTAAATGACTACTGAACATTTCACCAATTCTGATGTACATATAGTGTCTTTGTATTTAGGAACTAGTGTTTCAAGAGGGATTCAGTCACAGAATGAGAAGATGAACCATGAATTGGTAATGTACCAGCCACTTTCATCCTGAAATCCCTCTTGTAGCTGTAGCACTGGCGAACTACTATAACTACTGCATAAAACTCATCAAACAAAATACTAGAAACAGGTTTTTATCAAGATCAAGATTTAAACCATTTTAATAATCAATGCACTTAATAAAAAAGTTCCTATTTTTTCTTAAACTATTTTCACAAAGAGTGGGGACAGTGGGGCTTTTCTCAAGAAAGAGTAGGTACAAGTAGACACCTAACAAAAATGTAAGGAAAAGTAGGGCCACTTGAGACCTGATGAATCAATACATAGATATACAACATACATGACCAAATTGAAACAATTAGACATTAATAAACAAAAGTATTAAATACTTCAAGCATTTATGTTTTTATCTTTACTCAACTTTCAACAAAATGAAAAAAAATCACAAATAGGTACATTAAGAGTCACAGATGATAAGCATTGACAAATTTGATTGTTTTACTTAACAGCTAATCATTACCTGTTGTCCATGTAATTCTAATGCTCGAGGATGTAGCAGAAAGACCTTGAGAATAAAATCTAAGTATAACGAAATTGTTGATGGAGTACAAATAATGTCCAGTGTTTGAGCCAGTTATTCTTTCAAGCACCTCAGCATATTGTGGCGTTGGACTACCACTACGAAGCTCAAGAAAGCCAATATTCTTCTGGAGATTGAACGATGGAATCTGAAAGATTTAAATGAAGAAAAATGTCTTCACATCTGTCATAGGATGGAACAGTATTCTTTATTTTCTTAGACTACGCTTACAGCAAACCATTCAATAAGCAGCCTCATTTTATACTGTCTACATCATATATATGCCTTTTTCTCAACGATTCGAGCATCTCATCAATTCGAGCCCCTTGAAAAATCAAAATTTTCCAACTGCACGCTTGCTTCATTTGACCTAATTACAGTCAAAAGTCATAAATGATAATAAATAGCCAGTTTAGCACATAGTGAAAATATTAACACGTTTAACGCTTCCTTAAATTTTTATATTAATCATCTGGTATTGCATTTTTTTCATTTATTGTCAAATGTAGCTTTGTCAGAAAATAACTATAAATTGCAAAAAAAACACAAAGTGATGTCACATTTATTGGACTAGTTAACCAAGACATATTTCGTCATGATATTGCAACATCTTTTTACAACATCAAATTGTTTATAAACCAGAATGAGGCAGATATCACAGGGGCTCGAAGCTAATGAGAAAGGTCTTCCAGACGATACAGATCACTGACTTTCAAAAGAAATTGGCAATGCCCACAAACCAGGTTTTCAACCTAATTATTTGTAACTAATGCTCTATTTGTATAATGAATACATGATGATCATCAATGCTGCAAAGGAGCTGTAGGTGATACATGCATACACACACTCGCAATTAGATATATTATATATATATGCAACAACTATACACCAAGTTTGATTTCAATACTACCACGCATAGCGAAGATATTAAGTGGAAACTGATCTTTAAATTTTTAGTAACAGTGACCTTGACCTTGGACGGAACAAACACAAAAGCAAGTTTGATGTCAATTTGATCAACGAAACTAATGTTATTTGCCGGAAACCAAACTGCTATTTGAAGTAACGGTGACCTTGACCTTTGACAGAACGAACCCAAAAGCAATCCCATGTGAGCTCTTCACATGTTCTTACTATACACCAAGTTTATCAATATGATCATAGAAACTGAAGTTATTTTCCGGAATCCCCCAGTTTGTCGTCACCCGGCCAACCGCCTGCCCGTCGCATGCACGCCCGCCCGCCCATCAACACACACCATTCTAATAACCTGTTTTTTGTTGAAAACCTGATTAAAAAATGTTGCTTCAGACTTCGTAAGACAAAAAACCACTTTTATAGGCACTTTAGGATTATTCTTGTTGAAGACAGTCAAGGTGATATTGATGATGATGTTGTTGAAGAGAGATTGTTACTTTGAAGAGGTTGCATAGTAAAATACGGAGTAACTCGTACTTACAAAAAATCTGATTCTGGATCCTAGAGGTACTTCAATGGTCCATGTCCTATCTGTATTACCGGATACAATGTCAATATCAACTGATCCAGTTGCCTCACTGGTCTTCGTGTATGTTGTACCATACTGTCCTATAACATGTATACACTTACATTTTACTTAAATGCATAACTGAGACTTCTAAACTGTCAAGGAAATATCAGAAGTATTATGACTAACAAGAAGCAATCAGAGACTGCCATATCGCCTGCCGAAAGAAATACTGATGATACAACAACAGCCAGTTTCATGTGATAACATGTTAAATAGTAAATTACTGGTATCACCAAGTACAGCTTTGTAGAGTTTTCTATGCAAAAACTTAAGCATCAAATAGTATTTGATTTCTAATCCATTTATGTAAAACTTCACATGATAAAAGGAAGTAATTCAATTAAATAGCAAACCAGAGTACATTTCTACTGACATGAACTATAATTCATCGCCACTAACTTATTTTGTTCAAATCTGAAGAATATCCATTAAAGAGTGTTTGATTTCTACACCATACATTGTAAACTGAGTATGGTAAAGGGAGACAAGCTAGAGATAAAATTGCTTGCACTGCACTCCACTTGATATCCATCTTTTCATTTTCTGAAGTAGATTTTTCAGTAAAATTCAGACAAGCGTAATTTTCAATCACCCCGTTTCATTTTATTTTAATTAATGATTACACTCAATGTATATTTATGAATTGGTCTGAGAAATACTCCATGTATTCATAGGTCTGAGAAATACTCCATGTATTCATAGGTCTGTGAAATACTCCATGTATTCATAGGTCTATGGCATACTCCATGTATTTACAGGTCTGTGACAAACTCCGTGTATCTACAGGTCTGTGACATACTCCATGTATCTACAGGTCTGTGACAAACTCTATGTATCTACAGGTCTGTGACAAACTCCATGTATCTACAGGTATATGGCATACTCCGTGAATCTACAGATCTGTGAGTAACTCCATGTATCTACATGTCTATGGCATACTCTATGTATATACAGGTCCGTGATATACTCTTTGTATGTATAGGTCTGTGACATACTCCATGTATGTACAGGTATGTGACATACTCTTTGTATGTATAGGTCTGTGACATACTCTATGTATCTACAGGTCTGTGATATACTCTTTGTATGTATAGGTCTGTGACATACTCCGTGTATGTATAAGTCTGTGACATACTCTTTGTATGTATATGCCTGTGACATACTCCATATATGTATTGGTCTGTGACATACTCTATGTATTCATAAGTCTGTGACATACTCTATGTATGTATAAGTCTGTGACATACTCCATGTATTTATAGGTCTGTGACATACCCTATGTATGTATAGGTCTGTGACATACTCTATGTATTCATAGGTCTGTGACATACTCTATGTATGTATAGGTATGTGACATACTCTATGTATTCATAGGTCTGTGATGTACTCCATGTATGTATAGGTCTGTGACATACTTTTTGTATGTATATGTCTGTGACACACTTTATGTATGTATAGGACTGTGACAAACTATGCGTATTTATAGGTCTGTAACATACACTTTGTATGTATAGGTCTGTGACATACACTTTGTATGTATAGGTCTGCGACATACTCTATGTATGTATAGGTATGTGACATACTCTATGTATTTATAGGTATGTCACATACTCATGTATCTACAGGTCTGTGACATATTCCATCTATCTACAGGTCTGTGACAAACTTCATGTATCTACTTGTCTATGGCATACTCCGTGAATCTACAGATCTGTGAGTTACTCCATGTATCTACAGGACTATGGCATACTCTATGTGTATCTACAGGTCTGTGATATACTCTTTGTATGTATAGGTATGTGGCATACTCCATATATGTATTGGTCTGTGACATACTCTATGTATTGATAAGTCTGTGACATACTCTATGTATGTATAAGTCTGTGACATACTCCATGTATTTATAGGTCTGTGACATACTCTATGTATGTATAGGTATGTGACATACTCTATGTATTCATAGGTCTGTGACATACTCTATGTATGTATAGGTCTGTGACATACTCTATGTATTCATAGGTCTGTGACATACTCTATGTATGTATAGGTATGTGACGTACTCTATGTATGTATAGGTCTGTGACATACTTTTTGTATGTATATGTCTGTGACACACTCTATGTATGTATAGGAATGTGACAAACTATGTGTATTTATAGGTCTGTGACATACACTTTGTATGTATAGGTCTGTGACATACACTTTGTATGTATAGGTCTGTGGCATACTCTATGTATGTATTGGTCTGTGACATACTCTATGTATGTATAGGTATGTGACATACTCTATGTATGTATAGGTGTGTGACATTCTCTATGTATGTATAGGTCTGTGACATACTCATGTATGTATAGGTGTGTGACATTCTCTATGTATGTATAGGTATGTGACATACTCATGTATCTACAGGTCTGTGACATATTCCATCTACCTACAGGTCTGTGACAAACTCCATGTATCTACTTGTCTATGGCATACTCCGTGAATCTACAGATTTGTGAGTTACTCCATGTATCTACAGGTCTATGGCATACTATATTTGTATCTACAGGTCTGTGATATACTCTTTGTATGTATAGGTATGTGACATACTCCATGTATGTATATGTCTGTGACATAATCTATGTATGTATAGATATGTGACTTACTCTATGTATATATAGGTCTGTGACATACTCTATGCATTTACAGGTCTGTGACATACTCTATGTATCTACAGGTCTGTGACACACTTCATGTACAGGTCTATGGCATACTCTTACAGGTTTATGGCATACTCTATGTATATACATGTCTATGGCATACTCCATGTATCTACAGGTCTATGGCATACTCCATGTATCTACATGTCTATGGCATACTCCATGTATCTACAGGTCTATGACATACTCTATGTATCTACAGGTATGTGATATACTCTATGTATGTATAGGTCTGTGACATACTCTATGCATCTACAAGTCAGTGACATACTCTTTGTATGTATAGGTCAGTGACATACTCTTTGTATGTATAGGTCTGTGACATACTCTTTGTATGTATATGTCTGTAACAGACTCTATGTATGTATAGGTATGTGACATACTCTATGTATTTATAGGTCGGTGACATACTCTGTGTATTTATAGGTCTGTGACATACTCTATGTATGTATACGTCTGTGACATACTCTATGTATGTATAGGCAAATGACATACTCAATGTGTGTATAGGTCTGTGACATACTCTATGTATGTATATGTATGTGACATACTCTTTGTATGGATAGGTCTGTGACATAATCTTTGTATGTAAAGGTCTGTGAAATACTTTGTATTTATAGCTCTATGACATACTATATGTATTTATAGGTATGTGACATACTCTTTGTATTTAATAGAGCTGTGACATACTCTTTGTATGTATAGATACTGAATGTATTGTAGCACTCTAGTTATAATAGGATATGCAACATCAGCTTCATTGTGCATGGCATTCAAAAGCATTTCACATATGCAACCCATGCATACATTTTAATTCGGAATGTAAATGCGTACAGTATACTTACTACAATTGTTTTCATCATATTTGTCCTGACAATCAGGATTACCGTCACAAATTTGGCTATTTTTTATACATTTGCTAGCAAGATCACATGACCTATACCCTGAAAAATAAACAGGTCAAAACCCAATATAGTTAGACAACCTCTGTACATTCCCGTTTCATTCAACAATCCAAACAAAATAACCATACAGTAAGACAACATGGAAATTGCACTCTTGAGCTTACCAACTCTCTTGGGATACAACAGCCATTCTCATCCAGTAGGCATATGATATGCAAACAAGGCTGTGATATAGTGCTCACCGAGGCGCATGAAAAATCTGGTATTATGGTCCTGTGATATAGGGTGCAAAATTTCGTTAAAATAAAGATTCTCACAAGATTAGCACAAGTTTTAATTAAAAATTACAATGTATACATATTGGGAAAGTGACCAGGCCCCCTGGCAGCCATGCTTTTAAATGAATCACACAATTTGATGTTTCCAAGGGTGTCACAAACTCTTGCAGTAACAGGGAAAGGACTAAAAGTAGGCGGGGTTCGGGGGGGAGCCCCTTCATTATTATCTTTCATACAAGAAAAGAAGCCAGGAGACGATGCTAAAGTTACTGGGTTATTTTAACGGCTCCAGACTCTTATTGTATTTCATTATCTACAGATAAGAAAAGCCAATATTGGGCCAGTAGTTTTGAAAAGATTTTTTAAGTTGTTACTCTCTATTGCCATGGAATGGAATTTTCTTTGAACAAATTAAAAAGGGACCACATTATGGCACATAAGGGTTATTTCTGTGAAATTTTGTCAGAGTCGGCCTAGTGGTTTAGGAGTAGAAGAAGTTTAAGAATAATGTAGATGTAACAGGCAGATGGACGATGAGCAATCACAATAGTTTGCACAAAAAGGGCCATAACTCTCCTCAATAGTTGGCAGATTGTAACTGAAGTCACACATGATCTATATTCATATGTGCCCATTGTGGACCATAACTCCTCCAAAACTTGACAGAACGTAACTGAAATCATACTTGAAAAAACAAGAAGGCCCATCTACGAAGTTGTGTTTTTTAGGGCTTTAATTAGATTCTGAAGATATGTTGGTACGCGCACCCACGTAAAAATTCCAAGATATTTTGATAACTCTCAATGCCTTGTTACACAAAGAGCGTTGCACACTCAAGGAAATGCAAAGCTTAATTGGCTTGCTTAACTTTGCATGCAGAGCTATTTTGCCCAGTCGCCCCTTTTTAGACGACTGATTGACGCAATCTGCGGCTTGTCAAAAGCCCATCACCACCTCAGAATCAATAAGGGCATGAAAAATGACATGCTCATGTGAAAAATGTTTTTTAAAAGTTTCAATGGAATTAAAAAAATTCATGACAGGTTTTGGTCTACCAGTGAAGATGTTCAGCTCTTCACTGATAGTGCTCGAGGTGAAGGTCTGGGTTTTGGTATTTTCTTCGCAGGAAAATGGGCTTGTGAAAAGTGGCCCCACGAGTGGCACTCAGCCGGTTATACTGAAGACATTACCGTGTTGGAATTGTTCCCAATTGTGGTGGCTTTGTTTATGTGGGGAGATAGTTTAAGGAATAAGAAGTTGAAATTTAGGTGCGATAATCTATCAGTCTATCACATTCTTAGCAAAATGTCCTCCAAATCAGAGTTGGTCATGGTCTTGTTGAGAAGTCTTACATTGAAATGCCTACAGTCAAACATTGTCGTAAAGGCCGAGCACGTTAGTGGCAGAAAGAATTCAATAACTGACAATTTATCTCCTTTTCAGATGACACGTTTTCATACATTAGCACCGGCAGCAGACCCAAAGCCTTGCACAGTTCCAAACCAACTATGGGGAATATTCGATAAGGAGCTATTAGCCTATTACATTCTAGTATTTCAGTTAACACTAAATTGGCATACCAGGCAGCTTTCAACACGTTCAGGCAAACTTATGCTATTCCCTCATACTGGCCAGTACCAAGTAAACAAGTTATACTTTATATCGCTTACTGCTTTAAGAAGAACTATGCCACATCCACTATCATTTTGTACATAGCAGGCATTAGCTTTATTCACAAAGTTAATGGACATCCAGACACATCTGATAACTTTAGAATTCAAAAAATGATAGTAGGATGCAAACATACTAGAAAAAGGCAAGACTGTAGAGCTCCTATTTCAAAACATATGCTAATCAATATAATCATGTCACTTGAGCATGTATGCGCTTCAAACTAAATACGAATGTAAATCAACTAGGCTTCACACCCAATGACAGACACCATCTGGTCCCTGGGGCTTGGATTTTTCGGTTTAGTCCTTAATTTCCTCATGACAATTTGTTAAATTGATGATCAGAGGAAGATTTACTTTATCCACTAAGGTCTAATTTTGCCATACCTACAAAGTAGAATATCATCTACTAGAAATCATTTGACGAGCTATTTATTTTACAAACTATTACTCTTCAACTTATTTTGTGAACTATTCAATTAACAATGCAAACAAATGTACAAATTCTATGAAATATCTGATATTGTGACACACATCATGAGAATGGTGAATTTGCAAAATTCACAACAATTATACCTTTGCAAGTAAATAGTAATCTACAGTACCTTGCAGACAAGCCCGGTGCTTGCAAACAAAAGGCAAAGGCTGGTTTGAATCGACAATTGTGAGCATTTCCTCATGACTAACAGCAATTCCACCACCAGCAGAATAATCAGGTTGATTAAGTCCCCAACCAGGTAGAAATTCCAATGAAACCCCTGTGTCTGAAAGAGTAGGTGGATCATCTTTCCACTGTACATAACCTGAAAGTGACAAGATCATTTTGTGCCATCAAGTAATGCTGCAATTTACCATCTTGTAAATGATTAGAATTTTAAAATATAATAACATTTCTTCGAACAGATTAAGTTGTTAAGTTTGCTCTGACAATGCCCTTCTACAAATAAAAGAATGTATACAATCAAACAATCACAAACAACCATTTAGAAAATAACATTCATGTATGTTCTACTGACGGTTGTATGAAGACACTTTCAAACAAATAGGGGAGTCATGATATGCCAGAAGCATACTACATTATACATGCAATATATTAGCAACTTATTGAAATATGTACCACAATATATTGTTTCGTTAACCATAGATATGACAGCAGATGATTCTGACTTGAACAATGTTATTCAATTGCAATCTCTTCAAATGAGTTGCAAGTAATATACAGGCAAAAGTTAAAACAAAACATTAATCTCATTTCAGTTTTTGCTAACGCCTAAACATGAGATTTTCATGACTGGTACTGGAAAGAAAGAAACAAGCTATAAATCTTCCGAGTTGTCATTTTCATTTCAGTTTTTTACTAATGCATCGATCGATTGATGAATTGTCTCATCCCTAATAAGTAACATTCATTTATTTGAACCAACATACCAAACCAAATCTTCTTGGGCCAATGGTGGCTAACAAACTCAAAATATTCTAGTTCATTCTCGGAATAATAAAGCCAGCCGCCTTGACTGAAAATATATGAAAAACAGTAAGTGAACAAATGAACAAGCACATATGAAGGTTATATACAGAGAAAACTCATTGACATTTCAATGAATTTTAAAATCAAATCCATGGAATCAAGCCTTAACAATTTTCATTACTTTCAACTACATTAAGACCAAATACTTGTGTCTAACATGACTGAAATGTCTGCTTTGTTATAGCTATTTTGATGATTGTTATAGAGTAATCTGTACAGAGTCCAAGGTCATAAAACAGTCTCAATACTCAAAACTCATCTCCACTCTCAATTCACTTCAGTCAAACATTAAGTACTGGATTATTCCAAGTAATAGTATGGCAGAAAAAAACTGAATTATATCATGAGAACATTTAAACACAAAAATTGGATTTAATTTTGGAATTCAATCAATAGCTAAATAACCTCAGACTCTTAAGAATTTAGTTTACCTTGAGTATTTTGATCTTCTACATTTAAAGAAATATTTATTATACACTGATATATAGTGGAAGATACAAGTAAATGTAGTAATATCTATAATTATATCTTAAACAAGACGACCAAGATAGCCTTGGATTGCTCACCCGAGTATCACTGCTCAATACGGCCTGATGAAAAACATTAATATCGTAATTATATCTGGTGTCTACAAAACCAATGTAAACATTCTGCTAAAAGTTCATGAAGTTCTGATTAAAAGGGCGGCATCTATTATGTTAACAAGGTTAATCTAAGATTTGACTAAGTGACCAAGTTTTAGACATCAAGTGACCCAGTTTAAAACTTTGCCTGGACATCAAAGATACAAACATTCTGACATATATTTCATAGGTACAAGCGTTCTGAAGTTCTAAAGTTTCATGAAGATCTGATTGCAAATGGTTTCACAAGGTTTTTTTCGTAGATTTGACCTAATAACTTAGTTATTCTAACCACATGACCCAGGTTCAATATTGGCTTAAACTTTATAGAAACAAACATTATGACATACTTTACTAATTAAAAGTGTGTCCTCTGTTGTGATAACAATGTTTTTCTGAGATTTGACCTAGTGACCTAGTTTTTGTTCCCCATGACCTACTTAGAACTTGTTGTAGATTATATAAACAGAAACAAAGTTTCATGAAGTTCAGATTAAAAATGCGGCCTGTAGTTTGTTAACAAGCTTAATATTGACGACACACAATGGACGACAGACACAGATCGATCACAATAGCTCACCATGAGCACTTTGTGCCCATGTAAACTAAAATGTACAATTATATAGTCACAAAAACGCGGTCTGTAAACCACTTAAAAGCTTACCGCATGCAAGCATATGATGCTTCTTCAAGGTTTAGAGGGTACTCCTCATATTTGTAGCAGTTTGCCTTAAAAATACTCCAACCTACAAATATGTATATATTAAACATTGAAGTTATCAAGTTTTTACGTGTATGATAAATCGGGTTTTTCATAATATGTCAACAGTAAAGGCATTATGAAGTGATAAAACGTAATTTTTTATCAGTATGCACATGTAGTTATAATTTTTCATTATATTGGGAAGGTATATATACACAAACATACACTGTCTATGGTATACTCATGTGCTGTGGTTTTTGTTGGGTGCTAATGCTGCCTTGTGAGTGTACCTACTTGGTTCTTTTTATACATCTAGTATGTTAAAACCAGTACCGTTTGAGAGTTTGGCACAAAGAGAACAGCAGTAGAAAAGGTTGAAAATGTATTGGTTTTTTTTGGATTTAAAGATTTTACAAGAACATGTAGTAAAAGTCATATAACAAAACATGACGGTTTATGATTGCCCTTTACCACTCATCCAAACACCTGGTAAACTTTATAACTTGGTGTAACTTAATAATGGCATTCATTTTAAGAATGTTTATGAACATTAAGTTCACCATTTCGATAATGGGTCCAGGTCCAGTGTGACTGGGAATATTTGCATTGCATCTGTCTAAAATGGGAAAGGATTCAGGTAAATCTAATGTTAACAGATTACCTTTTTCTCAAAATAAATTTATTTAAGTATTCTTCATAACTTGATAGTACTTTTTTCGACGGTCAATCCTCCACATTTCATCGTGTATCTATGATGCAATCATAATAATAATCAATGCTGAATATCCATTTAAAGGCCAAGCTATGTATCAGGTTTGGATTGGGAAAAAACATACTAATTTTGATTGGAAAAATAAAGAAAAAAGCCCTAAAGTATAAAATGAGACTTCAGAAGCTAATATTTCAACTGGTGACCAAATGTTTTACCCGCATGATCAGGTTTTGAACTCACTTTACATGAAGAAAATCATTCTGACCTTGTTTCATGTAAAGCATGCATAAAATAAGGCACCAGGACAGTTTGGAATGTTTATCTATGAATTAATCATAGGATTTATTATCTAAGATGATCCAGATTCTAAAATAATGCACCAGGAGAGTTCAGAATGTTTATCTATGATTTAATCATAGGATTTATTATCCAAGATGACCCAGATTCAACTTTTTAAAGATATATTTTACTCATTTTTTGTTCATTTGTTTACCTAATAAACATGGAAAAATATACTTTATCTAGTTAAAACTTCAATAAATATACATTATCACAGAATACATTTATAATGTTTTTCTCTGTATTTGTCGAAAAAAACGTTTGTATTACATGTATCATGAAATTAAAAAAACTCCCTTTTTTTAACAATGGGTGATTCTTTTAAACGGTTAAACATGGCAATGGTTCATATTAATAATGTTTTAGACTATGTAACAACAATACTAGATGAAGCCCATTATAAAAAATTACGTTCAGATGAGCCATATACATCTTTAAGTGTAACATACCCACTAACTTTCATGAGGATAGGGTAGAAGAAGTGGTCTCTACAGTATTTACAAATATTACCAGGCAAATCTCATTATTATGACATACTGGTATTCTGCAACTTATGATATATAAATGCTTTTGCTACTTGAATTTTGTTTATGACATTAAAATGCAAATCATGAACACGCTGAAGTGTGGCTCTCTGTCCATACAATAATAACATACTCGAATGTTTAATCTATATTCTGCATGAATAATTCTGTTCATACAGCATTATCAAGAAGTGATTTATGTTTATGTTTATAGTCTGCCATTAGCGTACCCCTGTGTATTCCTAAACGTACAATAGTAATGTAAGCTTTAAAATGAGACTTTAACAAGTTTTTGTTCAACTAAAAATGGAATAATGGCACAGCACATATTGAATATGTAATGTGAATGTTTGCATTCTGTCAAGGACATTTCAATTAAATAGTTCATGTATTGGCATAAACATGGATATCATTGCAGATATGTGTACTGTTGGAAGGTGTTTAAAGATAAAGTAGACGTAATCTACACATAAAACTTACCATCCTCACATTCGAATGTCAAATCTCGCAATGTTTCCGTACTTGGAATGGGGCCATTATTAACAGTGACCTAAAATGAAGAAGAACATAAAACAGGATTTCTTTTAAACAGATAAAAAGGGTTCTTCGATCAAGTGTTGTATCTTCAAACATTACATGTTTTCAAAGCAACAAAATAGACGTCCTTAGATGTTTTTTCTTCGGTTGTAGTCATGTTGATCTGTGCATGTATGGCAATTTTGCACTATCACTATAGGAACCATGAGATTCCTTACAATATAGTGACAGCTGATGCAGGCAGTAACTGTACAGAAAATAGCAAGTGAACAAACAGTGAACAAAAAAAGTGAAGGGATGAATATGTAGTGCACAACAACATGAAGTATGCTACAAGTAAAAGACAAACAGTTTTCTGCATAAAAACATTAGAAAAAATATAACATATATTATACAGCCAAATCAGCTCATATTCAAAGATTTCCATACCAGCTCTCGGGGTATAAGACAGGGAAAACATGACTTTTGACAGCACTCTGAAATGCCAGTTATTTACTTCACATAAAATACTTCCCAATTATTATACCTCACATGACTTTGCCTTGTTAAAGTTCCATATACTCAGTATGAGTCATTCCGTACTATTACACTGACAGTAAGTTTTTCACCGGTTGATAGTATACTATTACATTGCTAAAAATAGACAGTTCTGGTTTCCCAAGTTCATGATGGTAGATGCTGATTGAAATGCGTTGTAAATCAGTAACTTCCGGCATTTGCAACTATTCCAAACGACAAAATGATGACAACTGAAAACAAACAGTTTGTTTCCATTTCGGAGACAGATTTTTTCATTTATATTGTGTTCCATTCAATAAAATAGATATCAGAAGGCTTCCCTGAGCGTGACGGTACATAGTGTTAACATTCGAGAAAATGTCATTACCCGAGACGAATTTCCCTCATGTTGACAATATGTACTGTCAGGAAGTCATCTGATATTTATATGTTATTACATAAATATATTTTCATAAATTAACATATGTAAATTTCCCTCCATCTTGAAAAGCGGAGATGAGGTGTAGAGTTGGTTACTGGGGACTGGACATTGCAGGCAGCAGATTATATTATTATGGGAAACATTTGTCTCAATATTTTCAAACTTTCAACTATCCTTAAATTACCAAGAATAGAGAGGAAATAATAAAATCATTATACCAGTATTATAACACTGCATTTTGTCATCATCCTAGCAAAATCCACTTTAGCAAGCAGAAAAGGATACTGATTAAATCTGATCAAGTGGAAAAATGTTTAGTATGATCTCTGAGTATGATAACAATAAAGTCATGTTTTGAGGAACACGAAAAATTGGTCAATATCGCTACCGGGATTCGAATAAATCGCATTTTTGCAAAACACATGTTGATTGTGTTATTTAACATCTTAATGAAGTTCCATCCAATGGAAAATTTTAACCAGTACTGTGACATGTTTCTGACATAATGTAGTTTCTTTAAATTAATGATGTGAAAGCACGGGCATTACATTATACTGTTATGGGAGGATGAGACATGTCCAGGAACGAAGGAGGAGTGACACTACCACATTCCTCTAACATGAACATACAGCCAAAGGTTTTAAGTGAATGACAATGTGAATCAAAGTTTGAGTAAATATGTAACCCATTATAACACATCACAGACACTGCAGAAGAATGAATTAACACAATAAAAGGCACATTCTCATAAGACATCAAAATTGGGTCAGTAGTTTTGACAAGTTCTTTGAAGTTTCCATTATATACATATAGAAACAGAGGACTTCAAATAATTTGAACAATCTTGGGAAAGTGTGACCCAAGGAATATTTGGGTGAAGTTATATCAACACTGGAATAGTAGTTTTTGACAAAAAGTATTTTTTTCACCATTGGCAAGCAGAGTTCTGCTTGGAAGGGGATTCTTGAACAAATTCGAAAGGGGACCTAGAGTTTTCCCTAGGATTTTTCAGATATGGGTCTTTTGATTGCCCAAGTAGAACGTGTTAAAAACTAGGGCACTGAAGAGGTCGAGATACGGTGTGCGTTACTTAATATTCAAGGACTTGTAAACAAACGGACAAATAAATTGCATTCTTTAGAACTACAGAATGTGTGTTCAAAATCATGATATCATATTATTAACAGAGACATGGACAAATGACTTCTCAGATATTGCCGTAGAATAATTTTGACTATTTTATGTTGAATAGAACTGAGAGGAAAGCATCAACTAAACGTTCATCCGGAGGGTTGATTGTATATGTGAAAAAGTATTTTGTTAGCCCTGGAACTCTAGATTTTAAAAGTCAGGATGATATAATTTGTGTAAAAATTGAAGGTAAATTATTGTGATTGAAAGATGATTTTTTTGTATGTCTTTGTTATGTGATACTTGAAAACAGTTGTCGACAGAATATGATAGAATCACATACTTTTGATAGATTAATGGATTTCATTACTATGTTAGATTGGTGTTAATTTAGTTTTGTGTGGTGATATGAATGCGCACACTTCTGATTTGCCTGATTTTGTATCTAATAATGACACTTTACATATGGATGTTTTACCCAATGTTTATATTTCTGATGTAAATATGACTCGATGTTCGTATAGGTCGTATCAATAATTATGGGCTTACGTTGTTAGATTTATGTAAATGTAAATAAACAGGTATGCGTATTTTAAATGGTCGTTGTGATAGAGATGAACAAGGCCGTTTCACACATGTTGGTAAAAGAGGTTCGAGTGTTGTAGATTATGTCATAACAACACAGAATGTATTTCAATCCGTGTATGTTCAGTGTACATTATCCTAATATCATGCCTGATCATTCTTTAATTGATTTTTCACTTGTATTTGATAAACCACGTGATAGTAAATGTACTGGTTATGATAAACAGGAGACAACATCAATCAATTATAAATATGTATGAAACAGTGATAGAAAACATGTATTTATCGAAGAGTTGTCTTTGGACTCGACTTTAAATAAATTTAATGTATTTAACCAAAATGTTACAAAGGCGAATACTATCGCTGATATTGATTTCTGTATTAACGAACTGTCAAATAGTGTAGATAATGTAGCCTCAGCAGGTTTCAAAAAGAAACTGTTCAAGCCAGAAGAAAACAAATATCAAACTAATAATTTTAATAAGTGGTTCACTGCTTTAATTATGTGTACAGAAATTATAAAACTGCAGAAAATAGATATAATATGGTTAAAGCCATGTCGAGTTATAAATCGAATATTCGGAAATGTAAATTTGAGTATGATAAACAAGAAACATGCAAACTAACTGCAGCTAGACATTTAAAATGCTAAGTTATATTGGAATATGTTAAATCAATCTGCTGGAAAAAACAACAAGCTAATATCTCCGCAGATGTATTTCAGCAATACTTTAAAAGAGTCAACAATTCGGTGATCATTTGTTTTAATTCGGATCATTATGTGCTATATTTTCTAGAGAGGTACGAACAAAATGAATGTTCGAAGAATTGAATATGCCGATTGGTAAGGAAGCATTATGGAAAGCAATTAGTCAACTTAACTCAAGTAAAAGTAGAGGGGCTAGACATGTATATTAATTAGTTTTTTATTCATGGAAAACATATTATGTCAACTTTTTTACATGCTGTAAAATACAGCAGTAACAAGGACGTAAAATTTAAAACAAATGAAATTTTCGACAATATTTGACTGCCTGCCGTCGGCGTATACAAATTCCGTCGGGATAACAAAACATACATTTCTTTTTGCCAAAAAAATTTTAACTTGGAATCACACACATATTAATGATCTGACGATAAATCATATACAGCAGTAGAACATTTCTATCACCCCTCTGTGATGTTTTCATTTCGTGTAATTTTCAAATATATGTATTCTGAATTTATCGCAACTTTGAAATCTCGCTGTCGGCGGAATAATTCTGTGCCGTGGATGTTATTTGCATTAAAGATAATTTTGAAATGTCTGCAAACTGGCTGGGTATACGCTGTAATATTCAGATTAATGTTACGTTCGATACGTGTAAGATACAGCAGTATACAGGATGTAAAATTTGAGAAAATTACAAGAGTTTGGCTATGTATGACTGCCCGTCGTCGGCGTATTCAAGTTCCGTCGGGGTAACATAACACACATTGCTTCCTCGGGTGAATCCTTTACATGAAACGTACGTTTTAACTAAAATACTGTATTAACTTATGGCAGTACTAGCAGTAATACTATGTTCCTGCTGTTACTGATGTTACTGCTGAAGCTATAGCAGTAATAATTGTAAGATTTCCGGACTTTAGATTCTCTAAAACATGTTGTCGAAATACAGTTAGGTTATTGCTAATGTGCAGTCATATGCCTATTGTGTAATGTTTTACTAGTAGTAAAAGGCATTAATACCCTTAAATGTTATTGCTAGCTCCAGTACACACCTCTCACGCATATCCCTCTTGTTGTTTATATGTTTATAGTATCAACAATGCATCTGAATCTGACCATTCTCTTACTGCTACCAATATTATTTGCATTGATGCTTATTACTGCTAGTATTATTGATTTACAGCAGTAATACTGCTACCTCTTCCAGCAGTAATACTGCTGTTACTGCTATTACTGCTAACTTCACATCGGTCTTGTTTTACGTCAACAAATTGGTTACGAACCAGAACGAGGCGGATTTCCCAGGGCACGAATCTAATGAGAAAGCTTCCAGACGATCCAGATCACTAAATTAGGCACATGTTTCATTGCAAAACATAAACTAATGCAAACTCCATGCAGCGGTTAACTTCCCTTGCAGTTCAGCAATAACTCCGATAACTACAAGGGGAGATCACTGCGTAGGAGAATGAAACAAATGTTGCTTCAGACTTTGTAATGGTTTACATTAATGGTTTTGCAGTTTAAAAAATTAAAAATATGTAAGTAAAATGTGTACTGAATGAACTTGCAATGACTTTTCTGCTTATGGGCACGAATCTACGAGAAAACGGCATATACAAAACAGTGAAAATATCATTTGATATTTCTCACTGTTCCGATTTTTGTGACAATTTTTTACCCCATTGGTAACCCCAAAAAGGAAATCATTATGTAGACACTAAATTGAATTGCCTCCCTTTGTATTGAAATGAGAATAAATCACAAAATTACCTCCCCTTTATACATGTACTAGAAAACCATGACGTCATCATCCGGTATATTTGTTGACATTTCGAAGAAAGATGCGGTTGTTTTCCGCTTGTATTTAACATAATTTTGAACAAATGAATGTTCGTTATATATATTTATTTACATAGCGATATCTTGCCATGCGGGTATTTTGATTTACGTGCCTGTTCCGTCTAAAAATCTAAAGACGCCGGGATACTTGATTTTTCGTCTGCAAGTTCAAAATTAACGATATAGTTAACATTGAACAGCTATTTTCATGGAAACGTCAATTTCAACCGCACGGAATCTAGATCAATGGGACTCTCCCAAATGGTCAACAGTTCGAATGTACAAAACCTGGGGCAATCTGATGAAGCGTAGCCACGCGAATAAACCCCCTCGCCAGACCATTCAAGAGAGTTGTGACATCTCTGACAGTTACAGATATTCATGTGTAAAACTCGTCCGTTACTACAGACTGTTTTAAAGCGTTCTCCAAATTTCAAAGTTCTTTGTTAACAAGTTAATTCCATATGTTTCACGTGTTGTCACTTTCATACCAAACATGGCGTCGCGCTTCGATCAATTATCGATGAACATATGAAAATTGCTACGCCATAATTTGTAAATAATTCTAAAAAATATTTTTTGTTTATAATTTCATGTGAAAAAATGATTTGATTGTCACAATATTTCTCATCAAATTGTTTTTTATCGATTTTTCATTGCTGTGTTCTTGAATAAATTGGTAAAAGTTCGCACTATTTTGTCAGCAGTTGGTGAAAAATCGATATGGTGTTATTCGGCCATGGAGAGGCACCGCACAGGATAGTAAATGAGACGCTCGAGTAGTTAATGGTTAGAATAATGTTTAATTCTTAATAAAAAAATTCGATCTTCCATCGAAATCAACAAATATCCTCTATATATATATTAGGGATGTCAATAATCGGTTATTTTGCTAACCGGTTAACCGTTTCATCTTCCGAACGGTTAACAGGTTAACTGAACATACAATTCGATACGTGTTTCGTATTTTGCCGTGTATATATTTACCATGACACCGGTAAACTATACCTATATTTTGACGTTAGTTCTAATTCGGATAGTATTTTATTTCTGCTAAGTACTGAACATAAATCATGAATACAAAAAAACATCAATAATTTCCATAATTTCAAACATATAATATGAGTTGTCCGGCTGTCATTTGAAACAAACGACAATTAAATGACCCTTTCATTACATATTTGTAGCAAATGCATACATGTCAAACCGTTAGTTGCAGATCATCGATTTGGCTCCTTACGTCGCAGTTTCACACATTTCAGGGACAAAGTCTAGTTTCTTTAACGTGATAACCACACAATTATCCTGTTAATTAAGTAGTAAACTGATGGCAGAAATATGCCACCATAGTTTATGAATCGCACACACATGGCGATATACATCATCATAATAGGTATTGCCTAGCGGTCATTGCGCTTAACACGCAATACAATATTACTTTATTATACCTCACGTGACTGTTTTCCCTATACATTGCATATAAACCTCAGCGGGCGACATTTTTAACTGTCACCCTGCAATGTCGCCCGCTGAAATTAAAAATACTAAATTTAAGTTATTAGCTTTATTTTTATTTTGTTCGGTATAATAAAATAAATATTGACTGCCTTGAGGGTGACAGTGCATCTCGTCAACCCTCGACAAACACTGTCGACCTCGGCTAAAGCCTCGGTCGACAGTGTTGCCTCGGGTTGACAAGATGCACTGTCACCCTCAAGGCAGTCAATATTTATATAGTATTACATATTATTCTGGCATAGACTAAAATGCTACATGTATACTGCCCACCTTTTATACCCGGCTGCAATCTGGTGCAAAATTCTCATTTACAAGTAGGTATATAGAAAAATATTTTCATAAAAAATCTAATGATTCAGGAAGTATTTGTGTAAACCACACGCCTTTTTTCTGTTTAAATACTTCATATCGGTTTATTTATTTTACGCGGTTTGCATTGCTGTCAAACATTACACCATAGTCACGACTTTTTCTCTTAATGACATAGTTAAAATGAAAATGAAAAAAAAAATTCAAAAGATTGCTTTACGGGTATAGAATGTTTCACATTCTATGTAAAGTAATGTTTATATAAATTGGGCGAGTCTGGGGTAGGTACGGGCAACATTCTTTAGACGATGCAATTTTGGGTTGTTGTTTTGCCCTATAAAGGTAAGATTGGTTGTAAATTTTTACTACGTGACAATTGATAATGTTGATGTAGACAGGTTGTTGCTAAAGAGACGACCGCTGTTGAGAGCTTGCACGTACTTGTTGAAACCGGGAATCTCTATATGATATCCATTCGAATGTGTAGGCGGAGAGAAATATGGGGGTTAGGTTATGGTTAGGCTATTAGGTTTAGAAAAATTTAAACTAATTTATTTTACATCAATTGTGAAACAAGTTCTTACACCTTATACTTATCAAACTCGATGACTACTTCCTGGCTGCCAACCAGTAGTCGTGTCAAATTAAGGGATTGTGATCAAACCCCGTTCATCGCGGGACTCGAACTCACGACCGTCGGATCAGGAGTGACAGCCAATATATCGCATTCCAATTAACAATGAATTTCGTAACAATCCATATTTGGGACATTCTATATGTATCAAATATTGACCGTTGCATTTTTTATCGGGAATTATTTAATATTTATAACATGATATACTTTAGATAGACATATCTTCTTGGTGTTGCATTGTAGTTTAAGATGAATCCCATTGCATTGAATCACGTTTATTTCTAAGTATGCGAATAAACATATTTGTTCTAGAAGTGGTTTACTCGTTATATTATTTTTGATAATTCCTCTTACATAAGCAAAATATAAATTAAAATAATAATAAATTTACCTGTTTTGCCCCTTCGAGCAAACAGATGAACACGAGTATTTCCGAAAGTTTCATATTTCCATACTTCCTAAAGCCCGACTTAATCTACAACTAAATGGATCTATTCGAGGTAGTGGTATATGAAACAATATCGGGTACCGCCATGTAAACTCGGTGTTTTCATTCAAATCACCCGTAATAAAATTTAAATTTTCGTGACATCAGGCTCGCATTGTATATCGTGGGTTTTGGTGAAAGAAGATCGTTATGACCGTAATCCCGCTCAAAATTGTAGGTCATTTGTTTAGCAAATGTGCATTAAGTTCTAAAGAGATATTTGGAAACAACAAGTAATAGTGCAATACAGCGGGTGAAAAACTAGTGTAAATGCGAGCTTCATTGTTTGTAAAACCATATTTTAGATTCATTATACGCAAATAAGTTTAGGTTTCTTTCTAACTATCAGTCTGCAAATAAAGAAAGACTGTTTGTGAATGGTGTGTTTTTTAAAGACATAACAGTCCGAAACATATTTAACATAATATCACAGGAGATCAGGAGTCAATAAACGCTGTCCATGGTTTAAATGAAGCCATAGATAAACGAATAATGCTCCCACACTTGAGAGTTTATGGGCAAAAATAACCTCATGAGAAGAATAGAAACATAAAGCGCGTTTTGATTATCGAAACATTAAAGATAATTCCAGTTTCAAATATCCCCAGTGTGTGCAAACTTATACATGACACAGTGTTTAGGACATGGAACCGTAGGCTAGAGGTATATTGGTCTAGGAATAGAGCGCCTTACCCCTAACGCAAGTTTCATAAAATATTGTGCATGATTTAATTACTTGTGTTGTGTATTCAACTAAACGGAGTCTATTGTTATATATAAGCATTGTCGCTTTGGTAAAGTTTTCAAAGCGATTAATATTTCGTTTAAGTAAACTCGTAATATTACACTTTTGTGTTTTTGCAACTATTTGAAATTTTAGTCAAGTCGATATTAAATTACGGATGTTATGTGTGGAGATTCACTAGATCTAAAGACGTGGAAACAGGTGTGCAATTTGCAATGTAATGGCGCACTGTAGTTATATGAGTTTAACGAATTTAAATGAATAATGCGGTGGTGTGTGATGAACTAAGAAGTTATCCACGAGATGTAAATGGACTCTGATTTATGCAGATTTTTAAACATTGATTGAAGTTGCTGATGTTAAAACTATTTTGAAATGTTTATACAGGTACACACATGGTTTTAATAATATAATTGCAATACCCCTGAACATTTTGACTCAAAATCGGTTATTCTAGTCTTTGAGCGAAGGAGTGTAGATTGTTTTTCAATGGCTTTCAGATATTGAAAACAATAAATTAAACAAGTTCTAGACATGCGTACTAAAATATCGACTTTGAATGCTAACTTCATATAGAATTACATGTATAAATGTAAATGTTATAAAAAATGACACACCCCAGAGTAGTTTGTGTGTTAGGGCAGAGACAGACACCAAAGACATGAACGATTAAAAACTTCAGATATTTCCAGGGTTCAATAAAAACCTTGGTAGGCTCAGATTCAGGGGCGCGATGTCTGTGGACAAGATGGAATGAATACGGACCGGTGGGAAGTTAGCAGTAATAGCAGTAATACTGTTGGTACCGCTGGAAGAGGTAGCAGTATTACTGCTACTACTGCTGTAAATAAATGATAATGGCAATTTGCTAATGTGCAGTTACAGGCCTATTTTGTAATGTTATTACTAGTAGTAAAAGGCAGTATTACCATTCAATATTATTACTAGCAGCAGTATACCCCTCTCACTCATATCCCGTTTATTGCTTGTAGTATCAACAATGAACCTCAATCTGACCATGATCTTACTGCTAGCAATATTATCTGCATTGATATTTATAACTGCTATTATCATTGATTTACAGCAGTGATACTACTACCTCTTCCAGCAGAATGACTGCTATTACTGCTAAATTCACATCGGTTGAATACGGAAGGATATAGGTTAACCCCTCTCTGAGTAGCCAGCACCTGGAAAAATGAAATATTTGTGTTTAGTTTAATGACAATGAAAGCAATATGAGTATAAATTTTAATTAATACAGAAAAATGGAAAGTATGCACATTTACATTATGCTATGGATATGCTGTGTGTTCGTTCTATGGCTTGATACTTTGTCCAGTTATATTGACCAACTGAATTATGAATTTTCGCATTTTCGCCAAGTCATGAATTTCACGAAAATAAATGTTCGCCTCTTTTAGACTAATGAAATTCGATTGTAAACGTAAGAAGCCCATTGTTGCCCAATAATAAAGTGTTTAATAGTCCAGAGTGTCGAGTCGTTCTAAACAGGTGTGTACGTTGTAGGTCGGCCTGACATAGACAAAGTAATACTCAGCATTTTCGCAATGGGCTTAACATGACTGTGCCTGTGGTTGTTGTGAAGTTCCTACGAAATAAGCCTCTTTGCGATGTTCTGGTCACATGCATACGGGCGGGGCGGCCTATGTGTGCTCTACGGGTTATCTGCTTATTCTTACGATTATTTTGCTAATGGATCGCATGAACCAGTACTTACAATTGCGGACACAGCACGGGCGGGTGCTGGTCCCATACGGGACCTGGTGTGATCCTGACGCACGAGTGTATGTACGGGTTCTTGTGCGCCCTTAGGGATCCATAAGTCTTCCAGAAATCGTGCGATTACCGTCGAGTTTTCAGCGTTTTGACCCTTACATGGCCTGTAAACAGCGCGGATGCTTCATGTGACGGATGCATAAGGTAATAGAAAATAGTGTAAAATAATTTGAATAAAGCAACTACTAGCAACGGTAATATAATCATCTGCAGAAAATCACCAAACCTACTGATAAATTGATGCTGTGTTTTTAGCAAGGGGCTCGTCAGAGCCAATTGCTATAGTAGGCGAAATCCGCGGACACTCATCGGATAAACTCTTACTTTCTGAACCGCCAAAGCTACATACTCCTGAAGAAAGACGTCCCTGTCTAACAAAGAAATAGCGGTAAGTATGTGCGATATCAGCTGGAAACGGATTTGAACTGACATCACCGACGCATTAGAAAGAGCCCCTTTGTTATTTAAATATTGCAATTACAGAACAAAAAAATGTATATATCAACACGGACTATGATAATGTTTATATGTCCGTGATATCAATACACCGCAGTCGCAGGAATTTATCACATGACTTGATCATTTACTTATCAGGCGTGAATCACACGTGAAGTGCTTATGAAATCCCGGAATATTACGATAGTACAAGATATTGTACACTAGGCCAGGGCTAGTACATACCGGGTTATGAATCGGACAGTGCACAGTAGTTTATCATGCCTCGGATGATCACGTGACTCACTACACATCGGGTGCCATTTGCAAATTAATGTTTTATTATAGCGAAGACAAAATGTAAAATCAACTAATTAAAACGCATTCTTTTGCAACATTATTGATTTTGATTTTTCTGGATGAGGTATGTATTGCTTCGTTGATATGTATATATTTAAGACCTCGCTATGCGTAATTAATTCCTAACTAACGATTCGAAGTTGAGCGACCAGACTTGTGAAAAACAATGGACGACGGTCAATTTTCTTTTATGTAGTATTTTGTAAGTGTTATAATGGTATAATTAAGCAATTAAAACGGTTCAATTACTAGAAAACACAAATATCATATTTAATTGTGTGCATTGCACTAGGTCATAAGTGCTCAAATTGTCCAGATATTTAGAAAGAATCAGTGAATTTTGCCAATTTTCGCGTAATGCGAAAAAATGGCTTCCGATTTGAAAATTACGTCCATGATTATGTGATTTTATGCAAAATTAAATAAAGACAGTTTGGTGCACTGCAGGTAACAGAAATCGTGTAATAGTACTTTTAAGTGTTTTTTTTATTTGTCTGAAAACTGATATTTTTTCTTTTGAAAGTTCACTGTATTTGTCAATTGGGATTTGATTAGTTCAGTCTTTGAATAGTTATTGTAGGCTGTAATAATGTTTTATTGCAAATATTGGTACATAACTGAAGTTAAGCATAATTATGGACATGAAATGAGTGATTATTCACATTTAAAATATCTTTTGTTATAAACTACAAGTTAAGTTTAACAAAAATGCTGTTATATAAACAGTCAGATTTTCATATCTGTATTTTTTTACCTTCCATGCCAAAGTTCTACCAATGGAGCTATTAGATCAATTCATAGGAATATAAATTTTAATAAAAAATATGAAAATGCATGATTTTTTCCCGCCATTAAGGCTCATTGCTTGTTATTTATTGAACATGATTACCTTGGGATTTTTTTTTCTTCAGAGAATATGAATTTAGACAAGCCATACCGATACTTAATAAATAAATATAAAAGAATACACACGTTTGTTGTCAATGCATTAAATGCTGCAAAGGAAAGTACCTTTTTTATTGTAGCAGACTTCAATGGAAGACTCTCGTATCGACCTCAATGGATTAGTCATGGCAGTTGAAAGAAAGTAAATGGTGTGGTTTCACATGCAGACACATGGCTGCAATCTCTATTTGGGGTACTGGGAAAGCCCTGGACAGGGAAATTTTGGGTTTTCTATTACAATACATATTAATTTTATATTGAAGGTTGACTAATAAAATGACAACTTGCAACTCATAAGCATTGTAAGCATGAAAACGGGATTTTTTCGGAACATCTCGAGCAATTTACTTAATCAATGTGATTGAAAAATGTCAAACAACAATTAAAGATCGATCGAATGTAATTGCTCACACAAACATCGTATTAAATTACGAAGTTGTATAAAGGCTTGGAATTCATATAGAAACGATTATAATTCTCACAAAATGATATGACAAATTTTAGGTTCGGACACATCTTTAGTAAATTATTTTTCATTTAATGTGGTAGTCAGTGTGATAAAAAATTAAGATCTTCCAATTTTTTCATTATTTCGCGGGTATCATACCAATTGTTTCTCCGTTATTCAAGAGAAATATTAATGATCCTAGCAGTTCTACTGATGGCGGAAAAGTGTTTGTAGCAAATAAATGGTACACGTCTGAATGTGAAGAAAAAAGACAGTCATTTTATACTGCTTTAAATTTATACAGGTATGATAAATCAGATATAAATAAAACAAATTTGGTAAATAAACGAACTCAGTATAAATGGTGTTTACGTAAGTCAAGACTTGAGTACGATAGAAAAGAAACGTGCAAATTAGTAGAAGCACGACAGAAAAATGCGAAGTTATACTGGAAATTGCTAAAGAGTTGTGCTGGTGTAAAAGAATCAAATATATCACTCAATATTTTTGAACAATATTTTAAATCTGTAAATAATCCTGATGATCGTTTTTTTGCTCCTGATGAGGATGTTTTACACTTTATTGAACGGTATGAAAACGACGAGTTAAATATAATGTTCTCTGAACTGAATTTTTCGTTTACAGAAGACGAATTGTTAAAGTCTATTAATCAGTTGAAATCAAACAAAAGTGGTGGTCCGGACCTATATTTGAATGAATTTTTCATACATGGTAAAAACGTTCTTTCTCCGTTTATACTTATTTTATTTAATAAAATTTTCGAAGTAGGTTATTTTCCAGAGAAATGGTCTGAAGGCCATGTTGTTCCATTACACAAGAAAGGTAGTATTAATGACGTAAATAATTATAGAGGTATTACCCTTCTAAGTACTCTTGGTAAATTGTTTACGAAAGTTTTAAATAATCGACTATACGAATGGGCTGAAAATTATAGTGTATATATCGAAGCCCAGGCAGGGTTTAGGGCAAAAATGGGTACTGTAGATAATGTTTTTGTATTACATGGTATTATAAATCATATGGTAAACAATGGCAAACAGTTATATTGTGCTTTTATTGATTTTAGTAAAGCTTTTGACTATGTTAATCGTGATAACTTATGGCTTAAATTAATCAAACTAGGAATAAGAGGTAATATACTCAATATTGTGCGCTCGATGTACACGGGTGTAAAGTCTAGAGTCAAATATATGAACCACCTTAGTAATAGTTTTGAGTGTCAGTTAGGCGTAAGGCAGGGTGAATGTTTATCTCCCTTTCTTTTTTCCATGTTTTTAAATGATATAGAGGATATGTATGTTGAAAGTGGATTGGATGGCATTGATGTTGACATGTTTAAAGTTTTTCTGATTTTATATGCTGATGATATTGTAATATTTGCAAACAATAAGAATGAACTTCAAGTAAGTTTAGATATGTTGTACGATTATTGTAATAAATGGAAGTTGTTAGTTAATTCTGCCAAAACCAAAGTCATGATATTTAGGAAAGGTGGGCGTTTGCCAGCAAATACTAACTTTCATTATGGAGAGAATGTTATTGAAATAGTCAATAAATTTGTGTATCTTGGAATTGTATTTACGACATCTGGATCCTTTACGGAAGCCCAACATACGTTATCTGGGCAAGCGCTAAAGGCTATTTTTAAAATGAATAAATATTTGTACAAGTTCACCAATATATCTGTTAATCATAAGTTAGATCTTTTTGACAAACTTATTTTACCTATTCTTAATTATGGTAGCGAAGTATGGGGATTTCATGCTGGTAAATCACTTGATAGAGTGCATCTTCAATTCTGCAAACAGTTACTTGGTGTTAAGAGAAGTACACAGAATGATTTTATTTATGGTGAATTAGGTCGGATGTCGTTGCAAAATATGAGATTTTATATCATTATTAAATTCTGGATTAAACTTTTACAAACAGATTCCAACAAACTGATAAGAAAAGTATACTGTATGTTGTATCAAGATACCTTAAATCACCCTAACAGAACAAATTGGTGTTCATTAATAAAACAATTACTATGTACGTTAGGTTTTCATGAGGCGTGGTTGTATCAAACAGTAGGTGATAGAAGTATTTTCTTAAAGTTTGTTAAACAAAGGATTAAAGATCAGTTCCTGCAAAATTGGAACGGAAGACTTAACGTTTCGAGCAGAGCTTTATTTTATAGACAAATAGCAAATTTCAGATTTCAACCATATCTAGATACTTTGAATATTAGAAAATTTTGTATTAGTTTATCACGTTTACGTGTATCATCTCATCGCCTTTGTATTGAAAGTGGTAGATGGAAGCAACCTGTAAAAACACCTATAAACGAACGTATATGTAATGTTTGTAACCTATTAGAAGATGAGTACCACTTTGTCATACAATGTAACATTTATAGTGATTTAAGAAAACGATTGATACCGTCATACTTTTGGAGACGGCCTAGTATGCATAACTTTATTGAACTTGTTAATTCTGAGAATACACTTATTCTAAAAAATCTGAGTATTTACATAGAAAATGCATTTACAACAAGGTCAAATCTATTGTATAACAGATATTAGATATGTTTGCTTGTATTACAAACAACAAATGTTTGTATAGGTGCAAGTATGTATGTTAATTGAATGGGTAAATGTATGTTAATTGTATGAGTAAATGTATGTTAATTGTATTTGTAAATGTATGTTAATTGTATTTGTAAATGTATGAATAATGTAAATGTTTATATGTACCACATGGGTCTATGACCTTCTGGTTATTTTGGAAATAAAACCTAAAAAAAACCTACCAATTTGCCATTGTTCTTTTTAATATATTATTTTACGAACGTATATGATATGCGAACGGTAATTTAGTTATTTACGAGCTGATGCGGTGCTTGATTTTAATTGTTAAAGACATTACATGATATTTTAAAGACTGACACGAGTCTAGTTATGGACCATATGCCATAATAGACGTTACCTGTGAATGCCATTAACATGTGAGAATTTAAATAACATTATACTGTCTTACTTAAGATGATATATTTCCTAAATAATCATTTCTTTGTTATTAACCAGCGCGCCTAAGCGCGTCTGGTTTTAGTACTCATACAGTTTTCCAACACTGCCATGCTAAATAGTCCGTTTTCAGCCAGACCGAACAACTGTAGAAAAAAAGTCAAATAGTCCGACTATTTCGCTGATACTACACGCGCTATAAGATAACACAATGGCTTTTTGCTTTGTTTTCTTTCGAAAATAGTTTATTCAAAATATACTTTTATAATTATATTATTGTATTGTATGTTCGGGAATGTTCATGTCTTTTTTTGTGCATGTGTACATACGCGTTTTGGCGGCGACCCCATAACTCAGAAAAAAACCAAAGCAACAAGAAATAGTCCGACGATTCCAATGATGAAACATAACACATCGGTAGCTTTTTTTGTTTTTTATAAAGAAAATCATTTTTTCAATATGTTTTTTAAAAATGTATTGTCTCGGTAATGTTGACATAATTGTAAACTTGTGTACAACTACACGTATGAATATGGCGTCGGTCCGTCGGTCGTGTTCTCATGGCAGCCATTGAAGTAGTCGTTATTTAGTGTCTCACTACTGATTCTTGAAAGATCAACGGTAAGTGTATTTTCGATTTGTATCTGTTGTATTACATGTTCGCCTCCTATTATATTTGTGAACTACTGTATTATTATTGTTTATGTGTTAGTGTCTACTGTTGATATTAAATTGCGTCGGTTGAGGCCTATATATCTTGTATCGGATGATGTACATGCGCTTCTTGCGTAGTAAGTATCCGCCATTTTGTTTCATTTTATAAACATCCTGTATTATGTCTGGAATTTTCATTATAAACTTGGGTGATTATAGGCTTATATAGCGTACGGTTATGATAATTTATTTATATAATTGTGTTGTAAAGGGAGGGAGGGAATATCATTGCATCGTCGGTATTACCCGATACGGGGTTATTATTAGGGGTGTAACGATAGTCGTATAGGAGAATTTACTGTTTCGTCACTTCCGGGAATTTTCCGTTACTAAAAATAGCCTGGCCGTCAACCTCTCGGCCAAACCGCCATTGTTGTACATTGTCGAACGAGTAAACTTACACAGTAGATATATAATTTTCGCATATTATTGGAAATCCACGATGGGAAAGGAATGTGTTGCTGTGGGATGTAGCAACCGAGATACTGATAAACAGTTAGGACTAAAGTTTCATAGGCTACCTAAGGAAGAAACACGTAGAAAGTTATGGTTGAATGCTATCAACAGGAAAGATCAAGTTACTGGGAAAGACTGGGTGCCAGGGGATGATGGAGCTCGAGTTTGCAGTGATCATTTCATACGAGGTATTTAATTGCTTAGCTATTTATTTATGTATTTTATTTCTTCATACTACCTCACATTATTGAGAAATGAACTCGTTGCAGTTTGTTGATTTAAAGGCGTATCCTACAATAAGGCCGTTTTTTTCTAACGCAGAGATTTCCTTTAAACTTTTTATATTTGATCAGTGTAATGAATCTAACCAAAATATGAAATAAAAATAATAGCTTGATTTTAAGATAAAGATTGTTTTATTGTGTTTCAAATGTAATATATATGGAAAGTGAAAGTTGAAAAAATTTACCCTTAATACCCCACTTGGTAACCCATTATCGTTTTACATTTTCATAAAATGTGTTAGTTTTTAAATATTTATTGAAGACCATTTTATAATTTCATATGTAGAATTTTAAATATCAATGACTTTTTTGTTTTTAATAATAAAGTATATAGAAAAAGAAAGTAGAAGGTGTATATCATATTACATGATGTAACTTGTAAGTGGTAATATATTATATAACTATAAGGCTAGCACGATAGTCAATTTATATTTATTCATTTTATTATTTTATTTCATCAGGGAAAAGTGATGACCGCAGCAGTCCAGATTATGTGCCATCTGTCAACATGGGTTACAAAACACCTCTACGCAGTTTGGATCGCTACAATCGCACTGTGAGTCGTACAGCAGAGAAATGCTCGAAACGTCAACTACCGTTCGAAGATTCACAGAGCCGGCCGGACTCCGAAGCTGCTGAACTCCTGCTTAATTTGTCAACTCCCCCACAGACTCATACAAACAAGGAAAACTCAGGTACATGAATGTGAACATTTAGTTCATTGATTAACTGTTTTACCTATATATATATCATAAGCATGATTTAGACCTCTAAAGACAAAAGAATTGAGTAGTTCACTCCATCTTTTAAGCTTGTCCGACAGTTGGCTGATTGTTAAAGTTTCTATTAAATTGTATGATTTACAAACATCTTTCTTCAACATACAAATCAATACATTAGGAGTTCATTCTTTGTTAATTAATTCATGTTAATGGATGTTTAACTATACAGGAAATATAATTTTCATATATGTTTAGGTAATCAACTGAACAAACAATGAGCATAGTATTACTTTCAAGATATTCAAATGAAACTTGTTATACATTTTTCCAGTGTCTATATGCACATGTATTGATGTATAGCAATGGTAAAGTTCTGGCTTTAATAATAATTGAGTTATGCCATTTTTCACTAGAAGAACAGACAATCATTGACGTTTGCTCTGCAGCGCTCATGTCTACTTTTGGAAAACTTGTGAAATAGAAATAAGATGGGCCAATAACAAAATATTGTTTGTTTCCCCTCCCACGACCGACTGTTGAAAATTACCCCTACTGTAAATATTTTATTGAGGTTTCGCTAAAATTGCCGTGTACGAACCTTGTCAGTTGAGTAGCCACATCATCAATAAATCTATGAAGCAGGGATAAATAGATTTTAGCTACAAGTATCATATTTTTACTTGCCCTAATGAAGATAAATCTATTAAGATATTATTATTAAATCTATACAGAACACATTTTAAGCTTGTGAAAAAAAATATCTGCACTACCTACCCTACCCTGATTGGCTAGGGTCGCGGGAGTGGAAACAAACATATTTTTAATGTCAGCCTTGACTGTAATACAACTTGATTTTACCTATCTTTTTTTTGTTTTGCAGACAAAAGCAATCAGCATGACACCTGCATCAAGCTGCTGGCAGAGGCCAATATTAAAACGAAACAGGTTTCGGAAGAATTGAACAGACTGACTATTGAAAACAGTGAACTTAAGCAAGTGAAATGTAATCTAAGATTTGTCCATTTGTCTGAGGAGGAAATAAAGTTCTACACCGGCCTACCCTCCAATTCATGTTACCAGTGGCTGCTGGGGTATGTGAAGGATGTGCTTCCCAAATCAACACTGCTAGAAGATTCAGACATGCTACTGCTTACACTCATGAAATTAAGACTCAATCCACCACAGAAGGATTTAGCGTTCCGATTTAGGATATCGGAGTCCTCGATAACTTCGTATATTCACTCAGCCATTCCGGCTCTAGCCAAGAAGTTGACTTTTCTTATTCGTTGGCCTGCACATGAAGAAGTAATGGATTCGCGTCCACAGTGTTTTAAAGACACATTTCCAAAATGTGTTTCAATTATTGACTGCACAGAGGTGTTCATTGCCGCGCCAGCTGACTTTGAAGCCAGGAATGCAACATACAGTTCCTACAAACATACGAATACTGTAAAATTCTTAGTGAGCATTACTCCAGCTGGAGCCGTCTCATTTGTGTCAAATGCATATCCTGGAAAGATTTCAGACAAAGTGTTAACAAATGACTGTGGTTATTTAGACTTCATTGAGCATGGTGATCTTGTCCTGGCTGACCGTGGTTTTTTAATTGCTGATGAACTGAATGAGTTAGGTGCTGAACTTGTTATACCAGCATTTACAAGAGGAAAATCACAGTTGAGTGCACGGGATGTGGAAAGGGGAAGAAAAATCTCGAATGTAAGAATTCATGTGGAGAGGGCCATGGAAAGGCTTAAAAACTTCAGAATCCTATCTGAAAGGATGCATTCCAATATGGTTCCTCACGCTGACAGTATAATGACCATTTCAGCAGCAATTATGAATTTGCATCCAAGTCTTGTGACTTAACTGCTTTTGTGCAATTTAGTGTATGTAACTGTTCACTGCTTTGTTAAAAAAAGTGTCAATGAAATTCTACAGAATTAATAGTTTATTCCATATATGTGGATTCTGTTTGGATACTGTTATTGTCTGTTTTGAATGCATTGTATTACATGTCGTAAAAAAAGAGATGTTTATTTCAATTAAATTGTTTCTTTTTCATTTTACATGTTATATTTGCCACTAATTTGTCTTTCAGTGCAAAATGATGGTGAAAGTTGAGTTTGGTAGCATAAATGGGTAATGTTACACCATTCAAATTTGCAATTGAATATTCACTGCTAAAACACTATACAACTTCAGTAATAAGATCAACCTTGGAACCCTTAAAATTGAGATGGTCTTTATATTGAGGTTGAATAAAGAGCAAAACACAGAAATGGAATTGAAAGTAGTTTTTAATTTTGAGGTGGTATTATTTTTGGATCTTTAATAATAACAGATACAAGACAGATTGAACATCCAAATAAATGCATACACTTTCTTATTTCAAGAAAAACATAAACTATCAATATAACAATAAACTGAAGTATTACAGCAATGACTTGTAGTATTTAGAAAATAGTAACTCTGGAAAACAAAATGAACTGTTTGTATGGTTCTTCATTATACACTGTATTTCACTTTCTACACAAAGGTATGACTTCTATTAAATTGTCACCACAACACTGACACCATGATTCTATGTCCTACACCTTGGGCATAACCATTTACCCCTTGGTTTTCGTTTGACACTGACACAGCCGTAATGACACCAGCCAATATGACAGTCCTCATTGGAGCACAGGATCATTTTCCCATACTCTGGCTCCTCACAGATGCACCAAGTCTGTACGTCTTCAGTCGGTGTGATCACTATTTGCTTGTTTTTTAGCTTTGATGTCAATAGTTCAGGGAGAAGGTAATCTTGCAAAAAAGCATTATACTTGTTCTCAAGGATTTCTATGAATTGGATGTCTCTTTGAACTCTAATTATCACTATACTGGGCGATCCAGAGGGCTGACTCATCACTACAAAATCACAATACTGAACTCCATAAACCAGCATCTGGAACTGCACTTGAGTATAGTATCTATGTTTTTGTTTAAGTCTCAAGTTCTCATCAAGGCAAAAGTCTTTGTCACATTTAGCAGCTTCCAGTGCTGTAACAGATTTATGTTTAAATGGACATTTAATCTCCAGTGTGCCAATCCCACAGCAGACACAACTTACAACACCATCAGCTGTTGCTCCCATGAATGGACTTGTTTCACTCAGCAAGAATCCAGACTGAGAACAATCAAAGTTTGAATGTTGAGACTTAACATGTTGTTGATACATGTCTCGCGCACTGGACTCGTTGTCAAGTCCCCACTTAACACAATCTTTCTTGCTGAGGTCATACGACTTGTACCCAGCAACTCGCATCACCAAGTTGTCTGGGCAGGTAGACTCTTTCAAAGTAAGAATGTCATGAGCCTTTGTAGCCGTTATTCTACCTTTTCTATGGTTAAACCATAAAGGAGAGATGTTCTGTCCTTTAGTCTTGTTAAAAAGATTAATAATTTGATCAGATGTCACTTTTGTTGAACATATTATGTCTTGTGCCTTAATTAGAATTTCATTTTGAGGGAGGTTTTCATGGTTTTTATTGAACAAGTTGATTGGAAGTGGAGGTAGTGGTTCTTCTCTGGTCGGTTGAACAATCTTTTGGTTTGGGATGATACTTGGTATGAGCTTGAAAAAGGAAGCATTTGGACATGCAGCATACAAGGCCTTTAGCTGTTCTTCACATGGCAGGGGATCACGACTTGACGGGTTGATGGACTCAACCTTCTTCTTCCTGTTCCCGAACAGGTGCTGGAGCTGTGTTACAGGACTTGGGTCCACCTAATGAGTAAATAACAAAAAGTCAATACTAAATTAACTGACAGTTAAGTTCAGTTATACAAGTGTATTTTTCTCTCTGTATCTATATTTAACATCTTTGGGGTTTTACATTACTCTTATATCATACGAACATTATATCGTTTAATAAATCACGCCATCTCTAAATGCAACCAATTCAATTACTTTATTTTTGTTTAGCTCCTTAGTTTTTTAGTCACATAGTAAAGCATGAAACTTTGTTGGTGTCATCAAAAGAACTAAAATAGTTTATTTCTTACTGAGTTTCTCAATAATGTTCCTATATATTTGATTCCTAAAAGACATCTATGTTTGAATTATTTAAGAATTAACCCATATGTACCTGCTCTTTGAAATACTGATTCCACATCCGACCGACATCTGTGGACGACTTCTCTGTATATCTCCATCGAACAGCTAATTCAACTTTAAATAGAATGGCAGCTACATGGCTACAAGTTTCTCCCAATCTGAAAATGTTATAGAACATGTTTAAGATAAACCATGAACTCTGTATAACATTCACTGGTGAATGTACATCACACTACCATACTTTAGTCATTTAGTCATGGCATTTAAGATTTCAAACATATTGAAAAGTTTGGTTGTCAGTGTAGCGCACTCGGCTCACACCAAGGTGTTCCATGTTCGAGTCCCTGCTAGGGCTTATGTAAGTTTTGTTGGTGATCACTTAACTGCACAAGTGAGTGTCCGTCAACACAATACCATACTCTAGCACACCGTCGTTACTTATTGATATAACCTTCTTCACAATCATTGTGAAATAAATTAAGTTTAAACTAACTTTTATTATCAGTTTAACTTTAAGGAATTTAATTACACTAAGTGATATCCTGTAAGTTTTGGTCAATTCGAGAAAAAAGCAACATACCCTGCCATACATGTGCAGTGTGCACAGTAGACATCTGCACTGTCTTTATCAAGACACACCCAGGCTGAATGGGGCTCGTCCCTGATCCGCATAGATGGGATGACAGCTGCTCGCAGAAAGCAGTACGGACTGTCTTCAACATTGTTGTAGAGGACAACCCGCACATGTCTGCTTTCCACATACCTGGAATATGTAATACATAATACGTAGAGATATGTATTGTTGCATGTTAGACATAAATAACATACATAAATGTTATAACCTTTGAAGCACACGCCTCGAATACAAACATGCTTATTTTACCTATTTATTTATCAAACAAATCACATACATATTTTAAAAAAGAACATGACTACTGAAATGAAGATCTATACATAATACAGTGTACATGACAAACATACTCAGTCACAGATTTCATAAAATATCACGATATCACACCCTGCATCATAACTTGCAAACGATATATGTATATATATGTACCTGTAAGCCTCAAGGCTCTTGTAATTTCTCATGGATGTGGCATTGAAGAGGGCTGGACTCAAAATCAGGTACGTATACAGCTGTCCGAAATCAAGGCTCGGCCAATTTGTCAAATCACGGCTCCATTTCTCATCAGGAATTTTGTATGGGTCAGGGAGAGTTTTCAGACCTTTATCAAACATCAATTTGGAGAAATACCTCTTTCTCGCTTCACTATCAAGTCCTTTAACATAAATTGACACATCTGTCAAGTTTTCCCGTACTTTTTCGGTCATGACCTTTCACTTTTACGGTTCACAAAATAACAACAATGGCGGTTTGGCCGATCGATTGACGGCCAGTAACTACGCATGCGCAAAAGTGACGTCATACCGGGGATTTCTAAATTCTCCTATGAGGAGAATTTACTGTTTCGTCACTTCCGGGAATTTTCCGTTACTAAAAATAGCCTGGCCGTCAACCTCTCGGCCAAACCGCCATTGTTGTACATTGTCGAACGAGTAAACTTACACAGTAGATATATAATTTTCGCATATTATTGGAAATCCACGATGGGAAAGGAATGTGTTGCTGTGGGATGTAGCAACCGAGATACTGATAAACAGTTAGGACTAAAGTTTCATAGGCTACCTAAGGAAGAAACACGTAGAAAGTTATGGTTGAATGCTATCAACAGGAAAGATCAAGTTACTGGGAAAGACTGGGTGCCAGGGGATGATGGAGCTCGAGTTTGCAGTGATCATTTCATACGAGGTATTTAATTGCTTAGCTATTTATTTATGTATTTTATTTCTTCATACTACCTCACATTATTGAGAAATGAACTCGTTGCAGTTTGTTGATTTAAAGGCGTATCCTACAATAAGGCCGTTTTTTTCTAACGCAGAGATTTCCTTTAAACTTTTTATATTTGATCAGTGTAATGAATCTAACCAAAATATGAAATAAAAATAATAGCTTGATTTTAAGATAAAGATTGTTTTATTGTGTTTCAAATGTAATATATATGGAAAGTGAAAGTTGAAAAAATTTACCCTTAATACCCCACTTGGTAACCCATTATCGTTTTACATTTTCATAAAATGTGTTAGTTTTTAAATATTTATTGAAGACCATTTTATAATTTCATATGTAGAATTTTAAATATCAATGACTTTTTTGTTTTTAATAATAAAGTATATAGAAAAAGAAAGTAGAAGGTGTATATCATATTACATGATGTAACTTGTAAGTGGTAATATATTATATAACTATAAGGCTAGCACGATAGTCAATTTATATTTATTCATTTTATTATTTTATTTCATCAGGGAAAAGTGATGACCGCAGCAGTCCAGATTATGTGCCATCTGTCAACATGGGTTACAAAACACCTCTACGCAGTTTGGATCGCTACAATCGCACTGTGAGTCGTACAGCAGAGAAATGCTCGAAACGTCAACTACCGTTCGAAGATTCACAGAGCCGGCCGGACTCCGAAGCTGCTGAACTCCTGCTTAATTTGTCAACTCCCCCACAGACTCATACAAACAAGGAAAACTCAGGTACATGAATGTGAACATTTAGTTCATTGATTAACTGTTTTACCTATATATATATCATAAGCATGATTTAGACCTCTAAAGACAAAAGAATTGAGTAGTTCACTCCATCTTTTAAGCTTGTCCGACAGTTGGCTGATTGTTAAAGTTTCTATTAAATTGTATGATTTACAAACATCTTTCTTCAACATACAAATCAATACATTAGGAGTTCATTCTTTGTTAATTAATTCATGTTAATGGATGTTTAACTATACAGGAAATATAATTTTCATATATGTTTAGGTAATCAACTGAACAAACAATGAGCATAGTATTACTTTCAAGATATTCAAATGAAACTTGTTATACATTTTTCCAGTGTCTATATGCACATGTATTGATGTATAGCAATGGTAAAGTTCTGGCTTTAATAATAATTGAGTTATGCCATTTTTCACTAGAAGAACAGACAATCATTGACGTTTGCTCTGCAGCGCTCATGTCTACTTTTGGAAAACTTGTGAAATAGAAATAAGATGGGCCAATAACAAAATATTGTTTGTTTCCCCTCCCACGACCGACTGTTGAAAATTACCCCTACTGTAAATATTTTATTGAGGTTTCGCTAAAATTGCCGTGTACGAACCTTGTCAGTTGAGTAGCCACATCATCAATAAATCTATGAAGCAGGGATAAATAGATTTTAGCTACAAGTATCATATTTTTACTTGCCCTAATGAAGATAAATCTATTAAGATATTATTATTAAATCTATACAGAACACATTTTAAGCTTGTGAAAAAAAATATCTGCACTACCTACCCTACCCTGATTGGCTAGGGTCGCGGGAGTGGAAACAAACATATTTTTAATGTCAGCCTTGACTGTAATACAACTTGATTTTACCTATCTTTTTTTTGTTTTGCAGACAAAAGCAATCAGCATGACACCTGCATCAAGCTGCTGGCAGAGGCCAATATTAAAACGAAACAGGTTTCGGAAGAATTGAACAGACTGACTATTGAAAACAGTGAACTTAAGCAAGTGAAATGTAATCTAAGATTTGTCCATTTGTCTGAGGAGGAAATAAAGTTCTACACCGGCCTACCCTCCAATTCATGTTACCAGTGGCTGCTGGGGTATGTGAAGGATGTGCTTCCCAAATCAACACTGCTAGAAGATTCAGACATGCTACTGCTTACACTCATGAAATTAAGACTCAATCCACCACAGAAGGATTTAGCGTTCCGATTTAGGATATCGGAGTCCTCGATAACTTCGTATATTCACTCAGCCATTCCGGCTCTAGCCAAGAAGTTGACTTTTCTTATTCGTTGGCCTGCACATGAAGAAGTAATGGATTCGCGTCCACAGTGTTTTAAAGACACATTTCCAAAATGTGTTTCAATTATTGACTGCACAGAGGTGTTCATTGCCGCGCCAGCTGACTTTGAAGCCAGGAATGCAACATACAGTTCCTACAAACATACGAATACTGTAAAATTCTTAGTGAGCATTACTCCAGCTGGAGCCGTCTCATTTGTGTCAAATGCATATCCTGGAAAGATTTCAGACAAAGTGTTAACAAATGACTGTGGTTATTTAGACTTCATTGAGCATGGTGATCTTGTCCTGGCTGACCGTGGTTTTTTAATTGCTGATGAACTGAATGAGTTAGGTGCTGAACTTGTTATACCAGCATTTACAAGAGGAAAATCACAGTTGAGTGCACGGGATGTGGAAAGGGGAAGAAAAATCTCGAATGTAAGAATTCATGTGGAGAGGGCCATGAAAAGGCTTAAAAACTTCAGAATCCTATCTGAAAGGATGCATTCCAATATGGTTCCTCACGCTGACAGTATAATGACCATTTCAGCAGCAATTATGAATTTGCATCCAAGTCTTGTGACTTAACTGCTTTTGAGCAATTTAGTGTATGTGACTGTTCACTGCTTTGTTAAAAAAAGTGTCAATGAAATTCTACAGAATTAATAGTTTATTCCATATATGTGGATTCTGTTTGGATACTGTTATTGTCTGTTTTGAATGCATTGTATTACATGTCGTAAAAAAAGAGATGTTTATTTCAATTAAATTGTTTCTTTTTCATTTTACATGTTATATTTGCCACTAATTTGTCTTTCAGTGCAAAATGATGGTGAAAGTTGAGTTTGGTAGCATAAATGGGTAATGTTACACCATTCAAATTTGCAATTGAATATTCACTGCTAAAACACTATACAACTTCAGTAATAAGATCAACCTTGGAACCCTTAAAATTGAGATGGTCTTTATATTGAGGTTGAATAAAGAGCAAAACACAGAAATGGAATTGAAAGTAGTTTTTAATTTTGAGGTGGTATTATTTTTGGATCTTTAATAATAACAGATACAAGACAGATTGAACATCCAAATAAATGCATACAATTTCTTATTTCAAGAAAAACATAAACTATCAATATAACAATAAACTGAAGTATTACAGCAATGACTTGTAGTATTTAGAAAATAGTAACTCTGGAAAACAAAATGAACTGTTTGTATGGTTCTTCATTATACACTGTATTTCACTTTCTACACAAAGGTATGACTTCTATTAAATTGTCACCACAACACTGACACCATGATTCTATGTCCTACACCTTGGGCATAACCATTTACCCCTTGGTTTTCGTTTGACACTGACACAGCCGTAATGACACCAGCCAATATGACAGTCCTCATTGGAGCACAGGATCATTTTCCCATACTCTGGCTCCTCACAGATGCACCAAGTCTGTACGTCTTCAGTCGGTGTGATCACTATTTGCTTGTTTTTTAGCTTTGATGTCAATAGTTCAGGGAGAAGGTAATCTTGCAAAAAAGCATTACACTTGTTCTCAAGGATTTCTATGAATTGGATGTCTCTTTGAACTCTAATTATCACTATACTGGGCGATCCAGAGGGCTGACTCATCACTACAAAATCACAATACTGAACTCCATAAACCAGCATCTGGAACTGCACTTGAGTATAGTATCTATGTTTTTGTTTAAGTCTCAAGTTCTCATCAAGGCAAAAGTCTTTGTCACATTTAGCAGCTTCCAGTGCTGTAACAGATTTATGTTTAAATGGACATTTAATCTCCAGTGTGCCAATCCCACAGCAGACACAACTTACAACACCATCAGCTGTTGCTCCCATGAATGGACTTGTTTCACTCAGCAAGAATCCAGACTGAGAACAATCAAAGTTTGAATGTTGAGACTTAACATGTTGTTGATACATGTCTCGCGCACTGGACTCGTTGTCAAGTCCCCATTTAACACAATCTTTCTTGCTGAGGTCATACGACTTGTACCCAGCAACTCGCATCACCAAGTTGTCTGGGCAGGTAGACTCTTTCAAAGTAAGAATGTCATGAGCCTTTGTAGCCGTTATTCTACCTTTTCTATGGTTAAACCATAAAGGAGAGATGTTCTGTCCTTTAGTCTTGTTAAAAAGATTAATAATTTGATCAGATGTCACTTTTGTTGAACATATTATGTCTTGTGCCTTAATTAGAATTTCATTTTGAGGGAGGTTTTCATGGTTTTTATTGAACAAGTTGATTGGAAGTGGAGGTAGTGGTTCTTCTCTGGTCGGTTGAACAATCTTTTGGTTTGGGATGATACTTGGTATGAGCTTGAAAAAGGAAGCATTTGGACATGCAGCATACAAGGCCTTTAGCTGTTCTTCACATGGCAGGGGATCACGACTTGACGGGTTGATGGACTCAACCTTCTTCTTCCTGTTCCCGAACAGGTGCTGGAGCTGTGTTACAGGACTTGGGTCCACCTAATGAGTAAATAACAAAAAGTCAATACTAAATTAACTGACAGTTAAGTTCAGTTATACAAGTGTATTTTTCTCTCTGTATCTATATTTAACATCTTTGGGGTTTTACATTACTCTTATATCATACGAACATTATATCGTTTAATAAATCACGCCATCTCTAAATGCAACCAATTCAATTACTTTATTTTTGTTTAGCTCCTTAGTTTTTTAGTCACATAGTAAAGCATGAAACTTTGTTGGTGTCATCAAAAGAACTAAAATAGTTTATTTCTTACTGAGTTTCTCAATAATGTTCCTATATATTTGATTCCTAAAAGACATCTATGTTTGAATTATTTAAGAATTAACCCATATGTACCTGCTCTTTGAAATACTGATTCCACATCCGAACGACATCTGTGGACGACTTCTCTGTATATCTCCATCGAACAGCTAATTCAACTTTAAATAGAATGGCAGCTACATGGCTACAAGTTTCTCCCAATCTGAAAATGTTATAGAACATGTTTAAGATAAACCATGAACTCTGTATAACATTCACTGGTGAATGTACATCACACTACCATACTTTAGTCATTTAGTCATGGCATTTAAGATTTCAAACATATTGAAAAGTTTGGTTGTCAGTGTAGCGCACTCGGCTCACACCAAGGTGTTCCATGTTCGAGTCCCTGCTAGGGCTTATGTAAGTTTTGTTGGTGATCACTTAACTGCACAAGTGAGTGTCCGTCAACACAATACCATACTCTAGCACACCGTCGTTACTTATTGATATAACCTTCTTCACAATCATTGTGAAATAAATTAAGTTTAAACTAACTTTTATTATCAGTTTAACTTTAAGGAATTTAATTACACTAAGTGATATCCTGTAAGTTTTGGTCAATTCGAGAAAAAAGCAACATACCCTGCCATACATGTGCAGTGTGCACAGTAGACATCTGCACTGTCTTTATCAAGACACACCCAGGCTGAATGGGGCTCGTCCCTGATCCGCATAGATGGGATGACAGCTGCTCGCAGAAAGCAGTACGGACTGTCTTCAACATTGTTGTAGAGGACAACCCGCACATGTCTGCTTTCCACATACCTGGAATATGTAATACATAATACGTAGAGATATGTATTGTTGCATGTTAGACATAAATAACATACATAAATGTTATAACCTTTGAAGCACACGCCTCGAATACAAACATGCTTATTTTACCTATTTATTTATCAAACAAATCACATACATATTTTAAAAAAGAACATGACTACTGAAATGAAGATCTATACATAATACAGTGTATATGACAAACATACTCAGTCACAGATTTCATAAAATATCACGATATCACACCCTGCATCATAACTTGCAAACGATATATGTATATATATGTACCTGTAAGCCTCAAGGCTCTTGTAATTTCTCATGGATGTGGCATTGAAGAGGGCTGGACTCAAAATCAGGTACGTATACAGCTGTCCGAAATCAAGGCTCGGCCAATTTGTCAAATCACGGCTCCATTTCTCATCAGGAATTTTGTATGGGTCAGGGAGAGTTTTCAGACCTTTATCAAACATCAATTTGGAGAAATACCTCTTTCTCGCTTCACTATCAAGTCCTTTAACATAAATTGACACATCTGTCAAGTTTTCCCGTACTTTTTCGGTCATGACCTTTCACTTTTACGGTTCACAAAATAACAACAATGGCGGTTTGGCCGATCGATTGACGGCCAGTAACTACGCATGCGCAAAAGTGACGTCATACCGGGGATTTCTAAATTCTCCTATGAGGAGAATTTACTGTTTCGTCACTTCCGGGAATTTTCCGTTACTAAAAATAGCCTGGCCGTCAACCTCTCGGCCAAACCGCCATTGTTGTACATTGTCGAACGAGTAAACTTACACAGTAGATATATAATTTTCGCATATTATTGGAAATCCACGATGGGAAAGGAATGTGTTGCTGTGGGATGTAGCAACCGAGATACTGATAAACAGTTAGGACTAAAGTTTCATAGGCTACCTAAGGAAGAAACACGTAGAAAGTTATGGTTGAATGCTATCAACAGGAAAGATCAAGTTACTGGGAAAGACTGGGTGCCAGGGGATGATGGAGCTCGAGTTTGCAGTGATCATTTCATACGAGGTATTTAATTGCTTAGCTATTTATTTATGTATTTTATTTCTTCATACTACCTCACATTATTGAGAAATGAACTCGTTGCAGTTTGTTGATTTAAAGGCGTATCCTACAATAAGGCCGTTTTTTTCTAACGCAGAGATTTCCTTTAAACTTTTTATATTTGATCAGTGTAATGAATCTAACCAAAATATGAAATAAAAATAATAGCTTGATTTTAAGATAAAGATTGTTTTATTGTGTTTCAAATGTAATATATATGGAAAGTGAAAGTTGAAAAAATTTACCCTTAATACCCCACTTGGTAACCCATTATCGTTTTACATTTTCATAAAATGTGTTAGTTTTTAAATATTTATTGAAGACCATTTTATAATTTCATATGTAGAATTTTAAATATCAATGACTTTTTTGTTTTTAATAATAAAGTATATAGAAAAAGAAAGTAGAAGGTGTATATCATATTACATGATGTAACTTGTAAGTGGTAATATATTATATAACTATAAGGCTAGCACGATAGTCAATTTATATTTATTCATTTTATTATTTTATTTCATCAGGGAAAAGTGATGACCGCAGCAGTCCAGATTATGTGCCATCTGTCAACATGGGTTACAAAACACCTCTACGCAGTTTGGATCGCTACAATCGCACTGTGAGTCGTACAGCAGAGAAATGCTCGAAACGTCAACTACCGTTCGAAGATTCACAGAGCCGGCCGGACTCCGAAGCTGCTGAACTCCTGCTTAATTTGTCAACTCCCCCACAGACTCATACAAACAAGGAAAACTCAGGTACATGAATGTGAACATTTAGTTCATTGATTAACTGTTTTACCTATATATATATCATAAGCATGATTTAGACCTCTAAAGACAAAAGAATTGAGTAGTTCACTCCATCTTTTAAGCTTGTCCGACAGTTGGCTGATTGTTAAAGTTTCTATTAAATTGTATGATTTACAAACATCTTTCTTCAACATACAAATCAATACATTAGGAGTTCATTCTTTGTTAATTAATTCATGTTAATGGATGTTTAACTATACAGGAAATATAATTTTCATATATGTTTAGGTAATCAACTGAACAAACAATGAGCATAGTATTACTTTCAAGATATTCAAATGAAACTTGTTATACATTTTTCCAGTGTCTATATGCACATGTATTGATGTATAGCAATGGTAAAGTTCTGGCTTTAATAATAATTGAGTTATGCCATTTTTCACTAGAAGAACAGACAATCATTGACGTTTGCTCTGCAGCGCTCATGTCTACTTTTGGAAAACTTGTGAAATAGAAATAAGATGGGCCAATAACAAAATATTGTTTGTTTCCCCTCCCACGCCCGACTGTTGAAAATTACCCCTACTGTAAATATTTTATTGAGGTTTCGCTAAAATTGCCGTGTACGAACCTTGTCAGTTGAGTAGCCACATCATCAATAAATCTATGAAGCAGGGATAAATAGATTTTAGCTACAAGTATCATATTTTAACTTGCCCTAATGAAGATAAATCTATTAAGATATTATTATTAAATCTATACAGAACACATTTTAAGCTTGTGAAAAAAAATATCTGCACTACCTACCCTACCCTGATTGGCTAGGGTCGCGGGAGTGGAAACAAACATATTTTTAATGTCAGCCTTGACTGTAATACAACTTGATTTTACCTATCTTTTTTTTGTTTTGCAGACAAAAGCAATCAGCATGACACCTGCATCAAGCTGCTGGCAGAGGCCAATATTAAAACGAAACAGGTTTCGGAAGAATTGAACAGACTGACTATTGAAAACAGTGAACTTAAGCAAGTGAAATGTAATCTAAGATTTGTCCATTTGTCTGAGGAGGAAATAAAGTTCTACACCGGCCTACCCTCCAATTCATGTTACCAGTGGCTGCTGGGGTATGTGAAGGATGTGCTTCCCAAATCAACACTGCTAGAAGATTCAGACATGCTACTGCTTACACTCATGAAATTAAGACTCAATCCACCACAGAAGGATTTAGCGTTCCGATTTAGGATATCGGAGTCCTCGATAACTTCGTATATTCACTCAGGCATTCCGGCTCTAGCCAAGAAGTTGACTTTTCTTATTCGTTGGCCTGCACATGAAGAAGTAATGGATTCGCGTCCACAGTGTTTTAAAGACACATTTCCAAAATGTGTTTCAATTATTGACTGCACAGAGGTGTTCATTGCCGCGCCAGCTGACTTTGAAGCCAGGAATGCAACATACAGTTCCTACAAACATACGAATACTGTAAAATTCTTAGTGAGCATTACTCCAGCTGGAGCCGTCTCATTTGTGTCAAATGCATATCCTGGAAAGATTTCAGACAAAGTGTTAACAAATGACTGTGGTTATTTAGACTTCATTGAGCATGGTGATCTTGTCCTGGCTGACCGTGGTTTTTTAATTGCTGATGAACTGAATGAGTTAGGTGCTGAACTTGTTATACCAGCATTTACAAGAGGAAAATCACAGTTGAGTGCACGGGATGTGGAAAGGGGAAGAAAAATCTCGAATGTAAGAATTCATGTGGAGAGGGCCATGGAAAGGCTTAAAAACTTCAGAATCCTATCTGAAAGGATGCATTCCAATATGGTTCCTCACGCTGACAGTATAATGACCATTTCAGCAGCAATTATGAATTTGCATCCAAGTCTTGTGACTTAACTGCTTTTGTGCAATTTAGTGTATGTAACTGTTCACTGCTTTGTTAAAAAAAGTGTCAATGAAATTCTACAGAATTAATAGTTTATTCCATATATGTGGATTCTGTTTGGATACTGTTATTGTCTGTTTTGAATGCATTGTATTACATGTCGTAAAAAAAGAGATGTTTATTTCAATTAAATTGTTTCTTTTTCATTTTACATGTTATATTTGCCACTAATTTGTCTTTCAGTGCAAAATGATGGTGAAAGTTGAGTTTGGTAGCATAAATGGGTAATGTTACACCATTCAAATTTGCAATTGAATATTCACTGCTAAAACACTATACAACTTCAGTAATAAGATCAACCTTGGAACCCTTAAAATTGAGATGGTCTTTATATTGAGGTTGAATAAAGAGCAAAACACAGAAATGGAATTGAAAGTAGTTTTTAATTTTGAGGTGGTATTATTTTTGGATCTTTAATAATAACAGATACAAGACAGATTGAACATCCAAATAAATGCATACAATTTCTTATTTCAAGAAAAACATAAACTATCAATATAACAATAAACTGAAGTATTACAGCAATGACTTGTAGTATTTAGAAAATAGTAACTCTGGAAAACAAAATGAACTGTTTGTATGGTTCTTCATTATACACTGTATTTCACTTTCTACACAAAGGTATGACTTCTATTAAATTGTCACCACAACACTGACACCATGATTCTATGTCCTACACCTTGGGCATAACCATTTACCCCTTGGTTTTCGTTTGACACTGACACAGCCGTAATGACACCAGCCAATATGACAGTCCTCATTGGAGCACAGGATCATTTTCCCATACTCTGGCTCCTCACAGATGCACCAAGTCTGTACGTCTTCAGTCGGTGTGATCACTATTTGCTTGTTTTTTAGCTTTGATGTCAATAGTTCAGGGAGAAGGTAATCTTGCAAAAAAGCATTACACTTGTTCTCAAGGATTTCTATGAATTGGATGTCTCTTTGAACTCTAATTATCACTATACTGGGCGATCCAGAGGGCTGACTCATCACTACAAAATCACAATACTGAACTCCATAAACCAGCATCTGGAACTGCACTTGAGTATAGTATCTATGTTTTTGTTTAAGTCTCAAGTTCTCATCAAGGCAAAAGTCTTTGTCACATTTAGCAGCTTCCAGTGCTGTAACAGATTTATGTTTAAATGGACATTTAATCTCCAGTGTGCCAATCCCACAGCAGACACAACTTACAACACCATCAGCTGTTGCTCCCATGAATGGACTTGTTTCACTCAGCAAGAATCCAGACTGAGAACAATCAAAGTTTGAATGTTGAGACTTAACATGTTGTTGATACATGTCTCGCGCACTGGACTCGTTGTCAAGTCCCCACTTAACACAATCTTTCTTGCTGAGGTCATACGACTTGTACCCAGCAACTCGCATCACCAAGTTGTCTGGGCAGGTAGACTCTTTCAAAGTAAGAATGTCATGAGCCTTTGTAGCCGTTATTCTACCTTTTCTATGGTTAAACCATAAAGGAGAGATGTTCTGTCCTTTAGTCTTGTTAAAAAGATTAATAATTTGATCAGATGTCACTTTTGTTGAACATATTCTGTCTTGTGCCTTAATTAGAATTTCATTTTGAGGGAGGTTTTCATGGTTTTTATTGAACAAGTTGATTGGAAGTGGAGGTAGTGGTTCTTCTCTGGTCGGTTGAACAATCTTTTGGTTTGGGATGATACTTGGTATGAGCTTGAAAAAGGAAGCATTTGGACATGCAGCATACAAGGCCTTTAGCTGTTCTTCACATGGCAGGGGATCACGACTTGACGGGTTGATGGACTCAACCTTCTTCTTCCTGTTCCCGAACAGGTGCTGGAGCTGTGTTACAGGACTTGGGTCCACCTAATGAGTAAATAACAAAAAGTCAATACTAAATTAACTGACAGTTAAGTTCAGTTATACAAGTGTATTTTTCTCTCTGTATCTATATTTAACATCTTTGGGGTTTTACATTACTCTTATATCATACGAACATTATATCGTTTAATAAATCACGCCATCTCTAAATGCAACCAATTCAATTACTTTATTTTTGTTTAGCTCCTTAGTTTTTTAGTCACATAGTAAAGCATGAAACTTTGTTGGTGTCATCAAAAGAACTAAAATAGTTTATTTCTTACTGAGTTTCTCAATAATGTTCCTATATATTTGATTCCTAAAAGACATCTATGTTTGAATTATTTAAGAATTAACCCATATGTACCTGCTCTTTGAAATACTGATTCCACATCCGACCGACATCTGTGGACGACTTCTCTGTATATCTCCATCGAACAGCTAATTCAACTTTAAATAGAATGGCAGCTACATGGCTACAAGTTTCTCCCAATCTGAAAATGTTATAGAACATGTTTAAGATAAACCATGAACTCTGTATAACATTCACTGGTGAATGTACATCACACTACCATACTTTAGTCATTTAGTCATGGCATTTAAGATTTCAAACATATTGAAAAGTTTGGTTGTCAGTGTAGCGCACTCGGCTCACACCAAGGTGTTCCATGTTCGAGTTCCTGCTAGGGCTTATGTAAGTTTTGTTGGTGATCACTTAACTGCACAAGTGAGTGTCCGTCAACACAATACCATACTCTAGCACACCGTCGTTACTTATTGATATAACCTTCTTCACAATCATTGTGAAATAAATTAAGTTTAAACTAACTTTTATTATCAGTTTAACTTTAAGGAATTTAATTACACTAAGTGATATCCTGTAAGTTTTGGTCAATTCGAGAAAAAAGCAACATACCCTGCCATACATGTGCAGTGTGCACAGTAGACATCTGCACTGTCTTTATCAAGACACACCCAGGCTGAATGGGGCTCGTCCCTGATCCGCATAGATGGGATGACAGCTGCTCGCAGAAAGCAGTACGGACTGTCTTCAACATTGTTGTAGAGGACAACCCGCACATGTCTGCTTTCCACATACCTGGAATATGTAATACATAATACGTAGAGATATGTATTGTTGCATGTTAGACATAAATAACATACATAAATGTTATAACCTTTGAAGCACACGCCTCGAATACAAACATGCTTATTTTACCTATTTATTTATCAAACAAATCACATACATATTTTAAAAAAGAACATGACTACTGAAATGAAGATCTATACATAATACAGTGTACATGACAAACATACTCAGTCACAGATTTCATAAAATATCACGATATCACACCCTGCATCATAACTTGCAAACGATATATGTATATATATGTACCTGTAAGCCTCAAGGCTCTTGTAATTTCTCATGGATGTGGCATTGAAGAGGGCTGGACTCAAAATCAGGTACGTATACAGCTGTCCGAAATCAAGGCTCGGCCAATTTGTCAAATCACGGCTCCATTTCTCATCAGGAATTTTGTATGGGTCAGGGAGAGTTTTCAGACCTTTATCAAACATCAATTTGGAGAAATACCTCTTTCTCGCTTCACTATCAAGTCCTTTAACATAAATTGACACATCTGTCAAGTTTTCCCGTACTTTTTCGGTCATGACCTTTCACTTTTACGGTTCACAAAATAACAACAATGGCGGTTTGGCCGATCGATTGACGGCCAGTAACTACGCATGCGCAAAAGTGACGTCATACCGGGGATTTCTAAATTCTCCTATGAGGAGAATTTACTGTTTCGTCACTTCCGGGAATTTTCCGTTACTAAAAATAGCCTGGCCGTCAACCTCTCGGCCAAACCGCCATTGTTGTACATTGTCGAACGAGTAAACTTACACAGTAGATATATAATTTTCGCATATTATTGGAAATCCACGATGGGAAAGGAATGTGTTGCTGTGGGATGTAGCAACCGAGATACTGATAAACAGTTAGGACTAAAGTTTCATAGGCTACCTAAGGAAGAAACACGTAGAAAGTTATGGTTGAATGCTATCAACAGGAAAGATCAAGTTACTGGGAAAGACTGGGTGCCAGGGGATGATGGAGCTCGAGTTTGCAGTGATCATTTCATACGAGGTATTTAATTGCTTAGCTATTTATTTATGTATTTTATTTCTTCATACTACCTCACATTATTGAGAAATGAACTCGTTGCAGTTTGTTGATTTAAAGGCGTATCCTACAATAAGGCCGTTTTTTTCTAACGCAGAGATTTCCTTTAAACTTTTTATATTTGATCAGTGTAATGAATCTAACCAAAATATGAAATAAAAATAATAGCTTGATTTTAAGATAAAGATTGTTTTATTGTGTTTCAAATGTAATATATATGGAAAGTGAAAGTTGAAAAAATTTACCCTTAATACCCCACTTGGTAACCCATTATCGTTTTACATTTTCATAAAATGTGTTAGTTTTTAAATATTTATTGAAGACCATTTTATAATTTCATATGTAGAATTTTAAATATCAATGACTTTTTTGTTTTTAATAATAAAGTATATAGAAAAAGAAAGTAGAAGGTGTATATCATATTACATGATGTAACTTGTAAGTGGTAATATATTATATAACTATAAGGCTAGCACGATAGTCAATTTATATTTATTCATTTTATTATTTTATTTCATCAGGGAAAAGTGATGACCGCAGCAGTCCAGATTATGTGCCATCTGTCAACATGGGTTACAAAACACCTCTACGCAGTTTGGATCGCTACAATCGCACTGTGAGTCGTACAGCAGAGAAATGCTCGAAACGTCAACTACCGTTCGAAGATTCACAGAGCCGGCCGGACTCCGAAGCTGCTGAACTCCTGCTTAATTTGTCAACTCCCCCACAGACTCATACAAACAAGGAAAACTCAGGTACATGAATGTGAACATTTAGTTCATTGATTAACTGTTTTACCTATATATATATCATAAGCATGATTTAGACCTCTAAAGACAAAAGAATTGAGTAGTTCACTCCATCTTTTAAGCTTGTCCGACAGTTGGCTGATTGTTAAAGTTTCTATTAAATTGTATGATTTACAAACATCTTTCTTCAACATACAAATCAATACATTAGGAGTTCATTCTTTGTTAATTAATTCATGTTAATGGATGTTTAACTATACAGGAAATATAATTTTCATATATGTTTAGGTAATCAACTGAACAAACAATGAGCATAGTATTACTTTCAAGATATTCAAATGAAACTTGTTATACATTTTTCCAGTGTCTATATGCACATGTATTGATGTATAGCAATGGTAAAGTTCTGGCTTTAATAATAATTGAGTTATGCCATTTTTCACTAGAAGAACAGACAATCATTGACGTTTGCTCTGCAGCGCTCATGTCTACTTTTGGAAAACTTGTGAAATAGAAATAAGATGGGCCAATAACAAAATATTGTTTGTTTCCCCTCCCACGCCCGACTGTTGAAAATTACCCCTACTGTAAATATTTTATTGAGGTTTCGCTAAAATTGCCGTGTACGAACCTTGTCAGTTGAGTAGCCACATCATCAATAAATCTATGAAGCAGGGATAAATAGATTTTAGCTACAAGTATCATATTTTAACTTGCCCTAATGAAGATAAATCTATTAAGATATTATTATTAAATCTATACAGAACACATTTTAAGCTTGTGAAAAAAAATATCTGCACTACCTACCCTACCCTGATTGGCTAGGGTCGCGGGAGTGGAAACAAACATATTTTTAATGTCAGCCTTGACTGTAATACAACTTGATTTTACCTATCTTTTTTTTGTTTTGCAGACAAAAGCAATCAGCATGACACCTGCATCAAGCTGCTGGCAGAGGCCAATATTAAAACGAAACAGGTTTCGGAAGAATTGAACAGACTGACTATTGAAAACAGTGAACTTAAGCAAGTGAAATGTAATCTAAGATTTGTCCATTTGTCTGAGGAGGAAATAAAGTTCTACACCGGCCTACCCTCCAATTCATGTTACCAGTGGCTGCTGGGGTATGTGAAGGATGTGCTTCCCAAATCAACACTGCTAGAAGATTCAGACATGCTACTGCTTACACTCATGAAATTAAGACTCAATCCACCACAGAAGGATTTAGCGTTCCGATTTAGGATATCGGAGTCCTCGATAACTTCGTATATTCACTCAGGCATTCCGGCTCTAGCCAAGAAGTTGACTTTTCTTATTCGTTGGCCTGCACATGAAGAAGTAATGGATTCGCGTCCACAGTGTTTTAAAGACACATTTCCAAAATGTGTTTCAATTATTGACTGCACAGAGGTGTTCATTGCCGCGCCAGCTGACTTTGAAGCCAGGAATGCAACATACAGTTCCTACAAACATACGAATACTGTAAAATTCTTAGTGAGCATTACTCCAGCTGGAGCCGTCTCATTTGTGTCAAATGCATATCCTGGAAAGATTTCAGACAAAGTGTTAACAAATGACTGTGGTTATTTAGACTTCATTGAGCATGGTGATCTTGTCCTGGCTGACCGTGGTTTTTTAATTGCTGATGAACTGAATGAGTTAGGTGCTGAACTTGTTATACCAGCATTTACAAGAGGAAAATCACAGTTGAGTGCACGGGATGTGGAAAGGGGAAGAAAAATCTCGAATGTAAGAATTCATGTGGAGAGGGCCATGGAAAGGCTTAAAAACTTCAGAATCCTATCTGAAAGGATGCATTCCAATATGGTTCCTCACGCTGACAGTATAATGACCATTTCAGCAGCAATTATGAATTTGCATCCAAGTCTTGTGACTTAACTGCTTTTGTGCAATTTAGTGTATGTAACTGTTCACTGCTTTGTTAAAAAAAGTGTCAATGAAATTCTACAGAATTAATAGTTTATTCCATATATGTGGATTCTGTTTGGATACTGTTATTGTCTGTTTTGAATGCATTGTATTACATGTCGTAAAAAAAGAGATGTTTATTTCAATTAAATTGTTTCTTTTTCATTTTACATGTTATATTTGCCACTAATTTGTCTTTCAGTGCAAAATGATGGTGAAAGTTGAGTTTGGTAGCATAAATGGGTAATGTTACACCATTCAAATTTGCAATTGAATATTCACTGCTAAAACACTATACAACTTCAGTAATAAGATCAACCTTGGAACCCTTAAAATTGAGATGGTCTTTATATTGAGGTTGAATAAAGAGCAAAACACAGAAATGGAATTGAAAGTAGTTTTTAATTTTGAGGTGGTATTATTTTTGGATCTTTAATAATAACAGATACAAGACAGATTGAACATCCAAATAAATGCATACAATTTCTTATTTCAAGAAAAACATAAACTATCAATATAACAATAAACTGAAGTATTACAGCAATGACTTGTAGTATTTAGAAAATAGTAACTCTGGAAAACAAAATGAACTGTTTGTATGGTTCTTCATTATACACTGTATTTCACTTTCTACACAAAGGTATGACTTCTATTAAATTGTCACCACAACACTGACACCATGATTCTATGTCCTACACCTTGGGCATAACCATTTACCCCTTGGTTTTCGTTTGACACTGACACAGCCGTAATGACACCAGCCAATATGACAGTCCTCATTGGAGCACAGGATCATTTTCCCATACTCTGGCTCCTCACAGATGCACCAAGTCTGTACGTCTTCAGTCGGTGTGATCACTATTTGCTTGTTTTTTAGCTTTGATGTCAATAGTTCAGGGAGAAGGTAATCTTGCAAAAAAGCATTACACTTGTTCTCAAGGATTTCTATGAATTGGATGTCTCTTTGAACTCTAATTATCACTATACTGGGCGATCCAGAGGGCTGACTCATCACTACAAAATCACAATACTGAACTCCATAAACCAGCATCTGGAACTGCACTTGAGTATAGTATCTATGTTTTTGTTTAAGTCTCAAGTTCTCATCAAGGCAAAAGTCTTTGTCACATTTAGCAGCTTCCAGTGCTGTAACAGATTTATGTTTAAATGGACATTTAATCTCCAGTGTGCCAATCCCACAGCAGACACAACTTACAACACCATCAGCTGTTGCTCCCATGAATGGACTTGTTTCACTCAGCAAGAATCCAGACTGAGAACAATCAAAGTTTGAATGTTGAGACTTAACATGTTGTTGATACATGTCTCGCGCACTGGACTCGTTGTCAAGTCCCCACTTAACACAATCTTTCTTGCTGAGGTCATACGACTTGTACCCAGCAACTCGCATCACCAAGTTGTCTGGGCAGGTAGACTCTTTCAAAGTAAGAATGTCATGAGCCTTTGTAGCCGTTATTCTACCTTTTCTATGGTTAAACCATAAAGGAGAGATGTTCTGTCCTTTAGTCTTGTTAAAAAGATTAATAATTTGATCAGATGTCACTTTTGTTGAACATATTCTGTCTTGTGCCTTAATTAGAATTTCATTTTGAGGGAGGTTTTCATGGTTTTTATTGAACAAGTTGATTGGAAGTGGAGGTAGTGGTTCTTCTCTGGTCGGTTGAACAATCTTTTGGTTTGGGATGATACTTGGTATGAGCTTGAAAAAGGAAGCATTTGGACATGCAGCATACAAGGCCTTTAGCTGTTCTTCACATGGCAGGGGATCACGACTTGACGGGTTGATGGACTCAACCTTCTTCTTCCTGTTCCCGAACAGGTGCTGGAGCTGTGTTACAGGACTTGGGTCCACCTAATGAGTAAATAACAAAAAGTCAATACTAAATTAACTGACAGTTAAGTTCAGTTATACAAGTGTATTTTTCTCTCTGTATCTATATTTAACATCTTTGGGGTTTTACATTACTCTTATATCATACGAACATTATATCGTTTAATAAATCACGCCATCTCTAAATGCAACCAATTCAATTACTTTATTTTTGTTTAGCTCCTTAGTTTTTTAGTCACATAGTAAAGCATGAAACTTTGTTGGTGTCATCAAAAGAACTAAAATAGTTTATTTCTTACTGAGTTTCTCAATAATGTTCCTATATATTTGATTCCTAAAAGACATCTATGTTTGAATTATTTAAGAATTAACCCATATGTACCTGCTCTTTGAAATACTGATTCCACATCCGACCGACATCTGTGGACGACTTCTCTGTATATCTCCATCGAACAGCTAATTCAACTTTAAATAGAATGGCAGCTACATGGCTACAAGTTTCTCCCAATCTGAAAATGTTATAGAACATGTTTAAGATAAACCATGAACTCTGTATAACATTCACTGGTGAATGTACATCACACTACCATACTTTAGTCATTTAGTCATGGCATTTAAGATTTCAAACATATTGAAAAGTTTGGTTGTCAGTGTAGCGCACTCGGCTCACACCAAGGTGTTCCATGTTCGAGTTCCTGCTAGGGCTTATGTAAGTTTTGTTGGTGATCACTTAACTGCACAAGTGAGTGTCCGTCAACACAATACCATACTCTAGCACACCGTCGTTACTTATTGATATAACCTTCTTCACAATCATTGTGAAATAAATTAAGTTTAAACTAACTTTTATTATCAGTTTAACTTTAAGGAATTTAATTACACTAAGTGATATCCTGTAAGTTTTGGTCAATTCGAGAAAAAAGCAACATACCCTGCCATACATGTGCAGTGTGCACAGTAGACATCTGCACTGTCTTTATCAAGACACACCCAGGCTGAATGGGGCTCGTCCCTGATCCGCATAGATGGGATGACAGCTGCTCGCAGAAAGCAGTACGGACTGTCTTCAACATTGTTGTAGAGGACAACCCGCACATGTCTGCTTTCCACATACCTGGAATATGTAATACATAATACGTAGAGATATGTATTGTTGCATGTTAGACATAAATAACATACATAAATGTTATAACCTTTGAAGCACACGCCTCGAATACAAACATGCTTATTTTACCTATTTATTTATCAAACAAATCACATACATATTTTAAAAAAGAACATGACTACTGAAATGAAGATCTATACATAATACAGTGTACATGACAAACATACTCAGTCACAGATTTCATAAAATATCACGATATCACACCCTGCATCATAACTTGCAAACGATATATGTATATATATGTACCTGTAAGCCTCAAGGCTCTTGTAATTTCTCATGGATGTGGCATTGAAGAGGGCTGGACTCAAAATCAGGTACGTATACAGCTGTCCGAAATCAAGGCTCGGCCAATTTGTCAAATCACGGCTCCATTTCTCATCAGGAATTTTGTATGGGTCAGGGAGAGTTTTCAGACCTTTATCAAACATCAATTTGGAGAAATACCTCTTTCTCGCTTCACTATCAAGTCCTTTAACATAAATTGACACATCTGTCAAGTTTTCCCGTACTTTTTCGGTCATGACCTTTCACTTTTACGGTTCACAAAATAACAACAATGGCGGTTTGGCCGATCGATTGACGGCCAGTAACTACGCATGCGCAAAAGTGACGTCATACCGGGGATTTCTAAATTCTCCTATGAGGAGAATTTACTGTTTCGTCACTTCCGGGAATTTTCCGTTACTAAAAATAGCCTGGCCGTCAACCTCTCGGCCAAACCGCCATTGTTGTACATTGTCGAACGAGTAAACTTACACAGTAGATATATAATTTTCGCATATTATTGGAAATCCACGATGGGAAAGGAATGTGTTGCTGTGGGATGTAGCAACCGAGATACTGATAAACAGTTAGGACTAAAGTTTCATAGGCTACCTAAGGAAGAAACACGTAGAAAGTTATGGTTGAATGCTATCAACAGGAAAGATCAAGTTACTGGGAAAGACTGGGTGCCAGGGGATGATGGAGCTCGAGTTTGCAGTGATCATTTCATACGAGGTATTTAATTGCTTAGCTATTTATTTATGTATTTTATTTCTTCATACTACCTCACATTATTGAGAAATGAACTCGTTGCAGTTTGTTGATTTAAAGGCGTATCCTACAATAAGGCCGTTTTTTTCTAACGCAGAGATTTCCTTTAAACTTTTTATATTTGATCAGTGTAATGAATCTAACCAAAATATGAAATAAAAATAATAGCTTGATTTTAAGATAAAGATTGTTTTATTGTGTTTCAAATGTAATATATATGGAAAGTGAAAGTTGAAAAAATTTACCCTTAATACCCCACTTGGTAACCCATTATCGTTTTACATTTTCATAAAATGTGTTAGTTTTTAAATATTTATTGAAGACCATTTTATAATTTCATATGTAGAATTTTAAATATCAATGACTTTTTTGTTTTTAATAATAAAGTATATAGAAAAAGAAAGTAGAAGGTGTATATCATATTACATGATGTAACTTGTAAGTGGTAATATATTATATAACTATAAGGCTAGCACGATAGTCAATTTATATTTATTCATTTTATTATTTTATTTCATCAGGGAAAAGTGATGACCGCAGCAGTCCAGATTATGTGCCATCTGTCAACATGGGTTACAAAACACCTCTACGCAGTTTGGATCGCTACAATCGCACTGTGAGTCGTACAGCAGAGAAATGCTCGAAACGTCAACTACCGTTCGAAGATTCACAGAGCCGGCCGGACTCCGAAGCTGCTGAACTCCTGCTTAATTTGTCAACTCCCCCACAGACTCATACAAACAAGGAAAACTCAGGTACATGAATGTGAACATTTAGTTCATTGATTAACTGTTTTACCTATATATATATCATAAGCATGATTTAGACCTCTAAAGACAAAAGAATTGAGTAGTTCACTCCATCTTTTAAGCTTGTCCGACAGTTGGCTGATTGTTAAAGTTTCTATTAAATTGTATGATTTACAAACATCTTTCTTCAACATACAAATCAATACATTAGGAGTTCATTCTTTGTTAATTAATTCATGTTAATGGATGTTTAACTATACAGGAAATATAATTTTCATATATGTTTAGGTAATCAACTGAACAAACAATGAGCATAGTATTACTTTCAAGATATTCAAATGAAACTTGTTATACATTTTTCCAGTGTCTATATGCACATGTATTGATGTATAGCAATGGTAAAGTTCTGGCTTTAATAATAATTGAGTTATGCCATTTTTCACTAGAAGAACAGACAATCATTGACGTTTGCTCTGCAGCGCTCATGTCTACTTTTGGAAAACTTGTGAAATAGAAATAAGATGGGCCAATAACAAAATATTGTTTGTTTCCCCTCCCACGACCGACTGTTGAAAATTACCCCTACTGTAAATATTTTATTGAGGTTTCGCTAAAATTGCCGTGTACGAACCTTGTCAGTTGAGTAGCCACATCATCAATAAATCTATGAAGCAGGGATAAATAGATTTTAGCTACAAGTATCATATTTTTACTTGCCCTAATGAAGATAAATCTATTAAGATATTATTATTAAATCTATACAGAACACATTTTAAGCTTGTGAAAAAAAATATCTGCACTACCTACCCTACCCTGATTGGCTAGGGTCGCGGGAGTGGAAACAAACATATTTTTAATGTCAGCCTTGACTGTAATACAACTTGATTTTACCTATCTTTTTTTTGTTTTGCAGACAAAAGCAATCAGCATGACACCTGCATCAAGCTGCTGGCAGAGGCCAATATTAAAACGAAACAGGTTTCGGAAGAATTGAACAGACTGACTATTGAAAACAGTGAACTTAAGCAAGTGAAATGTAATCTAAGATTTGTCCATTTGTCTGAGGAGGAAATAAAGTTCTACACCGGCCTACCCTCCAATTCATGTTACCAGTGGCTGCTGGGGTATGTGAAGGATGTGCTTCCCAAATCAACACTGCTAGAAGATTCAGACATGCTACTGCTTACACTCATGAAATTAAGACTCAATCCACCACAGAAGGATTTAGCGTTCCGATTTAGGATATCGGAGTCCTCGATAACTTCGTATATTCACTCAGCCATTCCGGCTCTAGCCAAGAAGTTGACTTTTCTTATTCGTTGGCCTGCACATGAAGAAGTAATGGATTCGCGTCCACAGTGTTTTAAAGACACATTTCCAAAATGTGTTTCAATTATTGACTGCACAGAGGTGTTCATTGCCGCGCCAGCTGACTTTGAAGCCAGGAATGCAACATACAGTTCCTACAAACATACGAATACTGTAAAATTCTTAGTGAGCATTACTCCAGCTGGAGCCGTCTCATTTGTGTCAAATGCATATCCTGGAAAGATTTCAGACAAAGTGTTAACAAATGACTGTGGTTATTTAGACTTCATTGAGCATGGTGATCTTGTCCTGGCTGACCGTGGTTTTTTAATTGCTGATGAACTGAATGAGTTAGGTGCTGAACTTGTTATACCAGCATTTACAAGAGGAAAATCACAGTTGAGTGCACGGGATGTGGAAAGGGGAAGAAAAATCTCGAATGTAAGAATTCATGTGGAGAGGGCCATGGAAAGGCTTAAAAACTTCAGAATCCTATCTGAAAGGATGCATTCCAATATGGTTCCTCACGCTGACAGTATAATGACCATTTCAGCAGCAATTATGAATTTGCATCCAAGTCTTGTGACTTAACTGCTTTTGTGCAATTTAGTGTATGTAACTGTTCACTGCTTTGTTAAAAAAAGTGTCAATGAAATTCTACAGAATTAATAGTTTATTCCATATATGTGGATTCTGTTTGGATACTGTTATTGTCTGTTTTGAATGCATTGTATTACATGTCGTAAAAAAAGAGATGTTTATTTCAATTAAATTGTTTCTTTTTCATTTTACATGTTATATTTGCCACTAATTTGTCTTTCAGTGCAAAATGATGGTGAAAGTTGAGTTTGGTAGCATAAATGGGTAATGTTACACCATTCAAATTTGCAATTGAATATTCACTGCTAAAACACTATACAACTTCAGTAATAAGATCAACCTTGGAACCCTTAAAATTGAGATGGTCTTTATATTGAGGTTGAATAAAGAGCAAAACACAGAAATGGAATTGAAAGTAGTTTTTAATTTTGAGGTGGTATTATTTTTGGATCATTAATAATAACAGATACAAGACAGATTGAACATCCAAATAAATGCATACAATTTCTTATTTCAAGAAAAACATAAACTATCAATATAACAATAAACTGAAGTATTACAGCAATGACTTGTAGTATTTAGAAAATAGTAACTCTGGAAAACAAAATGAACTGTTTGTATGGTTCTTCATTATACACTGTATTTCACTTTCTACACAAAGGTATGACTTCTATTAAATTGTCACCACAACACTGACACCATGATTCTATGTCCTACACCTTGGGCATAACCATTTACCCCTTGGTTTTCGTTTGACACTGACACAGCCGTAATGACACCAGCCAATATGACAGTCCTCATTGGAGCACAGGATCATTTTCCCATACTCTGGCTCCTCACAGATGCACCAAGTCTGTACGTCTTCAGTCGGTGTGATCACTATTTGCTTGTTTTTTAGCTTTGATGTCAATAGTTCAGGGAGAAGGTAATCTTGCAAAAAAGCATTACACTTGTTCTCAAGGATTTCTATGAATTGGATGTCTCTTTGAACTCTAATTATCACTATACTGGGCGATCCAGAGGGCTGACTCATCACTACAAAATCACAATACTGAACTCCATAAACCAGCATCTGGAACTGCACTTGAGTATAGTATCTATGTTTTTGTTTAAGTCTCAAGTTCTCATCAAGGCAAAAGTCTTTGTCACATTTAGCAGCTTCCAGTGCTGTAACAGATTTATGTTTAAATGGACATTTAATCTCCAGTGTGCCAATCCCACAGCAGACACAACTTACAACACCATCAGCTGTTGCTCCCATGAATGGACTTGTTTCACTCAGCAAGAATCCAGACTGAGAACAATCAAAGTTTGAATGTTGAGACTTAACATGTTGTTGATACATGTCTCGCGCACTGGACTCGTTGTCAAGTCCCCACTTAACACAATCTTTCTTGCTGAGGTCATACGACTTGTACCCAGCAACTCGCATCACCAAGTTGTCTGGGCAGGTAGACTCTTTCAAAGTAAGAATGTCATGAGCCTTTGTAGCCGTTATTCTACCTTTTCTATGGTTAAACCATAAAGGAGAGATGTTCTGTCCTTTAGTCTTGTTAAAAAGATTAATAATTTGATCAGATGTCACTTTTGTTGAACATATTATGTCTTGTGCCTTAATTAGAATTTCATTTTGAGGGAGGTTTTCATGGTTTTTATTGAACAAGTTGATTGGAAGTGGAGGTAGTGGTTCTTCTCTGGTCGGTTGAACAATCTTTTGGTTTGGGATGATACTTGGTATGAGCTTGAAAAAGGAAGCATTTGGACATGCAGCATACAAGGCCTTTAGCTGTTCTTCACATGGCAGGGGATCACGACTTGACGGGTTGATGGACTCAACCTTCTTCTTCCTGTTCCCGAACAGGTGCTGGAGCTGTGTTACAGGACTTGGGTCCACCTAATGAGTAAATAACAAAAAGTCAATACTAAATTAACTGACAGTTAAGTTCAGTTATACAAGTGTATTTTTCTCTCTGTATCTATATTTAACATCTTTGGGGTTTTACATTACTCTTATATCATACGAACATTATATCGTTTAATAAATCACGCCATCTCTAAATGCAACCAATTCAATTACTTTATTTTTGTTTAGCTCCTTAGTTTTTTAGTCACATAGTAAAGCATGAAACTTTGTTGGTGTCATCACAAGAACTAAAATAGTTTATTTCTTACTGAGTTTCTCAATAATGTTCCTATATATTTGATTCCTAAAAGACATCTATGTTTGAATTATTTAAGAATTAACCCATATGTACCTGCTCTTTGAAATACTGATTCCACATCCGACCGACATCTGTGGACGACTTCTCTGTATATCTCCATCGAACAGCTAATTCAACTTTAAATAGAATGGCAGCTACATGGCTACAAGTTTCTCCCAATCTGAAAATGTTATAGAACATGTTTAAGATAAACCATGAACTCTGTATAACATTCACTGGTGAATGTACATCACACTACCATACTTTAGTCATTTAGTCATGGCATTTAAGATTTCAAACATATTGAAAAGTTTGGTTGTCAGTGTAGCGCACTCGGCTCACACCAAGGTGTTCCATGTTCGAGTCCCTGCTAGGGCTTATGTAAGTTTTGTTGGTGATCACTTAACTGCACAAGTGAGTGTCCGTCAACACAATACCATACTCTAGCACACCGTCGTTACTTATTGATATAACCTTCTTCACAATCATTGTGAAATAAATTAAGTTTAAACTAACTTTTATTATCAGTTTAACTTTAAGGAATTTAATTACACTAAGTGATATCCTGTAAGTTTTGGTCAATTCGAGAAAAAAGCAACATACCCTGCCATACATGTGCAGTGTGCACAGTAGACATCTGCACTGTCTTTATCAAGACACACCCAGGCTGAATGGGGCTCGTCCCTGATCCGCATAGATGGGATGACAGCTGCTCGCAGAAAGCAGTACGGACTGTCTTCAACATTGTTGTAGAGGACAACCCGCACATGTCTGCTTTCCACATACCTGGAATATGTAATACATAATACGTAGAGATATGTATTGTTGCATGTTAGACATAAATAACATACATAAATGTTATAACCTTTGAAGCACACGCCTCGAATACAAACATGCTTATTTTACCTATTTATTTATCAAACAAATTACATACATATTTTAAAAAAGAACATGACTACTGAAATGAAGATCTATACATAATACAGTGTACATGACAAACATACTCAGTCACAGATTTCATAAAATATCACGATATCACACCCTGCATCATAACTTGCAAACGATATATGTATATATATGTACCTGTAAGCCTCAAGGCTCTTGTAATTTCTCATGGATGTGGCATTGAAGAGGGCTGGACTCAAAATCAGGTACGTATACAGCTGTCCGAAATCAAGGCTCGGCCAATTTGTCAAATCACGGCTCCATTTCTCATCAGGAATTTTGTATGGGTCAGGGAGAGTTTTCAGACCTTTATCAAACATCAATTTGGAGAAATACCTCTTTCTCGCTTCACTATCAAGTCCTTTAACATAAATTGACACATCTGTCAAGTTTTCCCGTACTTTTTCGGTCATGACCTTTCACTTTTACGGTTCACAAAATAACAACAATGGCGGTTTGGCCGATCGATTGACGGCCAGTAACTACGCATGCGCAAAAGTGACGTCATACCGGGGATTTCTAAATTCTCCTATGAGGAGAATTTACTGTTTCGTCACTTCCGGGAATTTTCCGTTACTAAAAATAGCCTGGCCGTCAACCTCTCGGCCAAACCGCCATTGTTGTACATTGTCGAACGAGTAAACTTACACAGTAGATATATAATTTTCGCATATTATTGGAAATCCACGATGGGAAAGGAATGTGTTGCTGTGGGGTGTAGCAACCGAGATACTGATAAACAGTTAGGACTAAAGTTTCATAGGCTACCTAAGGAAGAAACACGTAGAAAGTTATGGTTGAATGCTATCAACAGGAAAGATCAAGTTACTGGGAAAGACTGGGTGCCAGGGGATGATGGAGCTCGAGTTTGCAGTGATCATTTCATACGAGGTATTTAATTGCTTAGCTATTTATTTATGTATTTTATTTCTTCATACTACCTCACATTATTGAGAAATGAACTCGTTGCAGTTTGTTGATTTAAAGGCGTATCCTACAATAAGGCCGTTTTTTTCTAACGCAGAGATTTCCTTTAAACTTTTTTATATTTGATCAGTGTAATGAATCTAACCAAAATATGAAATAAAAATAATAGCTTGATTTTAAGATAAAGATTGTTTTATTGTGTTTCAAATGTAATATATATGGAAAGTGAAAGTTGAAAAAATTTACCCTTAATACCCCACTTGGTAACCCATTATCGTTTTACATTTTCATAAAATGTGTTAGTTTTTAAATATTTATTGAAGACCATTTTATAATTTCATATGTAGAATTTTAAATATCAATGACTTTTTTGTTTTTAATAATAAAGTATATAGAAAAAGAAAGTAGAAGATGTATATCATATTACATGATGTAACTTGTAAGTGGTAATATATTATATAACTATAAGGCTAGCACGATAGTCAATTTATATTTATTCATTTTATTATTTTATTTCATCAGGGAAAAGTGATGACCGCAGCAGTCCAGATTATGTGCCATCTGTCAACATGGGTTACAAAACACCTCTACGCAGTTTGGATCGCTACAATCGCACTGTGAGTCGTACAGCAGAGAAATGCTCGAAACGTCAACTACCGTTCGAAGATTCACAGAGCCGGCCGGACTCCGAAGCTGCTGAACTCCTGCTTAATTTGTCAACTCCCCCACAGACTCATACAAACAAGGAAAACTCAGGTACATGAATGTGAACATTTAGTTCATTGATTAACTGTTTTACCTATATATATATCATAAGCATGATTTAGACCTCTAAAGACAAAAGAATTGAGTAGTTCACTCCATCTTTTAAGCTTGTCCGACAGTTGGCTGATTGTTAAAGTTTCTATTAAATTGTATGATTTACAAACATCTTTCTTCAACATACAAATCAATACATTAGGAGTTCATTCTTTGTTAATTAATTCATGTTAATGGATGTTTAACTATACAGGAAATATAATTTTCATATATGTTTAGGTAATCAACTGAACAAACAATGAGCATAGTATTACTTTCAAGATATTCAAATGAAACTTGTTATACATTTTTCCAGTGTCTATATGCACATGTATTGATGTATAGCAATGGTAAAGTTCTGGCTTTAATAATAATTGAGTTATGCCATTTTTCACTAGAAGAACAGACAATCATTGACGTTTGCTCTGCAGCGCTCATGTCTACTTTTGGAAAACTTGTGAAATAGAAATAAGATGGGCCAATAACAAAATATTGTTTGTTTCCCCTCCCACGACCGACTGTTGAAAATTACCCCTACTGTAAATATTTTATTGAGGTTTCGCTAAAATTGCCGTGTACGAACCTTGTCAGTTGAGTAGCCACATCATCAATAAATCTATGAAGCAGGGATAAATAGATTTTAGCTACAAGTATCATATTTTTACTTGCCCTAATGAAGATAAATCTATTAAGATATTATTATTAAATCTATACAGAACACATTTTAAGCTTGTGAAAAAAAATATCTGCACTACCTACCCTACCCTGATTGGCTAGGGTCGCGGGAGTGGAAACAAACATATTTTTAATGTCAGCCTTGACTGTAATACAACTTGATTTTACCTATCTTTTTTTTGTTTTGCAGACAAAAGCAATCAGCATGACACCTGCATCAAGCTGCTGGCAGAGGCCAATATTAAAACGAAACAGGTTTCGGAAGAATTGAACAGACTGACTATTGAAAACAGTGAACTTAAGCAAGTGAAATGTAATCTAAGATTTGTCCATTTGTCTGAGGAGGAAATAAAGTTCTACACCGGCCTACCCTCCAATTCATGTTACCAGTGGCTGCTGGGGTATGTGAAGGATGTGCTTCCCAAATCAACACTGCTAGAAGATTCAGACATGCTACTGCTTACACTCATGAAATTAAGACTCAATCCACCACAGAAGGATTTAGCGTTCCGATTTAGGATATCGGAGTCCTCGATAACTTCGTATATTCACTCAGCCATTCCGGCTCTAGCCAAGAAGTTGACTTTTCTTATTCGTTGGCCTGCACATGAAGAAGTAATGGATTCGCGTCCACAGTGTTTTAAAGACACATTTCCAAAATGTGTTTCAATTATTGACTGCACAGAGGTGTTCATTGCCGCGCCAGCTGACTTTGAAGCCAGGAATGCAACATACAGTTCCTACAAACATACGAATACTGTAAAATTCTTAGTGAGCATTACTCCAGCTGGAGCCGTCTCATTTGTGTCAAATGCATATCCTGGAAAGATTTCAGACAAAGTGTTAACAAATGACTGTGGTTATTTAGACTTCATTGAGCATGGTGATCTTGTCCTGGCTGACCGTGGTTTTTTAATTGCTGATGAACTGAATGAGTTAGGTGCTGAACTTGTTATACCAGCATTTACAAGAGGAAAATCACAGTTGAGTGCACGGGATGTGGAAAGGGGAAGAAAAATCTCGAATGTAAGAATTCATGTGGAGAGGGCCATGGAAAGGCTTAAAAACTTCAGAATCCTATCTGAAAGGATGCATTCCAATATGGTTCCTCACGCTGACAGTATAATGACCATTTCAGCAGCAATTATGAATTTGCATCCAAGTCTTGTGACTTAACTGCTTTTGTGCAATTTAGTGTATGTAACTGTTCACTGCTTTGTTAAAAAAAGTGTCAATGAAATTCTACAGAATTAATAGTTTATTCCATATATGTGGATTCTGTTTGGATACTGTTATTGTCTGTTTTGAATGCATTGTATTACATGTCGTAAAAAAAGAGATGTTTATTTCAATTAAATTGTTTCTTTTTCATTTTACATGTTATATTTGCCACTAATTTGTCTTTCAGTGCAAAATGATGGTGAAAGTTGAGTTTGGTAGCATAAATGGGTAATGTTACACCATTCAAATTTGCAATTGAATATTCACTGCTAAAACACTATACAACTTCAGTAATAAGATCAACCTTGGAACCCTTAAAATTGAGATGGTCTTTATATTGAGGTTGAATAAAGAGCAAAACACAGAAATGGAATTGAAAGTAGTTTTTAATTTTGAGGTGGTATTATTTTTGGATCTTTAATAATAACAGATACAAGACAGATTGAACATCCAAATAAATGCATACAATTTCTTATTTCAAGAAAAACATAAACTATCAATATAACAATAAACTGAAGTATTACAGCAATGACTTGTAGTATTTAGAAAATAGTAACTCTGGAAAACAAAATGAACTGTTTGTATGGTTCTTCATTATACACTGTATTTCACTTTCTACACAAAGGTATGACTTCTATTAAATTGTCACCACAACACTGACACCATGATTCTATGTCCTACACCTTGGGCATAACCATTTACCCCTTGGTTTTCGTTTGACACTGACACAGCCGTAATGACACCAGCCAATATGACAGTCCTCATTGGAGCACAGGATCATTTTCCCATACTCTGGCTCCTCACAGATGCACCAAGTCTGTACGTCTTCAGTCGGTGTGATCACTATTTGCTTGTTTTTTAGCTTTGATGTCAATAGTTCAGGGAGAAGGTAATCTTGCAAAAAAGCATTACACTTGTTCTCAAGGATTTCTATGAATTGGATGTCTCTTTGAACTCTAATTATCACTATACTGGGCGATCCAGAGGGCTGACTCATCACTACAAAATCACAATACTGAACTCCATAAACCAGCATCTGGAACTGCACTTGAGTATAGTATCTATGTTTTTGTTTAAGTCTCAAGTTCTCATCAAGGCAAAAGTCTTGGGGATTTGGACATCATTACATGTATTACGAAAAATTGCACTGGTGCAGCGAGTGATTCTATACAACTCCCTTGATTACCCACTCAGTATGCTAACCATTATACCACTACAACTTACCTTCTAATGTTCTGATAAAGAAGCATGCTTGAAAACTCTTATATTAATATGTTGTTTTGTTATTTTATTTTCAGATGTCAATAGAACAACTTTTTACCAATAGAGGGACTGGACCCTACTCGAAGCCTTTGAAGGTGATAGTGGTCATTACAGGCGAGATCGTCTCATACCGTGATGGGAGAAACAATGACTGAATCACTGAACGTGGCCATTGCGGACTCAGAAAGATGTATACGGGGTGTTGTGTATGATCCCCTGAAATTTGCAAAATTCAGGGAAGGGAACTCCCTAGTTCTGAGAGATATAATTCGTAAGACAGACGACAATAATCATGCCATTGTCATCACGAAAAATACAAATGTCTTTATAACTACGGATATTGACGTGCCGGACTACCTGGTGGAAGCGGGGAGGAAGATCATATACCCACCACCAGCAGATGTGGTACCAATTGCAGAGGCTGTGAGATCCCCACCCAGGGCAAGAGTGTCCGTTACCGAGAAAATTGTACAGGTTAGTTTTCATTCTTGTTCTGTTAATTACAAACAACAGGTGAAGGTAAATACACATTCACTAAAAATGTTAGTTAAGTTCCATTCAATCGCTCTCCACACTTTAGCAGCAACATTCACACACATAAAGCTCCATCATGTAAAGTCCAAAAAAAAACATCCCTATGAAGTTAAGACTTGCAAATGTATACTGTTTTTGGTTATCCGTTAATATGGACACCTTGGTTTTTATGTCTCCTGTTTTTATGTATTCAGTAATTTAAAGAAAAATAAGTTCAGTCAGTTAACAGACTGTCCATTGATTTTTTGAGAGATATATGTCTATCCTACTGATAAATGAATGTTGCTTGTTTCGCTTCTTTGTTTGATGTTTACATTATTTGTGTGTGTGTTAATGGATAATGTCCTATTATTTTCACTGCTATACCAACATAAACATTGTTGCTACCTGACTATGGACAGGTGATAATTTTTGATATTTATGCACCTCTTATTATTGGTTGTATATAGCAAAATTTAAACAGATTATTGTCACACAGCAGGTTATACATGTTATGGTTTTTACTGATAGCTTTATCATGATTTTATATTAAAATTAGCATATTTTAATTGCTGTTAGGATTGACAACTGCCAACTGTTATTGTAATATCATTGTCTTACACATTTTACCAAATAGTATCACAACACACACTTGTTGTTTGTTTTTTATTGTACCTTAGCATACAGTTTTGAACACAATGGCCACCAATCTAGACATGTGATTACAAGGTAGTGTTCACCAATATTAGACTTAATACAATCGCTTTGTGTTTAATTACAGGAGGAGGAGACAAAAACCCTCAGTGTCCGGGGGGAGAGTGTAAACCTCAAATCAATCCATTTGGAAGATGGTAGTTTAAAGGTCCGGGTGGCCCTATGGAGGGAAGCCTCATCTGTTGAATGTAGGCCAGGGGATCATGTAACAATAACAGATGTTACTACCAACATTTACCAGGGCGAGACAAGCCTACAGACTACAGTACGCTCTGAGATCAAGGTAATACAGTTATGAATTTAAAACTTATTAGACTAACTATGTGTGCATTTACATCACATATCATATGAAAAATCCCTTAGTATTTATATATTCACTTGAATACAGAAGGCAGTTGTATGGTATTCACACTGTTTATGCCACTAAGGGACTATTGTACTGCTTGCAATACTTCAGACACTTTTTGTTTCTGGTGTTGTTGTTTCTTGTTTTTCTTCGACTCTAGAACAAATTTTACAAGTAATACTTTAATGGAATATCCACTATCAATTGAAAATGTGTAGCCCACAAAATGCCTTGACTCACATTTTTTTCTAGTTTGAATGCAAACTAACATGTGTAGGATGTTAGCCATGATGGTATTTTGTAAAATATATTAGAATTAGTACCTTGGGAACATTTAGAAATTGAATATTACAAATCAGCATAAACCAGGAAATAGAAATATTTTGCCAGCAAAACACATTTTGCTAGATGCAGCCAACCTAATATATGTAACCAAACACTGTATGGAACTTGGTATTACAGCGTATGTTTCTTATTCAGTAATATTTTTGGTTTGTTCTAATCCTTTACATTTTTATAATTGTAGAAGACTGATACACCAACAGTTGTGTCCAGGGTGTTGGTTGTTGGTGTTTCTGTTGAAGAGAGTGAAACAGAGTTGCTAATAGATGATGACAGCATCATCACTGTGCCAAGTGAGCTGCTGGCTGCTGCTGTAAGCAGTGATGGGCCGGTCGACATTGAGATGCTTACAGCTGCTGGACCACTCACCCTGGTGATAACTTGCAAGGGTAGCGAAGTTTTGTACATTGGTTTGGATGAGTGAAAATATTGTAAATATTAGATTGTTTTACATTTGTTGCAGTATTATTTGGGAATAGGGTATTATGCACAAATTTGGAGATTTTTATTGCTTATTTTATAAATATACTAATGTACTATTTCCATATACAATTTTTCTATGCCATTCTCATTGGTTTCTTTTGTTATAAATGTTCATGTACTGTTAACAACTTAATATAAATAATATTCTTGTGTAAGCTTTTCTATTTGTTATACAAATCAAAATTTTGCTATCTTGATACCTTTTTCAGTTTTACCAAGTCTATTATTTCTACCCATTACTATTGATCTGGAATCTATAATCTGTACTATTTGCACAAATAATGTTTACCATGCCATTGATCTTGGTACTCCAAGTGCAAAAAACATTAGATACAAGAGCAAATGTTGTATCTAGTCTCATTATGTAATGTGCCCTATAACTAAATACGCTTTTTGTAAATAAACATTGTTGTGTTCATTTTTTTATGATGATTATGTCCTATTTTACTTAGTTTTACATGTTTTTTTATGTCCGTATATATCTCTCATTGGAACATTACAATGATTTGCTAGATGCATAGTCAACCCTATTTACATTATTATACATGCATTATTTATTTTACCTAAACAAAAACTAAGCACCCTGTTACACTTACATCTACTGCCATAATGTAATGTGTCCTACAACCGTATATTCTCTTTGTAAATAATTAATGTTGTGTACAATTCTTCCTATCGGTTATGTCTTACTTTACATATAAAGGATGTTTATACAACGTTTTACATGTTTTTTTATGTTCTATGTATATATCTCTCATAGGAACATTTCAATGATTTGCTATATGCATAGTATTATTAACATTATGTTACTTGTATTATTTAAAGCATACAATATTTAATGCTCTATTTTCATAGAATGGCTTCATAATTGTTACTGAAACACACAAATATTTGGTATTTGTTTTTAAATATAATTAAACAAGCACACTTCACTTGTAATAATTTTCTAGTGCAGATATCAGTATTTACTGATGTCAGAAACGTCACATTTTGCAGTCAGTAATAATATTGTCTATATGCCTTATGGTTATTCCCCTGACGTATGTCATGCCAAGATAAATACGAAATATACTTCTTATATAGGGAAAGTAAACTAGAACAGGCTAACAAGATTTTTTTATAAATGATGGAACCAAAATTATAAAAAACAAGATTATCCATGCACATACAATGTTTTTCAGAATGTATCTATGCATAATGCTTTTTTATAAAACCTTGTTGGCATGTGGTAGATTTGTTCATTATCTATATATCCAAGTGTTTCTGTATCAAAATTAGGCAAAGCTAATACAGCTGTTTTCTACAGCATATATTGCCTTAACATTGGTGTGCATAATATTGTTGACTAGAGTTTTCCAATGTTTTGTATATTTTCCATTTATATGTGTCTCAGTGTTTGTTTATATGGAGTAACGTTAGTAGTTTATGAACAAAACTAGTGTTCCTGCTAATCACGCTACACATCATGACATAACAAATCCCGCCAAATGCTATGTATGAATACACTTACATTTTTATAATGTACTAAATTTAGAACTTTTTAAAAGCTATAACATTACGAAATGTAAAAAGTTAAAAATGTATGATAAGTCTGTAAGCCGGTTTTCTTGTGGTGCTTCTCATATGTAAACCCTAGATGTGTCATGCTAACATGGTTATATGCTTTCATTTATATACATTAGATACTTATGTTTATTGATTGTGGGTAAACAAATATTAGGTACAGCCAGGACTTTGTAACCATCAGTGTCGTATTGCTATGAATTTGCAAGCATATACCATTTTTTATCATTTTTATTAGACCAATTTATGAAGCAATCCTAATAGTTAGTTCCCACAATTACAATATTTACCTCTCTTGTTTTGGATTGTTGGCCAAATTGATAGGCAAATTATCATAAAGTTTATAGGGAGTATAAAGTAAATGATGCTAAACTAACCAGATATTAAAAAAAACATTGTTGTACAAAATGTGTTTGTCACATGCATACTCTCTCTATATTTTCCCAATTATTCTATACATGGAAATTAACCATATATGAGCTCAACAGTTTGACCTATAAAAATGGCTATGAACAAGACGTGTATTTTGTACAAGTGGGAACAATCTAGTGTTGTTGTTTAGTTTACATTATTATGTTTTACTTTTTATTGATGATCTGTTATTTTTAATAAAAGTTTAGAAATTTTACACACTGTTGTTGCCTATCTTGTGTTGAATATACAATTGTTACTGTTTATAAGCCATCAGTGGGATCATAGCTAACGTGACGAATGTATATGTCACGTCTCACAAACTCCACTACTACTGATATGCAGTAAAAATAGCACTAATAGATTTGTGTTTGAATTTTGTTCAGTTCTGAATGCCTTTCCGACAGGTATGATCATTTATTAGTCTATACATGGTCTACCTAGGTTCAATAAGAAGTGTTTCGTCAGTTTTACTGCAAGCAACAGACAGCTTCCACACTTAAAAGTAAGCAGTGTGGCGCTTGTCATCTTGGAAAGATGAAAATTTACAACTGGGTAGGCCTGAACATGTCACAAACCCATGACCTACAGATGGGTATTCTAGCATGCTACCAACTGCGCTAGCCATGCCTGTTTAAGTCCAAGTGGATGTTACATGTTATGATTTCCAAGGAATACTACAATGATATGGTAACAATATGGACGCATTTAATGCAATAGTGTCTTAATCTGAATACTGTACGTCTCAGGTGAGAGTATGGATATGACAAATGCAATCCGAACTAGTAAGGCAAGGTACTACACTATGGTGGCATATTACTGCCACCAGTTAGCATGATAGCGTTCGCGAATAAATTCGTGTTAACCACTTAATTATTACGATAATTATCTAGCTATCTAGTTAATATTCGTGATAAATTTTCGGTATGATAAATATAATAAAACTAGAAACAGGCTTGAAATTACCCAGAACTGCCACCTCTTACCTTTTTATGATATATTACACTAGATTTAAGTGGTAACACGAATCTTATCTAGTTGACCACTTATTATGTTACTTAGTAACTCAAATTCGCGAATTTCACTTAAGATTCGTGTTACCACTTATTAATTTTTGGCTTCTAGATGTAAGTGGTAACACGAATCTTAAGTGAAATTTGCGAATTTGAGTTATTAAGTAACATAATAAGTAGTCAACTAGATAAGATTCGTGTTACCACTTACATGTAGAAGCCAAAAATGAATAAGTGGTAACACGAATCTTAAGTGAAATTTGCGAATTTGAGTTATTAAGTAACATAATAAGTAGTCAACTAGATAAGATTCGTGTTTCCACTTACATGTAGAAGCCAAAAATGAATAAGTGGTAACACGAATCTTAAGTGAAATTCGCGAATTTGAGTTATTAAGTAACATAATAAGTAGTCAACTAGATAAGATTCGTGTTACCACTTACAGGTAGAAGCCAAACATGAATTAGTGGTAACACGAATCTTAAGTGAAATTCGCGAATTTGAGTTATTAAGTAACATAATAAGTAGTCAACTAGATAAGATTCGTGTTACCACTTACATGTAGAAGCCAAAAATGAATAAGTGGTAGCACGAATCTTAAGTGAAATTCGCGAATTTGAGTTATTAAGTAACATAATAAGTAGTCAACTAGATAAGATTCGTGTTTCCACTTACATGTAGAAGTCAAAAATGAATAAGTGGTAACACGAATCTTAAGTGAAATTCGCGAATTTGAGTTATTAAGTAACATAATAAGTAGTCAACTAGATAAGATTCGTGTTACCACTTCATGTAGAAGCCAAAAATGAATAAGTGGTAACACGAATCTTAAGTGAAATTTGCGAATTTGAGTTATTAAGTAACATAATAAGTAGTCAACTAGATAAGATTCGTGTTTCCACTTACATGTAGAAGTCAAAAATGAATAAGTGGTAACACGAATCTTAAGTGAAATTCGCGAATTTGAGTTATTAAGTAACATAATAAGTGGTCAACTAGATAAGATTCGTGTTACCACTTCATGTAGAAGCCAAAAATGAATAAGTGGTAACACGAATCTTAAGTGAAATTCGCGAATTTGAGTTATTAAGTAACATAATAAGTGGTCAACTAGATAAGATTCGTGTTACCACTTACATGTAAAAGTCAAAAACGCCTTTATAAATAAGTGGTAACACGAATCTTAAGTGAAATTCGCGAATTTGAGTTATTAAGTAACATAATAAGTTGTCAACTAGATAAGATTCGTGTTGCCACTTAAATATAGTGCAATACATCATAAAAATGTAAGAGGTGGCAGTTATGGGCACTTTCAAGCCTGTTTCTAGTTGTATGATATTTATCTTACCGAAAATTTATCACGAATATTAACTAGATAGCTAGATAATTATCGTAATAATTAAGTGGTTAACACGAATTTATTCGCGAACGCTATCATGCTAACTGGTGGCAGTAATATGCCACCATACTACACCTATGGTTATAATTAGTTGACTTAGTACAGGGTTCTATAAGGTTGGGTTAACACCCAATCAACAGCTTGGATCATCTACACAGGATCTCAATAACCAGTACATTCCTTGGTTTCACTGCAAGCGATTGTAGGCTTCCCACTTATGTCAGCAGTGGGAGGTAAATGATTCAAAAAGGTTCCTTGACCAGATCACCACCATGACTAGCTATATACATGCAAAAAAGAAGAGTGGTGTGCATTGTGCATCTGTCTGTTAACATGTTTGGTTTATTGGATGCAATTAGATCCAAATTATGATGTATCTAATATACAAGTAACATATTGTTTTTTTTCGAAAATCAGCAAGATACCTCCCTACAACACTAGGAAATAACATATTTGTCCATTGGGCCTATAATTAAGTTTCTGAACACAGTTGTGCTCACAATTTCCTACCTTTGTAATTACACGATAGCAAACAAGGAATGCTTGGAAATGCACACTATCCATGCCTCACATTCCGTATACATTACACTACACCTATATATAGACATATATTATGTTACAACGCGCTGGTTTTCAGGACTCTCAGTCCTTTGATATAAATATAGCAATTAATTGTCAGTATACAAATATTTACACATAAACACGAAGTGAAACGCGTCGTCTGCTTAGAGCGTGTTATCTACCATATCGTGAAATTTACGCATAGGTAAAATCGCGAGCCTAGGCAGGATAAATCGATAAGAGATGTCGTTATGTAGTCTGATTCATAACCCGGTATGTACTAGCCCTGACTAGGCAGATAACTCAGCAGACGATAGCAGTAGCCAGAGATACGTATATGTGGTGATTTTCTGTTTAATGTTGTTGAACCGATCGCATGTACATAAACGTTTGACTACGTTTTGTGTTTCTTAGTTCGCATAGCAGTTGTAGTCACTCGATATGAATCCCTATTGATTTGATTTGTTCTAGTAACACATTATTTATCGTTAACCATCAGAAACTTAGGGATCCATAAGTCTTCCAGAAATCGTGCGATTACCGTCGAGTTTTCAGCGTTTTGACCCTTACATGGCCTGTAAACAGCGCGGATGCTTCATGTGACGGATGCATAAGGTAATAGAAAATAGTGTAAAATAATTTGAATAAAGCAACTACTAGCAACGGTAATATAATCATCTGCAGAAAATCACCAAACCTACTGATAAATTGATGCTGTGTTTTTAGCAAGGGGCTCGTCAGAGCCAATTGCTATAGTAGGCGAAATCCGCGGACACTCATCGGATAAACTCTTACTTTCTGAACCGCCAAAGCTACATACTCCTGAAGAAAGAAGTCCCTGTCTAACAAAGAAATAGCGGTAAGCATGTGCGATATCAGCTGGAAACGGCTTTGAACTGACATCACCGACGCATTAGAAAGAGCCCCTTTGTTATTTAAATATTGCAATTACAGAACAAAAAAATGTATATATCAACACGGACTATGATAATGTTTATATGTCCGTGATATCAATACACCGCAGTCGCAGGAATTTATCACATGACTTGATCATTTACTTATCAGGCGTGAATCACACGTGAAGTGCTTATGAAATCCCGGAATATTACGATAGTACAAGATATTGTACACTAGGCCAGGGCTTCCTCATTGTCCGTGGAGTTAGCCGGACAGCGATGCCCGTCATCTTAGCATCATAACACTAATACATTCATGTTTTTTCTCATCGTTGTACCCCTTTGATAAATCAAGTCGCTACCACCATCCATCATTATTTCTTATAAGTCTCATTTTGAGTTAATGTGATTTAAACTCCCCCTCAAAAAGGTTCGAGGCTTACCCATCGCTTACTTAAATTACTGCAGCCCAAAATTGAATTGCTACAGAGAACACAGATATTCGGCCGCACGTTACATATACAAGAAAATGGTGACACATAATGTATCCAAAGAACATTTATCGTATATTGAAATCATGGGAAATGCAATTTTCCGTCATTGTTCCATTGAATATCTACGATTTACGGAAATTGTTCTAAATTGAATAAATTCACATACTTTTTGTTTTATTGTAATCCTGTCTGTAGGTCGGTCGATTGGTTTTTCTGTCCAATATACAACATATGTAGTTTGTGTGGCTAACTACTTCTTCAGTTTTCAAGGGATTGCAATGCAATTTGATAATACAAGTACCATGATTTGTAGATGTGGAAGACATAAATTTGCTGTGCATCCATCAAAATGTTAAAGAATTCTGTCCCTTTGAACTGAAGTCTCCTTTTAGAACACATGTAATAACATTATAGTTTATGTTGCAAAATACGTTAGTTTTCAATGGATTCCTTTTAAACATGGCATATAATCAACATTAAGGTACTGTTTACTTCTTCTCCATCCATCTTTCTGACTGTCTATAACAATTCTTTGGATATAATCTTGTTTTTAACTCCCTATATTGTTTAACAAACTGACATAACAGTGTTCTTGAAAGAATAATTGCGATAGATAAATGTATATCAAAGTGACGTCTGTGATCTGCAGTGAGTCCCTTGCTGTCATCACTTTCAGTGCTTTGATTATATAAACGTGTTAGCGTGGTTCACAATTTTATGTTTTCCTTACAACAAAATCATATTGAAACCAAGAAGATAAGTTGTTAAGTGTGCATTAACACAATACACTGTCGTCTAGTCAGTGTGTTTTATCGATTGTTATACCATAATTCAAACCAAAAGTATTTAGGAAAATAAATTTATCACATAACATATGATGTGCTATTGATTATAACCCATGCATTATGTATTATATTAAACTATTGGGAGTATTTATTCAATTGAGAACTGATCTCTTGTCATGTTCACATGCAGTCAGCACAAAAACATGGCCACACAATCTCTATATGCCATGTGACAAACTTTGCTATATTAAAAAAACTCAATTTCAGAGAATGTTCTGATCATAATACGTTGAGAAATTTTATCATATTGATTAAGAGTATTATCCTTCATGTATCGAAATACAAATAACAAAATTACGAAGAACAAACGATGGATGAAATTCATTTATTTTTATTTCAGTACATGAAGAATAATACTTTTAATCAATAATTCTACATCGATATAAAGGAAAACAAAAAGTTGTCCATCAACAAATAAACATATATCATACGATTACTTCAGATTGGTGGAGAGTATCATGAGGCGGACTGGGAGATAATATGAACACATATATGGTAAGACACAAGAAACTGAAAGAACAAGTAATGCATTCTACTTTGGCAAGGACAGCGTAACGAGATGGTGGGGGGATGTTATAGAGGAGTGGGGGAGAAGGTGTTTATAGGAGTCAATAACGTACTAAAAGCACAAATATATAAAAAGTGAAGAGGAAGAAAGACGAAAAACGTTTAGGAGTCGAACGGAAAATACTAGTTCAGGACAAATGTTGTAATATATAAGACTAGATGTGTCAATAGGACACAGATGCCACCACTATGGGCTATTAAAAGGACCATTACTGCTGAAACATAGGTGGAATGTAACCAAAATCAAACAAGGCCAGTACTTTATTATCCTATGCGTATGTGCCCAATATGAATTGAATCCATCCATCATTTCAAGAGTAATTGATCGGAAACCAATTTTCTCACAGACTGGACAGACATAAGAGGAATAGCACTTTATGCCTCTTCGCCATTCTTGCAGGGCATAAACAATAAGAAAACACAAAACCAGAAGAGAGAAACAAACAACAGAAAGATATTACAGTCAAAGAATACATAAGTGTAACACATTCAGCTGTTGTAGAGCAACACTGTATACAATACATTTCACAATAGACAGTACACTAATAGTAAGTCACAAAATCCAAATGTCACCTAGTCCACTTTTTAACAAAAGGACCAAGTTTGGAATAAATGTTCACTAATTAATTGTTGTCTTTATGAGCACTAGGCCTTCATTTGATCAATATGAATGCATTGGCCTACTAGTGATGCATAATAATTAATATTAAAATTTTGCAATATAGCAGATTATATTTTCGCTAAACACCTGATTTCATCCCAATGGGATCCAAAATCCTTGTTGTAGGCATCCACCTGAAAAAGAAAAAAAAGCTTTACATGGAAAACCCCTAAAGAATCTTTAGTAAAGATAATAAATTGAAGTGAAATTTCCAGTTTTAGTTAAATTTTGCAAGATCATGTTTACAACATAAGTTTAGAATGGTTACATGCCATTCACTGACATTCACTTGATCAGCAAGCTATAATTAAGTTAGTTATATCAATAAACAAGTTATCTTAGTAACAACTTGATATTTTACCATTCATTATAAGCATACATTTGGTGTCATGAGAGATAGCAAACAGCAAATTACATACATTACTTTAAACCCATGTGTGATATTTGTAAAATACATTACGGTTCTAAATTAAAAACTGATACCCAATTGTAGGACAAATTCTCACTTTTTCCAGAAGCCGTGCATATAATTCCTTCAGTCTTTCAATATCTCTTTCAGTACTCTTTTGTGTAGCAGATATTTCTTGCTCAATTCTCTTTTTGTACTCAAAAAGCTCAGATTTCCTTTCTGTGTCACAATTCTGTTTTGCAAGAAACTCTTCCTTCTCACTGAAAAAATAAATAAATACGCTTCATTCACATATTACAGACAAACTAAACATATAAAGGAAGAGGCTCTGCCTCCTGGCAGCAATGTTTCAAGACAAATCGAACAATATTGGAAGAAGGTCACCCAAGGAACATTTGTGTGAAATTATATAAAGATTTCCTTGGTAATTTTCGACTAGAAGAGTTTTCAGTTTTTACTTTCTGTTGCCATGGCAACAAAAGTTCTGCATGGATCCACTTCATTTGAAGAATTTTAGTAGAGGACCATCCAAGGATCCTTCCTGTTAAGTTTTATCAGAAGTGGCCATGCAGTTTAGGAGGAGATGTTTGTAGCAAAATGTTGACCGCCAACAACGATGGACACCGGCTAATTCGTACTAATGAGAGCTAAAAAGGTGACCAATACAATATTCTTAATTCTCAAGATTTATTTGCTTAGTAACCTTTTTCTTTCCATACCATGAGCACAACTCTGTGTTTTTTAATCATACACTGTAAACTGCAGAGTAGTAAAATTTAAACAGTACTTACTTTCTCAGCGCCTGACATTGTTCCTGAAGAACTCGTAGTCTACTTTGATGTTGTAGAGACATTTTGGAGAGTTTCTCCTGCCTAGCAAACGACATTTGTTGCCGCTGTTCCTTATGTGTACATAACTCTCTTTCCTGTTCTTTATGCTCCTGAATCTTGTCAAACAACTGCGCTATCTCAGTTTGTCTAATACTAGAATTATATACAAACATGTCACAGTAAATGTTGCAAAGAAACAAGCAGCAAATAATATGATGGACAATGTGAAGTTGAAAAGTGAACAGGCATTATGGTGAAGAGACATTACAAGGATCCACAAGTAAGAAAGAAATATGTTTTTCATAATAAGGCCAGGTTTACAGATTCTGAAAAAAGACTAAACCAGTCACCATGCTTTGTTATGTAGTTATTTCAATCAATATAATTCGTTGCACTCTATGTATTTAAAACTGAACCACAAAATTACAGGAATATAAATAAAACTTCTACCATATTAGACCAAAATACCTTCAACAGACTCATATAAATTGTATAGTCATTTAAATGTTTATAAAGTGATTAATGCACCATTATACAAGTAGTCAATACATGATACAATGTCATATGATACACTAGAGCTATCACAAAAATGAACAAAGGATTTAACAGAGGAAACAAGGTCCCTTAACTAAGTAAAATATTACAACAGTCCCATCATACAGATGTTCACTACAACACTGCATTAACAAGGTCCCTTAACTAAGTAAAATATTACAACAGTGCCATCATACAGATGTTCACTACAACACTGCATTAACAAGGTCCCTTAACTAAGTAAAATATTACAACAGTGCCATCATACAGATGTTCACTACAACACTGCATTAACAAGGTCCCTTAACTAAGTAAAATATTACAACAGCGCCATCATACAGATGTTCACTACAACACTGCATTAACAAGGTCCCTTAACTAAGTAAAATATTACAACAGCCCCATCATACAGATGTTCACTACAACACTGCATTAACAAGGTCCCTTAACTAAGTAAAATATTACAACAGCACCATCATACAGATGTTCACTACAACACTGCATTAACAAGGTCCCTTAACTAAGTAAAATATTACAACAGCCCCATCATACAGATGTTCACTACAACACTGCATTAACAAGGTCCCTTAACTAAGTAAAATATTACAACAGCACCATCATACAGATGTTCACTACAACACTGCATTAACAAGGTCCCTTAACTAAGTAAAATATTACAACAGCCCCATCATACAGATGTTCACTACAACACTGCATTAACAAGGTCCCTTAACTAAGTAAAATATTACAACAGCACCATCATACAGATGTTCACTACAACACTGCATTAACAAGGTCCCTTAACTAAGTAAAATATTACAACTACGTCATCATACAGATGTTCACTACAACACTGCATTTACAAGGTCCCTTAACTAAGTAAAATATTACAACAGCACCATCATACAGATGTTCACTACAACACTGCATTAACAAGGTCCCTTAACTAAGTAAAATATTACAACAGCGCCATCATACAGATGTTCACTACAACACTGCATTAACAAGGTCCCTTAACTAAGTAAAATATTACAACAGCACCATCATACAGATGTTCACTACAACACTGCATTAACAAGGTCCCTTAACTAAGTAAAATATTACAACTACGTCATCATACAGATGTTCACTACAACACTGCATTTACAAGGTCCCTTAACTAAGTAAAATATTACAACAGCACCATCATACAGATGTTCACTACAACACTGCATTAACAAGGTCCCTTAACTAAGTAAAATATTACAACAGCGCCATCATACAGATGTTCACTACAACACTGCATTAACAAGGTCCCTTAACTAAGTAAAATATTACAACAGCACCATCATACAGATGTTCACTACAACACTGCATTGTCACTTTTCTTACATGTTCCCAAACACCACAGATACAACTACAAGTGTCCAATATGTGTATTTTCAATCCTGACTTTTGCGCCAAGTTAGCACTAGCATAGGAAATCAGTTCAAGTTTATCTATTGTTGGATAGTATAATACATGTATAACATGTTAACATAAGCGATGAATACCCTGTAATATCACTTTAACAGAGGAAACAAGATCCCTTTACTAAGTAAATATTACAACAGTGCCATCTTAAATCTGATAAATATCAGGTAGACTGCGCAGACCTTTTTCTGTCTATTTTGGGAAAAAGACCCTAGATGAATTGGGAAAATTTGCATCATAAAATTTGTCAATTTGGGAAAACTTTAATCGCTTCAACTCCAATTTTGGGAATTTTCATAGTTAAAAGAACAGGCTTTTCATATCTAAATTTTATATAATGAAGCATTCTAATCTACATTTCTTATATAAACTGTCAAAAAGGCACACAAACTGTCCACAAACATTTATGACACAAGGGACAATAATGGCCAGTTATTCAAAGAGCTTCAAGATATACCAGGTTGCTCCTGTAGACGTAGGTGCTTCTGATTGGGATTTCTTTATGATTGTGACAGAAACCATACATTTGGCTTTCGTAATGGGTCAGATAGTCCGACTCACAGGAATGACAGAAAAAGGCCTGCTGCGATAACATACTTTTCTTTATCAATGCTGGCTTTCATAGCTTCAAGAATCTGAAGTCCCTTCTCTCCATCAATCTCTGCCTGTCGTCCACTTTTCCTCATAGCTTCAAGTTCACTGAAAGAAACATCAATATAATTAGCCAAGATGAGACAAAATCATCGCAGTCATAGCTTCAAGTTCACTGAAAGAAACATCAATATAATTAGCCAAGATGAGACAAAATCATCGCAGCCTTAGGTCAGAATTCCTATTTGTGATAAAGTATATGGCATTTTTCTACAACATTATTGACGTTTATATGGTCATCATTTAACCAATGCAATTTCCCCATCTTAATTAACAAGTGCAACATTATTAATAACCACAGATTTTGAAAAACTTTATTGTATACAATAATTATTCATAGTCAACAATTAACACAATTTGTAAAGGTATGATTTTTATATTGTAACAAACACACATTTACACTCATCTACACTATATGTTGAATGAGGGTCTGAAATGTTTGTTCGAAACCTATGACGTCATGGCAGGTTACTAATAGTACAAACTAAAAATATTAACCGACTGTAAATTATACAAGCACTATTATAGACTGATATTTATCAATAATAAATTAGAATTTATTGAATATTCAATACACCTGTTCTAACGTTATGTATTGCAACGCCTGTATTTCTTAAAATTCTTTGATATTTGTTTTTCACTTCTAAAATCATTAGTTAACAGATTAGATACTTGATTAATATACCAAACACTATTCACAATTGTTTTGAAATTTTAAAAGAGGGCTTTTTTCACAGTTTTAGGAATATGACCAATGTCTATTAAGTTAGGAATTTTTGCATGAATGGTCAAAATCTGGGGGTAAATAGATGACTTGATACTAACATAAACACTATATTATTATAAGCAGATAATTCTGGTTTCAAACACAACACATTTTTCAGTTTTGACTGCTGTCAGTGAATAAAAACTGTTCTGACCATCCTTGTATTTTGTCCATAACATTCTACATTCAGTTTTGGGAAAAAAGATACTTTGAGATAAAAACAGCTCCCATTTATTGTTTAATTGTTTCATCAACCAATTATTAAAAGAAAACCTCATTACCATTTATTTGTATGAGCAAGATGTTTTATATGAATCATCAATTAATCCAACAATTTTGCATGTACACATGTGACAGGAGATATATAATATACAATTTGTTGTTCTTTACCTTATCCTATATCGCTTTCGTTCAAAGTCATTTTTAAGATCAGCGACTTGAAGTTTTAGATGTTCTTGTTCTGCTCGAACTTTTTCAGGGGATTGAACAATCTTCAATGATAATTTCTCTTCCTCTTCTTTACTCTTCAGTACTTCACACCTCAAATGATCCTATAGTAGAACCCCAAAAACAATAAAAAGACATTAACATTTTATACATATATCTAAACTGTAAAAAAATAAATCTCAATACAAAAAAAAACCAGTTAACAAGAGCAACACAAGAGGATGCAGATTCTCAGCAGGTTACATCATCATTCGGACTTTCATTCAGACTTATGCTTTCTCAAAAACTGAGCTATACAGAATATGTGTCAGTTTTTTTGGACGCATATATGACTATCAAGCTACGACAAACAGACAAGCTAAAAACGTTAAGTGCCAGCTTGCAATATCAAATTTAACATATTTCACAATAATGCCAAACTGAGGATACTTCGTTATCTTAATAAGTGGTAATTTGTGAATTTCACTTGATTAATCATGTAATCAGGTCAACTAATGGTGAGAAACAATAGGAAGTATAATCATACAGCTTTAGCTTTCTTCTCAGCATTGTTTGTTTTGATTTCTGTAATGCCGAGTTGAATCGCTTGTTTTGTTCTTTGGTGTTCTTGTACTCTCAATGATATCATCTCCACATCACCTTGATGCTGTAATTGTAGACAATATTTTCATGAACATGTTATGTACGGACGTTTTATTTGCATCATGACTTCTACCTTGCAATCTTGATGATCATTAAAACTGGATGGTATTTATAAAATCAATATTTTTTCTAGCAGTCCCAGACAAAATAAGGTACATATTTCCCATTTTCAAGAACAAATTACTAATTGAAACTGAATGATTTTGAGGTAATTACTTACAGGAATAAACAGGCAATCATCTAAAGAGTCAGGATCACCACTTACAACTAGTTTACCACTGCATAAATTTTCTGCAAACTCGTTAAGAGACAGTAAAACTTAAAAGACACAGCTCGTAACTCATTAATTACATTTAACTGTTTACAAATAATTGTAGGAATCTTTATCCAATTTTGACATTTTACTGCAAATAAAAATCCTAATTTGACCAGGAGCCCTTTTGCCAAAAACCCTAGAAAAGAGCTCTGTATTCGGTGAAGAACCACATTAATAACATTATTTCCTCAATCGTAAAGTCTAATACTGTATCATTATTGGACATTTGTCAAGTATTTAGCAAGAACTTTGATATATTCGTCAGTAATGCATTTTTACATTGATCTATGTTCAATTATTTTCAACTGTCTATTTGAGGATAGAAATATTATGGACCTTTACGATGATATCAATAGAGGATTCAAAAATTTGTACAGAATAACCATTATTGTGTACACTTTGTCCGTTGGTGAATCCTTTTATGTGTTATACTAGGCTGATCACCTCACTACAAGAGCAATCCATGCATACCTTTTGAATATCTGGCTCCTGCTGGGCACGATCTGCTCTAATTTTATTTATTTTCTGCTTTAGTTCCTCATTCCTTCGCAGCAATGCATCATGATTCTCCCTGTCTCTCTCCTGCAAAAATAATTTAGTTTGAACTATTTTCAAATGCACAACTTGAATATACAGCATACTAAATGAGTAAATGTGTGGTAGCAGTACAGTACTGGATGGATATTTTTTTAACAATACACTTATAAGAACTTTTCTGAGTCTATGAAAGCTGGCTCTATTTGGCAAACCCTGAAATGATAAGAAATTCACACGCATTGCAATTTGCAACAATATGGATATTTGCACAGTACTGCATGTTGTATTTACTCTAAAATCAAAGAACAGCAATGTAAATTAACTTAACTGCCGTCATATTAGATACTGGTGTAAAGGTGATAAAAAGCACAAGACGAAAACAAAGAACAAGATATTCTCTAAACATACAGTCTACAGTCTGATCCCAGGAATAATTGCACTCTTGGCGTAGTACATGTTAAACATCCTAGATCTATTTCCCACTTCATTTTAATATTAATTAAGTACAATTATAACATACTGATACCTCTAAGTCTTTGAAATACTCTGAATTAGCAAACGGAACATTGTATAGTAAATTAACACTTACAATTTCTATCTTGAGGTCCTCATAAACAGGTATACGAGTGTGTTTGAAGCTCAGAAAATTTATAATGGCGCAACAAATCTTCCTCATACGCTGAGGAGCTGAAAAACATTCAATTCAGTATAGCATTGGCAAATACAGCAAATGGCCACAGCAGATTGTAAAGTTTACAAGTTAATTTGTAAAAAAAGTTTTTTCAAAATACAGTGGAACCCCTCAAAACCGGAACCTCAGTAAACCGGAATTCCCTCTAAACCGAACAATTTGCGTGGTCCCGATTTTTTCTGTTCTATTTTCATTGTGTAAAAACCTCTGTAAACCGGAACCCCTCTATTCCGGAAACCGAACAAGATTTCCATTATTTCTAAACTATTTCAACAGTAATTTACCCCTCTAAACCGAACAGCAATTTATGACACCTAAAGTGTTTAGACAATAAATGTGTTAACATGGCGTTTTCACACCTTATCTGTTAAATGGCTTCAATCGGCAGTAGCTACACGTTTGTTTACTTTATGACGGTGCGCGGGTAAATAGGTACAGTGTGATAATCGCAATTATTAACCAAGTAACGACAAAGGAAAGTGACAGTTTGCAAATATCATTAACAACTTTTACTTGCTGACCATACACATCAATCGATGTTTTCAATAATTTATTTAATGATGAATGCTACAGTAGGTTCAATTGATCTTTTGTTAAAAGAATCAAATTATCATTCTACATGTAGTTAATGAGCGTATTAGCAGAGTAAAGACGAGTGCAGGTATTGTTGTTTAAACTAACAATAATGTGGTACAATTTTGTTGTTTTATCAATCAGTTTCTGTCAGATTGATTTTATCATTCAGACAATCAACATGTCTGCGCCTCCTTCTAAACGTCGAAGAATAGAATTGTCACTTGATGACAAAATTAAATTGATCAAAGAGTCAGAATCTGTTCCGAAACCGTGCATGTATAAGGAATGAATAAAAATTAATACACTAAGTCATTAATTATGTTGTTGTTTAATGCATTTCCTAAAACCCCTCTAAACCGGAAACCCCTCTAAACCAAACTTTTTATCCGGTCCGGCAGAGGTTCGGTTTAGAGGGGTTCCACTGTACAATGTACTCATTAAACTGTGTCGATAAAATGATATAAAGTTCTGGAAAAATCTCTGATACATGTAGTTTTTTAAATGTAATATTACCATATCATAATTAGCATCTTAGAGCCAAGATACTTCAAGAAACTGGAAGTCTTTATTTACAAATACATAAGAGTTTGGTATATAAGTTTCAGTACAAAATCATTGTTTGCTAATGCAACTTACTGGGAGATACAATGTCACTTCCACTGAAGTCTGGTACGTAAAGGGAAGGCATAATCCGAGTCCTACAAATATAAAAAATAACTTAACGTTTGATCATGAATGGACAAAAAACTAAAGCAATTAGACTTATTCAATGTCATTAATACTACATGTACACAGTAAACCTCACCTAAAGACCACCTTAATAATAAGACCACCTCGAAATTAGAAACACAATTTTCATGTATTTAAACTATTTTGCTCTTTATTCAACCTCAACATTAAGACCACATCCATAAGAAGACCAGTTTTCAAGGATGGTCGTATTGTTGAGGTTTTTCTGTACATCACAAACTTGACCAAGAATCTATTAACAAGTCTTATTGTTCTGTGTATGAATTGTTTGTAAATTCATAAATTTATAATACAACATTAAAAGAGCGTTTTAAATTATCATTACTAATACTATAAGTCACACAGCATTTAGTATAGAAAAAACAAGATATGTTTGTAAAACATTATGCCCCCTGTGACCTTGAACTTTGACCCCAATATCAATAGTGTTCCTCTGCTACCCAAGATGAATGTGTGGACCAAGTTAATCGGAAACAAAAAGGTTACAGATGGACATACCAACCGACAGACATGTGCAAACCAATATGCCCTCTCTTCTTCGAAGGGGGGCATAAATATGGCACTATATGTGCACATCTGCTTAAGTAACTTGCTTTTTGCTAAGTTAACCAAAGGTAACTTGTTTTTATCTCTTTGGTAACTTGGAAATTTGCTGTGTATTTCCCCTGTATACACTATTCATTTAATAATAATTCTTTAAAAAATCTATAATTTTATTATATACCTCAAAGAAATAAGCAGCTCTAGTATCAGTGAACTACAAGATCTGACAAATTTCTACTTTACGGCGTCAATTTTTTGTGATTTGGAAACAAAATCTAACAATGGCTTACATTACAGATATAAGATGGTTAACTGGAACAGCTTCTGAATGTATCTCTGGGTAATCAAACTCTGTTGAGAATAAGGGTTGCTACAAAATAAATAAATAATCTAATCAATTGATTGAAGAAATCATATATATATATCATTATATGATTATATGCCTAGATTCTTATAAAAAAAACAGTTGTATAATTTTACCACAGTATCTAGCAGATCAAAAATCATGATCACCATATCATTTTATAAAACAATTCAAAATACAAATTATTTTAATGTAAACACATATATATATAAGAGTAATAGCAGGGTTTTTTTCTCACTTCTATGGGAATGGTGTCGGGCCCTTTGATAGGGGAAAATAGTGATAAGAGGGGAAAATAGAGGAAAAATAATGCGCATAACAAAGTATACATTTCTATGTCTGTATTCACTACACTTCAGTGTTGCAGTGATGTAAACAAGTAAATATGCCAGCAGATTGGTTAGTTTCATTACAGGTCAATGTTTCCATCTTTCTGACTAAAAAATATCAACAGTACTGGCAACATGTCCGATTTAAAAAAAACTAGAATGCGTCCATAGGACACAGATGCCCCTACTAGCAGCCTTTGTCACAAAAGCAAATTTATGCTATTATTCTGCTCATAGTTTGTGAATGGATCTCAAAATTACCAAGTGAACAACTGTACTGATTATGGTGATAAGTCAACGGCCATAACTTTGCACTTACTGGGCACAGCCAAACATGAAACCCCAGGTGCACAACTATACAGGTTGGTGTACATTCCTGTACAGTTTGGTGAGTGTAGCTGATATACTGTTGGAGATATGCCCGACACAAAATTGCACGCTCTGTATGCCATATTTTCAATAAATCAAGGGCCATAACTTTGCACTTACTGGGCTCACTGAATTATGAATCCCCAGGTGCAATATAACACAGGCATGTGAACATTTCTGTAAAGTCTTATAACTCTGGCTCATATACTTTTGGAGATATGTGCAACACAATATTGCATACTCTGTAGGCTATATTTTAACTAAGTCAAGGGCCATAACTTTGCACTTACTGGGCACAGCCAAACATGAAAACCCAGGTACACAACTTCACATGCTGGTGAACCTTCCTGTAAAGTTTTATGACTCCAGCTCATATTGTTTTAGAGATATGAGTGACACAAAATGTTGTGACGGACGGAAGGACGAGTGGGGGGCATAAAAAGCTGGGAATTTTAACGGAAAATAGGGGAAAACAACATACTTTTGAGTTAGGGGAATGGGTTCGAATTTCGGCCCCAAAAAGGCCTGAAAAAACAACACTGAATAGCATGTTCATATGTATATAGATAACATTTTAAATGTTATTGTTAAAACCACGTATTTTTTTCATACCAAATGTGACTATGATTACATGTATAATCAGTTCATAACTTGCCTGCAGCAATAAATCTTCAGGAGATCCAGTTATCTCACTAACACAATGGCGACAGACATCCTGCCATTGAGCAGCCTAGAAATACAATGCAGAAATACTTATAAAAACAAGAAATACCAAAACAGTATCTAATTCTAGTTCTACTGCATGAGTACTAGTTGAAACAGATTAAAGGGAAAGTGATCAAAATTATGATGTTGAAAACAATTAAGTAAATCAATTTTAAGGATGAGTGATAAATTTTAAAGCTGCACACTTACATCTGGTTTTTTGAACCATGATTCCTGCAGGTCTACACCACATAACTCAGAGAGGCTACGACATATCTCACCAATTTGTAGATCAGGGAAGTTGTAAGACATTCTGAAAAATGTTAAGCGTTAAAATAATCTAAATCATAAGGATGGTGCAGTAACACAAATTAAATACACTGAATTTACCGAATATGACATGTCAGGTATAAATTTGTCCGGTCTGGATGCGGTCCGTTGAAACACCCCAAACGACTACAAAAGTAACAAATACACCCCAAACGACCACAAAACAACCCAAACCAGTACGAAATCTTACAGGTTAAGTATTTTTCATGACTAATTATTAAATTAAAAGGGTACAACTCCCCAGCGACTATATTGAATGTAACGAATATGAGAACAGATTTCTTTAATTATTTAAAAGAAATTCAGTCAGTCCAAGAATTTGTAAATCCAATCAATTAATTTAATTAACCCACTGCCTTTGACACTAAATGTGTTTAACCTTAAATCTTAACCTATATATATGATTGTCATGACAATTCAGTTTTGTAATTATACTCTTGTTTCATATGATCTATAGAAAACTTTTATCACTTAGTCAAATGTATTTTATGGTGTTACATCATACATGTCAACAGGTTAACAACCACGCATTCGTGGGTTCGAATCCGGGCAGCGGAATTCGACCGCGATTTTCACAATCCCCAGATAACGGCGGTGCTACTGGTTTGTAACAAAATACAATTGCATGTTTATGCTGAAACTTTTGTGTAAGATGATTTGGTAAAAGGTCGTGGGTTCGAATCCCTGCTGCAAAATTCGACCGCGATTTTCACAATCCCCAGATAACGGCGGGTGCTACTGGTTTGTAACCCAGGATGCAGTCATTGAGAGGTTGGTGGTAATTTGTAGTCGTTTGGGGTGTTTTCTTTGGATTAAAATTTGAGAAGGCATATTCGCCCGAAGACTATAATTTATCCATTAATTGAATAAATTTCATAATCAAAAGACTTAAACTATAATATTTCGTAGTAGTTGGGGTGATTTGTAATCGTTTGGGGTGTTTCAACAGACCCGTCTTGGATGTATTTTGGGGAAAAGACACAATCATGTAGCCATTTGGTGTAGTCTCAAGTGAATTCCAATAGAAAGCTCATCAACATATAGCATGGCAATAGACAAAATTGTCTAAGATAAAATTATCTAAGTGAAAATTCCTGACTACGAATATTATGAGTATGACACATTTGTATGAGCAAAACAGGTTCTCTGTTATGCACCAGTCAATTGTAACCACGGCCCCCCCAGGTCCGGGGGTATACCGGGGATAGCGGGGGAAATGGGCCGTGTTTATACCTTCCAGGTGGCCCCGCAGTGCCGAGTGAATGCGGTGGTTTTCTTTTTGCGTCGAAAATAGCGGGGAATGGGCCTCACCTAGGATGTCCCCGGGGTGCTGGGGCATTTGGCGGGGATTTTACCAGCAGTTTGTCCCGGCAGGGCGGGGATTTTACCTGGGATTGGCTGGACTGAAAGTCAAAGTCCCCGCTATTCCCCGGACCTGGGGGGGCCGTGGTTACAATTGACTGGTGCATTATGTTTAGATACGAATTACTTTCAATAAAGTAACTTGACAAATAGTTTAATGCGGATTAAAGTTTTTTTTTATAAATTGAAATAAACAAACATTGTTTCTAATTTCAACGATACCACAACATAACAATGTCATTAATCAATTGGAAAAAGGCGAAATATAGTTGTTCAACTTGTTGTTTACATTTTTTAGTAAGACAAGGATTGATCACAAATTGATGTCAAAACAGATCTCTCTCCATTCAGCAATCGAACAAAAATTAGATTTTATTCCAAACATTATTGGTTCAATGCAACAAGAAGTTTTACGCTTTACAATAACAACTTGCAATATTACACTTACATGACTTACGTTATTTGTCACCGCTTTTTGTTTCAAATTGACGCGCTACTTCTTTCAATTATTAACGAATATCATCGTCCATGTATCGCTGTCGTCTTTGGTAGGAGCTAAAACCTCACTCGTATCGTGCCCCGGAACAGCTATAATAAATTCTTTCTCGCAACCAATCCGGCCGTTCGTATATAGTCGAAAGAATTGAAATAAAGCACGAGCAATAACATTAGGTTTCTTTGATTTCCAATGAATAGTTACTTTTGTAAACAACATTAGACACATTTTAAAATGTTAGAAAGTGGAAACAGTGTTTATTGTAGTTGAGCTACTGTCAATTATTCACTACTGACTGGATGAAAAGATCACAATTTGCCATATATATGCATATCAGTAGAGATTGAAATATGTAGAAGTGTGACCCAAATACGGGTCATTTTTTAATTATTTGATAAAATGTGACATTGGAGAAGTGGTATAATGCACTGTTTGTTTGTAATGTATGTTTTTCTGATAAAATGTGACAGTGGAGAAGTGGTATAATGCACTGTTTGTTTGTAATGTATGTTTTTCTGATAAAATGTGACAGTGGAGAAGTGGTATAATGTACTGTTTGTTTGTAATGTATGTTTTTCTGATAAAATGTGACAGTGGAGAAGTGGTATAATGCACTGCTTGTTTGTAATGTATGTGTTTTTTCTGATAAAATGTGACAGTGGAGAAGTAGTATAATGCACTGCTTGTTTGTAATGTATGTGTTTTTTTTCTGCTAAAATGTGACAGTGGAGAAGTGGTATAATGCACTGTTTGTTTGTAATGTATGTGTTTTTTTCTGATAAAATGTGACAGTGGAGAAGTGGTATAATGCACTGTTTGTTTGTAATGTATGTGTTTTTTTCTGATAAAATGTGACAGTGGAGAAGTGGTATAATGCACTGCTTGTTTGTAATGTATGTGTTTTTTTCTGATAAAATGTGACAGTGGAGAAGTGGTATAATGCACTGCTTGTTTGTAATGTATGTGTTTTTTTTCTGCTAAAATGTGACAGTGGAGAAGTGGTATAATGCACTGTTAGTTTGTAATGTATGTGTTTTTTCTTATGTACATGTACTATCTGTAATGTATTTGCTATCTGTAATGTATGTGCTATCTGTAATGTATGTGCTATCTGTAATGTATGTGATATATGTAATGTATGTGCTATCTGTAATGTATGTGCTATCTGTTATGTATGTGCTATCTGTAATGTATGTGCTATCTGTAATGTATGTGCTAACTGTAATGTATGTGCTATCTGTTATGTATGTGCTATCTGTTATGTATGTGCTATCTGTAATGTATACATGTGTTATCTGTAATGTATGTGCTATCTGTAATGTATGTGCTATCTGTAATGTATGTGCTATCTGTAATGTATGTGCTATCTGTAATGTATGTGATATATGTAATGTATGTGCTATCTGTAATGTATGTGCTATCTGTTATGTATGTGCTATCTGTAATGTATGTGCTATCTGTAATGTATGTGCTAACTGTAATGTATGTGCTATCTGTTATGTATGTGCTATCTGTTATGTATGTGCTATCTGTAATGTATACATGTGTTATCTGTAATGTATGTGCTATCTGTAATGTATGTGCTATCTGTAATGTATGTGCTATCTGTAATGTATGTGCTATCTGTTATGTATGTTTTTTTTATTATAACTAAATGCATAAAACGCGGTTATTGAAACTGAACGGGATTTTACTCTCTTTCGACTGGTCTTAAACTCCAGCGCACATGACTACAATACGCTAAACTTACCTTGAAATCATTAGAAAAACTGAACATCGACCATGTGATATATATGTAATAAATAATGATACACTTCTAGACCAAACAATGCATATACTGGCAAATACAGCTCGTATTCGGGAATCCTGCGACTATATTTGGGTATGCAAGATCCAGGCTGGTGTAATATAGACCATCATTTATATTTTATAATTATTTATTACCTTCCATATTCATTAAACTTTGATATAATTTGCTATAATTTCCACATAAAAATGACCACACTTGGACAAATAAAGCTGTATAATTAGGGCATTGAAACCTCTTTGGGTATAACTAGTGGGTATTTGGGTACATACAATCCATGTTTATGCCTCTTAACTGTAATATTAATTATTATTGATATTCTATACTACTTTATTACCTTCCATAACCATTTAAAAACATATATTTCTACATAAAATGACCGTATTTGGACAAATTAGGCTGTATTTGGGTAAATCTAACAGTATTTGGGTATATTTGGGTAAATCGTGCCACCCCTTACTGTGTTATATTTCTTACCCAGCTGCTGAGATTACACAATGACGAGTATAAACTCCCAATGCATTGTGTCACTAGGGTCCATCACCATAAGCTGATGATTTCTCATGATGCTAAATCTCTTTTATTTGGAAATGAAAATGCAAGCAATACATTTAAAATAATAACACAGCAATAATATATTCTAAATGGTGTTTATTACATGTAAAATTCACCAGGAAAGTAATATAGCTTAAACTTTCTTTCACTCTATAACAGTAACTTAATTTATAAGTTCACACAAATAAGATACCTTATCAGATTAAATCATGGCATTTTACATGTATAACAAACAATTAACAATAAAACACACAATAATCGAGCATAACACTAATTATACAAAAGCATTTAAGTACTGAACAGTTTAATGTAAGTTTAAACAACAAATAAAGTGTTGTATTTAATGCTTGGGGGGAAATGGTCAGGATCTAGAACTTGAGAAATGGCACCAATGTAATTATGATTCTATAGCAGGCACAGATCAAGGATTTTGGGTACAGAGAGGGTAATTTTGGTACACCAACAATCACTAAGGAACATTCAGCTGTTCATTCATTTTGTCAATGTTCATCCAATCTTGCAACATAGTAAGTAAACATTTGTCACTCTTTAAGCTTTAATGTCATCAAACACATAATGCATGCATGATTTAAAGGGATCATATGCCAATCTTATTTCCCCTAAATCTGTCTAAAATTAGAAAGTTCTGGCCAAGATTGTCATTAACTTCAAAACATTAACAACACAGGTAATACACATTTTTCTAGAAGATTGTACATTTTTGAGATAATTTCTTCAGAGTTTTTGTTTTTAAATTGTGTTTAATCAAACAATGTGAACTAAAATTATGGCTGATTTCGTTGAGATACAAGTCTATTATCTTTAACACTTCAAATCAATTGTTACTTCAAAACTTTATTAGGATAATAGCCAGCTGGGCTGAGGCATGACAGCTATAAATCATTTCCTTACTTCAAGTGTTACCTTATACCAAACCTCTCCAACTGCACTCAAAACTTATATGTACTATTAAATTTACACATTCAAAACATACAGTATATACAGTACTTACAGTTAATATGAATAATGAAATATTTGCCCAAAAATAATGAGCAGATAATCAAACTACTTGTATGTTAGCATCGAGAAATAAATGTAAATTGAAATGGATGAAATATTTATTGCACAACTTGAACATTCAGAAGATAATGATAAGAACATGAATTGTAATTTGGTTATAATGTAACATGAGATATTTTTGTCTAAGAACACAACGCAGGTTAAGTATTACAATGCAGTAAAGAAATGCCTATCTAAAATCCAATCTAACATGTTCAATGCATTTATAGTATTACATGTTTAACATTTTAGATACATTCTCACATCACACATATTTAAGAAGTTTCATTAAATCATAAATGCTTTTTCATTTCATGTTTTCCATCTGGCTTTTAAAGAATGCAACGGATTATAACCAGTAGGAATTACAATAATGTTATCCCCAGGAGCCAAAATAAAGGATGTATTAAACCAGGTTGCAAATCAACTATCATAAGACACTGTAGTTTAGGTACCACGTAACCACCGAGATGTAATGATAATTTGAAATGTAAATTTTCAAGTATTACATAAAATTCTCATAAAAAATCATACTGAATGACAAGAATAATACAAATATACAATTGCTTGCAATACGTTAACACATTAAAATACAAAAAGCACTATACAACAAAACATTAGTCTTAATGTGCATTAATATACATTTGAACTGTCATGTAATAAGATGTCAATCATAGGTAGACAAACATCATATTTTTCACAACACTTTGATAAAAGAAATGGGTACATGAATACATATTATACAAGAATTATTCCACAATTGTGAATACTCGCATGAAAATTATTACCCAATATCAACAAATTTGGGCTCAGGTACATAAAAACATCAGAAATAATACCAAACTAATTTAATGATCGTATCTGAACAACAATTGTCAGGTTTATTGATGTGCAAAGAGCAGTATGGTTATGTCTAAATTCAAAATGCAAATTCTTCGACAAATAGAACATTAAGTTAAAGATAGATCAGTATCACACTGCATTTCATTGAAACTGTGATTAGGAAAAAGACATTTTAACACCATTCATTTATATTTAAAATTAGAAATTGGACTTATATCTCACACTTGTGTGCAGTTTGATCCATACAAGTATGAAAAAGTGCCAGTAGATTTCACATTGTTGTAAAACCTCGAACAGTATATTAAATTAAAAATACTCTGACTACAAAAAATACAATGAAATACAATGTATCAAAAAACATTGTAGAACATAAGGCTAGTTAGTACACATACCACAATAGCTTTGCAGACAAAATTCAACAAAAAAACACACATATTATGCTAAATTATGTGGGTTTTTTCCATATTCTATATAATCTGTAAGCTGCCAAGTCCTTCCATGTTTTTTTTCAGAAATGTTGATGTTTCAACAAACTGCTAAAGAAAAGTGAACAATATACACACTCAAACTAGGAAGTGTTATTTTGGTTCTCTGTTAAACTTTAGATAAGGACTAATTACATTGCTACTTGATCTCCATTTTACTGATTGAAACTGCATTGATTGACATTCTGCTTTTTGACCAATACAAGGGTGATAACATAGTGAAGTTTTACCATATGCTTATTGATTATCAATCCCATTAAGATGGTGAAGTGGCCATGTGTTTTGACAAGTTTATAAATAAACACATTTATGGATTAACTCTACACACTGTATAGTAAAGTTGTACATGTAGAATGACTTTTGATGATGTTTTAAATTCTGATAAATGCACACAACATTTTTTGATATCAAAAGTATTTTTGGAAAGGAGAGAAAGTATACTAGCTTATGCTATTGAGTTTTTTTCAAAATGGATTCATTAAAATATAAAAAACTAGATTTTCCATACTCACCCCTTGTTTCTGTTGTCGTTATTTTGGAATAAAAACTTTAAGTTTATGTTTTTTTTTTAAAAAGCTCGATAGCATGGGGTAGACTTGATTATTATCTTTGTATACATGTGTTTCATTTGCAAAATTAACGCTTGTGCAATTAGCCTGATTTACCGGACCAACATGTACAATTTGACAGTACCAAAAGTTCAAATAACTTCATTATTTTTCAACAATTTTTAAAAAATTATAGCAGTATTAGTTGAAGGACTGTATAACGATAAACAGTATACATTTCATCTTTCTACATTATGCATATAGCGCCTTAATGTATACATCATCCAGCATTCAGGAAGAAATATATTAGACATTATGAAACAAAATGACACACTGACCTTACTGTTTTTATAAGTCTACACTTTCATCATTTAAATTTTAATTAAATAAGAAGAAGAAGGTACTAGTAAACACTTATATCCCAATAAAGGAACTAAATATTACCCACATACACACCACACTATTTTATACCAACAAATATAAAGCAGATCAATAAATTACAGGCTAGTATAAACTGAAAGACAAATACTGATTGGTTAAGTTTTCTCCATTGCACACAATCACTACTTCATTTCCATACCCTGTCGGCTGGCCTTTTCTAAGTGAGCTCGGTACAAAACACTGTTAATATGATAATAATGAGGGTTCTCTGTATTTGATAGTTCAGGTTTATAACCAGTGAAATCTTCAGCAGGAATTCCATTATGTACTGCGTAAGCTTGTAGTCCATTTTTTGTATTATTTACACCGTGTATGTGATCACACTGACTGGAGCCACAAGGTATATTGTTCAAATTGTTATTATTTCCTTGACTTGAAGTGCCTTGAGTTCCATGTTGCCATGCCAACTGAGCATCTGGGCTTATTGGACCATTATTACTGCAACCCGGATGCTGAAAAATAATAATTTCTATATAAACTGGCAGGGGCATCATGATATACCGATATATCGGTATATTGCAATATGCAGCCAAACTGTAAGTTATGTAACTTTTTTTCTGCTAGAAAGTTACTGACAACAAACTGGAAAAGAATGAAATTATCTAGTCATGAAAGCCTAAAATCAGTAAAAAAATGAAATGAGATAATTGTTTTATTTTAGCTTATGCATGTTTATTTTTGCAACACATTTGAAGAATTTGGAGTTGAGTGTTTAAGTAAGAAAAAAATCTACAGTCATAGCTCAGGTTAATGAAGCAACATACCCTGGTACATATTGCAATACGTTGCTCAAGTATTGCAATACATCGTGGTATGCTTCAGGCGTACTGTGACACCCCTCCCCCATAAGCTGGTGACATTTCATAATCAAATCTTGGAAGAATAAGGCTGATCACATAAACTCAGACATTCAAATAATGACTTGTACTATTCAGAACTATTTCTGTCATTCAAAAATAATAAAAAGATGTTGAAGTATTCAACACTAGTATCCAGTTAAGACATGTATCCAATATATACATATCCTCTATAATTAAAAAAATAATATTTCAAACATAAATAAGCAAACCAATTTTTCACCTACCATAACTCTGTTACATGGATCACTGTCATCACTCTGTCGACTTGCCCTAAACAGCAAAGAATTGAATAACTTAAAGATAGGCAAAACTAACACTATTCTAAATCAATTAGTTTCATTTGATGAGTTTAATAAATTTGATTAAGTCAGAAATAATACATAAATAGCTTATTTTAAGGAACCAATATATTGTGGTATGTACTGCAATACATGGTGGAATACTTCAGGCATATTGTGACAGCGCTAGTATTCAAGATAACTTTTTAAACAGATACTTCCAGAAAAAAATAAGTACAAAAAAAATACAAATAATCCAGTTACCTCAAATTCAATCGAGTAATACGCTTTGAAATTGGCATACAATCATCACACTCTGGATCAGGACTTCTGTCCCTTTTTCTGTAAAACAACACAATTATGTAACATAAGGACATGATAAGGCATACTGTGAGCCATAAAATTAGACAAACATACATTTTGAATAGTCTAGAATAGATTTGAATATACATCAGACAGACTTTCCAATTGGTCACTTCGATTTCTATTGTTAGCTTTAAACAGTGAATGAAAATAACAATGTATATGTCATTATTTCATAGTACAATGTATAACTTTCCCCTGCCATAATAATTCCAAAGTAGGCCGAGAGGACAATCATTATTTTGAGAAATTATGATTAGACGATACATAATAGTTAATACTAAATAGTGTTTGTTTTAGGGGTTCAAGATTCTTATAATGCACTTATCAATGTTTCCCCAGGGGGAGATGTGGGTATACATGAGACTAGGCAGAAGACAATTCCCATCTGGTGGGAATCTGGCGTGCCAAAGATTCCGGGTCCAGGGAAACAGACTTGGGTTGAACTTTAATAGATCCTGGAAGTGGATCATTGGACTTCTCCCACTTTGGGATTTAAGACAAAATGCTTGATTCTAGCATGGACATAAACCCTCAACAACGTAAATAAGATTAAGAGCTAGCAAAACAGCGAGGCCGTTGGAAGTGGTCTTAATCACCACACTTCACCCTCCTTTAACGCTATGGAGCTAGGCATCAACTGCACAATGCCTGAAAATTCTAGCCTGTTTATGCACCAGTCAATTGTAACCACGGCCCCCCCAGGTCCGGGGAATAGCGGGGACTTTGACTTTCTGTCCAGCCAATCCCAGGTAAAATACCCGCCCTGCGGGGACAAACGAAAATCCCCGCACCCCGGGTACATCCTAGGTAAGGCCCATTCCACGCTATTTTCGGCATGAAAACAAAACCACCGCATTCACTCGGCACTGGGGGGCCACCTGGAAGGTAAAAACACGACCCAATTCCCCCGGTATACCCCCGGACCTGGGGGGGCCGTGGTTACAATTGACTGGTGCATTATGCTTCCTTGGTGCCTCGGACTCAACCACGTTACTAAAGATCGAGCTTGTCCAACAGCAAGGCTGTTGAAAGTGACCTAAAATCAATGCAGCTGTTTCGAGCTAGTCCAACAGCTAGGCTGTTGAAACTGAGTCACTTTAAGTGACATAAAATCAACACAGCTGTTATATATATATAAATACAACCATGTGTATTTTGAGTCAAAGCTTTGTGTCATGACAAAATCCATGCATCCAATAATTGATCGTTGCATGACAAGCATGGATTCTGACATGATTCACATTGATCATAAAAATTGAGATGAGTCAAATTCAGGGCAACATCAACTCTGGAAAGAAATCACAAGAAGTTACAACCAACGGCAAAGTATTTAAGTCGTATAATTACTATGTCTCGCTCAATAAAACTTACTTGTTTCTCATATTTTCAATGAAATTTCTCTTTTTCGTTACATCAGCGAAAATAAATAATAACAGTAATAAGGTGGGTTACTCTCATTCATTGATTATCAGAGTTATCGAACATGGTTTGCTTAAAATCAACGCCGCCCGTCAAAATGAAGATCCGTCCCAAACTCAGTTCTACGCAGTGGTCTCCCTTAACCAAGTTCACCAGAAACATTTTATTCGGCCTTGTGCTCGCCTTTGTTGCTTGGGTCGCAGTGGTGCTTATGCCAAATCCATGCAAATGTTGGCCATCCGAACTTCGTATGTAAATGGGACACTGATTTGTTCAAATCTGCACGTAGTAAACGTTGGGCTGAAACAGAATAAATTCGCATGCCCTAAATTATGGTTTGAATGTACTACAAATCCTAACGGACAGTAACTAGACTTTTAACTACTGACGAATGTTTGTCTTTGTCAATAATGTGGTGCATAAATTCTGTCTACAGAGCTAAATAACGATTCGTGAAATACTTCTTGGAAAAATACTTTTGAAGTTCTCCTTGTACATTTTCAATCCATGTACCATTTTGTGACTGAAATAAGTACAATCTGTGATTGGCTACGTAAAACACAATTGTGTAGTATTATTCTAATAGTTTTCTATCATTGATGAATATTATGCTTTGAAATGCACTGTTCTATTGAAATAAAATTGTAATTACTGTTATAAAGTTGGTTATCTAGATAAGGCACTAAATCTGCACTAAGTCTAGTATCTATATAATAATCACAAGCGCTAAGCTCTTGTTTCATCTAGGTTCGTATGTGCATGCTTTTGAGCAAAAATTATCAGGGGAAAAGTGCCAAACTTTGTAATTAATACTACAGTTAAACACATAAAACAAGCAGCTAACCAAAGGATTAATAATAGTGGTTGCTTATATCTATATCTAGATTCTCAGTACACAACTCAAGATAGGACATTATGAGAAAGAGCAAGCATATTGTATCTATATTATTGGTATGGATGGACTGAGGTGTGTGTTGTGTTTGTGCCATGTCCAAGGACATGCTGGATTCATTCAGTTACTAGTAATTATTCGCCTCAACAACTAGACCATGACCCAGTCAGCAAGCCTATATTGGCCCGATATCGGACCGATATACTTTCCATATCGGCCCGATATCGAATACGATATCGGGCCGTTATCGGTTTGCCCATCGGCATTTGATCGGGCCGTTGTCGGTTGGAACTGTTATCGGTCCTACATCGGTCCTATATCGGCAACTGGTGTTTTCCGCTATCCATCCAATTCAAATGCATATATATATAATAAAGACAAACAGGTAAAATACAGTAATTTTTATTAAGAACATGAATAAAAACAGGTACAATACAGAAATATCTACAGAAAGAAAGTTATTCGATATATAAATGACCCTATAAATTGCAAAATGGCGACTAAAATCCACCCATCCAACTAGACTTCAAGAACACGGCAGATAAAATCAAATGGTTATTTCCAAATACAAAATGCATGTACATGTACATTGTCAATGCTAAAAATTAAATGCACACCCACATACCCTGGCACAAACTACAACCAGAAACATGTCCATATAGTGATAGCTATAATATGAACACAAGTGTAAAACCAATTAAGTGCCCCCAATTCTACTCAATCAAGGGGCATAACTCTACTCTTAATTCAATCAAAAACAAGATGCACAATTTCATGTGATGACTAATATTAATAATAATAATATGCTTATTTCTCCTCCAAATTTGAAGATTTGAACAATATTCACACAAAAGACATCAGCATATATAACTATACATATAAAAAGAAGATGACATACTCATACAGATGAACATATAATGTGCATATGATATCACATATAACAATATATGTTATACAAGACATATCAGTTAAAAATGAGCATACAATACACGCATTATCAGACACAAATGCACATATAATAAACATATTGCATTATCAGGCATACATATACATTACATCACCTCAATAACATCAGGCTTTAGAAATGTGCGTTGCTAAGGTAGAACAATTATTATACTGTGAAAATAGAGGCAATGCTTGAAAGCTATTTCGTTAACCACGGAGTACGAAAGTTTAACAATCCTAACACGAAAAGGAAATTGCTAGGATCAAGTTATTCGTTGACTTTCTGGTGTAGCGCAAGCTGTACCAAAACCGTTAATGATTTAAACCGAAAACGAAATGTTTAAAGCATTGTAATGGTAAACATGCAAACTGATGTACTAGCTTAGAGTAAATAATAATTAAGGAAATCATAAAAAATAAACATCTCACAAAAATACAGTAAATACGTTGTTTACATAATACAAATGTTCATTAAGACATTGTGAAAATAACACAAATACGATACATTACAGCGTATGCGCAAAGTTTTTAGTTACTGAACTATTTAATTAAAATAAAGTCATGTTTGAGAAACACTATTTAATTAGACTTTTCCTCATATGAATATCTCACACTGGGCGTTTAGTAACATTATTATAAAACATGTAATGCAGTAATTTGATGGGAGTAGACTGGTAGACACACTAACACAATATACAGAAACATGAATTATTTACAGCGTCACATACATATATATATGTTAAATTACACTTATTTAATTAATCTTCTCAACCACCCTCATTCTCTTTTTCCTACCACCATTTCTATCTTTAGCATTTCGCAGCCAGTCTTTAATGAAAAACTCCACTTCGCTAGAACTGGCAGATGCGAAGTTCTTCTTGACGGCTTCTGCAAATATTAAGAAACTAATTAAACCTACTGTTATACCAGATACTTTCTAGTTGGGCCAGTTCAACCAAAACTTATTGACAATACTTAATATAATCTCAGATAAAAGTCCATAGTAGGAACAAATAACATTCATTCAAGATTTCTAACAGAGTGAATACTTAATAGTACATACTTTAACAGGCTGATCTGGGTCGAAGGCTTTTAATGCCATGACTGGAATGTGTACTTATACACAACAAAAAACTGTCATGTACATAATGTTTGGATCAAACTGTACACAATGTTTGGTTGTTCAAACAGCAGGTGATGTGTTTTCTCCTTGTCAGTTTGACTATAGATATTACATCCACAGTCATTTGGTTAAATTTCAAATTCATGTGTGAAAGTTGGTGGTTACTGGCATAAGAACATGTTGATACTGATTGATACCCCAGGAACACTGGTTAGGTCAACAGACCAGAGTATTGACATAACCATATTACTGTAAGAAACAGCTTGAACTCCTAAGCATCATGTACATTATGCTGCATAAATACATTTATCTAATTAAGTAGTCATGAATAACTTTTATTCAAGCCAAGTTCAACCGAGCTATAAGTCACTTAATAAAAACAAATTAACATAAATCAAGTAAATCTATACTCCTTACTTATAATAGCAGAACATATTCTAAGTGTGCCAAACGGCCTCCAATGCTGGCAAGGTAATTCACCTGGAAAAAATAATAAAAATGAGATAACGTCTGAACTAGTAGATCTGCACCAATGAGCCCTAAATCCCCACATTTTACTTAGCAGAAATGAATGATTGGACGTCTGCGTCAGTTCTGCTACACGAAAATATGGTTATACAGTAAAACCTCAATAGTACTACATGTACCACCCTTGGGTCCCCTAAACTCTGATCTTCATACATGTATTGAGGTTGAATAAAGAGCAAAATAGTGAAAATGGACTTGAAAATTGTGTTCTTAATTTTGAGTTGGTCTTAGTATCGACGTGGTCATTAGGTGAGGTTTACTGTATTACAAACATCTGATCTGGACAATCACTGAGCTGAATGACTGTTGAAAAAAGTCAAAACTATAAAAACATATTAATTCCCTTACATGTAGCTTGTTTTGTTTATATAAGATTATTAAGAATGTTGAATTCATACCATGACTTTCATGACTGATGAATCAGACAAAGCCTGCTCCATACAGTCCATCTCCTCTACAGAGTTTGCAGGAATGCTGATCCCTTCTGGAGCATCACTTTCTCTGACTCCAGCATCCATGTTTTGGCTGATGTTTGACACCATCAACTTGATCAAGCGCAATTCTTTCTGTTCATTCCTGATCTCTTCAAACAATCCGAATATTCTTATGTCATGTTCTGCAAAACAAATAGGTTTCGATTTGAAAACACGTGCATATTATAACTATATTACTTTTCATTAAAACATATATACCACAATGAAGCTTATAGAAAGACACATGAACATTCGAATGTTTACTGAAATGCATATATATCAGATGGCATATAATCATGATTTCCTCACAACAAAACTCTAGTCAGTGCAAGAAATTTTTCCAACAATTTTGACATATTTAAGCAATTTGTCATTGAAGAAATTTCTAAGCTGATTCATACCCGAGAGTAAACTGGTTCCTTGCGAACATGCAGACGATGCCTGCACAGAGGGTGATCTTGCCTCTGCAGACAATGCCTGCACAGAGGGTGATCTTGCCTCTGCAGACAATGTCTGCACAGAGGGTGATCTTGCCAATGCAGACAATGCCTGCACAGAGGGTGATCTTGCCTTTGCAGACAATTATTGCATTCATATAAGTCGTAAAACAATATCAAATAAATCCAGTTTTACATATAATTTAATTATATACCCACAACACTCATGCCAAAATGTGTTCAGTTAAATACAGAGTCGCGAATACTGGATACATTTACGAAAAAGGTTAGACAGTTCCAGAAAGTGCTCGATATATACTTGCAAGAAGTAAAGAAAATCAAACAGAAATCATTAAGAACAATTTTCAAGCTAATTTATACCTGTAAATATTGATGGATGATTGATTTCTCGTCAAACAAATGATTCTCTCGGATAAAACTGTGTTTTGATTCTCGCGCGATGCGGCTGCCTATTGTTCCAAAATTGGCGCCAAACGAAATAAAATAGATTGAACGAAAATTATATTGTTCGGAATATATCATGAAATCCCGTCAAATACGGCGTTTTAGAGTTGTAATACGACAAAATATATTATATATATATTATAATATATTTTGGACCTTAAATCGCACTCAAATATCGAAGTCAGTATCGGTATATAGGTCCGTTATCGGACCGATATTCATTGATATTGAACGACTGAAATAAGTTAATAAATTACGAAAATATAGTAGTTTTTTGATAATTATTCAAAGTATAATTCACTGAAAGGGTCGTAATATTTTTATACACTCCGAATGATTTGTTGTCCAATAACGGATGGACAACGGATAGATATCGGGCGCCGATGCCGATATGCCGCTGTCTTGCCGATATCTATCCGATATAGGTGTGCTGGCTGGGGACTTACCGAGTGCATTATTCAGTTTAAATCATACAGATTTACTGAGCAAAACTTTCCACACAACAATTTTACAGGCAATTTCTATCAGTTATAATGCAACAGGTTCAAATATAATGCGACCAAAGCAAATATGTATGTGAAATGACAGTTGTACTTGTTACAACGTGTCTATGTAAAAACACTTATTTGCTTGGAGTTAGAGAATTGGTTTTCAGATATATGTATTAAAGTGGCAAAAACTAATGTGTTGCATTCGAAGTTTTGATCAGAATATATTGGTGAAAAAAAACACGAATCGGATTAATGGCCTTATAGCCACATATACTACATGTACTTACTAATTTTGTCGGTAATTGGCCTGATGAGCAGTAAATATCCCAATTTCGTTAGCATCTAGGGCAAAAATGTAGTTCGTGTATTTCTATCATATGGGCTTTTCGGATTCCTTGATAAATAGAGAAACATGTCCCATTGATAAAAGATAACTTTTTGCTAAGTTTTTGCTTGGTATTTTTTACATTTATGTACATACATTGTATATATCTATGCGAAGGGATGGGCATTACAAATCAATAAAATGCAGGACCCTAAAAGATTAATAAACACATAGAAACGACGTCAAATGTATTTGTTTTACATCATTTGAAATCGATTGTGAAACAAGCTCTTACAAGTTAAACTAAATCCTGTCCATGACTGCTTCCTGGGTTACTAACCATCACTCGCCCCTGAATTAAGTAATGTGAATTCTTGATCACACTCCACTCAGCGAGGCTCGAACTCTCGGCCAGAGGATCAGGAGTCAAGCACGCTACCCATCGATCACTAGGCTTCCCAAATTTACAATTACAAGAGTGCATGAGGTTTGGACTTTTTGAATAGTATATATTGAGCTTCAATGATGATGTATTTCCTCGTTCTAAGCAATGTAAGCTGTATAGCGTTATGTTTTTTTTTCGGCAAAGCCGTACTAACATGGCTTTGCTATTTACCACTAAACCAACTTCTCTTCAACCGAACAACTTTTGTAACATTGACGCGGATTGGTTAACCCTTCGATAAGAACCAGGGCTCTAGAAATCCACTGAGCCCGACGTCCCGGACTATAGCCTAATGTTGAATCGGGCTACCAACAGTTGAGTTGAAGTTAGTCCCAGTTGTCTATTTTTAAAGCTAACCAACGTCAGCTGTAAGTCAACCTTAGAATCCCACAAATACACACATGTGATTATTAATTTTTGATTGTGAAGCTATCATTGTGTATGTTACTAAATTGACACATATTCTCGGACAACTAGCTTCCTATGTCGGACAAGACAAATTTTACATTTCCATTTGTCCGGGACAAGTGTCTTTGAAAATAATTTCTAAAGCCCTTAAAGGGGTACGTTACCTTACCGAAATCTACTGAATTTCGGTAAAATTATCGAAATCCATTTTTCGTTACCGATATCAACTTCAAATACAACATCTGCACTATACATAGCTAATTTCTTATTGTTTATTTTTGCTTTTTTCTGCTCTTTTTCTCCATTTTCATCTATGTTCTTATCATCCTATGTTGTAAGTTGACTGCATGTATTTCTATGTACATGTACCTCGTGTATACCATGTTTCATTTATATTGTGTAATTAATTATTTTGTGGCGATGTGCAGAATGCAGAAGTAAACAAAAATATCTTTAAAAAAGATGATCGGCGCAAATTGAAATAAGCGACAGTGTTGTAGTTTTTGGTCATAGCATGAACACAGTCATGTTCATAGAATCAACAAATAAACACATCGAACTATTAATATTTAGTTCGTTCATTTGTTTTTACACATAGATATATTCCATAATAACAACATGGTACACATAGTTTGTTTCATGTTCAATAAAATTTAATACAGCGCGTAAATACAAGTACAACAAAACACAAGTACAGGATCATTGTGGTTTTGACCGTTCAGAGATTTCCATAATAACACCACTTATACAAGGTATTTATTTAAAGATGTGCATTAATAATGATACGTACGCATTTATCTAGTGACTAGATTAATAATAAGATACAATGTAAAATAATTAATAAATAACAATTGGACCTGTCTACATTAAACTATATCAAATATATCAAAACTTTCGAATCGATGAAGGCGTAAAAAGCCTAGAAAATATGTATCTTGTAGTCCTCTTGATATTGTCAAGAAAGTTCGTATACATGAATTTTCGAACAATACTATTATTGTCACCGTTCTTTGCGTCCAATCCGATTTACTATCACAACTATAGCATAATTACTGTTGACTGTCTGAATAACATAACATTGTTTTTGCAATCTTATTCAAAGCTGGCCAGATTTACTGTCCTATCAGTACATTAATTTGGTTGCAGAATTGTAGACAACGTGTCTCAATATCAGCATGTCGATATAGTAGTTAGTACAGTTAACGGTTTTTTTAAGGAGCACCATTGTGACATTGTTTATAAGGAGCACCATTCTGACATCGTTTAAGAGGAGCACCATTGTGATATTGTTTATGAAGAGCACCATTGTGACATTGTTTATAAGGAGCAACATGGTGACATTGTTTATAAGGAGCACCATTGTAATATTGTTGATGAGGAGCAACATGGTGACATTGTTTATGAAGAGCAACATGGTGACATTGTTTATAAGGAGCAACATGGTGACATTGTTTATAAGGAGCACCATTGTGACATTGTTTATAAGGAGCACCATTCTGACATCGTTTAAGAGGAGCACCATTGTGACATTGTTTATAAGGAGCACCATTGTGACATTGTTTATAAGGAGCAACATGGTGACATTGTTTATAAGGAGCACCATTGTAATATTGTTGATGAGGAGCAACATGGTGACATTGTTTATGAAGAGCACCATTGTGACATTGTTTATAAGGAGCAACATGGTGACATTGTTTATAAGGAGCAACATGGTGACATTGTTTATAAGGAGCAACATGGTGACATTGTTTATGAAGAGCACCATTGTGACATTGTTTATAAGGAGCAACATGGTGACATTGTTTATAAGGAGCAACATGGTGACATTGTTTATAAGGAGCAACATGGTGACATTGATGATGAGGAGCACCATTGTGACATTGTTTATAAGGAGCACCATTGTGACATTGTTTATAAGGAGCACCATTGTGACATTGTTTATAAGGAGCAACATGGTGACATTGTTTATAAGGAGCACCATTGTGACATTGTTTATAAGGAGCACCATTGTGACATTGTTTATAAGGAGCAACATGGTGACATTGTTTATAAGGAGCACCATTGTGACATTGTTTATAAGGAGCAATATGGTGACATTGTTTATAAGGAGCACCATTGTGACATTGTTTATAAGGAGCACCATTGTGACATTGTTTATAAGGAGCACCATTGTGATATTGTTTATAAGGAGAACCATTGTGACATTGTGTATAAGGAGCAACATGGTGACATTGTTTATAAGGAGCACCATTGTGACATTGTTTATAAGGAGCACCATTGTGACATTGTTTATAAGGAGCAACATGGTGACATTGTTTATAAGGAGCACCATTGTAATATTGTTTATAAGGAGCAACATGGTGACATTGTTTATAAGGAGCACCATTGTGATATTGTTTATAAGGAGCACCATGGTGACATTGTTTATAAGGAGCAACATGGTGACATTGTTTATAAGGAGCACCATTGTAATATTGTTTATAAGGAGCAACATGGTGACATTGTTTATGAAGAGCAACATGGTGACATTGTTTATAAGGAGCAACATGGTGACATTGTTTATAAGGAGCAACATGGTGACATTGTTTATAAGGAGCAACATGGTGACATTGTTTATAAGGAGCACCATTGTGACATTGTTTATAAGGAGCAACATGGTGACATTGTTTATGAAGAGCAACATGGTGACATTGTTTATAAGGAGCACCATTGTAATATTGTTTATAAGGAGCACCATTGTGACATTGTTTATAAGGAGCAACATGGTGACATTGTTTATGAAGAGCACCATTGTGATATTGTTTATAAGGAGCAACATGGTGACATTGTTTATAAGGAGCACCATTGTGATATTGTTTATAAGGAGCACCATTGTGACATTGTTTATAAGGAGCAACATGGTGACATTGTTTATAAGGAGCAACATGGTGACATTGTTTATAAGAAGCACCATTGTGATATTGTTTATAAGGAGCACCATTGTAATATTGTTGATGAGGAGCAACATGGTGACATTGTTTATAAGGAGCAAGGGCGGATTCAGGGGGGGGCGGAAGGGGCGTACGCCCCCCCTAAAATCGTCCGTGCATACGTAATTTTATTTTGTTCTGAATGAGAAAAGGACTAAATGTGTATTTTTTTCTATCTCTAAACTAGCTTGCATATATTGTGTCACAAATCTTGATTTACTCGTGATATTATGGTAAATAGATTGTTTAATTCAAGTTTTTAGTTGTCGAATTTACTCCAAAAATAACACAACATCTCTGGAATCTCTCGTCTTAAATTGAGACACCTGGTCATGAAATCTTGATATTTCATAAAAGTGTGCTATTTGGATTGATTTTGCCTTGAAAGCTATCCTTTTTCAATACAAAATAAAGTATTTCTGAATCCTCAGAATGCACCAGATGGATCCATTATTTTCAAAATTTTCCGGGGGAGCATGCCCCCGGACCCCCCTAGACCACTTTACGCCCCCCCTAACCCAAAATCCTGGATCCGCGCCTGAGGAGCACCATTGTAATATTGTTGATGAGGAGCAACATGGTGACATTGTTTATAAGGAGCACCATTGTAATATTGTTGATGAGGAGCACCATTGTGATTTTGTTTATAAGGAGCACCATTGTAACATCGTTTATGAGGAGCACCATTGTGATTTTGTTTATAAGGAGCACCATTGTTGATGAGGAGCACCATTGTGATTTTGTTTATAAGGAGCACCATTGTAATATTGTTGATGAGGAGCAACATGGTGACATTGTTTATAAGGAGCACCATTGTAATATTGTTGATGAGGAGCAACATGGTGACATTGTTTATAAGGAGCACCATTGTAATATTGTTGATGAGGAGCACCATTGTGATTTTGTTTATAAGGAGCACCATTGTAACATCGTTTATGAGGAGCACCATTGTGATTTTGTTTATAAGGAGCACCATTGTTGATGAGGAGCACCATTGTGATTTTGTTTATAAGGAGCACCATTGTAATATTGTTGACGAGGAGCAATATGGTGACATTGTTTATAAGGAGCACCATTGTAATATTGTTGATGAGGAGCAACATGGTGACATTGTTTATAAGGAGCACCATTGTAACATCGTTTATGAGGAGCACCATTGTGATTTTGTTTATAAGGAGCACCATTGTAATATTGTTGATGAGGAGCAACATGGTGACATTGTTTATAAGGAGCACCATTGTAATATTGTTGATGAGGAGCAACATGGTGACATTGTTTATAAGGAGCACCATTGTAACATCGTTTATGAGGAGCACCATTGTGATTTTGTTTATAAGGAGCACCATTGTTGATGAGGAGCACCATTGTGACATTGTTTATAAGGAGCAACATGGTGACATTGTTTATAAGGAGCAACATGGTGACATTGTTTATAAGGAGCACCATTGTAATATTGTTGATGAGGAGCAACATTGTGACATTGTTTATAAGGAGCACCATTGTGATTTTGTTTATAAGGAGCACCATTGTGATTTTGTTTATAAGGAGCACCATTGTAATATTGTTTATAAGGAGCACCATTGTGATTTTGTTTATAAGGAGCACCATTGTAATATTGTTGATGAGGAGCAACATTGTGACATTGTTTATAAGGAGCACCATTGTGATTTTGTTTATAAGGAGCACCATTGTGATTTTGTTTATAAGGAGCACCATTGTGACATTGTTTATAAGGAGCACCATTGTGACATTGTTGATGATGAGGAGCACCATTGTGACATTGTTGATGACGAGCACCATTTTGACATTGTTGATGAGGCGCACCATTGTGACATTGTTGATGACGAGCACCATTTTGACATTGTTGATGAGGAGCACCATTGTGATTTTGTTTATAAGGAGCACCATTGTGACCTTGTTTATGAGGAGCACCATTCTGACATTATTTATAAGGAGCACCATTCTGACATTGTTGATGAGGAGTACCATTGTGACATTGTTTATAAGGAGCACCATTGTAATATTGCTGATGAGGAGCAACATGGTGACATTGTTTATGAAGAGCACCATTGTGACATTGTTTATAAGGAGCAACATGGTGACATTGTTTATAAGGAGCAACATGGTGACATTGTTTATGAAGAGCACCATTGTGACATTGTTTATAAGGAGCAACATGGTGACATTGTTTATAAGGAGCACCATTCTGACATTGTTTATGAAGAGCACCATTGTGACATTGTTTATAAGGAGCAACATGGTGACATTGTTTATGAAGAGCACCATTCTGACATTGTTTATAAGGAGCAACATGGTGACATTGTTTATGAAGAGCACCATTGTGACATTGTTTATAAGGAGCAACATGGTGACATTGTTTATAAGGAGCACCATTCTGACATTGTTTATGAAGAGCACCATTGTGACATTGTTTATAAGGAGCAACATGGTGACATTGTTTATAAGGAGCAACATGGTGACATTGTTTATAAGGAGCACCATTGTAATATTGTTGATGAGGAGCAACATGGTGACATTGTTTATAAGGAGCACCATGGTGACATTGTTTATAAGGAGCACCATTGTAATATTGTTGATGAGGAGCAACATGGTGACATTGTTTATAAGGAGCACCATTGTAATATTGTTGATGAGGAGCAACATGGTGACATTGTTTATAAGGAGCACCATTGTAATATTGTTGATGAGGAGCAACATGGTGACATTGTTTTTAAGGAGCACCATGGTGACATTGTTTATAAGGAGCACCATTGTAATATTGTTGATGAGGAGCACCATTGTGATATTGTTTATAAGGAGCACCATTGTAATATTGTTGATGAGGAGCACCATTCTGACATTATTTATAAGGAGCACCATTGTAATATTGTTGATGAGGAGCACCATTGTGATTTTGTTTATAAGGAGCACCATTGTTGATGAGGAGCACCATTGTGATTTTGTTTATAAGGAGCACCATTGTGACCTTGTTTATGAGGAGCACCATTCTGACATTAATTATAAGGAGCACCATTGTGACATTGTTGATGATGAGGAGCACCATTGTGACATTGTTGATGACGAGCACCATTGTGACATTGTTGATGACGAGCACCATTTTGACATTGTTGATGAGGCGCACCATTGTGACATTGTTGATGACGAGCACCATTTTGACATTGTTGATGAGGAGCACCATTGTGATTTTGTTTATAAGGAGCACCATTGTGACCTTGTTTATGAGGAGCACCATTCTGACATTATTTATAAGGAGCACCATTCTGACATTGTTGATGAGGAGCACCATTGTGATTTTGTTTATAAGGAGCACCATTGTAATATTGTTGATGAGGAGCACCATTGTGATATTGTTTATAAGGAGCACCATTGTAATATTGTTTATAAGGAGCACCATTGTGATTTTGTTTATAAGGAGCACCATTGTAATATTGTTGATGAGGAGCAACATTGTGACATTGTTTATAAGGAGCACCATTGTGATTTTGTTTATAAGGAGCACCATTGTGATTTTGTTTATAAGGAGCACCATTGTGACATTGTTTATAAGGAGCACCATTGTGACATTGTTTATAAGGAGCAACATGGTGACATTGTTTATAAGGAGCACCATTGTAATATTGTTTATAAGGAGCACCATTGTGACATTGTTTATAAGGAGCACCATTGTGATTTTGTTTATAAGGAGCACCATTGTAATATTGTTGATGAGGAGCAACATGGTGACATTGTTTATAAGGAGCACCATTGTAACATCGTTTATGAGGAGCACCATTGTGATTTTGTTTATAAGGAGCACCATTGTAACATCGTTTATGAGGAGCACCATTGTGATTTTGTTTATAAGGAGCACCATTGTAATATTGTTGATGAGGAGCAACATGGTGACATTGTTTATAAGGAGCACCATTGTAACATCGTTTATGAGGAGCACCATTGTGATTTTGTTTATAAGGAGCACCATTGTTGATGAGGAGCACCATTGTGATTTTGTTTATAAGGAGCACCATTGTGACCTTGTTTATGAGGAGCACCGTTCTGACATTAATTATAAGGAGCACCATTGTGACATTGTTGATGATGAGGAGCACCATTGTGACATTGTTGATGACGAGCACCATTTTGACATTGTTGATGAGGCGCACCATTGTGACATTGTTGATGACGAGCACCATTTTGACATTGTTGATGAGGAGCACCATTGTGACCTTGTTTATGAGGAGCACCATTCTGACATTATTTATAAGGAGCACCATTCTGACATTGTTGATGAGGAGTACCATTGTGACATTGTTTATGAGGAGCACCATTGTAACATTGTTTATAAGGAGCACCATTGTGACATAGTTGATGAGGAGCACCATTGTGATTTGATTTTAAGGAGCACCATTGTGGTATTGTTTATAAGGAACACCATTGTGACATAGTTGATGAGGAGCACCATTGTGATTTGATTTTAAGGAGCACCATTGTGGTATTGTTTATAAGGAGCACCATTGTGACATAGTTGATGAGGAGCACCATTGTGATTTGATTTTAAGGAGCACCATTGTGGTATTGTTTATAAGGAGCACCATTGTGACATTTTTATGAGGAGCACCATTCTGACATTGTTTATTAGGAGCACCATTGTGATATTGTAAACTGTTCTTTATGTCAGTTGTTCGCTATGTCCATAAACGTACAAACCGTGCACGTAGGGATTTAAAATGAGTAAAAACAGACAGCTATTGTGCCCGGTAGCTAATACAAATATGTTAAGGACTCGATAGCACCAGCACTAGCCTATCATGTTGTATCACAATATCTTAGCCACGATCACGATTATAGGGTATTGTTTTTTTCTGAGATACTTCTTTCTATGAGTACACAAAAGTAAATATCTAGTACTTCTTCGTTATTCAATATAAAACCAATGTAATTAAATTACAATAAAGAAACAAATAATTACTTGTAAGAAAACTACATGTGTCATCATAAACACAACAACTCAAATACTGTCTTGAAAGAAATTGAACACAACGATCTAAAACGGCTGGTCATACTTAAGTGAGTCACTATTTTACTCTTATAACTATTAAATATTAAGACAATTGTATATGTGTACTAAATATTTAGTCATAACGTTTTTTACCAGAGTTATCAATATCTACTGATCTGTTCGCTCCTTATTTTGTTATAGACAGAGGAGATTGTCACGAGTTCTCTCCCTTGATCCATTCTAGAGTTATCTTACTTTAGCCCTTGTATAGTATGTACATATACATGACCCGGATCCACCGGGGGTGGCCAAGGGGGCCATGCCCCCCCCCCCCAGTCGGCTGTGGAGTGACCTATTTCTGTATTCCTAATATAAAATTATACCGACTGATTAGGTGTTAAAGTTACTATTCTTTTAGCACTTTATATACAATACATTGATTTATGGTCGATTTCCTCTAGTATACTACCAGTATAGGGGAAGCAAGTGCAATAAAAGTTGGCCCCCTGTTGTTCTCATCGGCCTTGAGACCGTCTAGAAGAATCGCATGCTTATCACTCTACATCAGACAGGCGCTTTCAATGTCCTTATCATGTTGAAAGCGTCTGTAAACACAGATTATTTAGCATCATACGTAACATAGACAGAGATATGTCATGGGGTTGTTTTAGTGTGAAATAGTGAAAATAAAATACTTAAAATAATTTTAAACAATTCAATAATTTATGGAAGGGAATGTAATACTTGGGCCTACAGTTTTGCAAAATCAAAAAAAAAGAAGCCTACTTTCATATTTTCACATTTTCCTTATTAGAATTGCATTTCAAAATACCTTAATCTTTAAATTACATTTTCCTCATCGTATAAAGAATTTGCATTCAAACTAAAACACATTTATTAGGATTTTCTTTGTATGTTGAATACGTTCGCATTACCGCGACGAAACATTATACCTGCATGCTTTCTTTATATATTTAAACTTTACCGAATCATAAGGAAAATTAAATTAATTCAAAAGATTGAGTAATAAGACACCACCAGTGTGGTCCTTTCATACCAGCAAGTTTTGCAATGTGATATGCAAAATACACTGTGTTAAAATGTTGGTTGGTATTTGAGTACATGTATCGCTCTAACCTAGAATCTACCATAAAATCACGAATTATGATCATTTACTATCAGTTTCTGTATTTGTAAAGATAAATATATTGAAGGTCTTTTTTTAAATTAGCTTAGTCATAAACATGAGCAAATGCCTACATACAGTTTGTATACATGTTCCCAAATACACAAGTCCGATACAGGAGTTTATATCACGACGTACGTGCCGTGTTAGCGCTTGCATATAGGAAATATCTGTTTCGCAATTCCGGGAAACTTCTAAGAAAAGTTATAATGCAGTATTTTTAGTATGTCTGTATGAAGGCATTAGCGTGCCTTTTTCAAGATTATTTCTTAGTGTGTTTGATAAAAAAAGAAGACTATCTACTTTTCACCGTTTAATTGATATAGGTGTTTCAAGAAAATCCAGATTGAAACAAATTACATGAATACACAACTACATCCGGTCATTAATGTTAATTATCATCATAAACTTATATTTAGTAGTATTCATTATAGAATTCGAGAATATTTCGACTCTTAAAAATTACCACCACCTATTATGAGTAGGTCGCGACATTACCGTCCATAAAACGTGACAAGCCATACACATGGTACGGTGTATTTTCAAAACGCCATACTTGAAAACTATGGAACACAACTGTATTTCAAAAAGTTTTTTATTGAAGCAAATAATTAAATAATGTGCTCGTGTAAAAAATTCAATTGTGATTTCTGTGCCATTGTTCTGCGCTCACAGCCAATTATTGAATGTCGGAGATGATAAATACATTTATTGTGGGCGAATTTGTTTGTACCAAACCGGTTTGAAACCAAAACTGGTTTGTCAAACCTTTCATTTGTTTTAATCAACTGGGTTTCAACTAAAACAAGTTTCTGTATTTCTTTATAACAAATCTTAAACTGGTTAATCAAACTGACCGAACTACCTCCAGGTCTGGTTTGATTCATCCGAATAATCGTACACTAGTTAAACAAAATGGTGAACTGATTTTTTGGCGGGTAACTGTGCCACTCAAATGTGGGGCCATGTTTAATCAAAGGCCTGGGGCTGCAGATAGCTGAATTGTGGAATAGCTTGCCCTGTGTAGATCTAGTGACATTATCATATTAACTACTGTATTTCTATATCATGTTACCAGTATTGTTTCCATTAGTTATTTGTGCAGACTATACAAGTCGGTATATCTTGTGCATCAGTGATAACCCTAACCCTGACTTGTATGTTCGTGATTATAATAACATTAAAAGAACATTCACAATATGTCTGTTACTGCATTTAGCAATCACTACTGACCAGAAAGTTGGCAATTTGAAGAAACAAAAATTATGACAAGCAGTCACATATATTATGTATCCGGTATGGCTAATATAGTTTCAACGCTTAAGCTGGGACTAATATATACATGTATATATTGTTCCCAGGTTTAAGTTTCCGTTTGATATCACTTTTATCAAGGTTTAGTAGTGAGAATTGCATGTATTTCTAATGCGACCAAGACATACTTCGGATTACACCAGTCACCATCACCACAAGGACAATAAATATGGGTATTTCCCTTTAACCCTGCGGTACAAACAAACATATACATATATGTAACGTTAGTTAACATCGTGCTCGAATCGCAATAAAAACAAAGACCCGATTCCAACTTTCGCGTCACTGTGGTCCGACCAACTTCCTGAAGGAAAATATCTTCAAATCGCAATAAATAAATCTATTAAAAGTATATTATATCGTCTGAACAGATGGTCGGTGTTATTTAAAAATTAAGCAATGAGATTGCAAATCTTTGATCGTTGCGTGCACATATGATGCATTTGTTGTCACTAATTGTTATAAAGCATTTCATGTTTCTGAAAGAGATATTTGAATTTGAAACATAACTACTTAAATGTTATTCAGAAAGCTAATACAAATACCTTTACTTTAATAAAGACGACAGCATTTAGTTGTATGCGCGTTAAATTATTCATGTACTGTAGATTACATTTTTCCTTTTGTAATGTTACACAACTTGAAACATGAACATGCATGTATATATATGTTGCGCATTAAGCTACAACGATTGGTATAGAGAGTAGTAAATGTATGTTATTGTAAATCACCAACCTACGGTCGAACCTACAGGTCAAATGTATGTCTGCTTTATCGGAACCTGGCTATAAAATCATCCACATTGTAACGTTGCAAAACCGAAGTTACATATTTCTCAACTCTGACTTTCTTATCGAGCACCAATCTGTCTGCAATCACAATACTGATAGAGGTTAAAACTGCAATAAATGAAATTAGATTTTGATGCGATTGTGTGAATTAAATCGTTATGGTCTTCTGACACTGTAAGTTCTTATACATTTGTACAATCAAAATCATATGGGTCATTTTTATTCGACTAAACCATCTGTTGTTTGCATTTTATAACTGGTTTAAGTTTTTCAACCAAATATTTCAGGGAGCATACATAAACCTGTTAGTAGTTTAAGTATATACTTTAGGCGGTAACCAGTTAATACAGTCAAAGACATAATGGTATTTAGGTCTTTGATACAGTTTATAAATGTGCTCCTGATAATGTTCAATTTGGACATTAAAAATAGTCAACTTCTGTCAAATCAGCCTGAAAGTTTTAATATCTACACTATTTCACAGAGTTTATGACGAAATGGCCTCTTATTCACTTGTGACAAGGATTTGTACTGAAGGCTGACTGGGAGTAGGTACAGGAGCAGCTGTCCCCTGGAAATTTGTTAAAATATTGGTACTTGTATGATTTGGACGTTCGGTATTTTTTACAAGATAATACTAGTGCAATTCTCAAGAATGAGTCTTAAAGTTTTGACCCTGAAATACACCAGAAGCCACAATTTCATATATACATATATTTGAAAAAATGTAACGGGGGAGATCCCCCGGACCCCCTTAAAGGAGGGGGATAAACCCCTCCCGATTCTACCCCCACTCGGCGCTGTGCACCTCAAGTTCAGGGCATTTTCATCATGTTTGGGCCCCCAGTCGTGAATTTCTGTATCCGGGCCTGTGTACTATAGAATGGATAAAAGGAGAAAACTCGTGACAATCTCCTGTGGTTACAGGTGACTCATGTTGTATATAGTTTTCTCCGTCAATTGCGACTTTACAAGCAACTGAAAAAAAAATACAAATATTTGTTTTCAATATATTTTAGACAATGTGTTAGCAAGAATGGTCTGACTTTTTCTCAGCTGAAGTGCTGTTAGAATTGCTGTTCAACAATGTACAGATGTACAGAGTTTTCGTATTTGTATTGATTCTATATATACAGCCTCTAAAACTTCTACTTCTAAATGGCTACATACAATGTTCTGTTTTATTGTCAGGCAAATGTTTATTGCATTGTGCATAATATACATCAGTACTACACGAACATCATTGTCGTTCACTTCTAATAATTATGCAAGCATATTCAACTTAGATCATCCTTAAAAATGTTTGTTTGGCATAAATTAGATGAGTAAGTAGGTAGGTAATTAATGTTTTTAAATTATTTTTTAAGGTCATCTCTTATAATTCTTACTAGAATGGCATATTTTATCCTATGTAATTGATAATGTTTTGTATACATGTATATATATGATGAGACGTTAATAAACTAATAATAATAAACTAATAATAATACTGGTGTTAATAAGTAATACGCTGCTCAAAATTGTTTTTCATTTTCAGAACCCTAAATTTTGTGGGCATACCCAACTTTCGTGTCATTGCGGTCCGACCAACTTCCTATAGAATTATATAAGGAAAATATCTTAAAACCGCGAAAAATCAAATCTGTTAAGGTATCGTTCGTGTGCAAACAAACGTTAGAGATCAAACCTTTTGCTTTATGGTGGTATACATACTATGTTTCTGTGATTTCTACATCACAGTGTCCTTTTTGAGGTTTTTAAGATCCACTTTTTTACATTGAACTAAGAAGGGGCTTAAACAATATCTCTGAAGTTAAATACTTTCCAATAGAGGTAGATACTGTGTGCAGAGATATATTAGAGTTCAAAATATGTACTTTCGAACGCACTTTTTGGATTTAATGTGGGTGCTCTATTATGCTGACCTTTTTAATGATTTTTGTTAAAAATTGCCATTTTTTCCTATAATTTCGAATGCACTATATATCGCGGTGTACGCGTGATCGGTATCCAACAGCGCACGCTCAGCATGACATCTGATTGAAGTGATCAAGCCGGATGCAGCGATTATACAAGCTGTTTATTAACAATTAGTGCTCTTTATAGGGAAGAATTTGGGGGAAATGTAACATTTTATAGAATAGTCTTGAAATAAAACTATTGGCGTGCATATAGATTGACTTTTTAATCTGTGTGAAATTTAAAACAGCATAACTTGATTATGTACAATAAATATGTTTTTTATAATGATATCGTTTAACTTTATACTTAAATGTGAAAATATGATATTAATACTGTAATATACAGATGTTACAATTATTTAAACAAAAAGCCTGCATAACTTAATTAATATAAATTTAATACTACTAGGTTTGATATTCATTTTGGAAGTTTTTCGATAAAAGAGAGATCATTCAATGAATTAAATACTTTTCGTATGCATAATTTCACTTCAATAGTAAGACAGCGTAGCTTGATGTTTTTGCACAAATGATAATTTAGTACTCTGGTAATACTTGAAAATGAATGCATCCAGATTTTATTCCTAAATCATAGTCATGATCCCATTATTTTGCCCAAAACCTGCTTTTTAATTAAATGTTTGTTTGCAAATATATAAAACAAAAACCCGAATATAAACAATGCAAAACTACATAGAACAGAACAGAATATTTTATTCAAACTACAGGCTTCAATGTTATACTTATTGTCCGGCGTACACACTTGTACATAATATATCACAAATAAATTTATATTTACTATAAATTAGATATTATCACCAATGCACACTCGTATAATGGTGGTATAAATAATTGCATTCCATCGTCAAAAATAAATCATCATGTATTTTAAATGTAACGGCGAAATAAGTAGTTGTATTAGTCAGTGTCATTATCATACAAAGGAATCTTTGCGATGATAGAAAGCTAAGTAGCTACCATCTGCCGGAACAAAATACTTATGGTGCATACTTCAAAATATATTGTTTTCGAAAGAGGCTACAATATATAAGTATCATGAATGTATAATACTTTCTGATAAATCAGTACAACCCAGGGCAATTTCAGTATGCTTGCTAAACATAGCGGGGTGGCTAATTAAGTCACGAACGATAATGATCATGAGACGTATGTACTCGTATAATCCCTTATAGCATGGAGCCAATATCGATCAGATCTGGGGAATTTTGCGATGAGCCAGAAAGTTGGACAAGGTCCGTTTTGAATGTGTTTTGTATTTCCCTTTCCCCGGTGCAATTCTGTCACTTTATATAGTGTTCAGGTGGTTTCCTGACCATTTTCGGCCTATTGCGGCCAGTTGTCTTGACTTGTCCTGTGATCTTTTCCATCCATTAATCCCCCTCCCCCTTCATTCACTGTCCACTTTGGTTCTCCTAGTTATTCCTTGTGGTCTGCCGGGCCATTCCTTGTGCCTCTGTTCCTTAACATGTGTACCCTTTGACCTCCTTAAGTGCCTTTTGTTTTGTGGATTGATGTTTTCCCGGAGGTCTGCGTGGAGAGGCACTGTCATGTGTATTTGGCGTGCCCTGTAGTTACGTATTCTCTCTCTTTTATTCTATTAACATGTTTTTTGGCCATAAAAGTGTGGTGTGGAATTTCTTGCAATTAAAATATAATTGAATTTGTATGTACTGCTTGATCTGTAGTTATTTGTGTTAGGGCGTTTGTAATCTGATGTTGTCAGATAACAATCATGTATGAGGTACGTATAGAACTGTTTACAGTCTTGGTAACTCTTTCTAAAACCATCTATATCATGTTTATGTTTCATTTCAATATTGCATTCTAGTCTAGGTGAATCTCCAAGCTACGTTTTTTATCACTAACGCTGTCATGGAAACATGTAACTTATTGCCGCACACATTTCACATAAAATACAATCACTATGAAATGTTTTGTCATGGCTGTAGCACAAACTATTGCAGTTTTCTGGTCTTGTAGATCGCATTTCCGTTTTACTAAATGTTCTTTACCCTCTAGTTAAGAAGCAACATTACAAGCAAGACTAACTCGAATCAAATATGGTAGATTTATTGAAATGTAAAACATATGTAAAACGTTTGTGTCCACGAAATAAGTAAGAAAGCACAGCCGTCATCAAATGCATTAAACATTTAATACAGATCTAAAAAGAAATATAGTGTGTTTGTTTATTATAGTGTCATCCCTATATAAAGGGCCGCCATTTCTGTCTTTAGAGACACATTTACTTCCCGACTCCTATCCTTTTATGCCTGGGTGAGGCACCAGGCAGGTAGGCAAAACGGTAACTATTATCTAATAGCTGGCGGCTAACTAACCGGCCATATCACAACGGACCTCTACCGGGTTTCGAACCTTCGACCTCCCGCTTCCAATGCGGATGCCTTAACCACTTGGTCACGGATATAATACAAATACCGATGAGTAAGAGATGTCTTTAGGGCTATGAAACAGACTTCTTAGATCATGTTACACATACTGTCTGATATTACACATGTATCGTTTCTAACAAGTATCCGGGTAAGTTTGTGAATTTGGAAAATGATATTTTTGTTAACCATGCAAAAAAAAAACGATTTGGATAATAATAACGTCCGTTTCTGTGCAATTTAGTAGCCTCTTGATTGTGAAATATAATACATAAGTACTGTGAAAGAAATCAGCTATGAACGATGAAGCAACCAATTGTGGGCATACACACTGAACAAAAAGAAAGCGTGTACAGGTGTATGGTTATAGTCTGATACTAAAATTACAAAAATCCAACCGAAGCAAGTCCTGCTTTATACTGTTCGTGTTTAGATACATCCGAACCCATGGTTAGTTCCGTGTAAAATTGAACAATCGCGTCGCTTGGACAATTTCCATCTTGGGGACCAGCCATTGCAAATATGCCTTGAATCAAGCTTTCATTGCTGAGATTAAACGCTTCGTGTAGACGCTTGAATTCTTCAAAATTGAAATTCTTGGCTCCATTCACATCCGCTGCGCGTATCAGATGCGCCATTGCTTCGCGCACAACTTCCACTGTCCCAGACCGATCTCTGTCATACGCATCTTGACGAGTTTTCAGTAAATCATTCAGTGTATACGACTTACTCCAATCCGGAGTTTCCTTCAAGAACACAGATTTATTCCAAAACTTGTCCAACTCAGCAAGCATTGTATCACTGTTTTGACCAGTAACCTGGTACACAGACACGAACGACTTCTTACATTCGTCTCGATCCAAATCGGAAATGACACCATCCCTGTTAAAATCCAGTAACTTAAAAGCTACAGTCCATTTCTCTTGTATCATTGTACTCGTTGCCATGACAATACAATGTTTGCCGTGGGAAAATTGCTTTTCTAAAAGTATATATTTACGTCTTAATCAAAGCGTTGTTCTTATGCACTCACGTAACAAATAATAATATGACTATTTTCTATGCAATATTAAACTTATTCTGATAATAATCCAACTTCAAGACAAATATATTCACTTCCAATCTTATTTATTACAGGACAGAATGCTACGAAGTAACAAAAACCAAACGTTCGTATCTAAGTACAAATGATTGTAACACGTAAACTAACGTTGGCTTGTTGCCATATCAAAATATACCACAAACAGGATACACTAATGGAGTATGTGAGATGGAAACACTATCTCGAATTCAATACTCGTGATAATTGTTAAACACGCAACGTATTTTCTCTCGAGAGAGTATTGTTCAATAAATAAAATATGTTATTATCTTGTCAGACATGACACAGGCTGCCGCAGGGTATAAAGTATGGTGGCATATTACTGCCACCAGTTAGCATGATAGCGTTCGCGAATTGTTTCGTGTTAACCACTTAATTATTACGATAATTATCTAGCTATCTAGTTAATATTCGTGTTACATTTTCGGTAAGATAAATATCATAAAACTAGAAACAGGCTTGAAAGTGCCCAGAACTGCCACCTCTTACCTTTTTATGATGTATTACACTAGATTTAAGTGGCAACACGAATCTTATCTAGTTGACCACTTATTATGTTACTTAATAACTCAAATTCGCGAATTTCACTTAAGATTCGTGTTACCGCTTATTTATAAATGCGTTTTTGGCTTCTACATGTAAGTGGTAACACGAATCTTATCTAGTTGACCACTTATTATGTTACTTAATAACTCAAATTCGCGAATTTCACTTAAGATTCGTGTTACCACTTATTCATTTTTGGCTTCTAGATGTAAGTGGTAACACGAATCTTATCTAGTTGACCATTTATTATGTTACTTAATAACTCAAATTCGCGAATTTCACTTAAGATTCGTGTTACTACTTATTCATTTTTGGCTTCTAGATGTAAGTGGTAACACGAATCTTATCTAGTTGACCATTTATTATGTTACTTAATAACTCAAATTCGCGAATTTCACTTAAGATTCGTGTTACCACTTACATGTAGAAGTCAAAAACGCATTTATAAATAAGTGGTAACACGAATCTTAAGTGAAATTCGCGAATTTGAGTTATTAAGTAACATAATAAGTGGTCAACTAGATAAGATTCGTGTTACCACTTAAATCTAGTGTAATACATCTTAAATAAGGTAAGAGGTGGCAGTTCTGGGTACTTGCTAGCCTGTTTCTAGTTTTATGATATTTATCTTACCGAAAATTTATCACGAATATTAACTAGATAGCTAGATAATTATCGTAATAATTAAGTGGTTAACACGAAACAATTCGCGAACGCTATCATGCTAACTGGTGGCAGTAATATGCCACCATAATAAAGCATTTAAGTAGAGTCATTAAAGACGTATCCGGGAGTTGCCATTGTGCAACTTTAATGCGCATGTTCTTTTCGGTTATTGTAGTTTTTGCGTTGGGTTAAAGACGTATAAGGGAGTAGTTTGCTCTTTTTACTGAGCTTTATAGTCACCAAGCAAAATATAAATAATGATATCATTATGTTTAATTGAAGGATTTCATTATAATATTGCAGTTTTCCGTCTACTTTCGTTTTCCATATACATGTACTTTATTATTAAGAAAAGAAAAGTCATTGATATTTAAAATTCTACATTTGAAATTATAAAATGATCTTCAATAAATATTTAAACTAACACAGTTTATGAAAATGTAAAACGATAAAGGGTTATCAAGTGTATTAAAGGTAAATATTTTCACTTTCCATATATAATTACATTTGAAACACAATAAAACAATCTTTATCCTAAAATCAAGCAAGGTGACCTATTATTTTTATTTCATATTTTCATTCAGACATTGACTCTTATATATTAAACCAAGTTGTAAGAAAATCTCTGCGCTAGAAAAATATAGTAAATTTGTATCGATTTTGCTCTATATTCATATGAAATATTCACGTTTTAATCTTCATTATCATAAAATCGAGCAAGGTGACCTGTCATTTTTATTTCATATTTTGGTTAGATACATTAAACTGATAAAATATACAAAGTTTAAAGGAAATCTCTGCGTTAGAAAAACGGCCTTATTGTAGGATACGCTTTTAAACAACTCCAAAAAAGAAGACCAATCTTTGTTATAATCCACAAACATTGCCAGTCTAAAATGACTAATCTATTTCAATAAAACGGGTTTGTGTACCCTCCAGGTGAAATTCTGTAGTCATCAGCAGTATTGCCAATAACATCGGCTAGCATAAAATGTGTTTTCATTAGATGTACATTCTCCATCTCATTATAAGCCATAGTAGTCAAGCAATAAAACAATTCCATGCTACATTATGTACAAAGTAAAGGATTGGCGCCGTGCCACAAAGAGCAGAAGTTGATTGGATACTATTAAACATCTTAGACACCTTAAATGATGTAATATACATATTTTCATAGAACATGTATGCGTCAAACGTTTTTAGAAACCCATTTCGATTGTTTATACAATTAGAGTCGCCGGCCGGAATGTTTGTCGGTAATAATTATTAAGATATGCACATTGAAGTGTATAACAAGTAATGTTTGCTGCATTTGCAGTTTAGTAATCGACAATTCATATTAAGAGTTTGTAAAAAAATGCCTGAGAAGATTCAACCCATGTCCAACCAAAATAATTTAAGCAAATTATAATAACATATTTCGAGCGTTAAGTACAGCAGACGATTTCCTATATTTTTGTGATGTTAGATTGATAAACTAGCAGTGTTCATTCTGTATATATACACTACTGGATTGCATTGGTCATTCTGTAAATGTACACTGCTGGATTGCATTGGTCATTCTGTATATATACACTGCTGGATTGCATTGGTCATTCTGTAAATGTACACTGCTGGATTGCATTGGTCATTCTGTATATATACATTGCTGGATTGTATTGGTCATTCTTTAAATGTACACTGCTGGATTGCATTGGTCATTCTGTATATATACACTGCTGGATTGCCTTGGTCATTCTGTAAATGTACACTGCTGGATTGCACTGTTCATTCTGTATATATACACTGCTGGATTGCATTGGTCATTCTGTAAATGTACACTGCTGGATTGCATTGGTCATTCTGTATATATACACTGCTGGATTGCATTGGTCATTCTGTATATACATGTATACACTACTGGATTGCATTGGTCATTCTGTATATGTACACTGCTGGATTGCATTGGTCATTCTGTATATGTACACTGCTAGATTGCATTGGTCATTCTGTAAATGTACACTGCTGGATTGCACTGTTCATTCTGTATATATACACTGCTGGATTGCATTGGTCATTCTGTAAATGTACACTGCTGGATTGCATTGGTCATTCTGTAAATGTACACTGCTGGATTGCATTGGTCATTCTGTATATATACACTACTGGATTGCATTGGTCATTCTGTATATGTACACTGCTGGATTGCATTGGTCATTCTGTATATGTACACTGCTGGATTGCATTGGTCATTCTGTAAATGTACACTGCTGGATTGCATTGGTCATTCTCTATATACACGCTGCTGGATTGCATTGGTCATTCTGCATATATACACTGCTGGATTGCATTGGTCATTCTGTATATATACACTACCGGATTGCATTGGTCATTCTGTATATGTACACTGCTAGATTGCATTGGTCATTCTGTAAATGTACACTGCTGGATTGCACAGTTCATTCTGTATATATACACTGCTGGATTGCATTGGTCATTCTGCATATATACACTGCTGGATTGCATTGGTCATTCTGTATATATACACTACCGGATTGCATTGGTCATTCTGTATATGTACACTGCTAGATTGCATTGGTCATTCTGTAAATGTACACTGCTGGATTGCACTGTTCATTCTGTATATATACACTACCGGATTGCATTGGTCATTCTGTATATGTACACTGCTAGATTGCATTGGTCATTCTGTAAATGTACACTGCTGGATTGCACTGTTCATTCTGTATATATACACTGCTGGATTGCATTGGTCATTCTGCATATATACACTGCTGGATTGCATTGGTCATTCTGTATATATACACTACCGGATTGCATTGGTCATTCTGTATATGTACACTGCTAGATTGCATTGGTCATTCTGTAAATGTACACTGCTGGATTGCACTGTTCATTCTGTATATATACACTGCTGGATTGCATTGGTCATTCTGTAAATGTACACTGCTGGATTGCATTGGTCATTCTGTAAATGTACACTGCTGGATTGCATTGGTCATTCTGTATATATACACTACTGGATTGCATTGGTCATTCTGTATATGTACACTGCTGGATTGCATTGGTCATTCTGTATATGTACACTGCTGGATTGCATTGGTCATTCTGTAAATGTACACTGCTGGATTGCATTGGTCATTCTCTATATACACGCTGCTGGATTGCATTGGTCATTCTGCATATATACACTGCTGGATTGCATTGGTCATTCTGTATATATACACTACCGGATTGCATTGGTCATTCTGTATATGTACACTGCTGGATTGCATTGGTCATTCTGTATATATACACTGCTGGATTGCATTGGTCATTCTGTATATATACACTGCTGGATTGCATTGGTCATTCTGTATATATACACTGCTGGATTGCATTGGTCATTCTGTATATATACACTGCTGGATTGCATTGGTCATTCTGTATATGAACATTATTGGAATACATTGTCAGAAATTCTCAGAAATAATGATGATTATATTACCGTTGCTAGTAGAACTCAATTGTATATGAATTCTTAACCATCATTTTCTATTGTCTTAAGCCTCAGTCATATGAAGCATCCGGGCAGTTTACGGGCCCTTTAATGGTCAAAATGCTGAGCACCCGAGTGTTGTGAATGCACAACTTTCAGGCACAGGATTCCTACTATTTTGTAGACAGTCGTGCCCACATGTGGAGTCTAAAGGACGCCATGCGAATTCTCACGGGCCCCATGTGGCCTTTTAAAAATAGATCAGGTCCTTTTTTGACTACGTATGGGCTACGTGTTGAGCTTCGAACAATACGAGTCCGTTACGGGTCCCAACAGGCAGTCACGATTGGTTATGGTCGGTTTGCGGCATCCTTTGCGAGTACATAAGGGTCAGGATTTTGAATGAGGCGATCAGTCATATAAGTCAGTTTTACTAAAATTAACAGTTTCATGTCATATTTCATGTTTTGTATATTTTATCATATCTCATGGGTCCAAAGAAGGGACATAATCATATCAGTTTCGGCCTGATATATACGCCCCCAAGAACCCGTTATTGCACTGGTAAGTCAGGACCACGCCCATGCGGTGTCCGCAGATGTACGTACTGGTTCTTGCGATCCTTAGCAAAATAATCGTAAGAATATGCAGACAACCCGTAGAGCACATGTAGACCGCCCGTATACATGTGACCAGAACATCGCAGATTTTGTGATTTTGTAGGGACACACAACAACCACAGGCTTGATTGATTACTTTATTTCCTCCAAGTGTCGGAGAGCATAACTACAGAACAAATCAATATACATATTACATGTGCATGTTCAAAAATAATACAAATGTACATACATGTATTCCACCATCATTAGAGGCGAACCTAATCACGAAACGAAAATGCTAGATTACCATAGATGGACAGACATTCTTAAATTATAGTTACAACACACACAACACACACATGCACATATACACACATATATAAATGCATATACAGTCGACTCTCGTTAGGACGAACTCGCTTAAGACGAATTTTCCGTTACGTCGAAGTTTTTCAAAAGTCCCGATTTTATCCTTCTTTGTCTATATGCATTTCTGTCGGTTAAGACGAATTATTGTCTTATGCAAATGGCGATCAAACCGCGTTTGTTGTTAAAACATGTCAAAATGAGTGAATTCTTAAAACTGTATAAATATTATGAACTTATAGCATTCTATCTCAATTCAAAATGAATGATCAACATATCAATACAAATCTGCAAAATAACGTCTAGAAGTTCTTAATGAGTAGAACATAAATTGCAACTAAAGTAATATTCATAAACTTGTATTTCAGTCGTCACGAACTAGACTTTCTTATGTGACACCACCAAAATGACCCCCCGTTTTTTAGGTCGAATTTTCGTTAAGACGAATTTTCGTTAAGACGAATTTTCGTTAAGACGAACTATTTCCGACGGTCCCGAAAAAATCGTCTTAACGAGAGTCGACTGTACATAAAGACATGTATGAGTTGAATTGAATTGAACATACACATATACACATGCACTAACAAATACACACACTCATATGATACGCAACACATACATACGTACACATGTATACATGAACACATACATACTTAAACATATACATACATATACGTACATCTAAACATACATATTCACATACATACGTCAACTAAAGTAGCTAATTAAGCATATAATCGTAATGATCTTCGGGTTACAAATACGAAACATATTGCGGAGTGCCTGCAAAATAATATATAAAAATACTTAGACCATCAGTACGCAAGTTTAACCAATGAGGTTGATAACGAGAAGAATCTCAATGCGTCCCCTTCAACTTCAGTTGCTAAATTAAGCAGATAGTCACATTGCTCAGTAGGGGAGAGAGCCGCGAACGAGTTGAACTCAGAATGACCATGTGTACCAGTGAGACTATCCCACACTAAATAACGATTGGAATTATTAACACGACAGAAGCATATCAAATGTACAACAATATTATCTGTTGCATCATTACATTTTTTACAAATACAGGTAAAGTTGTTAGAGATAAAACGTGCAACCATTGACATTAATTTAAAGCACAGGGCGGAGATCCGAGGATTATGCCTTGACAGTGACCACAGCTTACAAGGTTTGTCATCCTTCAGTATATTCGATAAGATCGGTGACCGACACACTACATGTTCGAACATTATAGTTCTCTCACTTTGGATGACTCTGTTATTGATGATGTTCTTGCATGTTGAATTAGACGGGAAGTGTCCGTTCATCAGGTAAGCATGCAGAATATCAATTAGACGATACTTTTGTAGAATTCTGTAAATATCTGGAATAAATCCATTATGCTGATTGTCATAATTGATAAAATATTGTTATCGAAATTTATAATCACATTGCTTTCATTGTCATTAAACGACACAAGCAGATTTCATTTTTCCAGTTGCTGGCTACTCAGAAAGGGGTTTACCTTTATCCTTCGATATCCATACAATATTTTCCACAGACATCGCGCCCCTGATTCTGAGCCTACCAAGGTTTCCATGACCCCCTGGAAATATCTGAAGTTTTAAATTAAAGCGGAGCGAATTCTAAATCGGAGCCCTCCCGGACACCCGTCACTTTTAGCAGAGGCAGACGAAACCCGCCCCGGTTAGTTTTGTTGGTAGGGGTTTAGCCTACTAACTAAGTTTAGGGGAGCTGCAGTACTGATTTTTTCGCATCAATACATTTATTGATTCTATTGGTTCAATCCGTGGATTTATGACATGAGATAAATAAAATATTATGCAAGATATCTACGCTATATTTATTGAAAATTTCAGCCAGATCTGACTAATATTGACCAAGATACGGACATATTTATACCTGCACACTTATAAGTTTTGTTATAGTGCGATTTTATTAACCGCCAACGTATGGATATATTACCTGGACCATTACATTTAAAAATAGGTGTATTGGTCTGTAAGCTTGTCAGAGAGTAAGCCGCGTTTCTGTTTTGATAGAAAAGTAATCCATCCAGCAGTTACAGCTTTACTCACGAGTGCATTCCCTTACCTAAATTGACATGGATCGGTCCTGAAAGTTCCTACACCTGTTCGCGGTCAATGTAACAGCACTATATGTGTATTTGACATGTTTGTCGTCTTTACATGTGTGCTAGTTTCGGTTACATATATTATTTTAATAACACATGTAGCGCTGTACCACATTTGCTCTTCCAGTTTTTCCATAACTTGGTGATCCATACAGTCGTTGAAGAGATTTCGTTTTACGCAGTTGGCGTCAAGGCAATGGTTATTAGCTTATTATTTGTCTTTAAAACATTGTTTTTGATATGTTTTATCAAGAGGATTGTGTGCATATATAGTAATGGAAACAACTGTAATTCTAATACTCTGTATCTGTCGATATCATGGTTTAAAAAGTACAATTCAAGAAGAAAATAATGATAAAAGCGTTTGACATAATTCTTGATAAAAATTACTAAATCAAATATAATGAAATTCATCTATGATATATCGAATATCGTTCATGTCTTTAGTGTCTGCCTCTGCTTTAACGTTTTGTTTTAACACGCAAACTTTTCTGGAATGTGTCATTTTAAATTTATACATGTGATTGAAGTAAACATTCAAAGGACCAGGTACGATAAGAGGTATTTTTGGCCCCAAAAAAATAGAAAAAATATAATTATTTTTTATTAATTTTTCTTTGTTGTAATAAATAAATCAGGGTTTAAACTTTAAATCACGTTTACAACAATCCTTTCATGTTTAATGACGTTACGCGTGTCATCACGTGACCCCCAAAATGGCTGAAATGAGCAGATTTCGCCAAAAAATTGTCGAAAAAACATTTATTATACTATTATTAATAATTATGTAAAATATGAACTTGGTACAGGCTTGCGCACATATCTATCATAAATAACGACAGACGCCCCTCGTTGATGTCGTACCTGATCGTCATTGGTTACGAAAAGCAAATCGTTTAATTTCCCACATAAAGTCTATTTGGCATATATGTTTAAGTCAGAATATGTGTTTGTACGTACGAGTACGCTGATTCAACAGGGAAAAAACTAGTTTTAATCTGTATAAATCAAAGTAGGGCCTACATTTACATCTCGTGGATGACTTCCTTGTTCATCCCACATCATGCACATCCACCACATTAATCATTTAAATCAGACAAACCCATACAATTACCGTGTACCATTTCGGCATTGCAAATTGCTAAACTATTTGTACGTCTTTATATCTAGTGAATATCAACAGATAACAAATGTATATCCGTAATTTCATATCGATTCGAAATATATTTTAAATAGAAAATGTTATTTCGAGTTTATTGATTTTACTTAACGAAATGTTAATCACTTTCAAAGCTTTACCAACGCAGCAATGATTATTTATTACAATAGAACCCGTTTAGTTCAATACACAATAAAAGTAATTAAATCAATCACAATATCTGACGGGCTATTGTTATGAAACTTGCGTTCAGTCAACTGCATTGGGTCACCATTTTGACGAGATCCCACAATGAGGAAAATGTACATTAAATTAATGCAGACGAAAATTTCCAATCAGCTAGTGAACAGTCTATGATGATCATCGGTAAATATATTGCTTTATAACGTAGACAATGGTGGCCAATGGGTCACTCGACGGACTCTTGATTCAGAGGGCGTGGATTCACGGACGAGTTTCTTCCGCGCTCTTCACTACCATCCGGTTAGTAAATGTTCAGTATCCCAGACAACAGTCATCTGAAAGAGTTGCGAATAACTTGCTTTACAATCGATATGTAGTAAATAAGTTTAAATCTGCGAATATTAAAAAGCAATTCATAAATCAAACTGAGTCATTTAGCAACCTTCTTATTAGGCTCAGCCATTTTAACATTGCGGAAGATTATTTTGACACTGACGTAGGGATTGATTCGAATCTATATGAATACATATTAATTACCCTCAATGACTCAATTACATGTGTTGGTAACCGGAACTTGTGCACAATTCAGGGAGTTTGATATTCGCGGATCAAGCTCGCAAATGACGGTAAATGAACTAACGGTCCTTCCTCTACCAATATGCCTCTCTAGCAACTGCTCCATGTCCTAAACCCTTTGTCATATATAAGTTTGCATACAGTGGGAGAAATATGAAATTGGATCTTCAGTTACACAACTTATTCGTGTATTTATAAACAGTTAGTCAACAGTGTACTGTACGGATATTTAACCTACATTCATCATGGGTTTGTTCTACCATAAGATCGTGACTAAAATCGAAATGTATCCACCCTATTGTCATCAATGCGAAAGATACGTCGACAAGGATATGTTTACTTAATAAAAATTATATTTATGTAAGTATGACACGTGACACGTGACGCTCCTATTTTTGTACAGTTTTTGATATTTGTTGATTTTTTCTTAGTTTTGACAAATGTGCATAACATACAAGAATTAATCAAGCAGATGTGCGTAATTAAATGACAATAATTCAAGACAGAAACAAATTATATTATTATACGAGTTATGCAAATGCGTGAAAGAAACCATTTAATACGGACTATATGTATCCATGGCAACATTTGTATTTTTCAGAGCTTAAAATGGTAACACTAAACAGATACATTACACGCAGTTATGTAGCAAAGATGAAATGAAACCCATAGATATGTACATATGACTATACGAGTGGACAATTGAAATAATGTACGGTATAATCTTATATTAATGTCTGGTGTAAAATTCCACTCAAGCTCAATATTTCGGCCACATTAGACCTTTATCAAGAGCAAAGAACACAATATTATACAATATCAATATACATAGGTTTGTAAGTCTACTCATCAAATGCAAACTTATATCTTATATTAGTGTTAGATGCCGGGAGTTGGCTGTTTATTATACAAACCAAACACTTTATACCAACCCAAGTTACTAAAGTTTCAAATTTACTGCATAAATTATTGTGGTGAAGTATCTTATTCGTTGTGGACTAACCACACTGTAGCAATAGGGTGATTGGTTTTCATTGCTTACACACCGTATGAGACGCGCCATACGCGTATTTAATGGGACTCTCGTATTGTGCAACTTAGCGCTGTGCAATGCAACTCAGCACAACGCTGCATAACATTATAACAGTTCAATGATCACGGAAGTGAGAGCTTCATTTTGCAAATATATTATGAAATATTATGAGACATAAACACACATACACGTTTTTATAGAATAACTGGATATACCAGTTAACCATTTTTGCCCCGAATTATCGTGGGAAATGGATGTTGTAATTTGATACGCAGTAGTTGGGCCTTCTCGCCTTTTCAAGTGAGTTTAAGATATGTTTAATGGTAATTTGACCTTCGTACCGTGCTTACGAAATCTTAAATAACCATTGTACACTTCCCTGAGTCAGAATATAGAGGGAAGAGCGCCTTGTAACTTGAAGAAGTGGCCGGTATTAAAGATGTAGTATTGTTATACTTCAAGCCTGTTAGACCGATTAGTACCTCAGTCAATAGAGCATTAAGCATCCAATCTGGAGGTTCGAGCCTCGGTTGTGCCATATGTTTTCCGTGTCAATTTGACTGACATGCATTCAAATTAATTTGTATTCGACCTCTTGTCGATGCGAGGAAGTTGTGTAATGTTAGCGGAAGAACACATCAGTACACAGGAACACTAGTTAGATCAATTGACCGGCGAATAAACCTTAAAGTTGAGAGGTGATGTACAAAAGTTAATTATAATATTTGAATTTACCGTACATATATAGATGTCAGAATGGTCAAGTGTGAGAGCATTATTCATTTATTCATTAAAACCATGACAACATTTATTGACTGCTGGACTCCTCTGATAGTCTTTCTTTATTTGCAGACCAATAGCAAGAAAAAGACCTAAAATTGTTTGCGTATAATGAATCTAAAATATGGTTTTACAAACAATAAAACTCGCATTTTTACTAGTTTTAAGTGGTGGCAGTTGTGGGCACTATCAGACAATTTTTCGTGTTAACATATTTATCTGGTATTAGAATTTATCACGATACTTATCTAGTTAACCGCATAATAGTCTAGTTTATTAAGTAGTTATCTAGTTTCTTTAACGTGATAACCACATACTTTTCTAATTAATTATGTAGTTAACTGGTGGCAGCAATATGCCACAATAGTATTGCAATATTACTTGTTGTTTCAAAATGTCTCTTTCGACCTTGATAGCCATCTGCTAAACAAAAAAAACTATAATTGTCAGCGGGTTTATGGACACAACGATCCTCTTTCACCAAAACCAGGATATAGAAGGGCATTCGAGCCTGAAGTCACGAAAACTTAAATTTACTACCGCCCATTGTCCGCCTGTCTTTTTATTACGGGTGATTTGAATGCAAACACCGAGTTTACATGGCGGTACCCGATATTGTTTCACATACCACACCCTCGAATAGATCCGTTTAGTTGTAGCTTAAGTCGGGCTCTAGGAAGTATGAAGCTTTCGGAAATACTCGTGTTCATCTGTTTGCTCGAAGGGGCAAAACAGGTAAATTTATTATTTTAATTTATATTTTGCTTATGTATGATGAATTGTCGTAAGGAAAAAATAGTATATTGAGTAAAAACACTTTTAGAAGTAAACATGGAACGGTTTTATAACATATGAATATGTTTTTTCACATACTTAGAAATAAACGTACTTCAGTGCGACGGGATTCATCTTAAACTACAATGCATTACAAACACCAAGAATATATTGGTGTCGTCTGCAGACAATTGTGTTCATTATATGCCTAGCTAAAGTAAATCATTAATTATACTGTCTTAAATATTTGTAAAACCCCGCTGAATATGATTATCCTAATATCATTTATATACATATTGTTGTCATATGAAAGACTACGTTGAGAGGAACTATATTATACATGTACTATTAAGTAATTCAAACGCTAATCAAGCATTACGAGACAATGCTTAAAATGACATAAATACTTCCCGATTAAAAATGTAACAGTCAATATTTGATACATATAGAATGTCCCATGTATGTTGAGTAACGTTAACTGAATATGCTAAATCGATTACAAGCCATGACAATACCCAGAATGTACAATACCCACCATTGTATGCAGACGCTCTAAGTGGAAATTGAATGTTTAAGAATTGTATTATGGCTAGTTGTGGACAAACGGTTACATAAAATGTCAGTGACCCTTGAACAAAAGTTCTTTACACTGGGTTTAGATTTCTATTTAGTTTTAAATTGCATGGCTTTATGTGATTGGAAGTATACAATATCGCCATTTGGGTCGAACAGACAAACGTTTCGACGCGTGATACTTACACACTGCGCCCATTTTATACGGAGGATTAGATATTGTTGTACAATACAGGCTTTAACCCAAAACTTTAAAACAGGAGACCAAAAGTTAAACGTTCACCCTGACCATTTCGTGTGCGTAATATCTCGGTTTGTACTTCTTTCGTGACAGACGAATTGTATAGAATAAATCGTGATTCTCTCGGTGTATTATTTTACAGATAAACGACTTGCGTAACTGCAATGCACAATTTTTACTGATTTTTTTAAAATTTCCGTCTATTTGCTTAATGCTTATTATATAGTGATACGCCCTACAAGATGTATGGTTAGAGGGCGTATACGTAACAATATTCTCATTTATCTACATAATGCGCTGTAAGTCATTCAATGAAGTAGTTTCCTTTTATCGACATATATATATATCCCATCAAAGTATTTATACAATAAATATGTTTCTGCGAAAATAAATATGACTCAATGATCTTGTCTTCTTTATAAATATCTTCCCCTTTTGTGATCTTATCGTAATAGACTCCATTCACCGCTCTGTCAAGTAATTACATTTCATCTCATAGATGGAATTCGTTCATGTTATGCTTGAAATAACACTTGGTGTTCGGGGTATAATTTTACATTGTGAATTTTAATGAGAAGATGATGTTTAGTTTACCGGTATACTACGGTCTTAAGTTGATCATATACTTCAAATACAGTGTGCATTTACACACGAATTCAATCATACGACAATGCTATACGAAGCTAAGCTATGTCTGTACTAAACGTTCTCGCATACTAGAGATGTAATGTTTGGTTCGTCTAAGAATTCTGATGGATCGTTGATGCAAGCGAGTGAGTCTATACAACCGAAAATATTTATTTTATTTTCAAGACAACCCCGTCAGTTTAGTACAGGTTTGGGCGAAGTGTCATGATGACTTACGTCTTGAATAAATCCCAAGTTTAGGAAGTTATGAGAGCAATTGCTTACGAGAGAAACATTATTCTGACTGTTTTACCAACACCTGCTGTGTCGTTCACTTTAATGCGCTAAACCTTTGATGAATCAGGTGCACATTTACATATGGACCCGTACATGCAAATGAATAAAGTTGTGACTAGTTTGTATGTGATCACTGCATTAGATATGTGACAAAAACGTTGTTAATTCAGCCCACATCTTCAATTTGCTTTATAATCACTTTTAACAGCATTTTACTTCTGTACAACGATACAAAACAAATATGTACCTAAAGAACAGAGCCACTGATTATAGTTATGTTAAAAGTAAAGCAAATTTGTCATAAAAATGAATGTGAAGATCTCTCTTGAAAATGTGCATTCAAACGGGAGTTGGTAAAATCTGTTTGTCATAGTAGTTGTGACATTCTATAAGTTATTATGTAAATTGATATAAGAATTTATCGTTGATATTTGATAGGTATGACGGTCGCCCATTATTAAACCACTTTGAGTACTGCGAAGTAGTTTTCAGTAATGAAAACGAGAATGCGACATGGTACACTCGGCATCATCGGAAAATGTCAGAAATCGGTTTCTTTTTTAGGGCGTTTGGTGTTTTATGATCTATCACGCGGGTATGTCACTTGCTCGGTTGGTATCCGATTTAAAACATATTCCCGAATGTTCTGACATCGAGTGTGGATGGCTTATGATTGGCTATTCTATATATTGCAATAAACTTTGATGATTTCAACTACAGTGTACCTCGATAATTTGGCACCTCTCAGAGATAGTTACACTTCGTAAAATATGCGTAAATATTGAGGACATCTATTGCATAAATGATATGATGATTTTATACGGAGTTAGCAGAGTATAACAGGCTGTTTGTCCTTAGTACATCTACTTTGAACTCGAAAAGCTGTTATATGAAAAATATATGAGCGTCGCACAATCAAACGGGCCAGTTGATACAGCTATTGAAATAAATGGGACGACCTATTAAAATGCAAAGAGCATAAATACAAGAAATACAATATGTAATTTGAAACGTATCGACTTTACTCAAACAATTTGAAAAGAACGTGTATTTCAAACACCAATGTACGTCCTAAAACATTTACTGAAAGTATAGTTATATTTTATTTAATACCCGAGTCAGGCATGTTCATTAAGTGATCGGGAATTTACTCCTTTTACAAAGCCGTGTTTAGGATACTATCGTTCTTAACTTTAGCCAATTGGTTTAATGATTGTCTTTTTTGTTTTTAAGAACAAAATGTGGCGTATATTTTGAATAGTTTGTTGTGTTAAAAAATGTTAAAAAAGAGTCACGCGCATTGTTATTCGTTTGTTCTATACCCCTATAGCTACTATAGTGTCTGATTGTATGTGCTCGTTTAAATCTTTATCATACATATACGATAACAGTATTTGACGGTGAATAAACAGATACTGTTTACACGATCCGTATCTTATTTCCATATTATGGGTTGTTACGAAATTCATTGTGAATTGGAATGCGATATATGGGCTGTCACAAAGGTGTCATCTTTTAACCATTAGCTAAAATGAGAAGAAAACCTTTATGTATCTTATGAACATATATTACATTCTAGTCTTATTTTTGCCATCATTGTATCTCAATCACAACGATATTCAATCAACATCTCCGCGATTCGTTACCAAGACGATATTTGTTCACAGCGGGTGACGTTTATCGTTATCATCTTTACTTACATAATTACAAACTTTATTCACATTTGAACAATCTCCCCTCAGGCAAATTGAAAACACAGTGTCAACTAAGCACTTCCATTAAGTGTTCAAATTATTACTAAATTATTTTAATCGTTGCGAAAGATTTTGACAAACTGAATTATCAAATGCTGGCTTCATATTTCTATTACATGTATTTCTATTTCAAGTCTGATTTATGAAAATTATCTATCATATTTCCCTACAAATTGTGAGTTGTGAAAGTTTAACCATATTTCAATATCATTAATTTATCATATTATGACATTGAGGTAAATTAATATTTAAATGTCTTTATAAAGAATAAACTGGTTGTCAGATCTTGTAACTTCTACCTTTGCCTAATAGAATATAATACGGTTAATGTATGGTTATTATCACATCCAAAATATCACTGCCAACGATCCTTTCATGGTTTAAACGGCTTATGCTTAGACATCCGATAGAAGGCGATTGGGCAGTGTCTTGGAATATTCATGACGTCGGAGTTATATGTCCACTTCCATTACTTTGATACTGTTGAGCACGAACTAAGTTTATGGTTAGGAGTTGGGTTAAGGTAACCATAACCGCCTAACCCTAACCTAAACCCGCCCTACACATTCGAATGGATATCATCAGCGGTCTTCTCATTAGCAACACACTCTTTTCATCAACATTATCAATTGCCACAAAGTGAACATTACAACAAAGTTCACCTTTCCTTGACAATAACCTCAGAACCACAACCGAAATATGCATCTTGTAAAGAATGTTACTCTAGAAAGGTTACACTGTAAGTCAGAGTAAAAACACGCAATGTTATGTTCGAGGCAGCGAAACCTCAATAATAGGACAACCATTGGTTTCGACAAAACTATGTTAGTTGTGTGGTGGTATGATTACCGAGTTAAAATATGGAAGAAACAATAAACATTGGTCCTCGAAAATACGGTCTATATTAACGAGGTGGTGTTTTAGAGGTTACACCGTACTGCCGTGTCAACTATCATTTAGACGTATCGATATGTATCAGCAGTTTAAAATCAGTAAGAAAGTTACCCATTAAAGTTTTGCATCAATAACCCGAACGTTCTTAGAGATTTTGAAAAATAATAGAATTTCAGAAGATTTATAGAATTTTCCACACGTTTACCAATATAAACGTTAGTAATATTGTTTCATAATGCACCTATCACCCCCTCCCCCACCAGGGGTGACACCCAGAAATTTAGACAACCTGCAAAATGTGTTCTCTAAATTCCAGCCCTGTAGCAGAGATGACATTTGCAGCGATGTTTATTTGCCAGGTGGCTGTCAAATCCCGCCTCTCTCGGGAATCATCTACTGTCTATATGCCCTTTGAATATCCCCAATGGAAGGGACAAATCCTTGATCGATTTTTATTTTTTTTATTTTTTGTACATGTGTTTTGATGGTTGCACTCAATGTGAAGCTTATTTGTATAAATTACCACGGACATGGTTTATATGTCCGTGATATTATTTCTTCTCATTTTCTGTTTAATGAAGAAATGTAATTTTGCATAATAATGTTACCTGAATCGGATATATATATCGAATTTGCTGCATTTTCAATTCAGTACACCAAACACCTCATATTTTTGCCGAGTTGCAAATGGTTACTATGACAACAGTCAATTTATTACATTAATACAATGATCTCACCGAAATAACACCTTTTGTGAACATGACCTGTCTACGGGCTATTGGTACACGTGATAGGTCAACGATGCACAAAGGATGACCAGGCAGTGAAACTTTGACAACATAATCTGATTAAAGTCGTACATGTAGAGCTCTTTGGTGTGAAAATGAATGTGCATTGCCTGTTTACATAAAGCAATAGAAATACTTCTGTTGACCTTTTATTTAAGCAATACACAAAGCAATTGGACAGACTCGCCCATTTTTACATAAACATTACTAAACATGGAATGGAAAAAAACATTCAATACCCGCAAAGCAATATCTTCATTTTGGGCGTTGTATTTTAACAAATGGCAAGGTCATGTCGAGAAAAAGCGTGACTATGGTGAAAGTTTGAAAGCAATGCGTGATTAATGATATAGCGCGCCGTTTCATGTGAATTAAATTCATAAACAGATATGAAGTATCTTAAATGAATTGAAGCGCTCTACGTTGCATACTTATGAGAGCGAGTTTACAATAGGCCTACAGATGCATTGCAGACAACAAAGGCGTGTTATTTACACAAATACTTCCTGAATCATTGAATATTTTATGAAAATATGTGTATCAATTTCTAATAAATGAGAATTGTGCAGCAGATTGCAGCCGGGTATAAAAGGTGGGCAGTTTACATGTAGCATTTTAGTCTATGCCAGAATAATATCAATGATATGCAATACAGTAATATTGTATTATGGACTAAGCGCAATGACCGCTAGATAAACAGATACATAGAAATCAGACGACTGATAGTTTATGAAAGTTATGATACATCGAAAAAAAACAAGTGGATACCATTTTGTATACAAATCACATTTTTTTATAGACGATGTCGTAAACAGCTTTGATTCATATTCATTTATTTGAATCATGGAATTAAATAGACTTTTATAATTCCGTGTATGAATATTTGCCTATAGTATCATATTTATAATGATATCGACATTTCGTGAAGTTTTGACTTCTATTCATACAATCTGGAACACACTAATCTATAACATAGGCCTACGGTCCCTGATAAAATTGATGCATAGAAACACACAGAAGAAGAAGAACTTTATTCAGGAAAAACATTTAATATAGATATGTGAAAAGGTCAGAAATGACCAATGCTCAACAGTGCATGCTGTAAAAAACGTGAATGCAGATTGCTGTACTGCAAGGGAGATAACCGCTGCGTGGAGTTTGACAATCATGTTGCTAATGATTGGTCTACTATTCACAGTTGAATGCAATTAGTCAAAACACATGTTGCTAGTGCAGACGTAAGAACGCCGAAAAGTTGACAACAAATTTAACAACAACTATATTAAGAATAGATGTACATGTATATCGGCGTCAGTCTATAATGATGACATAACTGCGGACCGTATCTTGGTCCAGTCCGGAAATAGCGGAAAAACTTTAGCCTGATGAATTCTAGGTGGCGCTTCTTCTTCCGTGGGACGTTGAAACAGACGATATATTGCCTGATTGCACCCCCCTGAGTGCACTCATCAATGCGTAAGATGTAAGTTCCCATTCTTGTATCAAATGACAATTCTTGCGATTTAACATCGGTAGCAGCGGTGATTTTTCACCCGCGATTATCTGGCATAGAGATACACTCAATGGCCAAATTTGAGTTCCCAACGTCACGTCATTTTTAATACAGGGGATACTGTATGATAATTCCAGACATGTACTTTCACTGACGTTTTTTTAACACTTGAAGTAAGTTGTAGACTTACCACTTGTTATTAATATATTGAAACAGAAAGTATGACGTTTCTAACTATATTTAATCTGACAAGAATACTGTCACATAGCGACAGTAAAGTGTAAGAAGTGGACTCTCAGGTTTCCAGCACCACCCATTGAAAATCAGCCTTCGACTGTATTTTGGTTATTTTTTTTATATCAACAGTTTGAGCTCCAACCATATATTTTTTAATTTATTTATGTCCGGATTTAAGGATGACGAGCATGAAATGTTAATATTGTTATCCGGCTTCCAATTATTTGCTAGTTTTGAGCCATGACATAGGACATTGTCTTCTTGAAGATCCAATTGCGATTTTCAAAATATCTAGCTGCTGCAGGCCACACATTTTGATCACAAGACTGAATAATTTTATCACTGTTCTTATTTCCATTCATAGAAATAAAGATACATACTTCGTTAAAACACATACACCACAAAAAGCCTTAGCCTTAAATAAATGTTCAAAATTGTGCCCTGTGACATCATTTTTCGCTTCCATCCAGTTCGGAACCTGATCTCTAACTTATCATTGGATTTATGTTCGTTTAAAAGAATTGAAATTGTTCGCCAATTCTTTTCGTGTGATTACCCCTCTTGTCTAGCCTTACAATTGTTTCTTTTACCCCCACTGTCCATTTTTTGCCATGTGTGCCGTCGTTAGATCTCGCTGATGGGTTACGTGCATAGCGTCAGTAACCATGCATACTCGACTCATTAATCCTACGAAGTATCATTACAATCGAGCATGTATTTACAGAATTATTTACTCTAATACATACTGATACTTTAGAACGTTCCACACAATCTTAATTTTGGGAACTTAATTTTGGCCATTGAGTGTAGTTCCCACATTTGCAATATTCAGAACAAGGACTTGCAATTATTTATACTCCTTTTAGTCTAGTCCCTGGACTTATTTGTGTGAATTTTTTGTCCAGAGCATTTCTTTGTATATTTGTATAGAGGGATGTCTGAAGTTCAATTTTAGCGAGGGTGGACGGTTGGCATCATGTCAGTTTCCATGGAAACCAAGATGGCGGCCAAAATGGCCGCCATTTCATGAACCCTTGACTAGTGTTACTGTAACGAGTATTACTATTAAGTGCACACAGATATTGATTTTAATGTGTGTGATAACTTATGTACAGATACAGAGCTCTCTAATGAACTCCCTGTCAAGGTCACTAAAGGTCATGGTCAAGGTCATATCAAGGTCAAAATGTAAAAAAATGTTAAAAAAAGAGTTTTTACCTAATGTCGTTTTAATTCATCTGCACAGTTTTGACCATAGACATACAAATGGTATGTTTTCAATACCTAGTATCAATATGATGTACAACAAAACTTATTTCATGGTTATAAGTTGAATAATCATATAATTAGAAGGAATTATGTGACACCACATCAATCTGCAATTTTCCGTAGAATACGCGCGTATAGCTTATAAGTACATATTTTGCGTTTGGTTGCATGAAATGAGTAAGCACAGTTTCTGCATATATGTAAATGCATTTGCTGCTCAAGGTCAAAAATTCCATCGGACTATTGACCAAGGTCACCAAAGGTCAAGGTCATTACATGTTGAAAATGAAAAAAAAGTTTTAATCTTGGTAAAAGTTCACTAGTATTAGTTTTTCATAGGTTAGGCTTCCACTTTACCTGTGTTCAATGCAATTAATAACATACTTAATTTATGGTCATAATTTGAATAGCGGTACAAGTTAAAGGAATTACCAGACACCACCTCAATCTATATTTTTGTGTAGCATATACAAGTATAGTCAATAAATTCATATAAATCACGTTCTGTATTTATTACTATTATGTATACAGAACATTTTTATTACATGTATATGAATATGTTTGCCGCTCATTGGCTCAAGTAAAATCAAAGTCACCTGCCAAGGGCAGGGGTCAAGGTCATTTGAGGTCAAATCAATTAAAGCATTACATGATGTTTATCATTTATTACAAACGATAATTAGATGAAAGTGATTAGACTTTAATACTAAATATGACACTACTTCCAGTCCTTTTCATTGATCTGACTATAAAACATTTATTAATTCAAACAAATCTAAATTTAAACATCGAAGCATATTCTTATCTGCACATGGACTGGGAATGAATGAATTTGTTTTGTTTTATCAAATTATGGTTTGAATGTAGGCATATTAATTTATGATTGTGCTAAAAATCCGTACTTGATTTAGTTGACTTTTGAATATCTATAGTGAGCATATATTTTCAATATCATCTTCAAAAATGAAGCACTTTAATCTTAGTCGATGTTAATCAGACAAAGTCAACAGTAATTAATATGTTCAATACAGTTGTGATACACATAGTTATTCAACACAAAATACAGTGAAAATAGGATTAATGTTCAAAGAAATATTGTTCGCTTTAAAATGTATTTAAAGTTTCTTGACCAAATCAAGAGGACTAGATGGAATAAATATTGTCTAAGTTTTAAATGCCTTCGTCGTTTTGAACGTTTTAAAATAAATACCTGAATAGTGATTTTATTGAAATCTCTGAAAGGTCAATGGACAATACTACAAGGGTCCTGTACTGGAGATTTGATGTAACTTTATGTACGCGTTTTATTATATTCTGTTGGACATTTTACAAACTATGTCTATCACAGCTGCTATCTTTATTTACTATAAATATAAGTTAAAACATAGAATGAAAGCAGAATTTAATATTTCGTTGTCTTTATTTCTTCATTCTATTAACATGTGTTCATGCTATAAGTCAAAATCTTAACCAGTAAAATTACAATATGTTTGCTTAATTCAATTTGTGCCGATCATTCTTTTGACGCTATTTCTTGTTTACTAATGCAATACAAATGAGAGTCAGTTGAACCTTCGTATAATGTCATATAATAACATTCTTCATTCAAATAACCAGACCTTTCAGGCAAAGCTGAAGAACATGACGTCTTAATATGTGATGTATCTTAACAGCTACATGTATTGTTTCATCCATCAAGAACCAGATCCATGACACTCATTGCCCCATGCATAATACTGGTTCTGCAGTTACTGTAAACACAAAAAGTACAAGCATATTCCTGGGCTCGTATTACAGAAGCATCTTGAGTGAATCTTAAATATTTTCACTTAAGATAAAAACTTCAAATAGATGTAATTCAGAAACCACATTAAAACTGTGAGGCTTTTTAATGGTAATGACAACAGCATATTAATACTATTCATTTATCACTCTTGATTTGACCATATAATAGCCTGTATGTTAAATAAACCAGTTAAGGAAAGTGAATTTTAAGGATAAGATTTTACTTAAGATGTATCTGTAATAATTTGCCCCTGATCTGTAACTGTACTGTATCATAGTTTCGTAAGTTTGCTTTGAAGTTTGTAGTGCTACATTTTGAGACATTGAGTAAAATTCAGTGTCAACAAAAGGGATGGGACTTAATTATCAAAGGATCTAGCACATGAAATAACAGTGCGTGTATTGTTGACAAACAAGTGACATTTCATATCCGTACTTCACTAAGATTGGTTCAACATCATGGGGCTCACAATCACGGTGCATGCTGTATTGAATTGATTGGTTAAATTTCTCAGGTTTTTAATTTCACAATCACGGTGCAGAAACGTCTGTTTGCACACTTTTTTGTGATTGAACTGTGATACAAAGCAAATAGAGTAAAATCACTTGGATTAAGTCTCGGGCTATGCTAATAGGATACAGTGAAATGTAATGAAGTGTTTTTTCGAACTCCAGCCGTCACCTGTATCTTCTTTATGCGATCTTTTGACAATGTGTTCCAGAAATAAAATCCTAGAGCCATCACATCCATGTCACTTGAAAAGCAGTATGAATTTCTTCTTGCCATGCCATGCACTGTGGCATATATTTCACTATATATGATAAAGCACATTTTGGGCATCAGGTTCCACTAAGATTAAACTACAGTCTATTCTGAGTAGATGGATCAGAACAAATACAAGGTACATATAGACCAATGTTGAACTTATGTTAAACAGCACCATACAAAGTGGTATGCCAACTGAATTGCTTGCAGTAAAAATGACACCGATATCTCTGGAGTTGCTGAAATTACAATCTGAAGAATTTGATGTACGTATTGTACCTCACACCGTCAACGCCACAGAGCAGGGTCAACCCCATCGCTTTGCCATGTGTTACCCACAGCACACATTCTTACTGAATGTGACAATTCAAGCAATGTTGGAACTAAACTGTCAGCCTTAAACTGAAAACAATTCTTGACTGATTTTGGCCACACACAAGCCAACACTCCAGAAGATGTGTTTAAAACCTTCAGTTTGTCCTCTATGATTCTCCTAGTTATTCCTTATGGTCGGCCAGGCCATTCCATGCGCATCTGTTCCATTACGTATGTACCCTTGAACCTCATCAAGTGTCCTATGTTTTATTGATGTTTTTTTCCCGGTGGTCTGTGTGAAGAGGCACTGTTTTATGTCTGTGGTGTAGCAACTTCAAGAAAATGACAATTCAAGCAACGTTGGAACTGAACTTTCTGGCTTTTGTAAAAGCTGAGGAGTACTTGGTCCTTGTTATCCTTGTTATCAAGGCTTAAGCCAAACTGCCGGTGTGAAACGATGTTTGAGCGTCATTACACACTGCATCACGTGGAAATGGCAATGAACATACAATGCCTTTTACCAACAAGTCGTGCAACTAAATATCATTGTATACAACATACTTACAAATACAGTATGGAGCTGAGTGGAACACCTGAACTTGTTTCCCTTATGTATGGATATTCATATAATGATGGCAGACCTATAGTACACGAACATACATGCAAAGTTTTCTGGACAGCATTGCTATGACATGCGAGTGCAAAGTTTGTCCTACAGGGAGGTGTATTTTGCAGGTGAAGTGTGATTTCATGCTGCAAGTATCATAAATGCAGGAACATTGTATGTAAAAATGTCATACTTTCCGGTTCTGTAGAACTGGATATACAATACAATTATAGAACAAGGATCGTTTTGTACTTTTTGTGTTTACAGTGTCTGCAGAACCTGTATTATTCATGGGACAAAGGTTTTCTTGGATTTAGTTGTTGGTGGTTGAAACAATATCAAATTTTGAAGAAATCAAACTTTTATATTTTGTTGAATACTGTAGATTTTATACCACACATTCAAGTACATTAAATGTTCATGTCTACCAGTTGATGTTAGAACTATTACATGTACATGCATACTAACTGTGAAGATAATAATCATATACCTGTTGTTTGTTCTTGTATCAATACCTGTATTTGTGAAGAATCACTGTAATGTCAGGTTAATTGAATGATGAATTTTCATGTTATTATATGACATTAAGATTCTGATTTGTGTTCCATTTGTATTGCATTTAAATAAACTAGAAATGTGTCCATTGGACACAGATACCCCCACTTTTCACGCCTTTGTCACAAAAGCAAGGGTCATTATTCTGCCCATTGTTGATGAAGGTGCATGCTATTTTATAACTATAATTTAATTTGAACGAAATATATTAAGTAAAAACCTTTTTCTATTTTTAGTAACAGTGGCCTTAATCTTGACCCCTGGTGCAAAGCTTCGCATGTAGAATTATATTTTTCTGAAGCTTTAATACTGAAAACCAAATACATTTTGAGTTAAGTGTTATACTAAATGCCTGATTTTAATTATGTCAAGGGTCATAACTCTGCTACTGGACACATCCACACACTAAACCACCAGATATACAACCTCACATGCTGGTTAACATTGCTCTTAAGTTTCATGTCTCTAGCTCATATTCCCATCTCAATAGCTGTGACACAAGCTTCATTGCTTTGTATATGTAATTGTTTATTAAGTCAAAGGTTATCACTCTATTCTTACTGGAAACAGCCACAAGCTATACCCAATGATCACAACTTCCTATGATGGTTAAAATTCCCATAAAGTAACATGACTCCGGCTCTCATACTAGTTTTAAATATGCGCAACATAAAATTGCATGCTCATTATGACATATTTTCACTAAATCAAGGGCCATGACTCTACCGAGTACAGCCACAAACAAAATTCCAGGTGCACAACTGCACATTCTGGTTAACATTCCTGTAAGGTTTTGTGAAACTGGCTCATATCCTTCTGGAGATTGCGAAACAAGATTTTGTTACGGACGGAAATGGGTAAATCTATACTACCCCTTTCAAAGGTGGACATAAAAATTATCCAAACAAACTAGTCATGTATGAATTGGTAATGTTTTGTTTTGTCAACTGAATACGATAATAGGACTGGATTTGATACCATATTTAGCGTCAAAGACTAATCACTTCATCTCATTATCGTTTGTAATAAAAGTCACCATTTAATGTTTTTTTAATTGATTTGACCTCAAATGACCTTGATCCATGCTCTTGGCTGGTATCCTTGATTTCACTTTAGTCAATGAGCTGCAAACATATTCATGTGTACATATAGAATGTGTGCTTAAACAAACGCAGAAGATGCATTCATTGGCTATACTCGTACATTTGTATATTATATGCATAAATATAGATCGAGGTGGTGCCCAGAAATTCCTTTTAATTATACGATTATTCACATTAGGACCATCAATTAAGTTTTGTTAAAAGCTGAATGGAACACAGGTAAAGACAAACTACTTACTGGTAGTCTAACCTAAGAAACACTAATACTACTGAACTTTTAACAAGATTAAAACATATTCTCAACATCTTTTTTTTCATTTTCAACATGTAATGACCTTGACCTTGGTCAATAGTCCGATGTAAATTTTGACCTTGAATTTCTTTTAGTCTGTGAGCAGCAAATGCATTTACATATATGCAGAAACTGTGCTTACTCATTTCATGCAACCAAAGGCAAAATATGTATTTATAAGCTATACGCGCGTATTCTACGGAAAATTGCAGATTGATGTGGTGTCACATAATTCCTTCTAATTATATGATTATTCAACTTATAACCATGAAATAAGTTTTGTTGTAAATCATATTGATACTAGGTATTGAAAACATACCATTTGCATGTCTATGGTCAAAACTGTGCAGATGAATTAAAACGACATTGGGTAAAAACTCTTTTTTTAACATTTTTTTACATTTTGACCTTGATATGACCTTGACCATGACCTTTAGTGACCTTGACAGGGAGTTCATTAGAGAGCTCTGTATCTGTACATAAGTTATCACACACATTAAAATCAATATATGTTTGCTCTTAATAGTAATACTCGTTACAGTAACACTAGTCAAGTGTTCATGAAATGGCGGCCATTTTGGTGGCCATCTTGGTTTCCATGGAAACTGACATGATGCCAACTGTCCACCCTCGCTAAAATTGAACTTCAGGCATCCCTCTACACAAATATACAAAGAAATGCTCTGGACAAAAAATTCACACAAATAAGTCCAGGGACTGTACTATTTCTCATGGCTTTCATGTCACTGCGGTTTTGATGTGAGATTTTTTTGCGTTAGGACAGCCTACCACATGTTGACATAATCTCTTGAGTTACACTGAAGCTGCTCTTCCGTATGACAAAATGCTGGGATATCTGATGAGTAACTTCCGTTCCTGTCCTATGACCTATCAATGTTCTCCACCCTCTCCATGTCATGTAAACAATTGTTATAATTTCGTGTTTGCACTACATTAAAACTGCTCACAAGACTAACCAAAATACTGGAATACTAACCGGTACATTTTACATAGGAATCAATACGTAAAGGCCGTAATAAACCTGTAAATATGATATTGTCAAAATAATTTGGGATATTGTAGTTCTACATTTAAATAATGCATTAAACGACTGCTTCAACAGGGTTCCCGAAATACGTGGGACTCGACCAGTACATATCGACCCGTTCCTGTAAATTTTGAAATGATATAGGACCAAATGACCGCAAAAAAATGCTCTCATGATGATTTTTTATACAAGAATCGAGTTCATGTAACATCGTTGCTTATTGACCTATGTAAGAAATGTGTAAGATGTAATGTTAGTGCCAAATCGCCCACATGAAAGTTACTTGAAAGATCGCCATGTTAATGAACCTCTTTATTTTCACAGAGAATGAAAATAGAAAACAACATTGAATAACTTAAATTAATTTACAGGTTAAGTATTGCCTTTACATATTGTATTTTTTTACGTAAAATTTTATGCGCAATTTGGTAGTATTCCGGTTAATCGTGATTTTAATTGGAATGTATTTCACAATCTTCGTTTTGAAAAATAAAATGGGTTGATATTTGGATCTTGATTAAATGTTACTCACCAGGCGGACGAGTATAATTAAAATTCTTGAGTGGAATTTTCGAGGCCTGGCTGACAAAATTGATGCATTGAAAAACAAATCTAGTTGTCTGTCTGTTTTGTTTTGAATATATATAATATTATGTACTTTAATTGGTTAAATCGAATGTTATCATACTTAATATTTATGTCTATATATCTATTGTGACTGTATGTGTCACTCTGTAAAATATTTTCATAAATAAACAATCAAATGAGAACGACCTTGTAGTGCGATCGACATTAGCACGTGTCAGAAAAAAAACACATTAATGATTAAATATCAATCACTAACAAGAAGTACTCATTTAAAAAAAAAATTGTCCAACTGCCTGTTACCTAAAATCACAAAGTACCTGGTTGGGAAACAACTTTTAATCATGACCTTAGCTTACAATGTAGACCAAGAAAAGACTGACACAATGTACAAGGAAGGGTTACTAGAGTGTAAGATATTATTGGGACATTTTCTCAAAAAAGGTGTTAATATTGGAGTGTTGAGCATAAGATTATGACTGTATTTCCATATATATTTGGTAATAAAATGTATAAGATTCATGGAAAATACCTTATTTAGCGGTTTAGCTCTGGCTTCCATATGTATATTGTCTTCATCAGGCCATTTTAAAGCAATTTTTGTTATCATAAATTATTTTATTAATGTCAATTATACCATACTTAAAGATTAACGGCATCTGTATCTTATTCTAATAGGCTACATATTTTTTGCTTGGTCCTGGCCACCAAGTTAAGAAATGGTTCCGTACCAAAGTTTGATCCAAACATGAAATGGTGATCATAACTTGATCACTACATGTAGTACTGTAATGATATGAACCCATGAACAATCATATATTTGGCAAAATTAAAAAATTCACTTTTATGTTATTTGAGGATATACAGTCGACTCTCGTTATGACGAACTCGCATAAGACAAATTTTTCATTACCTTGAATTTTTGTCTTGAAGTTTTTCATTATGTCGAAGTTTTTACGAAGTCCCGCTTAACAAGTTTGCACCTTAAATCTATTGTTTAACACGAAGTCGGATCGTATCCTGCTGGCGACAGTTTTTTTGCACATCACATCATTCTTGTCAAACCCCTTAAAAAAATCTCCTTCTAGATAATTTGAAATAATTGCACCATATCATGTTTGAATTAAAAGAGGCAACAAATACACACTCATTATATTATTTAACACTTCGTTCTTATTGAGAATAATGTGCAATTTAAGCAATTTTCACAAACTTATCTTTTTTACGAAACACTGCCAGTAAGGCATCCTGACGTTCATATGTCTAATTTTCATTAAGACAAACTATTTTCTACGGTCCAGAAAAATTCGACATGACGGAGAGTCGACTGTATAAGAATGTGGTCATTTTTATATTGTGCCTAGCTGAGTGTTTAAATATGTTACAATATATCATGCTGTTATTGGGTAGACTTAACTTTTTCAATGCTACCTGGCAGAGATGTCCAAATCGCTATTTAGACACAGGTAGAAGCAAACGCCTTGCAGCAGTTACTTCCTTTTGCATATATACAAGTACCTTGAGTCTTCACTATATACACTCCAATGTGCTTTTAGCCTTGTGACCTTTGAAATAGATATTTTGCAGAGAAGATGTTGTTCAGACTGTTGTTCAGAGTCCTATAGGTTAAATTATGTCAGTGGTTTCCATTTGTCTTGATTGGTAGCGTGTGTCGATGTTGAACTATTGTTCTGAAATTTCAAAAGGCCTGGCCAATTAAATTTATTATTTGTTAACAAGAAATATCTTTAATAAACTTTCTACATACAGATTTATCTGATTAAAACAATATAAATGTTCATTTCTCTGGTACATAAATCCAAGAAAGTCTTCTAAATTCCAACGCTGGGCAATTTTAGGTTGAGTTGACTAACGTCACTCGCTAGATAAATCTTGATATAATTACTACAGATCTACTTTCAGATGCATTTGTTAAGGCAAACACTTTTATGTTTATCTGGTTTTCATACAACTTAATCATGTTTACAGTAATACGAGTAACACCTCTGTTGTCGAAATGATCAAAATGTTATATTTACAAACATAGCTTCATTGCAATAATTGTGTTCACTACTTTGCTCTGGAAGAAGGAGATATATAATAATGAACAAGTTATTTTTTTAGTTTTGGTAAACAAATATACAGGCTTTAACAAAAAGTTGACCAATCCACGTCAAGGTTACAAACATTGTTTGGTTAGAGAGAATTTGAATTAGTGGTTAACGTAAGATTTGATTGGTTTACAACGCTGATATACAAATAGCGCAAAGACATGTTAGTACGAAAAAAACACTGTTGTTAAGCCTTGTGTTAAAGTATGTGCTGCCACCTACTGTCGTGTTTTGTCTAAAATCCTGCTAATATAGGCCTTCTTCAATTTGTTTACAACCCATGACAAACTCATGAAATAAATAGCTCTTTAATATTCTGTGAATGTTCGTGTTAAGTACTGATTTTTTTTGGAAGAATCGTTTTTGAAGAAGTGAAACTAGGTTTTGATTTACCCATTAGCAGGGAGTTGGCTGTGCACACATACACATCCTTATGTTTGATGAATCTTTATTTTAGTGACTGTTGTTGAACAAGATGGTTGTTTGAATTCATATCATGGGCAGGGAGGTGGCAGATAGAAAAGTTAGACATTAGTTCTGCCATGAAACTCCTTCAGAAATGTATACGTTATATATTGTATCCATATTAAATATTGCATTCGGCGGTTGTGTTATGACCTTCCTCGTGTTTTCTATCCCAGTTTTTTAGCTTACCTGTGCAAAAGATCAAGGTGAGCTATTGTGATCGCTTGTTGTCCATCTGCCTGTCGTTCTGTCCACACTTGTATTAAACTTCTTCTCCTCCTGAACCACTTGGCCAACTTTGACAAAAGTTCACAGAAATAATCCTTATGTGGTCCCAGGGATTTCCCTGACGCAGAAATATTGAATCCCTGACTCCCTTTTCTTTCTAGGGACTCCCATTTTCAACTTACCGGTACTGTGCATCCCTGGGACCCCTAAAATTACCTTTTGTCAAGTATAAATTGCATATCTGGGACCATACAAATTTACTAAGGACCCCCAATTTGTCAAATACGAGGGTCGAAGGACCCCTATCTGAAAACCCGAAAGGAAAACCCTGGGTCCCCTTTCAAATTTGTTCAAGATTCCCTTCCAAGCAGAACTTTGCTTGCCAATGGGGAATAAAGACTGGTCCAGTATTGATGTAACTTCACCCAAATATTCCTTGGGTGACACTTTACCAAGATTGTTCAAATTATTTGGATTTCTGAAACAACATGGCCGTCAGGGGGTGGGAGTCCCCTCTTTCTATATAGTGGAAACTTCAAAAACCTTGTCAAAACTACTGACCCAATTTTGATGTATTATGAGAATGTGCCTTTTATTGTGTTAATTCATTCTTCTGCGGTGTCTGTGATGTGTAAAATAATGGGATACATATTTACTCAAACTTTGATTCACATTCCAGAGATTCAATTGGCCTAGGTGGATTTCTGATGGTGGTAGTGTGTTTTCTTTCAGTTAAAACCTTTGGCAGTATGTTCATGTTTGAGGAATGTGGTAGTGTCACTCCTCCTTCATCCTGGACGTGTCTCATCCTCCCATAACAGTATATTGTAATATCTGTGCTTTAGACCTTTGATTATTTATTTAAAGAAACTATACTATTTCAGAAACATGTCACAGTATTGGTTAATTTTTTCCATTGGATGGATCTTTGCTAAGATGTTGAATAAGACAAATAACATGTGTTTGGGAATATATTTCTTGGCTAATACTTTAGGCTTTCATTTATTTGAAATTGCAAACATGCGATATATTATCATACTCAGAGATCATATTAAACATTTTTCTACATGGCTTACATTTTAACAAGTATTTTTCTGCTTGCTAAAGTGGATTTTGCTTGCAAATTTATTTTTTGAAGAGGATGATGAAAAAATGATGTTATTTTCCCTCTCTATTCTTGGTTTAAGAATAGTTGAAAGTTTGAAAATATAATAAGATAATCTGCAGCCTGCAATGTTCAGTCCCCAGTAACCATACATCTCATCTCCACTTTTTTCAAGATGAAGGGAAAAGTACATATTTTCATTTAATATGAAAGTATATTTATGTAATAATATATAAATTATATGTAATATATAAATATGGCTTCCTGTGTGACAGTACATATTGTCAACATGAGGGAAATTCGCCTCAGATAATAGTATTTTGTTGACATTATGTACTGTCACACTGGGAAGCCATCTAATATCTATTTTATTATATCAACAAAATATACAGAACTGCCGTCAGACCGAGAAATTAGTTAAAGCCATCTACCTGTTCGAGGCATCTACCGTATATGCGTATATGTACGAACTGACTGTCACCGATGCAAGTGTACTAAGCATGCTGAGCGCATGGCATTTGTGTGTTCTTAGTGTTTTCATACTGAATGCACGTCGATCAAATGTCACAGCATTATTCATAATAATAAAAATTAAAAAAGAAATGAAAAAAACTATAACATATTTAAATAAATGATTAGTTTATTCTTACATATGAATAATATACAGACACGATAGTAAACAATTAAAACTTCCTGTTTGGACTTCATTAAATATTTAATAGATCCATTAAGTGATTTGTTTGTCACATAAGTACATGTACACTGTATTGTATATAGTACAACCATCAAGTAATTATCAGTACGTGCGAATAACATGTGTCACCAATCTCTCCTGTCAACAAACAATAGAATATCGCTCTGTCCATGAAAGGTGTGAATTATTGTAGTGTTCGACCTATCTATGGTGAACAATGACTGAAATGGTATCTAGGGACCGCAAACACTGTTCGAGTGTTCGACCTATCTCCGTTCGAGTGACCTACTATTCGATAATATGAAATAAGAAGGGGTTTTGCCAGGACCTTAGAACCTGTTTGAGGTATCTACTGTGTTCGAGCCAAAACTGTTCGAGGTTTCTAAGTTTTACTGTATATGAAAAAATATGTTTCCGAAATGGAAACAAATTGTTTGTTTACAGTTGTCATCATTTTGTCATTTGGAATAGTTGCAAGTGCTGGAAGTTACTGATTTAAAACGCATTTCAATAAGCATCTACCATCATGAACTTGGGAAACCAGAATTGTCTGTCTTTAGCCATGTGATAGTATACTATCAACCGGTGAAAAATGTACTGTCAGGGTAATAGTACGGAATTTGAAAATTTAACAAGGCAAAGTCATGTGAGGTATAATAATTGGGAAATATTTTATGTGAAGTAAATAACTGGTATTTCAAAGTGCTGTCAAAAGTCAGAGAGCTGGTATGGAAATCTTTGAATATGAGCTGATTTGGCTGTATATGTAATATTTTTTCTAATGTTTTTATGCAGAACACTGTTTGTCTTTTACTTGTAGCATACTTCACTTTTTTTGTTCACTGTTCACTTGCTATTTTCTGTACAGTTACTGCCTGCATCAGCTGTCACTATATTGTAAGGAATCTCATGGTTCCTAGTGAGAGTGCAAAATTGCCATACATGCACGGATCAACATGACTACAACCGAAGAAAAAACATCTAAGAACGTCTCTTTGTTCCGTTGAAAACATGTAATGTTTGAAGATACAACACTTGATCGAAGAAACCCTTTCTTTCTGTTTCGAAGAAATCCTGTTTTATGTTTTGTTCTTCTTCATTTTAGTTCACAGCTGGTCATGGTCCCATTCCAAGTACAGAAACATTAAGAGATTTGATATTCGAATGTGAGGACGGTAAGTTTTATGTGTAGATTACGTCTACTTTAGCTTTAAACACCTTCCAACAGTACACATATCTGCAATGATAATTTTAGCCAGGTACATTGCCAGGTACATTGCACGTATAGGAATACACAGGGGTACGCTTATGGCAGACTATAAACATAAACATAAATAACTTCTTGATAAGGATGTATGAATAGAATTATTCATGCAGAATATAGATTAAACATTCGAGTACGATATTATTGTATTGAAAGAGAGCTACACTTGTTCATGATTTGCATTTTAATGTCATAAACAAAATTCAAGTAGCGAAAGCATTTATATATCATAAGTTACAGAATACCAGTGTGCCATAATAATGAGATTTGCCTGGTAACATTTGTAAATACTGTTGAGACCACTTGTTCTACCCTATCCTCATGAAAGTGAATGGGTATGTTACACTTAGAGATGTATCTGAGCCGCGGCTGTGGTCCAGTGGTTAGTGCGCTGGACTTGTAACCCGGTGATCCGGGTTCGATTCCCGGTCGCGGCAGGTCATACTGTTCCATGAAAATGTGACAAAAATGTCGATTTTCCTCCACATGTGGAGAAGTTGCCGGCTCCTTGTGGAAGGGTAAGTTAGTACTGGTAAGAATTCAGTCCAGGAAAAACTGGTTAGGTGAACCGGCTGCCGTATATGACTGAAATATCGTTGAGAAACGGCGTTAAACCCGATGAAACAAACAGAGATGTATCTGGCTCATCAAAACGTAATTTTTTTTAATGGGCTTCATCTAGTAATGTTGTTACATAGTCTAAAACATTATTAATACGAACCATTGCCATGTATAACCGTTTAAAAGAATTTTGATAAATCATATTACTAACAGACAAATCTAGTTTTTTTAATTTCATGATAATACATACGTATTTTTTTCGACAAATACAGAGAAAAACATTATAAATGTATTCTGTGATAATATACATTTATTGAAGTTTTAACTGGATAAAGTATATTTTTCCATGTTTGTTAAGTAAACAAATGAACAAAAATTGAGGAAAAGATATCTTTAAAAAGTTGAATCTGGGTCATCTTGGATAAAAAATCCTATGATTCAATCATAAATATGCGTTCTGAACTCTCCTGGTGCCTTATTTTATGTATACTTTACATGAAACAAGGTCAGAATACTTGACTTCATGTAAATTGAGTTCAAAACCTGATCATGTCGGTAAAACTTCCCTTTTTTCACCAGGTGAAATATTAGCTCCTGAAACATCATTTTATACTAAAGGGCTTTTTCCTTATCAAGTTGTGTCTGGTAAATGGACCCAATCAAAATAAGTATGTTTTTTCCAAATCCAAACCTGATACATTTCCAAAATCAGCTTGGGCTTTAAATTATAGATACACAATGAAATGTGAAGCATATCTGACTCAATAAGAACACAATGTAACTAAGACCGATTGACCTTTGAAAAAAGTACTATCAAGTTATCATGAAGAATACTTAAATAAAGTTGTTTTGAGGAAAGGGCAATATGTTGTATAGTTAACACTACTTGAAATTAGTGATGGCGCAATTATCGCAAATAATCGAAAAATCGTCGCTAGACATCTTATGTCGGCGACAATCGATTATGAACTACAACAATCGATTAAAATCGGAACTTGTGACTGAAGTGTTATGATGATATTATAAATATTCATGTTTTAAAGTTATTAACCCGGATAAACTTTCAAATCTTAAATCTAGTCAATACATGTACAACACATCTAGTTAATATTCCCAGTCACACTGGACCTGGACCCATTGTAGAAATGGTGAACTTAATGTTCCTGAAACATTATTACTTAAAATGAATGCCATTATTAAGGTAACCAAGTTACAAAGTTTACCAGGTGTTTGGATGAGTGGTAAAGGGCAGTCATAAACCCTCCTGTTTTGCTATATGACTTTTACTACATTGTGCTTGTAAAATCTTTAAATCCTAAAAAAACAAAACATTTTCAACCTTTTCTACTGCTGTTCTCTTTGTGCCAAACTCTCAAACGGTACTGGTTTTAACATACTAGATGTATAAAAAGAACCAAGTAGGTACACTCACAAGGCAGCAAGCACCAACAAAAAACACAGCACGTGAGTAAACCATAGTATGTACATGTGGGAGTGAATATACCGCCCAATATAATGAAAAATTATAACTACATGTACATACTCATCAAAACTTAAGTTTTATCACTTCATAATGCCTATACTGTTGACATATTATGAAAAACCATATTTATCATACATGTACAAACTTGATAACTTCAATGTTTAATTATATTTGTAGGTTGGGGTATTTATAAGGCAAACTGCTACAAATATGAGGAGTACCCTCTAAACCTTGAAGAAGCATCATATGCTTGCATGCGGTAAGCTTTTAAGTGGTTTACAGAACACGTTTTTGTGACTATATAATTGTACATTTTAGTTCACATGGGCACAAAGTGCTCATGGTGAGCTATTGTGATCGATCTGTGTCTGTCGTCTATTGTGTGTTGTCAATATTAAGCTTGTTAACAAAATACAGGCCGCATTTTTAATCTGAACTTCATGAAACTTTGTTTCTGTTTATATAATCTACAACAAGTTCTAAGTAGGTCATGGGGAACAAAAACTATGTCACTAGGTAAAATCTCAGAAAAACATTGTTATCACAATAGAGGACACAATTTTAATTAGTAAAGTATGTCAGAATGATTGTAAGCCAAGATTGAACCTGGGTCATGTGGTTAGAATAACTAAGTCATTAGGTCAAATCTACGAACAAAACCTTGTGAAACCATTTGCAATCAGATCTTCATGAAACTTTATCAGAACGCTTGTACCTATGAAATATATGTCAGAAAGTTTGTATGTCCAGGCAAAGTTTAAACTGGGTCACTTGATGTAAAATCTAGGTCACTAAGTCAAATCTTAGATTAACCTTGTTAACATAATAGATACCGCCCTTTTAATCAGAACTTTTGTCGGAATATTTACATTGTTTTTGTAGTCACCAGATATAATTACGATATTAATGTTTTTCATCAGGCCGTATTGAGCAGTGATACTCGGGTGAGCAATCCAAGGCTATCTTGGCCGTCTTGTTTAAGATATAATTATAGATATTACTACATTTACTTGTATCTTCCATTATATATCAGTGTATAATAAATATTTCTTTAAATGTAGATCAAAATACCCAAGGTAATCCTAATTCTAAAATCCAGAGTCTGAGGTTATTAAGCTATTGATTGAATTCCAAAATTAAATCCAATTTTTGCGTTTAAATGTTCTCATAACACTATGATATAATTCAGTTTTTTCTGCCATACTATTACTTGGAATAATCCAGTACTTAATGTTTGACTGAAGTGAGTTGAGAGTGGAGATGAGATTTGAGTATTGAGACTGTTTTATGACCTTGGACTCTGTACAGATTACTCTATAACAATCATCAAAATAGCTATAACTAAGCAGACATTTCAGTCATGTTAGACACCAGTATTTGGTCTTAATGTAGTTGAAAGTAATGAAAATTGTTAAGGCTTGATTCCATGGATTTGATTTTAAAATTCATTGAAAAGTCAATGAGTTTTCTCTGGATATAACCTTCATATGTGCTTGTTTATTTGTTCACTTACTGTTTTTCATATATTTTCAGTCAAGGCGGCTGGCTTTATTATTCTGAGAATGAACTAGAATATTTTGAGTTTGTTAGCCACCATTGGCCCAAGAAGATTTGGTTTGGTATGTTGGTTCAAATAAATGAATGTTACTTATTAGGGATGAGACAATTCATCAATCGATCGATGCATTAGTAAAAAACTGAAATGAAAATGACAACTTGGAAGTTTTATAGCTTGTTTCTTTCTTTCCAGTACCAGTCATGAAAATCTCATGTTTAGGCGTTAGCAAAAACTGAAATGAGATTAATGTTTTGTTTTAACTTTTGCCTGTATATTATTTGCAACTCATTTGAAGAGATTGCAATTATATAAAAATTGTTCAAGTCAGAATCATCTGCTGTCATATCTATGGTTAACGAAACAATATATTGTGGTACATATTTCAATAAGTTGCTAATGTATTGCATGTATAATGTAATATGCTTCTGGCATATCATGACTCCCCTAATTGTTTGAAAGTGTCTTCATACAACCGTCAGTAGAACATACATGAACGTTATTTTCTAAATGGTTGTTTGTGATTGTTTGATTGTATACATTCTTTTATTTGTAGAAGGGCATTGTCAGAGCAAACTTAACAACTTAATCTGTTGTTACTTCTATAGTTTTCTGACTTTTCGAAAATGTTATTATATTTTAAAATTCTAATTATTTACAAGATGGTAAATTGCAGCATTACTTGATGGCACAAAATGATCTTGTCACTTTCAGGTTATGTACAGTGGAAAGATGATTCACCTACTCTTTCAGACACAGGGTTTTCATTGGAATTTCTACCTGGTTGGGGACTTAATCAACCTGATCATTCTGCTGGTGTTGGAATTGCTGTTAGTCATGAGGAAATGCTCACAATTGTCGATTCAAACCAGACTTTGCCTTTTGTTTGCAAGCACCGGGCTTGTCTGCAAGGTACTGTAGATTACTATTTACTTGCAAAGGTATAATTGTTGTGAATTTTGCAAATTCACCATTCTCATGATGTGTGTCACAATATCTGATATTTCATAGAATTTGTACATTTGTTTGCATTGTTAATTGAATAGTTCACAAAATAAGTTGAAGAGTAATAGTTTGTAAATTAAATAGCTCGTCAAATGATTTCTAGTAGATGATATTCTACTTTGTAGGTATGGCAAAATTAGACCTTAGTGGTTAAAGTAAATCTTCCTCTGATCATCAATTTAACAAATTGTCATGAGGAAGTTAAGGACTGAACCGAAAAATCCAAGCCCCAGGGACCAGATGGTGTCTGTCATTGGGTGTGAAGCCTAGTTGATTTACATTCGTCCAAAATTAAAAGAATAAGATTTAAAGGACATTATGTTTGATATAGCAAGTCTCCGCTCTACTTCCAGATTGTTATCTTATGAATATAATTATGTCTCTGCTCTACATCCTATAAGTCTCCGCTTTACTTTCCGATAGATATATGACATGAAAGTCTCTTATGTATTGGAGTCAGGTCTACCTGTTCCGAGCGGACCCAACAGTTGAAGAAACTATATTATATTTTTTAAGTAAAAGAGGCCGCCCTCTACCGAATTGGTCATCAGCAAAGAATCCATTGTGCCATATTCAACAGAGAAAAGCAGGCACACAGAATTAATAATAATTATGTATATCACTAGTAAAATACTTCGTTGTTTTTGAGTTAAATTGGAAAAGACACCATCCGATCCCCCTGAGCCTAGAATTTTCCGCCACAGGAAATGAAGTGTGTTTCATTTGTCCCCCATTTTTGTTCATTTTTTGTATGTTGCTAGAATCATTACTGCTGAACCAGGCAAGGCATGGACGAATGAATGTGTAAACTAATAAGGAGTTATTGAAGTTTTCCAAAATATATTCTGCTTCGTTTTTATGAATTCTAGTTATTTTTCCCTGATTTGTTTTTGGAATGTTGTTCCCAAAACATGAAAGAAATAATTTTTGGAGCCTTGCCTTCCAGGAGAGCCAGTTGAATTTTAGAATGTAGATGTTCCATTCTAAGGCCACTGTAGCCTTCCCATTCAAGGAGGTTGTTCTTTACATCAGGCCGGACCCTCTGATGAATTGCTTCCCAGCCCATCTAACTAAAGAATCACCTATGATCCATACATCTTTACACCAATGTATTTAGTATATGTAGTTCAAAGCCGTATATAACGCGAGTAGCAGTTGGAGACCCATCGACCCATCCTTTTTATCAAATCACCTGGAACCCCCCTTGAAGAGCTAAATCTGATGCACGGCCAATTCGAAAACTGTGCGTTTTTATTATGCTAGATTTGTAGCATGCCAGTTGGCAAGTTTTTGAGAGGACTGAAGAAAATTGATATCTGGTTAAAGGCATTGAGTTAACATGGCAAAAGAAATACTTAGCATTGGATGGAACCACAGACCTATACTGCCTTACCGAGTCAATGTGGTCTTTGGTTTCTACATTGTAAGGGATTCGTATGATAATAGGGTCCCCTAATTGGTTAGTTTTTGTCACCGTAAGCACACAAGCAAGGCATTCGTTTTTGTATCAATTGTTACATCAGTTTTTGTCAATGCTCTGTTAGGTTCAAGGTTGGAACATGAAATTAGCTCACTCCCTCGAAAAAGACCGAAATATGCCACTTAGAAAACGGCATTAAATAGAAGTACTTCATAGTTTGAAGCGCATACATGCTCAAGTGACATGATTATATTGATTAGCATATGTTTTGAAATAGGAGCTCTACAGTCTTGCCTTTTTAGACTGGGGCGTTAGCCCCATGTCTTTAGTAACCGTAATTTTGGAAACAGCCGTGGCAGAGTTAGACGAGTTTGATACCACTCTATGTATCACTGCGCATCATTTGCAAATGACCAATTCGACCAATCAACATGTCGAATTGACGTGACATCCGATCTTCGTTTCTGAATCCATCGTGAGAATTTTATTTTAAAGTGAAATATCTGGTTCAAAAATTATTGTTGAATTATTGTTTAAGTGTTTTTTGGTTAAAATGTCCTAGGTAACAACTACTTTTTGATACATAAAAATGAGAAAATCGATGAATTGAGGGAGGACTATTTTCTATCGGAAACAAGTGCTTCATTCGGATACATTTCTTGTTGTTGTTGACCCCATGTTTGTTGCCAGCCGAGGTTACTAAGTATATCGTCGATACGATTCATTCACAAACAATTCCCGCTTTCATTTATAAAAATTTCCCGCTTGCCGAAAGTACTATTTATAGACAACAAAGGAATTATCTTGCACCTGGACGCGCTTTGCAGACGAGTTGGAACAATATTCCGGAATCGGATTCTGACCATTATTTTACCGCACACTGAATACTGTAGCAGATCGTTAAATAACAGCTGCAGTTACTGTTAATCTTTATTGCATGTTTTAAAAATAATTCATTTCATCGAAGACTTATAAACCATGTCCGTTATTCCGTATTGTTAGAAATAAGGTAGAGCATTCGGATAACATCGGTTATTATCTGATTTCCGAACTGTACAGAAATTGCCGAGACGTTGCGATTCAAGCTAGAGTTCAATAAAGGTCGCACTACAAGTAAACATGTGTGCTGAGCAAGCATGGGATGCGATTCTCACTATTAAACTGCTATGCATGGAGATATCGAATGGAAACATTAACTGGCATCCACACCGAATTTCGTATAAACTTGGAACAATTTCTTAGAGGATATTATTCGCTCTCGTGGTCCCGATACATATGGCGTTCTGTGACACAGAAGGAAATGGTCGCGATGTCTATGACTATGAGCAGAGTCTTCAATTTTAGATTAGATTAAATTCTAGCTTAATTACGTAATCTTTTATTGTTGACCTATGGTATAAGTCGGGCCATCAACAAAGTTAATGTACTGACGCTTCGATATCGGAGGAACAAATTTAGATCGTCTGTCATGTGAGTCTGTTAGTTTTTCCCATCAACTTCGGAAATTATTAAAGTTTGCATTTTACAAAAATAAGAAACCAGCCGGGCTAGCTCAGTTGGTAGAGCGATAGACTATCAGCCAGCAGATCCAGATTCGATTACCAGTTTTGGACAGGTTATGTTATTCAGTGGCTCTGGCTACGATAATGTCTTGCATATGTGAAGAAGTTGGCAGTACTGGTTGATAATTACTTCCAGCAAAACTGGTAAGGTCAATTGGCCGCTGTATATGAATGAAAAATGTTGAAAACCTGATGGAGCTAAACAAATATAGATTTTATGGAAACGAATATCTTTTTCGGATAAACTCATGATCGGGCAAATGCAGTGTCTGTTATACAGACCGGAACAGTATGCCGAAACTACCAGAATTCGGACATAACCCTATTCAGCATATTGTAAACGATTCCGGGTTTTATAACTGGATGACAAGCAGACAAAGTTAGATTGTGAAAAGTTAAACACTTCTGTCACTTGACGGGTATAACATGTAGGGCATGACACGATTCGGTCATCACATGATACTATATGAAACGATAAAACTACTTGGAGATACGATACTTTCCGATACGATGCATATATATACTCAATTACCAAAAAAAAGGAATGTTATTATAATTATTAAAGCCTTTTTGTTTTCAAAATTTATTACAAATTATTGAAGTATTTTTTTATCCCTACTGCATTCCCTCCCAGAACGACACCTTTAATGAGGCACTCCCCAACTTTTATTTCTAGCATTCCACCCATGCAATTTAACGTAAAATATCCTCCCAGGAACGACAACTCTTGACCACTGGCAATCAAATGATTTATAACAAGGTTCGTTTAAAAACAAGAAACGTTAAGACAGTGAGAGTACTCGCCGACACACAGATCGCTTCAAAGTGAAGCCGGTAAACTAAAACCTGTCTTATCGATGGTCCAGTTTAAACTAGTCCATACATGGACGCGTTGAAAGTAAAATTGCTTGTAAATGAATCAGTCCCTCTTTCCACCCCCGAGTGAGGCTGTACAATGCTTCTACAATCTCTGGTTGACAAGTCTTTACAGAACACAAGAAACTTCGTCTGCCCCAGTCTTTCTGCGCTTTCAGCGCTTTGATTCTAATATGTTTGCATCCTGCTGTCATCTTTTGAATTGTAAAGTTATCAGATGGGTCTGGATGTCCATTAACTTTGTGAATAAAGCTTATGCCTGCTATGTATAAAATGATAGTGGATGGGGCATAGTTCTTCTTAAAGCAGTAAGCGATAAAAAGTATAACTTGTTTACTTGGTACTGGTCAGTATGAGGGAATAGCATAAGTTTGCCTGAAAGTGTTGAAGTTACGCAAAGCTGTCTGGTATGCCAATTTAGTGTTAACTGAAATACTAGAATGTAATTGGCTAATAGTTCCTTTTCGAATATTCCCCATAGTTGGGTTGGAACTGTGCAAGGCTTTGGGTCTGCTGCCGGTGCTAATGTATGAAAACGTGGCATCTGAAAACGAGATGAAGCGTCAGTTATTGAATTGTTTCTGCCACTAACGTGCTCGGCCTTCACAACAATGTTTAACTGTCCGTAGGCATTTCAATGTAAGATTTCTCAACTAGACCATGACCAACTCTGATTTGGATAGACTGATAGATTATCGCACCTAAATTTCAACTTCTTATTCTTTAAACTGTCTCCCCACATAAACAAAGTCACCACAATTGGGAACAATTCCAACACTGTAATGTCTTCAGTATAACCGGCTGAGTGCCACTCTAAGGGCCACTTTTCACAAGCCCATTATCCTGCGAAGAAAATACCAAAACCAAGACCTTCACATCGAACACTATCAGTGAAGAGCTGAACATCTTCATTGGTAGACCAAAACCTGTCATGAAATACTTTAATTCCATTGAAACTTTTAAAAAACATTTTCCACATGAGCATGTCATTTTTCATGCCCTTATTGATTCTGGGGTGGTGATGGGCTTTTGACAAGCTGCAGATTGCGTCAATCAGTCTTCTACAAAAGGGGCGACTGGGCAAAATAGCTCTGCATGTAAAGTTAAGCAAGCCAATTAAGCTTTGCATTTCCTTGAGTGTGCAACGCTTTTTGTATAACAAGGCATTGAGATTTATCAAAATATCTTGGATTTTTTACATGGGATTGCGTGCGTAAGAATCTAATTCAAGCCCTAAAAAACACAACTTCGTAGATGGGCCTTCTGTTTTTTCAAGTATGATTTTCAGTTACGTTCTGTCAAGTTTTGGAGGAGTTATGGTCCAATTTTTGGCACATATGAATGTAGATCATGTGTGATTTCAGTTACAATTTGCCAACTTTTGAGGAGAGGTATGGCCCTTTTTGTGCAAACTATTGTGTTTGCTCATCGTCCATCTGCCTGTTACATCTACATTATTCTTAAACCTTTTCATCTCCTAAACCACCAGGCCGACTTTGACAAAATTTCACAGAAATAATCCTTATGTGGTCCCTTTTTAATTTGACAAAGAAAATTCCATGCCATGGCAATAGAGAGTGTAACAACTTAAAAAATCTTTTCAAAACTACTGGCCCAATATTGGCTTTTCTTATATGTAGATAATGAAATACAATAAGAGTATGGAGCTGGTAAAATAACCCAGTAACTTTAGCATCGTCTCCTGGCTTCTTTTCTTGTATGAAATATCATAAAGAAGGGGCTCCCCCCAGAACCCCGCCTACTTTTAGTCCTTTCCCTGTTACTGCAAGAGTTTGTGACACCCTTGGAAACATCAAATTGTGTGATTCATTTAAAAGCATGGCTGCCAGGGGGCTGGTCACTTTCCCAATATTTATACATTGTAATTTTAATTAAAACTTTTGCTAATCTTGTGAGAATCTTAATTTTAACAAAATTGTGCACCCTATATCACAGGACCATAATACCAGATTTTTCATGCGCCTCGGTGAGCAATTTATCACAGCCTTTTTTTGCATATAATATTGCCTACTGGATGAGAATGGCTGTTGTATCCCAAGAGAATTGATAAGCTTAATTGTGCAATTTTCATGTTGTCTTACTGTATGGTTGTTTTGTTTGGATTGTTGAATGAAACCGGAATGTACAGAGGTTGTCTAACTATATTGGGTTTTGACCTGTTTATTTTTCAGGGTATAGGTCATGTGATCTTGCTAGCAAGTGTATAAAAAATAGCCAAATTTGTGACGGTAATCCTGATTGTCAGGACAAATCTGATGAAAACAATTGTGGTAAGTATACTGTAGGTCACATACCTATAAATACATATAGTAGGTCATAGAGCTATAAATACAAAGTATGTCACAGACCTTTACATCAAAGAGTATGTCACAGACCTATCCATACAAAGAGTATGTCACATACATATACATACAAAGAATATGTAACAGACCTATACATACAAAGAGTATGTCACATACCTGTAAATACATAGAGTATGTCACAGACCTTTAAAAACATTGATTATGTTGCAGGCATATACATACAAAGAGTATTTCACAGACCTATACATACAAAGAGTATTTCGCCGACCTTTAAATTTATAGAGTATGTCACTGACCTATAAATACATAGAGTATGTCACAGACCTGTTAATACATAGAGTATATCAGAGACCTATACATACATAGAGTATATCAGAGACCTATACATACATAGAGTATATCAGAGACCTATACATACATAGAGTATATCAGAGACCTATACATACATAGAGTATATCAGAGACCTATACATACATAGAGTATATCAGAGACTTATGCATACATAGAGTAGATCAGAGACCTATGCATACTTAGAGTATATCACAGACCTATGCATACATAGAGTATATCACAGACCTATGCAAACAAAGAATATGTCACAGGCCTATACATACATAGAGTATGTCACAGACATATACATACATAGAGTATGTCACAAACCTATAAATACATAGAGTATGCCACAGACATTTACATACAAAGAATATGTCTCAGACCTATAAATACATAGAGAATGTCACAGACCTATAAACACATTGATTATGTCACAGACCTATACATACAAACAGTATGTCACAGACCTATAAATACAAAGTGTATGTCACAGACCTATACATACACAGAGTATGTCACAGACAAATACATACATAGAGTATGTCACAGACCTATACATACATAGAGTCTTTTGCAGACATATAAAGACATAGAGTATGTCACATACCTTGAATATATAGAGTATGTCACAGACCTATACATACATAGAGTATGTCACATACCTATAAATACATAGAGTATGTCACAGACCTATACATACATAGAGTATGTCACAGACCTATACATACATAGAGAATGTCACAGACATATACATACAAAGTGTATGTCACAGACCTATACATACACAGAGTGTTACATACATATACAAACAAAGAGCATGTCACAGACCTATACATACAAAGAGTATGTCACAGACCTATACATACATAGAGTATGCCATAGACCTGTAGGTACAAGGAATAACTCACATATCTGTAGATTCACGGAGTATAATATAGACCTGTATATACATGGAGTATGTCACAGACCTGTAGATTCATGGAGTATGTCACAGACCTGCAAATACATGGAGTATGCCATAGACCTGTAGATACCTGGAGTATGTCACAGACCTGTAGATAAATGGAGTATGCCATAGACCTGTAGATACATGGAGTATGTCACAGACTTGTAGATACATGGAGTATGTTACAGACCTGTAGATACATGCAGTTTGTCACCGACCTTTAAATACCTGGAGTATGCCATAGACCTAAGAATACATGGAGTAGGTCACAGACCTATGTATACATGGAGAATTTCTCAGACCTATGAATACATGGAGCACGTCACAGACTTGTAGATAAATGGAGTATGCCGTAGACCTGTAGATACATAGAGTATGCCATATACAGTAGATACATGGAGTTTGTCACATACCTGTAGATACATGGAGTATGTCACAGACCTGTAAATAATTAGAGTATGTCACAGACCTGTATATACTTAGAGTATGTCACAGACCTGTAGATTCATGGAGTATGTCACAGACCTGTAGATACATGGAGTATGTCACAGACCTGTAGATTCATGGAGTATGTCACAGACCTGTAGATTCATGGAGTATGTCACAGACCTGTAGATACATGGAGTTTGTCACAGACCTGTAAATACATGGAGTATGTCACAGACCTGTATATAATTAGAGTATGTCACAGACCTGTAGATTCATGGAGTATGTCACAGACCTGTAGATACATGGAGTTTGTCACAGACCTGTAAATACTTAGAGTATGTCACAGACCTGTAGATACATGGAGTATGCCGTAGACCTGTAGATACATGGAGTATGTCACAGACCTGTAGATACATGGAGTTTGTCACAGACCTGTAGATACATGGAGTTTGTCACAGACCTGTAAATACTTAGAGTATGTCACAGACCTGTAGATACATGGAGTTTGTCACAGACCTGTAAATACATGGAGTATGCCATAGACCTATGAATACATGGAGTGTGTCACAGACCTATGAATACATGGAGTTTGTCACAGACCTGTAAATACATGGAGTATGCCATAGACCTATGAATACATGGAGTGTGTCACAGACCTATGAATACATGGAGTATTTCTCAGACCTATGAATACATGTAGTATGTCACATACTTGCCTATTAGTACATAGAGTATGCCATAGGCCTATGAATACATGGAGTATGTCACAGACCAGTTCATAAATATACATTGAGTGTAATCATTAATTAAAATAAAATGAAACTGTGATTGAAAATTATGCTTGTTTGAATTTTACTAAAAAATCTACTTCAGAGTATGAATAGATGGATATCAAGTGGAGTGCAGTGCAAGCAATTTTATCTCTAGCTTGTCTCCCTTTACCATACTCAGTTTACAATGTATGGTGTAGAAATCAAACACTCTTTTAATGGATATTCTTCAGATTTGAACAAGCTGTACTTGGTGAAACCAGTTATTGACTATATATGTATACTCCCTATTGTTGTATCATCAGTATTTCTTTCGGCGGGCGATATGGCAGTCTCTGATTGCTTCTTGTTACTCATAATACTTCTGATATTGCCTTGAAAGTTTAGAAGTCTCAGTTATGCATTTAAGTAAAATGTAAGTGTATAAATGTTATAGCACAGTATGGTACAACATACACGAAGACCAGTGAGACAACTGGATCAGTTGATATTGACATTGTATCCAGTGATACAGATAGGACATGGACCATTGAAGTACCTATAGGATCCAGAATCAGATTTTTTGTAAGTATATTCATCTACTATAGACAAACACTCCGTATTTTACTATGCAACCTCTTCATAGTAACAATCTCTCTTCAACAACATCATCATCAATATCACCTTGATTGTCTTCAACAAGAATAATCCTAAAGTGCCTATAAAGTGGTTGTTTGTCTTACGAAGTCTGAAGCAACATTTTTGAATCAGGTTTTCAACAAAAACCAGGTTATTAGAATGGAATGTGTTGATGGGCGGATGGGCGTGCATGCGACGGGCAGGCGGTTGGCCGGGTGGCGACAAACTGGGGGATTCCGGCAAATAACTTCAGTTTCAATGATCATATTGATAAACTTGGTGTATAGTAAGAACATGTGAAGAGCTCACATGGGGTTGCTTTTGGGTTCGTTCTGTCAAAGGTCAAGGTCACCGTTACTTCAAATAGCAGTTTGGTTTCCGGCAAATAACATTAGTTTCGTTGATCAAATTGACATCAAACTTGCTTTTGTGTATGTTCCGTCCAAGGTCAAGGTCACTGTTACTAAAAATTTAAAAATCAGTTTCCACTTAATATTTTCGCTATGCGTGGTAGTATTGAAATCAAACTTTGTGTATAGTTGTTGCATATATATATACTCGGTAAAAAAAGTCAATATTTGTTTGGTAATTTATCGGAATGCATTCAAAACCTATATAAACTAATATATTGCCCATTTCTTTTGAAAGTCAGTGATTTGTATTGTCTGGAAGGCCTTTCTCATTAGCTTTGAGCCCCTGTGATATCTGCCTCATTCTGGTTTATAAACAATTTGATGTTGTAAAAAGATGTTGCAATATCATGACGAAATATGTCTTGGTTAACTAGTCCAATAAATGTGACATCACTTTGTGTTTTTTGCAATTTTGTTATTTTCTGACAAAGCTACATTTGACAATAAATGAAAAAAATGCAATACCAGATGATTAATATAAAAATTTAAGGAAGGGTTAAAGTGTTAATATTTTGACTATGTGCTAACCTGGCTATTTATTATCATTTATGACTTTTGACTGTAATTAGGTCAAATGTAGCAAGCATGCAGTTGGAAAATTTGGATTTTTCAAGGGGCTCGAATTGATGAGATGCTCGAATCGTTGAGAAGGAGGCATAAATATGATGTAGACAGTATAAAATGAGGCTGCTTATTGGATGGATTGCTGTAAGCGTAGTCTAAGAAAATAAAGAAAAAGTGATAACTGTTCCATCCTATGACAGATGTGAAGACATTTTTCTTCATTTAAATCTTTCAGATTCCATCGTTCAATCTCCAGAAGAATATTGGCTTTCTTGAGCTTCTAAGTGGAAGTCCAACGCCACAATATGCTGAGGTACTTGAAAGAATAACTGGCTCAAACACTGGACATTATTTGTACTCCATCAACAATTTCGTTATACTTAGATTTTATTCTCAAGGTCTTTCTGCTACATCCTCGAGCATTAGAATTACATGGACAACAGGTAAGGATTAGCTGTTAAGTAAAACAATCACATTTTTCAATGCTTATCATCTGTGACTCTTAATGTACCTATTTGTGATTTTTTTTCATTTGGTTGAAAGTTGAGTAAAGATAAAAACATAAATGCTTTAAGTAATTAATACTTTTCTTTATTACTGTCTACATGTTTCAATTTGGTCATGTATGTTGTATATTTATGTATTGATTCATCAGGCTCTCAAGTGGCCCTACTTTTCCTTACATTTTTGTTAGGCATCTACTTGTACCTACTCTTTCTTGAGAAAAGCCCGACTGTCCCCACTCTTTGTGAAAATAGTTTAAGAAAAAATAGGAAGTTTTTATTAAATGCATTGATTATTAAAATTGTTTAAATCTTGATCTTGACAAAAACCTGTTTCTAGTATTTTGTTTGATGAGTTTTATGCAGTAGTTCTAGTGGTTCTCCAGTGCTACAGCTACAAGAGGGATTCCAGGATGAAAGTGGCTGGTACATTACCAATTCATGGTTCATCTTCTCATCCTGTGACTGAATCCCTCTTGAAACACTAGTTCCTAAATACAAAGACACTATATGTACATCAGAATTGGTAAAATGTTCAGTAGTCATTTATTTGCTTAAAAAAGTAAGTAAAGAGCCCTACCCTCCTTCCTTCCTTGCAATTAAATGTCCTACTTTAAATCATCCTACTTTTATCTCAGTCACATGAAAGCCTGATTCTTACTGGTGATTGCCTGTAAATTGTTATTAGTGTCAGATGGATTTATGTTTGAAGTTTTATTTTAATTCATAAATGCTTACATTGAAATGAATTGCACAATGTTTAGCATTTATTTTCCATTGATGAAGACTGGATAAATTGTTGGATGTTCAGCCTGGAGGTTGTGGGTTCAACACAGACAAAGGCATGCACATAGCAACCTGTATGCAAAATATACTGTTGCATACTTATGTTTATAAAAAATAGCAAAAAATAAAAAATACAACAAAAACAGTTGAGCATTTATATGTAGGCTACTGTGGGATATATATTTTCTGAACATGAATGCATAAAAAAAATTGAATGTGGACATGTCACCAGATTGCACCACAAAACATTGTTTTTCCTGGGTATCATGCCCATAGACCCCCTAGAATGCTTGCATGCACATTCTATCAGCTCTGGCTATGCCTCTGAAATGTCACCACCACTCATCTTCATAAGACATCGGCATTGCACAAAGTTAAGCATTTATTTTCCATTGATGAAGACTGGATAAGTTGTTGGATGTTCAGCCTTGAGGTTGTGGGTTCAACACATACAGGTGTGTTTAATGTCTTTTAAAAAATGCAAATATTAAATGATCTGGCAATGTTTCTTGAGAAATTTGACGTTGATTTTAGTGTTTAGTGTAAACAAGATTTTACTTAAAACAATTTTTTTTCGGGTTTGAGTGTCTATAAAAGTTTCATTTTAGAATGAAATTATTATTTTAAAATGGTCTCGTTATATTTTAATGCCTGTGGAAAGCTTATTTAGGTACTGGTAGTTTATTCCAGGAAAATTGGTCAGGTGACCTCTGTAAATCATAACAAATGAAGGATTATTATTATTATAAAACATTGTTTTTCCTGGGTATCATGCCCATAGACCACCTAGATTGCTCGCATACACATTCTACCTGCTCTGGCTATGCCTATGAAATGTCACCACCACTCATCTTCATAAGACATCGGCATTAAGTATTTTTTTCAGGAAACAGACTTAAAATGGATTCAAAAACCCATATAACTATCATCACACTCAAATCTATCTATATAACAATACATGTATATGGTATATGACTGGGTCCATTTTATTTGTTTAAATATATAATGTAATTGCAAAAATTCTCCATGTGTAACAATGATTTTTTTCAGATATTGCTGGAATACCTTCCACACCAACATTGCTTGAGGCATCTAACAGTCTTCAGTCACTGATTATACCATTCAGTTCGGATGAAAATCAACCTGCCTATCTAGTTTTGAACTGGGTTATCACTGCTGAGGAAGGAAAATATATTACATATTATGTATGTTTGTCATTTTGTAGTACTGCTCATGTGAACTAAGAAATGTTCATAATAACATCTTTATAAGTCATTTACCTAAATGTCATATAGATTATATTTTTTGTCAATTTGTATGAACAAGTTTATTTTTTCCATTCTCATGAACAATCTTGGTGGTGGTCGGAATAGTAGGTACTTATTTATGACAGTACATTGTATTAACAGACATCAGTAACGGTGCATTCAATTTTTGTTGAGCCCACTTGCGGTAAACTCAACATAGTCGCCAAATTGTCAGTTCGGTATATGTGCGTGCGTGTCCGTCTGGAATTGCTTTGTCCGGACCATAACACTGTCATTTATGCTGAGACACTGTGTCGCATGCAAAAAACCCATGTATGTAGCTCAAAGGTTAAGGTCGCACGTAGCAGTCAAACTTCCAAAATGGGTCTAAAATATCTTTTCCGGACCATAACACTGTCATTTATAGAGGGATTTTCAAATAACTTGGCACAAATGTTCCCCATGATGAGACTGTATCACTCGCAAGACCTGTGTCAAGCTCAAAGGTCACTGTTTTACTTATCTGGACCATTTCTCTTTCATTTATTGTTGAATTTTCAAATAACTTTATTCATGGTGATGAGACTTTGTGTCGCGCATAAGGCATATATCACTCTTGGAGGTCCAAAAAAAAAAATGGGTTTAATAGATAGCATTGTATAACCGTAAGCTCTTCATCTCTAAACAGTTGGCAGGCTGGACATGTTGCTCTTGTGTATCAAGTGTTATTTCTTGCAGCGTCATGAATTAAAGTTGTGTTTAGATTGTAAGAGATGAACTTGTATGTTGAAGAATTATTTCTCAATTCTTGGAGTGTTAATTTGCTTTTACTTCTGTTTCTCTTAATTCAAGTTTTTACAAAAGCATGGACATACAATTCATTTTATTTCTGTCTATCCTTAGTGGTGGCATCACCTGACAATATAGTATAATATAATCATATTCCGCATTAATCCTTTGTTTTGTTATTTTGAAAAATGTTTAACTGCTTAGTGATGCGATATGTTAAGTTGCTTTTGTCTTTCTTTACAGCTTGAAATTTCTCCGCTGACAGGATATGGAATTGAAGCTGTTAGATACGAAATCTATGTTGGAGGCAGATCTATTGAGCACAGAAATTATTATGTTTCTAGTACAAATGAAGTTGCTGTAAGATCCCAATTCGTTCCTGAAAATGGAGAGGCTACACTGAAGTATCGTATAGGTTTGTAATCATAATAAGATATTAATTATGCATTATTAGTGCTGCAATGGTTAATCTAAGTTCGCTTATTTTCGGTTTGATACTTTTTAACAAATATATATCAGATGATATTCCTGAAGCAATATTGTAGTCGGTGAACTGATAAGTTTATGCTCATTATATTTTAGTTACACAGCTTTTAGAACTGTTTACTTTAATTGAGGGACATGAACTTCTATTTATTGTTGTTGCTCTACTATATTTCATATCCTAACACATTGTTCTTCTTACTTAGCCAAATGCTCATGTCTGGTCAGTACAAGTGATTAAACTATCATGTGCTGAGAATGTTATGTATTCCATAAATTTATATAACAGAAGATATAGGTTCTTGAGGGATTGATCGGCTTATTTTAAACGCAACTACATTATCTTTGAATTTTTTTTTAATCTAAGACAGTTTATCATGATAAAATTGCTTTTATTAAAAATGAGCATTACAAAAAATTGTTTCAGATGTGATCAAATTAAGAAAAAAAAGTATTTAAAAGATTTATTTATGATACCAACATTTTTAATTATCAAGAATGTTTCTGACCTTTGTATTTTGCTTTTTAAAACAATTATTGCCAACTTTGTCAAATCATAGCTGAGGACACTTTTAACTGGAGATTGACAGTTGGTAGAGAATTAACGAAGTTGGAATACAGCTGGTTCAAAAGTTTCTAAACTCATGCTTTCATTTATGTCCAAGTAAAAGATGTTTCAAAGTCACACAAACTGTGAAAATCAACCTTGAGGTCTTCTTGCTTTTAATTTTATCTTGTTTTGTATTTATGTTTTCATTGAACAAAAAAGGTCACAATATTTCATTGCCAGATACATTTCATCATTTTTAGAATGAATGCATGTTTGAGTTAATGTAGATTAAACTGAGTTCAGTTACCTTTGTCTAATAACTAACTTTAAACGTCACATTGAGTTGTGTTAAACACATTTGAAATGTAAACCATTGAATTGATGTTGAAGTTAAAGTAAAAATGACTAGTTATCATGTCCTAAAATATGCCTGTGTCTTGTGGTTTCATTATAACATATTTGTCTAACTTGACAGGCTGTGGTATGGATATAAGTGAACCCTATGGTTATGTCCACTCTCCTAGACCTCTCATACCTAACAATTTAAATTGTACATGGAATTTTGATGGCGGTATACAAGCTGGAAGAGGGATGACCTTCAAATTCACAGAACTTGACCTTACACCAGACCCAAGAACTCAAACAACAGTTATGTCTGCAGATAAGTTTTCGGTAGGTTCTTATGGATTGTACCTCAGACTTTATTGTTTGGTATATTAATTTGTGTTATAGGTTATTGTGTCTCCCAAAAAAATATGGAGGAAATACTGTTTAGTATCATTCATTTGCCTGTCCATTGTGCAATTTTCAAAGCTCCATATCTTTTAACTCGATTGAAATATTTCTTTAAACACATGGCACAATTGATAACAAATTATGGACATTTCTGACCACGGACTGGGAATTTGTACCTGAGAAATTGGATCGCGTTAAGGAAGGAATCAGCTAGTGATATTGGACAATTAGGACCATGCTACGGGACAATTCTGACTGAATAATTCTGACTGAATTTGTGATAATTTTGTCATAATTTTGTATGTATCTTGATGTATAGAATGAGTTATCAGTTTGTAAAAAAAATTAAGTCCATTTATAAGTATTTAAATTATTCTGAACATAATTATATTATTCGTTTTCATTGCAATTGAATAATGTTATAGTCATAACAAAGAACTTCATATTATTGAAGGCATGAATCGTAAGATGACATCCGCACAGTATGTACATGTACAGAATCAACTTCTTAGTCACACCCAAAAACACTATAGCCATTCAGATGCAGACCTCCATCTTTCCAAGTTTAGTTATGTATGAACGATGGGGCCATAAAACCACCACAAATATGGAGAAATGGGTTGACACAAAGACAAATTTGTGTAATTTGGCGCATATTATTTTTTGTTTCAGGTTTAGAAAGTATGTCTTTATTGAGTTGAACTAGTTGTGAATAATTCCATTTACAGCATGTGCGTGGTTTGGGTAAAGAATCTCTGAGATCAAAACCAGCAGAAGGGTCCAATTGACATGACTTAGGGATAATAATATTTGTAATATCAAAATGTAAGCACAGAAGGCAGCATATTTGCTTACTCTGAATTGAAAGGCATATATGTAGTACACTAGGCATTGCTTAAGCATTAAATATATTTTTATAGCAAATTTAAGATAAATGACAATGATTGGTGTTATTTTTCTTTCAGATCAATCTTTATGATGGTAATAATCCCATTGTTAATGTCACGTTATATGACAGTGTTGATGACATAATCGCTGCACTAAGCGGAAAGGCCTCTGTCCAGTTCGTCTCTGATGTAGTATTACAATCTGGACCATTTGAATTTATGTTCGGTACAGGTGAGTTGATGATACATCACTGTCAAAAGTTATTGCTTAAAATGTTGTTATTTTTATGCCCCCCCCGCCATATATGGGGGGGGGGGCATTGTGAGTTGCTCCTATCCATTTCCATAATTTATTGTCTATGTCTAAAATATATTTGTATATCATCAAAGAAATATCTCAAATAAACACTCATTTCTGTGTCACATATCACAAAGCGGGGCATCCATGTCTGTGACACATTCCTAGTTTTACTTATACTTCGTATATGCTGTTTTTAATATTTTTATGCAAACAGATAATGTTTTCACAAAGTTCAGCTGTAGCTGAAGTTAAACTTGTCCTTGCAAATGAATAGTCGAATATAAGCTAGTTTTTGAAAGGTGATTATTGTCAATTATCATCTGCCTATGTAACCACTCAGCTCTGGTATTTAGGCCCAGTACACCCATTCAATCCATGTATAGCTCCAAGAAATTCAATAATGTCAGACTGAAATGGCCCCTCTAAACTTTACAGAGATCTGTATGTCGCTTTTTTCTAACAAACAAACACTGCCAAAATATGTACCGTTTTGTGATCACGTGTTCATCCTCCCTGAATTCAATAATTTAAAAAAAATCTGTACAGATATTAATGTGCTTATAGACCAGAAAATAGTGCAACATACTTCATTGATGAACTGATCCTGTCATTTTCCTTTCAATACAGTAGGTATCAGTAAATGCACCTGTTTCCACATTCATGAGTGAAACAATGTTTGCCTAACTTGAAATGCAAGTAAAGCTGATGCACTATGCTAACAATTTGTAGAAAATAGTGTTTTTAAACTGCCTGTATGGCATGATTTCTTGTACGATTTTCTAAAGACTATAATTATACCTTTGAAAAGTATCCAAAAACACACAACTTAATATATTTGATGTAACCACAAATCATTGCATCAATTGTTAATCCTGGCCACAGATCAGGAACTTTTGTACAAGTCAGATGAAGCCAAAATCAGTAATATTTACTCCCTAAAAACTATATAATATGTCGTATTTATGAAATAATATTACGTTTTAACGAAATAATATTACGTTTCAACGAAATAAAAATAAAAGTCTAACTCGAGAATAAAAGTATGGAATGTCACTTTAGGGGCTCCGTAGAAATCAAATGTCTAAGTTGCATATTTTGTGATTTGGGCTAGCATATTTTCCCATCTTTAGTTGTAGTTTGAAAGCCAAAATGTATTTGAATCCAGAAACATCTGAATATAAGTAAATATTTTTAAATGGATTAAATGTCATAAAGCAGGTTATACATTTTGTACTTATTACTGACTGTTGATCTTTTAGCAGATTTTACATGATGCTTTGATTACTGATTGTTGATCGTTTGATGTTTTTTCATTTATGCATCAATTAATATTGAAATTAACTTGTTTTAATTACTGTTAATTTGAATTGAGGTTGACCTCTGTCAAAAAACACCTTCCTACTGTACTTTGAGTACTTTGATTAATATCATCTGATAGCTTAATTATTGCATAATCACTGTTATTGATTTTAATGAAGCAAGTTATTAAGGTTTAGTCTCAAGGGTATTGATATAGTTAACTGAAGAATGATTACATGGTTACAGTATATATAATGTATGTGTAACCCGTTTTTTGAAATTTGAGCTTAGAGAACATGATTGATGTTTGGTTAGAATACCAAGGCATAGGTGGATGTTATGTTAAAATATCAAGACATAGGTGGATGTTTGGTTAAAAGACAAAGGCATAGGTGGAAGTTCGGTTAAAATACCATTGACAAAGGTGGATGTTTAATATCATTTCAGATTGTGAAAGCTTGGACCTGTCTGAAGAAACAATTATGTCTACTGATGTATCATACTTGAAGGAAACAGTAGAGCTGTCGTGTCCAGAAGGATACAAGTTTAATATGGAGAAATATCCGAGCAATAGTGTTAATGTTGTATGCAGACCCGATGGTTGGTCTTTTGAGGATGATGAGTCTGTATGCATTCCAGAATGCCAAAGTAAGCACTTGATTATACACATATACATTTGTATTTTATGGTGGTGTTACATTTGAAGGTAAATATATCTCTCTTGTCAGTAAATAAAATGTATTTGCTGTGAAGAAACTTTAACACTAATTTTAAGTGCTTAAAATGTATGAAGTCATTGATACTTGATGTTTTAACTCATGGAGGTTTGCAGAATGGATGTTTATCACGGGTTTCCCCTGCTACCGGGAATTTGGGAAAGACCTTGAATTTGATAATTCGAGCTCCAGGCTAGGAAACGGGGCAAAGACTGTGAAAAACAGGTTCATTTCAACGCGAAATTAAATAAAAAGGCCTGTGGTTTTTAATGAGACAGATGTAATTTATACGACCAGGATTTGTTCAAACACTAGGTCATCACATGTTTCACAGGTGATTGATCCAATCAACAGTTTTACGCTATGTATTATTCTTTTGTTCTTATGAATGTCAGATAAATTATGATAGGTATGAAAGTATAATAATTACATGCAAGGAAAAGCCCATGGGCTATTTATTAGATTATACAACAATTGTGCACCGATTGTTGTGGTGATTTGGGCTGATGTAATGTCCTTTATCAACAGGTTCCATGAAATAAAATCCCATCAGTCACCTGATCATAAAGGATTGCTGGCTGTAAGTCTTCTGTAGTTCATCGCCAATTGGTTCAGTCAAACAAAATCAAACAATCAGTCCTTGAGCACATAGGATTATTGGCTGCCCTTCGTCTGTTGTCCATCAACAATTGGCTCAATCAAATAAATAAATCGCCTGATCATATAGGCTGGTTGACTGTCAAAAATATGTTTGTTTACAAGATAATTTATGTGTTAAAGCTGATAGCCATCACATACCATTTTAAATTAAAATAATGTTTTGAATCACCTGACATCAAAATGGTAGATGAGCTCAAAAAGTTGCATTTTCAGACATGTACAGCTGCTGGTTATCATGAATGATTGGATAAAAAGCTTAACATAAAGTTTGTTGAATTTTGACAAATGTTGAATCTGTCCATGGGAATGGTTAAGAAAATCACCAGAATATGCCATGTTGGTAATACAAGACACCTGAATTGCACATGTATTTTTCTAACAAGACTTCATTTATAAAATATATTTGCATAAACTGATATTGAAGTCTGTCGTTGCCTACAATATAATGATGTGTCTAATAAGAAATTTGTTGTGTACAAAGTTTGCCAAAGAGGAATAGAGAAATTCGTAAACACAGATAGGTAGGTCGAGAGTTTAAACCTGGATTACTAATTATAAGAATAATTTACTAATTATTACTATTATGATTGCTGTTTAGGTCCTTGAATTTTACACCAGGTCCTTGAAAAGTCCTTGATTTTTTTTGAGTGGGAATCCTGTTTACTATGTAATGTTGAGTCTTTTCAATGTGCTATACTTTTACTTGCAGTTGTGTTCTGTGGTACTCCTATGAAAATTGCTAATGGTGGTGTTGTAGGAACAACTGGCGTCACTTTTGGTTCTGAAGCTACTTACACTTGTAATCCCGGATTTGCTATGGAAGGAGATGAAAATGCCACATGTGGTGAAAATGGAGAATGGAATGAAACTCCTGTGTGCTCATGTAATTGTCATTGTATAACAATCATATTGTTATTTAATATTTAAAAGCTATGAAAGCTGCATATGTAGAATATCTGCTGCTTAATGTGTCAGACAAATAATGTTTGGAAAAAGAATGATCATGATTTTTTTTAGATACTACAGCAGAATATGTCATTTGGTCCATACATATAAAGTACCTGATTTTATTGAATTTCTTATCTATTTCTAAGCAGGTACAATTAATCAGATAGAAAATTGTAAAGTTACTATACTATTAGTTTGCTGATATCACAATTACAATGAAATTTAGGCTATGTTAAATGTAGACTGTACTTTGGAAAACTTAGAAGTATTCAGTGCATCATAGCATAAAATGAAATGCTTTTTAGGATTAAAAGACTTAATGAAGTATATTTCTTAGGATGTGTAATTCTAAATGGGATATATGACAGTTATCATTATACAGTGGTTTTAACATAATAGAACATTTAAATTAAATAAATGACCTAAATTTTTATAATAAAAATTTCACATGGTCCATGATTTCACAAAAGGTTCTGAGATGAATATAGTGCTGTTATATTGACTGCGACCTGGTGCATGAACTTTTAGGAATGATCCATGTTAATTTATGTAAGAAAATGCACTTGTGAGTAAAACTAAAAACTGTGCACTTTTCTATCAAATCACTATTGGGACTTTCCTCTGTCAAGCGCAAGGAATAGCAGGACAACTCTGTACACCCATTTTGGACCGTGTAATATATTCAGGCGTTTGCAGTTAATAAAACAGCACTATAGAAATACTTATGATGAGTTATGTTAATTTGATTAATCAAACTACAGAGGATATTGAAAACGTATATTTTTGGCGACTGAATCATATATTTTTTTAGTGACTTTTATCAGACAAATTTCCCCATCTTCGAATTATGAGCAAGGTAGGAATTAATTAGCTAGACAGTAATTTGTGTGCTCATGTGCACTCTGTAAGCATGCTGTTCATTTGAATCATGAATTTGTGTGCTAATCTATTTGCAAAGATCAGAAAATTAAATCATAAGCTAATCCTGGTAATGCCTAGTTAACATGACATATTCATTTGTTTGCAGCCTCCAGTTGTGATGCACTAGAGAGCAATTTTTTAGCGGATGGCATGTTCGAGATAGTAGCCGGAAATGATTTTACCGAAACTGCTGATTTTGATACTGTTGTCAAGTTTTCATGCAATGAAGGCTATGAGCTTGTTGGACCAGTAATATCGCATTGTGATGAGAATGGATGGACACATAAGGATAATTCTCCAACTTGCGAACGTTAGTAGATTGCAAAATATGCAAGTTTAAAAATACTTCTTGGATATATTACTATTAGGTTTCATTAAAGCTGTTTTTGATTTTGCCCAGAGAATCAAAACGCTTGTATTTCACCATTTATGTTATTTTTACCAGTTTTGATGACTTATACCAGACATGTCAGACAGTCTTAAAAATTGAAGGACTGGTGTTGTTCTTAGCACATCTGACCTTTGTGGGTCGCCTTTTGGTCAATGTGTCGTGCATATCTCCAACAGTATATTAGCTACACTCGCCAAGCTGTACAGGAATGTTCACCAACCTCAGTATAGTTGTGCACTTGGGGTTTCGTGTTTGCCTGTGTCCAGTAAGTGCAAAGTTATGGCCCTTGACTTATCACCATAATCAGTACAGTTGTTCACTTGGTAATTTGGATACCCATTCACAAACTATGAGCGGAATATCAGCATTTGCTTTTGTGACAAAGGCTGCAAGTGGGGGCATCTGTGTCCTATGGACACATTTCTAGTTTTCTGTATGAGACTTGTGGAAAGTTGGTCTTGAGATCTATGTCATGTTTGAAGCGGGGCCATTTGGGTCAATAAAATTAGGTCACTATGTCCAATTTTAGACTCCAGAGGTCGCATTTTTTGCATAATATGTATGGCACTTGATAAAAATGTTTGTCTAAATGAGATTTAGGTCAGATTTGAAACTGGGTTGTCTGGTGTACAAAACTATGTCATGTCAAATCTTAGAAAATCATTGGTAACACTTGTAGAGGTCACAATTTTAATGAAACTTACTCAGAATGTTCGCCTCAACAAAATCTTGGTCAGGTTAGATACTGGTTAATTTAGCACCAAAGTAGGTCACAAGGTCAATACTGTGGATAATTCACATATGAAACTGATATGCATGGCAAAAATATGGAAGCCACGGATACATGCATGTATTAAAATCCGTGATCTGGTTCTGATGAGTCTAGAGGGCAATTATTGTTCAACCAGCATATAAGTTCTTATTTTCTACTGTCCTTACTCAAATTGCAATATTTATGACTAATGTATCAGTCTGGTTGAGTTTATTGACTCAGGATAAACACAGGATGTGTCAAAGTGGGAGCAGACTTCAAAGACATTTGCTGATGGTCCAAAGTTTGTATTGACTTCAAAGGCTTTGTCTATGACAATTGAAATCTGTCACAGACTTTGTTGAATCATAGGAAAACATAATGAACACACTACTGGCCACATCCTGAATGCCTGATTGGTGTATAATTGTGTTCTTAATTTTATATTTAATCAATATTTCTAAAAGCGACATTACATTTGAGTATGTAATAATGTATGTACCGGTAATCTGTTTATATATTTGATAAGGAATGACAACCTTGTTGACACCATATTTTTATTTCACGGAAATCAACATATTTGAAAGAAATTTGGCATTTAATTTTTATTAACTTTTTTCTGCAAACTATATTGCTCTCTGTATATGCTATTGAATGTTTTTAATCTCTAAATAAAACATATAAGAATATGTCAAATGTACTTGTATGTCATTTCCTGTTCGTAGAAATCCTCCCCGATTCAACAAAAAAATTCATACAGGTCACAGAAAATTCCTACTTCCATTTTGATGTCTATTGGTTCAGAAACATTTTAATACCAAACTAATATAAAGTTATTTTGTGAAATGATATGAAAGTTGGGTTGTTTAAGGATACTGTATAACCATCATTGAAGAGAAGAGAGAATGTTATGTCATTTTAAACCCTGATTGTAGATTACTGATAACTTGCTCATTGTTCTATTAAAGGCTTAGTTTGCCCTGTTTATCCTGTACCACATTCAAACATGATGGAGGCATCTGTGAATAGCCCAGTACCATTTGAAGGGAATGTGGATGTTGAATGCTCTGTAGGATACAGATTTACAAATGGAGTGGAAGGAATACTTTCTATCACATGTCAGGCAAATCAAACATTTGATCAGCAATTGGTTTGTGAAGGTATATTAATATTTCATGGTTCATGTTTTTGAATCAGTCCTTAAAAACTGCATTGAGAATTAAAATGGTCTGCCTTTGGACTGATTTACCTAACAAAATTTTTAATTTTGACTTCTACAAACTATACATTTATCAAATACTTGTTGTAAGTGTTTAATAGTATGTAGTTATGTACTTTGAAATAATGATATATTTTAGACTTTGATGAATGTGATGAGTCTCCTTCACCATGTAATAACGACTCGACAAGATGTGTAAACTTTGATGGAAGTTATACTTGTGAATGCTTAGAAGGTTTTGAACCAGATGATGAAATATCTTGCCAAGGTTTGTATACTTTATATAACCCATGAATACAATATCCTGTAGTATGCTTGTTTGTTTGTTATATGAGCTACGCTCTGTTTTCCTCATGCATTAGTGGTGTGCTTACCAAACATGGAACTTAGCTTTTATTATTTTATTTATATAAAAAAAATTGTTTGCTCTTTAGAAACACAGATAAATTAAAAGTAAAATTTTGATGTTTTCTGTTGAAAAATACTTAACCTATAACAAATTAGGATTTACTGTAGATTATCTAGCAAATCAACTGCTTTAAGTAAGAATAGAATCAGCTCCAATGTTACTGATAGATTACTAAAATTGATAGCAAACTAATTTTGTTGTCCATACAATTGATGATGTTGAAGTAAACTACTGGTTGATTAATCTAACTTTTAGTCAGACGTACATATAAGAAATGGCAGAAATTAGTCTTAACAACAAGATTCTGTGAATATTGTAATGTAATACATAATATGTAATATCATAAATAACTACATGTAGATCATGACAATATCGGGAATGTTTTTTGACATGAACAATTATGTTTTGTAATAATAATACAATCGGACCCCGTATGTTCGAATTTGTTGGGTCCAAATTTATTTGGAATAACCCATTTCAATTTGACGTGCCTAAAATATACATTCGGTATACCAAGGGAGTTCATGTAGTTATGTAAAGTGTGTAAGAGTATGATACAAAAATAAAACAAACAAGCAAATTATTTCACAATATATATATCTATTTCTGTTGGTATTTTATTTATTCGCATATGAAGTAATGACACATAGAGAAGTAATTAAACACATATAGAACAAAATGAGAAGCACACGGTCATGAAGGTCATGAAACAAGATGCAGTAAAATAAACAACAAGAAGCAACATTGTCAACAAACGCAAAGTTAATGTCAAGATGTACACGCAATTGAAGTTATTATTATTATTATTTTATATAGAAATGCATTGGAAAAAGATCAGGACCTGATATTTCATAATCAATTTAACATCACTTTTTAAACTGTAAAGATCTCGTTACAAATTTAGCCAACTCAACCATATAGAAACCTTTAATGTCAAAACTAAGAATTATTCTTGACATAGATGTGATTTTTGTCATTCCCTATAAGCACTGTTTGTTGTATTTTCATACAGACATCGATGAATGTAATGATGAGAATGGTGGATGCGAGGATCAATGTTCAAATGATCCTTTCCCGTATGAATGTAGCTGTGATACTCCTGGTTATGTTTTGTACAAAGATAATGGATTCCAAGGATTTTCTCTGCCTTCATCTGAGACAGGATATAAAAGAGGAGATACGTACCATATCAACCATACTTGCATTCGTGAGTAGTTAAAATTTAGAATCATTATTTTATAGTGGAACGTAGTACATGTACTATTGTATATATTTAATTGTTTGTTTAACTATGATATTTCATATTATTGTTCATATTGTTTGAGTATGGATGCAACAAAAGACAGCATGTTAAAGTTCTATTGGATTTTTATTATTGTAATATTATTACATCACGATAATCCAGTTTACTTGGTCTTCATCAGGAAATAGAATCTAATACTAATACATAAGAATAAATTTGTTTGAAGAAGCGTTGAAAATTTGTGATTGATGTATTGAATTAATTTTCATAGTTAGCTCTAAAAATAAACAACTAGAGCTATTACCTTAGCTTGATTGTCGTCATCGACCGTGTCTGCATCCATAAAAATGTTAAATACTGAGTTTTACTCAGCTTCTGCTAAAGTATATCTCCAAATGGAACCAATACAGGATAGTCTTCATCCGTTAGTGATGCTCTTGTTTATAATGTATGTTTGTCTTTTTCTTAGCATTGCTTTGCCCACCTCTTGTCAGTGTAGACCATGGCAAATATCTGAAGGAAGACTTGAAGAACTCTCATGTAAACGAGGCTGTTACTCTACAGTGTGATGATGGTTACCATGTCAGCGAGATGGCCTCTGATGTTACATCTGTAGATGTTGAGTGTAATACCACTGGAAACTGGAACCAGCTATACAGCTGCATTGGTAAATGTTGTTAAGATTAAATGTTTCATATGTAATTCTGTGTTGCAAATGAATTGTAATGAGAACCCTGAAGGTGTTCTTTTTTATTGCAATCTACTTTATAAAATATCATAAAAATATAATATGACAAAGTGTATTAATGTATGGATGATCAACATAAGGAAATGATCTCATCTAAGGCAACAGTGAGCTTGATGATAATCCTACTGCCACCCTTGCTGCCATGTTATATTCATTTTATTATACTAAACAATATTCCCATTTGTATATAATTGGTCGCAAACTTCGTTCAAGATGGTCTTATATTGTAAAGATCTTATTTCTCATTATCATGTTTATGTCATCTATTTCTTACACACAAACTGTAATCAATGGACACTTTCACCCTGTGATTGCAAGTCTGCTTATATTATTAGTAACTTTAAGACTATAATTTTACTACTTTCTCATGAGCTCACTTGAGCAAAAGTGTTTGAGCCTTCGTGATCACTGAGCGTCACTCTGTCCTTCCATCCACACTTATCTGAAACTACTTCTCATCCTAAACCACTGGGCGAAATTTGACCAAAGTTTGCAGAAATAATCCTTATGTGGTCCCCTTCAAAAAATTGTTTAAGGGAATTCCTTTCCACACAGAATTCTGGTTGCCATAGTAATGGAGATTTAAAACTTTAAAGATCTTCACTGGACCCAAACTAAAATTGTGCAAATTATTTGGATTCTTAAATAAACATGGCTGCCAGGGGATGGCTGCACTTTTCCAATATGTATATAATGGAAACATAAACAATCTTCTAGCCCAGTTTTGAATCAATTTCACAGAAATGACCCTCTTCAAGATTGTTCAAATTGTGCGATTCATTAAAAACTTGGCTGCCTTGTTATTATTGTGTATTTGTTGTAAGTAAGATGGTCTGAATATGTACAATCTTGTAGTAGTAGTATTTTGTTTATAAGGTCATAATGTTCACTTAGGTACTTATAGGCATTTTTATTAACCCCAACATGTACCCTGCATGTCGAGCTGTACAATCTTGTTTATTTCCATAAACTTTAAATTGATAACCATGGTTATTAAACTGCTGTATAAAATTTCCATTTTATTCAGTGATTTGTGCTGCAAATCTTTTATCTGAGGCTAAGCAACATAACCCTCATTCCATGTTTTAATATTTCTTGATTGTTGTTACAGCGAGAACATGTACTTTGGCGAATAGAACTGATGTAGCTGTGGGAACATCTGTTGAGCTTCCTTGCACTTTGTCTTATCAAAGAAGTGTAACATACTCTGCAACATGCGTTTATGAAAATGGTGGCATGACTTTTGTCGGAGAAAATATTGATGTTTGTCCAGGTAAGTTGTGCTTATTTTAATCTCACTTTGTGGTGGAGGTTAGCTCTCCACTATTCTCAGTAAGGCGGATAAATATTCAGAATTATGTCCTGGAACTACATGGGTTTTATATACAAAGATGTTTCTTCAGAGTTTACTTTTTAGATAATACTAAATGAATGCTATTAATGATGTTTTTAATTAGCTCATATTTTATGACATTGATTAAAAACTTTTACTTAAATAGTTCATGAACCATGATTTTACCATTATTAAATCAATTTCAATACAATAGAGATATAAGTGATATATTGTAATGATTTGTATCTATGTATATGATGTTCTTTGGACATAAATTCACCAGTTTCAAATAGGAACAGTTGTTCAACGTCACTACAGGCATACATGCCATTCTGCCATTAGCTCATTTCTCAGCGATGTAATTATTTAGTTTATATCATTTCTGTTACTTCTTTTTTTTTTTAAAGGAACGTTTCTTTGAACATTCAAGCAGTAATTGAAGTGTTGCATCTGCATTACACTAATGGCTAGTATAAGATTTTAGATCGGAATTGAATTGATATTCCTAAAACTGCATACTCATTCCTAGCCTTTATAGCAGCAGATATAAACTCTGTGAAATAACTAAGCATTAAATCATCTTATTAGGGAATTAGAAGTTTTCTGATCTCATCTTGCACTGGAAACATGGTCAAAAAAGTTAAGTACAAAAATTAATATCGGCTGTTTTCATAACATCAATTAAGAATCATTTTACTTGGATTGGCTAACTCTGATCATGTTTTCTCATGTTAATAAGGAGTAAAGGGTTAAGGTTTGCTCATGTTGACTTCAACATGACAGGACATGTGACTTGATTTTGATGTAACTTTCTTGCAGAGATCGACTGTGGTGATCCTGAGGAGTCTCCTACTTGGCCTGATGGAGGTACATTTGACGGAGATGGGCCTTCTTCTACAACATATAATGAAAGTGGTTCCATTTTTGTATTCACATGCAAACCTGGATTTGATCGGTCTGGATTATCAGGAGATTCAAATTCTAATTCTACAGTAACATGTACAGCGGATGGACACTGGAGCATGGGAACATTATCCTGCATTGGTAAGTATAACACCATTCATTGTTTGCAGAAAGTTCAAATGAACATTGAATACACTATTTGCCTGAGAGTATGACCCTATAGATGTTGTATTTTAATATATTATTGGTTATCAAGAATTTTTGCAAATTCATCCTGATGGTGTTAATGGTGATTGCATATGTTACTAATACATATGGTAACAAAATTGCAGTGTATATAAAAATGTATATGGACACCTTGATGCCAATATCTATGATCATGTGACCCGGTCTGCCAAATATCTATATTGAGCATACTGAAGACATTGTTTAGTACGGGATATGTAGATATTCAGAATGAAACATAGAACAGGCGACTGTTGTTCAAATGGTTGATTCAACTGTTGGGATGTAGATGTTGATATTTGTAATTGAAGTTTGTCAAAATATGGGTGATAGACTTTTAAGACTTTTCAAATATTTGTGTGTTAAGTGTTTTTAATCTATATACATTTTCTACAAAATTATTTAGATTCTAAATAATGTCTAAAATGTTCAATTACAAAATGTATTTCCAATACATAATTAAACTTGTTTACTACTATATTTTTATCTTGTTTTCTGATAGCAGGGAGCAACACTACACCAGAGTCAAACATGTGCAATACAATGGTTATTAAACAGACCTATACAAAAATACTAGTCCAATAAATCTCTTTATGTATGCCAATATAACCATAAGGCACACCTGCCCTGTTTTGTAACCATTTTATTTAGATCCAGCCCTGCATAATAACCTCTAATTATAAGCAAGATATAAAATTATATTAATTTTTATACACCTGTTCATAGAATGGGATGTTTTATACAAAAATGTAGTTTCACCTGCGGCGTACGGGCGGGTGGCTGGGTGGGCGGCGTCCAGTAAATTATCCAATCAATAACTTTAGAAGCATTTGTCCAATCATCACCAAATTTGGTCAAAATGTGTATGGGCATTATATCCCGGACAAGTTTGATAACCAGCCATATCGCTGGAGTCACTCGGGACTTATCACTCTTTCATTATAGAAATTACCTTAAATTTGTCTTGTCCGATCAATAACTTTAGAAGCATTTGTCCAATCATCACCAGTGTTGGCCAGAATGTGGGTGGGCATAATATCTAGGACAAGTTCGATAACCAGCCAGATCGCTGGAGTCACTTGGGAGTTTTGATTATAGAAATTACCTAAAATTTGTCTTATTCATCCTTTTTACACTAATTTTATTTCACACTCCAGTGACATAACTGTATAACGGGCGTATTTTGCGAATCAGCACTCTTGTTAATGTTTTAAAATGTTTCAATCAATATTTGTTCAAGTATTTTGTAAACAATGCTTTTTGTTAGATTATATGTTATGCTTTTGAACTTGTAAAAGGTAAACGCTGTACTGATCCTGGCACCCCGGGTGATGCTGAGCAAGTCGCTGATAAGTATGAAGTTGATTCTGTGTTGTATTACACATGCACTAGAGCAGGATTCATGATTTCTGGTCCAGCTAACTACACTTGTGACTATGATGAAGATAGTAACACTGTTTCTTGGTCAGACAATCTTGAAAGCAATCTACCAGAGTGTGATGGTAAGTTGGGGTGTGCTGTACTGTCATAATAGCAGTATATATCAGTACTTTTTCTGGCTATAATATATTACGTTATTTCTTTCAGAATTGTTTTTAGATAACTGATTTTATTAGATTACATAAATAAGTAGCATCTACTGTATAGCTTGTGTTATATAGCAGGTTAAAATTCAGTTTTAAAATCCAATGTTGAATTGTATATAAAATAGTCTGTGAAAATGATGTTCCATTATAAATCCATAATTATACCTCTGCTTTAAAAAGGTAAAGTGGGGGCTTTATATACTATTATCTACTTCTATAGTTTCAGAGAATTTTATGCAACTTCACACATATTATCTACATGATGACATCAGCTTTTTTCCTATCACATTCAAGATCGCTGACATCTTGGATTTCCCCAAAAATATGTCTGATAAAGTGGTATTGGGGGGGATATTGATCACCTTCAGTGATTGCTCTAGTTAGAATTTCTAAAATCACAAGTATGCAAGTCAAAAAGATACTTGGATAAGCAGCTATTTACGAAAATGTCAAAATAGGAAGTCACATTATTGTCTAAAGTTTTGTAGAGAAAACTTGAAATAGACAGTATATGATGGCATTACTATAAAATCATTCAACAATATTGCAATATTTCATACATGGGTGAATTAAAAAAAGATGCGTAAAACCCTTTTTATTATCATTATTAGTTAATATATTTTTAGTTGTTTCAATTGATATGATTTCTGTTCAAGTTTGTTATATTTTGTTATATTTTCTGACTTATTGTGTTGATCCAAAACTAAATTCCTGAGATAATTTTTAGCCACTTAGTTGTCTTGCAGACAGACACGCCACTTGGCTTTTATGAATGCCTTAGACAGCAGCTTTCATATAAATTTGAAAATTTATTAGTCATGGGTTAGAACCCCTTTGGGTTCACTAATAAATTTTCTAAATTCCTGAATTAAAAAGTACAAAAAGGTAATAAAAAAGTAAAGCCAATAATCCAAATCTCCATAAGTTGCAATGCATTTCTGTCTAGTCATCATGTATTAACTTCTATATGGCAAGAATCCTGTATATGATTTGACTGACAAATTGTGTTCAAATTAAATTTTGCAGTTACAGGATTGAGGCTACCTGAAAAAATATACTGTAGTAAGCCATAATGATGCATCATAACTTGTAGAATTGATAAACAAATGAACAGAAACCACAATATTTAAGGTCAGCAGATAGAGGTTTGCATACAATTTAGCTGAAAACCCTGTAACTGCATTTACTGTCATATTACTAAATGATTGTCTTGCTGTGAATTTGGTGAAGCTCTATTGTACATAAAACACAAATCAAAATTAGTTCTAGAGATCATAGTTCTACAGAACTCGACCTAAACATAGCAGCGTGAATGCGTTTGTCTCCTGGAAAGTGGACACTGTAGTTGGGGTTTGAATCGGCACTGTTGTTATATAAGGATTGGATTAACTGTGATGAAAACTTTACCATCAACATTATATTTAGTAATGATTGTATGCTTTTGTATCTTGAATTTCCCCCAAGCATAAGATAACTTCACGGAGAAACAGTATTTATACTGCTTTAATTGCTATTTTTATCATCTCACATCGAGTGCAAAAAGTTGCAGGTTCAAGCCCCAGCCATGACATACAAGTCCTTAAGAATTGAAACTATGTGCTCCCTTCCCTTCTCTTGGCATTATAAGGGTTTGTTTGCTTTGAGGTTAATGTATCTGGATTTGAAATCATGTCACGTGTCTTAGGCTTGGAATCACTGTGCTATTTCTGCACCAAGTAGATACCGTCTCCAGTGCGCACTTAGTGACCACTTCAAAAACACTCACAAATTGAAAATACCATTTCTCTTGTGTGAACTCCTGCTTTAAAGACTAGGAAAAAATTATGTCAAGACTGGGCAAAAATTATGAGGTATGTAACGGTTTTAAAACAGAAGTACATAAAGTGAAATATGCATAGTGGTAATGTTATATGAGTATCTCAGATATATAAACATGTTTTTTTCTCTTGCTGTAGATGATGAACCACCAGAATTGTTAAGTGAAGACTGTGGCGAAACTTTAACTTATGAACAAATGGACCAACTTGACTTTGATATTCCATCTTCTAGTGACAACTTCGCTGTTGTCAATTGGAGTACAAACGACCATGTTGAACCTGGTTTTCATATTACATCAAACTTTTCTGTAACATACACAGCTACTGACTTCATGGACAATGAAGATACATGTACCATTGACTTCGTTGTTATTGGTATGTTTGTGTGGCATCCGTCTTATGATTATTTTTTAATTTCTGGTGTATTGATAAAATTATGTCAAATGTTGTCATATATAAAAAGTACTTTAGTAGCTCTACAGTTTTTGACTATCATTGCTTTAATTGCCTTTGAAATTTATTGTTGTGCCCTAGTACAACTATGTTCTTTTTATGCATACTTTTCTGTAAGAATATAGTCGAGGTCAAATTTTGTTAATATAGTCCCCAGGTATTATTTCTACAATATTAAACAATTCATTTCACATTTTGTCTGTTCTTTGTAGATCGTGCCATAAAACCAGAACTATTTTGTCCTGATGTTGAAACAGTTGGGGTATCAAATACATCTGCAAGCTCAATCAATGTGACAGAATACATCAGTGTGTCTGGTGGAGAAGTTCAGGTGTCACCACCTACAATTAACTACAATAATGATGATATTGGATCAGCTGTGACTGTAGATGTTACTGCATCCAATGGTCATGGAACCACATCTTCTTGTTCTTTTATGGTTAACTTTGTTGGTAAGTTCTTTTGATTAGTTCATGTTCTTTCTTATAGCTTCAGATATAAATATTCTGAAGTTCTGAACATTGCCTAGTATGTGAAGGCTGAATTAATGCTGTCATGACCTTACCATTACCTTTCATGATAAATTTTGTTCAAGCTGATGAGGTGTGACAAAGTATCGTTTTGGAGAGGCATAGGGGTTGGGAGGTAAAACCTCCGGCTTCAGAGCATGTGTTAGGTTGTACTGAGAACTGTCCCTGAATTAACTGCTCCTGCAAGTATTGGTTAGTAACCCTGGAAACTGTCATCAAGACTGACTAGCAGTTTTAAGTTGATTTAGTTTTCTTGTTTAAAACAATTATAAGTGAGAAAACTTGATTTATAATTTCTTTCAGTGAATGTATTCACAGAAATATTGGTACCGGATGGTACTGGGGAATTTTAGATCACATGAGCATGAAGGGTGAGCTTTTAATTAAAGCAATCTTGATCAGACACACAACGCTTGTGGTTATACTAGCTCCGTCAAATTTGGTACTGGGTCATCTTGGGTAAAAAAAATAGTTTATAAGAACAAATCATAAACATTTTGTTCACACTCTTAAGGCTACAGTTTACTCCTTATCATTGTGACACCTGGTCAGAAAATGTTTGTCTTTATAAAAGCTTAGTAAAAAACAATGCTGGCTAATGTGTGGTTAAAAAAAGAGAGAGAATACGTAACTACAGGGAAAGCCACACACACAAGACAATGCCTCCCCACGCAGATCTCTGGAAAAAACAACAATCCACAAAACATAAGGTACTAAACCAAGTTCACCAGGTCAAACAATACAAAACGCTTTCTATAGTTTACATTTTCTACGGTAGACATTTTCATGAAAATTGGTCTGAATTGTCTTTAAGGTCTTCCCACTCTAGTTGTCAATATTTCAAAATGGCAAAACCTTATATCTTTCTTCTTAATCAGATAGGTGACTTTTTTCCAAATTTTAAACAGATTTTACCTCATAGTTTGGAAGTTACAAACATTCGATAACATGGCAAATGCGGTGAAAATTAGCAAACACCAATTGAATAAAGATCTATCTAATTATCTTAAAAACCATGAAAATACAATGTATTTTAAATCTATTCCTTAAACGCTGCAGTTTAAAATAGTAGTAATTAGTATGACATGAATACATAAGCAAAAAGTGCGGAGCAACTTTTTCTACCCCACTTAAAAAACAGAATATGGCATGTTTCATAATGTTACAAAAAATATTTTCAATTATGTGGAAAAGAAATATCACAACAAAAAGATGTTTTACCATTTGAATTTTTCAAAATATAAAAATGATTTACTGGTATATTGTGAAATCATGTATAGTCAATTCGAAGCACTTCCCGAGAGCATCAACAAGTACATTTTATCAATTATCTGATGACATCATGATACTTAGTTTATCTAAAGTTCTAAATGGTGTCCCAGAACATTTGAACATAACCAAGAGTCATCAATAAAATTAAAGTGATCTTTCTTCACTATAGATGTCTGGCACATGCTGAAATTTTTCACTTTGAAATAGCTTTATAAAATGTACAATGTTTACAATTGTTACAATATATATTTATCACACATAATACAATTTTCAATATTACTTCAAAATAACAAATCAGGAACAGTAAAACCACTTTTCACATATTCATTTACTTCACTATCCTGTGTTCCCCATCTCTAGTTGGATATTTATCCATGTCGGTTCCATTACTAGCATGTTACCGCCGACCATCCCGCCGACCATCCCGCCGACCATTCCGCTACATTTGTCTAATTTTCGTTTGTGTCTTGAGTCTTTTTTCACTTTCTTTTAATTGTTTTGTAAAAAATTTCACATCACCATGTGCTTGTGGTAGCTGTGCATTTTGTATGCCAAATTTCAGGCCCAGTTTAATTATTAAAAATGATTAAAACATTGTCTTTCAGTGTTGACTTGTCATGCATTTGTTGCACTATGTTATTGTTATATAACTCGATGCTTATGTGGGGGCTATTCTTGTAGTATATGGTATTTCCAAGTTAGTCCAAGCATTGCAGAGTTTAGGGCCTGTAGACAAAATGGGAAGTGTACTGGTATCATTAGTATAAATATTGTGTTTGTGTTGGCAAATTTAGTATTTACTTAAAAATCGCAGGAACTTATGACTGTTTTTTCTTCTTCTGAAAATGCAGTTGTAATGGTTATAACTTTCTTTCTCTTTCCGACAAAGTGGTGATGAAGTGTACTACATGTAATCACTTTCATTGGTAGTTTTAGTTTGTTTAAGGTTTTTCTCATTCTACCAATTTTGTTCACAGCTGCAGTCTGTTTTGAACAAGAGCTGTTCATAGATGAGAATGCCGATCGCATTTGTGTTGACAGTAACGGTGGTGGTATAAAATGTGAATCTATTTGTCATACCGGATACATTTACTCTGATGGAGCCCAAACGAAGAACTTTACATGTGCTGGATCTGGATCCTGGGAAACTAATGGGATTCCTCATGACAGATACTGTCTCGGTTTGTATTGCTCTGGCTTATCTCATTGTATTATTTGAGTTTTTGTAATATTTTATGAAGTAGCTTTATGTTTTAAGTTGTTACCTTAGCAGTATGTTCATTTATTCTTACACACTTATTTTGTTATGAATGACAATCTAATTTTGCTATAGTATGAAATAATTACAATCAAATGCATTTGATTTTGATTTTCTACTTGTGTAACACAGATCAAACACTTGACATTTATTATAAGATTGGAGAACATTGTCAGGATACAATGATGATCTCACTCTATACCTGAATTTTTGGAATTGATACTTGTTTCCTAAAGAAAAATGAAGTTGGAAGTTAGATTCAGGTAAAAGATTGCAGTTTTCTAATGTGTTTTAATGTTGACTTCCTTCATAATGTCCTGTTGTATACCAACGTCAGCTGTACATGACTAGTTCAGCCCATGAATAATTTCAAGTTTCACTTGCATTCATAAACAAAGTCTTCCATTTCAGAGGTGGAATATCCAATATATGAGGTTTTCGTTGAAGTAATATATAAATATGAGGCATTTACAATTAATTGTGATGACCAATATAAATCTGCTATAGAATCAAACTTTATTAACTTTATGAACCGTGTAAGTGAAATTTGTGACGGAATGAGTTGGAATGTGGGCTTGAGGCTTGCAGAGGGTGGTCCAAGTGTGACTGAGGTAGGAGAAACTATTTAATTTTATGCTCTATGGAAGTACTATTGACTTTAATCTACGAGTATTTAAGTTTAGTTGCAATATTTTTTATGAACAGTTGTCAATGATAATATACCAGGGTATGAATTGTTTGTTTGTTTTGGTGGAAGATCCTGGTTTAAATTCCAGCAGTCCTAGTTTTTCGGAGTTTTCCTATTTTTTCCTATTATTTTAAAGTGCTCCTATTTTCTCCTAGTTTTCCAAAAAAGCTCCTAGTATTCCTACTTTTTCATCAGCAGTAGTATGTTGGATAAGGTCTAGAAGTTTTTAAACATGGTTTTGTAGATATTCTTGCTGAAGAAGAAAAGAGGATGTTTAGTTGACAGACTCCTTTGCTGAAAGTGTGATCTGGTGGTCTGGTATCTCCTGTGCATAGTCCAACCTTCTCAACTGATGACTGAAAAGGTTGGCCTATGCTTCAGTGATGCATGCAAGTGGCTGGGGAAACAAATATTTTGTCAACTAAATGATACAATTGGCTTTGTATACACTCACCCAAAGGTCTAACGCATCACTTTGGGTTTACTTGATTTCGAAAAGACGAATGAGGAGTTGGACATTTATGGTCATTGTAGTAGGAAAAAACACAATGAAATCACACAGATAACAAAAAAGAAGTGCTTGAATAAGTTCCAGCAAATACACTTGTTTAAAGTTTTACAGAAAAAATCAGTAATAATTTTCATAAAAATTTTGTATGCTAAAAACAAAGAAACGTGCTCTATGTAATTAAATACTGAGTGTGTGCTATGCACCTGTGGTATATGATTTTCTGCCTATTTGCAGCATTGCACGAGTCCCCTTAACGGGTATCGAGACGAAGGTCGTGGAAACTTCCAGTTCCACTTCCATTGTTTTAAAATTTACAATTTTTACTTGGATCCTCATGGAAATCTCGTGTAAATAACGCCGTTGTTAGATTGTATTCATTATCTTTAGGAGTACAAAATATTTTTCTTTTAGTCCTACAGGAAATGCAATTTTAGCCACATTTATGAAAGGGCATACTATTTTTCGTCATTTTAGTGGACAAATAGCTCTCCCATATTTCTTTTGGACACATTTGTCACTCAAAATATAATGTTTTTTAACAACTGTAATACAAAACAACCCAATTAGAAAAAGAAATCATGTGAAAGACAGCCAAGTAAAAGCAGCAAGTCAAAAATACTGAAATTCAATAATTTCTTCCGCATGGCTGCACTTAACATTGAATAAAAAATTGGCGAAAGGTTTTAAAAAAATAATAATATATGATCAGAAACATTTAGTACAGAATTAAGAAAATTATATCAAATTTCAATATGATGCGTTAGAACTTTAGATGAGTGTATGGTTATTAAATAAAAAAAACATGCAAAGGTAAAATGTTTCCTTTCAATAATACCTACTTTTTATCATTGACTTCCTCTTTTTTCCTACTTTTTTCCTAGTTTTCTGTGACTTTCATTCCAAGTTTTCTCCTACTTTTTTGGTATATACTGCTGGAAAGCCTGAAGATCAAAAGTTAGTTAATTGAGTGCTCATCAGACAAAATGGTTTTACCATTGGCTTAGCCATGAATGAAAATTTAAGTCCGGTGTTCATGAGATGAACTTATTTTCAATCTTTCACCAAAATAAACAAATTTTTATTTCATGCATTTTTGAGCATTATTTAAATTATTAATTGCATTTTAAGTGCTTCAGTATACTATGCCATGTTATGAGCTTTTATTAGAAGTTGTGTTTGTGATTTGTTATTTTTCTCATAATAAATATGAAACAAATTAGTAGGACACTTAATTTTTGTAATCACATGGTGAATCAGAAGTTTCTTGCATCACATGCATTCTCTCTGCCCTTTTAGCATGACAAATCAACACTTAATTACCAATGAAATTAACACCTGAATATTATCACCGGAATGGAACCTACTGTTGTTATCTGGTAAACCACTAAAAAAGATACACAAATGCTGTATCTGGTATTTGTCATGTATTGATTATACAATACAGTTTGTAACTGATGAACAACCTTATCATAAAACTTTAAACAAATTGGCCTATTCTTTAAGGTTAAGTTTTCGTTTTCTTTTGTAGTTTACATCATCACTTACGCTTACGCTGCTGAACATTGGCAATTCTGGCATTAGTCCAGTAGAGTGTCTAGATGAAATTAAAAATGTTACTAATGCTGTGTTCGATCTACCTGATAATCAACTGAAATGTGGAGTGTCTTCGCAATCTATTGATGTAACAGAAGTGACGACTGAGGAACCAACATTGACTTGTGACAATCCTGCATTCTATGAGATTACCAGGAATGCTGATGATGAAAAAATCTGTGGTAAGATAATTTCTTGTAGTATGTAGCAGTCAATGGAAAACTTTTCTCCTTCACTGGACATTGCGAAAGGTAAAAATTGTGTCTTTATCAGGTGTTCTAAATCTGAATTGGGGTTAGTTGTTGGGTTTTCCCATAAAACTTTATGCATGAAACACAGGTCATGACTTTCTCATCATCATTAAATACTAACCATGTCTTCCCTTCTTTCCACAAACTAACAAACTTCTGATCAACTGGAGGTCTCTTCTTTTGCCCACTAGATGAATTGGGCAACTTTCAGGCCAGCCTAGCATCCTTTGAATATTTAAAAAAAATCATTTTCATCGATCTAGAGTTATTAATCTAAGAGGGAAGCAATGTCAACAGCTATATACAATTACACTGAATAGTAATATTAGACGTTTACTTTCCCAGTTAACCATAAACATTCATTCTGTTGTTATTCTACATTTTACTTTCACTTTGCATGTAATTTCAAATGTGAAATGTTGGGTCTTATTTATAGGACTAACTGAATAGCGACACAGACTATATAATCACTTTTCCAACAATAAGATTGGCCTGTTCACTCAGAACGCAACAGGTGGCAAATCGTTTTAATTATAACCATTACCATAAGATAACTCTTCTGTTTTGCTGGATAAACAAGTTCGATGTAATTGCCAATAATAAACAGTTTCTGATTGGGTAATAAAACTGGAATCCCAACATAACACCTAAAACAAACCAATGAAAAACGCCGATACAAATTGTCGCTGCGGCATACAGAGCTAGGTGTATCTAGTCGCATGCGTGCAGAGCAATCTTTATCTTATTAAAAGGGCGAAGTAAACATCTTCATTCTAGGCTAATGAGTTAATCTGCTGAATATTTATGATACAACCGTTCAATATAGCACCGAGGAATTATATGGTCGATTGACAGATATACAGATAACTGATTCACTTCTGAGGGAAGCCCGATCAGCTAGGCATAGCTATTAGCTGTGTTAATTTCACAACTAAAAGGCATCTGCCAAACTTTCCATGTCCAATTTTGTTGGTCTTCCCATTGTACAGAGATGATGGACCTTCAGAAACTGTTTGTGTCTGTAATATACGTATTTTAATCAGTATCCGCTGCTCCCCCTAATTCTATGAACTCGCGATAACGCCACAATTCATTCTCACCGACTTCAATTAAACACTAAAATCTAGATGACATTAATAATCATGATGTATGAGGAGTGTCCAAAAAGTTGGTGGACATTTTTATTTAACAATAAGTTGGCCTCATAATGTACCATAGTTAGCTGAATAAATGTTACATACCATACAATATATACATCAGCTGAGCAAATTTGGTTAAAATTTTTTACATTTACAAGAAATCTATTCCAGAAGTTGTATTTGATGTGATGGAATTCATGTTGTTTCCTGCACTTATCATCGTTGTTGTTCGAAAAAATATTAATTACAAAAATTGCGTCATTTGACATCGAAGAACACACCAAATTGAAATGGGTTATTTGAAAATTGGACCTGACAAATTGAGGTCCAACTATGTATAGAATGCTAGAAAAAAATTGTAACACCAGTGTAACAGTCCAGTTCTTCCCCATCAAGTCCAGTTCTTCCCCCCTAGAAAATAATTTTATTTTCAACTTTTTCACCCTGGAAATTATCTAATTTTTCATGTTAGGGTGGGGAAGTTCTAGACTGGTCCAGTTCTTCCCCCCTAGTAAACATTTTATTTTCAACTTTCAGCTAGTCTATTTCTTCTCCCCTAGTTAAATACTTTATTTGGGTCAAGGTGGGGAAGTTCTGGACTAGAAGAACATTATATTGGGGAGCTCTGGGCTAGTCCAGTTCTTGATAATATTTCCAAATCTGTCAATCATGTTTACCTAAACCCAATTGTCCAATCATGGTTGTTGTAAAGCACTTTGTGAATGCTTGACCTACTAGAACTAGACTGGCTGAAAATTGAAAATAAATTAATTTTGTTGGGGTGGGGGGAAGAACTAGACTAGTCCAGAGCTTCCCCACTCTAAGAAGAAAAATAAAATATTTTTTTAAGGGGGAAGAGCTGGACTAGTCCAGAACTTCCACACCCTGACACAAAAAATAAAGTTTTTAACTAGGGGAAACGAATTAGACTAGCTGAAAGTTGAAAAAATAAAATAATTTCCTAGGGGGGAAGAACTGGGCCGATCCAGAACTTCCCCACCCTGACACAAAAAATAAAGTTTTTAACTAGGGGAAACGAATTAGACCAGCTGAAAGTTGAAAAAATAAAATAATTTCCTAGGGGGGAAGAACTGGGCCGGTCCAGAACTTCCCCACCCTAACACGAAAAATTAGATAATTTCCAGGGTGTGAAAGTTGAAAATAAAATAATTTCCTAGGCGGTCCAGAACTTCCCCGGGGAAGAAACAGACTGGGTGGGGAAGAACTGGCCTGTTACACTGGTATGAGTTAATAACAGTTCATATTCAGTTGGGATAAGAGTGATAGATATGTAACATATTATTCTGCTTCACTTCGTTTAATTTTTTTAAAAATATATTACATGTATTACAGGTTGCAAATAATATATTGATTTTTTGATGACCTAAGTTCAACAAACCTTGGAAATAATAGGTTGCTTCGAGAATTAATTCTGGATGCATTGTTTTTTTTTATTTCATCACATATATGACATTCTAATATCAAATGAAATTCATAATCTTTCTGATTTTGGAATTTTCATGGCGTTTGCCATCTACCTGTTTTGATTTCGAATCTAGGACGGGATATCTTGATCCACATAAAGCATCACAATGTTTTCTAACATAAACAATGTTTATAATATGATTTAAAATCAATGTTTGTGAACAAATGCTTTTGATGAATAAGAAGTTCTTTGTTGCATAATTGGATTAAATGGTGTGGAACATCTCCAATGCATTGAAAATACATTGTTAAATCCAATGTACCTTTTTACTTGAATCCTAATTTCTTTTATCAGGATGTACCTTAATTTTGTGTACCATCGTATTATATAGATGTTAAGGCCTTTTTCTATAGTTCCCACAGGTGCGTCCATCAGACCCATTCCCAAAGCCAAATATACATTTTTTCCTGATCAGAAAAAAATCCCAATTTGCGGATCTACGAAAAATCGTCTATAGGAACGACCTGGTATCTTACTAGGGAGCCGTGAAATAAATATTGAAAAATGCATTTGGGTAGTCTCCGATTTCATCGTTAATTTCAAATAAATAACGTGTGATTCTTGGTGATCACTGGCTTATGTAGGTGTATGTTTGCGTGAATTGGAGCATAACAAAAATGTCGCACAGCATTAAATAATTATGTGCCAAAATAAGAAAAAAGATTATGAACCACGTTTACAGCAGCATTGATTGATTCTCCATCAGAACCTGTTCAAAGGCTGATGAACATCGCTCTAATCAAATCCCTCAAGTTCAGGCTCTTGTCCCTGTTGCTGTTTAAATGGTTTAATTGACAACAATATTAAGTATGGGAAGCTGAATCATTGGAAATGATTGAACAGTGGAGTGCTCTTTATAAAGTTTGTTTTGATTTCGAATTATGTTGGTTTATTTTTATACTTTTCTGATAAATTGCTGTCAATGATAATTTGGCTGTTGGAATGAGTGTATTCATGGTAAAATGGTACACCTATTTGCCCACTGCTCATCTTTAAGTTGAACAATTCTGGCCATTATTGTCCTTTGTGTCATAAATGTTTTTGAACATTTTTGTGTCTTTTTTGACAGTTGATGTAAACAATGTAGACTATTATACTTGTTTTATATATAAAACTTTGAGGAGAAAAACCTGTTGTTTTTACTATGAAAATTCCCAAAATTGGAGTTGAAGCGATTAAATTTCTTCCCAAACTTTACCACAAAAAGTTTCAAAATTTATTTAGGGTATTTTTTCCAAAATGGACAGGAAAAGGCCTGAATGTTACACATTTTCCGAACTATTGACAATTTTCAACCAAAACAGTGTTCTAACTGAATGACTACCTTTAAAAGCTGTTCTACCACTGTAAATAAAACTATGTATAAGCGATTATAATGAAATAATGTTTTGTCTGTGAAGACTGTATGTTATTGCAAACTTTGCCAATATCAACCCTGTTATTATACTAATTATTTTTGTTTCAGTGTCCTTTGGGCCAGGAGAATACTATGATGTTGGTACTGATAATTTCATGATATGCCCTGAAGGAGAATACCAAGATGAACTTGCACAGACAAATTGTAAAATTTGTACAGGAACAGAATACCCCAATGCTGATCGAACTGGATGCTTAGGTTTGTGACTTTATGAAACATATCATTTTTGTAATAACTAAATGATGTTGATGCAAGTGACAGAACGAGATACCAGTGTGTGGGCATGAGTTATGTATGTATGGTTATTTATGTATTGTATGAATATGTGTAAGATGTAAAATAAATTGTTCCTTGTCAGAAATTCTCCAAAAAAGTTGTTGAAAAGCGATGAATGATGTAATGCATTTCTCTTAATAAAAATAGAGATGTAAACGATTTCTAAAGTATGTATAGTGTACATACATGTGAACTCTCCCGATTTCTGCCAGAGACTCCCGGATTGACAGCCAACTCACGCTCTCCCGGCCGGGAGCCGCGATCTCCCAATTTTCAAAGTAAACATCGTAAATTTTTGTTATGTGGTATTTTTTAGTTCATTCCCGACTGGTTTGCTGAAATTACTTGTCAAACTGATAACCGTATGTGTAAAATTGGGATACCAGTCCAAAAATTGTATATACCGCTTTTTTGGGGGTTATATAGACACTCTAAACCATGGAATAAAGCGCTTGGTGCCACTGATCAAAATACGACGTGAACCTCGTTTGTCATGTTGTTTATTCAAGTTTCACATGTTTCTATTGTATTCAGATACGACAATTGGCAATAAAATTGTTAATTGGCAACTCTTTTAAAAAGATGACCCCCAGATTACGAGTTAATATGCAGAATATTGCTATTAACAGCTTATGATACGGATGAAGACATGATTGACAAAAATTTCAGCCACACAAAAAAGTTACTTTTGGCATACAATTAAAGTAATTAATGTATCATTATCATTAATTATTAATATATGTATTATAATAAAAGTGACCATTACTATAATAAATAATAAATATTTCATATAGACTGTGTCTGAAGCTCGAAGGTCAATGTTACACTTCAGGTCAGACATCAAAAAATGGTCAAAACATCTTGTCCAGAATATTACACAGACATTTATTGTTTTTTTTGGGCGCAGCTGTACTAACATGGTTTTGCTATTTGCATATCAGTGTTGTGTACACCAATCAAATCTAAGGTTAACCACCAAAGCAATTTCTCTTCAACGGAACAACGTTTGTTACCTTGACGTGGATTGGTTAACCTTTCGATAAAGAGTATTTTAAATGACCCAAAATCCACAGAATTACTGTAAAATTACCGAAATCTATTTCTGAAAGTAAGATCTATAGTATATTTCAAGATTTTTCTAGTGAGTAGTGTTGTTATTCAACCCTTCGGGGAAATTGCTCGGCATTGAATTAAGAGGATTCTAGGGTTTATGTACCAGTCACAAATATTTGCATTGTTTTAATCAGATAAATCAGTATGTAACAAGTTTATTGATTCACAACTGATACAATAAGTACTGATGAACCATATTATACAGACTATACTGTCTATAATTTATCTCGCTACAGAGTATTGGAGTTACTAGAGTGTTGCATAATCAAGTGACCAGCAAACGTAACATTTCGGCAATGTTTTTTATGTTGCACAACAAATCTTAACCTTCAGATTGCAACTAATTTGCTAGCTTCAGATTGCACCGACCATCTTTTTGAAGATATTTCTTGTTCCAATTACTTTGCATGAATGTTCATTATGACTGGATGATGTGTTGTGCACAAAACCTGTGTCCAAACCTTTTTGGACCATTTCTCATTTATGCGAGAATGATCGAGAGTCCTACATGTATTGATGTAAGATGTGAAAATAAGAGTAAAGTTAAGAAAATAAATATAATATTGTGAGTGGGGTTTGTCCAGTTAAAGTTGTTAAACAGTGCATAGCATATAGTTAAGTTTGCATGTACAGTGTCATGTAGTAACATGTTGGTAAGTTAATAATTATGCCCCCTGTTGGTCAGTAGCCTTATGTTTCCAGGCAATAACTCAAGAACCACTTGACCTCTCCTCAAACTTGGTCCACACATTGATCATGAGTAGTAGAGGAACCCTATCAATTTTGGGGTGACTGGGTCAAAGGTCACAGGGGTTTTAAAGTTGAAAATATAATGTGTATTGTCATGTATTTAACTTCAGTCAATATCAGAAACTGAACTAAAATGGATTTGTATCATCGATATAGGGATGCTTATAAACAGCTGCAGTTAACACGATTGTTATGATGAATTCATGGTCATTTTGAGTAGATTTCTTTACCCAATCACTCCTCAATATAAGAACGTTATACTGTATGCAGGGGATGTAAATCATTATCAAAATGTATATATATACATGTATTTGGTTGGCAAATTCAAAAATATTCAAATATTCATTTTCATGATGCACAGTCTGTTATTGGAAATTTATATGTCCGAATATTGATATTCCAGCTTAAGTGGGATTGAGGAGTATATTAATGTACCCCCTAACTGTCCCTTCACCCCACCCTTCAAACAATGTTGGTCTGTCAGTACAGCCATTTATCATTAGTCCAACCCTTGAATATATCCTCTTAGGATGCATACATTTTTACAAACATTTCTTGTTCTTATCAAATCAACCCTTCTTGTTATTTAATTTCTAGTGTGAACAGAATTGTCTGACTGCTAATTAAGTTTGATAAAAGAATGGATGAAACAAGAATTTGTCAAATTAACATAAAATTCCCTCTTGTGTCAACTTCATTTTCCATATTTGCTATTTATGGCTCTTGTTAATTCCAAACTGAACTTTGAATAATGGGGACCGGCATGTGAGCTACACTGAATTAAGACAATGTTTCACATTATGTAAGTAACTATTGAGGGTTGTGTATTAAGTTTTAATGATGTATTGTTAAGTTAGTGGTGTATGGGTGTGAATGATGTATTGTTCAGTTAGTGGTGTATGGGTGTGAATGATGTATTGTTCAGTTAATGGTGTATGGTGTGAATGATGTATTGTTCAGTTAATGGTGTATGGGTGTGAATGATGAATTGTTCAGTTAGAGGTGTATGGGTGTGAATGATGTATTGTTCAGTTAGAGGTGTATAGGTGTGAATGATGAATTGTTCAGTTAGAGGTGTATGGGTGTGAATGATGAATTGTTCAGTTAGAGGTGTATGGTGTGAATGATGTATTGTTCAGTTAGAGGTGTATGGTGTGAATGATGTATTGTTCAGTTAGAGGTGTATGGTGTGAATGATGTATTGTTCAGTTAGAGGTGTATGGTGTGAATGATGTATTGTTCAGTTAGAGGTGTATGGGTGTGAATGATGTATTGTTCAGTTAGAGGTGTATGGGTGTGAATGATGTATTGTTCAGTTAGAGGTGTATGGTGTGAATGATGTATTGTTCAGTTAGAGGTGTATGGTGTGAATGATGTATTGTTCAGTTAGAGGTGTATGGTGTGAATGATGTATTGTTCAGTTAGAGGTGTATGGGTGTGAATGATGTATTGTTCAGTTAGTGGTGTATGGGTGTGAATGATGTATTGTTCAGTTAGAGGTGTATGGGTGTGAATGATGAATTGTTCAGTTAGAGGTGTATGGGTGTATGATGTATTGTTCAGTTAGAGGTGTATGGGTGTAATAATTGATGAGTTGTTCAGTTAATGGTGTATGGGTGTGAATGATGTATTGTTCAGTTAGAGGTGTATGGGTGTGAATGATGTATTGTTCAGTTAGAGGTGTATGGGTGTGAATGATGTATTGTTTAGTTAGAGGTGTATGGGTGTATGATGTATTGTTCAGTTAGAGATGTATGGGGGTGAATGATGAATTGTACAGTTAGTGGTGTATGGGTGTGAATGATGGATTGTTCAGTTAGTGGTGTATGTGTTTGTATGATATATTGTTCAGTTAGTGGTGTATGGGTGTGAATGATGAATTGTTCAGTTAGAGGTGTATAGGTGTGAATGATGTATTGTTCAGTTAGAGGTGTATGGGTGTGAATGATGTATTGTTCAGTTAGAGGTGTATAGGTGTGAATGGTGTATTGTTCAGTTAGAGGTGTATGGGTGTGAATGATGTATTGTTCAGTAAGAGGTGTATGGGTGTGAATGGTGTATTGTTCAGTTAGAGGTGTATGTGTTTGTATGATGTGTTGTTCAGTTAGAGGTGTATGGGTGTGAATGATATATTGTTCAGTTAGAGGTGTATGTGTTTGTATGATGAATTGTTCAGTTAGTGGTGTATGGGTGTGAATGATGTATTGTTCAGTTAGAGGTGTATGGGTGTGAATGATGTATTGTTCAGTAAGAGGTGTATGGGTGTGAATGGTGTATTGTTCAGTTAGAGGTGTATGTGTTTGTATGTGTTGTTCAGTTAGAGGTGTATGGGTGTGAATAATGTATTGTTCAATTAGAGGTGTATGGGTGTGAATGATGTATTGTTTAGTTAGAGGTGTATGGGTGTGAATGAGGTATTGTTCAGTTAGAGGTGTATGGGTGTGAATGATGTATTGTTCAGTTAGTGGTGCATGGATGTGTATGATGTATTGTTCAGTTAGTGGTGCATGGGTGTGAATGATGTAGTGTTCTGTTAGTGGTGTATGGATGTGTATGATGTATTGTTCAGTTAGTGGTGCATGGATGTGAATGATGTATTGTTCAGTTAGTGGTGTATAGGTGTGAATGATGTATTGTTCAATTAGTGGTGCATGGATGTGTATGATGTATTGTTCAGTTAGTGGTGCATGAGTGTGAATGATGTATTGTTCTGTTAGTGGTGTATGGGTGTGAATGATGTATTGTTCAGTTAGTGGTGCATGGATGTGTATGATGTATTGTTTAGTTAGTGGTGCATGGGTGTGAATGATGTAATGTTCTGTTAGTGGTGCATGGATGTGTATGATGTATTGTTCAGTTAGTGGTGCATGGATGTGAATGATGAATTGTTCAGTTAGTGGTGTATGGGTGTGAATGATGTATTGTTCAGTTAGTGGTGTGTGGGTGTGAATGATGAATTGTTTAGTTAGTGGTGCATGGATGTGAATGATGTATTGTTCAGCTAGTAGTGCATGGATGTGAATGATGAATTATTTAGTTAGTGGTGTATGGGTGTGAATGATGTATTGTTCAGTTAGTGGTGTATGGGTGTGAATGATGTATTGTTCAGTTAGTGGTGTATGGGTGTGAATGATGTATTGTTCAGTTAGTGGTGTATGGGTGTGAATGATGTATTGTTCAGTTAGTGGTGTATGGGTGTGAATGATGTATTGTTCAGTTAGTGGTGTATGGGTGTGAATGATATATTGTTCAGTTAGTGGTGTATGGGTGTGAATGATGTATTGTTCAGTTAGTGGTGTGTGGGTGTGAATGATGAATTGTTTAGTTAGTGGTGCATGGATGTGAATGATGTATTGTTCAGCTAGTAGTGCATGGATGTGAATGATGAATTATTTAGTTAGTGGTGTATAGGTGTGAATGATGTATTGTTCAGTTAGTGGTGTATGGGTGTGAATGATGTATTGTTCAGTTAGTGGTGCATGGATGTGAATGATGTATTGTCTAGTTAGTGGTGCATGGATGTGAATGATGTATTGTTTAGTTAGTGGTGCATGGATGTGAATGATGTATTGTTTAGTTAGTGGTGCATGGATGTGAATGATGTATTGTTTAGGTAGTGGTGCATGGATGTGAATGATGTATTGTTCAGTTAGTGGTGTATGGGTGTGAATGATGTATTGTTCAGTTAGTGGTGCATGGATGTGAATGATGTATTGTTTAGTTAGTGGTGCATGGATGTGAATGATGTATTGTTCAGTTAGTGGTGCATGGATGTGAATGATTTATTGTTCAGTTAGTGGTGCATGGATGTGAATGATGAATTGTTCAGTTAGTGGTGCATGGATGTGAATGATGAATTGTTCAGTTAGTGGTGTATGTGTTTGTATGATGTATTGTTCAGTTAGTGGTGCATGGATGTGAATGATGTATTGTTCAGTTAGTAGTGCATGGATGTGAATGATGTTTTGTTCAGTTAGTGGTGCATGGATGTGAATGATGTATTGTTCAGTTAGTGTTGTATGGGTGTGAATGATATATTGTTCAGTTAGTGGTGTATAGGTGTGAATGATGTATTGTTTAGTTAGTGGTGTATAGGTGTGAATGATGTATTGTTTAGTTAGTGGTGCATGGATGTGAATGATGTATTGTTCAGTTAGTGTTGTATGGGTGTGAATGATATATTGTTCAGTTAGTGGTGTATAGGTGTGAATGATGAATTGTTCAGTTATAGGTGCGTGGGTGTGAATGATGTATTGTTCAGTTATAGGTGTATAGAGTCATTGATGTATGGTTCAGTTAGTGGTTAATGGAGTCATTGCTGTATTGTTCAGTTAGTGGTTAATGGAGTCATTGCTGTATGGTTCAGTAAGTGGAGACACTTGGGTGACCAAAATGGACTGAAGCCATAGATCTTTGTTTTGCAGTCAATCTTAATTTAAGTGGTAAATATATTGTAATGTTCTATGTTTTACAGAAACTTGTCCACCAGGCTTTATATCTGAAAATGGATTCTACCCTTGTACCCCGTGTTCTGAGAATCAATTTTGGCAAAATAAAGCAGCATGTGGTGATTGTTTGTCGTCTTGGTCAACTGTAGGCATTGAGGCTGTGGAATCTGAAGAAGGATGCTATGGTAACTCTTCTGTTTTCTCAAAAATGTTTATGTCACTATAAATTGAAATATATGGATTTGTCGGAAAACATGCCCACCAGGGGGCTGGATTACCATTCCTTTATGTATATATAGTGGTAACTTCAAAAATTTCTCAAAACTGCCGAAACTAACTCACTATTCACATAAATAATCCTTGGATGACCCTCTAACAAGATTTGTTCAATTCATTTGGATTCGTCGATAAAACATGCCTGCCAGGGGCGAAGCCATTTTTCTCTTTGCATATAGATCTAGTGGAAACTTGCTATAACTTATATGTTCCTTGGTTGACCCTCTACAATGATTGTTCGAAGTATTTTGCTTCATCAAAACATACGGCCGCATGGAGCTGAGTCTATCAGCACTGGTGTAAACAGGGGAAATCCTGGTCTGGTACGCAAGAAAATTAATATTGCTCTGACTTAGTAAAAACTCTCGGCAGATATCCGGAAATTGAGTAGTTTCATGTATCAAAGTGATCGGTTTGAAATATTCAAGACCTAGTGATGTGAAACAGTACCGAAATAACCAATGGCTAATGATTTTATGCAGCTGAATAATTATGTGACGTAGGATGTAAACAGAATTATTTGATGTTATTAAATGAACACTAAAATACTTTGTGCATTAATCATTGAAATAAGGCAAACTAGTTTCCTGTGTGACCATTTTGAGGTGGATATGTTGAACAAAAAATTCTGTTGTAGGTATTCATGCACTATGTAAGCATGAGGCGTCAATATTTTTCTTCAACAGACTGTATTAAACAACTGATACAATGTAAAAAGTGTTTTGTCTGATCGTAGTTGACCTTGACTAATGCCATTTCAATAAAAGTGAAAACTTTATGGAGGGAGTATGATTTGAATTTAGTTTCACCTGATATTAGAATTTGTCATTTTTCAGTCAATTAGATTGGAATCATGCTATTGTACTTGATGATATTGTAAATCTCTTATATTTATTACAACAGCACCATGTCCAATTGGAACTTACTCCAACTCCGGATTTAACAACACTATTTGTACTTCGTGTCCAGTGAATTTCTATCAAAACGTGATTGCACAAACCAAATGTGAAAGATGTGCTGATACCAAGCAATCTCAAAGTAGCGGAAGTATTAGCCCTAACAACTGTACAGATATAGTAGATGGTGAGTATTAATAATTTTTAATTTTTTCATAAAAGGTAACTGAATAAAAGAATAATGATTGTCTTTTTGACACAGTGTAGTGTTATTCCATATGTTTTATATTTTAAGGCAGTTTTGCTCTGTGTAAACAGCATGTGTTATACCACTATTCAATGATTTGTATATTTTATTTTTCTTGAAATATCTAGGATTTCTATTTCTTATGACATATTTGTTAGGATAGGAATCATTAATTGTTTTACTGATTAACTGCATAATCTTTCCACTGACTACCAAGTAATCAAGTGATGCATTTAAAGTTTGGATAGTGTCCAATTATACCATTTTACTTCAAGAATCTATAATTTTAAATGTGTACTTTTATTATTGAAACTGACATCAATATCATAAAGAATATCTGAACTTGGTTTTGATATTTTCAGAACTTAACCATTCTCTGTCACACCCCAATCAGTGTTCTCATATCAAACAAAGATAGGAATGTCTTTTTTATTGTTATGGGTGTCAAAATGGTTTAACATATGTATGTGTCTCTACATATTTGATGTTTTCTATGGCTGATCTTTATGTTGGTGTTTTCTTGCTTGTATGTTTATTTGTGGTCTCAGTTATATTGATGATGTTGTGTTTTACAGATTGTAACAGAACTTTCTGCAGTGATCATGGAAACTGTTCTTTAGTGTATAACAAGCGGGCATGTGACTGTGGTATGTTTGTTTTTGTTAGATGCTAATCTAATAATGCTTATTACAGCTCTTTGAATGTTATCAGTATTATTATCATAAGTCAGCACTATTGTTTTTTGTGTGTGTAAAAATGGAGCTGTTTTTAGCTCTATTGGCCAAAGGCCAGAGAACTTATTTCATGGGGAATTGTCGGTTGTGTGTGTGTGTCCAAATGTGCAGGAATCTGTTCATTCAAACGACATCTACTCCTAAACTGTTTGGTCAAGTGTGACTAAACTTCACAGGAACTTCCCTTGGGTGGTCCTCTTCCAAAGTTGTTTCAAAGTTAAAAATAGATTTTGAAATTTAAAACTTTAAATATCTTCTTATCCAGAACCATAAGGCCCAGACCTTTTATACTTAGGTTGTCTAGTGGTCCCCTACCAAGATTGCTCAAATTATGCCTCTGAGGTCAAAACCTGCGCTGCTCAGGGGTCACAAGTTTTCTGTAGAGTTTTATAGGAAATATCTTTGAAAAATTTCTTGTCCAGAAAAATGCTTATCAAAGGTCCATGTAGCACAATGTAGTTTGTAGAGCGTCAGGCCCTCATGGGCCTCTTGTTCTCTTGAAAGCCTCCTTATTATCTTAAAGAAGAGATACCTACATGGGAACACCCTTCATACAAATCAAAGTAATGTTTTGACAGATGTCAACCTCAATTCAAATGAACAGCATAACTTAAACAAGTTAATTTCAATTAATTAGCCTTGCCTTAATTGGTGTAAACTACTGATAAGCCTACTTCCTTATGGTGAAAGGGTTAATTGATGCATTAATGATAAAACAATCATTGCTTGAATCATAGAAAAGTTTACCTGTCCACAGAAAAGTTACTAAAAAGATTGCCCAAACTAAATCCTACTTCATGCACTTATGGTATTCATAGAAATAACATGAAATGTAAATTCTGTAAAATTTTGCTGGTCTAAGATATGAAAGCATATATATAACACTGAAAATAATAAGAAATACCTAAAAACCTAGATGTTTATATTAAACTGATTCTCGAAAACAGTTCAGAAGGTTTTTGAGTCTGACTTTATGAAACGTATTGGAACTGTATATCGATGGAGCATGAGTGTGTGTGAATCAGCCCGATTCCGAGAGAAGAGCGCATTGATGGCATTTTAAAGAAGAGGATTATTAAAAATAGTCACCTTCCAAGAATCATTGCTATTGATCAAAGTATGAGCAAAAGTTTATTCCTCACTCAACATCACATAGCTTAAATTTGTTATTTTGTGACATTGTACTGTACAAAGTACGGCTGAACATCTGTGCTTCTGTTATGATACACTGAGGAGAACATTTGAGGCTCAATGATCTAGATCAAGCTTATCCCAAAAAATAATTACCATTTTCTTAAAGCAACTGAATGCTTCTCATTAGTGAAACTATCTTACAATCTTCCACTCATCATTGTGAAAAACATTTTTGTTGAGAAATTATTTTTATTACACTTATTACTTAAACTGATTGAGATAATATCAGGATTCATTTTCAATAATCGATCATTACTTATCAGTTACCATATCTTTCTAAATAAATATGAAATTTGAATTTATAGGTGTGGGAAATTTGCATAATGACCATATCTATCATATTATGTAAGATTTAGCTTAGCATAGCAAATTTTGAAAAATTTGAAAGAAACTTGATCTTGATTTGAAAAACAGGACGTATTATGGGAACACCCGTGGCGGGCGGACGGCGTCCACATGGTTTCCACTCTCTAAGTCAAAGAGTTTTCATCGGATCTTTACCAACCTTGGTGAAAATATTTGTGGGCATAATATCTCGGCCAAGTTCGATAACCAGCCACATAAGAGGCACTTCGGAATATTGGCCCTTGAATTATCCAAAATTGGTCAAATTAGCGATGTCCGCTCTCCAAGTCAAATAGTTTTCATCCGATCTTTACCAAACTTTGTGAAAATGTATGTGGGCATAATATCTCGGCCAAGTTTGATAACCAGCCACATCAACCCAGACACTTTGGAATTATGGCCCTTGAATTATCCAAAATTGGCCAAATAAGCCTTGTACGCTCTCTAAGTCAAAGAGTTTTCTTCCAATCTTTACCAAACATTGTGAAAATGTTTGTGGGCATAATATCTCAGCCAAGTTTGATAACCAGCCACATCACCCGAGGCACTTTGGAATTATGGCCCTTGAATTATCCAAAATTGGTCAAATTAGCGATGTCCGCTCTCCAAGTCAAACAGTTTTCATCCGATCTTTACCAAACTTTGTGAAAATGTTTGTGGGCATAATATCTCCGCCAAGTTTGATAACCAGCCACATCACCCGAGGCACTTTGGAATTATGGCCCTTGAATTATCCAAAATTGGCCAAATTAGCAATGTCCGCTCTCTAAGTCAAACAGTTTTCATCCGATCTTTACCAAACTTTGTGAAAATGTTTGTGGGCATAATATCTCCGCCAAGTTTGATAACCAGCCACATCACCCGAGGCACTTCGGAATTATGGCCCTTGAATTATCCAAAATTGGTCAAATTAGCGATGTCCGCTCTCCAAGTCAAATAGTTTTCATCCGATCTTTACCAAACTTTGTGAAAATGTATGTGGGCATAATATCTCGGCCAAGTTCGATAACCAGCCACATCAACCCAGGCACTTTGGAATTATGGCCCTTGAATTATCCAAAATTGGCCAAATTAGCAATGTCCGCTCTCTAAGTCAAACAGTTTTCATCCGATCTTTACCAAACTTTGTGAAAATGTTTTGAGCATAATATCTCCGCCAAGTTTGATAACCAGCCACATCACCCGAGGCACTTCGGAATTATGGCCCTTGAATTATCCAAAATTGGCCAAATTAGCCTTGTCTGCTCTCTAAGTCAAACAGTTTTCATATGATCTTCAATTAACTTCGTGATAATGATTGTGAGCATACTATCTCGGCCAAGTTCGATAACCAGCCATATCGCTCATCTCACCTGGGAGTTATCACCCTTTGATATTAGAAATTACCTAAAAATTTTCTTGTTTTAACTCTGACCTCTTGACTTATATCGGGCGTATTTTGTGACAGTTTGGCACTCTTGTTTGAAGTTTAGCAAAAAGTTCCTAAAAAAGTGACAAAATTCCTAAAACAGCCTCAAGTTTTCATAGAAATTCCTAATTTTTATGTTTCTTTTCAAGGTGATTGTCAATTTAGTTAGAATTACTTTGCTTATATACCTTAACTATATTTAGCAATATTTTTCTAGTTATTTTGAAAACATGGCTGTTCGTACAGTTTACTGAAAACGCTTTCTTTGTTAACTTGGGGCCAGGACTCTTTATTTGAAGGTGTTGTATGAGCATCTAGCCATGGCTGATTATTCCATGGTCTTCCCAATGCCTGAATTTGGTGCAAGTAAAGGTTAGCTATTCAGGAAGCTGAAATCTAGAGTAATTAAGATATATTGTACCAACTTGTTTTACAGTCAATGGAAAATAAATAGTTGTAAACTAAAACTAATTCTGGATTATTTATGAATCAGATGTTTTTTTTCATTATTACTGATTACACATTTTAGACGAAGGTTACCATGGAAGTACTTGTCAGGATGCAAACCATATCTGTGATGGAAACCCATGCAAAAATAGGGGAACATGTATAAAGGGTTCAGGAATTCGTGATTATACCTGTGAATGCAGTACAGGTATTTTGTTTTGCAATTATTATCATTGTGTTAAGCTTTTTTCTGAGCAACAACTGATTGTCTTCCAACAGAATTTGATGGCAATCTTCCCTACTATGAGGAGATGTGAATGATATCATGACATTGTGGTGCAACTTTTTGCTACAGATTAATGGCCTTTGTTGATTTTGCAGATAAATTATTGTCTATTTCTCAAGAACCACTTATAATGGAAATCAACAAATCTTCATCGTAATTTTCCCTACCATGATAATTTATGCATATTATTATGTATCTGCTATTTCTCAGCAACCTCTGATTGAAATTCAACAAGCTTCATGGAAAAAACAACTCAATACCGATACACATATTTTTTCATGACATTCAGGTTTAATGATATCTCACAGAGTTTCAATCAGTTGTTGTTTTTGCATGAATTCTAGTCTAATTTGTTTGAGCTCTTACTGAAAAAAATGACCAAACAAATACAAGGGTGAAAGTGTTCCGGTTTAAATAGGTTGAGATTTTAGGGGGAGTGGGTAGTCTTCCCCAACCATGCATGCCATGCACACAACAATTTTTCCAATTAGTAGCATCATTGCAGAGTTTTTTAATCGCATTTAATTACTGTTATCTACTGTTGTCATCCACATGGTAATTGGATAAACCAGAGCCCTTTTTTTCTTTGGATGCAAAGACATTTACAGAAAAGCAATTTAAATGATAATAATTGGTGATTTAATTCATTACTTGCCCATTAATGACTTCTTGAAACAAATAGCGGTTATACAATTCAATAAAGTTTATTTTTCATGAATCATTATTACTGCAAATCGAGTAGAGTTCTGATTTTGGACATTTGTTTAATTGCATGGTCTTAAAACAAAATAAGATGCTTTTATGCCCCTCACCATTCAATTTTCCTATACGTATATTGTGGAAACTTCAAAAATCTTCTTGACCATCTACCAAGATTGTTCAAATATTTTTGATATGTCAACAACATGACCGCCAGGGGGGGAGGCGAAGTCATTTTTCCTGTATGTGTATCTTTGTATCAAAAAATCCATATCCATTGTTGATATAACTTCACACAGATGGTCCTTAGGTGACCCTCTACCAAGATTGTTCAAATTATTTAGATTCATCAAAAAACATGGCCGCCAGGGGCGGAGCCACTTTTCTTATATGTATTACAGCTGAAACTTCAAAAATCTTCTTCTGAAAAACTACACACCCAATTTTGATGTGATATCACCTGAATGATCATAAGGTGATCTTCTACCAAGATTGTTCAAATTATGGGTCAAAGGTCAAGGTCACAGGGTGAAATATGTTTCCGCTCAATACCTCAAGAACCCTTTGTCCCATAGTCTTCAAACTTCATCAGATGATTGGACTTCGTGAGTAGATGACCCCTACTGTTTTAGGGGTCACCTGTTCACAGGTGGTGGTCACATGGGTTGTAAATGTCAAATTGGTTTCTGCTCTATATCTTAAAATCCATTTGACCAAGAGTCTTCAAACTTCACAAGATGATAGGACTCTGGAGTAGATGAGCTCTGTGCAATGGGGAAGACATGTGCTTTCTTTTTTTAAAAGCATCTTCTAGTCGTACTTGATATTGATGTTAATTTGACAGCAATTGTAATGGATTTGATTTGCAGTGCATTGATATTTTTTAGTATTTGAGGATTTATTTTAGTGTAACATTAAGAAGTCAGGCCAGTTTCTTATAAAGTTTCTGTAGGTAAACAGGCCATAGAAAATAAGAAAACAAGTAGAAAATGTTTACTTTTTGAGACTTTTCTAGATCAAAACAAATAATACACATAATCACACGGCTAAAACTTGCACGCTTAAGTTACTGTCTGGAAATATGTAAAACATCAACTGACAAGAAGCTATGCACTTCATGTTTAATTGTATGTTTCACAACTATCAAACAATAGTAATTTAGGTGTAGTGTCACAATGAACAAAATCAATAATGCAAACATGCGGCATCCATTTCTCCCTAATTTGTCCCCACTTCTCCCTTTCTCTGCTGAAGGGATGAGATGAAATGTAAATGAAACAAATACTTATAGAAACCTGGTTGCATGACAATGCAGCATCTCTTGTTTGTACTGATACCGTAAAGGACATGTGAGTGCCTACATCTACTTGCAATTCACTTGTAGAATAATGATTTTTCTAACCTTTTAACATGTATTGACTTCATATCATTTGTAGATGACACACTTTAACTCAACAGTATTGTAGATTTATCCTTTGTTTATATTTCTTTTGTAGAATATGATGAATGTAGTATGATTGTGATTAATGGAACTCACGTTGGGACACAAAACGCAAAAAGGATTGATTTCGAGACAGTGGTCAATCAAGAGGAGTGTGATAATCTGTGTCTAAATAATCCAGATTGTGTTGAAGCATCCTTTGTTAATATAGGCTCAAGCATTGGATGTATCTTGTACAATGATACCTTGACAGAGGCTGAATTAGATCTGCTCGAAGATGGTACAAGTGGAAAACATTCGGTACAAATGTGTGTAGAAGGTAAATCTATTGAAGTTTTATGATTATTGTTAAAATCATACAGGCATTAATGCTCATTATCATAATGAATACATGTACAAGTAAAGTTCTTATGAAAGTTGCATTGAATATTGAGAGGCTATTTTTATGCATTTCATCTTCTGTAAATTTGTATTAGAATTTCAACAATATTTTGGTATCTAGATGCCATATGATTTGCAGTAAGGTTAAACCGATGACTTCAAATGATTAAAATGTTAATAGAAAAGTTGTACAAAATTGATACATATGCACTATATGCTTTGAGTATAGAATGTAAAGAGTGCCATAGAGTTGTGTATGTTTCGCACAATAAACTTACATTGCATGTGTGCAGGCTTTGATGGTGTTGATTGTGAACAGGACATAAAGAATGAATGTGGTACAGCTGGATGCAATGAAGATTCTGAATGCAAGGATAAAATCAATGATTTTGAATGTATTTGTCCATCATCAGGAGGTTACAGTGGTTTCTTGTAAGTGTGGAGTTTTGATCTTGATTATTTGTTGCATTTGTTGCTCATCTAATGTTTATAACGTGCATTTCCTTCTGAGGATTATTTATAAAATTTCATTCAATGTATACATTCGTTTGTTAATATTAATTACTTGTTCAAAGATTTTTCTATATGATTATTTGTATAATGATATTTTGAAATGTTCACATACATGTATTCCGATTCTGTAGCCTTTCAATAAAATGTCATTTCCTGCGTAACTCCCCAATGGACCTAACTGATAGGTATCACAGCATCCAGCAGCATATATCTCAACAGCATTTACCAGCAGCTACTGCAGTCATAGATTTCTCACTTTAAGATATATTATTCCGATTTTACATTTACATAAAATATATTAAAGAGTTTAACTCAGTTCAGTTTATAATGTGTATTACACTGCATGAATGTGTGAAATGATTTGCATAAATTTAGCTCCAAAAATGCATGGTACTTATGGCATTATAGAAAACAAAAAATATCAATGAGGTGCTGTCCCGTTAGTTCATCACAGTTTTGATTATTGTCATCGTTATCATTGTTGTTATATGAGTGAGATGGTTAACTGAGGGATACAGAGGGCTAAAATCCTGATATGAAGATGATGGGGTTGAATCCAGTCAAGGCAAGATTTGTTGCTATTTTCACTGACCTTAAATAATAGGCTATTTTCACTGTCCTTAAATTAGGCGAGAGTTGTGGGAAGAAACCCAGGAAGCATCAACAGAGTGATAAATGTAATTTGTAATAATTTTAATTACACAATTAATGTAAAATGAATATATTTAATCATTATTGTTGTATAGGTGTGGTGCAACAAGCGACCCTTGCAGTCCGAATCCTTGTTCTAATGGAGAATGTACATCCTATGGAGCAGTGAGTTATACTTGTGAGTGTGATGAAGGATATATTGGGTATAACTGTGATATAGATGAAGGTAAGTTTATTATCAATTAATTTATCATTGTTTATTATGATATTATCATTTCTACTTGTTTTTAATAATGGATAGCTCTTATTGTAGCCTGATTGTCATCATTTGTGTCCACAAAAATGTAAATTATTGTGTTTAGCTCATTTTCTGAGAAAGTATAAGTCCCAGTGGTAATTGTAACTGGTAGATGAATGTCTGCTACCAGTTAAGGTGATGTTGTTCATAATCATAATCATATTTATTGTGCGTGTGTGTGTGATCACCATAAGATGATGTGTCCTGTGCAACACCCAGCCTCCTAGGTTCAAGATCAAGGTCAATGTTACTAAAAATAGAATCTTCTTGTCTGGGCTATAACTTTATTATGGATGGAAGTATCTCAAAATAACTTGGCACATGTGATGACCATAAAAATACAATGTATAAAGCCTACTTGGTCCAAGGTGAAGGTCACTGTTACTAGAAACACAAAATTTGTTTCTTGAGTATGTTGTCTATTTCTACAATATATTTGTATATTTCAAAGAAATATCTCAAATAAACACTTATTTCTTTGTTACATATCACAAAGCAGAAGCATCCGTGTCTTTGACACATTTCTAGTTTTATACATACCGGTATACTAATATTGATAATGTGCTTCCCTTGTGGAGTAAAATATCATACAAAATAAATGGAAAATAAGATAAGAGATTTCCCCCAAGTTTGGAAGGTTTTAGAATGCACACAAGACATTGTAGTGAAGAAAAAAAGTTGTTTAGGAGTCTGGCACCCTTCACCCCCTAACTACTAATGATTGTTTAATCTGAACAATGTTTAATGATGAACTGAATTCAATTTTGATTGCAGATTATTGTGAACTTCATCCTTACATATGTGCTTATGGTGGAACCTGTGATGATAATCCACCAGGGAGCTCCTCTCCTTACAGCTGTGACTGTCCTAATGGTTTCCATGGCAACAATTGTGAGATTGCACCGGATTTCTGTGAAAACCATGAATGTGATGGAGATAATGTCTGTTATAGCAGCTTAGATGAAATGGATGGTGTGTGTACATGCAATGAAAAATATTTTCAACCAGGTAGGTTTTAGTGTTCACATCATTCTGTCTAGGAATTAATTAATTTATTAATTTTTGCTGGACTATTCTTGTCTCTTACCTACTATTCTTTCAACAGAAATTTTGATTTTCCTAATGAAAGAGATGGAGCTCCTGGATGAGTGTGCAGAAATTCTCAGAAAATCAATTCTTGTTACATACGGAGCTCATTTATTTGACAACCTGCTATCCGAATATGTTGGTATCATGCACGTCAAAATGAAATGGGCCATTGGAAACTATTATTTATTAATATAAATTTTGACCCAATGAATTTGAATGAACTAAGTCCGACTGTATTTATCATTAAATTCATTTGAAACAGAAAATCTTACTTAACCAATAAAAGTAGTTTAAGCTGAATTTATCTGGTATTTGAAAATGTGTAACAAGTCAATGCATATGTTGCATATACATTTATGTGGAAGTTAATTTGTTTATTGTAATTACCAACCATGCATCATCATTTGGTGTGTTGTCTGTCCATTCACATTTTCTTCAAACAACATCTCCAATGGGCTGAAGTTGATGAAATTTAGCATGAATGTTTCTTGGATAGTCATGAACCAAAGTTATTCTAATTTCACACAAATGTTGTTTAAAAGGTGACCTTCTACAAAGATTGTTGAAGTGATATAAAAAATATTACCACCAGGAGCTGGGCTGGTCTTTACATATAGAGAGAACTTTCATGTCAGAAACACTGGACTGATTTCACCATAATTTTGCATACATGCCTTTGGTGACCCACTACCAGGATTGTTCAAATTATCCAGAAAAGTTGAAAATTAACGGCACAAGGAAGCTAGGCTGGTTTTGCTATATGATTTTAGTCATAAATCTCTTATCAGAAACCACTGGGTCAATTTCAAATTATTTCATACACATACTCCTTAGCTGAACTTCTACAATGAATGTTTATATCATTTGGATTCTTTAAAAAAGCATGGCTGCCAGAGATGGGTGGGCTGGTGTTGCTATATGTAATACTTGGACCTTTAATACCTTCAGTAGCCTGACTATAAAATTATTTTACACATATTCTCATTCGCTAAACTGTCATCAAAATCATTGAAGTGATGCTTTAAAAAGATATTAATGCCAGGACACAGGGCTGGTTCCGATTAGTTAGAAACATGGCTGCCATGGAGTGAGACAGGTTTTGCTACTATGTACATAATAGGAACTTGTTGCCAGAGATTGTTGGTCAAATTTCAAGATGATTGCACAAAATCATTCCATCCATGACTACCAAGATTGTTAAAATTATCGAGAATAGTTAAAAAAACATGTCTACCATGGGAGAGACTGGTACAGCTGGCAGGTTTCTTCATATGGTTAAATTAAAAATATTGCCTGGAACAGTGGAATGGAATGCAAAATCTGTTTGTAGGGATATTTCCTGGGTAACTCACTATCTAATTATTTCACCTGGAAAATTTAGAAAATAACATGGCTGACTGGATTTGTTGCTGGTTTCCGTGAATCCATTACATCAATATTTGTCTGATGGACAATATAGGGCCATCATGGCCATCATGTTAAAGTTGCATTACATTTTGTCTTAGTTTCAAACCACCCAGATTGCTTTTCATTTTCACAAAGTCACATGGAATGAAACTAAGTGTCATTCTATGTGATTTTGTAAAATGAAAAGCAATCAAAAACGTTTTCTTGTCAGAATTGTCACATCCAATGGTTTATGACATGAGGTCTTCAATGACAGGGAAGTTTCTTGGAAGAAAGTCGAGAGTTAAATGTCTTATTTATTGGAAATTATGTCAAATTCAGGAAACAAATATTTTCATTGGCAAGACTGTCATTCCTACCAAATATGTAAAAAACTTCTTTTACGTATATTAATTACATATAATATGTGATGTTGCTTTAATGACATTAACTGCAGTATTGAATGGTACTACATGTATAATTATCTTAAATGCCGATGTTTTCTATCCTTACTCACATATTTCTTTTTAGTGTTCAAATGTGAAATGAACTTAGTACCAAATGAGACCAGTTTGAATGAACAAGATGTTATAGATTCCAAAACTGATAAATCTGTGACGCTGAATCAGTGTGAAGACCTGTGTCAGTATAATACTGATTGTGCTGTTGCAGTGTTTTTATCTACAGATTCGCTAACAGGATGTTTTTTGTACAACGATAGCTATTCTGGTACCCCAGGGAACTTTAGGACTGCCATTCATAAAAATTGCACCAATCAGAGATGTAAGATTTAATTCTGTTGTATACTTAATGCCATTAAAAATGCAACTATTTCACTTAGCCTTCATTTTGTTCCAAATATTACATGCATTTATTGTTACAAATGTGTAAATCATTCATCAAAAAGAAATCAAGCTATAGCCCTTGTATTCATATTTCATAATTGAAAGTTTAGGAAATCATGTTTGGGAATTAAAATATAATTATTTCTTTATAATGTCGCCTTGTTTGATGTGGATATTTTTTAGTTGCATATTTAATGGCATGTAGTATATTTTGTATCACTTTCATGTTTAAGAGGGCTACTTTGGTACAAATGTCAAGTTAAGTTTATTCGACTCAGTTGCTTAGAAATACTCATAACTGCGAAATTTTGTTTTAGTTATCAGAGTGGTATCAATTCAAAATTTGGAATTAATTGGATGCATATGCTGCTTACAGAAATGTTCCATCATTTTGGAAAAATCTGTTGATTTTAGTCATGCACTATGAAAGGTTTCAGTTTCATGAAACAAAAGTTATAACTTCAGAATGGACAATTCTCGATAAATTCAGAGACTCTTTACACATCTATTATGTGAAGTATTGAATTTTACAAAAATGATTCAATAGTAATGATGATTGAATCCTGTCTCAACACAACATGCTATCTACCTGCCCATGACAGTGTTTCCTTTTACTGATGTCAAGGGAAATGACTCCTTCCGTTGAATATGCCTTTGAATATGCCTACTCCGACTGTGTATTGGTTACATTTATTGATAGGATATTCCTATCAATACAAATGATCAATATATCATATGATATTTTAATGTAAGAAAATAAAAATAAAAGAATCTATTGCATCAAACATCCACAATGACTTTATATGAAAAATTATTACATTGGCTTTGCTTAACCACCTGAATCTTATTTCTTTTTTACCATGTTGCCAAATGATTTCAAACCAAAGTCATGTAAGCAGCAAGAATATTATTTATATTATATGATACTCATTCATGACTAATGTAAAACATTTCATGAAGTGTATTCAGTGTTGTTTTGGCTCTTCAGTCTTGATATGGCAATGTTCGATATGATACATGATGGAACCTAAAATACAGGTTTTTGATACATATCAAGTACTGGTATGCAACCATAATGACAAACTGTGTTGAGATGCCATAGGTGTTGTAAAAAATTCTTTTAAAGTTTGTTCAGCAAGATTTTAGCTTAGTTTCATCATTTCTTACTTTTTATTCAAACTTTGCATTGCAAAAAGTACTCTTGTAAGAGAAAATGTCTAAGAAATATTAATGTTAAATGAGGAAATTTAATTGGATGGAATTTTTCAAACAGACTGTATAACTAATGCTTTTTAAACACATTTAACATTCCTCATGGTTTGTGCATGCACTTAAATGACTATCAGTGTTATGCTTAGCACCATAGGAAGGGTCATGGATGTGTGCTGTATTGTCATCTAATTTCATGATAATTTTTTTCACAAAACCAGCTGGTTTTTCAACTGAGATTATTCGGTCAAATATAGAATAGTTGATTACCATTTTTTAGTTTTTTGGAAATTCTGCCATGTTCTTCTGCACACATTATAGGGCTGTTAGGTACAAAATGGCAAACCTAGATGATATATTTTGCCTTTGAATACAAGTTTTTGATTATGTATTAACTCATTTAAGCTCGGGCTTACTCTTGTGAAAGAATCGGTGAACCATGTGTCATTGAAGGCGTAAACTGCAACAATGGAACATGCAGAAACATTGATAATGACCTGTCCTATGTATGTGACTGCGAGGATGGCTTTACTGGAGCAATGTGCCAACACAATATTGATGACTGCTTAAATAATCCTTGCCTCAAAGGTGGTGCCTGTACTGATCAACATTTGTACTTCACATGCAATTGTACGGTTGGTTTTGAAGGTGAGTCTATCCTTTTTTTGAACATGATGTCATGTATTCATGATTACAATATTATTGATGTTCAGACTGTCGAGAGTATTTTTAGTAAGGTTATTCACTATGTGTGTTATTATGAGTGTCACTGTTGTTGCTGGGTTGGAGTTCAACCCAGTTTTTCATCAGTACTGAGGTACAGTAACCTCCTCTTCCAACGACCACTGCTGACGAATCAGTGGTAGAGGACAAATTACATGTTCTTCAGAGCTGTTACCTTGAGTCAAAGTTTTTCATGCAGATCATTATAATACACTTCACATTGGTATTTACTTATGACCTGCAATTTGGTAGTGTACCTCTTAGCTAAGGGAGTTGGTATGTTCTAATGCAATTGTGGTTACTGATTCCATAACTTATGTTTTTTGCTTTATCAAACATTATCTGGCCAATAGGATGGAGATATTCTTGGGAGAGTGGGCATCAAACTGACAGTGTCTGACCCATAACTTAAGTTAACATATCTTGATGATTCTTAGCACACTGGTAGGTTATCTAGAGAGGAAATTTGGAGTCTGTTACTATGTTACTGAAAGGGAAGAATTGTTTTTGATTAATAAATTAAATTAAGGATAGAGATGATGTAGCTCATTTGAAGAGGATGGTTATGAATATTTTGGAGCTGTTCAAGTTCTTGGTCACTCTTAATAAAAATTGAAAAATTGTTCCATTCAAAAACTTTTGACAGGAACCAGGTATATACATGTATATGAAACTTGATTCATAGGCAGCATATTAGACATGTAAGGTTGTGATTGCTTTGTTTAGTGCATAGGTCAAGGTCCCTGTTACTAAGTGTAGAAACATGGTTTCAGCTCAATCTTCTAGTTAGGAATGAGACATTGATAAGAGTCTTTATACATATGTGACTTATGTAGGGATGAAGATTCGGAGTGTGTTTAAAGTTTATTGATTCAAGGTCATGGTCACTGTTACTACCGGTAATGTTTAGCAAAACAGTTTCTGTTCAATATTTTTTAGGTAGGAATGATATATTGTTAAGGAACTTGATACATAGGTTCTGCTTATGTGGAGAGTTTTTGGGCACCTATAGTCAAGGTCACTGTGAAAAAATGTGTTCAATTTGGTACAGTCCAAATTAATAAAACCATGAATGAAATCACTTCAATTAAAAGTTGGCACTGTAATTTCAGCCAGTGTGAAATAGTTGAGAAATTGTTTGAAATTTGCTTACCCTGATTAATTAAGTGGATTTTAAACTGTTTGAGCAAGATGCAAGTGTTGGTGAATAACTATTTAAATCTTTTGTTTTAATTTTGAACTGTAGGTGAAACTTGCGAGGTGGACAAAGACTTCTGTCCTGGTGATTGCACTCAAAATGGAACTTGCTATGAAATGGAAAATGGATATGAATGCAGATGCAATCAAGGATTTACTGGGGAAATGTGTGAGGTATAATATTGACCACTCATTTATTGTAACCAATCAGATCAGTGTTCTGCTGCAAGTTTTATGTCAGCTGCTTACATTTCTTTCATGGAATAACACACAGTCGTTAAATCTTGCTTATAAACATTGCTTCAGATTGACTATTGATTTTCGTAATTGTGAAGCAGAAAAGAAATTGTGCAAGTGTGAGCTCAGCCTGTCTGACAATTACTAAATACAAACATAATGCACTAGGTCTTGTCAATTGGCAACATGCACTGATATCAATTTCTGTCTGAGACATAAGAAAATGAATACACCATATTAATTCCTCATATTGATTGGCACAGCAGACAGCTGACATTGGTCATTAAATAAAAACTACACTCATTTTTTTAATATCAACAAACAAAATGTATGTCTAAATATAGGGACAATGTCTTTTTTACAGTACGTTAGTACCTTTCAAGTCCTGATTTCAATTAAATTGTTGACATTAGTTTATATAATAAAGCACATATTAGATCAGTTTGCTGATCGACATCACAGGGGGCTTATTTCACTTAATTTACCCTTTACTCCGTAGAGGACATAACACTTCACGCCCATACCGCATTTCCATACATGCAACTTTTCATGCCGTTATTTTACATCCATATATATGCATCATTCCCTTCTGTCACATGTTAATCCATTTTTGTAAACATCAACTGTTTTAATGGTGATGAAAAGATCATTGTTATTGTTATGACATTGATAGTTCGATAGGTAGATAAGCAATTTTATTTGTAAAACCAACACTTCCTGTGATTTATATTTTAACTATTTCTCTTGATCAAGATTTAATAAATAATTTCTGTCATAGATCAATAAATACCATAAGAAGAGTAGGGCTTCAAAGGCAAGCAAATGCTTTTGATTCTGGCCTGCAGGATGATCAATTTAAAGCAAATAGCCAATACTGGAATTGAGCTAGTTGATTCATGCAGTTGTAGAAAACAGGCACACTGTAAAACTACTGCTTATACTTACACTTGTTTTATTATTAAATGTTTCAATTACATGTTATTGTAGACTGAACTGGATGAATGTGCAAGTTTTCCTTGTCAACATGATGGCGAATGTAAGGACACTGTAAATGATTACACTTGTACATGCCCTGCAGGATGGTATGGGAATGATTGTGAAATAATGGAAGACAGATGTGGAAGCATTGATTGTGCCAATGGAGGACAGTGTTTCAACTTACCCGAGAATGCCTTTTGCAGGTGCATTTTATAGATTATATTTCAATTGTTTTTCTGTGGTAATATACTTCTATTTATTTCTATGTCTATTATATATAAGTTGGCATTAAGTTATTTCACTGTGCCCAAGTTTAACATAATGAAATGGATATTTACTCTGGAGTTGATGTAGGTCACAGGACAATGAAATAAAAATTTGAACCCAGTAATACTGCAAAACAATGTTACTGCAGGCGAAATGGTCTGCGAAGGTGTTGGGGTCTAGGTAGAATGTCAGACTCTGATCCGTAGGTCCACTATTTGAATCAGGCCATGAGCAGGACTCTTTTGTTCCTTTGCTGTCCCTGAATTAGGGCAGGTACTGGTTAAAACATCGGGAAGCAGTCATCCAGGGTAATTAATATGTAAGTTGTATGAACTCGTTACACAATCATTGTAAAGCAGATCATTTTAAACTTTAATGTTATTATTACTGTTCAATTATTTAACAACGGTACATTGTAGCTTAGTAAAAATATAAGACAATTATAACTTATTCCAGCTAAATCTGTTTCATCATATTGACACACCAAGTATAAGGTTAATGTGAAGAAAATAATGCTTCTGCTAACAAAGAATTCTGTTTTTCTTTATTGTAGATGTGAAGGTGGTGCTCTGGGTGAATTCTGTCAAAATGCTACTCAAATGTGTACAATCATGTCTAATATAGATCCTTGTATCAATGGCGGTATGTGTGAGAACTCTGCTGGAACTGCTGAATGCATATGTCCAATCAGTAAGTACATGTGTACAAAGTATTTATGTAGAAAAATAAGTGTACAAGAATAATAACTGAATAGAGCAGAACTGACAATGCTTACAGTGTCTTAATATCCTTAGAATGTTGATTTATATTTAAATAGGGAGCTTTTTCATAATAAGTATACACTAGTGTACTTTTTTATTATGTCAAGCTGATAAAAAAGGCATAACTACATTTGAGTGTCAATTATTTATGGATTTATTGTTAATTTGCTTGATGTTTAAATGTATAATAAGATACAGCTGTATCACAAATTATATGAGAATGAATAATGTCCAATTCATTGATTGGTCAACTTTTCTGATCCCACATCATTGCTTTACATTGCAGATCATAATCCCAAACGCTGTTATTTTGATGCTGGAAGTGAAGGCTATAGTGGGGGATTTGACACAAGATATAACCTCATAAAAGGGAGAGATATGCCTCTGAAAGAATGCTTAGATATGTGCATGGAAGATGAAGAATGTGGTGCAATGGCATTTAGCTCTATTGATGCCTCTGGTGATAATACATTGTGTTTATTTTACGAAAGTGGCAGTGCAGAGCTTACTGATGATGCATCATCAACTCTTTTCATCCGGACTTGTCCTGTAGGTAATGTCATCATTATGTATATCTGTGTGTGAGTTCTTTTGGTTCCACACCTCCACATAATAGCGGGGTATTGTGTATTACCAGTATTGTCTACACTGTGTCTATTGGCTAATATTTTGCCACACATGCTTTCATTGGCTAACTATCTCAACGTTTGTTTACAGCCGTTCCCAAGTAAAAATGAACAGACTATTGAGTAACAAAACTTCAAAGGATAATTAGTCAGTGCATCAACTTATCCTTCTCATATTTCTACAGTAAATTTAGTGTGTTAGAGCAGAGTTATTGCCCTTTAATTAAAAGTATTACAACAGAAAGTTGTGTTTCCTTTATCTTCTAAGTACATGTCAAAGGATTCAAAAATTTCATTGGAATATTGGACACAATATGCCCCTTGGTTTCTTAGACCTTTATTAAATAAATCAGTATAGGGTAATACTAAACTTTGTTCCTAGTCAGCTTATTATGTCGTGGAGTGGATATTTGTCCTTGAATTGAGTCCGGGGCAGGCATATAATTTCAATATTTTGTATCAACCACTTTTTACACAGGGGTTCTAAGTTCCGGATTTAGACGCTCCATGGTCACTTAAAGATAAATGTAAATCGGATGATTTATTTGTATTTGGGGGGGGGGGGTAGAGGCTGAATCGCGACTGGTAGATCATCAGACGCCTGCATCTGATAATGCTGGGTCATTAAAACTTCAATCAGAGCAGCTGAATGATTGCAGCCCCTGACTTCCCCAGCAAATCTTCAGGATTGATGACATTCAGCTGTTAGAACCCCTGCTTACAACAATCTGCCATTCTTCGTAATTGTTCAACCACTACATTGCATATCTTGGCGTTTCAAAAAAGTGCTTTAGACTCACAATTCTCACCTTTTTTTAAGTTAGATTTAAATAGTAGGGGTGTCAACAAATATCATGCATCAGATTATTTGAATACTGATTCTGCATTTGAATATTTGATAAAAATAAAATTCTTTATAAATGCTGCATGCAAGAGTGAATTATATTTTAAAGGTCTTGTCATCATTGCATTTAATGATATTTTACCTGTAATATGTCATCTATTTGTGTTGTCAAGTTGTATATCAGAGGTCCATAACAGACACTGCAGCACTGTGTTACAACACTTTGGTCCTGTTATTAATCAAGTAATCGCATAGTTTTCAAATTCTGAAAAAAAAACTTTGAATTTATATTTCTCTATTTTAGAAACGTATTATGAATAAGATTCTTAAATGTTGTTTTCAACACATTTAGCTCAACAAAAGTATATGGAATCAACTATAATTTGTATAACTTCCTTTATTCTCATCCTTTATTCTTATCTTTACTTATCATCTTAATTTTGATTGGAATATTAAGACGGGTATAAAGACATTTTGATCTTGCTTTCACTTTCAAATTTATAAACAAGTTTAAATTAGGGAAACTTTAGTTTTCTTTTTGTCAGTTACAAAGCATTTGAAGCTAGCATAGACTATGTATATGTGAAATAAGAAATGGTAGTGATAATCAAATATGTGTATTGTTATTGGATGTAAGTCGTTTAGAAGGTTGACTGAATATTCGAATACCAAGATTGCCATTCTTTGACATGCCTATAAATGGTTTTCCTGGTCTTCATTCTAGTTGTCATTATGTAAAAACAGATGACTTGTATCCTTTACTATCAGTTATATTTGATACACATACAGTGATGTTAGTTTTCTTGTTATTATATGATTGGAAAGAAAATGCATAACAATCTCTCCATATTGTATCAAAAGTGCTTATATGACTGGAAAACATGTATCCAATCTTTCTAGTTCCTATTCATTATAAACTACTTGTTAAGTTTTCCCAAGAAATTTTGATTATTGTGCGTTTACCGAATGTACTATAATTTTCAATTTATCTGAGATATTCTGTCTATTAAATGCTTAAGAATTCTACTTACTGTAATACTTCTCTCAAAAACGATGTTGAATGATTCAATGTAAACAATTCACAGTCTGATAATGGAACAATGGTCTAAATCTAACAGTTGGTACAAAGAAATGCAAACTGTACATAATTACTATTTCGTTGTTTTGATTGTTTTTGAAATGATGATATTGAGTGATTTTAATTGATGCTGATGAAGTTTTTGTAGCGTTTGTCTAAAGATGGATTAAATTTTCATCAATAGCTTCACTAGGATTTAATACATCATTTCTGCGTTCGCTCATTACATTTCATGAACATTTCTCATAAGATAATAATTCTAGAATAAATACAATACAGTCATGTAATGCCCTATGACTCACACTATTGCCATGCATGCATCGTAAGGTACACACCTTCTCTAAGTATTCCCACTTAGTGATTGATGCATCTTTCATGGCGATAGATCCATTTCTAAAAAACATCACTAAACTGCTGTCTATCTAGTGTCCTGTTGAAAGTACTGAATGTGTATAAACTTGATCTCGTCCTGCTTTTCAAAATGCTGTCCTCTCACATGAGATTTGAGATTGGAGAAATAAGACATTACAATGTTTGGGTCACAATAAGGTAGTCTTCCATGAGCTGCACTATCCGTTTCTCCTTATAAAATATGCAGTGCCATTTATACACAAGTTGTTTCAACACTTTACGTTCTTGCAGTCGGGGAACAAGCTACTAGGCGAAGAGGGCGAAGAAGTCGCCGAACGTCCGTTCATTTCGCCAATTTTCAAAAGTATGGCGAAATTAAGTTGCCGTAAATTTCTGGGACATGTCATTAAACAATAGGAGCCTTCGTGTAATCAAGCGAGACATCTGCAGTGCATTTGTTGTATAAACATACCTATTATCGGGTTTTACTCCACGGTTTAATCAATATTGATCAATAAACGGCCCCAAATATTCGACTGTGTAAAGTTAAGCTTCGCCTACAGCTATAATGTAAGGAGAGATCTGATTGGATAAGCGACTACTGCTGACCAATGAGCGATTAGCTTTGTAATGAATTTCGACACAAGTTTGTTTACATGTTACTATATTCTGAAGTGTAGTATTGTGTTTGAAACATGCACTGGGCACATTCAAAAGACGTTACACGCTTGAAAATTTGACATAATGATGTCAAAATGAACGTTTCAATGTATGTGATGTTTTGGTGCTATTTAAACAAAATACAGATTAATTTTTTCACTCAGACTAACAATCCGTTATTAGCAATGCGAGCGCTGCACTATATATGCAGAATGTCAGCCATTTTGGAATTTAAAAAAAAATGTCTCACAAAGCAATGTTGGAGGGGGGTATAAATCACCTTCAGTGATAGCTTGGTTATCACCTTTTGCATCCTAAAGTTTTGACAAATGGTTACAACATTATTATATTTCCAACCCATACCTTGGGTACATCTTATCGGAACGGCATACAGTGCTTTTTTTGTATTTTCCATAGTTCCTCAGATAGATTTAAGTCTGTCCTTTTTACTGTTTTATTTCATTTATGATCTCTAACCCTGCACAGTGGATCTCATATTATGGCAGTTGGACTGTCATTTGATGCAAAATTTTACTCTGCTATCATGTGAGTACATGAATTCTTCTTGTAAAAATGATGTTGCACTGTCTGTAAACTGTCCCTATTTTTTCCTGAAAATTAAATTTAAAGAAAACTACAAGTTTATGTATATTTGATCTTATTTGTAGACTACGTAGGTCCTTCATGTGAACTTGTGAAAGACTGGTGTTCAGATAACCCCTGTGAGAATGATGGACGCTGTGAATGCACAGAACCTACTGGCTACAGATGTTTTTGTGAACCAGGTAACTTTCATACTTATTCCTTTCTTCTTGATTGAGTGTATCTATGAATGTTTATACATGTACACCTAATCATCATTTAGGTGTACATTTTGTATTACTGTTCAAGAATGTGTTTCATTTGTCTGTTAATTATATCTTTTACATATAATTACATTTTAAGTAATTTTTAAAGGCTTCAGTCACAGTTTTATGGATATATTTTTCGACATATTGATGTTGTCTGTTTGTATCTGCCTGTTCTCCTAAACCAGCAGTTGGATTTCAATGAAACTAAATTTGAGTTATTGGTACAAAGCCTAATTGTAATTACTTTTGGTTATGGCCCTTTAATTGATGATAAATGGGGGAGACATACGTTTTCCTAGAAACAAGCTCTAGATTATTTTATTTTGTCTTGAATTTGTGTTTTGAGTAAGTCTTACATAATGTATCATTTTAAATTGACAAATATATTCACTGAATGTAAAAACCAAGAAATGAAACATAACTAATACATATCTTTATCTAACATTTATGATAAAAAAGCCTGTCTGGTTAACTTAGTGGATAGAGTACTAGGCTTTCACCTGGAAGTTACAAATTTCAATTCTTAGACTGGGCAAGTCATGTCCTTCCATGACATTTGGCGACAGTCACTTGGCCTCCACCTCTGATTCATGTGAAGAAAATGTCAGTTGTTTGCAGGGGGGCAAGTTCGTTCTGGTTGTAAATTAATTTCAGGAAAATTGGTTGGGTTAACTGACTGCCAGTATATAATTGAAAAATTGTTGATAAAAAATCAAATCTGATGAAAAAATAAAGATGAGCTTGAGATTGTAAGCTATGATTTCTCCCTCAATATAATGATATGAGTGTTAAACAAAATGTAACATTAGAAATCTTTTTTTTTAAGGTTACAGTGGTGTAAACTGTCAACTTGTGGAAGATCCTTGTAGTAGCAACCCATGTAAGGGCATTGCAACATGTCGGTCTACACCTACAGATTATATTTGCCAATGTAATGCTTGTGAAACGTGGACTGGAAACTCATGTAAAGGTAATTGGGGCTAAGAACTTCTACACTACCATACAAACGTCAAAGAACTGATGGTTCTTGAAATCTGGCATATAATAGAATAGATTGATTAAATTTATTGACATGCGTGTATGTATTGTATCTAGTCCTCCAGTTTTGCTCCTCTTCTGATTCATGTGGTGAGATTGTTAGTCAGAAAATCAGGTTAAAACTGATTAGTCACCCAAAGTCTACTGTGATAAATAGCTGAAAAGTGTTCAAAAAGGCATTTAACTTGAACCTCTGATTCAAAAGAGTATTAAGCCCTTATGTTATAAAATGTTATTTATCTTTGCCTTTATGTTTATTTCAGAGACAAATCCAGATTACAGTTTACTTGTTAACTCCTACAATAATGAGGACAGTCCATCGTTGATAGAGCCATATGTATTAGACACAAATGGTATCTCCGTGTTTATGAGACTACGTATACATTCCTTCAATCCTGACAATATGCTGCGAACTTTGTTCACTTTATTAGTGTATGTATGATATTGAAAATCAAATTTAAGCAATGCTTATGTATATTTAGTTTCAACAATGTTCTTTTGATGCAGGACATTCAGAATTTGACCCTGTTTCATAACAGCTCATTGTTGTACCAGCATTGTATGTCTTAGTTTGTTAATATTGATAATTTTACATTAATGATTATATTTTTATGCCCCCCTTCAAAGAAGAAAGGGCATATTGCTTTGCACATGTCGGTCCATTTTTGTTTCTGATCAATAACTCAAGAACCCCTTGACCTATCATCCTCAAAATTAATCCATACATTCATCTTGGGTAGCAGAGGAACCCTATTGATTTTGGGGTCAAAGGTCTAGGCCACAGGGGTCCATTGCTCACAACCATTTCCAATCAATAACTAAACCATGAGGGGGCACAATGTTTTACAAACATTTCTTGTTAACTTTATCATTTCAAACTTTATCTCTTCCAGAACTATTGTCTGTTCATTAATACAACTGAATGTATTATTTCATACTGAAAGAGAATTAAATCTACACTATATATTATGCACCTATCATATATGGGGGAGCTGACCCAGGGGAATGAGTCAATTTATGTTTTTTAGGGTGTAATTCCCTCTCCTAGAGTCAAGCATTTTGTCTTCTTCCCCACAGTGGGAGATGCTTATTCTACACTTTCTGGATCTATTAAAACTTTGGGTCAAAGTCTATTTTCTTGGACCAGGTATCATAATCCCACCTGTTGGGAATTGTCTTCTGTCTAACGTCCTGTGTATCCCCACCCAGGCGAAATGATCACCATGGTCACCATGGTTTTTGAGGGTCTACCATGTTTTATCATGGTCAACCATCAAGTACCATGAAAAAAACATTGCCGGGAGTACGGTCAACCATGGTCTACCATGTTGCACCACAACTGACCACGGTCGACCATGGTCGATGGTCTACCATGGTATGTGAACATGGTCTACCATGGTATGTGACCATTTTATATGAACATGGTCTACCATGGTATATGAACATGGTCTACCATGGTATGTGAACATGGTCTACCATGGTATGTGAACATGGTCTACCATGGTATGTGAACATGGTCTACCATGGTATGTGAACATGGTCTACCATGGTATGTGAACATGGTCTACCATGGTATGTGAACATGGTCTACCATGGTATGTGACCATGGTCAAAAACTGTGGTTCCATTTAACAAAACATGGTCCCAGGATCATGAACAACCATGGACTATCATGGTAGTTCATGGTTATTGAACGTCATTTTCGCCTGGGTTAACCACTCCTCAATGGGCCAAAATATTGATGAGTGCATCAGCTCCCTGAACAAAGCTTCGGTTGTCTGGCCATAAACGACATCTCCTTCAGCACCAATGCTTGTCAGAAATTGTTTAAAGAAATATGATTGGTTTAAAAATGAGGTCAGTAGGTCAAGTTAAAGGAAAGCATGTGTAATACTCCCATGTCAGAAACTGCTGATCTGACATGGATATAATTTCAGCTAAAAAAATAGCAGCTAGGAAGCACAGTCACTTTCCCGATCTATATATGGCCACCAGGAAGCATGATCACTTTCCCAATATATATATGGCCACCAGGAAGCATAGTCCCTTTCCCAATATATATATGGCCACCAGGAAGCATGGTCACTTTCCCAATATATATATGGCCACCAGGAAGCATAGTCACTTTCCCAATATATATATTGCCACCAGGAAGCATGGTCACTTTCCTGATATATATATGGCCACCAGGAAGCATGGTCACTTTCCCAATATATATATGGCCACCAGGAAGCATGGTCACTTTCCTGATATATAAATGGCCACCAGGAAGCATGGTCACTTTCCCAATATATATATGGCCACCAGGAAGCATGGTCACTTTCCCAATATATATATGGCCACCAGGAAGCATGGTCACTTTCCCAATATATATATGGCCACCAGGAAGCATGGTCACTTTCCCAATATATATATGGCCACCAGGAAGCATGGTCACTTTCCCAATATATATATGGCCACCAGGAAGCATGGTCACTTTCCTGATATATATATGGCCACCAGGAAGCATGGTCACTTTCCCAATATATATATGGCCACCAGGAAGCATGGTCACTTTCCCAATATATATATGGCCACCAGGAAGCATGGTCACTTTCCCAATATATATATGGCCACCAGGAAGCATGGTCACTTTCCCAATATATATATGGCCACCAGGAAGCATGGTCACTTTCCCAATATATATATGGCCACCAGGAAGCATGGTCACTTTCCCAATATATATATGGCCACCAGGAAGCATGGTCACTTTCCCAATATATATATGGCCACCAGGAAGCATGGTCACTTTCCCAATATATATATGGCCACCAGGAAGCACAGTCACTTTCCCGATCTATATATGGCCACCAGGAAGCATGGTCACTTTCCCAATATATATATGGCCACCAGGAAGCATAGTCCCTTTCCCAATATATATATGGCCACCAGGAAGCATGGTCACTTTCCCAATATATATATGGCCACCAGGAAGCATGGTCACTTTCCCAATATATATATGGCCACCAGGAAGCATGGTCACTTTCCCAATATATATATGGCCACCAGGAAGCATGGTCACTTTCCCAATATATATATGGCCACCAGGAAGCATGGTCACTTTCCCAATATATATGGCCACCAGGAAGCATGGTCACTTTCCTGATATATATATGGCCACCAGGAAGCATGGTCACTTTCCCAATATATATATGGCCACCAGGAAGCACAGTCACTTTCCCGATCTATATATGGCCACCAGGAAGCATGGTCACTTTCCCAATATATATATGGCCACCAGGAAGCATGGTCACTTTCCCAATATATATATGGCCACCAGGAAGCATGGTCACTTTCCCAATATATATATGGCCACCAGGAAGCATGGTCACTTTCCCAATATATATATGGCCACCAGGAAGCATGGTCACTTTCCTGATATATATTATTAGTTATACAGGTTGTTGACAGGGTATATGGGGGAATATAACCAGTTTGTGTGCCATATAACCCGAGGCGTTAGCCGAGGGTTATATGAATCGCAGACTGGTTATATTCCCCCATATACCCTGTCAACAACCTGTATAACGAATTTATAATACTGCAATTCCATGTTTTCATACGAATTTAGTTAAACAAGCAATGTTTCGATGCCTAGCTCTCTCTAGATCTAATAATTAGATCTGTGTATTTTTGGTGTTTTTGGTTCATAAAATTGTTTAGAGTGTTTTAGTTTTGTAAAATATCAGTTATTAAAACGTATTACTTTAAAAATATATCGGGAATTACTTGTTGTAGATCAAATTTCTTTTATTTCACTCACACGTTATAATGCCTGAAAATTAATTACATTACCCCGTAAGGTACCTCAATACACATGGTTAAGCGCGCGCTTGCACTCTAATTTTTATTTTCAAGCGTCTGATCTCCTGGACTTTATCGAACTGAATTTGGCTCAAACCTTAAAAAATCTATCGTTTTGAATATTAATACTAGCACACATGTACTCTGTTCAATATTTATTGAATCATGTGTGAAGATCAATTGTCAATTTCTAGTAACTTGCGGATATCAAGAGATAAAAGTTTTCGAGTCGAGCCGTCAGCGAAAATTGTCACGAGGCGCATGAAGGGAAAAACGTCATATACCCTGTCAGCGCCGTGTATATAGAATCCTATACGCGAGCCTTTAACCAATGAAATTACTGGATTTTTCTTTGCAGTATTATAAATATATATATATGGTCACCAGGAAGCATGGTCTATTTCCTCATATATATGTGACTCTCCACCATAAACATCTGTGACCAAGGGCTGGGCGGAGGCATCGGCTGTTGTCGATTCTGGGGGAAATTAGCTCATAACAGCCGACAGCCCTAACTGGTACACGAGTCCCTCAGTCGCACAGAGTTCTCCAATGTTCAATGATGAACATGTATTATAACAATCCAGTTGATGTTTTGTAGATTTATTTGTTTCAGTTATTTGACATAAACATATTATAAGACTTTAGGCAACACCTTAGAACAACTTAAGACTTTCTACTTTAATTTCCAAGTTCAGACTTACTTATTAAAAAACAAGAGAATAACAAATTAAGAAAAAGTGGCTGAACCTTAACAACAATTAACCAATGAAATTACATGATATCATATTAACAATTTTCCTGTATAATCTTAACAGGAAATGAAGCCTATGGAATGTTTGGACAATGGCATATTTATGGCTTGATTAAATTATCTAAGAATGATGGATATGAAAACAATTTAAGACTTAGCAAGATGTAATTAAAACTGTGTCAATAAGTATTGGCATGAAAATAATATAAATGTCTAGATTAAGATTGGTGTGATAAAACCATTTAAATGACATGATTAAACTGAGATAAGTAAACTGTCTGAGTTTGTTGAAATAATTTTGATATACTTTTATATAAAATTATTTGTTAAATAAGAAAATAGAATTATTAAATTTAACTTACAGTTTATACTAAAACATAACTAACCCAGTTACAAGAAATTACTGATTTGTATACCCTGTTACATATATATGGCTATTTAGAAGCATGGTCACTTTCCTGATATATATATATGGCCACTAGGAAGCATAGTGACTTTTCCAATAAATAATAGCCACCATGAAGCATGGTCTATTTCCTGATATATATATGGCTATTTAGAAGCATGGTCACTTTCCTTGATATATATATTTGTATATTACAATGTATTTCATATGGCAAATGAATATGGGACGGTCAGCCTCTGACTTGCTTTTAACAGTACCATCTTGTCATCAATAACTTGTTGTTTATTTTATTAGCATGTCTGACTTTGAATTACAGATTTAGTACTCTTCTTTTTGAATTATTTCAATCAGAATTTGAAGCTTTTCTCACCTAGCATTGACCAAAGTTATTGAACCAGCTGTCAAAGTCTGGCATAAGAACAAATAGTTGTAGTATTAGAGCCAACTACAGCTGGTAATCATGTCATAATACAGGTGTGAATAACGATGCATTGTATGCTTCTCAGTCATGATATAATATTATCAAATAATAAAAAATAGAGTATGTGAGAAGGATTTAGCTTTTTTTTAGCAATAATGACACATTTTATGATTTAAATTTTATATCATATAGAAAACATTACTATGTTTCTCAACAGGTTACTTTACCATACCAATCTTTTTGATTCCTGTATGTATAATGAATAATTCGGTGTTTTTGCATTATTGTAGGACTCCAGATTTCCGTCCGTACTTTAACGAGGGTGAAAATGACTTTTATGTGGCTATCAATGACATAGGCATATTTGTTTTATTTGATGACGATATTGTTGGTCAGATTGACTTTGATGACAATTTTGGGGGGCAAATCGATGACGGTGAATGGCATACCCTTGGAGTGTCCATTACTCCCGATGGAATTTTGTCAGCCACAGTTGATGCGATCTCTTTTCAAGATTCTGTAGATTTAGAACGGACACTGAATCTCACCGGTCACAGGTAACACATGCTTGTTTACTCATTTTTATGGCATTAACTGATGGGACACTCAAATTTAATATTTGAATAATGGGAAAGATCGGCCAAAGAATTGGCATGCATTTAAAGGGCGGATATATCTGTATGCACTTAAAGAGGGGAACATGTCAGAGATTTGAATTTGCATGTATTTAAATGAGAAATATATATAAGAACATGCATGGGGGAATGTATTAGATCATCTGCATGTTTTTTAAAGAGGGAGGATGTGAAATGGAGAAGTATACCTTTGAGTATGTTTGTGTGTAAAGAGAGTGAAAGGTATTTGTTCTTGGTATGTTTAAGGAGGGAAATGTACTGTTGAGTATTCATATTCTTTAAAGAGAGGGAAATGTGCAAGAAGTCCTGCATGTATTTAAAGAGGGGAAATATGTTACACAGTGTGCATGTATTTAGAAGTGGAATTAAGAGAGGACAATATATTAGAATACCACCTGCATGTAGAGAGGAAGATATATACTTGACAATATGTCTGTATTTACAGAGGAGGATACTTGCTAAATGCATGTCTTGAAAGAAGGGGAAATTTATCATTGTTTCTGATGAAAGTTATGTGGTATCATTTGATACATATTCAATTAAACAAGCGTGTTGTAAATGCTATAAATGGACAGAATGGTTAATACCTTAATATTACATTGCTCTGATTGTTTTGTATTTTGGTGTCTGATATTAACTACACTCTCTTTTGTTTGAAAGTGGTATTTCACTCATTTAAAGACTACTCAAGTGTTCTAGAATAATTGCTCTACATGCGGTACTTGTATTGTTTTCAGAGACAATAATTTTGTGATATGTACATTTGTAAGCACAGAAACTATGGTTATGACTTGGTTCGAGTTTAAGAATACAGATACATTCATTGAGACCTAAATTTTAATGTCTCATGTAGACTTACATTTTCTTGTTACATGCATATGGCGTAAATCGAATAAAAGTCTACAGCAATGTTAAAAGTTTCATTTGCAGTACCTGACACTTCAAATGGCATTGTTCAGTTTCTTTATTATTCTACTTTTAATGAACAAGTACCTACAAATGTGTTGCGAATCCGATATCATCCTTGGAACAGGTCTGCATGGCATTTATAGACATGTGAGGGAATTTTTATGCTCCACTTAGTCTGTCAAACCGTTTGTCCGTCCATCTGTCACACTCATGTTTGACTCTTGGAATTCTGTGTCTCCTCAACTGCTTGAAGGATTTTCATGAAACTCTATTCAAATCTTCATCTTATCAAGATGACGTGTAGAACCCATGTCTGAACCATGAATGGTCAAGGTCACACTGCCAGGTCAAAGTTTTACCCTTGGTTTTTGTGTTTGTTATAAATATCCTGAACCGCTTGAAGGATTGTCATGAAACATGGTACAAATGTTCATCTTATCGCAAAGACATTCATCAGCCCATTCATATCCAGGGAGGAATGATAGATCACTTATATTAAAACTTTGATTGTCATTCAGGAGTGTTTCCACTGTCTTACATGGACCCTTTCCTTGCCTTGATTGTGCACATTTAAATATCACACTATAGGTAAACACCGTTTTTCCAGTGTACTCGTTGTTACGTTAAAATTGATTTCACTACCCAAACTGTTAACTTTCCTTTTGCGGAGGGGGATATAGCTGTCTTTTCAGACTGCCTTGTTTCTCTTTTGATTGCTTGTCGAGGTCATTATTTGGAGTATACTGTAGGGATTGAAATGAAATACAGATAGCTGGTAATAAGCAAGGCACAAGTACATAATCCAACCTGCCATATTTACTGAATTAACTCCCTTTGTTCATATTTCTTCCTTCTATCAACATGTGTATTACAATGTCTGCCTTTACATTGACAATGGGCATTCAAGGAGCATCCCTTGCTTCCAAGGATACTCTTGTCAAACCTTGGTTGCTCAGTTTACAAATCCCTCACCAGTCTACAAAGACCCATGGTACACCTTGAATGATAACTAATTCTTAATTACCTTTGTTATTATCTTCAAAATAATAACCTTTTTTGTTTGATTCTCCATTTAGTGCTCAACATTACTTGGCATTTGGTTACATTGCTGAGTTAAGAGATGTAATTGTTTGGAATCAAGTAGTTCCAGCTTCAGAATTTGTACTTGCTACGAGTGGTGATCATACATTTATGGAGGCTCCAGTCCAGTGTTGGTCGAATTATGTGCTAACACCCGCTAGTAAGGTCGTAATTGAAAACGATCTGTCCAAAATACAAGGTAAGCTATGGGACAATTTAGCCAAGTTTTTATTGAAATCCATGAATAACAGTTCACAAATAAACATGAATGATTGCTACTCTGTCAGTTTTGGTGAGGAACATTACTACAGGCTGTCAGGCCTTACTTTTCCCTACTTTTTTACTTGCTCCCTACTTTTTCCCTACTTTATCTTGAAAGAGTACGTCCTACTAACCCTAATTTTTTTCAAATCTGAGGCATTAACTCAAAATATTTATTTCACCTGCATGTAGCACACAGAGTTCTATCACAGAGAATTTGTGGTGAATTTTTACCATTACTGATATTTCAAAAGTAAAGAATCAAACCTACTCTCCTTATATTTAGGCACTAAAATCCCTGCTTTTGCTCTATTTTTTTTTAAAAAATAGTCTGACTTTATCCCTATTTTTAAAGAGGTGAGTTGACAGGGTATCATGTATGGTACTAACAGTAGAGACCAGAAGATGTGTTGGAGCACCTAAGACTGATAGACTATGTACCATGTGTGATGATATTCAGAGGAGTCAGCAAAAAACATCTCCTGCAAGAATGCATATTGATTGTATGATAATATAAGATCTAAAACATTTATTGCGATCATTTCAGATACAATTTTCACTACATATTGATGGTAATACATGTATCTCTTTAAACTGCAAAATCGCGAAGAAAAAGTCATTTATTATTTATTATCATTTGTATTATTACACATTTAATACTTATTTATGTCTTCCATCAAAAGGTGATATAACCCACTGGGTTGGATGGAGTATTTCATAAACCCAATTCTCAATCTTAACATGTGGATTATACATATGTCATGATAATAAACTATTTACTTATTTTGAATACTGTTACCACAGGGTTTGGCTTAAAAAACCTGAAATGAATACATACCAGGGCCTTGCAATTAGATTTTATTTTTATTGTATTATATTTTGGAGGTTGAAAAAGAGTGTAATGTTTGTACAAATGAGACAGCAGGACATCTTAGTGCTAAGTTAAACAGTCATTAAGCCTTTATTTTTAAATCTCTGATTATACTGTAATCACCCAACTTTCTTTATTAGCTTAGTTTACAATTTATGCCAGTAATTTAAGTTGTGGTAAAAAAATGTGACATTAACCAGAAAAGAATAACCGTGTACTTCTAGTAATATGCAGAATATTCTGATGTTGATTATGATTCCAAGATGTTGTTTTTCAGGAGATTGGTCATTAATTAGCCCACAGTTGAATTGTTCAGCTGTAGATGATATTAACTATGTATTAGCTGAGAGAATAACATCGCTTGCTGATATCACTGGTTTTGCTCAGACTTTAGAGGAACTAAAGAATGATGCAGATGTTGACTGGACTATTGAGCATACTTTACCTGAAGGTATATTACAACTGCAATAATTTAGTATTATTAATTATTTAAAAAAATATATTGTAGAACTTTTGAAGGATACATGCATTCAGCTAATCGATAAACAAGTGTTTAAACTTATTTACCTTACATGGTACTGCAGACGATCTACTGAACTAATTAACTGTGAAAAAAGTTGCTTGTATTCATCTCACAAATGATTTGAAAAGTTATTCACAAGATTGCTGTGACTTATGGGAATATGGATTTTTGCAATATCATCACAATTATGTGTCCGGTTCGTATCTTTGTCATTCATGGTGGGATGTCGAAATAATTCCAAAAAAATTCCCCATAGGATGAGGATGTTTTGGGCACAAGACTGGTGTCTCTAGCTTCAAGGTCAAGGACAGGACACTGCACGCCTTCGTTTTGCTATGTGAGCCTTACTGATATGATAGTGCTTCATGTCCGGTCCATAACTTTGTCATTCATAATTGGACTTGTGAAATAATTTTGCAGAAGTGACCATTACAGGTGAGGACATGTCTTACAGATGGTCGTTGTCCCTATTCAAGGTCACTGTGCGCCTCTGAACTTTGTCAGTTTTGCTTTATAAGTATTACTGATGATAGTGCTTCATGTCCGGTCCATAACTTTGTAATTTGGTAATTGTAGCATTGTTAATTGGTCTCCTATCAAGATTGCTCATATAATACCTCTAGGTTCAAAATTCGCCCCCGCCCGGGGTCACATGTTCTCCTTAGAGTTATATAGGGAATAATTTTGAAAAATGTCTTGTCCTGAAAAATGCTTATCAAATGTCAATGTGCACATTGTAGCTAGTAGAGCAGATTCTCATTGGTCTTTTGTTCGTTTTTGTCATGTTCAACCCTAGATGTTAGCAACACAAACAAGTTATTGAAATTTCTCTGATAGGAATGGTAAGAAACCTTTCAAGCAATTTCTCAAGTTGTAGAACTTGTAAAACATTGAGAAGTCGCAGTTTTCCTACTCAAACCCTTATTACATCTCATCATAAAATTAACTGTAGAAAGACCGCATGCATATGAATAATTTCATTAAAATGCATATTATTTGTGGCTAATATTTCTTGACAGTTATAAATAATAATCATCTAAGTCTGTTTTGAGGGCATGTGATTCAACAAATGTCTGAATTTAGTTTTCCAAATACTACTCATCTTTTATTGCATTGTGTAAGCATTATTTGTTTCAAGATTTGTCATAATTGGACAACTACTTAATCAAATAGTGGTCCTCTTACAAGATTGCATGAATTATTAAATTCCATCAAGCAACATGGCTGAGTAGGGTTTCTTTCCCTATATATGCATATAGTGGAAAATGTAAACAACATCTTTTCCGAAACTGCATATTGGATTTTGAATAAGCCTAGCCTAGACCAATTTATTGGCATACTAGTCTAATTCAGCCACAATTGCAGTGTACTCAGGTGAGTAATGTAGGGCTGCCATGGTCCTCTTCTATATCTGTTTATTTATATGTTAATAGTTTATATAAATGTTAAGTTAAAAAAACTGGATAAACTCAAAATAGTTATAGTAATTTAATTAAAACTCAGTATTTTAGGCCTTGTTAGGAACAGGACAGAACTTTTATTTATGATTTATACATATGCATATTATCTTGTCTACATACAGTACATTACAGATACTGGAATGGGAATTCAGAATCCTGTTTCTCAATGACTCGGCTTCTTTTACAGTATTTAGTAATTCAATAAATTTATACATAATATTTGTTCTGGTTGTATTCGCACTAGGATCATCATAGTTTAGTATAGTGCTTTAGTCCACCATTGGGGTCTCAAAGTTAATAAATATTGGGACAAATGCTTTGATTTATGACTGCGGTTTTTATTCCAGCCTTGAAGAATGCCTATTATCCCATTGTTATAACTGCAACGGACAGCAACATGCAGTATGGAGAATGTCGTGGTAACCTTTATGTCAGATGTAAGTTTGTGCCTGATTGTTATATTTCCTTTTTGATCACATTCCTTTTCATGGAAAAGCTTTAAATGAATGCCAAACAGATTTTGGAAATCTACATTTACCTGTGTCTCTTGGGCAGAAATCTCAACCATAATATTATGACGCCATATTTCCTTTATTTTATCATAATAATTATTATGTAACCAATTGTTATTGTTTAAAATTTTACTTTTGATACAGTGGACTCTCGTTGGCTGGAACTCAGTTGTGTCGAAAGTCCTGGATGATTCAAACTGGTTGCAAAGTCCCAATAAACTCTATCTATTTAGTCCATATTCTTTGACTACTGTTGGTTTGAAATGACCAACCTCAAACCAGTTATTCTGACCTGTGAGATAAAATACTCTACTATTGGCACCTTTTGGTTGAACAATACATTTTCTCACCTCATAATTGGCTTTGCTCTATTTTGCTCAATAGTCACATGGCGTAGTATAGACACGTTTGTGAAAATTTAGCCTTTCAAAAAACAGTAATGGTCCTTTCTTCTCTGAAAAATATTAGCCTTACAAGTCAAAGATTGCTGCTTTATGCATGAAAAAAAAAGAATGAAAACATTCAATTGTATAGTAACAACTGGGACCAATATACAGGGATAGGCAAATTGTATGTGTTAAATCAATATGTTGTCGTTCATAGATTAGTCTTGAGTGATCCGTATTTAAACGCTTGCTTAAAGATTTAAAGCGGCACGGTATAGTGTAAAATTCGACATGTGTTTTCTAAATTACCCATAATTTTCACAATATATGCATCGATAGAAAGCTAATAGAATTGCCCTTTTTCTGCTTATAAAATTGTGCATAACTTAATTTTGTTTTGTAAGATTTATGGCAAGTTAATGTGATTCGGGTAAGTTGGCAAAAAATAAACCCGGTACGTTTGATAAAATAACAATAATGTCGTCATTTTGAGATCACCTTCACAAAAAATAATTCCTAAAAAATTAAGAAAATTGACATTTTTGTGATTACTTTATGCATTACTTAATAATAATAATAATGATTATAATAATAAAAACTTTATTTCAAAAGGCTGCTCTTGTGGGACAACCCAATCTTCCATGTGGGCCTCAACAAAACTATGACACATACGTTAAACAACAATAAATTACAAAACAAAAGAAACAAAGAATTAAACACAGATACCTGAAACAAAATCAAAACTACAAATTACAATAACAATGGACCAAGAACCGATCCTTGGGGAACACCAGCAGTAACATCCTGGGATTCAGAAAATGTTCCAAAAAAGTTGACTTTTTGTTTATGGTTCAACAAATGGGATGTAAATCATTTTAAAGAATTTCTACCAAAATGATAAAGTTTCAGTTTTTCTAGGAGGAAGAAAATTGTGATTGACAAGATTAAATGCCTTTGTAAAGATAGTACCAACAACATTATTGTCATTAATTGCAGATAAACAACTATCAATCATATTAGTTAATGCATTTTTGCAAGAATTTTCAAAAACCAGAATGATGATCGTTCAGTAATTTGTGTTTGTTCAAAAATGTTTTATATGATTTGATACATGTCTTTCAATTATGTTAGAAAGCGCTGGTAAAAAAGATATTGGTCGATAGTTTTTTTGTCTGATTTAGCTACTTTCTTGTGAAGTGGAGTGATTTTAGCTACCTTAATGTTGATGGAAAATTTCCTTGTTTTATGCTTAAATGATGACTGGGACCAGCATATACATGTACAAGGATAGGCAAATCATGGCGCCAGGATAGAAAATTTAAAAAAACTTCTTAATTTCAACCGGTATTTTAACATCTTTTCCTTGCACAGAAATAGTTATAAAATGTATATTGGCACTTTTCCATGTGTCATCAATCAAAAGACCCATTGTTATATTTAAAAACTTATATGTAAACAATGTTTAAACCAGCTGCAATAATCACTAAGTCAGAGCGACAAAATAGTGATTTTGTCAAAAATGCAACATTTTAATTACAGCATTCAGGCAACTAGTTCATACAGATGCTGGTAAAAAGTATTGCTTGACACATATCTATATGACATCTTTTAAAAGGACACCAATATAATGATGATAACAAAACGCAAAAAAGCATTTCTATAACCTAAGTTTTGACTTGCTTTATACGAAAAAATGCCAAGAAGTCAGATCCCACCTTATGACAGGATTTCTGCTTTAAAATGCCATGGAAGAATAAGAATACAACAGAAAAAGTGTAAGAGCATGTCCTAGGTAACAATATGTTTTTGTTACTTTGTTATATATTACATTATATGACTTTAATTTCAGGACTTATGAAGTAAAATAATTATGCATATAAAACCATGAACTTGTTTAAAGGGATTAACAAATAATACTGTTGTCAATTACACATTATTGGATGTTGTGGTAATAATTTAAAGACTGATAAAACAAAGAAACAAATATGGTAAATATAACAATCATCTTTGAAAATCAAAAAAATATGGCAAAAAGAAATGTAAATTTAGGGAAGTACAGCAATGACACTCACTAACACATTCACAGTGAAAGGAACATTGTGAAATACCTCATATATGATGCTTGAAATTTGTGGTATTGGTATCCATTAAAATATAATGTAATTAGTAACTATTAGTATTACTATGATATTAAATTAAAATATGGACTATGATAGCATAATGACTAGGAAAATGGTATTGTCATATTAGGTTGATAGTTCATGAAAGAAGTGGAACAGGTCCTTTTTTCATAGTTTCATACTCCTTCTGGTAATGTTTGTCAACTCTGACAAATAGCAAGCACTAAAGTATCTACGAAAAAGGAACAGAAATGTCAATACAATCTTGACTAGGTGTATAAAGAGCAGTAGGAATTAGTTTTAAAAAATACAAAAAATAATCAAATAAAAAAAATATGACATGCTTGCCCATTTGGCATTTCCCAGTGGCAAGGATAAACAGTAAGAAAGGAGAGTAAAACTTATTATAAGAAATAAGAATATCACGTTGTGTGAATTTACTTTGCGTTAAAATAGTAAAAATAGTACAATTGTATTTCGTGTACCTAATGAACTTACTAGAGTACATATTTAACTGTTTAAAAACAACATATTTCTTGGTAAATGGATAAAAATGCCTAATTCGACTTAGAATTTGTGTTAATTTAACCTTAATTAGCAGTTATGGTAGATATAGTCATCATACATGCCATTTCATGTTTCCTCACGGTCTAACGCCGTTAGATTAAAACCTCAAGTAAAATTGAACCTCCAAGAAAAAAAGAATAATTCACTGATTGTGCGAAATTTGATCTCGGACGTGCTATGACACTTCGATACTACCCGAAAACGCCGATTAGAGGTAAACGTAATATTAGTAAAGTTGACACTGATTGGCGTGTTTTTAATCACCTCAGGCAGTACCTTGTTTGTTAAAGCGGTGATTTGGCTTTAATCATTAATATTGACAAGTAAGGTGTTAATCTGCTTGTTTTAATGCAGGGTTTTCCCTGGTGCACGAATTTGTGCAGCTGAATGACCCCTAAAATATTCCTAGAGCGGGTCGAAGGAAATTATAAATGCCCCTCCCCTTATAAACACACCTGCCTATTTTGATTTTAAAAAAACGAAACATTCTTACTTTGATCCGTCATTTATATCTATCACATGTATATCCAATGTATCAAAGATTCAAAATGACACTATAAAGAGCAATGTTCACACAATAAAAGCATTAACTGTTACTATAGAATGTTAAACTTTTAGCTTTTGAACTGTAAAACAGTCCTATGTTGGTACTTAAAACTTCTTAACTCCGTGAATTGAGGCAAATGACGAAGGTCAGGTAGGCACATGTAAGACTGACAATACTGCTAGCTGTGACGTAATACTGAGCTCTCTGTGATGTAATACCGTCAGGCAGATCAAAGGGGTTAGTTTGGAAGGTATTTTAGGCTAGCAAGTGGAAGTTTCGACATTTCTGGTTAGATCAAAGGTTAGAGATTGGCCATTGTGTACCGTACTTATTCTAAAAGATGCATATAAGACTTAGAAAATAAGTGATAAATGACCCCTAAATGAAGCCCCTAGGGGGACCCCTATTGAATGAATTTACGATTAAGTAACACTGTAATTACCCGTGAAAACAGTGGGGTAGGGTAATGTAATTTATTGTCGGTGTGTGTTTTAGTCACAAATATGAGGAAAATTTGATTGGTCGGGCAACTGCATGTACATTCATGATGATGATAATTAGTTTTTCACAAATTAGGTTCTTTTGATATTAAAATACTTAAAAAAATTAATTTAAAAAGCTGAATTAAGCGCCCCAAAAATTTGTGATTTACATTCTCACTTATTTTCCAAAATCTCACTTAAAAAAAGCCCTGCTGAGGAAATCTCACTTATTGACCATCTGAAAATATGGCATGTGGAAGTGATTGACGTTAGTGGCTTACATTTTGATACAACACATGGTCCATAAAACATCTTTTAGATCATAAAATTAAGTCTGACAGATTCTTATTACAATGACTATCATCATTAGGCTTTGTTCCAATATGTTATAACTATGTCAACAGTGTTGCCTTGGAAACTGTTGTAGAAATATTTGATGATAGTGTTTAACAGTACTGTGTTATTTAATATATGATAATTATGTATTTCAGATAATGAGGAGTGTCCTGATGTTGATGTTGATGAATCAGTGAATGCCACCAGTTGTTCCAATGGGCAAGGTTTCTGTAATGTCAAATGTAATGATCTTGACCTTGATCTTCCTGCCCCTTTGCCTGATTACATTCAGTGCGGTTCATTAGGAGTTTGGGATGTGAGACTTCCATTTTCAACTCTAGCATTGCCATCTTGTGTTGGTAGGTATACTTGTAAACTTGTTTATTTGCTTAAACGCCTATTTCTACATATAAATACATATTCAATGGCGTTGTACAATAATGAATTAGAAGATAATAAAAGCAATGCAGCAATGCAGACACAGGCATTAAATAACAAGTAATCAATGAAAGAATCACGAATATTAGCACACAGTACATTACATACATAGTTCGATGCATAGTATATAATTGATGTACAACATGTATATACATAGTGGGTGTTCACCAACGTGTAAACAGACAACAACACATCAATATATTGGTAAATAGTTCATGGGTATACGTTTTAGAACAATGCATAATAATCTCTGAAAAGACAAACATGCTACTTAAGGTCCCCAATAAGGGCAGGGATCTAGAAATCCACTAGCCCGACGTCCTGGAATAGTCTCATGCTGAATCGGGCTACTAACAGTTGAGTAGAAGTTAGTCCCGGATAAAGCTGTTTTTAAAGCTAACCAACATTAGCAATCGCTCACTTGTAAGATAAACCTTAGAATATCACAAACACATACCGTACATTTGATTATTGATTTTAGACTGTGAAGCTATCATTGTGTATGTTTATTTGTTACTAAATTCACCGATTTTTCTCGAACAACTAGCTTCCTATGTCTGACAAGTAAAAACATTTGCATTTCCATTAGTCTGGGACAAGTGTCTATTGAAAAAAATGCTAGAGCCCTGAAGTGTTGTAAATACATTTTTTTCCAAAATATCTGCATTATCCAAAATATTGCCATGTTTATGTGTTCTCTCAATTTTAGTTATTCACATATCAATAGTGTACCATCAAATTCCGAAGATTCAATATTGATACCAAATTATTTATTTAGTTATTTCTTGTTTCACACTCTCTGTATACTGATGTTTCTGATTGTAACCGTCAGGTAAATTGGTGACATCTCATCTTGTGATGGCAATTTCAATTACAAATTAGTTGTAGTTGTTGTATTTGAGTTTGATGTCTTGAAAACTTGTGTTCACACGAAAACTTATATTGCATATGCAAAGTCATGGAAGAACATCTGCAATATATTGAAATTGCAACAAGGTCAAACATGACTTATTTTATAAAAAAGATATCATGTCTTCCGTAGGGTTGTATAAAAGGAAAGAGAAATTATTGATAACCATCAACCAATGAACATAAAATCGTTTCATATACAAGTACATGTTACAAATGCTGTGGTTTAAATGGACAAAAATTACCCTTTTTAGGCCTTTTAAAGTTAATCGCTATGTTTTAAGCTCATGTTTCAAAAACTGATTTGAAAGAATCTGATTTGTTGTTGGTCTCTATCTAACTGTCTGGTGTTACTGTCACATTTCCCTTTCAAGTGTTATGGACAGGATACTGCAAATAAATATGTAGAGGGAAATATTGAAATACTACAGTAAAAGTTCCATATAGATAATGAAAGTGTTATCGTAAAAGCAGATAGCATGTTAGGTGTGAGATAAAGAAGTTGGAGAAATTCAAAAGTGGAAAGAACATCTGTTAATGATCTAGTTGTTACTGTTGCTTGATGGAGGTCAAGCTGGGCAAGCAGTTGTGTGATGAGGCAGACCATTCCAGAACATTACAGGTTGAGGAAAAAAGAGTATTTGAGTCGTTTTGGATATTGAGCTGTTACAAAACATTGAATTTTTGGGTTGTTTTTAATCGTGTTTAACATCATTTGATTTTTCAAAACCTTTTCAGTTATATCTGGCTGTCATTTTCCTGGAATCAATTAACAACAAGTACTTACTTGCTCTGCCAGGGTTCCTGTGGTCAGGGAAAATCGGGGGGGGGGAATGTTCAAGGTCAGGGAAAAGTCGGGGCTTTTTAATTGGTGAGAGAATTGGGCTAAAGTCAGGTGGGATTTTTTTCAAGGTCGGGGGAAACGTCATGGATTTTTATACTCCTCTTCGAAGAAGAGGGGGCACATTAGTTTCGGTCGGTATGTCTGTCGGTAGGTATGTCCGTCGGTCAGTCCGTAACCTTTTCGTTTCCGATCCATAACTAAAGAACACCTTGATCTATCATCCTCAAACTTGTTCCATACATTCATCTTTGGTAGCAGAGGAAATCTTATTATTTTTGGGTCCTTCAGATCAAAGTCATAGGTAAATTGTATTTAAAACACCTCCCATTAATTGGAATGTTCAGTATGACAAAATTGTGGACTTCTATTGTACATGACTATCTATATAAATTTAAGGTCAGTTCATTGCATACATGAGATGAGGTCTTTCATTACCTACTGGTAACAAACAACCTGTTGTTATTGTTACTGTTTTCAATATGGCACTTATCAAACTATACATGCACGAAACCCTTTTTTTACCATTTTTACCACAAAACATTTCCAGCATGTATATTTGTGCAGCATACTTTGGACTTGATTATGCAATTGTACAAAATATATCGCTGACAAAAAATCATGAGGGGGGCATAATGTTTTACAAACATCTCTTGTTTTAATTGGTGAGAGAAATTGGGCAAAAGTCAGGGAAATTTGAAACCAGAGGTTGAGGACCCAGGAATCAATTTGTAAAAGAGCAGAAAGAATAAAAAAGTCTAAGGCATTTTCTACATTTCTGGTTTAACCAATCATTTTTACAAATAGAGAAACTTGAGAAAAGTTTCCATGAGCTCGGAGATGTCCTAATGAGAGAGTATACAAAACATAGATTTCTTTCTCTTCCTCTTGTATAAATGCTAATTCTGCATACATCAAATAAGCTTTTAACTGTTCAGCTCTGTCATATATGTATGTATGAAAATGCTACTGAGGAAAATGTTACACTCAAATGTTTATCATTTTCTTTTACTGCTTGTAAATTGTAACAGAATTGCTAATAGTTCTTGGACATTATATGGACTGATGATTGATCATTTATGAGCTTGATTAATTTGTATTTAAATTTTCCATTCCTTAATCAACCCACGTATTCTGGCTTCACACACTCTTATTTAGTATTTTGTATGATTTGTTGTGTTCCAATCTTCTCTGTAAAGTCATAAGCTAGTTTTCAGTGTAAACGATTACCCATTTTCATCAAAGTTCAGTGTCAGTTGAATTCAAATAGCCATAAGTGGTGGATTGTGTTAAAAGTCAATACATTTATTATAGTAGGCTACAACAGCATCTCTATATAGTACCTAAGAATGTAGCTTATATAGAAGAACTGAAACATTAAGGGAGGTAAAACAAGATGCAAAGAATCTTAATACTTCGGTTGGATTTGGAATCATAGCACCAAATGCAATTTTGGAAAAAAATATTAATTAAAAATAAGCCATTACACTACTACTGTAATACATTTAGTTATCATTATAACATGAGAGGTGGTGAGGGTTGGCTTGTGGGGAGGATGAAGGCCGACATTTATTTATCATGCTCTTAGAAGACAAATTAAGCTTCTGTGAACACCGATAGTTTGGTCTGGGAAAAGTCGGGGCATTCTATTTTCTATGATTTATGGGAACTCTGAGGTGTTAATTTTGTCATAATAGAGGTGTGAAAACAACATATTGTATGCTCTCAGTCACATTATATTATCAAATAATAAAAATAGAGTATGTGAGTAGGATTTAGCTTGTCTATATACCTAACATAACACATGGTTTTAGCAATAATGACACATTTAATTTATCAGTTGATATCATATAGAATTTTTCAACAAGTTACTTCACCATACCAATCTTTTGATTCCTGTTTATATAATAAATAATTCAGTGTTGTTGAATTATTCTAGGACTTCAGATTTGCATCCATAATTTAATGTAATGGGTGGAAATGACTTTACTTGGCTATCAATGAATGGGCATATTTGTTGCATTTGATGACACTATTGTTCCTGAGTTTGAATTTCATGATAATTTTGGAGGGGAGGATGGAGGCCAACATTTATTGATCATGCTCTTAGATGACCAATTAAGCTTCTGTGTACACCAATAGATTGGTCAGAGAAAAGTGGAATTTGGTCAGGGAAAAGTCAGGGCATTGTATTGTCTATGATTTGTGGGAACCCTGACTTCAACAAGCAGCTGACACCTTCCCAAGATGAATCAGCTACTTGTGTCATTTTGCCCTCAACTTAAGTATGGCGAGATTATGTCATAAATGTACTTGGTGAGACTGTTAACCCGTATCTAGGCTCTGTAATGTAATACTAGTACTTGATACATTTTGTATTTCAAATGCTTTATTTTCAGCCTCTCAACCTGCATCATACAGAGTAACAGTTACAATGCAATATGGACTTCTTATTTCCTGCCCTGATGTCTTCACTACTACCACATTAGTATCTTTGGAAAATCAAATCAATGATCAATTTTCGGAATTAAATGATTTGTGGAATAATATCTGTGATTGGAATGGACAAGTTTGTGGTAATCTGGACCTCGGTGGTACAGCATGTGTCAGTAACACTAAAATGTTTAATCTGATATTATCATTATCATTTGCAAGGTGAGTTGAGGAGCAAATCTATGGTGTGAGAAAAACTGAAAAGAAAATTATTTATAGAATTCATATGTTGCTCATAAATTGACAATCCATGTTGTAGAAGTTCTCACTTAAAAATTGAATTTCTGGATCTAGCTCATTATTGTTTTTATTTGGGACATTTTAGCTAGGATTATTTGGATTTATATGAATGAAACTACATGTTTTTGCAGTATACATATATTAACCCTGTCTGTGAATGTGCAGTATAAACATAAAGCCTTGACTTCTGTTACTGTTGTATGCATACATAAACTCCAGACAATGTTAGATTAATGTGATACTAAGTATATGTGAATGTATAATGAAGACAGCGTTGATGTGTGGTTTTTTTCAAACTTATGGATGACATAATACCATGAGTGGCATGGCATTTTACTGAATGTGATAGACTCCCCATATTATATGTAATATTATACTGTACAATATTGATGTAGAAATCATGTGTTATAACATGAAAGTATTATATACTTCAGTATGGAGATATCTGCAGTACCAGGAGGTAGTATGTCAATCACAGAAGCACTTGAAATAATCATGCTTCTTGAACAGAATGTTGATATTAGTGTAAGTGTAAGAATTGAATTACTTAAATTTCGAATACATTGAAATTATTGAAATCTTGTAGCAGCTAATCATGTTTTTATTTATGTTTCAATCAGATGTTAATGGTATAAAGAGTACAGTCATGAGTTTTCCTTTATAATCCTTTTGAATCGGTATATCAAAAGTTTCTTGATAAGGTTATGTATTTAACAACTATTCAGTGGTTGCATGACTGTGTTATTTCTTATGTTCGGTTCTCAATAGTTAGTGTGAAGACCTTAATTATAAAGCAACCAGCTCAATCACACAGCTGTGATAAACTATAACATAATGTCTCAGCTGTTTGATATAGCTCATTCACACAGCTGTGATAAACTATAACTTAGTGTCACAGCTGTTTGATATAGCTCGTTCACACAACTGTGCTAAACTTTAACTTGATATAGCTCATTCACACAGCTGTGATAAACTATAACTTAGTGTCACAGCTGTTTGAGATAGCTCATTCACACAGATGTGGCAAAATATAATACAGTGCCAAAGCTGTTCGATATAGCTCATTCACACAACTGTGGGAAAATATAGCACAGTGCTACAGCTATTTGATATAGCTCATTGACACAGCTGTGGGAAAATATAACTTAGTGTGACATCTGTTTGATATAGCTCATTCAAACAGCTGTGGGAAAATATAACTTAGTGCCACATCTGTTTGATATAGCTCATTGACACAGCTGTGGGAAAATATAACTTAGTGCCACATCTGTTTGATATAGCTCATTGACACAGCTGTGGGAAAATATAACTTAGTGCCACATCTGTTTGATATAGCTCATTGACACAGCTGTGGGAAAATATAACTTAGTGCCACATCTGTTTGTTATAGCTCATTCAAACAGCTGTGGGAAAATATAACTTAGTGCCACATCTGTTTGATATAGCTCATTCAAAAAGCTGTGGGAAAATATAACTTAGTGCCACATCTGTTTGATATAGCTCATTCAAACAGCTGTGGGAAAATATAACTTAGTGCCACATCTGTTTGTTATAGCTCATTCAAACAGCTGTGGGAAAATATAATTTAGTGCGACATCTGTTTGAAATAGCTCATTCAAACAGCTGTGGGAAAATATAATTTAGTGCCAATGCTGTTTGATATATTTGAATATCAAAATTTTCATACATGAAAATCTCTAGTAAAGACATTACTGATGTCCCATAAAGCATATGATGTTTACCAGTGTTGATTGCATTCATGCATATTCATTATCTTTACATTGTATGATTATATTGTGATAAATACTATAGAAGCCTAATGATTATATTTTAGAATTTTGGACAAGCTACACCACTACCTGAATCGTTCAGTATTGCAACCATGGGTACTTGTCCAGCAGGGATGTATTTGAGTGATGATATGTGTGGTAAGTTTTCTTGTTACTGTAATTTGAAAGTCATTTCTTATTAATGAACAGAAGTGTAAGCTCTGAAATAATGTGTTTATTACAAGTTAATAAAACCAATTGGTTAAATTCTCACATATTAAACTATGTTTAGATTGCCCTGGCATGAAGTTGTTATCAGTCTGTCTACATGCTCAGTTTTAACCCAGTCAAGACATTCCAAGACTTATCCTCATGAAACTCGCCCACAGTCTCTACTGCCAGGAGACTTCAGAAATGGAAGAATTTTCAAACAGCTGTTGTTCTTAATAAGTTAAAATGTCAATAGTTTTGATCAATAGTTATTAAAGTTACATAGAATTTAGGTCCTCAATTTTAGGTACTGATTCTCCAATAAAATCACGCTGCATATCAGAAAAATCGATCACTTGCTTACGCTGTTCGCAATTTAGTGGAAAACCGCATGTTTGAAGCATGAACAAATGTTGTCAAAACCTCTATGGTCTGTTGAATTTGTACTGTTAAATTAAAGCACATTTATTCAACTATCAATGAGATAATGATATATATCAAATAACATTCCGCTGAAAATAGAAACACCAAGATAGTGCATGCTTTTACCATTTTCATTATTTCATATTTTGATAAACTGTCATTTAATTATACTGTGTAATGCTTGGTATAAACAATACATGTTTTTCAAGTTATTGCTATGTTTGTTTGTAAACCTGAGAACAATTGTTAACAGCCTGGGAGGTAAAACACAGTTTTCAAGAAATATTGACCAATCAACAAGAGTGTACACATTAATGGTATTCTCAACTATCTTGAATCAACAGTAGTGAGACTTACCATTATTTTCTCTTTCTCGCTATTTTGACTTAAATATGCTTTTGATTTAGTTGTGCCCTTTGTAAGTGGCATTTATTGCTGGATTTCATCATCTTTCAGAGATATAGAATTACATAATATGAAGGACAGTGGTCCTGTTACAGAATTCATTTACAGAAATATTTCTTATTACTTGGGTAACATGAGTCTGTCTTTTTTATATAACAGCCCCATGCAGTGCTGGTTGGTTCTTAAATGGTGAATCAGGCATGTGTAACCCATGTGACTATGGAGAATACCAGTCCGTGGAAGGACAGACCATGTGTGAAAAGTGTGATGATGACTTTACAACATATATTACTGGGGCTACTTCAGACACTGATTGTAAAGGTATGCCATTTGCTAGCACTGTGCAATAACATAGAACATGAAGCTAGATATTTGTCAAAATAACCACTGTTTTTGGTCAACTGTTTATTTAATGTATACATTTGAATTTGGATTTTATATTTCATTTGACATCAGATTATTTCATCTTAACAAATGTGCTGCAAAGCACAAATGTCATAAAACATAAGACTTATAGGAACTTCATTTGTTAGGTATACAAGACCCAATATTTGTTGCATTTGTTAGGTATGCAAGACTGTATATTTATTGCATTTGTTAGGTATGCAAGACTGTATATTTATTGCATTTGTTAGGTATGCAAGACTGTATATTTATTGCATTTGTTAGATATGCAAGACTGTATATTTATTCCATTTGTTAGGTATGCAAGACTGTATATTTATTCCATTTGTTAGGTATGCAAGACTGTATATTTATTGCATATGTTAGGTATGCAAGACTCTATATTTATTGCATTTGTTAGGTATGCAAGACTGTATATTTATTGCATATGTTAGGTATGCAAGACTCTATATTTATTGCATTTGTTAGGTATGCAAGACACGATTCTTATTGCATTTGTTAGGTATGCAAGACTCTATATTTATTGCATTTGTTAGGTATGCAAGACTCTATATTTATTGCATTTGTCAGGTATGCAAGACTCTATATTTATTGCGTTTGTTAGGTATGCAAGACTCTATTGTGCATTTGTAAGAACTAAGATATGCAAGGCCCAATATGTATTGCATTTGTTACATATGCAAGACTTTATATTTATTATTATTGCATTTGTTACATATGCAAGACTTTATATTTATTATTATTGCATTTGTTAGGTATGAAAGATCTAGTATTTATTGCATTTGTTACTTATGCAAGGCTCTTCATTTATTACGTTCGTTAGATAAGCAAGACTCCTTATTATGTATTTGTTAGATATGCAAGACTTTTGTTATTGTATTTGTGTGGTATGCAAGATACTGTATTCAGCAATTGTTAGGTATGCAAGACTTTATATTCAGCATTTTTACGTAATAAGTTGTACCTTCATAGTTGTTTGACTAGTAACGAGAACTGTATTTTCAGTGAAATGTCTGAAAGGTACAAAATATGATAAAGATCTGGATGAGTGTGTTGTTTGTCCCAGACATTACTATCAGGCTAAAGATGGAAAACACTTCTGTTATCCTTGTGATGTTGGTTTTAAGACAGTACTAAATGGTTCTGACAGTGAACAGGACTGTAAAGGTATTAATCTAAATGCATTTATCGAACAGTAATTGTGGACATTGTTACAGCTTATACAGTAAATTCTCAATATAACAACCATGTTTGTTCCCTGGATTTTTGTCAATGTGATGAGTATGTTGTTATATTTAACATACATACCTTAGTATTTTACTAGGAGTGGTGATCTAGGTTCCTAACCATTCTTTAAGTCAGTAAATATTTAATTTACTACTCTTGATTAACTGCAAAACAAATATAATTAAGAATTTTCATAAAGATATTTTAGCCCTTTGTTCTCTAAGCAGACCTTCTATTGTGCATAAGAATGTGTTTTCCATGTAAGAAATTCTATCAAAAAATGGTTTGGTCTGTTTAGATTAAGCAGTGTATACCAACTATCAAATTTATAGTTGATTTCTTGTTTTATTATCAAGTATATTTACTTTAAAGCTGACTGTAGTGCGGGTGAAGAACGAGATCCTGACTCGGGTGATTGTGTTCCTTGTTTACGAGGTTATTGGAGGTCACTTATTTTTGACGACTGCAAGCAATGCCCTGATAGTCGAACCACATCTGAGGGTGCATTGGGAGTGAGCGAGGACTCGTGTTCAATGGGTATTCAAAACATTTTTGTCTGATATAAATGTGCACCATTATTCAAACTACAGTTGTTAAAAATACCCCTATTTCAAACATTTAAAAAGATAGTACTGTTTACTATTCTAGTACCCTAAATTAAATAGCTTATAAATGCAATATGCCAAAAACTTGGTAACAGTGTACCCACTTTGTTCTTGTCAACAAATAACATAAAACACATGACATGTTGTGTATTGCAATAGTTGTTATTGTACAATCTGCATAATTCATTGAAGGGACCAGGAGGAAAATATTTAATGTAATTAGGACAAAAGTTGTTACATGGCAATACCATACAGGATGCAGTATGCTGAATATAAAAAGTATTTAGTGGCAGGAATTGTGGGAATGGGATGAGGATTATCATACAGAAATTGATTTATGATGGCCCTATGCCTTTCACATGGATTTGGGATTGCTTGAATAAGATTTATCAATTAGATTCTAGGGCAGTTCATTTTCAGTTGGTGTACTTGAAATGACTTCATCTTCTTTAGGACATTACACTGACAATATTGGACTGTTTTTACACTATTTTAAACAATGCAACATGATTGGGTACAGTTAAACTTTGAAACCTAGAGCTTTCTTCGGATCGTGCGATTAGTTTGAGCCATCTATGTGTATGTACAAACTGACAGTCCCCAGTACAAGTTTACTAAGCATACTGAAAGCATGATATTTATGTATTGTTTTTGTTGTCATATGCATGGCAATCAATAGTGTTTTCATAATAATAATGATAAGAAAATGAAATGAAAACAAAAACTGATTTAATTAAGCAATTTATTTATTTTATTTACAACTTATATACATCACAGAAGGTAGACGGACATTAGCCCCTAGGACATTTGCCCCAATGCTAAAATTTGCACATGCAGACATTTGCCCCATTCTAATATTGCACATGCGGACATTTGCTCACTTCTGATATTGCATAGGCAGACATTTGCCCCATTCTAATATTGCACATGCGGACATTTGCCCACTTCTGATATTGCATAGGCGGACATTTGCCCCATTCTGATATTGCACATGCGGACATTTGCCCCATTCTGATATTGCACAGACGGACATTTGAAAAAATAAATGAAATGGTAGCTCAGGGACCACAATTCATGTTCATGTGTTCGACCTATCTCCGTTCAAGTAATCTACTGTTAGATAGTATGGAATAAGAATGGATTTTGCCAGGACTTAAGAACCTGTTTGAGGTATTTACTGTGTTCAAGCCAAGACTGTTCAAGATTTCTAAGTTCTACTGTATTTACTAATCATTGTGATTATGTTTACAGATATATGCGCACGTGGTCAGTTGTACAATGTCTTGTCAATGCAATGTGAGGATTGTGATATAGGCTTCTTCCAAGATGAGTTGTATCAGTTAAAATGCAAACCATGTAGTGGTAATAGGACAACACAAACAGAGCGCACAATCAATGAGACAGAATGTCTTTGTAAGTACATTGTAATTCTAAAATCATTGTACGATATTGACATGTTATACTGTTTCAGTGCTTTATAACATTTGTTTAACTGATTTGTTGAACATAATAATACGTATGGCTAATGTTATATATTCAAATAATGAAATAAAGTCATGTTTGAGAAACACGAAAAATTGGTCACTGGCGCTACCGGGAATCGAACAATAAATAAATTTTGACTTAACTTGACTATAATATATGTACAATTTTTCCACTTATTGGTTGTTTGAATTATTTACGTTCGTAACATCATAAAGTTTGTCTTTAGATGATTATAAATTAACTACATCATGAGGATGAATTACCTTGCCCTGCACACAAACACTTAGGATAACACAAAGAAGACTAAACTCAGTTGTGCTCCCTACTTGTGTTGGTGGCATGGCATAGCTCTAGAGGCTATTGTTGAATCTGACATTGATGTTATGAAAGACGGAGGAATATTTTCAGGGTGCTTAAAATAAATTGAATACTGAAATATCACATTAATTGAAGTGTATCACTAAGTGTTATTACAGTGTTTAGATATTGAATTATTGTGTGTCACTTAACTGTTATCACAATGCGTAATTGTCTAATTTATTTTAAACATGAATAGTACTGTGATAAAAATGTTTTAGGTAAAGTCATAAAAATAATTTAAATCACTTATACTATAGAAAATGTTTCTTAAAGACACTTAAGTTCATATGAAATACAAAACCAAAGTTAAGTGATGAGTACATTTTTAATCATCTCTTCAACAGGCTTCCTAGTGAAACCTTTAAAACGCTTGATCCATCAAATTAGATGGTCAAAATGAGCCTTTAATTTGGTGTTTTCTTTTGTACAGAAAACAACCCAAAAAACCTTTATTTTGTTGAATTGCAACATTTACAGAAACCTTTATTTTCATTGAGGTCTGCTAGGAAGCCTCTTTCAATCTAAATAGGTTTTGCTGGTTTTTGTATGTTTTCATTTAAGTTTATATTGTATGTTAGTCTACTGCACAAGTGGATATGAACTTGGAGAAGCTTTGGAGACGTGTGAACCTTGTGAGAGAGGAAGTTTTAAGGACAATACTGATGATAAGTTTGGAGATTGTGAACTGTGTGAGCAAGGATTTACAACAAACAAGATGGCGGCTATATCAGTAGCTAATTGTAGCATACGTAAGTAAACGATGTGTTAATTAATTATGGGCCAATGGTCGTAAATTATAAATAGTTTACTAGAATAGCTCCTTTTGATCAATGATGTCAATATGCCCGTGTCGATGTAAGGTGTTAAGTTCGAAACATAGCAAGTACTACACTTTGCGAAAAGGTAGAAACTCTAAACTGAAAGTCTGCACGGACAACAACATGATTCAAAATGTACAATGTATCAAGTTTATGAATGTTATGTTTTATTTTAAGATAGTTTGTATAATAGATGATCAAAAGTAATGTTGGCATTGTTATTTGGTTATTATTATACTAATGGTGTGATAATTGCATGTTTGATTTCTTTCTGAATAGTTTCCCTTCATATTTTGACATCAAATTTGTAAAATCAAAAAGGCATTTTAATTTTACATGTTTAATACCAAATAGAGTAATGCAATAGAGACTTAAATATTGATGTTAGAATCATTTTATGTACTTATGCTTATACATTTTCATTATTTGGTTCAGTCATTGTGCTCATTTATAATGCTTGCAATAATATAGTATTTCAGATACAATTTCAGTTAACATCTGCATTATTGCTGGGTTTTTTTTAAACTATAGCTATGTGTGGACAAGGTGAGGTCATACTAGAAAATGAATGTGAAAAGTGTGCGATGGATTCGTTTTCTGATGTTATGTCACCGTACCTCTCAACTGAATGCATGCTTTGTGATGAGAATTATGGGACTCAACAAACCGGATCTAACTCTTCGCAGTGTCAACGTAAGAGTTTTTGCTATTTGTTCATCTCGGCCCCCTGCTCAAGGTTTCTTGTCCTTATTACTGTCAGATGCAACATTTACCATTTTCTTTGATATTAATGATATATCCATAGCACAGTGAACTCAAATCTTGGACATATATTATGCTGATGTACCAATTTGCTAAACTAATAATTCTGTAGATGCCTTAAAAAATGATTCCTCAATATTATGAACATGTTTGAAAAGATATTGTAAGTTATTAAGGTTTATTTTTCTATATTCTATTGTGCAATCTCTCAAGAACGACCCTCACTTGAGCAACAACCTCTCTTCAATAACAGTGTAAATATTTCAGTTGTAATTTCTATTTCCTACCAATTTAAAATCTAGAGTACCAACCTCTCAACAACAGCCAACAATGTGCATTTCACAAAGGATGTTGCTCAGGAGAGGTTGCACTGTGTACTAATTTCAATCTGCTAAAATCTTAACTTCATATGATAAACCAGAAAACGGGCCTTTTTACCTGAAGAAATCGGTTACATTATACCTTTGGATACATAATTATCAGTTGTATAAGTTCAGTTACACATAACTTTGGATACATAATTATCAGTTGTATAAGTTCAGTTACACATACCTTTGGATACATAATTATCAGTTGTATAAGTTCAGTTACACATACCTTTGGATACATAATTATCAGTTGTATAAGTTCAGTTACACATACCTTTGGATACATAATTATCAGTTGTATAAGTTCAGTTACACATAACTTTGGATACATAATTATCAGTTGTATAAGTTCAGTTACACATACCTTTGGATACATAATTATCACTTGTATAAGTACTTGTATAAGTTCAGTTACACATACCTTTGGATACATAATTATCAGTTGTATAAGTTCAGTTACACATACATGTACCTTTGGATACATAATTATCAGTTGTATAAGTTCAGTTACACTTACATGTACCTTTGGATACATAATTATATGTTGTATATGTTTAACATAATTATCATCAGGATCAAACAGACTCTTTGAAAACAAAGAATCTGAGGTAAAAAGAGTGACCTAGCTACAGATTTGCTGCCCTTGTTTCTTCATCTTTCGCTCCTTATTGTCATATGTTGTGGCTTTTGTCCCCTTACTGTATATTACTTGCTGCATCTCTCATCTAAGCTAATTTTATTATTTATTTTGTTATTCTGAAATTATGGTGCTTGATCCAATTGTAATTATTGGTTTTATTTCTTATCATTGACAGGTTACTGCAATGCTGGGTCGTATTTATTTGAAGATGATTGTAAATTATGTGCCAGAGGTTCATATAAGGATGTTGCTGGTAGATTCAGTGATTGTGTGCTGTGCACTAGTGGTATGACTACTGAAGAGGAAGGGTCAACAGACGAAAATGATTGTTCTATTCGTGAGTTGCTTTTGGGATAAAATGGATAAATATGTCATTTTTATTCATGTGCATTTAAATCAGTGAAAAGATATAGGTACAATTTAACAAGCTTGGAAATACATTGTATTTCACTTAAAATTAGTACTTTAATATCATAGTACTTTATATAGTTAATTATTTTTTGACAGGATTTCAATAAACAAAGCCATATTATTTTTAATAGCATTCTTCAGAAATTGAAAATTCATTTTAACTGATACTAAATATTTTTCAGATTTGCCAGCCATTTTGTTGGTTGTTGTCAACATGCATTTTCCTTCAAAAACTAATTTACAAATTTCAGTTTATTGTGCATTATAGGGAGAGAAGTTGTTTATGTTTCTAGCTAAAACTTTCATGAAAACAATTGCTGTGCTGCATTGTAAATGTATTCTTACTTATGTTTCAAACTGCAATAAGATCATGATATAATGAGGTAATATGTTGGCTAAGATTTCTCACATGAGGGTCGATTATAATGCCCGACAAGGGCTATAATCACAGAAAGTACTATACAAAGTTGCTACTATGTACAGTAAGACATGTTTGATTGCAATCTAATACAACAAAAGATGTATCCAATAGCTTTTTAGAAACTAGGCAATACATAACTGGCTGGTTAGCACTTATGACTACTACATATTAATAAACTTGGGGACTCTTTAAAATTTAACATTCAGTAGTATTTAGTTGTACTAATACATCCTCACATGTATTCTTTTTTTTCTAGCAAAATGTCTGGCTGGATCTGTCATAGTTGATGGAAGCTGTAGTGAATGTCCAATTGACACGTATTCTGATGTTGTTGAACCAAACTCAGAGATTGAGTGTATACATTGTAATGAAGATATATGTGATGTTTGTATGAGCTATGGTACAGAGAATGTAGGCACAAATAATGCATCACTATGTTTACGTATGTATAATCTGCTCATATTATAATCATATTAACCCTTTACTCCATGGAGACGCGTTTTGGCGCATTGGTTTTATCTATGGATGCCAATGGATATTCATTTGTACGTCCAAATATTCGGCATTCGAATATTCGAGAAAAATATATATATAATAATATAAAAGCTGAATGCAAGTTTAATAATTGATGGTGTATATTTGGGGGCAAGAGAGATATAACACTCTGGTGATGACACTTAGGCCCTAATTGTGTTAGTAATCGCAGACATTTTTAAAACTTGAGGGATCAGTTTGAAACATAAAAATGATCAGCTTATACATGTAGTTTGAAATTCAACAGTTTAGCACCAAACCCTTCATATTCATGTACATTCTATATAGGGCTTTTCTTGAAATGAATCAAACTATTAGTATGTATATGTGCAAGCAGAAATGGTGAAGATAATCAAACACTTGGTGCCGTCCATAACGGATGAAGTTGGAATGTTGAATATTTGAATACTTGTTTGGAAGGTTGACCGAATATTTAAATACCAAAATTGCCATTTGTTGACATCCTTAGTTTTATACCCATTCAGACATGTTTCGATGCATGTGTTTTATTTCCATGCAGATGCTTTCGGCGCATCTGATGTAAAATGTTCAAACAAAAAACACTACAAGAATCATATATTTATCTTAACCCAATGTAAAAATCAATCTTTTAAGATGTTAAATCCTCAAAATTATGTGGTTTATATTAAAAGTTATTTCAAAAACTATCTAACTGTTTCTTAACATGTCAGTAATTTTCTGCTTCATTTTGGATATTTTCATCAAAGTTTAGTTCTACTAAAACATTTCCAAGTAAATTGAATAGTTGAAAAGGCTGCTGTGAGAAACAATCTGGGTTTGATAATCTTAAAAAATGTGTAAAGATCGCCAAAACAAAGGATGTAGAAAGAGGGAAGGGCCTGAATGGTGCATTCTGACATAACACACACCCATGTTCTTAAGTGGGTTTACAAATATTTTTTTGGGGGGGGGGGAACTTCAGTATGCATTGTAAGTATGTATAATTGTAAGGCTATTTCTGTGATAATTTTGATGTCAGCATTTATATGAGTGCATTTGACAATAAATTTAGCATGTTTTAGCTATGTAATTCATTATATTTCAGCAACCTGTCCCGGTGGCAGTTACTACAGTGTTGGTAGCCATTCATGTGAACTTTGTCAAGTTGGAAAATATAAACCTGAGAGTGAAAGATTTAATACAGATTGTGTAGAATGTAATGAAGGGTTTGTTACCGAGGAAGAGGGTGCAACGTCTGATGATCAATGCACATTACGTATGTTTGATGATAATTTTTTAGTTTTTTAGTTTTTATTCATTTTTTGACTTAATTTTTGTAACTATTTAGAATATATGTCACTTATATGTCACTCAGATCTGTCCACAAACTGCCCTGTCATTATGGTAATTGTTGCACAAGTGAAGTGTTTTAAGAATAGGTCAATAATTATGTCATAGATTTATCCTGTCAGTTTTCTTGTAATGAAAGCCTGTTCAAAGGATATATCATTATTGCTGGTGTGGCATTGCCCCTTGTATTGATTAATGTAACAACAGCATTTAGACAACTCAAATCATATACATTTAACAAATTGTTACTGGGTCTTATAAATTTTTGAAGGAAAATGAAAATGGAATATTTTTATCAGTGTTATATATGTTTTCAAAAATATAGAAGAAATGCAGTTACTCTAAGTTAAAGATGTATGCTGTAATGTGTATAGTTGATAGTCCTTGTTTCCCATATATATGCGAGTACATTGTATATCTTGTATTATCAACACACAGAAAAATGAACCAAAGCACCAGCTATAGTGGATGTAATTCTTTTGCGTGTTTCTGTATATTGCTGCCTTTGCTGTCATGTTATACTTGTTTTATTATACCCTAGCAATTCAGCATTTCATATAAATTATCCAAATCTTCATTCCAGATAGTCCCAAATCATAATTATTCACTTCTACTTTGTCTCAAACAGATTTTAATCAATTTTCCGTGCTTTGTTTCCGGTTCAGCTTGTATTATATGCACAAGAATCTGAGTTCCAGTTCATGGAAGGAAAGAAACTGTTACATAATGTTACTTCTATAATAGTAGGTGATATTACCATGTGATCAAACAAAATAACACCCCCTTAGCCAATCAGAATTTTGCATTGTTACTTGAAGTATAATATTATATGATGATAATTGCTTTTTATCAAGAATAGATAGGCTTGCTTGTAATAAGAATAGCACTAGATAAAGTTGATTGATTTAAATCCTACAGGAGATTGTCAGATAGGTTATAAGATAACTGGGGACAACTTAGATGAATGTATGGTATGTCCACGTGGAACTTTCCAGAACGAAACACGCCAGGACTTCTGCTACTCATGTGGTACTAACCTAAACACAGAAGGAGATGGCAAAACATCAAGTGATGACTGTCAAAGTAAGCATTATGTAATAGATTCTGTTTGAATTTTTTTGTAGTCTTGACTGAGGTGAGTTGGTATATTTTCAGCTCATGAAGTGCACAAGGTGAGCTATTGTGATCACCCTGTGTCCGTTGTCATCCGTCGTCAACAATTTAGATTGTTAACACTCTAGAGGTAACATATTTTACCTGATCTGCATGAAACTTGGTAAGAATGTTTGTCTCAATGAAATCTAGGCCAAGTGCGAAACTGGGTCATCTGGGTTCAAAAACTAGATCACTAGGTCCAATTGTAGTAAAATCTTGTCAACACTCCAGAGGTCACATTTTTTACTTGATTTATATGAGACATAGTCAAAATGTTTGCCTTAATAAAATTTAGGTCAAGTTTGAAACTGGGTCATCTGGGGTCAAAAACTAGGTCACTAGGTCCAATTATAGTAAAACATTGTTAACACTCCAGAGGTTACTTTTTTTTACATTACAGTGTATCTACATGAGACTTGGTCAAATGTTTGCCTTAATAAAATCTAGGTCAAGATTGATCTGGGTCATCTGAAATCAAAAACTAGGTCACAGGATCAAATGATTGAAAATCCTTGTGGATTATCGGGAGGCTGCATTTTCTACTGGAACTACATAAAACTTGACCAGAATGTTTGTCTTAATAAAATGCAAGTCCAGTGTGGGTCATGTTGGGTCAAAAAGGAGTTCACATGGTCAAATCATCGAAAATCCTCTTGGACTCTCTTGAAGCCAACATGGCAATGTACTCAAGTTAGCGATATAGGGCCACCATGGCCCTCTTGTTTTTAAAATATTTATCACTCCACTAAATGTTGTTATTATATTACTTGTATGTATGGATAAGACTAAAGAAAGTAAAACAATTTTAGTTGATTCTATAGACTTTTGTCGAGCTAAATGGGCTGAAAGCTACTTTTAAGTGTCTTAATCATAATACATTTCTAACATTGAGAAATATTTATTCAACGTTTTTCAGTTTGTGAAAACTCTAGGATTACTTGATTAATGACAGGGCAAAATGTCATCACAAAGTGTTAAAGTTTCTCTTGGCTTACTGATCTACAACTTGATATGTATAACACCTGTCGATATCATTTCACATGTAACAAGTCATCAAACTCAATGATGATCAGACCTGACCATTAAAATATAATACTCTTGCTTTAAGCTTTTATATATTTTATTTTTGTTGAATATTCAAATGTTCGAATATATAATTGTTGACATGCCTAGTTTGTAGATGCAGTTTTTGGCTCACCTGAGGAAAAGCTCAAAAGCTATTGTGATCACTCACTGTCCATTGTCCATCCGTCCACACTTACCCACTTCCAAGATTGTTTAATTGTGTCATTAATTAAAAAATATGACTGCCAGGGGGCAGGTTGCTTTCAAAAGTTTTGCTAATTTTGTGAGAATCTTTACTTCAATGAAATGTTGCACCTTGTAACACAAGACCATAACACCAGATTTTTCAGGTGCCCAGGTGAGCGACTCGGGGCCATGATGGCCCTCTAGTTTAGCAATAATTTTGTTTACATCAGCTTTATATATTAGATTATGAAACCAGCTTATTGTGTTTTTGTGTTAATTCAATTTTGTTAATAAGTAATTCAAGAATTGTAATTTATGATGAATATTTTATGAATAAAAAAAGTGCATTTCCTATAAACTTGCTACTGCAGAATTGTCATGGTTGTATTTTTATGTCTAACAAATAAGACATGCAAAAAATGTAAGAATAGTTAAAAAGAGATCTTCAGGAGAATAGAAAAGACTGCTTTTAGTCCAATGTGAGCTATACATATTATTTGCATTTCTTTGTAATCACATTGATTCTGTGCATGTTGTTCAAACATATTAACGCTGACTGAGATGTACAGCACCTGTGATGTGTGACAATTTGAAGTTGTTGTATTTGTATGAAACACAATTGTTTTACATACATGTAATTGTCTGTTATTATACTGATGGATGTTGCAATAAAATTGTGTTGATGTTTGCAGTTAGCTGTGCACCAGGTCTTCATGGTACTGAAGTATGTGTGCCATGTGAAGATGGTTATATCAAGAGTGTAGAAGGTTTTGCTGAATGTGCTAAATGCCCGATTGATACAACATCTAATGTTGACCATACAGTCTGTGATGTAGGTATGTATCACTTACTAACATAAAAATGAGACTGATGACTGTACTTGTCTTGTGCTAGAATCTTGTGACCATCAAAGATACTAATACATTACTATTTGCTGAATTGGCCTGTTTTTGAATACTATAGTTCAGTGCAAAGTTGTTAAGTAAAATTTGACATTTAAAGGTTCACAAATTATACTACATTTCAAAATATATTATTGTCGCCTTTCAACAACCTGTATAAGTATATATGTAGTGTGAGGTACTTTTTGTTACATGTAGCATTTTGCCCTAGGAATTGTTCTTTAAATTTGACACCTGAATATTTTTATTACTGCTTACAGTGTACTGTAACTTTGGCAAGGAATATGATCCTGATAATGATGAATGCCTACCGTGTGAACTAGGCTTCTTTAAAAATACACTTGGTAATGATGAGGAGTGTGTGGAGTGTGAGGCAGGTACAACAACGAATGGTACTGGACAAGCTACCTGTACTGAACGTAAGTTCTATTTATTGGTAGGGTAGGGAGGTAGAGCATTGGACTCCTGATTAGAAGTTTGTGAATTGAGTATGGTCTTGGGCAAGATTGTATTGCAAAGTATATTTTCCCATGGGACTCAACAAGCAGTAATTGAGAGTGAATAAATATAATTTGTGAAAACTTGTTTCACATAACCTATTTTGGGTATTCCTTCTATGACAGCCATTTATTACTTGTACTGCTATATTTCAAAATTGTTCAAATTTGATTGAGAAATTCCTACAACGTGAACTTGCTCTTTTTCACTTTTCAGAAATTTATAGACCATTATATTTCACAATTGTCTTATTTACAAGCTTATCTTACAAAGCAGACGATTGACAAGTTAACAATTGTATTTACATTTTAACAAGTTCAATGAATTACATTTTCCTTGTTCACATTTCGTTCACTTATAATTATTGTTCTACTGTAGCTTACTGTGTCCCTGGAAAATACCTGAACAACAACGAGTGTGTGCCATGTTTGAATGGTACCTACAAAGATGCAGCTGGAAATGATGCTTGCACTGACTGTGATGCTGGATTTACTACAGCTGAGATGGGTTCTGAATCATCTACTGATTGTGCAATTGGTTTGTGTTCTAAAAGCATATTGATTTGGTTAGGATAGCTAAGATATAAAATATGTAATGCTTGAATGTCAAATTCATGTCTCTAAAGTATATGAAGTAGTGAAATTTTGCTATATTTTTTGCACAAATTCTTGTGCTTAATTCTAATGATAGAATATATCAATGCCCGTTCATATTGCATTCTATATTTTAGTTCACTTGAGAAAAAGCTTGTGGGGATCTATTGTGATCACTCACCATCCGTCTGTCTGTATATCTATCCATCTATACTTATCTTAAACATCTGCTCCTCCTAAACCACTTGGCCAACTTTGACTAAAGTTTACAAAAATTATCCTTATAAATTATGGTCCCCTTTAAAAATTGTTCGAAGAATTCCATCCTATGCGGAATTCTGGTTGCCATGGCAATGGAGGGTAAAAAATATTCTTGTCAAAAACTACTGGCCCAATTTTAATATAACTTTACACGACTATACCTTGGGTGACCCTCTATCAACACTTCAAATTATTTGGATTCTTCATTATCTGCCATGAGGCAGAACAACTTTTCCTATCTGTATATATAATGGAAACTTCAAAAATATTATTTTCAAAAACTACTTCACACACATGTTCAAGATTGTTCAAGTTATTTGGATTCATCAAAAACATTAATGCCCAGGTCAGAGTCACTTTACCTGTATGTAGATAGTGGAAACTACAATATCTTTTTGTCAAAAACTCCTGGCCAAATTTTGATATAACTCCATTTGATTGTTCATTAAAATTAATCTTCTATCAAGATCATTCATATTGTTTGGATTCCTTGAAAACGATGGTGGTAAGGGGGCAGTGGCCACTTTCCCTGTATGTGTTAAGTGGTAAAAATCTTCATGTAAAAAACTTCAGGCCCAATTTTGATATAATTTTATGTACCGGTAAATGTTCATTTGTTGACCGTCTACCAATGTTGTTCAAATGGTGTGATTCAATAAAAAAAACATGGCTGCGAGGGGGTGGGTCACTTTCCTGATATGTATACATTATAATTACATCAGTATTACAGATATGGGCATAACTTTCTCTTTATCAAATTGCTTATAAAATGGATTTTGGTAATAGTCTGGTAACTAAATAATTTTCTTGCCATATACTTTTTGGTTCAATATCTTGATGAGAAAAAGTGAGTAAAAACAGCAATTTGAACTGCACTGTCATTGGAAAATTCAGTAAAAGAGCTGGAAAAAATTGCAAAATTTAACACTCATAATGGAGATAAAACTAATTTTCCTTTTCAGTGTACAAACCAAAAAGATCTTATCAGATACATGACAAAAAATGAAAAATGTTTTCGCTGACTCTAGGACTTCCATGAAAATCTAATATTTAGGGGCTCATGATAAATAATTATTACAGTAACACTTCAAGGTTTGATATAATACAAACAAGCAATATTTTATATAGGTTTAGTTCTGGTTGTAAGTAATTGAATTAATACAAACTTTCAGTGGTTTGTCCTGCTGGTCAGTACCGTGATCCGAGTCAGACAAGTTTGTGTACAGAATGTGAGGTGAACTTTTACCAGTCTGAAGCTGGAAAGACCAGTTGTGAACCTTGCAATGAAGAAAAAATCACCATGGATAAAGGGCAGACAAGTGTGGATGCCTGTGTTCGTAAGTTTATTTTTAAGTTTAATAATTAGTATTTTGTCGAGGATGCTTTCGTTGATCTTGACATAGTCACCTCAAAGGCAGATTGATGTATGTGCGTGCATCTGTCTGCCATATTTGATTTTGTCCTGATCATTTGGGAGATTTTCAAATTACTAGGTAAATGACACGTTGTGTGTTGCACAAGAACCATGTCCAAAGCATCAAGGTCAAGGTCACACTTTTGATTGTGTCAAGACTATTAATCTGTCATTTTGGGGGGAATTTTAAATGACTGCACAAATGTTCACCATGATGAGACAGTGTCTCCCAGGTCAAGGTTACACTTAGAAGTCAAACGTAAAAAATGTGTATAACAGATATGCACATAACATAACATTATATAACCCTGTTCTCTTCATCTCTAGACAATTACCGGGCTTGATTAAGATATATATAAGTGTTCAAAAAACCTTCTTTAATAATTGAAAACTGGCCTGAGTATTGCATTTAATAAGTAATAAAACCATCATTATCAATCCAATACAAGAAACAGATTTCATTCAATACTAGACAAATGCTTATGATCATGGTAAAAAATATATAGTAACTACCGTAATCTTGGGTTAGTAACCAGTTGCTTTGGTTAAGGTTCCTGCAATGACAAAGTTTATGAAAAGGTCACAATGTAAAGAGCTGGTAAGCATTTTTAACAATATTTTATTATCTTAACCTGAAGCATTCGTTAAGTCTTTGTTAATTATAGAAACTATCGAAGATGCTGTGTAATTGTTAAACGTGTATTAACAAACCATTGCATATAAAATGGAGACAAAAAATTTTTTGTGGGATTTCCAAGTTTCTTGTGTGAAAATAAAAAGTTATTTTGAGTGACCAACAACCTTAATAAAAAAAAACACAAATTTCTTTTGTTTTGATGATCCCATGTTCCTATTGAAACCAAATAATACACATGCACTGCTATGTTGATCAATTACTTAAACCTTCAAGTATCTCCTCGTATAAATACAGAAATAGCTTGTACATGGTGCATTGTAGTGGACTATGTGTGTTTCTTCCTCCATGCAAAGAACTGATTATGACAATAAAGAGATACAACATATAAATTAATTAATAAAAGTAAATGGTACATGTATTTGCTCAAATTTCATCTTAAAAAGTTTAAAAAAAATGCTCAAATATCTATTAAAGTTGTCCATTCATCATTAGGATGCATGATAAAGTGATATTAGCATGGTATCATTTGAAAGCATTTCATCTGTTGAGTTAGAAAATGTTAAAACATACCATCATCATGTTTGAAGTTTGTTTTAATTGCTCTGAATTTAACAAATGATGTCACTTACTGAAAATACAGCATGTCTTCAAAGCAAGAGTTCCTCTTATCGAATGCTCTGGAGTTGTAATTATGTAACAAATACTTGGTTCATTAAATGAAAGTAACAAAAACTTTTAGTTAGTACATATTTAACTTAATGATGGCATAATGATCATCATTGACTTCGCGAATGCTCCTAGTTACTTACCCCTGTCTTGTTGAAATACCTGACACTTTCTACAAAATATGTCTGCTTTTAACTGTAAAATTAATATTGTGAAAAACAGTTTAAAGGTATTTTTCATTTGATAAAGATTTGCATCATTTTTAAATTTTTAACTGGTATATGAGTCTCAGACAATTTGTAACTGTTCTTTCAGCAATATTTTTCTGAGTGCAACTTTTCTTAAGCTTTCTTTTACATGAAAGAAAGCTTTGCAGCTATCAATTCTTATGTAAAATTGTGAATAATTTGATTATTAAGATGTTGTTTGATAACTATCAAATTTTTGTTCAATATCTAATTTGAAGCTGAATGCAAGGCTGGAGAAAGATTCAATGATACTACTAAAACATGTGAACTCTGCAGACCCGGCACCTACAAGCCTACTGTTGGTAATACAGTGGACTGCACTGAGTGTGCTGCTGACAAAACAACTGTTGGTCCAGGCAAAACAGAGGAGGCTGATTGCTCACAAGGTATAAATCATGCAAATGTTTGGTATTGTCTTCCATGTAATGGCCAATTTAACATGAATTAAGATCCCTTGCTGGTAATTATTTATTTATTTTTATAAGTTTGACTTTTTGTATTATCAAGTCATACTTGTTGTTTCAGAGAAAATACATGAACATATGGAATATTTAAAAATTAACTTGACAAATTACTTGAAGGTATGCTTCTTACATAGACATGTAGTACCTTTGTTACTTTATTGTTGAATTTTGAGGTCTGCTTAAGTTACGGAGTGCTGCCTTTACAGACAAGCTATGTCTTTTTCGACCATTAACTTTTATTACGCATAGCCTCTGTTACATTTAAGGTGAGTCTGTCACATACATGTGCTGTTTCACTTACAGTTAAAACATGACATGTATGTTTTTACTTCAACGTAAAGGGGGTATATTGCTTTGCACATGTCTGTCAATCGGTTGGTAGACCAAAGGGTTTCCGATGGATAACTAAAGAACGCTTGGGCCTACCGTCTTCAAACTCAGTAGGGATGTTGTTCATGACCAGTAGAACCCCATGTGGATTTTAGGTCATCAGATGAAAAGTCAAGGTCACCATACAGACTTTAAATTATCAATTTAACTAATTCACTGCTGTCAGGAGGAGGCTTCCATGTTTTCTTGGAAACTATAAATCATCAATTTCTATCATTAATTCACTAGTGGCAATAGTCACTGCAGACCCTCTCCGTTTGGTTTATGAGGCATGTGATTTGAAGTCACCAACAAAAAAAAAATCTGTACATAAATCTCCTTATTGATCATTGACTGTATAAGTAATTATGTTTCCTCAGATATATAGGGAAACATTTTCTTTGGTCTGTCTGTTATTATGAAGCATGACTATTTACAGTGAAAACAAAACCAATATGCAGAAGACAGCTTTCAGAGAGGTCATTATCATGTGGTAATGTCAAATTATCACTTGTGTGGAGGATTCATATACAATAATCTAGTTTTGTATTGTTTAGTCTCAGTCATGAAATGTACTGTGTCTTGAGGTAATACAAGTGATTGAAATTGTCTAGGTGGAAAATGCTATAATCAGTTGTATTGATGGTCCCATGTTTTTAATGCTTGTATGATTTAGGACATTTTTTGTAAAGTGTGCTTGCTTGTGAAAGAAGTGAAAATTAGCAAAACCTAATCCTTAGTTTCACCAATATTCACCATCTAACCTGCTGAAGAGTTTTATATATGTTTTAGATCTGTGTAACCCCGGAACACACTATGTTGTACAAGATAATAAGGTGTCTTGTGATCCTTGTGAACGAGGAACATATACAGATGAGACAAACAAGGCTACATGCACAGAATGTCCAGATGGAAAAACTACACGCTATATAGCCAGCTCATCAGCAGATGATTGTATTGGTATGTTAGAACTAATATCCATATTGTTGTAACCTGGGTTAGGTACAAGTTATTTGGCTTATGCCAGTATGTTTGTACAATAGGTTGTGTCAAACCCCAAATTCTGTCTTCCAGGACAAGTTTCTGTGTACCTGCCCTTGAAAAACATAGACTGACATACTATTATATCATAAATTATAATTGGTTAGATCACAACTAAGTATTTTTGGAGCAAAATTAGCACGGATGTTTCGTATCTTATGAATGTTCTTATAAATGTACAAATATTGATACAATGGGGCCCATAAAACTTAAATTTTGGTTGTATACAGTTGACTCTCGTTAAGACGAATTTTTCAGGACCATAAAAATAGTTTGTCTTAACGAAAATTCGACTTAAACGTCGGGAGGCTTTTGAACTCCCAAATTACGTTATCGAAGACAAAAACATGTACATGATAACTAACACAGCCGCCTCTATGTAGTCTATAATCATGAAGGAATACTTATTAGTTCGCCAATATCTTTATATTTTCGGGTGTTAATGTAATTAAAAAGTCGAGTCATGTCGACGAAGTCTGGACAGTAATGTTTGTTTACCAAATAATGACAAAAAACATCGACGCGTGTTGAAACTGCTAACACACCATCTGTATAGAATAAGCATGATTTGATTGGCAAAGTTGACAGGTGATAGACTCCTTCTACCGATAGATCCAGTTGTACACACAGGTACATGTATCGAAATTTACGATGCTGCTTGAGGGGCGATCGAAGTAATATGAAGGGATAAATCGATCGAATTTTATCATCATCTTTCAGAAAATATGCATTTTTAAGCAGGTAATTGTCGAATTCGCCATTTTTTATCGCCACTTTGATCGCAAATTCGCCAATGGCTCCGATCTGAGACATAAAAACAATTGTTGAAGAAGAAATGTTCTAATTAATAGGTTTGGTCGTAGTTTTGAACAATTTTACATGTTTACATCAATAGTCTAACACTTTGCAAACATGTACACATCCTTTCATTGTGTAAATAATCGATAATTAAATGTGCGTAAATCATCTCGGTGACGTGTGAAAACATTCGTCGCCAGCAGGATACGATCTGACTTCGTGTTAAACAATAGATTTAAGGTGCAAACTTGTTAAGCGGGACTTAGAAAAACTTCGAGACAAAAATTCGTCTTAACCGACAGAAATTCATATAGACAAAGAAGGATAAAATCGGGACTTAGAAAAACTTCGAGACAAAAATTCGTCTTAACCGACAGAAATTCATATAGACAAAGAAGGATAAAATCGGGACTTTTGAAAAACTTTGAGGTAACGGAAAATTCGTCTTGTGCAAGTTCGTCCTAACGAGAGTCGACTGTAGTTGTCATTGTCAAAATGGCAATGAATTAGTATTTACTTACACTGCTCCTTTGCAGTTTCTTGGCTTAAAAAGGATTTATTTTATTATTTATTGTTTCATGAAGAGTTAATATCAATTTCCAATGGTTTTGGGTCACAAGACTATTGATTACTTATTTGTATAGGATGTTGTCCATGTTTCTGCTGTTGTCTTTGTTCAAAATATTTTCTCAATTTTCAGTTTGTTTGTTGTCATGTAATTTATATCTTATTTCAATGGTGACTTTACAGATGACTGCCTTATTGGATCTGGCTACAGCACAGTCAGTGGTGAATGTATAAAATGTCCAACTCGTCAGTTTAACGACAAAAAGGGCACAAATCCTACTGTCTGTAAGAGATGTCCAAAGGGTACATCTAACACAGTGTCAGGATCAAGCAGTTGTGACTTTGTTGATGGTAAGAACCATAGTCAAAAAGGATGCAATGGTTGCAAATGCATACAAAACATTACTATTCAGCCTTTTTAGGTGTCAAAAGTCTGTTTTTATAAAAAAAAACTCATTAACCTTTTATCAAGTTGCGTTTTTGTGATGTTTTATTTGCAATTTCTTTTGTTGTGAGAAGAAGATATTATTGGCAATATTCAAATCATGATATCTTGACTGTTTTAAAGAAAATCATTATCATGCAAATCTAACTATTTTATACACTTCACATTCGTCTTAATATCCATTTAGCTTCCTATGCATAATGCTGCATTTTTCAAAGAAAATTGTTTAATTTATTTGTTTACCAATTTGCTACTGTCTCTGTCTGATTATTATGCAGCTGTTTTCTTTGTATCATGTTATACCAATGTCTTTTCATTTTATGTTTCAGGCACTCCGGTTGTGGACAATGCTGTAGATGTATTCATATCTCTAGAATTTGACATTCAGATAGACAACTGTGATGCTGGCAGTGCGATTGACATTAATATAGCATCAATTGATAATATGATACAGCAGCTGTTTATTGACATGATGTCTGTACGATTTAATGGTCCTCTTAAATTTTGTACAAGTGAATGTGAAAACATGGTTTCAACATTAAATGGATGTGATCTAAATGAACAAACGTCTCATTCAATTACACTAGACGTGCTCTTTAAACAAATCAGGTAAATACACTTTTATATTTATGTCTGTATGTGTAATGTTTAACATTTTTGTGGGAATATAGGACTATGGTAATCATAAAATAATAATATGAGAAGGGACAGCTATGATGTCAACTACATCTTCCTATAAGACACCAGCATTGATTAACCTTACCTTGAAGATTTCTTGTAAGTGATTCAAATAAGTATAAACACTTTCATCACAGTTGAGCAGGGATGCATTAGTATACAGTAAAACCTCACTTAGGGACCACCTCAATAATAAGAACACCTCAATAATAAGACCACCTCAAAATTAAGATTTTTTTTATTTGTTCTAGTCACACCTATCTAGTCAGTGTGAATCAGAATGTTTATGGTTTTTGTAAATGATGATGAGGCATGTCAGTGCTTTTACGTTTCTTTCTTTTTGAGTGTGAAATAATCAACACCATATTTTTTGTTTTTGATTAAGAAAATAAAGTTTCGTTATAATCAAACATCATTCTTCTAATCATTATAATTAATCATTTATATATATTTTTGTCTGTGCTGGCTATAACTTCATTATGTATGGAGGGATTTCAAAATAACTTGGCACATGTGATCATCGTAACAAGACGATGTGTTGCGCGCAACTTTCAGCCTCCTAAGTTCAAGGTCACTGTTACTAAAACTAGAATTTGCTTGTCCAGGCTATTATTCATTGTGGTTTGAGGGATTTCAAAATTACTTGGTATATGTGATCACCATAGTTCGATTTTGTTTTCAATCCACAAATGTTTGGACGCATTTTGGCACTTTTTTTACTTGAAAGCCCATAACGTGCATCCGTGTTGTATGGATACATGTAGTTAATATATTACAATATATCGCAATATCAACTCTGAGCTAGCTAACTGTTCCAACCAGTTGTCTTTAAAATTTATGCCTTATAAATTTTCACAAGTGAAATTCACTCTATTTTCCGATGATATATAATACAATATGGTCCAGAATTAGGTGACCGTTGAGCATATTGAACTGTGTAACATTACAAACAGGGCAATTTTAATGGAATTTTAGTGCGGATAAAGTTATATACAGGTGACTGTTACAGCAGGTTTTACTGTATCTTCTATTTGTTTGATCATTGCTTGAAGAACTTTTTAGTGATCTCTCATTTATTGTTTCTATTTCAGTGATTTCGTGACTGACACATCAGATGCAAACTTGGAAATTTCAACGTTAGATGTGATAACTGAAATTGTGATTCTTAATATCGGTGCACTGTCTGATCCTGTAAGGAACATTTATTTTCCATTTTGTAAATGCTTAGTATGTTGATATAAAGGCCCAATTAGGGTTATTTTCCCGCATCTAAACAGCAATTATTTTTACATTACACATTTTAACAATAATTGGTCAATTTATATCAGAAAATTTCTAGTCTTTGAAATACATCATGATTGTGTTGATTACAAAAAAAAATGAACCTGATACTAAAAATAAATAGAAAAATGTCACCTAATGTAATAGAGCTCATGTATTTCCATGAATTATAATTGTGGCCGAAATGTGGGTGTTATAACATTGTATGCCAACATTTAGGTTTATAGTAAGGACTGAACTGCTATTATTTCTGTACTTAGGATTGTTTGGTTATTGCTCTAAGACAATCACCCATTTTATATTTTGTTTTGTACTTCTGTGGTTATTTGATCTCACATGATTTTTTCAAAGGTTATTATAAGAAGTAATTAAGAGAAATGTAATCATGACCTGGCTCTCTGAGTACAATCTGTGAACAGTGTTATTGTTTTTCAGGGGAAAGGAATAACTTTTGTGAAATTTTTGGAGGCCAAGTATTTTGATGTGTGTGAACCTGGTGAGAAACGTGTCAATGACACATGTGGTATGTAATTTTGTCATTCCCCACTGCTTGGATTTTGAGACAATTTAAGCCATCTTAGATGCTTTTATTAAAAGCCAGGAGCTTCAGCGGCCCCCTGGACACCTTGCCGAAATTTTCAGCTAATTTTGAAATTTTACATTCTCATGCCTGATTTGAGAAAGATTCAAATATCAGTGTTGAATATGTATGGTCAGAATTAACCAACAATTCACTTACGTCAGTGACTTTGAAAGATCAATGGGGTTGGATAGACTGTGTTAGCTGACTGCTATTTGTCTTTCTCTATCCTTCCTGCATCCTTCTCTAGATTTAATTTCTACTGAACTAGCATTAATGTTTGAGTGTAAAGTACTTGCTGTTCAGTCTGATGGAACTGTCAGATATCTCATTTTTTAAGTACATACTGTTGCAGTGAATGCTGATATTCACTATTGATATGCTGTATACAGATAACCCACTTGCCTGAAGCCTGGGACAAGTAAAATTACAGTCGGACAGCAAAAACTCCCATGCAAGTGACTGCGGAAACAAATAACCTGTCAACACCTTTTTGTGAAAACCTATAGAAACCTGTAATTCACTGTCCAAACCCTTAGATATTTTGGCAGCATCTTTTGGGAGCAATGAATATTAAATTGATATATATCTCTTTCCACTTGTAAAGACTCAGCCTAGTGATGCTACTTGCATATGTCATATTGAGTATTTCTTAAGATGCAGCAGGATCCTGCAGCTTGGCCGCATTAGATGGTGGTAATAATTCGAAAAAGACTCAGTTTTTGCTAAATGCAACTTTTATAAAATCCTTTATTTCTTTGAGGCCTGTTAAGAGACCTGTTCATAGTTTATTTTAACTAGTTATGAAATATACAACAAAAAAACAAGATATCGCAGTTATGGCAATTTCCATTTCCATAGTGTTCGTTGCGATTAATGAACTAATAAAACTCAGTGAAAATTGGTGAATGTTACACATTACAAACTCAAAACAATCAGAAAGCATTTATTTATAGATTATATAATGATTTGTGTTGTTTATATCTAGTTGCATGTGAAGCTGGATATTACGGAGAAGATAGTATAACATGTGCACGGTGTCCACTTGATACATATCAGAATCTTGAGCGACAAATATCATGTGAAACATGCCCAGATAACACTTATACAGAACTTGATGCCTCTACAAGTCCGGAGGACTGCATTGGTAATGTTACAGTTTATATTTGTAAATGTTATTGTGTTATAGGAATTGAGGTTGAAAGTTCTATTTTTACTTTACAAAATGTATTTAGCTTGAAAATCTTATTGTCATTTTTGATGAAATATGATAACTTATTGCTATTGCTGAATTATTTCGTTTGATAGGTCATATCTTAAAACCTTGTTTGCCATTATTTTAAATTGATGACTTTATGTCATTGGAACGGAGCAAATTCAAAATGGTCATGGCAGTCATTTTGTTTGCAATAAGGTAAAAATATGTTTAAAAAAATAGAAATAATATCAATAAGTTTAAATGCATGATATCTGTGTAGTAAACTTAATTTATTTTTTAGAAATATGTGAGGCTGGTACTTATTTTGAATCTGGAACCTGTGTGGCGTGTCCTGTTGGAGAGTACAAGACAGAATCAGGCAATGAGGAAGATTGCGTATCATGCCCATCTGGTAAAACCACAATGACAACTGGTGCTACATCTCAAGATGACTGCTCAGAAAGTAAGCATAGAAAATTTTATGCTCATAAATAATATTTAATAACAAGATTCAGTTTGTTAGTTTATGAATATTTCTGGCTTAAATTTAATCTAATTCTGCTGATCTCTATTAGCATTATAAAAGCACAGATAGCTTATTTGCTCTATTTGGTCACAGCTTTCATCTTGTTCATTAAGCAAAAGGGAAGCATAGTGGTCTAGGCTTAGAGTGTCTGACTCAAGATCCGTAGGTTAAGGGTTGAGTCCAGCCTTGAATGAATTTAAACCATGAACTTCACCATCCCTGAATTGTGCACAAGTACTGGTTTAGTTACCCAGTAAGTGTTCATTGACCTTGATTAATCATAGATCAATACAAAATGGAAATTTAACTAATATAAAATCTAAACTCAGTATGTTCATAAATGAAGATTTGGCTGTCAAGGTACGCACATTTGGATCAATATTCCACCAAGTTAGAAATAAAAACAATTTAAATTTGTTTAAAAAGTACTATTACAAACAATAATTAACTTAAATATATGACAACTCCACACTTAATTGATATCACTATGTTGTTTGTATTATGATATAATATAATCACTAACATAATATATTGCTTAATGTGTGACTGTTTACTATACGGACATGGTATGATTTTGTTACTCAATTGGTGGTGGTGATTGTAGTAGTGGTAGTAAATAGCTTGTTTTATAATGGATGTGAAATAAATAAGTTAACACATAAGGAAAAGGAAGGCTAATGTATGATTTGGCAAAATTGATCGCTGGGTAATATATTTATGAAATAAGGTCAGGATCGGGTTAATTTGTCTGTACTGTAAATAGAAAGTTCTGCTAGTTTTGCTAGTTAATAGTTCAGGCTGCATAATGTGACTTGTAACAGTGGTCACAGGAAATTGTGCTGATGTTTTTATACTGACGTATACACATTTCAAATGGTAAAATGATATTTGATAATGCTTTAATGTTTTTTGCTTCAGGTGTTTGTGAAGTTGGACAATATTTTGAACGAGATAACAATGATGTTGTTCAGTGCACGGATTGTCCTGTAGGTACCTTCAGTGATGTGATAATGGTAGAACAATGTAAGGCTTGTGACGAAGGAACAACTACAGTGTTGACTAAGAGTAGAAAGAAAAATCAGTGTGTTGGTAAGGATACATTTTCTACTTTCTTCACTTCAAGGCCCTTGTTCATAAAGCCCCTAAGGAGAAAATGTCCCTTAGTTTTATAAATTTTCCTTAAATATTAGACAAATTCTTAAAGTGTTATTTTAAGGAGATTTTATAAAGATAAGGAATTTCCTTACTTACAATCTTAGGAGCTTTATGAATACGGGCCCAGGGGTTTTATTCGCGAAAACCAATCATTTTGAATGTTTCCTTCAATCTCGGGTCTACTAGAGTTTTCATTCAGTTGAAATTTCATTCAAATGTGTATTCACAAAGCACTCCAAGCTCACCACAGACATACATCAAGTATTAGAGTAAAACATCAATATTTGTGTGGCAATTTCGTTCATTTTTTTGCGGGAATCATTGATTTTGAGGGAAATTTAAAAACAATTTAGTGAATTTCAAATTTGTGTGTCAATATCAACTTGAGACATTGTGAATTAGACCTTGGCATTTGTGCTGGTCTGTATTGCGGTTTATATGCCAGTTATACATATTTTGCTTTTCTGTCTTATTGATTTCAGATAAATTCTATAAATGTATCGATCAGTACACTATCATCCATATTTTGATTTAAAATCATTGGTACAAACTCTTATTGATTTTTGTGATCTAAGTTTTTTGTGTGTTTTATATTAAATATGGAAAAAATTGCAAATAGATTCGTAAGTGATTAGCTCAATAAAATATCCATTAATTATTTCAAGACATTACTTAAATTTCTCCAAATTGATGCAAGTGACGACTGATATACAACAACACTTTATTATGGTTCTAAATGTTCTTTATATATCAAGAAGCAACAAACATTGTTGCTAATATGAGATTACATAAAAACTAGGTATGGCAATATTAGACCACAGTGGATTAAGTAAATCTTCCTCTGATCATCAATTTGATAAATTGTCATGAGGAAGTTAAGGACTGAACGGAAAAATCCAAGCCCCAGGGACCAGGTGGTGTCTGTTATTGGGTGCGAGAGCCAAGTTGATTTACATTTGTCCAAAAATTAAAAGAATAAGAAGACATTATGTTTGATATAGTAAGTCTCCGCTCTACTTCCAGATTGTTATCTTATGAAAATATTTCTCCGCTCTATATAATATATGTCTCCGCTCTCTATGATTTAAGTCTCCGCTCTACTTGCGATTGCTATAAATAAGACTCCGCTTTACATCCTATATATATAAGTTTCCGCTCTACATCCTATAAGTCTCTGCTCTACATCCTATAAGTCTCCGCTTTACTTTTCCATAGATATATGACATGCAAGTCTCTTATGTATTGGAGTCGGGTCTACCTGTTCCGAGCGGACCCAACAGTTGAAAAAACTATATTATATTTTTGAAGTAAAAGAGGCTGCCCTCTATACCGAATTGGTCCTCGGCAAAGAATCCATTGTGCCATATTCAACAGAGAAAAGCAGCCACACAGAATAAAGAATAATTATGTATATCAGTAGTACAATACTTTGTTGTTTTGAATTAAATTGGAAAAGACACCATCCGATCCCCATGAGCCTAGAATTTTCCGCTCACAGTCAGCACTGTGGCACCTAAAATGGCATTTAACAAAATTAAGCATTGTTCATATTCACACACAGGTCAACTTTAAAATGTCATTTAACAAAATTAAGCATTCTTCATATTCACACACAGGTCAACTTTAAAATGTCATTTAACAAAATTAAGCATTGTTCATATTCACACACAGGTCAACTTTAAAATGTCATTTAACAAAATTAAGCATTGTTCATATTCACACACAGGTCAACTTTAAAATGTCATTTAACAAAATTAAGCATTGTTCATATTCACACAGTGACCAACTTAACAGCCCTGGCATAAAACTGCTTGTCTTCTAACTACTGCCCTGCTTCACTGTATGGGAACTTGGAGATGATATGTCCTCCATCAAATTTGCTCTTTGCATGACTTATCACATAGCCTCCATCTTGCACATCTAAGATTCTGTCACTGCAAAATAAAAGCTAGGCGGCAGTTTCTGATATTTGTCAGACTGATATTACATAAAGTACAATTTATATTATCAAGTAAATTAATTATGTACATCGGGTGTGGTGGGCGGGTTAAAATCCGTTCTAAACAAATATTCTGATCAGATGACAGGAAATGCAAGGGCAGTAACCTTCCATGTACTTCCTGCCATGTGCTCTTAAGGGAAGCAACTGCTGAAGGTGGTGACATAGTAATGTATGGGTTGCTTCCCATGTCAGACAATAATTGCTGAAATAAACCAGCTTATTGAAGAAATGCAATAAGCCGCATTATTTCAAGACATTACTTAAAATTCTCCAAATTGATGCAAGTGACGACTGATATACAACAACACTTTATTATGGTTCTAAATGTTCTTTATATATCAAGAAGCAACAAACATTGTTGCTAATATGAGATTACATAAAAACTAGGTATGGCAATATTAGACCACAGTGGATTAAGTAAATCTTCCTCTGATCATCAATTTGATAAATTGTCATGAGGAAGTTAAGGACTGAACGGAAAAATCCAAGCCCCAGGGACCAGGTGGTGTCTGTTATTGGGTGCGAGAGCCAAGTTGATTTACATTTGTCCAAAAATTAAAAGAATAAGAAGACATTATGTTTGATATAGTAAGTCTCCGCTCTACTTCCAGATTGTTATCTTATGAAAATATTTCTCCGCTCTATATAATATATGTCTCCGCTCTATAAAATATATGTCTCCGCTCTATATAATATTAATATATGTCTCCGCTCTCTATGATTTTAGTCTCCGCTCTACTTGCGATTGCTATAAATAAGACTCCGCTTTACATCCTATATATATAAGTTTCCGCTCTACATCCTATAAGTCTCTGCTCTACATCCTATAAGTCTCCGCTTTACTTTTCCATAGATATATGACATGCAAGTCTCTTATGTATTGGAGTCAGGTCTACCTGTTCCGAGCGGACCCAACAGTTGAAAAAACTATATTATATTTTTGAAGTAAAAGAGGCTGCCCTCTATACCGAATTGGTCCTCGGCAAAGAATCCATTGTGCCATATTCAACAGAGAAAAGCAGCCACACAGAATAAAGAATAATTATGTATATCAGTAGTACAATACTTTGTTGTTTTGAATTAAATTGGAAAAGACACCATCCGATCCCCATGAGCCTAGAATTTTCCGCCACAGCAAATGAAGTGTGTTTCATTTGTCCCCCAAAATTATAGGCCAAAAGTTATTCATTTAAAATTCTAGATAATGTATGTTAGGTGTAGATGAAAACTGTTCAATTGACTCAACTATAGCATTTATGTAAAATCCGTTCTAAACAAATATTCTGATCAGACGACAGGAAATGCAAGGGCAGTAACCTTCCATGTACTTCCTGCCATGTGCTCTTAAGGGAAGCAACTGCTGAAGGTGGTGACATAGTAATGTATGGGTTGCTTCCCATGTCAGACAATAATTGCTGAAATAAACCAGCTTATTGAAGAAATGCAATAAGCCGCAATATAATCAGTAAACTCCTTGTTTCTTATTTAAACATGACCAGTATATATGCTTGTCTGTTTTGAAAAAAATGAAGATCTATTGTTGCTTGGTTATTGTCAGCATCTGTGCCCACAAATTGTGAACATTGTATTTTGTGATGATAAGATAATTTGCTGTTTAGTGTCAGTATCTTATGATGCTCTTTTTCACTGTTAATTGCTTTTTCAGTCGTTTACATGGTTATAATGGAGCAATATATGGTTTACTATCAGCTGTTATCAAATCCATGATTGGATGTGAAGTGTTAACATTTATTTATCATGCATATATTACTAATTACATTTTTGTAGTATTCTGCGAATTGGGTGAAGGTATAATTTTCCCTGCCAAGATCTGTGAACAGTGCAAGGTTGGTTACTATAATGATAAACAAGGTGGCAATCCTAACATGTGTAAGAGATGTGCAGATGGGTTTTACACTCAACAGTCCGGCCAATCAACTTGCTCACAAGTTCCATCAGGTAAGTGTCAACATTTCAAAGCTCTTTACAGTTATTATCTTAGTTCAGAATTTTAAAAATTGCTGAAATATCAAATGTATTAAAAAACTGAATAAATATCAAGTAACTACCTGTAAAACATTTCTGCAAGTGATAAAGAAAATTCGGAAATTATTTTTTAACCAGGATCTAGAAGTATGTCATTTGGCAGGCGGGCGTGCGGTTGTCAAACTGGGGGTTTCCGGTGAATAACTTGAGTTCTGTTGATCATATTGTAACCAAACTTGGTGTATAGTAAGAACATGTGGACAGCTCGTTTGGGATTGCTTTTGGATTAGGTCTGCCATAGGTCAAGGTCACCATTACTAAAAATAGAAATTTGGTTTCCGGCAAATAACTTGAGTTCCGTTAATCATATTTTAACCAAACTTGGTGTATAGTAAGAACATGTGGACAGCTCGCTTGGGATTGCTTTTAGGTTTGATCCGCCAGAGGTCAAGGTCACTGTTACCAAAATAGAAATTTGGTTTCCGGCGAATAACTTTAGTTTCGTTGATCATATTGACATCAATGTGTCCTGTACCACAATGTGCCCTGCACCACTCTGGGTCCTGTATCACAATATGTCCTGTACCCCTATGTGTCCCGTACCTCAATGTGCACTGTACCACTTTGTGTCCCTTACCACTATGTGTCCCGTACCACTATGTGTCCTGTACCAATATGTGCCCTGTACCACTATGTGATCTGTACCACTACATGCCCTGTACCACTATGTGTCCCGTACCACTATGTGTCCCGTACCACTATGTGTCCTGTACCACTATGTGTCCTGTACCTCAAAGTACCCTGTGCCCTGTACCACTATGTGATCTGTACCACTATGTGCCCTGTACCACTATGTGTCCTGTACTGCCCTGTGTCCTTTACAGCAATGTGCCCTGTACCAATCTGTATCCTGTACCACTCTGTATCCTCCACCACACTGTATCCTCTACCACTCTGTGTTCTGTACCACTCTGTGTTCTGGGCCATTATGTGTCATGTACCACGCTGTGCCCTGTACCACACTGTGTCCTGTACCACTCTGTATCCTCTACCACACTGTATCCTCTACCGCTCTGTATTCTGTACCACTCTGTGTCCTGTACCACTTTGCACCTTGTACCACTCTAACCTGTACCACTCTTTCCTGTACCACTCTGTGTCATGTAACGCTCTGTGTCCTGTACCAATATGTATTCTTTACCACCCTGTGTCCTTTACCAATTTGTGTTCTTTACCACCCTGTGTCCTGTACCAACCTGTGTTATTTACCACTCTGTGCCTGGTACCAATCTGTGTCCTGTACCACTCTGCATCCTGTACCCCTCTGTGCCCTGTATCACTTTGCGCCCTGTCTGTACCACTTGGCATCCTGTACCCCATCTAGGCTCTGTACCACTAGGCATCCTGTTCCACTCTGTGCTCTGTACCACTTGGCATCCTGTACCACTCTGTGTCATGTACCACTCTGTGCTCTGTACCACTCTGCACTCTGTACCCCTCTGCACCCTGTACCCCTCTGTGCTCTGTACCACTATGTGCCCTGTACCACTCTGTGCTCTGTACCACTTGGTATCCTGTACCCCTCTGTGCTCTGTACCCATCTGTGCCCTGTACCCCTCTGCACCCTGTACCCCTCTGTACTATGTACCACTCTGCGCCCTCTACCCCTCTGCGCCCTGTACCACTCTGTGCTCTGTACCACTTGGCATCCTGTACCACTTTGTGCTCGGTACCACTTGGCATCCTGTTCCACTTTGTGCTCTGTACCACTTGGCATCCTGTACCACTCTGTGCTCTGTACCACTTGGCATCCTGTACCCCTCTGTTCTCTGTACCACTTGGCATCCTGTACCCCTCTGTGCCCTGTACCACTCTGTGTCATGTACCACTCTGTGCTTTGTACCACTCTGCACTCTGTACCCCTCTGCACCCTGTACCCCTCTGTGCTCAGTACCACTCTGTGCCCTGTACCCCTCTGTGCTCTGTACCACTCTGCACCCTGTTCCACTCTGTGCTCTGTACCACTTGGCATCCTGTACCACTCTGCGCCCTGTACCACTTGGCATCCTGTACCCCTTTGTGCTCTGTACCACTCTGCACCCTGTACCACTTGGCATCCTGTACCACTTAGCATCATGTACCACTTGGCATCCTGTACCCCTCTGTGCTCTGTACCACTTGGCATCATGTACCCCTCTGTTATCTGTACCACTTGGCATCCTGTACCCCTCTGTGCTCTGTACCACTTGGCATCATGTACCACTTGGCATCCTGCACCCCTGTGCTCTTTACCACTTGGCATCCTGTACCCCTCTGTGCCCTGTACTCCTCTGTGTCCTGTACCACTCTGTGTCCTGGACCACTCTGTGTCCTGGACCACTCTGTGTCCTGGACCACTCTGTGTCCTGGACCACTCTGTGTTTTGTTGCAATCTGTGTTCTGTACCACAGTGTACCCTGTACCACTCTGTGTCTTGTACCACACTGTGTCCTGGACCACTCTGTGTCCTGGACCACTTTGTGTCCTGTACCACTCTGTGCCCTGTACCACTCTGTGTCCTGGACCACTCTGTGTCCTGGACCACTCTGTGCCCTGTACCACTCTGTGTCCTGGACCACTCTGTGCCCTGTACCACTCTGTGTCCTGGACCACTCTGTGCCCTGTACCACTCTGTGTCCTGGACCACTCTGTGCCCTGTACCACTCTGTGTCCTGGACCACTCTGTGCCCTGGACCACTCTGTGCCCTGTACCACTCTGTGTCCTGGACCACTCTGTGTTTTGTTGCAATCTGTGTTCTGTACCACACTGTGTCCTGAATCATTCTGTATTTCTTTATGTTTTTATATTTATTTATCTCTATCCGAATTTTCTTTTGAACCAAGGTTAAACCTTTTTCATGCAAGAACAACATTGCCTTAGAAATATGCAAAATAAATTCACATATTTGGTTTCATACATATATGGGTTCCAAACATACATTTATTTATTTTATACAAATATTTGTTCTTGTTACATTTGCAGGGACAGCTGCGCCTATCAAGTATATATCAATAGTGATCAAAGTGACATATCGGGTTGCTATTGACAGTTGTTCAGATGATACAACCTTGAGTATTATAAGGTCATCTGTATCCATCAGGATTAGAACATTACTGACAAACAGAAGTGTTAACAAATTCAGTGGAGGCAGATCCTTTTGTGAAAATGAATGTATAAATGTGTTCATAAGTTTCTCGATAGACACAAATTTCTCCAAATGTAAAGCTAGAAGTTCAAATCGCAGGAAGAGAGCATTGACACATGAAGTTGTCCTTGATGTTAAATTAGATAATGTACCGTAAGTGTAGATTGAAAATTCGTTTTTATTGCTTAACCAAGCAAATGATATGAACAATTTGAAATAACAAATAGCGAATGCTGTTTTTTTGCACTGGTCATTCAATGAATGGTAAAGGGGTCTGCGTATGTGCAAAACAATTGGTTTCCCATCAATATCTTTTGAAAGATGAATGGATTCAATTTGTATTAGTAGTCCAATCAGTCTAGATCCGAACCTAGACAAAATTGCAAAAGAATTTCTTTTTGCATTTTCGTAAAGAGTATAGTCCCAGATATTTATAGAAAAAAATCCCCATTGATAGACCTTGCCGTTATTTTTATTTTCAATAAAACATTATCCAAAAAAATGCGATGTTCATTCTTAGTATAACGTTGCAAACGGCGGCCCATACTTTGTATTTGTGACGTCATAATGTTATGTTTCAATGGCGGAATTTTGCGAAAACATTCTTGCTTGAATTTATTTTCCGAAATATGACAAGCTTTTGCGTTCACATGCTGTATGAGGTTTGATCGGAAGGTAAGTAATCGATTTCAATATAAATCTGATCAATTTAGTGTGATATAAGTATCATTTAGTCAACTTAGAAGTAATTTGACAAGCGTGATGACAGATATTTTGTTTCTGTTAAAATCATGGTTTAGAGGCAAGAACCGCACCGAAGAGGGTAAAATATAACATTATATAGTGAAATGTTGCATATTATTCCCATAAAAATGAATTTAAAATGTTTAGATGACGTATAGTATCAAGGTCACGCTCGACTTTTTTTCAACTATGGAACGCCATTTACGTCACAAAAAGCGAGTAAAACATTCAATTTTAGCGTACGTTATAAATGATGTCATAGAACTTTTGCGAGTTGAATGTAATAATTTAATTTTTAAATTTTTTGTTTACAGATGAATGACAGATACCACCAGTGTGAAGAATGGAAGGAAACATGTTTTTATAAACCATGGACTGTCTAAAATAGGTAATTATTAATAATTAAATAAGTTTCATTTAGTTTCAAAATAAGTAAAAATTAATTCTGAAAGTCCGAGATGATCATTCTTATCTTGTTATAGTTTTCTGCTTTTACTTTAAATGACATTTAATGTTTGTATGGATATTTAGAGGTTTCTAAACTGTTTATTTTCAGATGTTAATGTTACCTCAAAGAAGTTGTGATGGTTTTAATTTTGCTGATATAGCTGTATTGAAAAAACGTACATGTTGCTGAAGATGTTGTTGAATATGGTCATGTATATAAAACTTACTATGCAACAAGGTAGGCCTATTAAATAATCACATTCCAATAGTTTTCAATTGATTTGTGATGATATATATTCCTTTTTATAATCCACTGTCATTTTTTGTACGTTAGTATTTTGTCTGCGTTTCTGATTATGTTGGTCAATTTGCTTAAGCATGTATTGATATTTATAGTTCAGTGACTTGTTGTGTTTCTTTTTCAGATACTTATATCAGGGTTTATGGTTTAATGGTGTGTGCAATCTTGAACAATATTGAAGATGACAAGTATATGATTCATTAACAAACGTGTAATATAAAGGTAAGTCATGCCAGTTGAATTGTCGTGTTACAGTGCATAACATTTTCAGGACTAATTTGATACCATTAAAAAAGTTACATAAAGGGCTATGTTCATTAAGTAGGTTAAAGTATAAGACCATACTGTGTTGATTGGCCGTAAAACCAAACCAACAAACAAACAAAGGTTCAAGTAAATAATTCATTACTTTTAATGTTCCATCTGACATGCCTAAACCCAAATTGCAATTGGAGTCTGTTAAATGTTGTTTCCAATTTTAAATAGTTTTAAATGTCTTTTGTTTCATTTCCAGATGGAAGTATGCGCTATATGTGAGAGGTCATGTAACAACACCGATGATATCGTCGTTCTGAGAGACAAGGGATGTCAGAGCATCAATGAGATTAGTCATTTGAAAAAAGACAAAGTTAAAACAATTGTTGGCCAAAAAGTGCACCAAACTTGTAGAAAAAAATATACTGATAAAAGACAGTCACATGTATTGATTGAAACAGAAAAAAATGCTAAGGAAACGAGGATACTTAGGTCTGAGAATGACTTTGACTTTCAAAATAAATGTCTTTTTTGTGGAAAACATGCCAAAATATCATCTAGAAAACGTGGATATGATGTATTTCCGGTTAGATCCACTGATTTTCAGTCAACAATTAAAGATATATGTACACAAAGAGATGATACATGGGCCGACATTATTTCTTTTAGATTGACATCTGTCATTGATCTGATTGCTGCAGATGCATTGTATCATCAGTTATGTAATGTCAATTTTAGAACTGGTAGAAATACCCCAAAAGCATTTAAAGATATTCCTGCGAAAAGTCCAATTGGAAGACCACGTAAAGATCCAAATGATGGATTTATGAGTGTTGTTGAGTTCATGGAAGATAGTGAAGATGTTGTTACTGTTACGGAGCTTGTTCATTTAATGGAGAAAGAGAGTGGCGAACATGCATATTCAGCGAAACATATGAAAAGGAGATTAATAGAGTATTTCGGTGACGCTTTGGTTGTTAGTAGTGCTGAAGGTCGAACTGACGGATTTACTTTAAAACAAACAGCATCTGCTATACTACATAGCTTTAAGGAAAACAAACGACAGCGAACTGAAGAAGAAGAAAAAACCAGACTTATTAAAACAGTTGCCAAATTGATAAAATCTGACATTCTAGACCTCCCTGTTAATAATGATGTGTATCCTACACCGGACTCTATTTCGTCTAGTGAGAAAAATATATCTTTTATGCCACAGACCTTGCTGTTACTTCTTAACTTACTGCTCAGTGAAAAAGATAGAGATGTAAAAACTGGATCTATAGGCCAAGCTATTATACAAAGTTGTAGACCCAGAAGTATCCAAGCGCCTCTTCAGATTGGTCTAGCAGTACAATTGTATCACCATTTTGGCTCCAGATTTTTGATTGATAATCTGAACAGTATGGGATTTTGTTCTTCATACTGGGAAGTGCAGAAGTTTGAATCAAATGCAGCTGCTATGTTGAATACAAGTATGCCAACTTTCTTTCCTGGATCATTTGTTCAGTTTTCTGCTGATAACGTAGACCATAATGTCAGAACATTAGATGGTAACAACACATTCCATGGGATGGGAATAATTGCCTGCAACACTCCAGGTATACCAGCTCATGTATGTATTCCTCGCAGAGACATCAATGTGAATGAAGTAGTTGAACTTGGAAGAATTGAAATCAAGTATTTTAAAGACCCTGAACATGAAATAATACCAGTATTTTTTCAAGAACTTACTGAACTTGATGTAACCGAACCGAATAGTAAAGATACAGTATTTGACATATTTTCAAAGATTGTATATCCAATGCGACCAAATAGACCAAGTTGGTCAGGATTTATGCATCTCTATGAAAGCAAAGAGAACTTTTCTCCGAAGTCAACTATTACATTCCTACCTATGATAGACATGCCTCCGAGTGATTTGTCATGTATAAACTCTACACTGCACTTCGTTGCAAAAATAAGTCGAACCTATGATGTTACACCAGTGCTTACATTTGACCAGCCATTATTTCAGAAAGCAACATACATACTTGATACTGCACAACCATCAAGCCCTATCAAACATATTGTTCTTCGTCTAGGAGGTTTTCACACTGAGATGAGTTTTCTGGGATGCATAGGACATTTAATGACTGGTTCTGGTTTGAAAGAGGTTTTAGAAACTGTATATTCTTCGAATGCAGCAGTGCACATGTTGACTGGTAAAGCAGTGGCTAGAGCTGTAAGGGGACATTTTATAGTTGATACAGCACTTCACTCGGTGTTAGTATCATCTGCCTTGAACATAAGAACCATTACAGAGCAAGAAGATTCTGTGTCATCAATCACTGAAGAGGAGCAGACTGACAATGAGCCGTTAATGAAGAGGATAGTAGAATTGTATGATAAGCTGGAGACTAAACAAACTCTCAAAGATGCTATATGCGAAGATGTAAACTTGAAATATGTGTGTGAAATACTGGCACTTAAGACAGAATACTTGAAAGGATATCGCACAGCAAGACTTTGGATCCAGTACATGGAGATGGTTTCTATATTGCGTGATTTTATCAGAGCTGAACGGATCAGCAACTGGCATGACCATCTACGGTCTGTCTACAGGATGCTTCCATACTTCGCAGCATCTGGGCACAACCTTTACTTGAAATCGGCATACATCTATCTTCAAAATATGCTGCAATTGAAGACAAGCAACCCTGGGGTACATAAAGCGTTTATCTCTGGATACCATACTGTGCGAAGAACAGACAAACTTTGGGCTGGGTTATCAACGGACTTAATTATTGAACAAGTACTGATGAGGTCCCTTAAAACTACAGGAGGACTGACAAGGGGTAGAGGAATAAGTGAGAATCAAAGAGCACTCTGGTTGATGTCCATGCCAGCCAAAGCAGAGATAAATAATGCTATGCTAGATCTGTTGGGTATGAACAATCCTAATTATGGCCATCAGGAAATTCGCAAGTGTAGAATTGAGAGGGACGCAAAAGATACCACTGCCGTAATATCATTTCTGGAGGAGAGGAATCCATTTAATACCTCTGATATATCTTTACGCAACATTGAAACTGGTTTAACTGCAGGATGTAAAGTAACTGCCGATCAGGCCAATGATATTGGTACCAGTGTCACTCAAAAAATGGTAGGGAAACCCCTAAATGACTTTTCATTCCAGAGATCTTGGCAAGCCGTCACAATGTCTGATAAAACGTCAATTACACTATCTGGAGAAAGTTTTAACATCGATACGCAATTATTGTTTCAAAGGTTAATCACTGCTGCAGGAAGATTAGTGGATGATACACAAGATCTTTTTAAATATGAGTTATGCAGTGTTCCAAGTTCACTTTTTGACAGTACTGGTATGCCAAGACAGCCTTCGAAATCACTTCTAGCTGATAGTATGTGGAAATTAGGAGACTGTGGAGTGACAAACTTTCCCAATACGGACGAGTGCACTTATGTCATAGATGGAGGCTCTCTATTACAACGAATTCCATGGCAGAAAGGCATGACATTTGGATCAATCTGTGACGAATACATAAACTATCTGAACCAGCGATACATAAAACAAATTGTTGTCTTTGATGGTTACAGCAACATTCCATCTACTAAAGACGTGACACATTTAAGGAGACAGAAAGGTGCAGTTGGGACTAAAGTTCTATTTACAAGAGCCACACCATGCAAAACAAACAAAGATGTATTTTTGAGAAATACTGACAACAAGAAGAACTTCATTGCTCTACTCATTGAAACGCTAGTAAATCAAGAAATACCTGTGCAACAAAGTCCAAGTGATGCTGATTACCTGATTGTTCAATCTGCTGTCTCGTCTGCTGAAACAAATCCTACCGTCGTAGTTGGAGAAGATACAGACTTGCTTGTCTTACTTTGTTACCATGTGGATGCAAAGAAACATAATGTATATTTTCGATCAGATATAAGACCTAAACGAGGAAAAGTAAAAAAAATATGGGATATCCAGAAGACGAAGCAGGTACTAGGTCATGATATATGTACACTTCTTCCTTTCATTCATGCATTGACAGGGTGCGATACCACTTCAAAAATACATGGCGTTGGCAAAGCCTCAGCTCTTAAAATTCTTTGTACAAAAGAGGATTTCCGGGATAACGCATTCAAATTCATCAATGCAGAAACCAAAGACGCTGTAAAAAAGTCAGGCGAACAAGCTGTGATGTCTTTGTTTGACGGGGGAACGTCTGAAACTTTGGATCACCTTCGTTATCAAAAGTTTGCTAGAAAGGTTTCGTGCAGTACAAGCTTTGTTGAAGTTCATAGTCTACCTCCCACCACTTGTGCTGCGATGTTTCATAGCATGAGAGTTTTTTGGCAAACCCAAACATGGATGGGAAAAGAAAACATCGATCCGTTGGAATGGGGTTGGGAATTATCAGACAACATTATGAGTCCTGTGAAGATGACTTTGCCACCAGCACCAGACTATTTGCTGAAGGTGATAAGGTGTAACTGTAAAACGGGATGTGACAGTAAACGCTGTACTTGCAGGAAACATGGTTTAGAATGCTCTGTAGGATGTGGGATGTGTCGCGGGATTAGTTGTTCCAATTCTCCAACAATAACAGAACTGGCTGCAGAAGATGACAATAATTATGATGATATTTGACAAACGATGATAACTTTCACATATATGGTGATGCAGTACTGTGCTTTTATTGTAAAGATGTTGTAATAACCATTGATTATGGTGATGCAGTACTAAAATTTATTATGTCAAACTTATTTAGCAACAAAATGCTCATCAAGGCTTATCATTTTGTGTCTCATTTAATAAGATTGTTAGATAATTTAAACATACATGTGTATTTTGATGTTCATGTTGTTGTTGCTGTTGCTTATTCTGAACTTATCTTAAGTTGTATCAATTATATGAGTTATAATTTGATTCTTATATATGTATGTATGCTTATTGGCTATTTGTTAGTTGATATTGAGCAATGCTGTAGTTTAAGGATATAACAATGGTGTGGTTTCCATTAAACACCAACTCTCTAAATGTTTGTACATATATACATGTTTATATGATACATTTGATATTGTCAAATATATTGAGTTTAATCAGCAATGGCTTATAGTTATGATTCAGTCATACTCAAAATGGAAAAAAATGCCTTTGCCTAACATATTTCACAAAAAGAAAGAATTTTAGGTTGTATGTTTGTTTAAGAAGAAAAATCTGAAAAAGTGGGTGGGGTAATTTTACCCCCTGTTTCACTCTTTATTTTGCTTAAAACTTGAATTAAGCGATTATTTGGTGATATTTAGCTTGTAAAGACTTATTTAATTATCAACTTTCAATAGGCTACAAGTAGGAGAGGTATTAGTGTACCTAGAATTAAAATGGCGATAAAATCAGACACTCACATATAACAGAGGGAAAAAAATTAAAATTACAGTGCCCTTATTCAAATAGCATTATAAGGTATTTCCGCAACAATTAGGAAACGGGATTTTTTCTTGGTTATAGTTTAGACATTATACAACTTGAAAATACACAAATAAATTCTTTTGCAATTTTGTCTAGGTTAGGTGATTTTTGGGGCTAGACTGATTGGACTATAGGCATATAACCAAAGGATAATAAAATACAGGTCAAGTTCAATTTCAGACACATTGTTGGAGGAGTAATGACCCTTTTTCAACTTAAAAAAATGTTTTTTGATCAATAACTCTAGAAATGCTATATGAATTCAACTTAAATTGGGCACAATTCATTATGCTTCAAAATTATATAGCCTTTACAAAAAAAATATTTGCATTATACTGAAAAGTTGTTTTTCTTATGTGATGTGAATAATTTTACTTTCAGAGAAACTGTTTCTGATGGCAATGATGTACTTCCAACTAAAGAAGTAGTAAGCCAGATATTATCTACAGATGATCTTTCCGTTGACGTAAGTATTGGTCCATTGTTTCTGGGTAGCTTTTCCTGTCTGCTTTATTCTTTCTCACATACCTTGAGATAAAAAAATCGAAATTAAACATATTTTTAATCTTGCATTAATTACTATCCAGTGTACCAAACCACAAAGTATCATATCTAGCCAGCATTTATATACACCTGTGTCAGTTTGCTCAGGAAGACAGTTTTCAAAATGTTATCTGTCAGTTCAATAGTAATAATTTATTTCACCATTAAGTTAGTATTGGCTATGTGATATGTTTATTGCAAAGATGTCATATTTTGAAATTGAAATTATGCAATCTACTGTCAGAATTTTTTGATTTTTTTAGGACAACATAGTATATGAGAAATCTGAAGCTCCTGAGGTCTTCCCAGTGTGTGGCATTGGACAACAGGTCAGCCCTGTTGACAGTGAGACTTGTGGTAAGATTATTAATTGTCAGTACAATAACCAATTAGCATATCTGGAGTGAGCAATACTGCACAGTTTGTGTGCGCAATCTCCTCTATCAGAGACTGAGTTGTATTGAGCATTCCTAGTCGGCTAACATACAATGACTTGCCATAGTCATACACATACTCATTCATTCTGTAACGGGTAGATACCTGCCCTATGTACTGACAAATGAATTTATACAGTATAAAATGTCTTTAATAAAATTGTTAATAACAACAACCATGACCAGAAGGTCTCAGCAAAGGTACTACTTAATATATAGTAAGATACACTGTTGGTAAAGGAACGTCCGACACTGTTTGTTGGTCCTATTAGCACTAATCTTATGTTAGTCAAGCCTCCTTTACCTGACACTTAAGAATGTTGATTTATCAGCAACTGTTTAGGTTGAAATATTAAATAAATACCAGTATTTCCACACCTCATTTAGTAACAGATAATTGTTAATGATGCATATATTTCTTGCTTACAACCCAAATTTAAGTATGTTATCGAATACCATTAGACTTCCTTACCACTTCAATCAAATATCAACATATATAATTCTCCTGAGAAATGTAAATGCTACTGAAGTTGAATGGCAATACAAGGAAATAATAATATGTTAATACATATTTTTCTTCCTGTTGAGCATAAAAGGTATTTTTTAGGGTATAATATGTAGGCTGTATATCATTCCTAGTCGTCTTGCACATAAAGTCTGTAGTACATTCAGGGAATAGTGAAAATCTGCTATATCCAACAACCTGCATTATCTCACATTTCATGTCAGTAGGGGTGTGACGTGTCATTATAGAAAGGATATACTGTACACATGGAATTATAAGAATAACTTGAGAACAATGTGATAGTGTTGTATATGTGAAATATTTGAATACTCATCAATGATATCTATTTGTTGTACATCTAACAATTGGAAGGAAGGTGGATGCCTAGATTTTAATAATGCCAGAGACTTATGACCTGTGCAGTGTTTTGCTGTTGAGTAAAATACATGTATGCATTTTTGTTACAGCGCCATGTCCAGCTGGTTACTATAGTGAGGATGTTTCTAACTGCAAGAGCTGTCCTGCTGATACATATCAGAATGAAACTGGACAGATGGCCTGTAAAGAATGTCCTACTTTGACATTTAATGATGATCTGGCTTCTCATAGCATCGGAGCTTGTAGAGGTATGCTGAAGTTGATTGCTTATTACCTTACCTAGTGTAATGCAATATATAGCACAAGTTCTGTAAGAAAACTTTAGCTCAATTTATCTTACCCTGTAACTAAGCAATTGTCAATCATGAATTAAATTGTGGAACTAGGTCAGTGAAAGATAACCTCCAATTTTGTTAACATAATAAGGTATGAAAAGTGTTGGGTTTTATTTCTCTCTGTTAATACTGCAGTAGACTGGATCCATTATCTGTAAGTCGATATTCGATGATACTCCAGGAAGTATGTATATTCCTGTATTGATCACCAGTCTGACATTGTAAACGATACTCACATTTCTTATTGGAATGTTGTACAATATTTTTCATTTCTTTAAATATCTGCTCCGTAATTGAATCAACAATTAAAACAATCGTATTGTTATAGTTACATATATTATTATGTGATTATTATTATTGATACTGGTAAATATTATAGCAACTATTGTTTATCATTTATTATGTGTTGGCTTATTTTGTGCTGAGAAATGTTAATATAATTTCCAATAAAATTTTGCTGTAATTACAGAATGCGATTTTAGTGTAATCAATGATTATATAGTAATACTTGATGAAATTTCTGACATTACTCTAAATCCTACCAGAACAGTTTAATGGTTGGATCTAATTCAGTCATCAAACATATATTATTTATGTCAATATGACAGTTTGTAAATACTTGTGAGTTTATCAAGGTTTCTTTATATGCATATATATAGAATCTGTATGAGTATAAGAAAAACATAAACAAAGTTACCAATGAAATGAATGAAAAAATGGTATATTCCATTGCACGATTAGTATGATTAAAAAATGTGTTCTCTCTTAAAGGTTATTGTGATTACAAACCACAGTATTGTAATTCCCGTGGCTCATGTTCAGAGACTGGAAGGAGGTCTGCTTCATGCGCTTGTGATGAAGGTTTTGAAGGTTCTAAGTGTGAAACAAGATCAGGTATAGTCTTATTGTTTATGTTTGTGTAATTTATGTGCTCCTTATAAATACTAGTATTTTAAGTTGGTTTTGATGATAGCATTAGGCTTATTGGAGTTGCTCTCTGTGCAACAATTCAAGCATCTTATTAGATCTGGTTGTGAGCTTTGTAGGGTTGAACCCACAACCTCCTGGTTGAGCAGTCCTCACCTTATCCACTTGCTCCAGGTTGAGCGGTCCTCGCCTTATCCACTAGCTCCAGGTTGAGCGGTCCTCGCCTTATCCACTAGCTCCTGGTTGAGCTATCCTCACCTTATCCACTAGGTCCTAGTTGAGTAGTCCTGACCTAATCCACAAGCTCCTGGTTGAGCGATCATTGCCTTATCCACTTGCTCCTGGTTGAATAGTCTTGACCTTATCCACTTGCTCCTGGTTGAGTAGTCCTGACCTTATCCACTTGCTCCTGGTTGAGTAGTCTTGACCTTATCCACTTGCTCCTGGTTGAGTAGACTTGACCTTATCCACTTGCTCCTGGTTGAGTAGTCTTGACCTTATCCAATTGCTCCTGGTTGAGTAGACTTGACCTTATCCACTTGCTCCTGGTTGAGTAGACTTGACCGTATCCACTTGCTCCTGGTTGAGTAGACTTGACCGTATCCACTTGCTCCTGGTTGAGTAGTCTTGACCTTATCCACTTGCTCCTGGTTGAGTAGTCTTGACCTTATCCACTTGCTCCTGGTTGAGTAGTCTTGACCTTATCCACTTGCTCCTGGTTGAAGAGTCTTGACCTTATCCACTTGCTCCTGGTTGAGTAGTCTTGACCTTATCCACTTGCTCCTGGCTGAGTAGTCTTGACCTTATCCACTTGCTCCTGGTTGAGTAGTCTTGACCTTATCCACTTGCTCCTGGTTGAGTAGTCTTGACCTTATCCACTTGCTCCTGGTTGAGTAGTCTTGACCGTATCCACTTGCTCCTGGTTGATTAGTCTTGACCGTATCCACTTGCTCCTGGTTGAGTAGTCTTGACCTTATCCACTTGCTCCTGGTTGAGTAGTCTTGACCTTATCCACTTGCTCCTGGTTGAGTAGTCTTGACCTTATCCACTTGCTCCTGGTTGAGTAGTCTTGACCGTATCCACTTGCTCCTGGTTGAGTGGTCCTCATCCAATAAACAACCAATTCCTGTCATTTGTTAAGTTAATAGATTTAACATTTAAACTGAATTCTTATGACATATGTTAAAGATTAAATTAAGGAGCAATTTAATCAAATGAAGTCATGATACATAATAGTTTTGTTTAAATTTAGAATCAGAACTTGTGTCATATTAACTGTTTAAAGCTATGCCAAAAGTTGTAAATACTCAAAGTCACTGACATGCTTCAGAATACAAAAATAATAATGATAAGATGTAGAAGCTTTATTTAATGTGGCAAGTGAGCTACAAAACAAGGTATCCTTATACATATACTTACTTTGGCTTATTTATCTCCTCATAATACCATTTGTATACTGAGTGCCGAGTAAGGCAGCTACCAGTACCATTTTTCTTGTATTTTGTATAACGCAGTCGGGGATCGAATCTCCAGCACTCAGAGAAAGTTCCGCTTGAGCTATTGAGAAGGCATAAGCTATTGAGACAATATGAGTTTGCTGCATTTACTAATTACTGTGTTATAATTTCAAGAACTTTTATTACAGAGGCAGTGATTTAATGTGTTTGTTAAAATTGAGCATGTTTTTTACACTTACAGAGCCAACATCAAGTCTTGATGCTATTCTCGGAGCTGCTATTGGAGGAGGTGGTGCCCTGCTCATTATCATCTTGATTGTAATTGCTTGTTGGCGATACATGTCTGGGTAAGTTATCATTTAACTCAATGATCTGCTTGATTTCTCAACAAAGAAGCAGAAAAGAAGTAACACATTGTTGGCAAAACATTGATAAGAACAAGGTACCCGCTGATATCACAGATGACTATTCTGCTAGTGTATTGAGATGTGAAAGCAAAACGAATTTATATGCATATGAATGTAAATGCAGAAAGTCTTAATTTACTCTCACTTGTAATGTACATTCACTTACATTTCTATAATCAGGGTACAATTTCTCAAACTGATTAGAGCAGTTTGATCTCAGTTGGTAAATGCATTTAATTCTAGATTCCTGTAACCTATTGATTCAATTGTGGCTATTGTCAATATTTTAATGCATAATATACCTTCATGACTATTCTACGTTTCAAGTTAACATGTTTTTAAATAGTCTGGTATTTTATTACAGTCAGGATAGCAAGAAGTCCAAAAGGCATATGAACGATCCCGAGTATACTTACGACAATGCTGGTCTCTATGCTGCACAGCCACCTTATGCTCCATACCGATCTGTTGGACATCCAGCCCTAGGTTACCATCCTGAGGCAAGTTTTGAAGCAGGATCACAACTAGATCCATATAGGAATGAGCGACCCAGTATGCATGGTGACGAACAAGATGACCAGCCACAGTTTGTGTGGAGGGCTTAGATCATTGGACATTATACACATGAAAAACTATCTAATAGTGATTATTGGTTACTTTTTGCCTTCATGTTAAACTTTATTACCTTAAATACTCTTATTAAACGATTATTGCAATACATATCATTGTTAAGAGACTCATCTAGACTACAATTGTGATCAAATGGACTTTCGTAAATTTGTTTTATTTTTTGTTTATGTTACATCGACTCACTAAATTGAACAGAAAATGTTATTGGAAGACAATTCTATACTTTATTAACTGTATTAATATTTTGATAGAAACTGTGATCTTATGTAAGGATTTATTCCAAACCTTCATTTTTTTGCTACGAAAGATAACTATATAACAGTTTTACTGCTGTGCTGTGTCTATCAATCTGTTTCTCACATTACTTTGACTAAAGATCATGAGAAGTTTAACCAGGAAGGATTTTAATAACGGAATATCATATTTTATCAAATGTAAAGGTCATTTAATCTCAAACTTGGCACTATTTCCATTTTAAAGAGTTGATTATGTATTCAGCTTTTACATCATGTCGCCATGTATATGGAATGGTAACAATGCCATTTATGGCAATGTTAGTAATGTAAATCGTTAAATGGTCTTGTTCTTGTAATGTAACACTCTGTATTCAGTGTATAATATGTGCTTTGCGACAATAGCTAACTGCTGAACTAAATATTGTATCTATGTTAATGTTATAACATAATTTTGTAAGACAATCAACAGTTTTAGACTGCTGATATTGACATACTGTTGACTGTACTTGAATGTACTTCAGTTGATCTTTTAAGATACATTGAGTCAACATTTAGTCCTTAATTAAGGTCTTATTGACTAGAAGAAAAGCAACACCAAGAATATTTGAATATAAATAGATACAAGTCATATAAAGTTAGATTATATTATGTCAAAACATATTATATGCCTGTTTATTTCTTGTAAATATGAATAAACGCATATTTGGAAGTTGTCACCATTCACAGAATTTAAATGACGTGTGAGTTCTTCAAAATGTTCAAAATATTTTTTATACTGCTTTGTTTAATATTAGCACGGACCTGTATATAGGTCCGTGATATTAGTCTTCTTTCATGTATGTTGCATTGCACAATTTATACTTATATATTATGATTAAGTGTGTTTAAGTGTACACATGTATATACTTTTCTAACATATGTCATGGATCTTTATCAGATGAATTATATGTGTCAATAATTTTAGCTTTAATTTTGTGTGGATTAATAAGATCGTGATGCCATAGTTTCGACAACAGACATTACACTACCATGCTCTTATCTATGTTACCTGGGTAATTGAAATTTAATAAGATATATAAGATGAACTTGCTCTTTATTATGTATTCTGTATAGTCGTGCATGAACCATACATACATTCACTTCCTATAATTGTTTATTGTCTGGAAAATATTCTCAGATTGGAAATAGAAAAATCATTGGTTTGCTCAATTGTTTTGAAAATTGGTTAAGAGCAGGTTGTGTCTGTCTGGTATGATTGCATTATTTCCTGTCCCTCTATTTGTACATTTGTCTGTAAGGTGTGATGTAAGATTATATGATTTTTAGATTGTGTGAGTTCACCATCATAGAACTGTTCTAATTTTGTAATAATAAAAAAAAAATAGAGTCTTGAAAGTGAAACAAGTCCACGTGCTTCTTTCTTTATATGCAGATAGGCTTGTTTCACTTTCACCACTCTGAATATATACAAATCTGATAAATACTTTAACGTTGGAAGAGGGATTATCTACTTTGTTCAGGATTATTGCATCACCTTCTATGGTATGCCAAGTATCCCTTGCAATTATTACTAAGATTCTGTTATAACAAGTGTGGATAAATTGGAAATACATGATTATTTCAGGGTTTTTTATTTCATTTTGCTAGTTGAGTATTGTTAACAGTTACTTTATTGATCTTCTCACAATCTATATCGAGGTTGGAGTAAATGTTTGGTTCTTCAGGTTGCCATGTTTATAATATTGTGTTCAAATGTACTGCTAACTTTTATACTACTTGAATCTATATTTACTTTATATAAAAAAATCACATATTTGGAAAATGCTCAGCAGTTGTAGTTATTTTATCTAATAGATAAGTCATGACTAGACATTAATAATTTAGTCAGTGTGCAAACTTGAATTGAAACAACATATGAATATATTACAAAATATTCTAGTCTAGTCATGACCTTATCTGTCACTATATTTTGGTCCTTATCGAAGCTCCAAATACAGTACTGCTCTGAAATTGGTGGTACAAATATGATTGACTTGTGTTCACTTGTACATGTCTTGGGTGGCCAAGTGGTTAAGGCATAAACCTTGGGATCAGGAGGTCGAAGGTTTGAATCCCAGTATTATTATACAGGGTCTGTGGCTGGTTGGTGAGCCACCTGCTAGTCAAAGTTACCGTTTGCCTATCTGCCTGGTGCCTGGCATTGAAGGAACTGGGTAGAAAATATGCTCTGAAAGTAGGTGTCTTGAAGGTCAGAAATGACTCGCCCTCTAGATAGGGGCGATACTATAATAAAGAAAAACTGTTGTACCTGTGACAGTCTTCAGCATTATAATTCAAACGTTGTTGCCATATGCTCTCAAAATTTTATGGTGCAAGTATTCTGTATTCTATTCAAGGGTTAGCTCTTGAGATCAGCTGATATCAGAGTGAGCATTCATGGCACAAATTGAGTAATGTAACCATCCAACATACCTTTAACTAGAAATATGATTGCGCCTTATGTGCAGCAGGATTTATGTATGATCAAACTACTTTTTTATTAGATGACAATGCTTTAACAATTTCCAATGATGTGATACCCAGTGTTTCAATATTTAAATAAAGAGTTAAGTAAAAAGCAAGTTTTTTTGCAAGTACTTTCCGGTTTTCATTGGTAGCTGAAAACTTTCCAGCATATACTGACGAGAACAAATATTTTCAAGTGCGAGAACTTGTGTCACCATGTCAAGCAAATAACTTTATTCTCCATGTAATAACCTAGGGTACAAGATTTATGCCTTTGTTTGCAATGTAAACATTGATGTACTCTGGTATTAAAGTTCATTCTGCACCTAAATCCATACTTCATTCTAACATTCACAATAAAGCGCAATAAACACAACACACTGTCACATGTTTATGAGTTTAATTAAAAAGTAAGTTGTTTCACATATTGTATCACAGACACACAAACCAATAATAGCTACACTGTATATATGTAGCATTCATGGAGCTAAACAGATCGAATATCTTTAATTCAAGATGAAATGACAGAAGTGAAAAAATCAACCTTTTACAACACAAGTCATATATTTACTACATGTACCACTGGTTGAAAGGTACTATTTGAAAACTTCTTCCTCTCTTATGGGCAGTGTAACTGCTGGTATGGAAAAATCAACATTCATACAGAGATGCCTTAAATCTACAAATCATCTTAAACAAGAAGCACATACAGACAATATAAAACCTAAATACAACAGACAATTTGTGAAAAACGTAGCAGAATGTACATGAAAGTAGACATGATATTAGTAAACTCTGTTAATACTGACACAATGTACATGGAATGCTATAATTGTGGACAAATAAGATATATATTTCATTTCTCAATATGTTGTCATAGCATTTTGTGACTTCATATTTGTTTTGATTCATCACATAATTTTGATTTGAAGACAAAGAAATGAAAAATATATAATTTTGTCCGAATACTATTCTGTAGACATAAACAAAACATATAATACTCTCTCTTGCATATATATATATACATAACAAGACATAATACTCTCATTTATAACATGGTTAACAAAATAATACTCTCTTAAGACAAAACAACGTAATACTATTAGTACTGACACAATAACAATGTGGACAAGACAAACATATACTTCTTGTACAAATATTTTGATATAAATATAGGGAATACTGTTTAGTTGCGCCAAAAGGTTAAAAAATTTGCCTTAGGCATAGCTATATTTCAATAACAAAAATTAAATGTAAATGAAGACAACCCTGTCAGCCTTTATCTGTGGAAGAAAGCTTAACATGTTACATTTTATCAGCTATATTTAAAGAAAACATTGATGATAGATTAAACAATTTGGGACGATGTTTATGAACAGACCATGCAATATGTATACACTGGGGTATAAAAGAACGAATATTAATTACCAGTAATTATTACGCAAAAATACCTGTTTTAGAATGTTACACAAAGTATATTATAATCACATACATTTACAAATAAATATCACAGATATACAATAAGCTGAGAAAGGTCAACATAACATACACTGCCCCTTCATCAACTTCATAAAGAACTGCCAGTTATTGTGTGCTGTGTTAAAGTCATTTATAATTAATGAATGTAATCAGTGGCCAGTCATTATGATAAGAATTATCACATATATATATAGAAAGTTTATTTTACCTTGCCTTATGAATTACATAAATTAAAAAACTATTAACATCCAAGAAATTGCTTAAATTAAGCAAAAAAGACAAGAAATTTTACATCATTATAACAAATCTCCCATATAAAGCCTAGTAGTTCTTTGTATGTGTTAGTACATTCATTCAATACACAACTTACACAAAAATGTATCACTACTTCAGACAAATGTATGATCCCAGAAAGTACAGAATAGATATGACAAGTGTAAACATTTTTCTTTTTGATTCAAGCTTTTGTGTTCAAAATGCATTGTAGAAACACGTAACATACAATGTAGTAAGCAAACAAATCGAGTGCACACAAGGGTATAAATATAATAAATTGTACAACAAAATTTATGCAATGAATAACATACTATATGCATATTTGTCTATAATTCCTGAATACAGGCAATGATGTATGTACATATTGTCAAACACTGGGAAATATTTACCAAATCACATTGTCTATCACGTAAATTCCTATTTTTCTTACTGACAAGCCATGAAATCATGGAATAAAAAAAATACAATGAATAACACTCACCATTTGAATTTATTTACACACAATTTGCCTGTTTTCATAGGCTGACACTTTTAACAAATTTTAATGTCTGTTTGAAAGCAAATGCTAATTTATGGTTTCCTTGCCTCAAAATTTGCCAGTTTGTAAATCATATCACAAAATGCTATATAGTTGACATCATCTTTCCCGCCAATCTTAACATCAAACTGTTGCCATAGCAACTCAAAATCTTGTTGACTGACAAGGCCGCCAAGTTCAAGCTCTGTTAGCACTCGACGGAACTGTGACCTTGACACTGTGCCGTTATGGACTCTGTCATAATCTTCAAATAGGGGGAACAACTGCATCTGATGCTTGCGGACCTGTAAGGAAACACATAGAGTGAATATTAACGTAGCAATATCATTAAATGGTTATAAACATAATATTCATTGTAGGTGGATTTAAAGTTGAAATTTATTAAAAGCACACCATACACCTACAGAAATGATTACAGTGCATCAAAGATAGTAATTTCATTACATTACCTCCATTACCAGCCCTTTTTTGTGGCAAATTTGGGGCCGATATTGGGTCCCATTCCCCAATGAAAAAAGTATATATTTTTCCCCTGAGAAAGAAAATTCCCCTTCGATAACATTATTTAAAATTTTAGCCTTAAAAATACCCAAATTTGGTGATTCATGATGCAAATTTCCCCTATCAAAAAGACCTGAGCCATGCTTCCCCAAAAACTGAAAAAAATGTCGGATTACCTTCTCACTGAGACGTTCCATACAAGCTCTAAATCTGTTCTGTTGATCAGCAGGCAGATTATTGCTCTCCCACTCTTCTGGGGGTTTGAATTGAACCACGTCCTCCAGAGGGCGCTTCTCTAACTCTTTAGTTGTGAAGATTGATTCCACTTCATCACAGAATCTCAGATAGTCAACATAGTCAATATCCTGTACAGACTGGTACCTGTTTATAAAATTAAGAGTTAGATTAGACCGATACCAGTGGACCATAATCAAACATGACAAACAATTTTAACATAAAAGTAATTACCAATAGAAAGAACCACCTGAGGTTTAGAGACAATAATTTCAATACTTAAACACTGACAAATTTGTCCATATTTCCAAACTACATGAATTAACCATAATTTCATACAATCTCTGTGAAGAAGCATGGGAGTTACAATGGTTTATTGCAATGGTTTATTGCAATGGTTTATTACAATTGTTTATTGCAATGGTTTATAAAAAGTTCATAGTTTTATTAACATAAATTAAAAAGGACAAAATAAGAGAGATCAAATCTAGCTTAATTTCAAAAGTTGCAACACTACAAGGAGCATGCTGATAAACTTCAGTTATACGAACCTATCTTCTAGTATAGAAACTTCTGACTCTCTCAGCTCAAATCTGCAAAGATCGAGAGCTCTACGGAATGATGTCTTCAACATTCTACCAGATCGGAGTTTATCATAATCCCGCATAAATTCAAGAACCCTCATTCTCTCTCGACTCACCTACAGTAATGTAAAGACTATCTCTTGACAAAATGAAAAATATACTCCACGTCATAAAAACGCAACTAAAAATTATATTCTCATCAACACAGCGACATTATAGAGAAACAACTGTATTTTAATTCTCAAACATAATTTCCTAAATCAATTATGAAATATAATACTAGGGCCATAGTTTGATTTCTTTGTGATGAGTGATTTACACATCTGTAACAATAAAACTTGGAACAAATTAAGGCTGAGAGAAATAGTTTGTATTAATGGTGTTAAGTATATATTACACTTTACAGCTGTTTTCTAGCAAGAATAGCAGCTGTTCCCAAGTAGTGCATTGTGTAATGTACATTATACTTAATAAAATTTTAATAAATCTATGTATAAATACCAGCTATAATTGTTTCTTGAACATGTTCATTGATAAAGAACTTAACTGATAAAGTGATATCATTATTCAGTACAAATTACAATTCAATGGTTTCCGAAAAATGTCGATAAAATTACATACATGTAAACATAACATAAATTATCAAAACAACTTCATGTATGGGTAAGCTTACTTTAGTTTTCACTTTGAGTAGAACACCCTCTAAATCTTTCTGTGCATTCAACTCGGGAAGTGTTTTTCTCAGATTAGTCTGTCTTATTTCTTCCAAGCGAGTTTCATACATAAACTGTGGGGCTTCTATTGGTTGTAAGTCAGATAAGAAGGCTAGGTAGTTAAATCCAACATCATTACAGAACTTAGCTTCCAATGCAATCATCTCAGGTTCGGTACAATGTAGTTCTAGCATGGTTAAACATTGACGGAACTGAGATTTAGTTACATGACCATTGTTGTGCCTGAAAGGTAAAAAAATACAGAATTGTTAGTACATGTACACTCTATTTGTTGCTTTGTTGTTACACAATCTCTTTTTAAAGAAACTTCAGTAAAAAAATACTTAGTAACAAATATCACAATAAGCATAAAAATCAAACATTTCAGCACAAAGTTGAAACCAATAGGAGTGTGTTTGGAACTGACAGGCAGACTAATTTTGCTTTAATCCCTCACAATGTTTCATATGAAAAGCAATAGACATTGAAGCTCTCTTACCTATCAAAGTCCTGGAATACTGGTTTAGCAAGAACTCGTCTCTGATCTGAACGCTGTCTCAAACGATCCATTGTAGCATCATAAAGTGATTTGTGATCATCAGACGCATAACCCCAGTCCATAGTTCCAGGTTTTGGTGCCCGAAATATTTCTTGTGGTGGGACACGTGTTTCTGGGTCCTTCTCCAAATTAGGCTGGGTAAAAACTGAAATGGGTAGATGGTTCATGAATTTCATTGTACAACAAAACCATTAAATATTCAAAGCTATATCATAAATAATAATGCACAAATGTAATAACAGCCATGATTTATTTACGATAATTGCTATCATGGATGACAAAATTCTTTTTTACTTATAAATGTATATTTATAATTTATGACATAAATAAAACACCATGTTAGTGTTCATAATGACTGAATGCATTAAACTTCAACTCCAAAAAAGATAAAACAAGCTAAAGGCATATTTTATCTCTTCGGAAAAGTTGTTTAATGAATTCAACAATTTATACCACCGAAGCATATCCACTTTTTACATTATTTGATTATTGGTCATTGTCATAATTTAACTACCTGCATTAAAAAAAATTAATTTGCAACTGACATGTATATTTTTCCAAAATATATTCAGCTTTAACACTGAAAAGCGAAAATGTCCTTTAACTGAGCACAAATCATATGAATTATTTTAATATACGTTTCTTACCAGTTTCTATATCCCAGAGGAATCTTGTCCATAAGCACTGGTCTTCCTTTTGTGGATTTTTATAAATATCAATAAGAAGTTTATACTGTCCCTCCGTCATGTCATGTTGACCAAGTTTACTTAGACCCAGTAAGCCTAGACCACGTCTGAACTGTGATTTACTGATTGAACCACTTCTTAAAGGATCATAATCTTCGAAGAACTCTGCCACCTGATTTATGCAAAGTGTGTTTTAAGTATTGAAAACAAACACATCAAATATTATACATGTAGTAACACTCTGAAAAGTTCTAATTAAGGATTCCAAATAGTAATTTAAATAGTTTCTGCCTTACACAAGAAACTCTGAAAAATTGAAAATTACTTTCCTTTAATGTCTTGTCAAGCTAATTCATAACATCATGTCTATATAGAGTTTACTTAAATCATCATTATCTTGTATTACCTGAAAGGGTTAATGCAACACCAGTCTATCTGCTACTTTATGAATATACAGATAGATTAGTTTTGCTTTCATCCCTGAATTTATAGCTCTTTGTACAAATGGCCTTTAATTCTCACTCCGAAATATTTAATGATCATTTCATCATCCCTGTATTATATTATTATTATTTCATACTCACTCGGAGTCTGTTAGTGAGGACAATGTGTCGGATCCTAGCCATCAGATTCTCATAGCTTACATTGCTATCTGCAGCAGTGGTCGGAGCTTCTTTCACTGGTGTGTTTGTACGACCTTTCTGACTGAGGTCAGCATCATCCATAGTATGTCCAACAAATTCTAAACATGGGGAGATAAATGTATAAATGTTGTTTTAGAAGATAAATTAATAAGCATTGCAAGTAGTTAAGTGTTTTACGAATATGCAGAGATACTTAATTTAAAACAATAGCATGACAGTCATGCTATTTACATCCTTAACATAATTTTTAGAGTTGAAGCATAGGGTTACACCACACATACCTTGGTCTACAGCCTGTACAAATGCAGGATAGTTGACATCACCAGTTGCTGGATCTTCAAATTTTCTCAACAACAATTTTAGATCTTCAGGTGCAACATTCAGAGACAAGAAATGGAGAATACGTCCAAACTGAGTAGGTGTCACAACCCTTGTGTATGCAATACCCTGAATACAAAATAATTGCAATATATATACATGATAACACCCAACTATGATCAAAATGATAATCTTTGATGTAATATTTTACTATATATGGAAGAATTTTACTTCAGATGGTTCGTATGTAGTTTCATACACTTTGATGGGTATATTTTGCCAACAAATGGCACAGTAGAGATGACCAGACCTGATGTAATCACCCTCTTGTATATTTAACCACAGCATTCAGACTATGACACATTGTGCATGACATAGTTTTGACAGTCCATATAAACAAATGTGCACGCAATCAATTACAGTAAACATAGAAAATATTTTAAGCTATGAAGTCAGAGGTTTTCATGTTTGGTAGTTTTTTGTGAGAAGGAATAGCAGCTATGATGTAATGTAATGCAGTTGGTGTGATTATAATAGCCACAAAAATGTGAGCGTTAAAGAAACACACGAACCATTGTATTTGCAAACAATTCTTGGTTTACAGTAGTAGAACTGGTTAACGTAATAATTATTTTAACATTCATTTAGGCTTCAAAATCGTTAATGACAGAAACAATGACATTAATATAACAGAGATAAATGAAAAAAATGACTTACTCTGTCATAGTCTTTGAAGTAAGGGTACATCATCAATCGTCTACGCCTTACATTATCTGATATCTGGCAAACAATCTCCTGAATACGTTGTTCTTCAGCTGCAGTCAATGGCTGTAAGCCCTGAATATACGCACATTCGTTATATAAATGCACATTTATATAAAAGCATTTTTGTTTACCAGATTTTGTCTGTTTTGTCAGAAAGCATAGCTAATAAGTTGTCTGCTGTGTGTTTCGTAAGACAGACAAGTTTTCATCCATTTAAATCAAAACAATCGTAACATGTACTTGTTTAAGAAACAATTCTACACTCATTGGCTGATGTTTATCACAATTTCCATAAATTTCCAATTTACTTCCATGACTTTCCATGCGTGATATAAATATTCATCCGAACAAATGTATCAATGACGTCAAACTCATCTACATCTACAACAACTAATCATATTCAAAATTGCCATTACATGATGAGACGTCACTGATTGTGTATGCGTTTCTGATACAACCAAGAATATCAGCATACAGTGAGTGTAAACAAAAATCCAAGAAACAAATTGAAGTATCAGCATTATTTAATCTCTCATTTTGACAAAACATGTACAAATCCTTTCATTGTGTAAATAATTGATTATTAAATGTGCGAATATACAGATAAATCGTCTGTTTCATTGCAGTGATGAGTGAAAACATTTGTCGCCCGCAGGATACGATGCAACTTTGTGTCAAACAATAGATTTAAGGTGCAAACTTGTTATGTGGGACTTTGAAAAGGCTTCGACATAATGGCAAACTTCGAGATAAAATTCGTCTTAACTGACAGAATTTCATATAGACAAAGAACGATAAAATCGGGACTTTTGAAAAAGTATGAGGTAACAGAATTTGTCTTAAGCAAGCTAGACATAAGGTGGTTCGACTGTATGTATTTACACCAGTTTTATTAATAAAATGCACTTCTTTATGTCTAAACAGAAATTATGTACAAATGTTAATCAAATATCAGGTCTATAAATTCCCTTATTCTGCAACACCAGTACATGTCTATTTATATTGAGCATCAATTTTGAAGTTTGGACTATTAAACTTATAAAAATATTTACACAAATGATTTTGAAATTAAAGTCTGTTGAAGCTAAATTATCACTACAATATCATAGCATTAATTGCTCCAAGTTGAAATTCTCAGTTATATGTCAGAGTTTTACATGTTTTCAAGACTTTTTACATGAATTTTATCAAATAGATATGCAATGTAGTTGTAAGAGAACTTACTCTTGACAAAGCTCCTTTAACTGGTCTCACAACACTCTGCAGTGGTTTCTTTTCCAAGTCAGGAATGGTAAAAGCTACAATAAATAATAATCATCATTATTTCAATATCTTTGACCTTGCCAGTTATACAAATGACCATCATTCTAGTATATTTAAATCTACTGTTCAATAATTAGTATTCACCACATGTAAATAAGCAGGGGAAACTGGATAAACCGCATTTCTCTGTGCAATTTATATTTGTAAAACATGCATTTTGTGTAAAATTATTTATAACTTGGCAATGCTGGTAAAATCAACAATCACATACCGTTTTCCATGATATCACAGAATTCCTTGTATTTCACACGACCATCAGGTTGACGATAGTATTCAACCACCTTCTGTATTTCTGCTCGCGATAGTTGAGCTTCTTTACCAACAGCTAGAGCAAGTCCACAAACAAATTGATTCTCTGTGATAATACCACTACGTAACTTGTCATGATCCTTGAAAAATTCTGTTGTCCTGATTCCGTTCTTGAAGACTGCCACTCTAATTTTCTCAAAAATTGTATTCAGATCAGGGTCTGAGGTCAACTGTAAATTCAATAAACAAACAACTAATAAAATAGTTTTCTTTTGATTTCAAATTCAAAAAATGCTCAATTCATACAAAATTTCCTCTCATTTATATGACCGAGTGTTCATGCACTTATATTTTGCAGTAATAAATACAAACACATACATGCAACCAATTAATGCAAAAGTGGAATTACTCTGGAATCAAACCTTCACATCAGTTGTACACAGAGGATATTGAATTGAGTATTCAACTGCATAAATTACTGAATTTTCTAAACAAATTTTCTCTGAACAATTAAAATTAGCCTTCAGTTACTGATGAACATAAAAATAGTATTCCATTCTTTTCATAAAGAATAACTGCAAACTTTATCAGGTAAACTTAACTTCTGACATCATGCAAAACAAATTGTGATATCACAAAATTTGGTAATTCAAAAGTGAATAATCACACAACTTAAATAGGTCCTATTACAGGTATGTGGTTTTATTTATGATACAAATATAATTACAGTCTACATACCATAACTAGTGTGTTATCAACTTGAGTGTTTGGTGATTCAATTAATTCCCTCTCTTTGGCAAACTGCTCTCCTATTGCTACAATATCATGATGAAGGTTCAAATAATTGAGAAGGCCTGTTTTCAATGGATCACGATACTTCTGAACAAGTAGTGTCATATCAGCCTCGCTCACATCAGGGGGACCCGGGAAACTGCGGTAAAACTGAAAAATATGAATAATCAATCAGAATAAGCAATAGCACTGTATTATGTACCAATTAAGGGGAAGGTATAATGCTTGTAAACCCTGAGAAGACCCTTTTAAGATCCATGCTTCCTAATCTTATACATTTTCACATTTACTTATTCATTGAGTAAATAATATGTATTGCATATACACATAAATGTCTGAAATAATGAAATTTACTTCAGTCAATTTTTAAAGATATATATATGAGTAAGATAAGACAATGGAATAGCGAAAGAAATAGCAGCACAATTGTCTTACAGAAAGTGCAAACAACTGCTGGCTATTATAAACACATAAAATTAAAAGTACCTGGCTTTCTGTGACAACTCCCATATGATGTCTGTCAAAGTCTTCATAGCATGTACGTAAATTAATGCCATGGTAACAATAAAACTCTTCAATGTGCTTAAGAAGCTGAATCAAGCGTCTCTCTGACTGAGGACTTAATGGACGCACAGTGCGTACAGTTCCTAAGCTGTGAATGAAAATCAATGAAGGAAATTAGAAAAACAAAACATTCAAACATTGTACCAAATTTATACTACTGAGACTTTTTAATCAATGTCTTGGTCACGGAAATATTTAAATAACATTTCCACATATTTTATGCAAAATTTTGTCTTTAAACTGACTAACATAAAGAAATACTTAGAGCATCTGGTTGACATAAATTAAGATTAAATAACAGACATTGTTGAAGTGATACAAATATTGCTGAGAAATTGACAACTTGGCAGTATAAAGTAACATCATAATTACAATTCTGGTGGTGGAATTGTCTGGGTCTCTGGATTTCTTGCCAAATCTCTGGCATTGAAGTTTTGATCGATTATATCACAAAACAGAGTGTATTTGATTTGTCCATCCCCTTTAACAACATAATGCCTTTTTACCAATGCTTCCTGCTCAGGCGTAAGTTGCAAGCCTAAAGTCTGCCACAAGCATCTCGAAAATTGTGGTGCTGAAAATATGTATACATTTGTACAAGGTAATGTATTAAAATTTGAAAGGTACCAATTGAACATTATGAAACGGTGTATAATCGTTTAAATGTACATGATATTTGCTGTATAGTTGCTAAGCATTCAACAGTTGGAAATATGTGCAATATCTATGAAAATGTAGTGATACTTTAGTCAACATATTTGTAAAGTCCCGTGCTGGCATATTAAACTGTAGTGTCGAATTACTGATGTTGATACAAGGAGTGTCAACTGTAGTTCTGATAACAAACAAAAGATGATACCTGTTACAAATCCAGATCTAAGTTTATCAAAGTCCTGGAAAAATTCTGTGACCCTTATCCTCTTGGTTTGGGCAAGAGTACGAACAGAGTTGTGAAAGTTGTCTATCGCTGCAGTAGCAGCCATGATTGTGGTGCTTGGCTGGTCAACTGAAATCAGAAAATTTGGAACTATTTAAGAAATTGAACTGGTGCATATGTTCCTGGATAAAACACTGTAGCAGAATTTTCTCCTGTTAATTCTATTGACGTCATTACGAAAATCTTTTCTCAATAGGACTTTCTTATCACTGCATATACACATGCAAACAAAGATATAAATTTACAGTTTTATTTTTTAACCCATGCAGACAGTACACAATATGCAGGAAATGAAATCATCATTTTCAGGTAAGTTTTAAGATGTTGACCACCATCTGATTGTTTTACTGAGTTGTCAATTCTAAGTTGTGAATTACAAATATCTAAGTCAAGATTCAACCACTTTACAAAAATAGCCGAAGCCATAAATAGTTTCAGACTTGATGTAGTTTTATTATTTCATCTAGTTCATGATTATCAAACTGATATGACGTTTGTTATCGCCATATTGTTCAATGCGAACTGTAATATTCATTAGTCCAAACAATTAGACAACTATGCTAGATCCTTCATGTTTGCCTTGATTTTCATCAAAAACACATAGCCAGGGCCGTAAATTACATGGAGGCATGTAGGCAGTTGCCTCCTATTGCGGGCTGAAAAAAAAATCATTTTTTGTCTAAAAAGGGTCCAAAAAATTGTTTGCCTTGCTACGCTCGGCGGGGTGCCTCCTCTGGAAGGGGAGGCAATTTACGGCCCTGATAGCAAAGTCAGTCTCAGCACAAATTTAAACACTTGGATTATATTGTTTTACCACATGTTATTCGGATAGATATGTCAAATGCTGCCAAAATCTGATTTAGTTACATGCATAACACCAATGAAAAACGAATAAAATGACAATTATCATGATGTAAACAACACACTGTATGTCACTGCCCGCTATTACATAGAGATATGTATTCTGCTACACATAGTATTTAAACTCAATTTGCATTATCAAGGCGAGTGTTTTATTCATGGTTTTTGTTGCAACTGTACCATAATTGATTATTTATTACTGTGTTATAAGTTTTATCAGTGAAATATTTGATTTTATATGCATAAAATTGTCCTGACCAAATTTCAATCGGCCCCTATAAAAAGTGCTACGGGAAAATGACGATATCCCATATGACTCCGCATTTGATAGAAAACATAAATATCATCAAAAATGAAGGTAAAACGTGACGAATACAAATGATTGAAGTTACATTTGTAGGACTATAATATTAAAATCATCATATCATGACAATACAGAAATTTAAATGTGTATAATAAAAAAGTAGATAATGAAATGAAGAAATATAAAGACATTTAAAGTTCATCATCAAAACGATCGATTTACGACAGTCCGAAACAACGATTGCCCATGTTGTCCGGTTTCGTTTCATCACATCACTTCAAGCATTTGTCCATTTAGTGATTTACCTGAACTTGATTATTCCAGTCTTTTTGATAAAGTTGGTGTTGTAATTTTCTAAATCCCCCCTCTAAACGGTAAGTATAGCGACTACTGACAGGCAAATGCATATATTTAAAGTAAATAACTTACCCAAAATAGCGGTAGTTAGTTACCCCAATCTTATGTTCGCCAATATTGAAGAGGTGTTGCTTAGATACAGTCAACTTCCTGTGTAATACTTCCGGTGAATGAGAGTATAAAACCCGGTTAATTCCGTTTGTTGTATTGGTTATCTCCCCTATCATTAAACTTGCACAGCTCTAACGCTTTTCGTTGTCCGCATTATTATCCCTTGCCATCTGCCGTTTAACATCAATATTATGATTATGAATCAGTTTATTGTGGAAACATCGTAAGATAAAAAGTACGCCTAACGGGGTTTCGTGGTATGTCAAGAAATCATGGTATGCATTCATTCGCATCGTTTGCATATGTGCATGTTAAATTTGAAGAAATATTCTCTGAACAGATTTTTCTTCTAAAAAACCTAAATGCAGTCATAAAATGTTCTAAGTTTACTTTATAGGATAATTACCATTCGTGACTTCATGCAGTTATTCAACAGACCGCAGTCGTGTATTCCTTATAGGAAGGCGGAGCTGTAATCCTATATGTCATGTGCAAGAGAGACCGTTTCCAAAATTAATCGATTATCTTGAAATATTAACTCAAAATGCCCTTTAACTGCATGTTGATACGTTTGAAACGACGGACCCAATCGAAAACTTGGTGGTTTTTACATTCGCATCAGTTACCTACCTCATCATGGACTTGAAAAAGAAATAGTTCACATCGAAACAGGCGAGTAGAAAAATGATTATTACAGACGATTTTGTATGATTTTATGTCAGTCTTGCTTTGCTATTTCAGAATATCGGCCTTGTTAGTACCACATGAATATATTAGACCCAGGTACCACGAAAACTAGTATTACATTATGTAGGCATATTCTATTCGAAACACTGAACATTCTAAGGCTTATTTTATGTGACATACTGAATGGGAAAATATGCATTGTGTGCATTACTTAATTGTCTAAGATATTAACTGTGGTATTTCTCTTATGATAAATTCAACAGTTAACTATTTTTAGTTTTCTCGGTATTATGGCAATATATTGTTGGGACAATTTATAGCATCTTTTGTATATCATTTACAAAAAAAATCACACTGTTTTCAATAAGTTTCACTTAAAGTTTTATAATAGTCAGTCTAATATTGTTTTATACTCGATATGTACATTTTGCGCTATGCAGCACTTAAGCATGTATTTTATATATGGAAAGATACTCTCCTCGAGCATAAATATGATTTAATGATAATTACGGTAATAATAATAGAATAATAACAATCACGAATAAAGATAAACGAATCGTCCTATATGTATTACATTTTCAGGAAGATGTATAAATGCATGAAATCAATATGAAAGATATTCCATAGATCACGTAAATTGCAAAGGAAAAAAAATATTTTCTGTTTGATTATACAGTAACAATTCTAGTAAAAAACTGACAATCAATGAGAACAAAAGAAAATCGTGACAATTCTAGTATGCACATTGTGAGTTTTCCGATGTATTGCAGTCATGTAATGTACATGTATACATGTATACAAGTATGTCAAACAGCTTCATGATCGTATATTTGGTCATCTGTAAGATCACAATATAAATCCAATGTCTACTTTTAGGGAAGAGCCCTAGATAATGTTGTTAAAACTTTTGACCCAACCCTTTTGTACAAGTTATTATTTGTTTGTTTGTGCAAATTGATAATTATATGTATAAATACAATAAGATAGGATTAAACTAAACAAATGTCTACACGCATATTACAATAGTTTTCTCGAATTTTAATGACGCTGCACTGGGATACACGGAAATGAAAATTAAACGTAATTTCGTGTTTACGCAACATGTGCGCTAATTGTTAATTACCGCCTTAATTAAAGATGAGTGAGGGAGGTCGTGGCTTCGATCAATGACCGAGTCACATCAAAGACGCGAAACTGGTTCTGTTAACTCCCTTGCTAAGCACTCAGTATGTAAAGGGTAGCATTAAGAGACCGGTGAGTCCACGTAAGTACCTGTTACTGGTAGCTCGTGTTATTTGTTGATCATATGCCACGTTAAATAAAGCTTCCTCGTCATTATCATTATTTTTTGTTCTAGTTCTGCAACATATATGGTTTTAGCACTGTACGTTATTGCTAATAGTTTTACGGATTAGTTCCCGTCGTCTTCGGGGAGCTTTCGGCATTGATTCAGCTTCCCTCAGGGACCGCTCGGGATGGCTAAAAGATTACGAAGCCTCACAGAAGGCTTTCCGAAGACGCCGAGTTAATGGCGATGGGTTCCCGAACGTCCCGAATGGTTGCCGATGGTTTGCCGAAGATCCCGAAGCCGTCCCGAATAAAACATTCGGCGTCCAAATTTTAAAACTTTTAAAATTTGGATGCCGAAGTTTTTTGGATCCCGATTTGGCCCGAAGTGCCGAGAAGGTTTCCAGAACTTTTAAGGAAGGACACGGAAGGGTTCCAGAACATCGCGAAGACATGCCGAAACATCCCGATTATGCGAATTCCACTTTCGGGAATCCTTCGGGGGCCTAGTGGACGACAGTTTATGTGTATACGTTTGAATTTATAACCATATATCGGTTAAGTGTGAAGTTAACTAAGAAAGCTGTTCAGTCGATTTAAATCCCAAGGAGTTTTACTGACAGTTCCAAGGTTGTAAATCGCTATGTGGTTATTATATCTTTTGTGTTTATAGATACATGTACATGTAAATATTCCGTTCCCCCTACATGATTCTTTGGCCTCATATAGCGTTTATGTTCATTTCCATCCCTTACTAACCGTGACCAACTTGTTAGGTCTTAGCTTGTCCTTGATTCCTGCAAACCCCAGATTTCTTCTCTCCGTCCACTCTCCTTACTATTGATACTTAGCCAAACTATTCATATTGCCCCTTCCCATAGATGTTCGCCCTTGCATCAGTGTTTTGTGTGCTGATGTTTCCCTGGGATATGTGTGGGGAGAAATTGTCTTGTGAATGTGACGTTCCCTGTACCAACATAAGCATTCCTTTATCTATACCAACAGCTAACATTTTCATATGAAAAAATAGAGAATATCTTCAAACAGTTCTGTATCATAATATATGGGTTATACATATATTGGCGACAATTCAAAGACGTTTATTATAAAGTTCTGTTATAATGTTGAAGATGAATACATACTTTTATACATGTAAAACAGACGAGTTACACCAAAGCGATGTCGCAGTTATGCTTTGTCTAAAAATGTTGCAGAACCATTAATGCATACATTAAGTCAGGATTTGTTGTTCCGTATTGATCAAAGTTTGGATTGTAAAACGGTTCCAGCGTTGGTGTGGCCATTGGTGTTGCTGTATAAGGTAGTACAGTTGTTCTATACCACTGCCCCATTGTTGTCGGTCTTGTAGCACGCAATGGAAATGACTGTTTGTTGAAAATAGCCGGGTTTCTATTCATGTAACGCCGCTGAGTTTTCGGGAATAAAGACGATGAGTCGGATTTTTGTAAGGATTCGGAGGTTCTTGGTATTTGCTTTAACTGTCGTTCGGTAACTGGAGTCAACACGAGTTGTCTCGGAGTTTGGAGATATGGCTTTCTAGTTGGATAGAAAGGCTGGGTTGTACGTTCAATTTTTGGACCCAACATCTGCGTCTTTTGAGACATAGTTGGAAAAACTCCCTTTCTGTCCTTCCTAGAAATGTGTAATGAAGACGTCTGCTTAGAAAACCTTGACGGTATAACTTTAGGCTTGGTTTTCACTGTATGTCTATTGTTCACGGTATTACCTGGATGCGCTCTAGGGATTTTTGTTGAATGAATTACTCTTAATGGTTGAAAACAATTTCTATTTCGGAAGCAATAATATCTAACCACGCATCTGTTTGTATCTTCCAATCGGTAATATATTGTGCTGCAAGACCCTGTAATATACGATATCATCTGATGGCATGTATATGATTTAAATAACTCGTTAATATTCAATATGCATTGATCAACGACAAAAGTTTATAAAATGCCATTTGAAAGCATTTATAACTTATTTATAAACATCTAACATTTACAATGCAAATTTTGAAATGACAATGGAAATGGTCAAGCACGAATATTTTGCATTTCTGCATGATTGTCATACATGTACTTATACACCCCCCATATATAATAATATAAAACCAACAAGCCAATCAGCAAACTGACAATTAACATAAACCTAAACAATACGGAATAACCAATTTAGCAGTTTCGATAACAAATTGAGATCAGTTAGTTCATGCTGATTTTAAATAAGTACATGTGTATGTATGTACACTTAACCGCATCCAACATAATCCAAAGTTGAATATTGTTTGGAACAGTATGATTAACTGTTTAAAAAAAAAGTATACCATGATAAGTTGAGAGTGACGTCATGCAATGTTTACCTGTGACCACCTTTATTGATCAAAATAGGTAAATCAAATAAAAAGCAAAAGTATTTATTGTGATATCGATTACTAACAGCCGTGATAGCTCAGATGGTAGCTCGAATATCATCAATTTTAAACATTGTATAGCATGTGTATTTATAAGCTATTAACTAATAACGATATGGTTTCATGATTTTTAAAGTGCACGATATCATCGTGCAGTAGATTTACATGTACATTTATCGCTACACACTCATATGGAATAAAGTTGAAAGGCTACTCCAAAAAACATAAGGGGTTCAAATGAACATTTTAGCGACGACGCTATAGCCATCATTAAACACGTTTGGTTTAACAACAAAGCAATTAGACGATAACAAAAAACAAAAGTAAACAGACAAAAACGACAAGTAATTGACAAGCAGTGAGTAAGGGATCAAATTCATATTGTCCATTAAAAGGGGGAGGCAGGAATGTGTCTCGAACTCACACCCTATCTATTGGTCGAAGTTACTAGTCAGAAGCGCTACCAATTGAGCGATATTTCATCAACATTTAATGCTAATCCTGAAGATAATAGGCATGATAATGACCGTAAGCTGCTTTATATGTATTGGAAAGTGGGTATGGTCGTGTTTACTATCGTCTTATCTTAACTGAGTTTTTTATAGTCGACACATTTTTAGCATATTACAAAACACAGGGACACAAACACACCAACTCTCTCGTCCCTCTCTGTCTGTCCATATATACCTACAGTCATTGGATACGAATGAAAACGCTTCACATGGTATGTTTTGTGAATATGTCTAATCATATCTAAATACACTTGTACTCACGCCAAACTGCCATAAAAATAGGCTCAGGTCTGGAGGTGGTCATCGGTAGCCATTGTGTTGTGGATAGCACCGGGATATTGGTGGATCGCGTTTTGGTACAAGTAGTAGTTGACCTTGGCGTTGACTGAGTGCTGGTTGTCACAGGAACCTGTGTTTGGGTAGTAGTTGGTTTTGTCGTCAATTCTGTTCTTAGCGTTGTAGTTTGTGCTGCTTTTTCATTGGATTGTTCAATTGTTGTTGTCATGTCTTTTGTATTAGGATATGTTGTAACTGCGGAAATATGTACAAAAGTATCAAATCAACAAGAAAAACAAACAAAATGACACTTGTGTTAAAACGGGGACATAACAAGTTACATGTATTAGTTTTGATAAGAAATTACCACCAATAAGTACATGTATGCTGACTTCGGATGTGTACATGTATGTTCACCAAACAGCATGTTCTCATAAGAACTATAATACTCCAGGGATTTTAAGGTTTTTGTGCTTACAATAAATCGGATGTACGCATTTTTTACACAAAAGTTCTTAGAAACCAGTGTCAGGATCGAGAGTACCTATCTGTAAACGTTGTGTTGTGAATAACACCGGGATGTGTGTGGATTGTACATTGCTAATCGACCTTATAAGGATCATGTTCCAGGTCTTAACCGCAAAAATTGCAACATGTACATTTAACACATAATACAAAACTGTAGTCGATGGTTCGGTAATTTCTGTTTCGTCTTTAAAAGAAAACGCCTATGAAAGACATCAGTAATTTTTTTTTTAAATATGTCATGTTTAATTGACCTTGTCGAATTCTCCGAAAGTTGACGTTATTGTTTTACCTCCTGTAGTAGTAGTAGTTGACATTTCCGGGGCATTTGCTGTTGTTTCTATTGTTGGCAGTGTCTTCTGCGCATGCTTGCACAAAGAAAATGGTGGCAGGGGCGGAGGGCGTGGGAATCTATCGACACAGCCATTACCGGCACCTGATAATAGCAAAATTGAATTAAATTGAAAACAACACTGTTTCCTTCGTCGTGATTTTGCTTAAAACGCAGTCAAATTCTTAATCTTTAATGCGGTAGTAATAAATGTATACATGCACACAAACATACACGTATATAACGCATATCCTTGCATAGAAAATACTTGGCTTGAGGTTTGCTGGCGAAACATAAACGTTTACAACATGCCATTCTCATTGCAATTCTATACTAACACCTTTATGAGTAATGTTTTGTGTCTAAATGAATTTGTCCTTTGATATGTCATCATGTCAAGCGTTTTAATTTAGTGGAAAGGATTGTTACTTAAATCTAACAGTTCTACATTAACATTACATTTTTACATTAACGCTGTGTATCAATACAAGGGTTGTTTCAAAAGTTCAAGGTCACTGGTGAGAACACTACACATATATTTAGAAAATGAGCTTGACAGTTTGTTAATGTCCCGTTTTCTAGATCACCAAAAATACATATTGCATAAAACATGTATGATTATAACTTTACATTGGTGATATTTGAAAAACACGACAGATTTTATGAAAGCATGTATTTATTCGATGGTATTTAATTAAATTGCTTGAAAACATGCATGCCATAACACGGGACATTAACAAACTTTCAAGCTCATTTTCTAAATATATTTATATTCATTCACATTTCGTTCGTTCGCTCTATCGTTCGCTCTATCGTTCGCTCTATCGTTCGCTCTTTCGTTCGCTCTATCGTTCGCTCTTTCGTTCGCTCTATCGTTCGCTCTATCGTTCGCAATATCGTTCGCTCTATCGTTCGCTCTATCTTTCGCTCTATCGTTCGCTCTATCGTTCGCTCGCTCTATCGCTCTATCGCTCTATCGCTCTATCGCTCTATCGCTCTATCGCTCTATCGCTCTATCGCTCTATCGCTCTATCGCTCGTTCGCTCGTTCGCTCTATCGCTCGTTCGCTCGTTCGCTCTATCGCTCGTTCGCTCGTTCGCTCGTTCGCTCGTTCGCTCGTTCGCTCGTTCGCTCGTTCGCTCGTTCGCTCGTTCGCTCGTTCGTTCGTTCGTTCGTTCGCTCGTTCATGACTCAACAACATAGTGTAGTCCATGGTCTTTAGGATATTAAATGATTACGCAGGTAAATAATATAGACCACCAGTTAATCGCACCTAAATTGTTGACGCATCGTCTCATTGTTCTGTACATTCAATATGTTGTGGAAAACAAGTAAATTACCATCAACTTACATCTACGTGCTGCTTGTTTGACTGGTGCAAGATTTATCGTAGTGTTCGTGCATCCTATCTCATCTGATAAATCGAAGCATTGTGGGACACCGTCACACCTTACACACGTACCATCCGTCCGAGCGCTACATGCATTGTTAATATTTACTGTCACAACTGAAATATGGTAATTAATGTTTTAATTGTCATAACAATAGACGTTGATATTTCTTACTGGATTGACAGAGAGTGCTTTTTGCAATTTTACTAATTACTTAATTGCAATAAAATGGCACAAAATGCCATGTTAATTGACAATTTGATATATAAAGCAGTGGTTGTTGCAGCTATTTGCTAAAGGAAAGCACGTTTCTAGGAGCGCACGTTGTATAAAGGTTGCAAAAATAGTCGACACATTGCGCTCTTACTAGTATGCACATATTACAACTATAACTGTTATATAAAATGTATGTACATGTATATGGTATTGTCATGTTAAGTAATGCAGTTAATGACTACTTCAAATGTAACGTAAGAGAGTTAATTGAAAATTAATTGTCGTGAAAATATATATTTTTTAATTAACGTACCTTCATTCCAGAACGCCGTCAGTACTAGAAGCTGCCACCTACATTGAACAAGTTTATTCCAGGTTGTCATTTCACCACATTCCATCTATTTGCATTGTTTTATTTATTCACTTATCTTTGTAAAACGCACTACACTCCTATGTCATCATGTGTCCGCATTCATGTTTGTCGACCGCGAATAATAAATGTCAGTGTTGACACATTTTTCGTCTACAATTGGAAAACAAGTTGCTTTTAATTATGATGAGAAACATTTATAATAATGTGAGCCAGTCATGAATTCGTTGTTTTAAATAACTAACTGAGTACCTACACAATGTTTCAGTAATAAAATAATTAAAAATTAAATAATTTGTATGTGTCTTATTAATGTTGCTCTCAAGGCTGTAGCTTCTTTATTCTGGTTCAATGTATACGGTTTGTTATTCTGAAATACCGGAGGCCAGTGACTTTTCTTTTCTTCATTTTGTACCCTAAAACTTGCAATCATGAATCATGCAATCCAGAGGCGTAGCTAGCGATACGCACATACGCACGTGCGTTACGTCAGTTGGAAAATGAAACAATAACTATGATTAAATGGTAAAAAAGGGTAAGGGCTGAGCATTAACAAAACAGCGAACTTTGTACTTTGTTTTTTATAAAATATGTTTTAAAATAGCTCAGGATGTTGCTGCGACGATATAGAATTTCAAAATATTCTGGGGTACATGCCCCCGCACCCCACCCCCTTAAGGGGAGAATTTGGTTTGAAATCGTGAAATCATTAACTGGTCGTTAACACATGAGCACTGGATAAGTCAAGGTCGCCGTAAATAGCTGAAGTACTTTTTTAAAACAACCAAACACGACGCTAGGAAACAAAATGAAGAATGAAGATCACTGGTCTTTCATGTGTACATTTATCTGTAAATCGTTACCTATAATGAAAAACACAAAACAAAGGCATGCTAATTAATTATACTGAGATGTCAAATATTATACTGAATGGTTTGATTAGTTACCGAAACCTATCTGTTATCTAGCATATCAATCATTTCAAAGCTCATGTTTTACTATTTATTGATTTGTACCTTAATTAACTATCACAGCTATGACGACTGTAAACTATTATTTTGTTGTTTATTTAAACAAAAAGTATTTGATGCATTGACTTAATAAACGAAGAAAATGATGAGTATGCCTAGTTTCCAGATTGGCTCTGCAATTATTGTCCTTTTGGAGATCCATCACCGATTCCAAATAGTTTTAAGGATTCAATTATCTACAGTTTGGGACAAATACTTTAATTCCATCCAGCATGCTAGTGTTAAATTTCTATACACTGTGCTGTTTATAAACATGTACATACGTTTTTTCTGGTTAACGAACACGATTTTGCTAACATTCCAAGAAAACTATGAATATTTCGAAAAAATCCAAGAAAACAACATAAAAAATCCTACCGAACTTTGATTTAACATGTTATGATCTCATGTATTGTGGTGACAAGCCAAGAAAGAGTATTTATAATGATAATAAGCTTATTCATGATACAGTTGACGTAAAATATACGCAGCTTGCTTTCTAGTAGTATATCTACACTGCTTGGTGTAGATTCGTCCGACTCTTTGATGCTCTGCCAGAATAGTATACAATAGAATTTGAGCAACTTTCACATGAAGATGTTTAATTTACACATACATTGTATTAGCACATCATTTATATAAAAAGATGAGCAGTGTCATGACAAACCTGTATTAGTGACGTTGGTTATGACGTCGAATATTTCCCAATCAAAGTTTTGTCGTTACAAAATAAGAGCTTTGTCCGAAGATGTATTGGAGGTTTATTTGTGATTTATAGAATTAAACGAAAGAGGAAATATTTATAAGTATTGCACTTTTTTTTCCATTTGAAGAGCAGAATAATTATTATGTACATTCTGACGTGACGTCATCATTTCGTAGCCTAATTTTGCATCTTTTTCTTCATATTGGATTTTAGGCCAGTCAAAATAAAAAAATTGGGGAAAAAAAATGCACAGAAATAATTTTTGTGGATTTGTGTCATAAAAGGGATCACATTAAATATACTAAAAGTATAGGACAATCACACGGTGCAAAATGTGATTTTTGGGGTAAAATGGTTGAAAATTTAAATAAGAATGGGAATTTCTGGAATTTGCCAATAACTATGTCAAATTTTGCAATAAAACTACCAGAATTACTGTATTTAATAGATATTGCATACAGTACAAAATAACTTAAGTATAGAAACATTGAACAGTGTTAAATGTGATTTTTGGGGTAAAATTAAAAAAAAATCACAAAAAATGAGCATTTCTGGGATTTGCCTATAACTATGTCAATTTTTCCAATAAAACTACCAGAATTACTTTATTGAATAGATATTTTATTACAGTACATAATACATAAAGTATAGAAACATTGTACCGTGTAAAATGTGATTTTTGGGGTAAAACCTTTAAAAAAGTAACCAAAAACATGGGAATTTTTGGAATTTGCTAATAACTTTGTCACATTTTGCAATAAAACTACCAAAATTACTATATTTAATAGATATTGTATAACAGTACATAATACCTAAAGTATAGATACATTGTAACAAGTGAAATGTGATTTTTGGGGTAAAACCTTAAAAAAATGACCAAAAACATGGGAAATTTATGGAATTTGCCAATAACTATGTCAAATTCTGGAATAAAACTACCAGAATTACTTGATGTAATAGATATTATATTACAGTACATAATACTTATAGTATAGAAACATCGTACCGTGTGAAATATGATTTTTGGGGTAAAAACTTAAAAAAAATAACCAAAAACATGGGAATTTCTGGGATTTGCCTATAACTATGTCAATTTTCCCAATAAAACTACAAGAATTACTTTATTTAATAGATATTTTATTACAGTACATAATAACTAAAGTATAGATACATTGTATCATGTGAAATGTGATTTTTGGGGTAAAACTTAAAAAAAACACCAAAAAATGGGAATTTTTGGAATTTGCCTATAACTATGTCGAATTTTGCAATAAAATTACCAGAATTACTTGATGTGATAGATATTATATTACAGTTAAAAATACCAAAAGCACAGATACATTTTATCTAGAGAAATGTGATTTTTGGGGTAAAACTTAAAAAAATCACAAAAAATGGGAATTTTTGGAATTTGCCAATAACTAACTTAAATTTTGCAATAAAACTACCAGAAATACTGTATTTAATAGATATTATAATACAGTTCAAACTACCTAAAGTATAGAAACATTGAACAGTGTTAAATGTGATTTTTTGGAAAAAACTTCAAAAAATAACAAAAAATTGGAATTTTTCGAATCTGTTATTATCCCGTTCATTTTAACTATAAAGTTTCAGAATAGTTATTTTTAACTCATGTTATATTGCAAAATCAATGCTTTAAATCATAGAAACAGTTTATAATGCAGAATGTTATATTTATTTGAAAAATATATCAAAAAAGAAATAACTAAAATTTGCAATTTCTGGTATATTTTGCCTATACCTGGATTAAAAAAATAAACAATAAAAGTCACAGAAATGACATAAGCTACGTGTTATTTCTCAATATAACATATGATAACATTATGCTATCAAATCAAACAAGAAATATGGTTTTGAGGTAAAAGTTCTGAAAACATAAACAAAAATGCTATTTTCCGGAAGCCATATGAATTTGATCACACAATTATATGATTATAATAGAAGCAATGTCGGTGTCTTAATGCTGCATAAGATATGCACAATGTATTAGTCAAATGCCAAATCTGGGCTGATGGCAATCTCACAGCTGACTCCTTTGCATGTGAATCAGGCTGAACTACATTCAAATCCAACATTCTTGTAGCTACATGCTACTGTACGGCAGCCAGTTTGACAAGTGCACCATACAACTACTATTATGTGAGCACGAGCTGGCGCTCTTCCAGTTGACACTGGATATAGTTTGTTACCTACTAGTTCCCAACCAACATTCTAGTGGGTCCAAATCATCATGTCCTTCCCAGTCCTGTATTTTAGAGATACATAGATGCACCAGACGTAGTTGGTAGTTTGTTTGGGGTCCACATAAATTGATGTTAGTGCAACCTTTTCAACAAACGTAAAAAGGCATACGATGTTCTTTTTCGATGAACTTTGCCCCGACTCCCTTTCATATATGCAAACTAATGCTTGTTCCCTGACCGTGTTCTGGCCTCCTTAGAAACTACTTCTGGACTCGGATGAAAGTTGTGTGAAAAATATGATATTCCATCATGCAATTCTTGGATGTGACACTACATCAAAATTGTATGGTTTGAACATTGTATGCTACATTTACGTGTGTTGAAAAGGTTGCCAAGACCTCCATTTATGTGGATTTATGTTACAAATATATATTACATTCCCCATCATAAACTGTTTCTATAATTTATATTATTGATTTTGCAATATAGCATTTGGTGAAAATTACTGTTTTGAATCTTTTACAGTGAAAATGAACGGGAAATTATCCGATTCCAAAATATCCCTTTTTTTTTAGTTTTTACCCCAAAAATCACATTTCACACGATACAATGTTTCTGTACTTTAGTATTTTGTACCGCAATATAATTTATATTAAATACAGTAATTCTGGTAGTTTTGTTGCAAAATTTGACATAGTAATTGACAAATTCCAAAAATTCCCATTTTTTTATATTTTTTTAAGGTTTTACTCCAAAAATCACATTTCACACGGTACTATGTTTCTATACCCTAGGTATTTTGTACTGTAATATAATATATATTAAATACAGTAATTTTGGTAGTATTATTGCACAAATTGACATAGTTTTGAGCAAATTCCAAAAAATCCCATTTTTATTTAAATTTTCAACCATTTTACCCAAAAAATAACATTTTGCACAGTATGATAGTTTTATACTGATAGTATATTAAATGTGGTGCTTTATATGACACAAATCCATCAAAAGTTTGTCTGTGCATATTTTTCCTCCTATTTTTCCACTGGTCTAATATATGTTTGGCAAATTCCAGAAATTCTCACTTTCATTTATATTTTTACTATTTTACCCAAAAAATCACCTTTTCATTGTATTCTATTCTGAACCTGAGGTATGTTATAGAGCAGTTTAATATCTATTAAATACAGTTATTGAGGTAAATTTATAGCTAAATTTCGTCGAGTTATTGACAAACTCCAGAAATTCCCACTTTAATTTGTTGTTTTTTTCACCATTTTACCCCAAAAATCACAGTTCACAACATATGATGTGTCATTACTTAAGGTATGTTATGGTGCAACATAATGTCTATTAAAAACAGTTATTCTGGAATTTTTATAGCTAAATCTGATTTTGATATAGTCAAATTCCAGAAATTCATACTTTTTTTACCTTTTAGTACATTTTACCCCAAAAAAGCATTTTGCACCGTAGGATTTTCCTATACTTTTTTTTCCTTACACGGCAGATATTAAACAAAACATTTATGCCAAAATCATTTCTGTGCATTTTTTTTCCTATGTTTGCCTTTTTTTCAGTAGATTGACTGGACTATTTGGAAATAGACGTCTTTTGGTATTACAAGAACAGAGCTAAAACATGATATATCTGATATTTCTATGGATCCATTATTTACTTCTATTATCAAGTTTATTTAAAATGTGTTAATATAAGTAATTTTAAAATTGCTATGCCAAGGTTGATTGTTTCTTCGCATAACTTGAACATAGAATCTGTCCGCTGACATAAGCCCAGAAGCCTCTCTAAAGATGAGAGAAAACGTATTAATTTGCAATGAAATTGAAGATGAATATCACTTTATACTAGATTGTTCGTTATATGTAAATCAGGGGCGTAGCTAGGAGGTTTGTGATGTGTACGCAAGATCCTTTTTGCGGGGGGTCCGGGGGTACTTCCCCGGAAAAAAAATATTCTAGATTGTCTGTAGTGACTTCTGGGCGCATTCCTATCCCTGAATTGAGAGGTCATTTTTTTAATGCAGATTTGAACTTTTTATTTTTTCGATTTTTCGAGACAATGTGTACGCAGCTGCGTACTTTGCGTACAGGACGCTACGCGCCTGTAAATCTAAGGCAGCAATATATCAAAAAATAGTATTGGATACGACCCAGCATGTTTAAACGTAAGCATTGATTTGAATGTAAAAATGAAACCATTAAAAAAACTTGAGTGCATAATAGTTAAAGCCTTCCAGTTTCGAAATTTCCTTATGTAAAATATCTCAAGCATGTATCCATAACGTATGGTATGTTAACTTGATATTGATTATTTGATATGTTGTTTATTTGCACTTAATAGGTAATAGTATCATGGTCTACGTCGGTCTTTGCTTAAATATATCATCATGCATCTGCTATATACTATGTTAGTCTAACAATACGACTATGTTACACCTTCTCCGCATAAAAGATCTCATCTTAACTGGAATATTATTGTACACATAACATTATCAGTTGCCATGTTAATAATGTTGTCATATTGTTTTGTAGTACACCTGTTGTCACCTGTTATTAACATCATATGTACAATCATGCACGTGCGTTTAATGTATATACATCGTCCTCAATTAAAAAATATTATTTATATTATACAACATACTGTCCACAACGTTCATTGTATCGTCATATCGTGTATTGTATGTCTTCTGTGTTGTTGTTTTAAGTAGACCTGTAGTCACCCAATACGTCGTTATGCATGGACGTATATAATATCAATTAGAACGATACTTAGCTACATAACTACTCATTATATTTATTTATTTTTTGTGTCGTAATATCGTATTGAAGTAGCCCATAGTCACCTGTTGTCAACGTGTACATTACCATGGCCATTTGGCCGACTGAAATTAAAAATAAACTTGGTCTTCTATATCTGATAGAAAATGTGAACACCTGAAAATGGACTTCTTGGTCGCTTATACAAGATTTGTCGTATCATAGCACATATATATGTAGTTACAAAGTATGTGTAACAGAAATGTCATTAAACACCATGTGTGCACCATTAATGCACTTCTAACTGCCAGTGTTGACATTGTGATACACACGTACGTTTGTTAATGAGGGTCAAACAGTAAGAAAATGGTGTAATCTAGTCATTTAATAATTAATTTATGGAGTATAAACACGTGATAAATAAACAGGTGTTGTAATAAGTATGTCAAGTGATTGTACACTGTGCATGTCATTGTCTTTGTCCTTATTGACAATAATTATACAAAAATGATTATTCAAAAATGCAAAATATGATTGTTCTGATAACTTGAGTTCGGGCTATTTCGCTCAGTTAAATCGTAACTTCGATTTTAAATACTAGTTGTGTTAATGGTAAAATCCAAGATTTTGGGCGTTTGCAGAGGGGTAGAGCCACGAAGGGTCAATAATGGCATAATTTCAAAAAATCATAAAATTATTCCAGTTAAATCTACCATACCTGCCAGTAATGGAAATATGTTATTTAGTTATATATTTCGACTTGGTTTGTTTTCGTAGTGAATTTTTGTAACCTAGTGTATTGCCATTTTTTACTGAAGTTGACGTCAGTTAATTTCAGTGTATAAGCAAACCCTCACTTACAGACCATCTCAATAATAATACCACCTCAAAGTTAAGAAATATTTGATCTTTATTCAACTTCAATATTTTGTAATTCGAGAATGTAGGAATTTTGTAATTTGTGATGTAGGAATTTTGTAATTTGTGAATGTAGGAATTTTGTAATTTGCGAATGTAGGCATTTTGTAATTTGCGAATGTAGGAATTTTGTAAATTGCGAATGTAGGAATATTGTAATTTGCGAATGTAGGAATTTTGTAATTCGAGAATGTAGGAATTTTGTAAATTGCGAATGTAGGAATTTTGTAAATTGCGAATGTAGGAATTTTGTAATTTGTGAATGTAGGAATTATGTAAATTGCGAATGTAGGAATTTTGTAATTTGCGAACTTGTAGGAATTTTGTAATTTGTGAATGTAGTAATTATGTAAATTGCGAATGTAGGCATTTTGTAATTTGCGAATGTAGGAATTTTGTAATTCGAGAATGTAGGAATTTTGTAATTTGCGAATGTAGGAATTATGTAAATTGCGAATGTAGGAATTTTGTAAATTGCGAATGTAGGCATTTTGTCATTTGCGAACTTGTAGGCATTTTGTAATTTGCGAACTTGTAGGAATTTTGTAATTTGTGAATGTAGGAATTATGTAAATTGCGAATGTAGGCATTTTGTAATTTGCGAATGTAGGAGTTTTGTTATTGTGAATGTAGTAATTATGTAATTTGTGAATGTTGGAATTTTGTAATTTGTGAATGTAGGAATTTTGTAATTTGTGAATGTAGGACTTTTGTTATTTGTGAATGTAGGAATTTTTTAATTTGCGAATGTAGGAATTGTGTTACTTCATTGTCACATTCATTTAAATCCGCCTTTGATCTCTGCTTTGACAAACCTGTAAATACTATTACCGATTGCATACTTCATAGTTAGCAGGTTTGTCCCTGTGACTAAGATGTAACAGTCATAATTTCACATAATACACTGAATGACTCATTTATAAACATTTTAATAAGGTGGAATTGTTTTTGCTTTCCGTAAGGAAGTGGTTTATTGCACATATTTGGCTGTGGCTGTATTGATCAGAATCTGTGAACGTATCCTACACCAAATCACGACAACACCCGAACGCCTACTTGCCAATTGTCACATAAAGATCAGCTATGCAAGTATATTTCATCAAAATCATCACACCACATAACAGAGAGATGAATTAAATATCGATGCATTTGAAAGGCGTGTAAATGTCACTCTATTCTCCTGATGTACCTTTGACGTTTTTTGTCGAATGTAACAACTTTATTTTTATAAGCCAGGTGGTTTCAAACAGTTTACTGTTTTATTTGACATTTCAGTCTTATAACACTTGGTCCAGGATTATTTTTACAAACTTTGATTTCACTTATTGGAGAATAAATAAGTCTAATTTTCAGCGTAAAATAACTGCTTTAGATTATTAAACATGTCAGTTTATGAAAAATGAAACCGGATATAGATAATATACTATCTTGTTAGTTGACATACGTGTGACAACTGGACATTCACTAATGACCGGTTACCTATCTCTAAAATACAAATAAACGCAGGTATGTAAGTATATACTCCAGTATTAAATAACTCATCAAAACGAAGTACGTCCAAATGACACAAGTCATGACATTTATTATGTTTTCATCAATGTATTATACGGCAAAATGTATTGCAGTTATAACAGTGAATGTGTGATGGACAGTAATTGACACAAGTATAATAATTATACCCATTATGAAACAACACGAGGCCCCTACAAACCACTTGATGATTTTGGTCAAGTTCGGGTCTATAAATATGCGATTGGATTTGTTGAGACCTATTACGGCCTTATGCCTAATTGTAATTAATTTTAGTAATTGCAAAGTTAACAAGAAATATCTTTTAAAAAGATGGTCGGCGCAATTTGAAGGATAAGATTTGTTTTGCAACATAAAAAAATGCCGAGATGTTACGGTTGCTTGTCACTCCAGATCCGAAAAGGATTTTGGTAAATTCATCGAAATACTCTTATTCGCCAAAAATTGAGTTACGGGTTCTGGAAATAAGGCGACGACTTATTCTCAAAACTCTTCATTTCTATTAGCTTCTATTAACATAGTAGGTTCGAATTCCCAATTTTCACTATAATTAATGAAAAAAGCTGCACTTTTTTCGCGACCAACTATTCATTCAACCTTCAAAAGCCACTATTCAATAATTGTCTTTATTAAGGTTACACAGAACTACACTGCATGTAATGATCACAGGTACTTAAAGCAAACTTTTTTAATTTTCTGTACGAACTATTTACTATAAGAAGAATAAAGGTAAACAACGAACTCTTGTGACTTCATTTAAATACTAAAATAGTCCATATAGAACATAAAAATAGTTTGCGTCAAGTACCTGTGGTAATTATGAAGAAATGGACCCCTGTCGCTCCTCAACGCGCACGCCAGTTGTGTAAATGGCGATATTTATTTGTGTTAGGTCCTAAATAGTTTGCATCGCGGACAGATGTTATTGACGACTTTTGTTATGAAGTCATAATGTATATTAATGGACTATTCCTGCCTCCTGGATTTTAATTTTAGGATTACATTCATTTTTCTACATAATTGTTGCAAGAATATCAAACAAAATGAACATTTATTTAATATATTTATTTGTTCTGTTCGATCTGGCGGCTTTGCTGTCTGCTCAACCAGGTAAGATGGATATTTAATCAGTGGTAGTAACACATTTTTTATCTTACATATGTTTTCGCATACTGTGCATTAGGAGTCTATATTTTAAACTGTGAATAAATGTTTGTTAAAAATTAACCCTTTCACTCCAACACATGGTGTCTGAAGGTCATTCATCCTCCATATCTGGTCAATATCGATCAGAAATACTGAATAAACAACCAATATTATTATAACTTGATTAGTGAACATGGGTACAAATTCTTCGGGTATGAGAATACTAGATGATTAGTAACTTGACAGTTAAACAGTAAACAGAAAAAGGGATTTCAATGTTTTTTTTATTTGTGTTATATATAGTTTTGCCATGTTTATTTTTACGATAATTTCGGTCATTCCGATTAACTAATCGGAGGGCCTTTCCGATTATTACCGAATGTACGATTTTGAGAACATCGTTCGATTTCCAATCACTATCAATTACTATTATTGGTCTTTGTTTGTGATAGGTCAGAGAAACTAGTCTAAAGTTTACTTTCAACGTGAGTTAAACACTAAAATTCCGTAAAAATGCATGGAAATCTAGCAACAGAGCAACTGAATGTATGTGGTTTACCACAAAACATCGACATCAGACAAACAGATTGGTACGCGTTAAAGTAAATGTAGTTCCAACTGTTTCATATATTAACAAGAACCATTGCTTCACTTTGTTTTTCTTTTTCTTTTTAGTGATTAGACTGATACATATCAAACAAATGGTGCACATTTCAAAATACACCAAAGACTCAATGCGCTAAAATGTTTTTCGTAGATACTGAAACATAATGATTATTAAAGATTTGGTTCCAGTATATACCATGTTGTTTATAACGCCTTATACTATTTTGTGTCACTAAAGTTACATTTTAGTTCATAATTGAAGAAATGTGGTAATTGCAAATCTAGACAAACACTACATCCATGTCCAGTAAATACTTTAAAAAGTACGAATATGTGTATGAGTCAAACATATTTGTGGGTCATATTGATCTTCTAAGTGTAAGGCGTCGGGTAATTTTGAAACAGACAAACAAGTCACTGAATAAAGCAGAATTTCATATATACAGTTATCTTATACTGGATGTACAGTCGGACCTCGTTGATTCGAATTCATCAGGTCCGACATTTTGTTTCGAATAATACATGGTTTCGAATAGCCCATTTTAATTCGATGTGTCTAAGAAGATACATCGGGACCTAATTAGTATTTCGGATGATACCAAGTATTCGGATAGAAGGTTGTCAAATAAACGAGGTCCGACCGTTAGAGGTGGATCGAATCTGCGACCCCTGGATTACTAGTCCATCGCGTTACCACTGGACCACGGATCCGCTACTTGTTAACTTTAACGGTGATTTTGAACATATATGAGCCTTAACATGACAAAACCTGTATTAGCGTCGTTGGTTATGCTGAGAATATTTCCCAACCAAAGTTTTGACTCACAGACAAAGCTCTTTATCGGAAGTGTTTTGGGGGCTTTATTGTGATATGAACATGTTTATAAAATGTATATATTTTTTCTATTTGAAGTACAGAATATCTTTTTGAGAATCAATTTACGTTTGGGTAAAGCTTTTCTGAGGCGACATCATGACTTTTTGCGTTACTTTTGCATTTCGGTCTTAATATTGGAATTTCTATAAACATATAAACATTTCCGCCCAGTAGAGGGCAATGATCTGCAAAGATAAGATTATGCCTAACAAACGGAATTGAATTGAAAATATAAAAGGAAAAGAAGACGTCCGACATTAATAATGTTGGTTTTAAATAAAAGTAGAAAAATATATCTAATAGAAAATGTAAAAAAAACTGAAAATGGATTTTTGAGGTGGGACAGCTCATATATTTTATGGTAAAGTTTCATTCATATATCTCAGCTACTGTCAGCTGAGAAGTGCATTTTATAGTTCAGATAAGGCGTTTCTTTATCGCTACCATTGTGAAATTAATTTTAACACGTGTTACCGTTTGTAGAGAAAGGTTACCACGTCTTCTATTTTCCATAATCTATATAATGTTTGACACATCTCAATGATGTGATTTTTGTTTGTCTTAATCCACTTTCGGAATTGTTTTTAAATAAAACAAATCACTTAACATCGCACATAATGACCGTAAATAAAACATTGGGCGTGTGATAAGATGGTTTAGACATATTGTACGAGACGAAGTTTAGTAAAAATGTCAAATTCAATAAAAAAAAAGACAGAAATAAATATCTTTCTATCAAGCTCATTATAAATGTCATAACATCAATCTGCTATTAATAAGTACGTTGAGTAATAGCTTGTCATTTTGTAATCAGTCAGAGCTAGGTTTGTATTGGGCAAAATTACAATCGACATTTAACATTGTTTGATGCATGTAGTGAACTAAAATACAAGCAGAGAGTATCGTGTGTGAACATTTTGTGTCGACAAGAAATGTCATAAATGACTTATTGAACTTGTTAGTTGTTCTTATATGCTTCTCTACCTTTCCGAAAATGTACTGTAGACAGTTACAATCACACTTATGGACAACATGTAAGCATGAGGTAACTGGATTGGACATGATCTGCCCCGTGTTGGCCTTCAAAACAGAAATAATTGAAGTAACAGTAGAACAGTCATCACAAGTCATTTACGAATGCAAACAAGTGTTCTGTAAATATTGGAAATACATCTGGCACATTTCATAATTTTCTTACCTCCGATGTTACTTCCATTTAGCCACACGCGCTTGTACGAGAGTCTGCCAAACTACATCGCCATTTGATAATGATAAAACTTTCGCACTACAGATGTTTGCAATGTACAATACCACTTATCGCATTATTTTGATTAATCTCCTGATCAAACTTAAATAACTTTGCATCGAATTTTCCACGACACCAATTAGGAATCGTTCCCGATAGATCTATTGAACAACAAGAATACTTACTCCAGATCATACAATGACATCTTTTATCAAACTTAAATCACCGTAGTGACAAATGTTGAAGACATAGAATACATGAATTGAGAATGCATCTCAGTAAAGCGGTTACGTATGTTTAAAATATAATGATAACTTGTGGTAAATACTCGTTATAAATATGTATATGTATATGATTTTGAAATCATTTTATCGCAAATGCTTACCAAAAAACGGTTCATATTGATAGGTTGAACTGTTTTTATTTGAGAAAAAAAAGTAGGTCAACCACATTTTTTCGTAATCAGCGGTGGGTGGAGTTCTGTAAATACAGCGTGATTAGTGATACCGCGAGAGTAGTCAGGATGACGACTACACTCAAACACATTTCTAATTGGTCATCCCACATTTCTGCATTTTATAATTTTGATAGAAATCTTAACACGTCGACTTTTTTGTACACTCATGATTGTGTGAATTTGGGATTTCAAATGATTATGGCATGCGTAAGAGTGAAATAAAACAAAGCTAGTCAATTTATATTTCTCTGTATTTATTTTGAGAAGTATGATCAAATACAAGTGACCAATTAGATAAGCAGTTGTATACCTATAAAATCTTATGTCCTGGATTACTTATCAATGATTTCAGGAGGACAGATAAGCCATTGTTGCCAGAATGATCTCTGTCCAGCTGATTGTGCACGATGTGATGGTACACCGACTTGCTATGATCTGTCTGACGAGTTAGGATGCAGTGAGTAGACTTTGACATAAAATCCTGCGCTTTACATCATTTATTAAACAATACTGATTTATTAAAACTCGATTGCTGTGAAAGCACAGTATGTATTTGAATCACTCTCAACGTTGCTAATACTTGTACTTTGTGATGCGATGTGATCGTAATCCTTGCCCTCTTTCAACCCACAACCTTCGACTTCAGCGACCGATATAACAGACCACTGGCCACCTTTATTTTTAAAATTATTAAACGATTGTCTGAATATAAGAGAGTTTGCAATTTACTGGATTTATTTGTATAGCTCTTTTTAAAGTGTTTAGCTAATTAATATGAAAACCTTATTCATTGTTGAGTTAAGAGGTGTAATATTCAGTTCCCGCATTTACGTGTATACTTGTATTTCTTATTTTCTTCTACGTTTGTATATCTGAAAATATTGCAGACTCTTTTGGTTAACGATTATTTTTATTGTTTGGTACTTTGTACAAGATACAAGCAAGTTACTAGATTATACAGAAACATATATTTTACAGGTAACGAAGCGGACAAGAAATTGCTATCATATGAGAAACCTCCAGTGTTTGTTTCATTTATCCTCGACATACTGAGGTCTAGACTTCGACAAGAAAAGATGGAGCTGTACAGTAGAAATCCTAACCATGCATGTTTCACGTCACAGGAGACAACGACAGAAGCACCGGTATGGTTACGACTTATACGAAAGCTTCAAGGCATCATGGACGCAAATCAACCCACAACGACAACAATGGCATCGACAACAGAAATGCCAATATGGAAGATGTTGTTGTATAAATTACAAGGCCAAACAATTCCACCACAACATTTAGTTACAACCAAGTCTGATACAGCAACAATAACATATACATCATCTCCGTCAGCTGCTTTACCAGACACGTCGACAGTAAGCTTTGTTGGTGAGAATACGACGATTGCAACGCCAACAACAACCGGTATTGATCTCAGTTCAACAGTGGTCGCAACCCTTAACACTAAATCGACTGCAAGTGTCTCATCTCCAACACCAGTGCCAGAGGAAACTACCTCAGCAACAGCATTAACATCTACTGTGCATGATCAGAATGCAACGACTGATGCATCAAAAACCACTACATCAAATTCATCTGTAACATCACAAACGTTAACATCAGATGAGATGTCCGAAGTAACGACATCACAAACCTTGAAAGTCATAGCAATGTCATCTAGTCCATCGGTAACTGTTTCAACAACAGAAGGGTATACAACATTCGAAAGCACAACGCTGTTGGTGCCTACTACAACAACAAAAAAAGCGATGGGTATACCGGTGACAATTAGATCAAGTGAATCATACTTTTCAAAGAAACAAGAGAACGTTACGAAACTGATGACGAAACCTCCATCAGTTTCACAGGTAACCACGGAAACACCATCTGACTCGAGCAATGAAACAACCGATGTTAACCATTCGGTTGTCAACATAACTGACGTGAACGCAACAGAGAATGGTCTTTTCACACCAATAAATGATACATTCATTGATAGTATGATAACAGAGATTAATTCAAGCATTTCGATCAATTTACCTATTGAATCTACGACTGACTCGCTGAATGTAACAACACAGTTACAGTCACGCACACAACACAATGAGTCATTGCAAGCTTCAATCGAACAATTCTTCAACAACACAGGACTTTTAGAATCGACCATTATAGCAACGGAAAATATTACAGAAAATGAAAAGTCAACACAGCGAACTCCAACGGAAAACCCTTTGGTCAATGATTCGTCTACAAGTAAAAATGCATCCCCTACCTCTACATCACTCCCAGTGAAGACGGGAACAGATATAATAGATCTAGGATCCCAGGTGAACGAAAACAGAAGCTCGGAGATTTCAGCCCAAAACCTGATCTCACTTAATACCTCTGAAAGCAGAGAATCATTAGTTTACATAGCAAGATTAACAACAGTAAATTCAACAAACATGTCTGTAGATGAAGTAAACTTCGGAAATGTTACAAATAACAATAGCATATATAAATCAAATGCAGAAAACATCACTGTGTCGCAGTACAGTAACAATACAATAAATGAAACATATGGGCAACAGAATGACAACGGAACTCATCAAAATACTTTCTTAGATGAGAGTAATAACAATACAATTAATGGAACCTATAGGCAACAGAATGACAACGGAACTCATCAAAATGCATTCCTAAATGAGAGTAATAACAATACAATTAATGAAACCTATAGGCAACAGAATGACAACGGAACTCATCAAAATACTTTCTTAGATGAGAACCATGACACACGGGTAACACATAACAATAGTTTGCGTAACTCGCAAACTATATCAATTGATATCGCCTTGGATTTGAATAATGCAAATATTTCGGAATATTCTGTTGATGAAAAGGTACCACACGTCAACAACAGAGACAATGGGAATGTATATAATACGAGTAACAGTGGTGACTCTGTGGCTGTTTCTATTGTGTCAAATGATGTTAACATCGAAAGAGGAGGCAATGAATTGAAAAATAAAGTTGCATTCGAACAAACATATATGTCTCCAGAAAACGAAATACGTATCATGCTTGGCAAACTACATTCATTAATCGACCCGGACAAAAAGAACTTTACGTTGCAGCCTATACTGAGGGAATTTAATATCAAAAGTGAAAACAACTTAGAGAGAGGTATCACTGCAAGAAGCGTTCCTCTAACACCGCCTTCAACAGTTCCTACAACTACGGAAATAATCGTAAGCACTGTAAAACAACAGAATGTAACTGCAGCGCCTGCTGAATGGCAAATAACTACTGTTCCACCATTTACTTTAAACAGTTTATTTGGTTTTACTTTCGCACCACCATTTGATCAAGGTCCGTACAGGCCCTCACAAAATCCATTGTCTTGGGATGCAATGTTCGGTAACATTGGTGGTGTGCCAATAACACAACCTGACCAGAAAGCTCCCGTATATCCACAACATGCTGTAGAACAGCTTAATGATATATATGACCCGTTTATCAACAACAATCAAGCTACTCCTTCAAACACTAAGCCTTTAAATAAAGAAACTGTTCAAAATATTTCACCCACATCGTTCGTACAAAACGGTTATAAAGAATCGTCAAACTACGTTACATCACCACAACTGAAAGCGATCCCGCAAACCACATTTTCAACTGTGAACAAATTCCTTACTACAAAAGAAGATAAACAAATGCCTATTTTCAACTCTGCAACCACACCAAAACCCTCTACACAGCTACCCCTTTACCACAACAGCGCAGATTCGAACCTAAACAACTGGGATCTACCAAACCGTATTCAAGCTAAACCTACAACTGGGAAACCTACAAAGGCTGTTAATAACAATAATGTTGTCAAGTCAAACACAAATGCAGGATTGCCAGTAGAGAGCATAGCATCGTGGTGGCAGCAGGTGTATACCACAGTAACTTCAGATCCTTTCACTGCTCCAACAACAACATATTCACCATTTGCTACAGTAGAACAATGTTATGAAATACAGGATATAACAGGTAAATGGATTATGTTTGTCATGTATAAATGCCTATTCGTCGCTTAAAACAGCGAAGGACATTGATAATCAAAACACACATAGAACCATTTTAAATTATGTAACAGCGGATATTCTTACATCTTGATTATATTAACTAGTGAAATATACCTCCCAATTTATGCATGTAATTTAAAAGGATACCAATCTATAAATAGCTAAATTTGGACTGGGATCATTTCTGATTTCTGAATTCAAATACAACAATTATAATTATTATATCTTAAAAAGATTTGTTTAGACTACTGAATAGAACAAATCAGTAATTCCCTTCATTAAAAACAGAATTTAATATTTTGTTTGGACTACTCATTTTGGAACCAATTTGTAATTTCCCTTAATAACTTATTTCTTTATATCAATATGTTTCAAGTTTCCTTTTAAACATATTAACAGTTTCACTTCTCAATACATTTTTTACAATTTTTTCAGGATTTTGTCAAACACGTTCCGGTCACTTCAGCAACCCGACAGACTGTCGGACATTTTATGTATGTATGTGGGGTTATCTGCACAGATGTTCGTGCCCACCGAATACAATGTTTGATAGCAAAGTCCAAGTGTGTAATTGGGACAGTTTGGTCACGTGTGCTAAATAAACTTTCTAAGTACTGCAACTAGCAAATGAAAGGTGTAGACTAATGGAAGAATGAATGACTCGCCAAACATTCTGATATATTGCGCAATGCTTGTACTGTATAATGTAGGACTTAGAAGAGAAAGTCCGCAACGTATACATATTTAAAAGTATATGGATATGTAGTGCTTAGTGACATGCAGTATGCAATGACTACTAATCGTACTTGGGTTTGATAGACCCAGTGTATATACAAACCGTTCTGGAAAAATTGTAACATTATTTTCATTAACATTCGAGAACAATATATATAACTTTACATGAATATATTTGTTTCAATTAAACGAGAATGTATATATGTGGCGGCAAATGCATGTATTTGTTGAAATATACATAAATTAGACTGACTCATTACGATCATATGATCAAGATACATTTCTTCAAATAATGACAATAAATGTTGGAGAAGGATTACGACACAGCTTGCATTTCATCATTTCATTCATTCTTGTCAATTTATTACATATTAGGCCACTGTGACATTTTTGCCACACATCCAATGTAATTGTATCACATTGGAATACAGCTATAATATCGTAATGTTTGTCATTTCAAAGAATATGCTCGTAAAAACCAATCATGCGCCTACAGAAACTACCTGTCTACATCATATATCGCTCGAGTTTTCATTCTCCTATCGAAGCATATTAGCTTGGTATTTCCGTTTTTTTTCGGCGACATAAAAGCTGTGATCATAGAATGTAATAAACTGTTGTCATTTAAGTGCAGAAACATTAACCTGCGACAGATCATCATATTTATGTTGCAATAGTTTACATTTCTAATGACAATTGTAGTATTGTTTTCATGTAGTGGTGGAAAAAACATTAATATATATATGTATTTACATTCATTGCTTCGCGTAAGACATATGTAGTATGTTGATCCTAGTTGCTTTTATGTTAATGGCATTAATGCAATAAATGACTATAATGGACGAATTCAGAGAACTTTATAACTTTCGCAGTATTGTGAAACATCGAGAATTTGCAACAATTAAGATAACATACATATCACTATAGCGTACTACACTATGAAAGAGAGAGAATGACACTACACATATTGATCTATGGGCCTTATTTACTAATATTAAGACTTAGACTGAAAACAACAGCCTTTCGTTTTCATTTAGTCTAAATGAATATACTTTTGTCTAAATAATCGTGGTTACCCACTGCACATTTTTACCAATGTTTTAAAATCTACATTTTTATATCAACGTAGGATCAAACAGAACATACGCATATACCTACTACACCGAGAGAAGATTGGCTAATGGTGAGACACTACAGTTTCGTTATGACGATATGTCAAACACGATTTGTACAATGCTTATATCAAGCAGTACGATTAGTTCAGCACTGATGTTACAAGGGAAATTACAATAATTACAATCCAGTTGCTTGTACTCAGTTATCTCCCTTGCTTTAGACATAGAAACAAACAACGTTTCAAATTAGCTTGCATTTTGAGGGAATATACTATTCCGACGCATTGTTAAAGAAAAAACCTCTGTCCGTTTTGAGACAACCCTCGTTGATGTACAGGTCATCCCTTTCTGTGCATAACACAAAAACAACAGCAGTATGTTAATTATTTGGTGACATCAAACAAATCTGGTATAAAATGAGAAGTATTAATTGTGTCAGTAAATGTTGAGATGATAATATTAATACCATGACTATTTTTTTAGCTCTTCCCATGAGATGCTCAGAGATAACATTTTGTGAAGACGAGACATTTATCAGGTAATACTATATCAAAATGACAACAGCTAGTTTTAATAGATTTTGGGTCACCCGAGGTCGAACATATAGTTGAAATAATGAGTTTGTGCAATTTTGTGAATGCATGTAATTGTTTGTAAGAATCTAATACGAAATCAGAATCAATTAGAATCTAGACATAGAAAAATCGTCATTTATTTGTTTGATCGTTGTACGTTGGTTGATATTTTATTAATTAAACCTGAACATGTATACATTCCATGAACGTAGGTGTTTCATTGGTAGTAATACAAAGTAGACTGCATGAACAAACAATTGTTGTCATTGATATGTGAATACATTTGTAATGGAAAGGCAGTGGGACTATACTTCAGGATGAAAGTATTGTTGAATTCACTGGACTGTGTTACGGTTGCAGAGCTGCAGGGTATATTTGATAAATTACATTCCTAGAGGTTATAGAGTGACTAGAATGACCAAACATATATCATATAAAAAAATTATAATTGAATATCAATCCGACATTTCAATCAAGGTGCACATAATTTTTATTTATAGCAATTAAGATAATGGACAGGCATGTTTTGTCGATAAAATAATTAAGAGAAACTATAAAAATGTATACTATTTAACACTCTACTGATATATGACTCGTTTTGTCGTACTTGTCTACGAAATATATACCATACAATTACATTTTGTAGATGCTTTCCTTCTGTTTAGCGTTTGGTAATTCTCATAAAACTTAAAATGTCATGCTTTGAAAAGTTTAACTGCTTAAAGGATATGATCGTGTCAGGCACTGCCCAATGGGTTCAGCGATAAATTGTTAAAACGTGATGATTTCTAGAGATTTGTATAGTCCAGGAAATGCTTGATACAATTACAAGGATTCCTTTAAACGGTTTGAATTACAAACAAGAAGTTTCTTGAAAAAAGATGATCGGGCTATTTGAATGTAAAGATTTGTTGTGCAATAAAAAAAATGGATTTCGGTAAATTCACCGAAATTCATTGGGTTTCGGTAAGGTAACGTAGTCCTACCCTTTATCGAAAGGTTAACCAATCCGTGTCAATGTTACAAACGTTGTTCGCTTGAAGAGAAATTGCCTTGGTGGTAAACGTATGATTTGATTGGTTTACACAACACTGACATGCAAATAGCAAAACCATGTTAGAACGGCTGTGCCGGAAAGGGTATTGAAACAAGTTCTGAATACTTATTTTCTAACACAATATTTCTCTTATATAAAATATGATGTATCACAAGAAAATGGGTTATTCATTGATGCTCTTTTGTAAATGATATATATAACAAACCATATTCACATATGCAACAACTGGCTGACATATTCACAAGGTTTGTAGTAAGCGGTGGCCAGAAACAATCAAAAGTTCAACTCTTTTCTGTCTTTCTTCAGATTATTAATTAAGTTCAGAGCATCTCAGTTTATGAGCACTTTTATGAGATTTACAACCTCTTCTCTAAGTGACATCATTTCAAGAAAACGCAACATGTGATGTCACTAATTGCAAGCAGGAAACAATATTTACTCCATATGGTCACTTCGTTTTCATATTGCAATATGGGGCAAATATTACTTACTCTCAATACATGGTGACGTCATATGTGACGTTTTCTGGAAATGACGTCACTTAAAGAAGAGGTTGGAAATCGTACAGCGGCGCTCCTATCAAGTAATTAATGAGAAAAATGTATATGTCCCTGTATGATGAGCGCTGATCCTACAGAGCAGCCGATATAAACATGCAGCAGTTTGATAGAGCGAAATATCAACTCCCCAATCTTCAATCGAATCTTCAGTGTCGAAATAATTTCAGTTCGAAACAGTATTAAGTCCGTTATTTCATCATCCGTAGTAGCTCTTTGGACGGTCTGTTGATATCTTCCATAGGAACGGCTTTGAAAAATCTAGTGAGCAAAGCTTTATACTGAGGGGCTTGTTCTCTGTTCATTAGAACGGATCTGTCTGACAGTTTCTTCAACCACGCCGGTGTAACAGGTAAACTTGCACGAAGTCTGACCTGTGGATGCACCATATAGGGTGTTATCGTAGATTCAAGGTTTGCCGGTGTAGTTGCAATTGTTGACGTTGGTTGTGTCGCCAAGAAATGTCCCGTTGTTTGTACGATCCTCACGATCGGCGGTACGGGTCCGTTATCACACGGTACCATATAATCCCAGACGCATGTCAGATAACGAACATCCCAATGTGTCTTCTCGGGACATGTGCACACATACATAAAGCCCCATTCACAGACTATATACTTACTGCAATCTGTTGGATGTCTGAAGTATCCCCGGTATCGCCGACGGCAGAATTCTGAAAATGAATTGGATTCAAAATAATGAAATGCTGGGTCCCATGATAATTCTAAATTATCTAAAAACACGAGTCTAGAATAAACTTTATATATAGTTATATCCAATATGTATTACAAAATGTATCATTAAATATCAACGCTATTTATCCAGTTTTCAATATACATGTTTAAAGCTGAGAATGAGTTACGTGTAATGGGTGTAATGGGGGTAAAACATAAAAAGTGTTAGTCTAGAAATACAATTGATGAAAGTCAAGTTATCCATTACCTAGGTTTCTACAAAATATTAATGATATTTTATCATTTATGTAAGATGCATGTATTTCAGGAAATGTACTTATTAGATATGCATTTCAATAGTTTCTTAGTCAATTGCGTTTGAGTATGCATCAGTTAATATAATGTCGATTCTACATTATAAACCAAATCTCCTTTACAGAGTTACCGTTCCTTACACTCACTCTCATATAATGATAGCCGATAGTGTAAGAGAGTGTATAAACCCATGTATTTTTGAGCGCTGCTATGGGATTTACAACCTCTTCTGTAAGTGACGTCATTTGAAGAAAACGCAACATATGATGTCACTGTTTGAAAACAGGAAACAATATTTACTCCATATGGTTGCTTCATTTTCATATTGCCATATGGGGCAAATATTGCTGTCAGTGCATGGTGACGTCACATGTGACGTTTTCTGGACATGACATCATTTAAAGAAGAGGTTGGAAATCGTAAAGCGGCACTCATATACTCTTTAAAAATAGCAGATATTTACCATATATTTCATCATTCAGTACACAATGGATTTTGAAGGTTGTTGGTGACCAAAGGCGAGAGCTCGGAGATATTATGTTTGGAAAGCAACTTTTCCTTAATTTATACCGTGATACGTTCCAAACAATAAAGTGGTTTCAGATATTTACCATATATTTCATCATTCGGTACACATGGGCTTTTGGACGTTGTGGGTGAGTACTGGTCTACTGCTGTTGGGAAGGAGTCAAACTTTCTGTTGGAGAACGAAGGAGCATTGTACAGTGTAATGGCTGAGCTGTCTTTGTTAAGTTGATTTGGGTTTACTTGATTGTTGCTATCAATTGGTGGCATTGGTATGGATACTGGTACAGGTTTAGCTACAACATGAAATGGTACCACTGGTGATGGCGCTAGCGTCGTTGTAGGCGGAGAGGTGACACGTTGTGTGGTGTTCACCAACGTTTTAGGCACATTATCAGTCGCCGAAACGGAATTCTTTGCTGAAACATAAAGGTATTTATATTTATAACATGTGTTTGAATTATTTTCTGTTAAAGAGCATGTCGTAATAGCTTCCACAGTACTGTTATTTTACGTTCACTTGTGATGACATTAACGCAATCAGGTTTGAAATGAAGTATCAGAATGATATGCATTCTAGATTTATCTCGAAATAGAGAAGCGTAATAGTCGAGCAAAGGGGTCCACCACAAAGTATGCAGTGTGTTGCAGTATAGCAGGATCATAAGGTAAGCGTTATATAAACTTATACTGGAAATACGAAAGTTTGTTAATCACAGTGAAACACCATTATATTAAATACATTGTCGCTGATGAGTCATTACGTCTTTATGAGAGGCAGATATTTAGATAGTAGAATATCGAAAATGCTTTACGATGTTTGTCATGTCTGTAGCTATGTTTTATGAGATTTTCATTTATACAATGATTGAGATTATTATAGTTCCCCACAGACGTACTTAATCTTGCAAAACGAATAAGTTGTGAAATGTAAACCCCGTATGAAGTAACACCGGGCACATCCAAATGAGGAAAATTCACAATTTAAGGATTGACATCTCCATGTATAGATTTTGAAGTCACTCTTTCAATGGTGGAGGAAATATGTTCATCAAGAAAATATTTTTTTATGCGGACACGTCTGAGTTATTGCCAATATTAGTTATAAGCTATATTCAACAACTTTGTTCTATATTTATCCAACCAGAATCGGCAAAAACAATGAAAACCGTTCCAGTCGATATAATGTAATTAAGGCGCATAGTTGAATTTAACCGTAAACAGACAAACGCTAAGTACTTACTGACAGCATTTTTATTGCTAACGCTAACAAGAGTGTTACCTTGACAATCTGCGGCCAGTTCGTCACTAGCATCAAGACAATCTATCACACCATCACAGAACTTATACTCGTCTACACATTCACCAGAAGAACATTTTCTACGACTTTCAATGCATACATCTATGAGCATACGAAGAGAAATAATTTAGTACGGGTCATATATAACAAATGAGTATTTATATTGGTACATTTATTTTAGCAAAGTAGTAAATAACAAGTGGTTGACATATTAACTACAGTCACTAGATAAAGCGAGAGCTGGGATATATTATATTTTGAAAGCAACTTGTCTTTAATTTATACCGTGATGTGTTCCAAACAATAAAGTGGTTTCCGCGTAAACAGTAGGACGCTTCCAATTGATGCTAAGGCCTACAAAAAGTACGTTTGTTTCAGGTTTCCCGACCAACCCTATCTCTTTTTGCCCCGACCCTAGAAATGTTTCGCGTTTTATCATTTTTTTCTTTTTGGTAAAATTTCTTCTTTTTGGTATTGTGTTAATTTTTCTTAAGCTTCCTATTTCTGCCCAGTTATTAGACGCTTTACGAGTTTTCCAACTATAGTATTATATTCATCTTGATTAAACATTATCCATGTTAAAAGGGGAAGGGGATTTCTCTTTTAATATATATTCATTTAAATCTATGTTTAAGTTGCTTCGTTTGAAACCTACCTACCCTATTTTATTGGAGGGGGGATGAAACCTGAAACAAACATTTGTTTAAGCCTAACTATTCTCTAACTGCACTTTACATGCGTTTCATTTGACCAACAAACTTGCTTTAAAAATATAGCCTGTCAAGCGACATAGCATAACATTCCACTATGCACGTCACTACTGCAGAAGATAATCAATCTTTGCTTTTATATTTATACATAAAGGCACTAAGGGCACCCTAAGTTTTCCATTGCACTATGTAATTTATGATTTATAATTATGGTTGTGAATAAGACGTTATCGATAGGGAAGCCCAAAAGTACAAACTGCCCTTATTCTTTTAAATACAAACGCCTGTCAGACGCTTACAGAGAATAAATATGACTCGTTAAATATATAGATGCATCAAACATTAAGGTGACAAAAATGTCACATAACATGAGAATGACATATAAATAGTGTTCACACAATATTAACTGTTTGCATTATGAAAACAGACATTACTGTCGCGGATTGATGAAGTTTCACCAAGGCATTCCAATTATTCATGTCGATGTTTGTAGGCAACATTATATCTGAGCCTAACAATTTATCAGTTTCTCGCAAAAACGTATTTGTACAACAGTTGAATAATGCAAACCTTATAATAAAGTAACATTTGCAAAAATCAATCGGATTAGAGTGTTGTACTTCTGAAAAAGGTTTCAGCTATAAGTTTCACAATTCATCATTTACCGCCAGGTCTTACTATAATCTTACTATATTACAATGCACTATGTTTTACTGTATACAAAACGTATGCAATCATTTACCGCCAGGTCTTACTATATTCTAACTATATTACAATGCACTAGGTCTTACTATATTACAATGCACTAGGTCTTACGATATAACAATGCACTAGGTCTTACTATATTACAATGCACTAGGACTTACTATAATACAGTGCAATATGTCTTACTATATTACAATGCACTAGGACTTACTTTATTACAATGCAATATGTCTTACTACAGTCTTACTATATTACAATGCACTATGTCTTACTGTATACAAAACGTATGCAATCATTTACCGCCAGGTCTTACTATAATCTTACTATATTACAATGCACTATGTTTTACTGTATACAAAACGTATGCAATCATTTACCGCCAGGTCTTACTATATTCTTACTATATTACAATGCACTAGGTCTTACTATATTACAATGCACTAGGTCTTACTATATTACAATGCACTATGTCTTACTATATTACAATGCACTAGGTCTTACTATATTACAATGCACTAGGTCTTACTATATTAAAATGCACTATGTCTCACTATATTACAATACTCTAGGACTTACTTTGTTACAATGCACTAGGTCTTACTATATTACAATGCACTAGGTCTTACTATATTACAATGCACTAGGCCTTACTATATTACAATGCACTAGGTCATACTATGTTACAATGCACTAGGTCTTACTATATTACAATGCACTAGGTCTTACTATATTACAATGTACTAGGTCTTAATCTATTACAATGTACTATGTCTTACTATATTACAATGTACTAGGTCTTACTATATTACAATGCACTAGGTCTTACTATATAACAATGCACTAGGTCTTACTATATCACAATGTTGACCACGTTGCAAAATAATACACATCAGAGTTAAATTTCAGAATAAATATTTCGAAAATATGCTAGCTTGCCGTTTATCATCCGTGGCTTGGTTGACATTGAAATGCACATGATCATCAGAACGTTTGGTTATTTTGAACTTTTAACTGTTCCGTTTATCACGTTGTTCTGTCTGTTTTGGCTAGATGCTTAAAATACTTATACAATGCAACATTCTGTAATAAGTTGTGCAAATGAAACGCCATATTCTAAATGACATTTCACAGAAGAAATTCATTTAACTAGATTGGAGCATGCAAGTCTAACTTCCTGTCGTACGAATGATTTCTTACCAAAAGAACAGCCTCGTTCATCAGAACCGTCTGTGCAATCCGGGTAGTTATCACACCTTCCAATCAGAAATATACATGTACCATCCAAACATTGCCATTGGTTACCTCCACAAGTTGCTTTATCACCTGAAATAAAACGAAACACACAACATTTAGGAAATTTTAAGACACTTAAATACTGGAATAAAAAACTGTAAAATGATTAGAACATGACAATGTGAAAAGAAGTCCATCTTCACCGATATAGTCAATATAATGGAAAATAGAAAGACACGATCGTAGCGTCTATCATTGCATATACGTTTTATACACTCCGTAAACGTGAGTTATATAATGAGACCGAGTAAATCGTGCGATATAATAAATGGTCCCCCACTACATTTAACTACTTTCCAGTTATGCATGCCGGTCATTTGAGCTTATCAGTTTTCCTTGAATTAATTATCAACTAGTAAAAACGTGTCCTTCCGCAACCAGTTGACAACTACCCTGCATGAATCAGAGGTGATGGACAAATGACCGTTGCAAACTAGAATCGAACCTGGACCTCCCGTTTGACATGCCAGCCCTCTACCTACTGAGCTTACAGGGCGGACTCTACTATATTATACTACCTAGTATCTTACCCGTTCTTCACGTAACCGAGTCTGTTACATAGAAAATTCTATTTTAATTTCATATATTTCCTTCTGGAGATGAATTAAAAAAAGTATCTATATCATCAGTTACCATGCAACAATAACTTAAAACTTTTACTTTAATAGCATTTACCTTTTGCTCCTGATACAAGTGGCGTTAAATTTCCACATAAAAACACAACATTTAACAATATTCCAAATCGAGACATTTCTACATCTATGAAGTGTGATAAGGCTTGTCAAATTTCAAGCCGAATGAGGCTAATATAAACGGGAATTAATAGTTGTAGGTATGATATACTTGTAAAACATATTAATCAGTGGAATACGTACGTAATAATAAAACACATTAGTCTGTTTAACAGAATAAATCATGAGGCGTGCCCTGTTAATTGTTTCTTTGTGCAGCTATACTTCATTGTAATTACATTCTTTAACTAAGGTTAGACATTTTTCACAGACTTGCAATGTACGAGAGACCTTAGTGTTAAATAATATAACACATTTATTTTCATATCATGACTATTCAGGAAAGATTACTCGTGTACATATTTTTGATAATTCGCCCCAAGGTTATGTCCCTTCGAGTGCGAAATTCCGGACTAGCAATACACAATAAATACACAATGTATTTATCCGGACAGTAAATTATATTAGACATCAGCATACGGACGTGACATTTATTAGTGATTATTTTGCAACTACTGCGCTGAAAGTTAATTGTAGTTTTACTGGTGTTACTAACTACCCGCAGCATGGAGTCACCATGACACTGTTGATAAAATCGTCTGGTCAGCAGGTATCCATGTAAATTTACGACTGCGTCACCGTCATCTCATTAGCAAGACATTTATTTAAGTTTGCAGAACTGTCTTTCACTTGGTAGTTAATTGTACACATTCAACGGATAGATTTGTAACGGCATTTAAAATCCGGGGTCTAAAATTGGTGTCATCTTTTGATTGAAATATTTATTCGCATCCCGTGGTAAGCGAGACATTATCACTGTTGTATTTGCAATTTTCAATCCAGTGGCCGGTATATTTGATATTTGTATTGTTAAGGTTTCCAGCTTTAAAGAGGCCGTGGAACGTTTATTTACATTTGCTTTTAAAATGTATCCCTTTTAATTGTGTATGTTTTATACAGGATGTATTGTCACTAGAAGCTAAAACAAAGTGAAACTTCATTGTGGACATATTGTTTTCAATATGTACACGTGTGTGTTGTCATGGAAATAACTCATATTTCAATTGTCTCAATTCCGTACATATATACAAACGATTAGAAATGCCTATTCAATTTCATATGTGTTGTTTTACCACTAACCATCCAGTGGTTTGATTGGTGCACAAGACATCACACATGCATCTATTCAATATGAAGATTTTGACATATTACCTCCAAATTTTATGATATATACTGCTGAAAGTTTGCTAAGCACCAAGAATATCCAAGCACACGTATTACCTTATAAGTGCAATTATAATATTATATTGTTATGAAAATTGTTTGTACTTTTCATTTAATATTCTCATTTTTGATGTAGGCCAACATTTTACGATTTGTTTGAGTGTTACGTTAGTTTTAAGCTTTTGAGTAGGATATCCACTGACAATAGAGATTTTTGATAAAATAGCGAATTTTCTAAATTTGCTAAAAAGCTGACGAATCGAACTGGTATGTGATTAATATCCAGTATGTGACCCGTCGGTGTTAATTACAGCGTGGCATCGCCTTCTCATGCTCCCTATCAGGTTCCTGATTGTCCTTTGTGGAATTTTGGTTCCATTATTGGTGAAGCATGGCACCAAGCTCCTGTTTACTTCTTGGCTGGACTTGTCGGCCCAAAATTTGAACCTGCATCTCATTCCACACATGCTCGATGGGATTGAGGTCAGGGGATCCGGCTGGCCAGTCCAGACGTGCAATCCCCTCCCTCCTCTGAAGGTACTCTTGCACAGCACGGGCACTACGAGAACGTGCATTATCGGTCATTAGAATGAACCCATCAACCACTGCAAAAGCATGCAATCTTACCTGGGTATCGATAATCTCATCTCTATACCGCTGGGCAATCAGTGTACCCCTGTCAAGGACAATGAGGTATGTACGTCAATCCCATCTGATCCCACCCCAGACCATCACGGAGCCGCCTCCATAACGGTCATGCTCAGCAATGTTGGCTGCGTGAAATGTCTCCACTGGCCTTCTCCATACCCTAGCACGCCTATCTGTATAGTCTATGCAGTACCTGGACTCATCTGTAAATCGGACAGGTCGCCAGTCCTCTCTGGCCCAACCAACATGGACCATGACCCACTCATACTGTGCCCGGCGGTGGTTCTGAGACAGTGGAATGTGTAAACATGGACTTCTCGATCGAAGACTACCTTCGTGCAACCTTGTCCGGTTAGTTTGTGTTGAAACATTGACCCCGGGTGCATTCTGGAGGTCAATGCGAATCTGGGTTGCTGTCGCAAAACGGTTTCTTCGAGCCCGAATTATCAAAACCCGGTCTTCAGCTGCAGAGGTTGCCCTTTTCTGCCACCATCTTGTCGTCTGACTGGTGTGCCATGCTGTTGAAACCTCGCTCAGGGTCTGGTGATCACAGTATGGTACACACTAAGGACTTCACCAACCTGACGATTTGTAGCCCCTTGCTCCAACATCCCTACTGTCCGTCACAGTTCTGCTTCAGATAAATTTCTTCTAATGTTTGCATTCGCAATATTCATTCATGAAACCAAATGAGTTTGCGTTGAAGTGAAGATTAAATACCCTACACAAGTCGTGTACAAGAATACAGTGCACCAAAACACCATGAAATTCGAGGAGTACATGCTTTCCATGACTGTCATGCAAAGTTTGCCCGTCATAAAAGCTTATGTAAAAAAAGGGGACCATCTCAATACATCTCTGAATCATATCCGAAACAAATATCAATCAATCAAATACAATTTTTACAATGCTGTGTGAACGTTTGGTACTTAGTCGCGGAACACAATCATAGCAACATGAATTAATTAGATGTCCAAAAAAAGGATTTGAACCACGAAATTGAACGTATGGTATGTTTGGACACGTGATGGTACCTCGTACACACTCCTATATAGTAATGTTAGGTATGTTGGGACACGTGATGCTACTACATACACACACCTATATATTAATGCTTGGTTTGTTGGGGCACATGATGGTACCTCGTACACACACCTATATATTAATGCTTGGTTTGTTGGGGCACATGATGGTACCTCGTACACACACCTATATATTAATGCTTGGTTTGTAGGGGCACATGATGGTACCTCGTACACACACCTATATAGTAATGCTGGGTTTGTTGGGGCACATGATGGTACCTCGTACACACACCTATATACCAATGCTAGGTTTGTTGGGGCACATGATGGTACTTCATATGAATATGAAGTATCATCACGTGATTTTACAAACCTGGCATTACAATATTCGAGGGACGGTGGGTAATCACCCGGACTTTTAGTGATCATGTCTTTCCACTTTAAACAAAGAGCACGTTTTGTACATGAGCGGAAACTACATTCTTTCGACAAAAATTCGGTCAGTTTCTGACAAGTTTGTATTCACTTTTTGACGTTATTTATACATGATAGGTGTTTCACATTTATCAAATACTGCAGAAAAGGTTTTGGCATGTCTGCATGTCACGTTCTACATTTTACAGCTGGATTACACATTTTCGTGAAGGTAGAACTAGCATGTGTGACAATCTTAGGTATGGGAAGCCCTCTGAGGCAGTGACCCCTTCATTGGCTGCAAATGTTGAGGCTTTCGCCATGGAAGATCGTCGGGTACCATTGCAGGAGGTAGCCAGTAGGTTAAGCATTGGAAAGGCATCAGCACACAAAATTGTACATGAAAGCCTTGGTATGAGCAAGGTCAATGCTAAATGGTTGCCGAGACAGTTGACAGAAGACCAAAAGGCATCCAGGTTGACTATAAGAATAACCATTTGAGTCGTTTTAAACATGAAGGAGATAATTTCTGAAACTGCATTATCACTTGTGATGAAATGTGGGTTCGTTACAACGAACCTGATACAAAATGTCGATCAAATCAGTGAAAACGCGCTGCTTCTACACCCCAGAAAGGTTTTAACTGTCTCCCTCGGCTGGCAATGTCATGTAAGTTGCCTTCTTGGATGCACGTGGAGTAATACTCACTCATGTCGTGTCAAAAAGTCAAAGTGTCTGGTACTATCCAGAAGTAATTCTGAGAAAACTCAACGAAAAACTAAAAGAGTTGCGTCCAAGACTAGCACAGAAGCGTCTCATGACAACGCCCCCTCCCATACCACTTCGTCTACAGTTGAAATCATCAATTCATTCAAATCGTAATTGTAATCACAACCTACCTATAGCCCTTACCTTGCCTCCTGTGACTTATATTTGTTTCCAGAACTGAACAAAATGCTTGCTGGAACCGAATATGAGTCTAGGTCGGCTTTGATTTCGAATGTCACACAGTACCTGAGACATAGGTCTACGTCATGGTTTGCAGAAGGAATACAAAAGCTCCCACGAAGATGGCAAAAATTCATAGATGTAAGTGAAGAATACTTTGAAAAAGAGTAGAAAGATTGTCCCTCGTATATCTATAACTTTATTGCACACGTATGAAAGTTCTTATACAAGAATTGCTATTAACGACGTCTTTATTCAGTTCCATGCAACCACAATGTAAAACGGTTGGAGTTTTATCTGAATGTATATTTTGAGTTCAACAATCTCTCTTGACTTGAATTTATTTGTTGGTATCTCGATTCGTGTATATTCACACAAATTACGATATATCTGTACGCATTAATCTATCTGACCAATATCCATAGAATGAACTCAGGAGAGGAGGCGGTACAGCTGGTTGAGATGATTCACAAGTAGTATACAAAATATTGGCGTACTTCAGAATAGAGTGGAAATTCAACAACTAGTTAATATGATGCGGTTGTGTAAATATGAAGAGATAACAGTGAAGACTTTACCACGGAGTTCCGACAAACTTTTAAGGTGGATTAAAACCTAACTTGAGACATGTCATATACAATTATAATCATGCCAAATTATAAATTTTGTGGTAAAACATTTAATTTCAGATTTTTTGAATTCACAGGTATTGTATGGGTAAACATGATTAGTGAAATTTCTATTTAACAGAAAATGTCATTCTGATAACTTACTTTATTTTATTTAATCTTTTCACATTGACATATAGTAATCGTATTGACGTCGAATTAATTTTCTGGATTAACACGTAGCTGTTGTTTGATTTACATTTTTGGCAAATTGAATATATTTACTTTGCAACACATTATGTATGAGAAACCTTATCTTCGTAGAGTATTAATTACATGTTTGAAAAATGGTTAATTCTGTTGTTCAATGTAGGTTATTTTTGTCATCAATTAATTAAAAACGAGTTTTCCTCTAACCTCGAGAGGAAAGGAGACAAGCATTGACCTGAGCTTGAATGAATATTGTATATTAGAGGCAAATAGCTGACGTTAAATCTAAAAAAAAAACTTTTGAAAGATCCCCTTGAGAAAAGCGACATACTACAAATAACCAGCAAGGACCAGGAATCCCAACACTAGTAAATCAGAGTGATGGGTGACGAACGTCAAGTCAGAGTGTTGTGTGACGAACGTCAAGTCAGAGTGTTGTGTGACGAACGTCAATGCTCTTGACCATTTATTTAAAATAACCACAAACGCATATCTATGATCATTATATAATGTTCCCTCTTTTACCAAAGTGATATTCTTGCCTGTCACATACAATATTTCTTCCGACACATTTTGCTACGACACGAACGGACACAAACGTGTTCGGTCACATACGTTTCACTCCCTCAGATTTAACAGCTTTGTGATTTTAAAACCAGCCATGGGGTAACTATAAAAATTCTTAAAATATGAATATACATGTATATATATAATATGTTGGTATATTGAACCTTTTGCTTTAAAATCATGGATTTGGTTCCTTATTACTTTTTTGCAGTGAATTTCAAAAGTTTACCAAATTTGTATCCAGTATCAAAAGGATATCTCATCGTGTTTCATTTACCAAGGGATCCATTATTCATATGGCACTGCAGTGCCAAGCATCAGGTGGAATAATCGAAACCCAGTTGAGGCGTATGTTCTATGTGGCAAGTTTGCTGTAGATAAATACACCCAAGGTCATTAGTCCTCTACCTCTAATTGATGTGAGGGAGCTGTCAGTTGTTGATGAAAGAACAGGTTGGCACTGGTTGGTAACGCAGAAACACCGGTTAGGTCAACTGACAGCTGTACATAACTGAAATACTGTTGACAAACTGTGTGGCACTCGAGCATAAGAACCTTCACATTTTTATCTAGATTACAAATATTAAAGTCTCCCCCAAGTATCCATCAGACACGTGTCCTAGTCCTTACTCTTATATATCGGCTGCGTTGTGTGATATATCTGTAACTGTATTGTGTTCAGTTTAAGTTAACTTATCATTGATATCGCGTTCTGTACATATCAAAGTTTCCTAAATATGAGGCGTTTGAATTTAAAGATACATTAGATGGGGAACACAGGAAACAGAATATATCATGATATATGTTTTCGCATAAAGGGTTGAAAGCAATACATGTCTATCAATTTGTTAAGTTACGCAATAGATTAGATTCACTTCCACCCCTCGACAATCTCTGCCAAGTAAGTATGTTCAACATCGTAACCTTTGTGCTCGCGGACGCCTTCAACCAATTGTTTTATCAATCTTTTGGTGAGGTGAACTATCGTACTTGCACCCCCTCCCCGTGTGTTTGGGGACATCGATTTCACTAGACGACATCTTCAATTATGGTTTAAATCAGTTGTGAACATGTCATGAGAGTGTCTCCAAAATAAATGATCGTCTTAAATATGTGTACATTATCATACCAGTGACATTTTTTCATAAATTTGCAGATAATAAGCCCGATTACTTCAACCTTGTCAAGAATAAAATTATCAACAAAAACTAAAAATTAAATTATTTTGCTTACTATGAAATGATGCAGAATTCACCTACCCCGGAGGCTTAGCCAGTTATATACACTATCAGAGTACTAATGACAAATTATTTTGTATAACCATCATGTTTTCCGTCATTCATTCTCTATCTAGGCGTCAATTGTATTTTTGCTAGGTAATTATCATGATTTATGAACATTGATGTTTCTTTTGAATATTAAATAAATATATAAATCATTATTAAATCACCTTTTACACCCTACGATGTCTTCGTAAAATCACTCGACATTTGTAATTAATCATTTTCGCTTAATTCGTGTCTTTAATCCTTTAATAGTTTTGTCAAATGGCGCGGAACCATCTTTAAAATCCGGCTCTAATATGGTTAAGACAGTCACTGAATGATCTCGCGGTGAAAAGTGTCTGATTTTAATGCTATTGAATTACTAAATTGATCTGTTTATTTTTTTTCTCTGATTTGAAAAAAGTAATTTAGTGATAAAGGAGATATGTGTATTTATTAACCTCGTTTAATTTACGCATGCGTACTAGTACATGTACAGCTAAATGGTTTGTTATTTTGTTTGTATATTCGTATAATTCATTATTTCATTCTTTGGCGAGTCCTAATACTTTAAAGTTGCCATACGCGCCGTCAGCAACATGTCGATCTGCTGCTTTGCAAGCATCATAATGCTATTTTGTGCAAATAGGTCGCCATTTAAACTCTTCTAGAAAACCGTATGTTTTAAGTTATTTTAAACAAAATATGTAATAAATAGATTAATTATGTTAGGAGACATTAACAACATACAATAAGCAACAATCCGAAACATTAAATGACAACATACAATATTAAAGTTACCAACCAGTTTTGTCTCTATCAAAAACGGAAGGCATTGCCATTTTTGATCGTCTGATTTCCGATTGGCTGGCGCGCTATTAACAAGTATAGCGTCTGAATGGAGATTTCATGTATCGAATTTTCCCTTTTGTACAGCACCCATTGACAACTGTCAATTTCAACAACTTGTGCTCAATACAAATAATACTAAATAGCTAAAATGCTTGCCTGATTTAATGACATGTTATAACGTTATGGATAATATGTTGTAATAAATGAAGTGAACATTCGGTATGCTAGACTCACACAAAGATGATGAAGTTTGATAGTTTGACGCAAATATAAAATCACACAAGGAGGAAGGTGGGAAGCGACTTGTAAATTTTCGAATGAAAAACTTTATAAAGATTTTACGTGATAAGGCGTCAGAGGGATTGTGCATTTGCTGAATATAATTAAAATATACCGTGCATAAAGTGAAAGTAATTTATAAGATACGACAGAAAATTGAAATAAAAATCTTTGGATAATTTGCTTCCTGCGGAATAAACGCACGTTTGAAAACAATGAGTAATCCAATGGGATTCTTGCAACAACAACAACAACAACGTTTTAATTATGGATTACAACAACTACGGTACTTTCATCCATTGGCGGGATATTCGCATCTACTGGATCCTTTTACTATCGCTCAACTATCTTTAGGAAAGAATCAACACTTCCATAGTGGGTATCTGAATACACTTACTTCTTTGAGTTCGTTGGTTTCTAATGGAGATGTTACATCAAATGGCTTCGGCGGCAACAGACCTGTCCAAGAAATGTCGCCGAAAAGTGATCCGCTGTCAGATTTAGGAACCAGGCAGCATGAACAAGGTAAACTTGCGAATTAAGAATTTGTTATAAGTAGTATTACACAATTTCATGAAATAACTTTTGTTAAGTTCATCCTGCATGTACTGGTATAAATAAACAATGCATAGTAGTAATCTTTATCATGCATATGGTAATTTCATATTTATTTCCGTATATTCTGTCCCAACGGATTTGTCCTAGAGAAATACAAGTATGTTTCCATTGTGATGCAATCCTTGTGAAGACAATTATCTGTGTGATCGTGTTTTACTTCGTGAATGAAATACGCTAAATGTGTGTCGGCGGACATTGATAGGAAACCTAATGTGTGCAAAATCTGCATTTTACGGAATTGTGATCACTTCAATTGTTCACGCCTATAATATCTTGTCTCTGTGTACATAATACATGTAGTTTGTATTCTGCGTCTTTTCAAATGAAACATATGGGAGTATTATAAACAACGTAAATTATGGAAAATACCCCAAAACAATTAGCGACATAAATATTAGTTAAGAAATATAATTGCAATAAAATACGTAACAATCGGTCATTGTCGGAATTAGCAAAAGTATCCGTGTATGCAATACAAATGAGTTTCTAATCACGTGATTAAATTATGTTTCATATTTTATTCATCTAAAGAATTGAATACTATTTATTAAAACAATATATTATACTATGACCCTGTTCTACCTCCTATATATATATTAACAATTAATTGTTATTTAATATGAGATGCTTATCGCACTATCACAATTGAAGGTTGTTGAAAATTATGAAATTAATATTAATTAAACAATCGATCATAATTGATCTCTAACATTGCTCGTCTTTTTTCAGTTAAGAAATATGTTGTAGTCAGTTATTAGTTTTTGTTAACGCTGAATTTTGATTCTTACATATTTTAATTGTTTGATTGAGTGACGAATTTCTAATGTGATAAAGTAGCAATTAGTGTGACATTTAATTACATGCATATTTAATGACAGATCTCGTGGAGGAATTATTCTATCTGAATAAGGTATATCAGTCATAATGTTAACTCAGTATTCAGTGAACATTACAGTATGTAAATCGGCAGTGCTGATTGACGACAATTTAGATATAAATCCGTGATTTTTATAACTCTTCTAATATATGTTTCAATCGTATGAAAAATTAATTAAATTTTCTGTGTAGATGACATAAATAAGTAAGACCAATCATGAAAAATGCAAACCTTTTTTAATTAATGAATTATACAGTTCAATTAATTATATTTTAATAGTGGTTTTTGTATTTCGAACGGTTCATAAAGGAATGTACGAATATGCTTTGATTTTGTTTTATTTTTGTATTTTTCGTAATTATTTTTCTCAATATCAAAATACGATATTGTCTGGTGATTAATGTATACACTGAAAAACTTGTCTAATTGGTCATCTCATATTAATGCTATATAGAAAATATGTTTATCCATTAGACCGTTACCAGGTGGTACCTCTCGTCAATCCATCCCTCTATTGTTTTGTTACCTACTTTAATAATGCAAACTCATCCTAACAAAATATTTAATGTTAACTTGACCAGAACTAACCAAATTATAATTATACAATAACAACAATAAATGTCATAACCCCATGTTGTAACATGTGTACCTGGGTGTAATAAAGATATGTTCTGTTCTGTTATGTTCTGTTCTGGTTAACAGACAGTAGTTCATTTGGCCATTTATATCATGGGTCGATGCTGATCACAGCACAGTTCGTGGAGTTTATTATTCATTTCATTAAATACGACGATATAACCGTGACCGATTAGGGGAAATATTTGAGTGTTTATAGTTCTGTCACTACTTTAAAGCAGTAATATTCAAATATAAGAGTGTATGTATAGTATATGATTTAAATACTCTGAAAAGGATATGTCGCTTCCTGTATCAAATTTATCACTGATAGCAAAGTGAATATCTTCATATTCGTACTCGTGTTCTTTGTTTGAGATAATTCTAAATGATAATACAGTATATTTTGTCAAGTTATCACGACTTTCTCCGTAAGCGTTCCTAGTTGTTTCTCATCTGTATCGTTCACTATATTCTGGACCAGTTTGTTTAAATCATATTGAATATGTTATATTTGTTTTTGTATGACGATGTACAATTCTGTTCTATTCTATTTTTGTACCGTAGAAAAAAGAACAACACTGGAATAAAATGTAAATAATTTCGAGAATAATAGAAACTGATACTGATGACAACCAACAACTTTCACATACTTGCACAACACCATTATAACCATATTTACATTATTAGAAACATAATATTCATTATAACAAAGTTTGAAAATGAAATAAACTTTAGACAAGATATTTGTCAGCGTAACGTTAAGCAAACTCGACATTCTAGTTGAAACACGTTAAAGGTTGTTATATTTATTTATAAATAAAAGTGACTTCAATCGAAATCAGTTCAATTCTTATCATAATTATTATTAAATTGAACATTCAAGACATGGTAACCTTATTTTAGTTTGACGCTTAATTAGCTGCATACAATCTTCATAAACGCATTCAGCTCACTAGATGAGCATTAATATAATAAGTGTTACTAATACATATCGATTTAATTGCATTTAATGACTAAGTAAGCAAAGATACATCGTTAAAATTCTCGTACCAAAGCTCATATTACCATTAAGTGTTTTGACGAAATTGTCCATTTCAGAAAAACAAGGATATATGATTCATAATTATGTACTTAAGTAACGATATTATTTCGGTAAATATTTGCTTCATTCAAATAAAACGAATTAAATTTCAATTTTCATCAATTTTCTTGTCGTTGGATTGGTCTTGGTGGTGTTGGACGTTTTAAAAATATGTTCATTAAAACTCACACATGGTTATTTTAATATTTTTAATTGAATATCCAATGTCATCTTTCCAATAAAACGAATTAGTGATAATTGCTCTATGAAACTAAATACTTAGTTTATATATAGTTAATTGAATTGATTGAAAGATATTGAAATATTTGCGCAAGACAAGTTAAAGGAAAATTGTGGAATGTTTCTGCTTCAATTAATTCGTTTAAATTGTATCTCTTTCATTCCCATTTATAAAATTGTATATTTACATACAATTACATGACATAATTAACAGCACACAATGTTTTCATCAATATCTATACAACACAGTAAATTGTCCGTCCTAAATTGCATGGTATCAATTATATAATCAGCAGTTGTACAAGTAATCGAAATTAAATTAAGTCAGTGTAGGTCCGACTATTGCAACGTGTTTCTCATTCAAAATTCCAAAGCGTATTCACTCACACAAGTATGAATATTAACACAGTATAGTTAGCATTTCTATATTTGGTCATTTTAGATATTTACGATGAAAGAGACGATCAATCTGGTAAAAGACGAAGAACACGAACGAATTTTACAAGTTGGCAATTAGAGGAGTTAGAACGTTCTTTCAATAGCAGTCACTATCCGGATGTGTTTATGAGAGAAGCTATTGCTATGAGGCTTGACCTCGTAGAATCAAGAGTTCAGGTTAGTTTTGAGATCATACATGGGAACTATGTGCTGATTGGAAGCCGTGAAGCTTTGGTTCGGAAAACAGAGCTTTATACGTGTCAGATGATTGGTATTGGTAACATTCAACGTGAAACTTCAAAAAATATTATATTTAAGATTGTTTTTAATAAATTTTGTTTCATATTCTAGTAAAAGTATTTTACAGCATAGGTATTTAACTATCCGTCAGTCTGCGCTAGTGCCGTTCTATAAATCAAAATAAATTACATTCACAAGTATAGTGAATGTAACGTCCCTACATTTAAATAGGGGCATGTGTTATTTTTTTGGAAACCACATTGATTTCATGTCCAAAACATATGAGGTGTACGACAATTTCAGATGTGTGTTTTTTCAAAAATATAATTGTGTAACCAAGTAAAACATGTTGCTATGGCGATAACTAATACGACCAAATCTAGATTTCGTAATTTGGGTCGGTCTGTCTGTGCTCATTGTATTTTCTGACAAAAAAATTGCGAGGAAGCACTTTTTGATTTCCTTTGCATTCAACAATTTTATCTCAAATTCATCTGACATTTTCTTGGATATTGAAATCACGACCACCAATTATGAAAGTAGAACGATCTTAAGTGATATGGAAGTCTTAAATAACAATAATCAGGATAGTGTTGAACAATCTTACCAATACTTGTATTAATCCTAGGACATTCTCAAATTCATGGTAGTTCAATTGTGGCTTTGTTGTTTTGATCGTCAAATTTATTACACTCTTCTGAAAGGTTTTGGGCCAATCTTCGAAATTACGATGCTCAAATAAATCACAGTCGGGGAGGTGTTTCAGAGATGCGTGAAAGCTTAATGTCTATATAGTAAAAAAATAAAACCCATTATTTCCAATTACCGCATTGTGACAATGGGGTAAAATGTGACAGAAAACTGAATGAAATGATATGAATTTGATAAATATGCTTAACAGTTAACTCCGATCCTTATAATCACAGGCTTATTGAAATATAACCGGATTGATTCTGATCAAAGCGTAATAAATATACGAAATTGATTAATTATTTAATCAAACGATCTTTCCTAGAAGGTGGTATTTTACACACACAAAATACGTTTCATGAGTAAAAATCAAAATGAGCTTAGAAACATTTGTTGACACGGAAATGTGTTGTGGAATGATACGACAACTCATAGGTCAAGGATGTTGGTTATGAACTATATTTACCAAATGTTAATGCTCATACATGTAATTATAGCTCGCTTAAATTATTAATCTACTAAAAATAGATATGGCAATAACTTACTACTTAATGAGTTTTTGTCGTCTAGCGGTTACAATGACTGAATGATGGAATTTCAGTACTGCTCTCAACTAACAGTAAAGAGTTGTTCGGTGTGAAGTCAGCCATAGTAGCAGTTGGACTAAATATTGCTTCTGAGCTCTGCTATGGGATTTACATCTCTTCTGTGACAACGCAACATGTGATGACACAATTTGCAAGAAGGAAACAATATTTATTCCATATGGTCACTTTGTTTTCATATTGTCATTTTGGGCAAATGCTGTCAGTACATGGTGACGTCACATATGATGTTTTCTTGAAATGACGTCACTTAAAGAAGGGGTTGGAAATCGTACAGCGACGCACTTCTATCGCATTGAGTCACCAGTATGCTACTTCAGAAGAATCGAATATTGTAATGTTCTACAATCTCAAATATAATTTGAAATAATGTTACAGGTAGTATGGAAGAAACGAAATGGTTATATACAGTTAATGCATAAAACTCTCAGATAATAGAAAACGCTAACATTGTAAGAAAAAAGTAACCTCACAAAATGGCAATGACAGAGTATGACAACACTACGGTGTAAAATATTAACTGTTACAGTCGTATTACTGTCGGTATTGTTAGCAGTAAGAACAGTTATATTGCTGCTGTGGGTACTGCTCCTATTGTCAACGTCACACTCATTAAAGAGTTGATACATAGCTAACGTTTCCATACATGTTTTGTCTCGTTTCTCATTTGTGAATATAACTCTAATGGTGAAAATAACTATAATGGTGAATATAAGATAAGAGAACACATCTGTTACTGATGCTATGACCGATAAAACAACTGTGGCAAATCAAGTACATCATGAATTCATTTCAGATATAATTGTAATTTCATAGTCTTCGTTAAATTCAAAACGTGTTACACATAATTTATTCATTAACTGTTATTATGCTTATGCATTTTTTATTTCATGAGATATGAAATAAACAGTTTAACTGGAATTGAAAGACACAAGACGATAATAAATAATAAACAGACGTGTTCATATCTGTTACATTATTAAAATGTTCGCCTTGAACGTTAGAGGCACATCACACACCACAGTGCATAAACAATTAAAACAGTGTTGAAAGTTTATAAGAGTTTTATCTGTGTGCTTGTTATATTCTGTTTATTATCCGGAAACATATAATTACCAACATCGGGAAAAGAAACACAGTAACAAAAGCCAAACTGTTCTAGATCTGTACTTTATGAGGCAGCGAATTGATCACCGTACTATTATAATTAATGCTTAAGGAGTGTTTATTTCTCGTCAATAAGAGACCTGAAAACTCTTTCTTAATTATTCATGTTCTTATATCTGTTTCCCTCTATTCGTCTTATGGTTAAATAATTATAAGTGCTGATGTCTAGTTAAGTGTTGTCTGCTTAACGTCAGTTCAAATGAAGTTTTCATTACAGATTAAACAACTTTCGTTTTTTTCAAACAATATAGTAATAGATCCGAACGTTCATTTTTTATTATAATATCGCATTGTATTTATTTAGGAAATAATAACAAAATGCGCGACCATAATGTGAAAACAAAATTGATTTCCGAATGTGTATTTTAGCTAATTATTAATCAACTGTTTAATCCAAGCATTTAATATATAGACAATTTGTCAGAAAAAAATACTCCATCAAACCCCCTCGCTATAAACATCAAATTGTGTAAGATAATTTGTTAAATATTTATTTTTTCAATTTATTGGGGAAAATATAAATTGTTTTCGTTGATTTGTCAATCAATCATTAATTGTATGTACGATTTATGTTGTATTATTCATGGTTATTCGATGTAATTATGTGTTCAATCTAAAAACGTTTACAAATAATATAATGCGTATAATGTGTTTAAATGTTTGTAAAACTAATCACAGATTTATCATGAACGCATTTTTGTTCAATCATTTTAAATACTTAATGGAAAAATATATAAGACACATAATTAAATAAAAAAATTGGGCTGTTAATTTTGGGATAATGATGGTTAAAGATGTTGCATGTTTTATATCATTTACAAAGATTTCAGCATGGTTTATAAACGTATCAACAGGAACATTTGGGTGTTCAGGATCTGTGTATTAATATGAATGTATATCTTGTCATTAAAATCCATATCAAGATGTCCTCGTAAAAGCATAATTTATACATTAAAATAATTATATGTTGATAATTATATTCATTTTGGCAGAGAGTCTGACAGTATGTTTGAGTTGTTCGTGAAAAAAGATGATGAAATTAGATAAATGAAATCTAACAAATATTGATGAAACAAATAACTGAATCAGTATACCGGTATTTTAGTTTAAATAAATGTTACAATTATTGAGGTGACTCATAGTATAATGAACACATGAATGAAAACTTGTAAATAATATTATTCTTGAAATGAAATATTTCATGATCGTTATATCAATCTTTGTTGTGTACATAAACTATCAACGTCGTTTAAATTTTATAAGTTTTATATCAAAATGGTTACACGGAACTTGAATTATTATGAAAATTGTTAACTCCCTATTTTTCACGTTAAACAAATTGTAAAAAAAATTCCAACAACTAATAAATGATTTTTTTTGTAAAATAATTTAATATTCCATTTCCTCCCCAAACCGTCATCATAGATGTTACACAGTTTAGGTTTTAACAAATCTGACTTTTCATGGTTGAAGCAAAATGTTATCGTAGTTTATTGATGTGTCTGATGTTATTTTGATTATCAATTTCTGCAGTTAGACTTCATTGAAAAATGCAATATTTCAATTAATGTGAGTCTCTTTATAAACACCAAATAGTTTGTCTACATCAGATATTGTCATACACATTTACAGCCGTAACATTTCATTACGATTTAATATTGAAAATCAAAAAATCAAAAGAGAAATGGTTATTGGTCGAATGTGCTCAAATAAGTGAATAATTGTTCCACGTAATTTGTAAAACATAAAATTAATTTACGAAAAGTCAAAATGAAAATGATCAAACCCATACTGTGACTGATGAAAACGATAAAGAATTCAAGTCGTATCTGAAATCTCAGACACGAAATTGGTTATTGAAAATGTTTTATAAATCAAAACAGCACATTGTAATATCCAATTATTTTTGCACATTTCAACTGATGATAACATGTTTTTAGATAAACGAACGATATTCCTAAATTTGTTTAAGTTAGAGGTAACACAAATTATACATTTCGAGTGTACGTAATTAGTAGCCACAGCACGCGCCAAACACCAATAAAGACACGATAATTAAAGGGTAGGACTACATTTGCGCATGCCTAAAAAGCACTCGGGTATTATTTCCCTTGTCGAAAAAAATATCAAATACATTTAAAACTTTGGATGTGTGTAAGATCCGTGCATATCAGTACTACGGATCTCTTATTAGTATCACCGTGTTTAAACCTATGATCATTGAAAGCTTAACAATGTTAGAACCCCTATTAGTCACGGATAGTGTAGTAAAAACAAGCTACATTGTAATGGTTAACTTGAATTGTTAAAACAAAACTATGTTGCACCAATGGCATTTCATCAGTAGAGTAAACTGATAGAACGACTCTGCATTGCAAACTGAACACTGCGGAAAGGTGGAAAGATAATGACAACTGATAAAGTCCAAACACTAGGTGGCACTAAGTGCGATTATATCAAATATTTTCATAAGGGATGTAGTTTCTTAATAAAAACAGTACGCTATGTTTCTAAAATCTTTAATTAAAGTACGTCTTTGACTTTATTAAAACCACTTACATTGCAGGTGTGGTATCAAAATCGCCGAGCGAAGTGGAGAAAACAGGAGCACACACGAAAAGGACCCGGACGACCGGCTCATAATTCTCACCCTCAAACATGTAGCGGGGAACCAATCGGGGAGGAGGAAATAAAAAAGAGGGAATGGGAGAAACTCGATAGGAAAAAGAAGAAACAAGAAGAAAGATTACGGAAACTCGAAGAAAAGAAGAAACTGTTTAACTCAATGAGCAGTTTCTCAAACACTTCGAGCAGTAGTTGTGATATGCCAAAGCACAATCAGGAAGACATTGAAGATAAAAATGATGAAACAAGAATAAAAAATGTAACAGAGGAAAACAAAGACACAGTTATGGGAATTCATGAACAAAATGCATCAGTGAACAATAATGTACAAGCAAATCGACGAAAGAATCCATTCAGCATTGACAGTTTGCTAGAAAAGAAATCAGACAATGGTGTGGAAAGTGATGCAAAATTAAAAGACAGTTAAAATTTTCTGCAATTCATGGAAATATATATACCTCAATGTTTGTGTTAATTTAATATGTGTCCATTGTTTTCTTTTTTACAATTTGTCTTTATTCTTTACACCATCAATTGTCTCTCCTCTAATAATTTGATAGTTGTGACCTAAGAACTTCAATCAATGATCTGTATTCACAGATAAGCGTTTTGTGGGTTGTAAAGAACACTGAATTCAATGTGCTATATATCTTTTCTACTATAGCATTGGTTATGTATCTAGTCATGAAGCAATGTACCATTTGCTGTGTTGCCTTGTCTGTCGTTGGTTGCTGGACTAAGCCTTGAAATACATTTTAATGGTGAAAACCCCAACTTTAATGTTGACATTAATGTTTAAAAGATTTGCAGCGACAGCTTCTGTTTTATTTCTATGTTTCACTTAATTGTTAACAACGACAATCATTATTCTGCTGAATAAGTCTATTTCCCAATAATCACCATTTTCCCATGCCTCATTACCTATGTGCTATATATTGTGGGAGTGAATTTGGACAACTTTATCTCAACTATAAGTATATGACTTAATCTACAACATATATATAGCAAACATGTTTTCGGCACTATCATAAAGTCATGTATCACTGGAATCTGTGTAACAAGTTGATTTGTAATTTTATTATACATAATATTATATACGAACACTCAAATGGGCAGATATCTGATTGTCAAAAGTGAACATGTATGATGTACATGTATTTATTTGTTAATTACGATATTACACGATACTATGATAATAAAACTAAACTATAAAATGTGCTTATTTATTTCTGGTGTCTTTCTACACTTTATCATCACCATTAGACTCTACTGCCTGCAAATCACAATATTTTAACAATATGTATGTCGATGCTGTGAGCTTTGTCCGAGGAAGGTAAACAACAGCATGTTTATTATATAACTAAACGTTTTTAAGAATGAATATAAGCGAGAAAGAAAGAGACAAAGATAAAATCAAAATACCATTAAGCATTCGATTACATTATATCGAATGTAGGCATTTCTATATTGAAATATTGTAATTAAACAACTATCAAGGTCAGGCAACACAAATTTTACAGCGTACAAGGTGCAATATAATTATTACAATGAATGACATCGTGTCAATGTTCACATCGAGTTGGATGTGTTGATTTAAGCATTTACGAAACAAGCAATATAACATAGAAAACAAAGATATAGTTTCGCACAGATTAGTTTATTTATTTAATAAAGTCTCATCAATGTACAATCATATAATATATACACAATACAAATTATAACAATAAAAGTACATTGTCATTCCATTCTGGAGTTACAAGAGACTATACATGTATAACAATAAATGTTTACACACATGTAAAGATATAGTGATATTCCAACTGTAAAAATGAATATTAAAGTCGAAAAAGCAGGACATGCCACAACCACAGAGCAGAGCCACGCTATAAGCACGAGGAGAGAGGAACATACCTTCGTAAACAATTACATGACAAAGGAACAAGACAGAGACATACATGAGTGTCAAAAGAAGAAGCTTGCTTGAAACTGTCATTGCAAAAACACCACTACACTCAACTGCTTTTTTAATTGGTCACTTTTTATATTATCATACTTTTCAAAATAAATACAGAGAAATATAAATTGGCCAACTGTGTTTTATTTTACTCTTACCCATGCAATTATCCTTTGAAATCCAAAAGTCCCATATAATTGTACAAAATAGTCGACCTGTTGATTTCTATCAGATTATAAGATGCAGAAATATGGGATGACCAATTAAAAATATGTTTGAGTGTACATCTTGAAATAATGAATAAGCTGCTACAGGGAACGCCACATACATAAGAAAATGCCTCCCCACACAGGCCTCCTGGAAAACAACAGTCATTGGTGGTAAACTTACTGTAATAATCGAGTTGGTCAAGGCTTATGTTCGATGAGTTTTATCATGCGTTATATATCTTTGTTGATTGGGAGATCTGGTCATAAATGAAAGTGAATAAGTCTTTAACTGTACATAATGATGATGGTAAAAGATAATTAAATATGTTCTGGTTATTGGTCAGGAGATACCACACAAGAATGAACAATCGACCGCAGTGTATGAAACCATGTATAATTGGTGGTAATATAATGTGGTAGATCATACCAGCACCAGGTATGTGATCATGATACCGGAAAATTCATCAGTCATCGTTAAAATTAAATACTAAAACCATACACTCAATATATGACTCGTGTTATATTCCCATTAAATATATTAATAGCATATTAATACTATTTATTTATCTAAGTCAGTCCAGGTGTTTGAAGAGACATCTTCTCAAAACGACTTTACCTTAGCTACATTTCATCTATATAAAATAATGGTTTGGATGTGAAGGTGAGAGGACATTTAGGTACCGGTACATCACTAGAGGGTATAGGTATGAACACTCTGTTTCTACACAGTTTGTAGCAATACTAACCTTCCCTTTCTGCTCCACAATACATAAACATGTAAATTTGTACATGGCAATGGTAGACTGCGTAGCTTGGGTGTCCTGGCAACCTTTTGAACCTTCACATTTGGTCATACTCTTTCGTATTGAAGGTTTGATGTATAAAAGAAGAAGGTTTCATATACAAACACTGGCTTTACCAATTGTCTACACATTATGACACTCACTATTTCATGAGCAAGTTATTTCTGTTAAATCTTCAGTCCCCGTATATTGTTTAATTTATCGCACATTGAAGCATCGGAGTTTTCAATGGTCTCCCTTTCCAGAACATTTCTAAACTGTTAAAGACTCACAAATATATTAATGCCTAAGTCTAGTAAAGTCTCTCTTATATCAGAAATAAATGTCTATGTCAGACGTATATTGCAACACCCGTGATTGATTATTGAAATCGTACAAAACCCTCTACCATAGGAAGATTTAACTCAATCTCCGAATTTAATGGAATTTAATAAAAGTACGCACAGATTATGGAGAAATTCCCATCAATTAATCGGTCATCAATTAAATGATTACAAATTACACGACATGTCTCTTCCTTGTATTTCCTTGTTAGGTCTTAGTGAGTCTCGCGCGAACTGGATCCCTATTAGGGAGCACAGATGGATGTTTCAGTCAGTTATTTCTGATCATATCGGGTCCCGGAAGACACAACACACGACGAACCAATGGATTATTTTCATTAAACTGTCAAATTGATTCTTAAAATGTTACAAAATATTACCCACTGAAGCATAAATGGAGGGATTATTGTTTTAAAATTCAATCCTAGAGTCATCAGACGAGCATCAAAGCTAATCCCGTTTTTCTCCAGAAATTTCTCCAAATCTCGTGAGATTCGAGATAAACAGCTGTTTGATTTGTTATTATAATTAATCTTTCTTTCTTTTAACCATTCCATTTGAAGATCACTAACGCGGCATAGGAAATATTTAATTCGGTGAAACAACAACATCAATTATGATATTTGGAAATGACATGAATAACGGGGGAATGACAGAAAGTATGTCCCACAGCTGAGACCGTGGCACTAATATCAGACAGATTCCGACTGATAGAATCATCTCTCTCTCTCTGTATATAAGCTCTACAGTCCAATAAAATGCAAATTAAAAATGTTCAAATCTCAAACGAATGGCTCTAAGTGACAGACAGAAGTTAAGAGAGATATCAGGTACAACTTGAAATCCACTCCTACAAGTTCCGCCTTACCAAAAGAAACGAGCTCTTAAATTAAAAATGTGTAAAAATGTGTAAAATGTGTAAAAGGTGTAAAAATGTGTAAAAATGTGTAAAAATGTGTAAAAATGTGTAAAAGTTATTGACTTTGATTCAAAATGCTATTATCACGAATTTAATGCATAATAAAACACGCATTTATATAATTCATAGTTTCGGAACCTATTTGAGTGCTCCTAGGATAAGTGAGAGGTTGGGTGTTTACTTAAACAAGAACTAACCCATGTGGTGTTATGGGCACGGACCGCTCCACGGTGGTACACCTGTTTCATCCATCATTCATGTTAGTTATTCCTCTCTATTTTGCCTTGGTTAACGTGATGAGTGTTGATGATTATGTTTCGTGTCACCTCGTGCTTTCGGAATGGATGTACGCGTTGTATTGGCATTTCTTGTCTGACTTTTATTTTTGAGGCGCTTTAGCGTCTCATTGCTATCATCGTCAACCGGATGGTCTACTCAAAGTACCGCCATATCTATCGTCTCAAGAAAATAGTACATGTAAAGTCCCCTGGCGTCATTATAAATATGATTAGTATAATGGCTGATTTGCCAGAAATATATCAATTGTGGTATGGCGGGAGTCTTGATATAAACGGCTTTTCTGGATTATTTGTGTCATTTTTGGTGAATGAGTTTACCCGAATAATCGCGTATTAATTTCTAATACGATAATATGAAAAACGTGCAATCTTGTCTTGGAAGCGCCTCCCAGTACATTCAGTCCTTTGATTACTTATTATTGGACTGTTATATTATATTGTAAACTACACTAGATGGTTAACAGGCTGTTTAACTAATGTAGGACAGTGGTTTTGGTAAAGCGTAAATGCTGAAATTAAATTGAGGAAGCTCGACTCTATTGTATTGGAGAAGAACGTTTTTGAGATTCGTAAAACTAGTCAGACAAGAATGAAATGAGATGTACCTACAATGTTGTAGCGAGAACAACACCTTCATTTAATTACCCACAGCAATTTCACTATTCAGCCAAGATTCTTTTAATTATATGATGAAAGACTGAACCAATGTATTAACTTTTGTAAAAAAGTCATTATTCATAGCCATACTTTTACAAAGTTTACTAAGTAACATTTTTGGAGTGTCATGAAGTAGTTATATATCGGTAATAAAAAAGAATGTTACAGGTGAGGACAATAATATTACAATAAATGAATTAAATTGTTACTTATTATTGCAGCAATGTTATAAAACGATCATCCTCTAGCATACATCAGTAATCTCTTTGATCACGATTTTATTGCCATATTTTCAAAGCTTTAACGTAGATAAATCATATTTAACACAACATTATTTATTATATTATATTATTAATAATAGTTGGTTACAAGCTGAGCAGAAGAAACTTATTAATAATTCACACTTAACCTGAACGTAATTATAATGTTATCTAATTGGTTGTTCTTAGAACTAGCAGCTATGACAGCAGTTAAGTTTTAAAATGTAATGTAAAATGACACAGTTACACAAGCGTTCACGTCCGCTTATAGTATCCGAATACGACTTAATGTTTTAACATTAATAAAATTAATTTAGTTTCAACATTGCTTGCAGACCATCCAGATAAATTTTAGGTCATTTCTGAAATGAATTGCACTTATAGAACAAACTCGTTGAAGCGACATACATGTATTGAGTAAATGTTGTTTTTCGCAAATATGACACTCGGAGTAGATTCTACAAATCATTTTTGAACAAATCGTCAATTTCTTAAGAAAAACAATTCATGGCACCATATCTTACCAGTGAGGTCCTAGATTGTTCCACAAAATCAGAAACAATTAGAAACATTTATACAAGTAATCTGATATCAATATTGGCAGGTTTTATAAAGCTTCATATACTTTAGGAATACAAGGTTCACCGTGTTTCTATGAAAGCTAATGGTCCTCTTGTGAAGAACTCTAGTTTCAGAAATGTGAGCAACTTTTTAAATACCTTCTTTCTCCAGTATCGTGTGTAATTATTTTGTATACAAATCCATTTCTTGTATGTAAAGTCATTGTAAATCATGTCAGTCTTTTGTTTGTTATCGACGAGGCTGAAAATATTGTTAAATAATTTAGATATGCTTTTGTCTAAATCTCCTGATTGTGAAACATTGTAGGAATAGGATTTTATCAGAATTTGACAGGTTATGTTGTTGATTGCTAAGATAGACGTAGTTTTGTGTTCTAAATTGGGTCTAAATTTCGTTCATAGATTGTTTTTAATTACCTAGATATCTATTTCTGTTAGCGTACTCTAGGGTCATCGAAGCCACAAACATCAAATAGACCGCCTTGAAGTTTGGAAAGCAATAGAAGTAAGAAACTCTATTAAGGTTTTGACCTGGAATAGTCAGTATTTTTACCGATGATAGAACATGGTCGCACTTTTGCAAATGAAATCAGTGGCCTAATCGAGTACTTTTACAGAACTACTAAACAGAAGCCGAGTTGTACGCTTCTCGCGGATGAAATTCAGAATATGTTTAGTTCTAGAATCCTTGTAACGGTTTTCTGTATTCAACTTTACAATCCATGTAACAGGGGTTAGACATCAAAGCGCCCTCGGAATTCCCCCGCAATCTCTTATCAGTATTCACGTACAAACCGTTGGATTATAGGCTTGACATAGGCAGTCACAGAGCGTACAACACTGCCTGATAGTACAACACGAGAAAGCAGAATGTATCTTTATTGTCGAAAGTAATTAAATTTGAATTAATCAACTAGCTTGAAACAAGAATAATCAGCGATCGTATTGAATAAAAGACACCGTGTCTGTAATTGTCGAACCCACCAAAGATGGAAATAATCAGAAAAATTTGCATCTATATTGGTTGTTAATCTGGTGAGGTCCAACGGATCTGTTCGTCTTGTATGCTTCACTTGAGCCTGATAATCACATAGACAAATATGCTGTGATTTTGTTTCTGGAACATTCATTCTGCTGTTGCTGTCAAATGTTGCCATAAAGTACGTATACAAGAAATGTACAAGTACTTCGGTAAATAACGATCATGCAGAGCGGTCTTAAATGTCAAAGCAAGTGTTGTTCTGTTTCCCATACCCTTCCCTTGTGTTTTGTTGAGTACCCAATCCCATTTTTTGTTTTGATTCTTGCACTGAGGATCAGTTTCGGAAGGCCCTGTTTTGTGGAGCTTACCTTCTCTGTGATACACATTCTAACGTTTCACTCGTATTGAAAATTCAGTTAAAGGGCAATTAATTCCACAGTAGGACACTTGAAAAAAAAAGACAGAACATCGACGAAAAAGGTAGACTTGGAGTAGATTATCATCCCTACAACCGTGGTACGCACCCATCATGAACTCAAACTGTATTGAACCAAAACATATATAAATCGAACTTAAAAGACGACTTTATTGGTGATAAATATATTTACACCTATCTGATTACCGTGTTAATTCATCATTATAGGATTCAAAAAAGTATTTTTATTTAGGAGTGGGAATGTTGATGTTCCATTGTGTTTGTCCCCTTATCGTTGACATGAACTTGCAATGCTTGGTCGCTTTATATGTCTTATAGTACTAATTATAAAAGTACTATTTAATTTATAGCTCATTTACAAGACGGTAGCACTCGTGGTTCTCCGAAGAATGTTGTAGTCTCCTAAAGCCTGTACCTGAAATCGTGATAGCAATGTTTAGACTGAGATTTAACATGCATATGTACGTGTATGTAAATGTGTGATATTTTGAACACCATTTATTTTTGTATAATGTGTGCTTTTTGAATTGTTCACGATAAGAAATCTACATGTAGTATGTTAATTGATCGTGATATTCGCATTCCTGTTTGTTATGGAGAAGATAATATTCTACAGCTTGCTTATAACAAAATATGTATTGAACATCGAAGGCAGAATATTGAGTTATAAATGCATTGTAGTGCGCAATTCTTCTTCTGTTTCTGTTGTTATAAATTAAACAGTCGCAAAAATTGTACACGAGTCATAAGTTATACATTCAATAATTTACGTAGCAAAGTTATAAATCTTTCGGCGAAGGATCAAAGTCTAACTTATCATATAAAGATGATTATCAAATAATAAAATACAAATAAAATAGTTTAACAGATCAGCACCTGGTATCGCTAGATTGTTATTTTTTAAGGAAACATATTCATCGATCTGTCATCCATTTAGGTTTGTTTGTTTGTTTCATCGGGTTTAACGCTGTTTCTCAACGATATTTCAGTTATATACGGCGGCCGGTTCACCTAACCAGTTTTTCCTGGACTGAATTCTTACCAGTACTAACTTACCCTTCCACAAGGAGTCGGCAACTTCTCCACATGTGGAGGAAAATCGACATTTTTTGTCAAATTTTCATGGAAAGGTATGACCTGCCGCGACCGGGAATCGAACCCAGATCGCCGGGTTACAAGTCCAGCGCACTAACCACTGGACCACGGCCGCGGCTTGATCCATTTATGACATGAATAGTCCATGTGTCGAACTCTTCGATATCTGTTTGATTAACCATATATGCAAAGATATAAGTGCGCTACTATTGTGCTTAACTCTAAGTTTGTAACTGAAGATGTTATCGTACATGCTTAAATACTGTTTAATGAGCGAATTCTGTAATTCAATAATTAAATAAGTATTCCAATGTACTTTTGTTTAGTAACTAGTTCACGGATTGTTCATATATTTCAAGCGTTCTCAATTTCTTCCAGTAGTCTCACACCCAGCCAATGACCTCATATGTTATCAGCTGTCTCGCGTACTGTCAATGATCTTACGTACTGCCGGTTGATTTCACGTACTGTCGGTGATTTCACGTACTGCCGGTTGATTTCACGTACTGCCGGTGATCTAACGTCCTGCCGGTGATGACCTCTCGTACTGCCGGTGGTCTCACATATGCCGGTGTACTCTCGAACTACCAGTGTACTATCGTATTGCCGGTGTTCTCATGTACTGCTGGTGTACTCAAGAACTAACTGTAATCTCACATACTGTCGGTTTACTCTCGTACTGCAAGTGTACTCTCATATTGCCAGTGATCTCTCTTACTGCCGGTGTACTCACGTACTGCCGGTGTACTCACGTACTATCGGTGTATTCACGTACTGCCGGTGTCCTCTCGTACTGCCGGTGTACTCACGTACTGCCGGTGTCCACTCGTACTATCGGTGTATTCACGTACTGCCGGTGTCCTCTCGTACTGCCGGTGTACTCACGTACTGCCGGTGTCCTCTCGTACTGCCGGTGTACTCACGTACTGCCGGTGTACTCACGTACTATCGGTGTCCTCTCGTACTGCCGGTGTCCTCTCGTACTGCCGGTGTACTCTCGTACCACCAGTGTACTCTCGTACTATCGGTGTCCTCTCGTACTGCCGGTGTCCTCTCGTACTGCCGGTGTACTCTCGTACCAACAGTGTACTCACGTACTATCGGTGTCCTCTCGTACTGCCGGTGTACTCTCGTACCACCAGTGTACTCTCGTACTGCCGATGATATCACATACTGCCGGTGTACTCACGTACTGCCGATGATCTCACATACTGCCGGTGTACTCACGTACTGCCGGTGTATTCACGTACTATCGGTGTCCTCTCGTACTGCCGGTGTACTCACGTACTGCCGGTGTACTCACGTACTATCGGTGTCCTCTCGTACTGCCGGTGTACTCTCGTACCACCAGTGTACTCTCGTACTGCCGATGATCTCACACACTGCCGGTGTACTTTCATACCACCAGTGTACTCTCGTACTGCCCATGATCTCACATACTGCCGGTTAACTCTCGTACCACCAGTGTACTCTCATACTGCCGATGATCTCACATACTGCCGGTGTACTCTCGTACTGACCATGATCTACCGTACTGCCCATGATCTCACATACTGCCGGTTTACTCTCATACCACCATTGTACCCTCATACTGCCGATGATCTCACATATTGCCGGTGTACTCTCGTACTGACCATGATCTACCGTACTGCCCATGATCTCACATACTGCCGGTGTACTCTCGTACTGCCGATGTACTCTCGTACCGCAAGTGTACTCTCGTACTGCCGATGATCTCACATACTGCCGGTGAACTCTCGTACCACCAGTGTACTATCGTACTGCCGATGATCTCACATACTGCCGGTGTACTCTCGTACCAACAGTGTACTCTCGTACTGTCGATGATCTCACATACTGCCGGTGTACTCTCGTACCACCAGTGTACTCTCGTACTGCCGATGATCTCACACACTACCGGTGTACTTTCGTACCACCAGTGTACTCTCGTACTGCCCATGATCTCACATACTGCCGGTTTACTCTCGTACCACCATTGTACCCTCATACTGCCGGTGAACTCTCGTACCGCAAGTGTACTATCGTACTGCCGATGATCTCACATACTGCCGGTGTACTCTCGTACCGCCATTGTACTATCATACTGCCGATGATCTCACATACTGCCGGTGTACTCTCATACTGCCGGTGTACTCTCGTACCGCCAGTGTACTCTCGTACTGCCGATGATCTCACATACTGCCGGTGTACTCTCGTACCGCCAGTGTACTCTCGTACTGCCGATGATCTCACATACTGCCGGTGTACTCTCGTACCACCAGTGTACTCTCATACTGCCGATGATCTCACGCACTGCCGGTGTACTCTCGTACCACCAGTGTACTCTCGTACTGCCGATGATCTCACAAACTGCCGGTGTACTCTCATACTGCCGATGTACTCTCGTACCGCCAGTGTACTCTCGTACTGCCGATGATCTCACATACTGCCGGTGTACTCTCGTACTGCCGATGTACTCTCGTACCACCAGTGTACTCTCGTACTGCCGATGATCTCACATACTGCCGGTGTACTCTCATACTGCCGATGTACTCTCGTACCGCCAGTGTACTCTCGTACTGCCGATGATCTCACATACTGCCGGTGTACTCTCGTACCGCCAGTGTACTCTCATACTGCCGATGATCTCACACACTGCCGGTGTACTCTCGTACCGCCAGTGTACTCTCATACTGCCGATGATCTCACGCACTGCCGGTGTACTCTCGTACCACCAGTGTACTCTCGTACTGCCGATGATCTCACGCACTGCCGGTGTACTCTCGTACCACCAGTGTACTCTCGTACTGCCGATGATCTCACGCACTGCCGGTGTACTCTCGTACCACCAGTGTACTCTCGTACTGCCGATGATCTCACATATTGCCGGTTTACTCTCGTACCACCATTGTACCCTCATACTGCCGATGATCTCACATATTGCCGGTGTACTCTCGTACTGACCATGATCTACCGTACTGCCCATGATCTCACATATTGCCGGTGTACTCTCGTTCTGACCATGATCTACCGTACTGCCCATGATCTCACATACTGCCGGTGTACTCTCGTACCGCCATTGTACTATCATACTGCCGATGATCTCACATACTGCCGGTGTACTCTCGTACTGACCATGATCTACCGTACTGCCCATGATCTCACATACTGCCGGTGTACTCTCGTACCGCCAGTGTACTCTCGTACTGCCGATGATCTCACATACTGCCGGTGTACTCTCGTACTGACCATGATCTACCGTACTGCCGATGATCTCACATACTGCCGGTGTACTCTCGTACCGCCAGTGTACTCTCGTACTGCCGATGATCTCACATACTGCCGGTGTACTCTCGTACCGCCAGTGTACTCTCGTACTGCCGATGATCTCACATACTGCCGGTGTACTCTCGTACTGCCGATGATCTCACATACTGTCGGTGTACTCTCGTACTGACGGTGATCTATCGTACTGCCGGTGTACTTACAGACTGCCGGTGATCTGACATACAATCATCGATATCATTTTCTGTCCGTGATTTCGCGTTCTTTCGGTTATCTCTTAGTCACATCCACTTTCAGTTTATAAATACAATTTATAAATTTAAATACAAACACCTGTACTTTCAAGCATGCAGTGAATATAATTAAAGTAAGACGGAATACTTGGCCTTGCTCTTTTATTAATTGATATAATTATTTATCAATTTGATATTGACATAAATCGTTGTGATATTACAATCATTGAGCTATGACTCATGTCTTCATTTTTGTACAAAACGTGTCCTTTGAATGTTTAAATATTGTTTTCGATCATCGTACAACCCACATAGCTGACTTGAAAGCATTTGAATGCAAAAATACTGAAATATTAATTGATATTCTACAAGAAAATTGATACTCCAAATCTTCATAAGATGACGCCTGATTTTATTTTCACATATTCTTTAGCAATTTGCGTGTCAGTTGTTGACTGGTGATAATGTGATTATTGACAAGGGCATTAATGCTTTATAAATGAAAGAATTAAGTCATATTAAGAGGAGATTTCGTCAATATTAAGCATACCACTTTGAATGTCATATATATTTAGCTTTACAAATCACTAATGTAATTAACCAATACAAATTTAGGTGATACTCAACCATTAGTCGATGTCTCGATAATTATGATTTATTGATTGAATTAGTTTCACTATAGTGAGCTAACATAGAGGGATTATTTACGACTAGCCAAATTTTCGTGATATCTCGTGAACTGTTAGTGCCTTAAGTGGTGTCTCTGTGTAATGTATTAGAAATTATAAGTTTAAAAGGTCAATACGAAAACAATTTATTTTAGATAATTTTTGTATGTTTTGCATAATTATTATTTTTATCTACCTTAAGTTCTCTCAGTAGACTGTCGACTGTCTCCCGGACAGTTCATTATGAATGTTGCTATTCATTGTTACAAAAGGTACATAGTTTAACCATCATTCATTACAACCAAGTATTTTAAAATTACTTTATTTCATTCTTTATTTATTTAAGTCGCACCAATGTACAATCATATAATATAGACAATACAAGTTATAACAATAAAAGTACATTGCCACTCGATTCTGGAGCTACAAGACACTATATAACAATCAATTTCATACAATTATACACACATGTACAAAATCAAACACAGTAAAGCTGAACTATGTTTGCTAATCTTGACTTAAAATTTATCTTAAGACAATAAAACACTGAAATAGGAAAAACGGGTACTAATGCACACTGCATAAAAATGGATGTATGAATCCAAACTTCACTATGATCAGATCATAACAAATGAATAAATAATGAAAAAAATAATTGATACATGTATGACTATGAGTACTGTTATATGATCACATTTTCAGGTTTGTATGAGTACATTTCAGTTCTTTCGGAAACAGTTTCACCGACTTTGAAATAATGAACATTTTAGTGGTTTGCTGAGGAAATTTAGTAACGTATTTCACGCTGAACCAAAGTGTCAAAGTAACAAAATCCATGTATAGTGTGTATATCTGGGTCGTTAGAAAACCCAGTTTTGGCATTAACCTCAGAATCTAACATTATTTCAAATTAATGCTAATGTTGAGCTCAGAAACATCCAATCAGGCTCCGATCTCCAAAAGAAACTCTACGAGAAATATCGGCTCAATGATAGAGATTGTACTCAAATCAGAGTCTGAGTTTGAGACTGAGGTTAGATCTAGTTCAGATTGAGATGCTTCGGGACTGAGATCGTAGCCAGATGCTTGAGTTTTGAGATTAGTCACCAATTATAGCTTCATAACCTCAGGCTATAATGTCGCATGTTTCGGTGCATTGTTATTATTATTTTAAATATATTCTTCGGGTTTAATTAAAACAAATATTCAAATATTTTCACGTATTTCAAATTCTTGTCACCAAAATGATTAACGATATCGATTGTTTAACAACATTTGCGTCGTATTAAATGTCTCGTTATGTTTGAGAATATTTAACATTGTAACATGTGTGTTCAGTCTTTGTTAAATACGCTGTACGTAGCCACATGGCTACGTCTTTGTGCATAACTATAGTAACTGCTGCCGTACAAAAACTGGTTACACTAGTTTCACGCCAAACTTTCGATGTATGAGCTCTGTTTAAATCCATTATTAAATGTTAATTTGTGAAATAGAAATATCATAATACATCAATGGGTCTTTGAATATCATTTAGCATTTTCATCGTTTATTTCATGATACAAATTCTATCTCAAAATATTTTACACATATAAATTACGATAAAAATCGCAGACATTTGGAATGTGTTGTACATATTGACATTGAAATCTGTATATTATACTGATGACACTAAAATTAAGACATACTACTACTACTACTATATATATATAAACTTATAAGGACATACATGTATAACATATATATCACCAATTAATTCAGTATTTCAAGTCTTCTTTATTCTAATTGGTATTTGTGTTAGAAAACAAACAAGTATGACAAATACGAAGTCACAAATAATGCTGAATACCACGAAACATTCTTCATATCTTACAGCCAAACATAGAAATGGTTACCACGGTAACGTCAGCTTTACTTCCCTTTATTTATTACTTATTGATACATATTGATCTACTTGTTGTTATATTTTACAATAAAAGTCAGTGCAGAGTAACTTTATTCTATCAAGAATGATAAATTAAGGAAAAGAGATTTATTAGAGACAATTGAAATAATAATAATTCATTAAAGCAATAAAGAGGTTTCTTAATATTTTTTGTGGAGAATAATGATATTTATTGTCTATTATTTTGAAAGTTGATAAATTTATCAATTGTGTTATTTCATTTGAATTTTCAATCTTAAAATTTGCTATGATGTTCGCGAAGAAACAAGAAAAATAATTTCTTGACATTGCTAAAGAAATGGATACTTTAACGCAATACGTTATTCGCATAAGATGAAACGTTTCAGAAAAAATATTTCGGTGAGCGAAACTTCTTAAATGAAGTCATAGAATAGTATATATAAATCAAATAAATGAAGTTTTTAGCAAAACATAATAATTTTTCATCCGACCTCATTAACGTTATATTAATGTTTTCTTAAAACAAATCAGATAATTGTTTGTACATTCTCGTCACGTACGTATTCTGCTTACGTGATATTTCATGAAGCAGTCGCACTGAATTGCTTATAACAATTCCATCGTTAATGAAACGAACAAAATCATCTAGGGAGAAAATAATTTATTCCAAAAATAGCGGTACATACGGACGAACAACCAAGTGCAGGTCGAAAGCCCAAGAAAACTGGCTAGGTTACCGCCCACCGTAGTTGGCTGAAATACTGCTGTATTGATGAATGGCGTCAAACCAGAACGCTCTTTCAGCACATAAAAGTCGTCAAAAGTATGCATTTCGTTATAATCACATATTGCAAAACAATACACATGTACAAAACATACAAATAAATATATACAATTTCATGTAACTATGACAAGAACAAACATATATTACATTTCATGTATGATACAACTGATTCCAGCTGGCATCATTGGGCCTTATTCACACTATTTCTTATCATCTTGCAATGTTTCACAAGGTCTCCTCATACGGATGTGAACAGATTTATTTAAATACCCAGCAATATTGCAAATATACCCCTTGTTCGTAAGACATAGTTAAAAGTATTGTTAATGACTTGTGTCCAAGATTTTTGATCTGAATATCTTTACCTAAATAGTTCATATTTTGGATAGCACATCAAATAAAAAAATTAACGAATACATGTGAGAAAACTCAACATGACCTTTAAACTTTATAAGAGGATACAATGTTTTTAAAAAAATCGAAAGGTGGCCCAACTGATTAGTGGTTAACTGCTGAGCTGAAATCTGAAGGTTTTGGGTTCGATCCCTCGTCCAGCCGAGTAAAAGAGAAATGCTTTTCAGTGTTTCCCACCTAATAAAGTACCGGCATGTAACCAGGAAAGTACTGGGTAGACCCCAAGAATGTACTGGTTAGATGCCAGGAAAAATGGTAATTGTCCGATGGGTTTCATTGGCACTGCGGAGTGACCGTCTTTGGGTTCAAATTTGTCTGTTTGGCCTCTACTGCTCTACATGCAAGTAGATGTTTTCCTTCAGTGTAAAAAAATCTCTTACCAGGTCGACAGATAAACTATTAATGTGCGTTAAGAAAAATGTACGCATGACCTCATAAACACATTAAATTGCATTTTAACCAAAACAACAAAGATGGATCTACACATTACGCGATGACAAAAATGCAAAGGTGACATTCTGTTACCAAATTACTTCATCTCAGCTCAAAAACGTGGTTCAATATCACCCCTTACTGGCTTTTTAAGGAGTTTGGATTTCAATATTTCTGTGTGACCTTACATAGGTACATAACTTCTAAATCACTGAGTGATTATGGTCAATAAACAAATCTTATTGGTCGTTTGTAATAATAAAAATGATCAGTATGCGTCTAGACGCCATTTCGCTAAAATAATATCATCTATTAGCATTTCTTCCGGTCATAGGTGGCTTTCACAAACGACCGATAATTATATGGTGATGTCATAAATCATGTATAATTATATAATTCATGGAGAAATATTACCTAGTAACGGTTTTATTAACAGTTAGGGCATTAATTATGCATATTTCCTACTTTATGCGAATTCACATCAATTAAATGCTACTGGTGTCCTTCAATCTATCTTTATTTGTGATATATCTTTGCTTAAATGGATCGAATCTACGGATAATTAACCATAGTCTTTTTATACCATTTCCGTTAGTGTTTTTCTGAACAAATTGCTTGTATTTGATAAACAGTAAATTATATTTTTTCTATACATTTTCCGTAATTTACGTCATTGCCATATATCAAATTTGTATTTTTGTGTTTCTGCCTCATTACAATAATACTTGGAGACAACATGGTATAGTGTTTAGTGGTATAGAGACAATTTAGTATCCCAACGAATGCCAAACGAATTCCATCAGCTTAAAGTAATATTATGCTCATTTTGTGTTCATTTGTTTACATAAACAAACATGAAAATATAGTTTCTATAGTTCAGTAAAATATCAATAAACATGCATTTACAAAGAACTAGCTTATAATGATCTGTATTTGTTGAAGAAAGATGTTTGTACATCCTAAAACTTAAAAAAAAACTATTTTACAAGTTTTGTCTGTTAGTAATATGGTAAAAAAAGATATTTTCAAACGGTTATACATTGCAATGGTTCTTATTAGAGATGATATAGCCAATGTAACGTCAATACTGGATGAAGCCAATTCAAACATTTTATGTTCAGATGAGCCAGATACATCTTTAACATATACAAAGAATCACAGGAAATCTTAACTAACTGTTTCTTAATATAAGACATCGTTGTTGTTTTTATGTGTTTTTATTGAATTGTACAATAGTGTGTGTTACTACAGTACTACCAATGTGAACAAGGTAATAAAACGTCTCATCGCTTACTGACTACGCAAACTACTTTTTTCCGGAAGCGGCACAAGAATAACCGTTAAGTGAATCGGTTAAAATAGTTCAACATCTGAGAGTAACCTGCTTTACATACTCAATACTTGTATTAATATTAACTACGCAATTAAATGTAATGGTTTAACAATGATGATTCGTACTTTCTGTGAATTTGGAAGTGTTATATACAAAACCAGTGTTCAATACCGAACAATTTAGTGCTTTCAGCGCTTTGATTAAATTGTGTAGTTGTTTCTGAATGGTAAAGCTATTTGATCCAAGTGAAAAATACTCTAACACACCATGTATTAATGCCTATCCGATTGTGTCCATTTATTTCATTATACATGTATAGCAGATATTAAATTTTGTCTGCCATTTGATCAAAGAAATTTATTATTGAAAATTTCCCAAAAAACTGTAGTTATGTACGATGAAAGCAAAGCAAGAGCCGAAAAGAAATTAATAGCTGCAGTTATTTTCTTAATTTTATATTCTTACATCTTTATAGTGTTCAAGACAGCCTTTAACACACACGTATACCATTTATTAATGAAACAGCTGTTCATTTATATGGATTAATAATGAGGGAATAATATTGAGCTGTGATCATGACGAAATCTTATTATAGAGGTGTCTTCAACACGCGCCAAATTCTCAATTACAAATTGGTCATTACAACGTTGTCATCTACTATTGTAATTACGCGCGAGAACATTTGCCGCTCGCCACCCACCCTCTGTCTTTATTTCATATGTTGATATAACAATTTTCAAGAGCAATAAACATTGCATAAAGGTCTCATAACACAGATGATATCATTGTCAGAAGACATCATGCGGTTATTGTTGAAGGACTTTGTTTGGCCGGGGGCAGTCATTTAAAGATGATGTCCATTTTCTATCGGTGTCGCGTATCATTAAGTCATCTGTGATAATCACACCACGAAGATCGGTTAGTTTAACGAGATGTATCGGACTTCCAAACAGTTACCGGTCAACTCTTTCTTTGATATCGAGCGCAAAATGTCTTACGGGTGTATTATATTGTCGTTTAATTAGACTATCATGATAGCATGACTTTCATAGTTATATTATCGGGTAGCGGGTATCTGTGTGAAGCGGTACGGAAAGTCAAACCAACGAAAACAAACAATAGTTCATATTAACAGCATTATGCAATAACTGACTTATTCACGAGCTCATAAACTAATAATGTAACATCATTATTGAATTCTAACCGTTATACAGATATGTACTAAATTAGGATGAACGAACCACATCCGTTGACAATTACAGAACCAATTAAACAAAATGTATTTCCTTAATGGAAAACGATTTCAATAAGTATGTATGTAAATGTTCCATTTATCTGTTAGTTACATCAATATGTGTATATTTCTATGAATAAACAATGTTAAATGAAATGTCTATATATTCACCATTACGATAAGTTTTTATTAAATGAAAGTTTACCGGAAACACCGACGTGATTGGAAGGAACAATGCGTTAATGTTGATTTAAATTTTCTGTCATAACAATAAGAGCAAGTCTGACACGATGCAGTACGCTTTATATTCGTATAATGTCACACTCTGTGATACGGTCTTATTTCAGATAGCACACTTAAGTCACTTTATCAATAGCTATACAAGCGACCAATAGCATAAACCGGATGTGTTTCTTTATTTAATGTTTTCCGTCTGATTGTATCTTGTTTTCAAGTTTTCTCAATTTACTCGATAATTTGTTTCCTATATTGAACTAATAAAGTTAGCATCTGCCGCGGGATCTTTATTTTAATTATTGACTCAATTATTTGAAACCATTAGTGTGTTAATTACCTTTCATATTGACAGATATTCATGTCAAATAGTTTATAATAAATAATTGCTCTCCAACAGTGAAGCCATACTAACCCGAACATAACTAACTTAAACAATGTCGTATCAAACATGGCCCTTTTGTGACGCTATTTTACCTTCGCCAATAGTCAATACTGGTGGATCATTGGGGTTAACTAGACAAATATTTGTTTGTGTCAACGCACGTGTTAAAGGAACGCCCTAAATTATAAATAATCAAATTGCAACTGTAACATGACACGTTGTTTTAACCTGTTACAGACTATAAAGTGGCCACCCAATGATTCCTGCGTACCAATCGTGATGATCATGATATTAAAAAAATCTAAACATCAGTGCGGTTTTGATATTGTAATACAATCGATTGCTAAGACATTGTTCATAAATACGTGCGTACAAGATTCAAATGAGTGTTTATTTTGCTTCTGGTGGGCACTTGGTGAAAACATAGAATCTGATCATTGGCTCATATCGCATTTCTCAAATAGACATGTACATTAAAAATACACATTGTAAGAAATAATTTCACAGATGATTGATGTTATGCATAACATTTCAATAACAATCACTAAGTATCGACTGTATACTTTTTTAAGTCTATTTCAAGAAGAAGAAGAATATAAAATATATTTCTTTACAGTTTGGCCATTGTAAAAATCTACAATGTCAATGATATATTGTTCTTCCTGAAAAAGACTTTCAGCCATAATTTAGAGTGAATATTGGATGGCAATGTGTGCATTGGGTGAATGGGTGTGGAATATGCAGTGCAGCATTGACACAATGAAAGAGAGAGAATAAGTTGCTACAGTGAACGCCACATACATAAGACAGTACCTCCTACACAGACCTCCGGGAAAACATCAATTCATAAAACATAAGGAAGAATTATTGTATCACAATTCCTGTTCACTAGGCCTTTTACATATAAAGAACAAATGTATTGCCAATTATTTGGTGAAATCGAGAAAGTTAAAGGACCCGGACAACACATTTGGTAAAAGAGAGATGCGTACTGTAGATGTATCCATTTTGTCTTTTCAATACCGACACAGTTGTGCTATTGTATAACAACCGACTAAAATTTATGCAAAATACTTGTATAAAGGTGACATGTGCTGGTTACCTACGATGTCACATATAGAAACTGTTCGTCTACTATTGCCTTAGTTTGAAAAACAAAATATAAAAGTAAGAAAATTACAACGGTAAACAAGGCCATTCTGTCGTCAAATATTTACCAAATATGTTAAAGAACAATCCATTGTGTAGGACCATCATTAGGACACATTTACAATATTGGAGTTTAACTAAAGACGTCTCAATTTCTTCATTTTCGCCTTCTCATGTAATTATACGAGACATAAAGCACATTTAATTACACCTTTCTTTGTTCTTCACAGGTGTATTAGAAGGCTAGATTGGAAAGAAACACAGACTACTCGCGTGGTTGTCCTTTTGATCTGGTAAACAAATAACTAGAAAGAAGAAACCTATTACATTCCATTTCTATACATAACTTACAATTTTAAATGTTGTTTTAACAGATTTAAGTGGTAAATCTATATTCAATTACATTTTAAGAAATTGAATAAGAAAGATAAGAAATTAAATTACAGAGATAGTGATTCACATAATAAAGACGTAAAAATAAATGAACTCTTTATTGGAATTATCACTTAGACAATCTTGAACTGGCACGTGGCTATTTATGTTCGCACATTGCTTAAGATTATTGGAATGTCTTTGATTTTGTACTAAAAATGGCAACAATCTGAAAAGTCTTTTTGAAATCTTTAAATAATTCACATCATGAAAATCGGAGATCTGGGGGGGGGGGGGTAGGATTGATAAGGCAAAAAATAGAACAGAAATTATTTGGATTTGAGCAAGGCTCCTTATCCAAACAACATTAATATTATTTACTACAATATATCAAAGTACAAAGCGTAATGGTATGGAAATTATAAAAAAACATGGTACTGAACTACATGTCCCAGTACAAAGTGTATTCAAAAGTGTTAGATTTTAAAATATAACGTACACATTGTAAAATATTATTAATGATGCCTATTACATATTTCTCACAATGCATAATTTGCGGAAATCTGGTCTTTATATATCTTTCCAATGGATAATCTTCACACATGTATTTCGGTCCTTTAGTCTCAAACTAGGTGGCACTATTCATATTGAACATGTTTTAAACTAAATATAGAATTTTCAATCGAGTTAAAATGTTTTAGCTCAATATATGATACTTTAAATATTTTAACTAATAATAATAATAATATGTTGAAATAGAAAAAAATATTTCCAGTTAGATATTCTGTGATGTCGTGTATAGTCAGTGCCTGACAAGCCAAATTTGGCTTGGCATAAAGTATTTAATGTTTTATGTTGTAAATTTGACTGTCATATTATATGAGTGCCACTTTAAAAACAAAATAAACTCTAGCAAACAATTAGCTAATCCTAGTAACTTTCAAACAAAATTCGGTTACCGAGGAGATCAAATAGCAAAACATTGAACATAAATTATTCAGATTTAAAAGTGAAAGGATGTTCAGTTATGAGACAAACCGAAATAATTCCCATTTTAATACGATTAATAAAACACTTAAGAAGATCTAATCCATAACACATAAAAACAAAACATTATTCTCACAAATATTTTTTTTAGAAAAGCAATCTAAATTATCTGATATTGTTTAGAGTACATACATGGATGTAAATAACGACGAAGCACAAACACACTCGTTTCTCGCCTCAATTAAGTGCAAAGCAATTTTCTGTTAACTAGTTGTATCACAAATATCAGAGGTCTATCGAATACTAATGCATCACCGGAAGTCAATTGAAATACTCTTTATTTAATTATCAAGAGATGCGGAAACGTCTTTCGATCACGTATTAATTGAGTCTAATTCCAGAGATTTTGTTGTCATTCACTTCCGTCTTAGTCTTGTTTACGGTCAATTTGTACATCATCGAATTTCCCTCGTTTTCTGTTGAATTACTGCGCATGTCTTGTATTGTTGCTAATCGAATCGCCTAGTTAGACTAATTTAATAGCGGGGTTGTTTTATTGGCCTTTATTTGCCTTTTGTTTTACTGTTTATTTTTTACTACGTGTTTGCAAAGATACAGGCCTCTCTAGAAATGTCAGTGGAATGGAAACATGAATACAACATGAAAGTATTTAACCTGATTAACTTAATGTTTACTGGCATGTTTCAAACATTGAAGTGTTAATGTAAGTTTTTATCAATGTGGGTTTAACATTTTGATAATTTGAGGAGATATGATGCAAAGATGACTATTTCGAGAAAATAAACATGCAACATATAGCACATAAAGCCAACGAACTTTGATAAAGTAATTAATAGTATAATAAAGAGGATGAAGGACCTGGCTTAGGTTCATCTCCAGACAAAGCACCAACAAAGACTCCTTGCAATTCAGAAAAAAATGGTTTTCATTTGTTATCACAAATTTTATGAAAATATTTCATTGCTGATTTAGTATTGTTGAAAAGTTTATATATACAACTGTTTCTTATGAATTCAAATCTCATTACCTCTATTTAACAGAAATAATAAAGTTTACAGACTGTAGCAGTGACAAGGAGATTGGGTCTGACAATTCTCCAATGAATAATTCCGCTTCCATCACTAAATAGACGAAATTTCGTTGACTTCTGATGTCGCGTGGGGTCAGCATAAGACGGGAAATTTTGTGTCGATTTAAGACGAAAGCACGAAGTTCTGATTGAATTAAGATTTCATGTCATATTGTATGGTGGAGAGCTGTTTGACAGATTTTCGATAAATTCCTTACAGATATTGAAATGTTCGTTAAACTGGCCCTATTCACACACATTGCAGCACTAACTCATACAGAAGCAGTGGAGGAAAACTTTCTGGTCGTTACAGAAGATTGACTCTGATCAAGTTCAGCAAGAAACATCCGAAATCGTTTCACAGACGACAGTTAATTTCCTATTTGTTCGTTGAATCGTTATTGCCTTTTGTTGACGCCGAAATGCCCGGATGGGCGGCCATCATCTGCGACTTCGGAATCGTTCTGCTACAATGGATACAAATTGGTGTATTTAATATAGTCCAAGATAATGTCTGCCGTCGATTACAAATTACTCAATTAGGGAAAATAAAGGAATATAATTGAGATGGTCCAATATTTCTCCTATTGGGTTATTTATCAGCATCAAGCTGATTTAGATTCTTTTGTAGTCATAAAGAAATGTATCCGACATTGATAACCATCCTAATCAAATTCTATAACAATAATACTGGGGAAATGATTGAGAGATGAGATTGTCAGGGTTATGATTGCCTCTTTCTATTGGAGACAAATTATTTGTCGCCCGGGAAGATAGATTTGTTGGATGTTGCGAGTTTAACAGACGCCGCCAGTAAAACAGACGAACAATAGAAATAGACATGTACACATTGTCATACAAAGGTTACTTAAAGTGAGTGTTTAAGTTAATGGGGTTACATCTAAGGTTAAATACACCGATGTAACTGTTTGATACATGAATTTAAATATAAAATTACAGCCTTTTTCAGTGTACAAACAAAATGCGGATCATTAGGGGATCCTGATACGCAGGTTCTGCTTGAGTAAGACGCCGTTATTCAGTTATATAAACGGTGGTCAGTTGGTCGAACCAGAATTCCTGGGTTACCAAGCGGTACTAATTTATCCTTCCGAAAGCAAAGTTGACAACTTCCCCACATAAAGCAGTGGTGGAGGACACAATAAGATGACTTTGTATGTATTATTTATCAGTCAAAATGTCACGGTGCACATACTGCTCATCCTGTTTTTCGGCGCAGCCGTACTAACATGGTTTTGCTATTTGCATATCAGTATATTCTAAACCAATCAAATCTTACGTTAACCACCAAGGCAATTTGTCTTCAACCGAACAACGTTTGTAACCATAAGGCAGATTGGTTAACCTTTCGATAAAGGGTACGTTTACCATACCAATGAATTTCGGTGAATTTACCAAAATCCGTTTTGGATCTGGAGTGGCCAGCAATCGTAACATCTCGGCATTTTTTATGTTGCACAAAAAATCTTAACCTTCAAATTTTCAAGATATTTTTTGTTGAGCCTACCACCTCCACATTGACAGTCGTGCGCTCTACAGACCATTGTGATACAATCATTAAATTCAACTTTTCAAAAGTATTGTACAGATACCATGGACACTATTGATAGTAACAATAGACCTTCTGAAGCCAAATACTCCCAGTACAGTGTGTTTCAAGCAGTGTGTCCAGTGTGTTTTGTTTGAGATGCAATAACTGGCAGAATACATTTGGATGAATGCAAAAGGTATTCGAACAATCGTAAGCAACAATACTCGGAACTTTTTCAGAAAAAAATCGTTATGGTAACAATAAACATCCAATTAAAATCGACATCGTACATGTTTTGAAGTAAATTGTTATCTTTATGACTCATGTAAACACTTCTTTAAATTCTTTAATTTTCTCATTGATTGCCAAGGTCGTGTGGTTCGGATCTATTAATTGTGGATCATCGCTTTTTTATGCCACGTGACGGTCCTTTGATTGGATAAAATGCGGCGTTGTCACCCGGATGGAATAAGTGGCGCCATCTATTGTTGTTATGACAAGCTGAACTAAATTGATGTCGCTAAAGCCGGTGAAAATAACATGTTGCACGTCTTTAAGGGTAATTAAAACGCACTAAACACACGTATGTCAGGAATTTGAAATGGCAAACAACATGGAATTAATGTGGAATTTAAAAATCATGTTTACAAATAGCTTGTTAGAGAACACGGATTATTGTTCCACATATGAAGTTAATAACATGATACTACGGTCTGCTTTAGCAATTTTGCTCTCAACGAAATGACTCTGAAGTTAATTGCCTAACATAAAAAACCGATCACCGTTTTAATGTTATTTATTGCATTATGTTTCCGCGGAGTACTTACTTATCTGTAAGTAAAACTGCTTGGAAAGACAAATTGATTGCAACTGAATTTTTAGCACAAACATTATGCAGTGTACTTTAATCGGAATGTCCACAACTTTATCAAGAACCATTGTGTACATTACCATACCATTCAAAATCTTCTACTGAATTAGTTTGCTTGAATTTATGAAGTATTTGTCTGCATAAAACTCGTTAGATCAATATTTTTGTATTTGTAATACAACTGCTGTTACAAAAGAGACACTTTTCTCAAAAATACCCGATGAATCTGGAGAATATTCCTTTAATCCAAATCCCAAGATGCTTAGAATGTCCATAAAGATATGAAACAAAACAATGTTTTGTCCATTCCTGACCGAATACAGCGACATATAAATAGTTTGAAGAATGCATGTAATCTGTACTTATAGTGACTTTTCAGTTCTGCTCTTCAGTAATGAACCATTTTCGCGTATAAAGACGTGTAGGAACACGTTGACTTTTGGAGGACGAACTCTGCAATTAATGAACACGGTAAATTAAAGATTATTGTAACAAGTTTCATGGTCATTAACATGTCATTCCATAAATCTAGATCCCCGGTCAACATAATGTTATAATTATATTAAATTAATAAGTTCAGATGTGTTTCAATTCGATGTGACATTAGACATAATCAGTCTTTAATTTATTGACTTGCGGAGGACCACCTGTTTGTAGTCCTATGAATAAATGTCATTTATATCCCCGTAAACCACGAGGTTCCTAATTCTGCTTTAGAATTTAAACTGACAGGACAAAGATTGGAGACAATTTACCCTCAAATTTAAGACATCTTATTTAAATGAAATTAAATTTACGAAATGAGACTTTAAGTATAGATTAAAAAGTCATGCTGCACGGTGGAAAGTTATTGTTATATGAAGCGTTGCGCAGATTTTGCCAAGATGAGCAAACTAGTGTACGTTAAAGGCTTTAATTTAATACGGATGAAATTTTATGCCGTTTTTATGCCAACCGGTGTCTTAGTCCGTACAATGGAGGACTAAACAGCTGATTATTTTCAATTTTCAGGAGAAATGCCCGGATAAGTACGACAACAATTATGATCTGTTTGTGAACCGATGTTACAACTTCTACTAATGACAGAGAACAGTTAATGAACTGGTACAACGGCGGTTAAACTTTTACGGCCATATATTGAATACAAACCTTGTCTGAAGACACACAGCCATCGTTTCTTGTCTGGTGTAAGGATATGCACCACAAATACAAATTACAAGTCTAGTTTGAATATCGTTTGTTCTAAGAGAGTCGCTCAAATGATTTTAATGAGTCAAACGTTTTCTTTCGTATTCTTTGACTGCGGTCCATAAAGTATGAACAAGTAGTGGACAGAAGATAAGTGCCCTTTAAATAAAAACGCATAGCACTGCACATCAGCCTAAAATGCCTCAATGTACATGCTCCTTTTATGGGTATAAAAAGGGACACAGCTGATTAATCCGGTACAGTTGTCTCTTGCTACAACATTTAAGATAATTACACATTCGTACACACAAGTACATAATGTGAAGAACTACCGTTTTTTATTATTTCGGCATTGTATACACTGTATGTCTATTAAAGACACCTGTTTGTAGACTCTGAAACAAGAAGATTGTATTACACATACATTAAATACTGATTGATTGTAATTACTTATTGTAATATATATATATCAGATATAGTCATGTATCCTAACAATTAATTATTTATACAATACCTATCATTATAATTATAATTGGACAATGTTCTCTAAGGGTTTTGTTTTAGATGACGGTGTGGATACAATATTTGATAACATTGCAGTTTAAATAATAAGTTGTCATTCATTCTTGTTACGCACTGGTGTCAGTAAACCTTTTCTTGATTATCTATTATGAATATTTCAGTTGTGTACTATTAAGAAATATGTTCGTAAGATACATACTAGTATGAGTGATGAACAAAAAAGTAGTTGTGTACTCTCAAATATTGAAATTGACAAATTAATTGCCAAAACCTGTTTTAATATACTCCAAGTACGTTTTAATATTTTATATCATTAATACGGATTACTTTTATATTATTAATACGGGTTTCGCTCATAAGAAGTGCATCATTTTTTTAACATTGAAATGTTTTTTTTATAAGCATTCGATGATACCTTATTTATTTTAAGATATTATTACTATGTTTTATGTAGATAATTATTGCTAAACTGAGTAGCTGGTATTAATCAGTTTAAAATAGATCTGATCTGATGTAATATTTGTTTGTTTTTTAAATTTGTCTCAAATAATACTCATTAGTGTTAAGTTATGATTTGCATATCTTATTTAGCATTGCTTTCTCTTGTAGTTCTTTTTTTAGGATATTAATACTTAGTAGTCAAGATTAATGCCAGCTTCTCAACTTTTTAATTTATCTATTTGTATATTAGTGTTATTCTATTCATATTGTAAATAGAATGTCTATAATTACTGTGCCATAGTCTCTTATAATTCTTATAGAATGGTCTTGCGTGAATATGTATGTATTTTATAATTAAATGTTGTGTTATATGCAAGAATGAGACTTTAATAAAAGATATACATGTATATACGATAGTTTTCATGATATTACTCCGTTGATTTGGTTCCCGCTTGTATAAGAGTGTTCACTTACATGATAGCAACATTCTCACAGCATGGTAAAGAGTATATGTAAGTTAATGTAAAACCGTGTCGTCCTTTCCTGATGTCGTTTAGTTTATTTTTTTCATAGATCGTGGTTGTATAGATGTATATATCTTGGCGATGAATTATAAATGCTTTTCAAAGACTAAGATAAAGTTATGGCATGGTGCTATTGAATATAAGTTCAAAACTTCGTATTTTTTGCAACGTATCATGTTCGTGCGGATTCTTTGAAATAACTTATCAAGTTCAAGTAATATGATATGCATTATATTCAATAATTCTTTTTGTTTTGAAATGAGTATTTTAAAAAGGATTATAAATATATAAATATTAAATAAGTAACAGAGTCCATGAAATTAGTATATATATATATTAATATACCCAAATTCAGCGTCGTTGAACATAATCTAAATGTAAAACCATCATTTTTTTCTATTTCTATATGAATGGGTACTATTGGGATGAAGTCAATGCTGTCATATATAGATAATTTAAAGAGAATGTCAAATTGCTTCACTGAATAAAGAAAGCTTCTCTACTTTACTGCAATGTACTTCACCTACATTTTAATGACCATATACATAATTAAGGCACTTCATATATGGTTATGTACTGTTGTGTTGGCCTACTTTATGTGACACAATCTACCATGCGTGTTCGGAATGATAAAATATATATTAAAGCTTAAAATTCTTTCGCGAAATTCACAACATAAGTGTCCAAAGGAATCCGCCTAAACAATGCTGTGACTAGAATATATATTACAAATATATGATGCGCTGTGACTAGAATATATATTACAAATATATGTTTCGCTGGAAATCCTGTAAACACAGAGAACTGGAAATATGATACATGACATATATGGACTATTATTTACTGTTTAACTTAATAAAGTGTGTATAATATAAATATAAAACATAACAAACGGGGTCAAGAAGGTTATTTCACTGGCATTTTCCATTTGTGCGCATGCCTGGGTTCATATTTTAAGCCAATAGAATGAGAGATCAAACGATAGTTAGAGTAACGTATATTCGTTTTACGTTCGCAATTTGTCAGAGTTATAATCTTACAATCTTGAAATCTATTCACAGACCAGCGAATTATTATTTCAACGCAAATCTGTAAGATCGAAAATTTAAGACGTCACTTTGAATGGCAACCCCACAGTCATGTGACCAATTAACATAGCGTAGAGTGCTTTTCAATAGACTATTATTGAATTCTTCCGCGATATTCGTGGTAAATAGAACAAAACGTAATTGAATACACCATGGCACTTGACCCAAAATAGTTCTTCTTAGGCCAAGGGTTATGTGGAATTTGCCAATCAGAAAAAAGGCACATTGAATAACTTCAGTACGTTGTATAAAGAACGTAATTAACAAATTCAGCACCCCGCCCACTTATTCTCAAGCTTTTATAAAGGTATCTCTGGAATCTTATAACTCCACCATTGCTTATTATTTACTCATTATGACATTAATTATACGAATTTTAATCAATTCAACATTCTGTGTTTATAGTGATATTATGTGAAGTATTTAATATAATTATCTAGATGTATTTTACAGAGTAAGTACTGCTTTTTATGAAGGTCAAATAAACCATTGTAAAAACTTTCCTGTCGAAAAGCTTTAAGCCAATTAACATCAGATTCGCTTGTAGATGAAAATAAAGCGATCAGACGAGACACAAAATTACGGATTACAGAATTCGCGCTCGTGCAAAACAACAACAGACCAGCCGATGACATAGTTTATCGTTTGGTATATTTATAAATCTCACTTGGTTTGTCTTGTACTCGGCATCATCTTGATGTAGTTGTCTGAATTGAATATTTCAGCGGACCAATGAACCATTAAGTGAAACCAATTGTTTCATTTGACTCGGCTTGACATTTGGGGAAATTACATCTCATTCTCAGTAACTCTGTGAAGATTTTATGATCAGTGATAGCTAATTCGTTAAAACATTGGTTTCGGAGTATTTACGAGACGCCAAAAATAACATAGACTGGTCATTTTGGCAATGAATTATTAATAATGTCGTTCCATGCTTCGTCTGGAATGATTTATTGGGAACCAGTAGTTGATTTAATTTTCCGGTCTGTTGTTGTAGCAGATCATAAAGAAAGACGATTTTTACTTATGGTTATATATTGTTGTTATTATATTCACGCAATTCTGATAAATCTACGGAGCGTTCGTTCGTTCGTTCGTTCGTTCGTTCGTTCGTTCGTTCGTTCGTTCGTTCGTTCGTTCGTTCGTTCGTTCGTTCGTTCGTTCGTTCGTTCGTTCGTTCGTTCGTTCGTTCGTTCGTTCGTTCGTTCGTTCGTTCGTTCGTTCGTTCGTTCGTTCGTTCGTTCGTTCGTTCGTTCGTTCGTTCGTTCGTTCGTTCGTTCGTTCGTTCGTTCGTTCGTTCGTTCGTTCGTTCGTTCGTTCGTTTTATTTATTGGTTTATTTATTGGTTTATTTATTGTTTATGTTTTGTTTTAATTGGTATTTATTCCTTCTTTATTGATTCATTTTTATCAAAAAGCTGTTCATTAATTTATATTTAATAACATATGCAAATAAGAAATCAATTAATTCCAATAAATGATACCAAAATATCTTTTTTAATAAGTGTGTTATGAAGAATTTGTCTTGAAATAAATCTCTAATAATTATTCAATACTTGAATGTAAAAAAAACCTCGCCCGCATAATTGTTGTATTATCAGTACAGGGATCGCATGATGTCATTTAGTGCAAGTTGAAAATAAATTGTATCTTTTTATACCGCAGATGCAGAGACGGAAATTCGCCATTCCTCGCTGAAAAAGATCAAATACTGTACGAAGCCTGATTTGTCGCCATTTACATCAATTTCCTCGTGCGAAACACAATCAACGAGCCCACAAATCCTCTCTAAATTAGATCTATGGGTCTGATTAGGACAATAACATTTAAAATCAATTTCTTCAACTTCGGTGATAACGTCTATCAATTAATGGACGAGATCTTTTCAAAGAAAATCCCATCTTTATTGAAATAAATCAGCCTTAATTATTAATCGAAGATGATAATCCGGGCATCTGAAACATATCTTTTAAAAATACAAATTGTATTGTGATGAGAAGATTTTGCGTTCTGTGTTGGTTTATTAGATGAAAGAAACACGAGCGAACGTAATCCTTTAATTAAGCTTCAAGACAATGGAAATATCTTGTCTTAAAATCTATAAACATGTTTGTGTAAAACGTTCTAAGCACTCACAGACGTTGATCAACTGGTTTGATTTAGTTTCTGGTCGATATTTGTCGTGTTAAATCGACCTTTCCTTGTTGATTTTACAGAAATGTGTCATTTCTCGCGCTTTAAGTGTTAAAAAAACGTGGATACATTTATTAAGTTCTAGAATAACGTAATCGCGGCCTGTCTTCTATCATCTTGCGCAGATTCCATGGCGATCCTTACACATAATCTCCATAAGATATACAAATGTATAAATGTACTCGTTTAGTACTGTGCTTCGGTATAATGTGTGTATAACAGATAATTTCATGTACGCCTTTGCTGCTGATGTTTTGGGGCTAAATGAAGCGCCTTATGTACTCTGAAAAAGAAAATGGCATTGTCAGTGCCGTCCATTGTTGCTGCTGGCGTTGCTGCTGTTGTTGTTTTCGCTAAGATTTTATGTTTAAGACGGATATTTTTTTTTTATTCTGACTAAACTACATTTTATTTGCTTGTTTATTTTTCATTTGGTTATGATTCACCTAGTATAGCAGCCATGTGCCCTAAACGGACCTTTTAATCATCCCAAGACCCCTTAATGAGTACAAGTTCAATGATTTTAGATCCACTAATAGCCGTACCAGGCCACTTCAAAGGCTCTTAAACAGTTCATTTAAACCAGGGATATTAATACTATTTCTTTCTCTATGATCTTAATTAAACACTCCTTCAACACAAAGTGGTTTTACACTTTTCAAATATTGAAAATTAATTATCAGAAAATAGTCATCGGTTTAAACTATGTTTTTGGTTAGTTAAGGAATTTATCAACTATATCAATCAGAAGCGTTACCGGGCACGTGACGTTACGCGGTGTCACATAGCCGCATATTCGAAATTTATTGTCAGATACGTATCTACGGATCAAAAAGCATTTGTGGCTCATTTCATTTATAGTCACAATTCTTTCAGATAAGGTCAATGTTCATTATTATAAATTTACTTAATTTCAGTTTTTTATATCAACGCCTTAATGTTTAATATGTTTAAAAGATTTTACTTCTTAATTTAATCATGTTTTGATTTATTCATCTTTTTTTCAACAGCGACATGAGAGACGCTCACGGGTGTATAAAACATGATTGGCATTCATTTTATCACGAATGAAACACAATTTTGACCGCCGTGTGTTTAATTCTGATAAATAATCGGCAACATGCGCGTTCTGTTAATATGAAAAAATGGCTAAAGTTTTTATGAGCTTCAAAGAGCTATGAGCAACTGAACAATGTCACATTTATGAGTTATTTATAAGATTAAATTATTTTATGTTCAATTTATAATTTCAAAAATTTGCAAGCCGGGGAAATGATTATCAGGATAATGTACACAAATTTCCGCTTGTCTAGCTTAAGAGTTGGTTCTGAGGCGCACGTTCTTCTTGGTAATGTTTCGTCCACCTTATGTGGAAAAGTTTTCAGTTGCTCGCGAAAAAAGATGTTAGTTCTGTACTGATTGTTAACCCATAAAGACTAATTCGGTCAACTGATCCCCGTACGAACTGAAATACTGTTGAGATGCGGCATGAAACGCAATATAACCAAGTAAGGTATCGATGCTTCGAGTAACGATAAAGTTACGTATATATTTTCACATCGACATATAAGTTTAATTTACTATATCAACTTATGTTTTATTGCCTCTTGTATTGGACACTATTAGTATGGTAAAACCTCAATAATAAGACCACCCTTGGGACTCTTGAAAATTGGTCTTCTCATTGAGGTGGTCTTAATATTGAAGTTGAATAAAGATTAAATCAGTGAAAATGGACTCGAAAATTGTGGTCTTAATTTTGAGGTGGTCTTATTATTGAGGTGGTCTTATTATTGAAGTTGAATAAAGATTAAATCAGTGAAAATGGACTCGAAAATTGTGGTCTTAATTTTGAGGTGGTTTTATTATTGAGGTGGTCTTATTATTGAAGTTGAATAAAGATTAAATCAGTGAAAATGGACTCGAAAATTGTGGTCTTATTAGTGAGGTGGTCTTATTATTGAGGTGGTCTTATTATTGAGGTGGTCTTATTATTGAGGTGGTCTTATTATTGAGGTGATCTTATTATTGAGGTGGTCTTATTATTGAGGTGGTCTTATTATTGAGGTGGTCTTATTATTGAGATGATCTTATTATTGAGGTGGTCTTATTATTGAGGTGGTCTTATTATTGGGGTGGTCTTATTATTGAGGTGGTCTTTATATGAGGTTTTACTGTATTGGTGTTCCATCTCAAATGCTTAACTTTTTCATGATTCAAAACTAGGAGTGACGATCGATGTACGCTCGTGGTTTAGATTTAGAAAATATAGTAGAAAGCCTTGACTCTCACAGTTACTAGTTTTCATTAAAAAAGCACCCATTCATCTTGTATGTATTGAACGTGTTCCACATTCATACCCAGACACGTGTTCCACATTCATACCCAGACACGTGTTCCACATTCATACCCAGACACGTGTTCCACATTCATACCAAGGTACGTGTTCCACATTCATACCAAGGTACGTGTTTGAGCATCTTATTTTCACTCCAATCCACGAAAACCTTTTATTTTGCGTTTTTTAAGCAAACTTCCCCTGTGATTACAACAACAAATTAAAGTAGTCGTATTATTTTCAGTGTAAAGATGACATTATCTGCTTTGAATTTCGTTTGAAACGACTAACATACCCGTAGTATTTAATATCACCAGCGAGATTTTATATCTAAAAACGCTACATTTATTAATGCTGTTTATTTTTCTCGCTGAGTCTTGTGAAGTAAAACATCTTAATTTCGCATCATTATCGTCACCGCTTACAAATTTCTATCCTCTAATATAGTTAAACATGTTCTCTACGTTTATGGATAAAATCACATAAATATCTAATCGTGTATACGTTAGTAACTCAATGTTTCATGATATGATATTATTGACCAATAAAAAAACAGTAAATATTGATTCACGTTTGATATAATGTCTTTATAATAGACTCATAAATGTTTCGTTTGAGTTTTCAGTTTCCATATATTAGAACATAAAGACGCGATCATTGCATATTCCTATATATGTTATATGTGTTTCCTTAATTGTAATTTATTTGACAGTTTATGTGGGTCTTATTATGCTTTTGCCCACGATATAGAATGTTCGGTGACGATACGCGCGGATGACAGCAGACTGGTGTAACTCTGTACTGCAAGATGAATGATTTAGTTCCCTTTTGCAAACACAATCATAAACGGGTTTTGAGGACAGTTAATATGTATGCTTCAGTTTTAATGATTATTTTTTTCAAATAGTCAAAACTATTTCACGCAATATTGAACAGTATAACCAGTTATGATAGGGAAACCAGTGATCCACTGTCATACATAGCAGGTTATTTTCCGCCACCTGTTTAATCAATAAAACACACCTTAGTTCATAAAAAAAGTTCCACTTCGGAAGTAGGCATCTAAGTCTTAGTTATGGATTCACCAACATAAATAACATTACAATACAACACCCGACTTGGTCACCATCAAAGCGTGCTTTAGTGTTCAAAGTCTGACTTTTAACGTTTGGTAATAATAAAATAGCTTATTTCTTGCCAAACACTAGCGTAAAGCACAAAATGAATTGTTTGATTAAAAAAATGTTTTACAAAGGGTGGGTTCGGTCAAAAATGTATTATTTTGGCCAAACGTTTACAACCATTTGTGAAATCATTATGTTCATTATTCTGGTAACGAAATGTGGTTGCTGTTGAACCGAACATTGGAGCTGTCGTATGTGTTTCTTATTTCAGTGAGACGATGTGTAAAAGTACACATAGCTTACTTTTATTTTTTAATAAATATAACCTCAGAAATAGCTCATTAATAACAAAGCTCCGGAGACTTATACCAGTCGACGGTCATGCATGTAAGCAGCATCCTTAAAATGGACCTCCACATTTTCCACATTTAATATGCACACATTATTGTCCTTGAGATCACTAAGTGTTATAAATGATTGACTATTTAGTTTGATTATGCAGTGCGCGTCATTAATCTGTATCTTAAACAAACCGTGGAAAAACATGTTATCTCCTGGCATCAATAATGCATTAAACAGAGTGGAATGATCTAACTTCTGGCAACAACAAGGTCACTAAGGACATCTCTGGATCCAACGCTCTCTTCATCGACTTCTTTAGTTGTAAAACACAATTTAAAAATCTTAATTAATCTCCTTATTTGTTGTGGTTGAACTGAACAGAAAGAAATTCTCATTCATTTAACATTTCGTTTGTTCGGTGAGATACATAGTTCAAGGTATAAATGTTTTACAATGATAGACAGACATATTTCGACGCAGATAATCACTCAACACATCCTATTTCAATAACAGTAATCGAACTATTCACTAAGCAGTATGAGGAGAAGTGTTATAATCAATTTATAACTACCAAATATGTCACATATACAGACTCGTAGACGTATCATATAATTAAATGTTTGGTAGATTTCATTCCAGAATATTTGCACCCCAATACTTTGGGACAATTCCAATTAAAGTTGACATTTCCACGTTGTAATGAAATGATATTCGATACCCTCGTCATTATGTTTAATATTTTTCAATGAATGCTTAAACTTACGTTAATTGATACATGTTATTAGACTAATTTAGATGTAAAAAATGTCTTTTCAACATATATTGGTATTATTAAGTATGAATCACGTTTAAAGTGTTCAGATTGCGGTCTAAATATGCCGTTCTCAGACCGGTACTTTAACATAGCAAAAAAATATCAAAGCGGTAATAAAACGTTCACAGTTTAATTTCTAAGAATGACGTTTCAATTCTTCGTAGTAATAAGTTCACAATTAATGTTGTAACAACAGGTAATCAAAGAAAACTGAATGGTAGATGAGAAAGGGTGAATGAGGCGTATTATATGATAAAACGTTAGTGCGGTTCACGCTTAAATACATTTTAATTTATGTTGGTACTGACAAACACTGTACACTTTACTTTTATGGTATTTTAAAAGTTTATAGTTTCGACAGTGTGCGCCAGATTTTCTAAATCGATGTAATAATATGCAAAAAAACGTCAAAGCAAAGAGATTAAAATTCAGGGTCTTAAATAAATTGAATCACTGATGATTAAACATGATCACATTTAATTAAGTCTATTTTCAAGATATTTTTACGAAACAAATATTTATATGATTTATGATATAGGTTTGATACCAGGCACAGAAAAGTTAATTCTAGCTTAAATAGCTTTTAGCGTCAAGACACCAGATAAACAGTGTCTACTTTTGAATATTCGAATTCAAATTGCTCAATATGCAGAAACTAAGTAATATCGATGAACTTATGCATAATTAGTAGACATCTTTAACTTCGATGTATTTATTTTTAAATATAATTATAACAAGTTTTAACAAGTTTATTTACAATTTACCTGTAGGCCATAAGGCCCATGAGGCTACAATACATGTTATGGCAAGCAATTATATGCAAAAAAATTATAAGAATGGGTATATAACATGACATGAATGAAATAACCACTATATAATTATTGAATAGAACAACTTCAGCAAATCTTGCCGGAATGAAACGTCTTATTCCATACCATAAAGATCGAATTTTATTAAAAAAAGAAATATTAAGTTGTTAGAGAGGATCCCTCATACACAAAACAATGGCTCTCTACATGGATTCCCGGGACAACAACAGACTGCAAAATATCAGGCACCGAGGAGGTGCAAGGGTAAACCCGTATGTGAACAGGGGTGCAGGGAATTTCCATTCCTTCAACTTGAAACTTAACACACAGAGCGCTTTCTGTGTAAATCCAATTAATACAATGACTCTGTCATAAAAACAAAGACCCTTGTCAGAAATGACCTCCATGAATGTTAACAACCACCTTCTGTCGAAGCAAGATTACTGATTTCCTACAATACAAATAAAAGATAAACCAGTCAATTTCTTTTCACTAATTAGACTGCTCTTCCAATTCACGTATAATTAATAGGAGGAAAATTGGCTGAAAAGAGGCACACGCGCACACAACTTGGTCAAAGGGCGTTTGCCCCTTAGTTATGGAAGAAGAAGTCTTACATAGTAATTGAAACCTCAAAAACTAACCATCCATAAGGGTGTAATTATGACTAGATGGAAGCTTCTATGATTAAACCAACGGACGATTTCATATAACGCCTCTTTTAAGTGTAAACCAATGTACCGGCATAAATCGTAAGGACCCGGATTCTCCGTGAAGCAGGTCTTCCAAGCCGTACGTTTAATTCTTCGACGAATGTAATTAGCAACTCTATATTTGAATGTATGCGCCGAACTGAATTTCAATGACATTTTCACATGAACGTGTCTCTATAATTATGATATTGAACTGATGTAAGATTTTATGTATGTCTTTTGTTTCAAGTTACCGGTCTGTTCAGAGCTTGAAGCGTACAATTGGACATGGGTTTAGATGAATTCTAACTGTCCGTAAAGATGCCGGCACACTTGTTTGATGATGAAATAAACAAATTGTTATCACACAAGATTTGTATCAATCGTTGTTACCGGAGGCATGTTTTATACGATATATTGCGATAAAGAAAACAAAGATGACAATTGTAAGCAATGTGATGTCATTGCTAAACATTTATTACTGTTTGGTAGGTGGTATTAATAAGTATACGAGTAGGTAATTGTAATGAGTTAGCTTAACGTTTGAACAATGTCATAGTTCATGTATTTTGTTATTTTGCTTCAACTCACAGAATAACGACCATTTGAACACAAACATGAACATGGTTCCATATAAAATACTCCTTTGGTATCATATTAAGTGTTGCCCATTATTATAATTACCGGACTATAACAACTCGAACTCTAAAAAAAATTAAGATATTATTATACTATACGTTTATTGGTACAATCTGCACATACAGTGCCTTTGACCATAAACAAAATAAACATAGATATGAAATGGTCAAGACAATAATTATACATGTTACAAATACAATATCAAACATGTATTCACAGTTTGCTATATACATATGTGTGCTTGTGATGCCACCATGGGCTGATAGCTTTAAATAATATATTTTTTGAATTCTTTTTATAAATAATGAATACTTTTTATTATTTCATTCTACAATTCAACAATTTAAGATACCCCTCCCCCTTCCAATTTAAGCTGGTTATATCAGGTATCTATGTTCGTTTCCCTTTTCACCTTCTTGTTCTGCAATCTGATAATGATTAGAAATCTTTTCTTCTACGTGTAAAATCTTACAATATAAAGATGGCATCATATAGATAAAATATGATACACACATTAAATATAAAACATTACGTAATGTAACGGTATTGTCGGCTTATTTACAGTGATACAACAAAAGGCGTATAATGACTTTCATTAGATTTCTGACCCATATTAATGTACCACCGAGATATGTTATTTCAAACAACTAAGATTGCTATCAGCATTTTAACAGATACAATCTCAATTTGGTTACACAATTTATATGTGTTTCGTTTATTCACCCGCTTAGTGTATTCCGACAAACGTGCATGCATATACCCTCTGGCACAAACGGCAGCCCTTTGTTGCAAACTTTACATCATGTTTTTAACAATTGCTTCTTTTTCTCATTGCACCACAATGTAAAATATGTAAAATATGTATATTCAGGTGATTATGAATATACTTTTGTATGTAGACAAATTGTGCCTACATGTATATATAAGTCTTTAAAAAGTTCCGCTTTGCTATGGTTCGTTCTGCATTGCTCTGCTTTGCTATGGTCTTGTCTGCTCTGTTTTGCTCTGATATGGTATGCTCTGCCCTGTTCTGCTCGGTTCTGTTCTGCTTTTACATGGTCTGCTCTGCTTTGTTATTGATTTACCTTGCTCTGTTGTGATCTGCTGTGCTTTAATCTGTTTTGTTCTGTCCTGTTCTGCTTGTCTGCCTGCTCTGCTACGGTCAGCTCTACTTCGCTATGGTCAGCTCTACTTCGCTATGGTATGTTCTGTTCCGCTATGGTCAGCTCTACTTCGCTATGGTCAGCTCTACTTCGCTATGGTATGTTCTGTTCCGCTATGTTCAGCTCTACTTCGCTATGGTCTATTCTGTTCCGCTATGGTCAGCTCTACTTCGCTATGGTATGTTCTGTTCCGCTATGGTCAGCTCTACTTCACTATGGTCTCTTCTGCTCCGCTATGGTCGGTTCTGCTCCGCTATGGTCGGTTCTGCTCCGCTAAGGTCTTCTCTGATCCGCTATGGTCGGTTCTGCTCCGCTATGGTCGGTTCTGCTCCGCTAAGATCTTCTCTGATCCGCTATGGTCTGCTCTATTCCGATATGGTCTGTTCTGTTCCGCTAAAGTCTGTTCTGCTTCGCTACGGTCTGTTCTGTTCCACTATGGTCTTCGCTGCCTTGCAAGAATGAACAGAAGTAAAATAACTACGGTAACATACGTTATTCACCAGTGTCAAGTAAGGAATGGATATATTGAAGAATGTGACATTTTGAGACAGACCTACCCATTTGCCCCAGCCACTAGACTCCATCTCATAATTATTTAACAGACAAACACTATTTGAATAATAGCATTGTAAATTTAAATGTTTGATTCGAAGACATTTAAAACAGTTTTTGCTACATTGGACCTTAAAATGATGTATTGCCTCAATATGCAAAAATGTTAACAAACTAGACGTTATGTAATTAATTTTCGTTCTGTTATGTAGTGTTTATTAATTATAATGATACTCACTAACCTAAATTTTCCAATGACTGTCATTAATTAAATTTGAATTATGAAGATGGATGTCTGAACGTCTCGGAATGAGACCTTTGAAGTGTTTTTGAATAACTTAAAGTGTTTAATTACCTCATAGCTCATACATTTTGTAGCTTGATGAATCTACCATATTGACATTTTAATTGTTTTGAATTATAATTATTGAAGGTATTCAAAGGTAAAGGCATATATTTATCATTTAACGTTTTGTAAAAAACACAAAGTATATTATTAATTACAATGTATGCTTCTAGAACGTTAATGAAACAATTAATTTACAAAATGTTCAACATGCAGCGGATAGGCAAATGTAATTATCTCAACAAGCCTACGATGCAGAGCATTGAATACAGTCCAACAAGTGTTTGCGTATTGCGATATATACTATACGGAAGTGCCTGCCCGCCATTGTGTACATGTATGTATTTAAATTTATTTAACAAATTATCACAAAATGTTGATTATCTTTCATCGTATATTTGCAAGACTTGCCGAAATTTTAGCTGTTATTTTAGTCCAGTGTTTATACAAATATTTTTGCTCTGAGCAATTAAAACATTATTAAAGAAACATTACGTACTGATTAGGATGTCATGTGACCTGGGACCAATATATACATGTATACATTAGTCCCAGCTGTGACTTAGTACCATTTGGCTAGCTCATTTGACTAGTATATGAGCGCTGCTAAGGGGTTTACAACCTCTTCTGTAAGTGATGTCAATTCAAAAAAACGCAACATGTGATGTCACTATTTGCAAGCAGGAACAATATTTACTTCAAATGGTCACTTCGTTTTCATATTGCCATATGGGGTAAATATTGCCTACTGTCAGTACATGGTGACGTCACATGTGACGTGTTCTGGAAATTACGTCACTTAAGAAGAGGTCGGAAATCGTACAGCGGCGCTCATATGTGCCTTTTACCTATAAATTACTAATCTAGCAGGCGTTGCCAAAAAGAAATTACGTGCTTTAAACTTTTGTTAAACACATGACCAGCAAGTTCTTGTTAAGTATGTGATACATCAACGCAAAATATCTTCTCATAAACAACAACGCATTTAAATGTTAAGCAGACGTTTCAGTGAGGGTAATTTATTTCAAATTTTGACATAATTTAAACATTTCAAGTAAATATTTTGCTGTCAACGACACTAATGATTTATAACGACTGTCCTAATTTAGTAACAAATAACGGTGTCTTACTTGTCATAATTCGATTTTTAATTTTTTATCAAAACAAAATCTTGTTTTAGACAATTGAAATGTCAATATTTCATGTTGAATCACAAAATGACACACATTTCATATGTCAATGGTGTGTTTTACTGTCAATGATAGCATTCAGACACAATGAACAATGAGTTAGTCAAACAAATACATGATTACTATGCACTTACATTGTTTAATTTCGTTATTTTGTTTCTTAAAAAGCATTGTGTTATTAGCGGGGTATTTCGGGGGAAAGCTAGAACTCATAACATATGAATGCGTTAAATAAAGTTGGTGCCTAGATACAGATGCACACTCTTCATTCAGTTCACGTGACCAAACCAAAATAACCAAAATAACTTCGTACTTAAAACATCAGCGTTCGGTTTTATATGATTATGTATTGGATTGAAAAACAGAAAATTTTTGTGTGAAACTTTGTTCATATTTCCATTTAAACAATGCTCAGCTACTGCAATAACACTCCAACCGATGTTTGTGAAAAGTGAATGCCAGTACTTCAAGAATTACGAAACATAATCTATAGTGATACTTTTTGGTATACATGATGTCATTTAAACGCAGTATTTCTTGTAGATTAAGGTTCTATGCGCTTCCAAATGCTTTTAGAGGTGTTTCATTTGCGTTTATGTTATATACATTTAAACATAAAATTAATTAAACACTGATTTCGGTTTCTAGTGCTGTGCCTGTTTTATGCTGTTTTATGTCCCCTCGTCCAGATTGCAATCTTGCATGCGTATAAACATCTTAAATGGGCAAAGTATTTTGTCTATAACGGTGGTTATCTTTATATTATTTACAGATTTATACTGGACAAATTACATCACAATGAACAAACAGTATTCATATTAACATTTTACTTGATAATCTGCATATTGTCCCGACGTATTGCACATTAGTTACGTAAACTTACGTTACATTGGGGGTCATTTTGACAAATCACCGTTAATTTGTGTCAATTTCTGATACATAAAGTTATTTTACAATAGTGATTATTATAATTACTATTTGATACAAACATATATTATATACATGACACGACATGCAGACATCTGACATGACTTATGAGTGAATGACGTGCTCTTTTGTGAAGGTCGCGTAAATTATAATACTGAAAAATGAAGAAAAAAAAATGAAAATACGGGAAAATCATTTTTTTGTATGACACATTTCTGCTTTTAACAAAATTATCAGCTGCTTATACACATTTTGAGATAGAACATTTATGTAGAGTGACAAGAACACATCTCGTTTTGATCAAGGTCTTACAGAAATATGTCGGGTATTGAATGGAAGTTTTTTTATGTATTTAAGCTTAAATACATGTTTATAATGTGGAGCGTTCGTCATTAGTTGATAAAGCCGTCTTTCTAGAGCTAAAATTGAAAAATAATTGTCACAAATTAAAGTTATTTTTCATGAACAAATGCACAATTAAATACCGATCCACGATAGTTTCCTGGTGCGATTGCATAGCATTTTTTTCTATTTTCTTTTGTTTGCATGCCACAATGCTTAAATTGTTCAAAAATGCATATCATGTCTGTGGTAAAGGGTCTAAGATTTAATCAATTTCAATTTGCTGTATTTTCGCGGTTTTATTTTCGAAAAAAAAACCGACATCGGAAATAAATAAACAACGATATGTACCAAATGTCGTCATCTCAAATTTCAAGTGGCGTGTGGCATACAGAAACGACTAAAAATCTTCTATTGTTCAATTGACCATTCTCTGCTTAATAAGCTCATTCACTTCTAGATACAATCTTCTAAATTAGGGGTTTGTGGATACCAAGTGAATCTCAGATATGTTAGGATCTTTAGATAACATAAAACGAGAGAAAAACCTTTGGTCTGGTTTTCACCAAATTTGCTAATAACCTCGGTGGTATATAATTAAAAATTAAAAAAACGCATTGATGTAAGAATTTAACAAAAAAAGTTGGCATAAATGTCACTTAGTTATGTTTTGATCATATTATGCAACAGTCAAGCTCGCAGAAAAATGAGGACCGCCTGGTGCGACATGAAACTATAAACTATAAAATAAATGTGTCGATAAATAACAAACTAGCGAATACTACTGCAGGTCCTTTGTGTTATAGAGCATAATTATTTTTAAAATACCCATGTTAAAAAATTCTATATATATCTCTTAGAACCATATTGCAATGCTAATATCTGTAATAAAATGTGCTTCATTGCTTCCGAGTTGCACGATATGAGTTGTTTCCGATAATTATTGTATTTAATTGTGAAATAAATTCTATTTAATAACGCTAATCAATATATAATAACTCTCATAACAACCCTAAAATTATTCTACAAGCTAAATGATTTAATGATGTTGTTAAAATAGATAACGAATTGGTGATTAAACAAGTATGTGCAATAACTCTGAATTGAATTTCAACGCGGAAGTTTCCAGACAATGCCGATTGTTTTCTCTGTGATGTAAACTTCGAATAAACAATTACATACTAATTACAATTATAAAATTTCAAACAGAAGGCGTTTGCTTTAATGACTCATCATCACATTAATATTATAAAAAGTCCAGTCAAACGGTATTTCAGCAATCTTCAGTCATATTCGAGGTAAGATGATGTAGCAGGAATAAATGTTCCCTTTGATATCTTCAGATTAATTACACAAGAAAGTGACAATCTAATCGTTTAATATCATTCAGGTTCTCTTTTAAGTGACATTTGCCTCGTAAATTATCAATTTTCATAATTAATATATAGACCATAGCGTTTAATTACAAAGCTATCTGGCGTCAAACTTCGTGTTTCAAACCGTAAACCCATCAATTGAACATTGAATTGTGGGGGAGTCGTTCAATGGCGGACGAAAATATACGGACAGGTAGATTATAGTGGTTAGCGCAAAATAATGACATCACTTATATATGGTTAATTTTCAGGCATGCATTGAAAACAATATTTGCATAGAGACATAAACAATGGTACCGTTTGTATGCTTTCTTTGTGTCGTTTATTCGAAAGTTTTAAAATCGTGACTACAATTTGTGTACGTGTTTTGAAGCATGTTCTGGATATTTCTTACGTTCATTAATTCACCACTTAACGTTATAAATGCGACGCATACGGAATATTCTAGGAATACTTTTACGTACCACGGAATGACTAAATTCCATGCTCCGTTCTTAGTGAACCGGAATAGCGTTTAAAGACGCGAAGTTTTTTGCGTATTATAGTTCGGATAAGCGTTAGTTTGTGCTCGGCATGAAATATATTCATGTCTGACCATGGAATAAAGTCACCCCCAATATTACCGCTCCATACAGTTCTTCTTTAAACCTGTCATAGTACTTTCTCACTCGGAACACCTCGGCGATTATCATTAGCATTAATGTCTGTATTCCAAGCTCTCCCGGATACCACCGAGTAGTCAGTAGCTGAGTATTTTCCACACACGGATATTCGTTCAGTACGGCATGTCCAGTTGATCTTAAGTTAACATTGCCTCTGCATGACTGTACCATGTCAACCATGGACGTACAATCGATGACCACAATTTAACCATTATTCTCATTAAATATAATTACTACTTTATAGTTTAAAGAGAAATAAATCAAAACAATTTTAGTCAATGAATAGAAATAGTTTAGTTGAGTTTAGTTTTGTGAACATGTATTTAGTTTGATAGCATCTTGCTCGGTGACAGAAGTCAAAAGAAAGAAATATTTTTATTCTCAGTTACCACTTAACAAAATATATCAAATTTATTTAGGCATTAAAATTAACAGACTTAGATGATAAATGTCAGTTGACACGATTAGGAGTCATTAATTTTAATATTTATTAACGTTCATTAGCGGAAGACGATAGAAATATTAATTTAAGCAAAAAGACTTACGCGACTAATAAAAACCCTGTCACTTCAAAGGACATTGCAAATGGTTTCATCGCAATAAATTCAAATAAAACTTAAACGAACCTCGTCTCAAAACATTCAGCCATTGTTTAACGTAGTCATATAATATTGAATTGAGATTTAAATCAAATATAGCGTACAGCATAATTTGTCCGTCAATTTAAATATAGTCTATACAATGACTTAATCCTGACAATTTGCACACTCACGATTGTACGCCGTAAAATTAAAATAATTACAGTCTTAACACCGTTTATGATTTGTTAACTGGACACATTCAATTCTAGACCAAGGAATAAATAATATAACTTCCTCCAGTAATAAGGGGGTCACAATTGACCCTGGAGTTGACCCTTTGACGCCTTAAAAGTCACATTTTGACCCTCAGGATTCTGACTGATAGGTAAAACTTTCTCTAAATTATTGAAAGTTCGGCTATAAAATGGTACAAACCGGTCCAAAGTTATCTAAATGACCCATGACATTAAGCATCTAATGGAACCCTGAGTTATTATGTGGTTCTGTCAGCCACTGCATGGAAATGTGTGTGTTGGAGTTCTGCAACAGTGTTTGAGTTACGTACGGCGACCAGTTGACCTTACCAGTGTTGCTGGGGTACCAACCAGTACTAACCTGTTCTTCAGCAAGCAACTGACACCTTACCAGCATGAATCAGAGGTGGAGGACAAATGCAGTCGATGTGTTAGAGAGAACATACACCTCACAATAGATTTTCAACCGACGAACTCCGGCGCTCTACTGATTGTGATGATTTCTTTTTTTCTATAGGTTTGCGTTTATTTAACGTCGCCACCGGTTTCCTATATGGGCGACGTCTCCAGAAGAATGTTAGTCATTTTAAGATTTTGGACGATGATGCATGATACAGAAGATGTCTCGGTTTCAGAAACACCCCTGCGACCACTGGATTTTTAGTCCAGCGCGTTACCAATGGACCACGGATCCGCTACGATTGAGCTGATCTAGCGGGTCCTGTCTAAATATACTACGCCAGGACATATCACAGTGGAGAAGCCGTCACTCACGTGGTCAATTATACCGAATGTTTACACAGAGCAAATAAGGGATGTAACTATATGCCATTCTATTACCGTTAGTTTTGTATTTTACTGACACCAAGTCTCAATTAAAATACAAGTCAAACAAGAGCTAGATACAAATGAAATTAAAAAGACCATCTGACAAACTCTCGATCTAATATTAAAATCGTTTAAGATCGACATGATGACTGTTTTGTATTGTAACAAAGTGTTTATCCTTGTAATATTTAATCAAGTGTGATATTTGACTATCTGCTCATCACACAAAGAAACTCCACTCGACGTGACACTATTTTGTGGTCATTTCTCCTACTTCAAGTGAGAAGTAGATCCAAATTCAGACACGAAAGTCCGCTGACAGACACAGTATATCTATCGTGACAAGATAATTGTTCGAATGCCAATCTTCATGATTTGTGTGATTGTCAAATAAAGTGAATGTTACTTAATTAAAATTGAATCGAATCAAGTTTACCCACGTCTTATTTAGTATCCACGAGGTTGATAAAAACACACACGTCGCGTCGAAGTGTAATATATGGAAGCATGTGCGTAAAAATGAAAATAAAAGTGTAGTGTCAGATTGTAATAGCTTCCCGGCTTAAATTTCAGTTTGTTTATTATTAATTGAAAATGACGCATTATTTGCCGAACGATTTTTGTCGATTGCAATTTCCCGTATACATACCCGACCTTTATAACGTTGATATCAAATGTTCATGCATAATTGTGAACTCCATTTTACTTAGTTCAAATAGAGATTGTTACGACGCATTGACAAAATTTTAATTAATTGTTTATTTGCAGCGTTCAGATTGGGATAATTGAAATCTTCATTTAATATGCAAATGTATTATTTTTTCAAAATATATCTGTCAAGGACTTCAAACACTAAAATGACGGCTTGTAATTATGATTCTGCAATGTTAATACAAATCTATCCAACCATATCGAAATGCAACATATCAGCATGTCATTGTAGCTAGTATACTACATGATAGATATTGAAAATGCTACACAACGATACGTCAACCATAGGAGTCCGTGCATATAAAATAAAGTTTCTGTCTACCTGCTTGTATACATTTATTCACCTCTTATAATGGTGCACATTTAAAAGATTGACAATGTGCCTACAATGTGGTATAGAAGTACATACGAATCTCTCACGTTCGTGATTCAATGTTATATACATGTATTGTTGTTTTCCATGTTTATTGAGGCACTTCAGCATCTCATTGCTATCATCGTCAACCGGATCGTCTACTCGAAGTACCGCCATATTCATCGTCTCAAGAAAATAGTACATGTAATTTCCTATGATTTTATTTAAGAGATATATTGTATGAGTATTATGGTAATTTATCAGGGATATATCAATTGTGGAATGGCGGGAGTCTTTATATAAACGGATTTTCTGGATTATTTGTGTCATTTTTGGCGAATGAGTTTTCCCGAATAGTCGCGCATTAATTTCTAATACGATATTATGGAAAACTTGCAGTCTGGCCTTGGAAGCGCCTCCCAGAACCTTCAGTCCTTTGATTCGTATTGCATCACTGTCGTTTGTCATGTGTATTATAATAATTCGTTTGATTTTTTTGTATGTGTAATTGTAAAAAGACTTACTCTTACAGAGTAATAAGTGTAACACTTAACTCCAAATATTTGTGTACTATTCTGTTCTGTTCTTCGATTTAAAATAATTCAAATTTATGTTCAGTTATTTTAAGTCAGTATCCATTTTATTAAGTGGTCGTCCACCGAAAACCGTGAATTGCATTCAGTTAAGCTTAAATCCCATTTTCCATGACAATACGACAACTTGAAACATAAACATAAACGGAATTGTCTTGGTGCCAAATGAGCCAATTTCATAAATCATAATATTTATTAAACGAAATATTGAATCAATTTCGCCAGCTGGATCTTTTACGCTCAGACTCTTCTTGTAATGAGAATTAAGAAATAACTGGGCTCGTCGTGTGAATTCGTTCAACCAAAATGACCGATAATATTCCCGACCAGTGTACTGAATGGAAGATAACAGTTAGATTGAAGCCAGTTATCCATGGGAGGGTAATTAATAGAAATCTTGATAATATTTCCAAATAACCCCTATTACTATTTATTCCGATATACCTTCTGTTACCAGAATTTCTCTCTAATTAACGATTTCTCAGGGAATAGAGTCGCCAAACATTTGGTCGGCAACGCAAAGTCGTTTTATGTGGGAGGATTAGACAGTGAGAGGTTTTTTCCAAGTATAGAAGGAGAACAAGAGATCAGTTCGGAATGCAAATCGTCGGGCCAGCAGTAAATGCGAGATAAATAGGATCAAAATTAATAGAACATCCGCGAAATTATTACAAACAGAATCGAAATCACCGTTAATTGCGAATTAATGTCGTCATCCTAATGCCGGAGATGGAATTTATAACACCCGCGAGATTGCAAGACGATCCTCTTAAAGAATTTTTTGATCTCACTGAATTAAATAAAGAAATTAGATCAATGTTTGGAAATGAGGTTCCTGTAATGGACAACATTGAATTGTTCGATATATCGTATGTTTCCAGTAAGACGCTGGTTTCTGTGGATATTGTATGGAAGCAATGCAGTATTTTGTTGCGCTGTGTACGGGGATATTAGCGTGCCCAGCCTGAGATCTAGCATGTAGTAGGATCGAACTCCAAAAAGTTCAATAGTGTAAGACAGTTTACATTGCGGAATGTTGGTTTGAACTGATTTTTCATAGCAATTAGTGATTCACGGTGGTGTAAATACGACAAGTTTTGAAAACTGAAAATAAAGCCAGTTAGAAGGAGTTATGTAGTCCCACGCAGAATTTCACTGATTCATTAAGCATACGTACTTATTTACAAAATTGCGCGTGTGGTTAGATTGCAGTTAAATATAATTAGTCTTACAGTTAAATTTAAATGTGAAATTAGTAAACTGTCTAAAGTCTAATTGAAACCAATCATTAGTGTCAGCTATGACGTTGTCATACAATAGACATTGACCATCCACTGACACTGTACAGATTGTTTGTTTCAGCTGAGTATTTTATATCCCGGGGCCCTCCTCTAACCGTAACATAACTGATACAGTTTAAACCAGACTTGTCCATATACATAATCGAGAAAATCGACCAGTTCAGTCCGATTTAATGTCTGATTGGTTGATTGATAATAAGAAAAATAAGTGTGATACGGTAAAACATGGTGTTGCACAGCCAGATGACAATTTGGATAGCAAAACTGAATGGCCATCAGAGAAATAAAATGAGTGGACAGCACATTACAGTGCTTCAGGTGTTAATACATTAGACGCTTCATTAAAGTCGTGGTTAATATACAAATTGATGGCAATTTGTAGCTCTAATAGTGATCATATAGTATTTTAATGAGGGATCAGAATGTAAACATGTTAATGGATATCACACTGATAAAGTTTGGCATCTCTCTGCGATCCAATACCAATTATTGCCACACAAAATTGCAGTTAATTACCCCTGGTTTTGGCGGGATTCTGTGTATACATTCAACAAAAAATTGAGTATCTTTATTTAAAATTTTGAACGTATACACTTTACAGTTGATAATACGAGCATTGTGAAATAATACTGATTTTATGCGATTAATTCTTGATTTAAAATTAGGTTAGCTTCGAACATTTTCTTAAAAATGGGAAAAGTTGTCATACTTAAATGGTAAACAAATTGTATTGCGTTTCAAAATCGCGTACTTATCGATGTTTGGTATATCACAAAAAGCTTAGTCTAATCATATTTTATTCGCTCTTTATGTTATTCAAATATCTACAGTTAAACAAACAGTATCAATATTATTACATAAATGAACAATCATAACACAATTCATGTTCAGAGAATGTAGTTAAAATGTAAAAACAAAACTGTATTAGTTTCATATTTATCTTTAAATTTCAAACAGTCCTTATAAATTATCATAAATTTCATTATCATTAATTAGATTTCATTGATAGTAAACTTGTACACCATATTGTAGAACTGTAGCACGTGTGAATGTTCGGAAAGGTCTTGGTTTTTATCGTGCTGTATCCACAACAGCTGATGCTATTATAAATTGATGATAAACAAATTCTCTCATTTAAAATATAATGAATGTTTATTAGTAATATTGATTTTGTGATTATTTTACATTGACTGGGATAATGACATATCGAAAGAAAGAAATTATAACGTGCTGTTGTATGAATTTAATTATCTATTATATCAACATCACCATTCCTTGTGTATCCCATTTCGTGTTCTGTACTTTTTATGCTTTAAGTAGTATTTAAAAAAAATCGTAAATTATCGGTTAACAGTTTCTTGATGTTTCTGCATGTGTATCAACTTTTAGTCTACAACAAGTTAGATATCTTAGTTCAAACTAATTTACATACTATGAGCAACATAATAATACAATACAATATACAACATTTTTGCGTAAAAATATTTTATTCAATAGTTTATGTAAAAAGGATGAGACCGAAAGCGAAAGACTATCAAAAGTCTTCTCCTTTTAGACATCTTAAGGTGACCTGAAATAGGCATCTTATGGTGACAATACCTATATACTTATACTTGTAGTGTATTTTATTTATTTATTATTTTAATTATTTTGTTAATTGTATACAGTTGATGATAAGTTTACTATTAAATACAGATATTTAAACTATTCTGTTATGTTAAGTTCCTATATACGTACGTGTAATTAAGTTCGCCCACATGGCACGTTTGACTGTATAGAATTTGTTGTGTATTGTTTATATTCAATATTGTTTGTGAACAAGTACGTATGTTTATCATTGATAAAGTTAACGCATTTGGATTGAAATTATACTCAATGGTATGAAGATATTATGACTCTATTCAATAAATAAAACAAGGTACTCGTTAGATTCTACCAACCCACCCCAAAATGAACTTTGTATACAGCGAAAATATTTCCTAAAATTACCCGTTAAATCTGTAATTATTGACCTAAAGCAATATCTGTATATACGTATGAAGTTATCTTTATATGATATTTATAACTTGCATTTCAAAGCCGAACAAATATCTTGACAAGACATATTATTGATTTGGTTTCAGGCAAGAAAGAACAGCAAATAGCGTGGCCCGATGTGATAGACTCCGCCTACTTTATTGCAGTACAGCGCGCTATTGGTTGTCCGTGCGCTTTTCATTGACACTATGAATATTTATGTACCGTGCTCAGCGTTTAAATGACAATGTTTCTTTAAATTCGTACAACAATTGAGAGGGTTGAGGCAATGTTAGCGTACAGTGATAAACTTTCTAACTTTGGACATACAAACATGCATACACAAGCGGGTTATTTAGCGAGTTCTCAAGCCAATGCATTTAGAATGCTGTACCCACAACTTGCTTACGCGAACTATCCAGGGAACTTAGCGGCCCTGGCTTTAGCGACACAAGGACAATACTCGTACGAATATGCTCAAAATTTAGCTTCACATGTGAATTTCGCAGTTGATTCAGGATTATCATCAAGAAAAGCCATGAATCTGTCACCGCACAGTAGTATTTCTGATGGAAAGGACGACAGATACAACAAAGTGGATTGTGGTAAGTAAAATTTTAAATTATTCTGTTACATTATTGTAGAATTCGATCAATCTTTATTTCTCTAAATCTTCAGGCGGTTAATATCATTTTGGCCCTACTATAAGAGTTACTCATCAAATATTTAATAATTGCTATTGATAATCGTTGCTTTCGGTGTTTTATTCAACAATTTGCACAAAATAAAATTTGTAAAGAAATGACAAAATGTCGCGAGGCACCTTTTATTTTTTTTATTAAATAAGTTACATACGTCATAAGCAAAATGAAAGAAATTTAATTTCCTTAAATGATATAATTTGAAAATAAACGCAGGGCTCGGCAATCTCGGTAGACGTTCCCCACCTCACGACGCTTATATCCGCATTCGCAATCAACCAATAAATTATTTTGTAATAAAATATTCACAAAAATATGTACTACTTAAATGGGTATCATTTGCACTTAAATTTTAATGACTCGTGAAAGATTTCATACAATGATAATTTTCATGTTTATGATGATTGCAACTTATTAAATGGGTTGAAATTTATCACATTTAATTCTCATATTGTTCTATAACGATATTATTGTGATTATTATAAAGCAAAAAAAAAACAACAACAAATAAGTGTGGTATAAATAATCCTATTTGTTCAGAATGGGGTCCATAAAGGAATGGAAAATAGCTCCATTGGCCACCTAAATAAAGTAGTATGAATGAATATATATACATATCTCCTTCTGCTTATTTGTCCTGCTCAATCTCTTCATTTATATTTTGTATACTTGCAGATAGTGACAGTGAAGGAAGTGATGGGCAGCATGGCAAGAGACGCCGAACTCGGACCAACTTTACCGGTTGGCAGTTAGAAGAACTTGAAAGAGCTTTCCAAGAAAGCCATTATCCAGATGTGTTTATGAGAGAAGCATTGGCGATGAGACTCGATCTCGTAGAATCTCGCGTGCAGGTAAATACATGCTTTATCTTACAATGGAACTGTCATGTTGCACGCAAGCATTGCATGTGTATCATGAACTTTGTAGTTGTCTGTGTAATCTATAGTTATGACATTTGTTTTGTTCATCAACGAATATAAATGCACCATCTTCATTCAGAACGAATGCTATATCTTCAGAAAATTTAAAATATCATATTCAGGATAATCGTTTATATTTTTTTTAAATGCAGAATTTATTCTCAAAACATTGTGGGCATATAATTAAATAAAGAAGTGATGATTATTGATGTTCATAATAATAATAATTATACTAAAATAATAGTTTTAATAATTGTAACAAGGATAGTAGCTATATATAGAAGTCACGGTAAAAAAATACAGAGCTGTTGTTAAACATGAACAATTTTACATCTGTATTAGTTTACTGCTAATTAACATCAAAGAGACAATAAATTGATAACTTAATGCGTTTCATTATCATAGATAAGGCTTCAAAACTGATTTATATAGCACTCAACAAGATAATGTCAACACAGTTAGTAAAATATTAATTAGCGTAAAAAATTAACTGTTGAATCAATAACAGAAATATCTTCGTTCTTAACATTTTTACCAGAGACGGTACGAAATCATTGCTCCGTGGGAAGAGGAAATATATTACTGATAAATTAGAATCATATTTAAGTACAATAGTGTTATTCCTCGGACTTCAAGTTTAATAAATGAGTGTTACACATTTTGTTTAAAACAATGGTCCCTTTAGCATGAGTCGAGTTATTGAAGGATTGCTTTACAGGTTAAATTCAACTTTTATGCGATTTCAACACAAAATTTATAAATTCAAACGCGTAAATGTATACATCAATAAATAACGGTTTCAATTTAATTGTTAATTAAATGTTTCTGACACCATTCAATTGGTTCATATATGTACATACAGCTTCTGATGTGACTTCATTCTGAATAACAAGTTTGGTTTCATGGGATTTCTTTTTTCTCACACTTCATTCCGCATGTAAGAATAATTGATCTCACAGTAAATATATGTGTCAATTTGTTTTAACTGATCGTAAATATTGAGCCACATTAGGAAAATGAAAATGTCAAGGTTGAACAGTCAATGTCCAAAGATAAAAGGTTTGAAACAAATAGTATTGGATAATTTATGTCATTTCTTTACATTTTTCCCCCTTGTTCTTATGTCTGGTTATATTTGAAACACACCTAAGCAAGCAATAAAATAACAATTAACAACATTCTCCTGTCAGCTGGTACTAATTCATAAAACGAAATGAAGACACTATCCATATAGTAGCTGAAGCCCTCGCGGACTACATAACAGGGAGGATACAATGTGTGTCAATATGGAGAGATATAACGATCAATAAATGACTCTCATTCTCATTAATTCAATTATTAATCAATCTATAAGCAACAAATGTAACATTAGTTAATATACAATTATATTCAATGATTGGCTTTTATTGTAGCCTAACTACTAAATGCACATAGAAAGTATATATATATTCAATCATACTTTGGCAAATAAGCAATATAGTGATGATATATATGAGTTTTTTTGCGGTTTCTAGCCAGACGGATATGTATGTACACTATATCATATTATTTATGAATATTAATTTTCATTGGCGGTCAGACATTTAAATCGTTTGATGTTAATTGTTAATGTGTCGAAATTAAGTCATTTGTATCAAGTCTCCACATCATGGTTTTAGTCAGTGTGTATATAATCAAAATTGGCTCTTAAATTTCGTATACGTTAGAACGTTTAAATAGCTAACCTGTACTTTTTTGTAATTAGAAGGTTAGAATTATTATACGGTGTCTGGTCACAATTGAGTTTAGGATAGAAAATCGACGTGATAGTTAAATGTTGACTCGGCGACATTACGCACTACATCAAGCGATTAACAAGACATCTGGCCTATAATTTAACAAATAGGCGTAATCGAATAAGGCCGTTTTAGCAAATTTGATACATTCGAATCTTCTAAAATCATACGGTTTTAAATGAAAACAATTTTGAATCTTTCACAAAATGAATGGAAACGATCTCCTAGTTTAGTCCGAGCGTACACAAATTTAGAAAACAACAGGTTCTTAAAATCCGAGACAAAATGTAGAATAAAAAACAAAACAATACTAAGGTTAATATTACGTGTACAAAACAGTCGTCCTCATTTTTCTATTGGGCTTCTTTGATCATCGACAACATAATTATGCTAATATTTTTATTTTAAAAAATGAGAATAAATAATTCATAATTTGTCTTACCAATTTAGACGTTAATTTTTTCTCAAAATTTTGTAAAAAATATTATAAGAAGGTATTTTATTTTCGAGATAACCAAGTATGAATAGTCAGATTTTAATAATAAAATAACTTCCAAACATTAGGTTATTTAAGAACGCACAAATTTACGCGACCCGATTTATATTCACAAATTTACGCAGCCAATGAAAAGAAACATCATAAATTCATATTTTCATAATCTGGTTATTTTGAAACACTTATGATATATCTAGTACGCTAATAAATTTATGCGAATGCACTGTGGGACACTTTGTTTTGATTTTATGTATTTTCCATAATGACAAATAATACGATAATTTGCAACACGCTTTCGATTTCTAGTTTTCTGTCGCCTTGCGTAATTGAACTGCTCTCGATAGAGCGTAAAAGTAATAAACTATAACATCTTAAAGTGTGAAAAAATATGCTACTATTTTTTTAAATAAAAAAAAAAAGTCTACTCCGAGTAACAGCCGTTGAATAATGAGAGATGAGAGAGGGAATAAAAAGCGACGAAATTCCATCTGTTTCGATTCCATTTAATACTCCATAAAAGTAACAAGCCGTATACCAGAGATGAAGATCGGGTCGTTAGTTGAAATTTATTAACTTAGTACACATGATAGCATGTGATCATTTCTATATCATACGGTATCACCATAGAGACGCACCTGGAGATTGATATGAATACCACTCATTGAAATAGCGTGCCGTAAATATATAATATATACTAAAGTTGTGAAGATGGCTGGATGAGTTGGGGTTAAATATCTGCTTCCCAAGATTCGTTTACCTCCCTCTGGGACCTTATATTCAAAATTGATATCAAACAGAAGATGGTGACATGATCGTGTTACACTTAATTCATTTTGTTAGTGAAATATAACTACCGTTTGACACGTATAATAAGCCTCGTTAGTAAAATTCAGCATCCGTAAGGTTTTTGCAACATTAATTTGAAAGGATATATTGAAAGAGAAGAATGCTATAAATTTGTGCGTACTAATGCGCTCTAATTTACTTAAAATTGCGATTTTAATCGAATGAAATAAAACCACAGAATAAAATAATTATAACATAACTATTTAGGTAAAATTTTGACGTAAATAGACATAAATTCTACCCATCCACTAAAATGACAATTAACTACAAGTTATCTGTAATAAATTCTTGTTTATTAATATTTGCTTTTAACTATATGAGTTGTATGACAATTTGGTTCATATTTTCTTATCTGTACTCCAGGTTTGGTTTCAAAACAGACGAGCCAAGTTTAGAAAGAGAGACAACACTAAGAAAGGTCCTGGCCGTCCAGCACATAATGCTCAACCGCAAACCTGCAGCGGACAACCAATGGACGCTGACGAGATTAAGAAAAAGGAAATATTGAGAATGGAAAAGAAGAAGAGAAAGCAAGAGGATCGATTGAGGAGAATGGAGGAGAAAAGAAAATTTCTCGGCGATAATGATATAAACTCTGACAAAGATGCTTTAAATAAATCCGACAATGAAAGTTCAGATAGTGAAAATCTAGTCAATGATATCGATGAAGATGTTGATGCAGAAAGAGAGAAAAAGGGATGCGCATTTAGTATTGACAGACTATTAGAAGAACCAAAAGTTCCACGAGGCAGAAGACCAAATTCCAAATATCCTCGGGTACAAGCGTGTAAAACAATCCCAGGTTTAGGTATCGGTATGATGCCTCTCTATCCCATTACACAACCGATTGGTTTTGTTGTAGAACAAAGACATGACGAAATAAAATCAGATGCTGACGTCATGGATAATAGTGCGTCGTCAGATGAAGGCAATGATAGATTAGACAATTGTTCAAATGTGCAATCCAACAGAAATAATGACTTAAATGAATCTCATACATATGACAGTGATAGTGATGAAGACATAGATGTTACTGATGATGAAGTACATTAATTGATACAAGTCTCAATATGATAATCTGGACACTTGTACTTACACGTTAGACTCTGATACGTTTTTAGATCTGATCTTGTTCAATGAATACAGCCACAATGGGTGTTAGATGCAATTACTGTTAACCAAATACCTCATTATTTCCTTTTCCTTTTATATTGCTTACACCATAAATGTTCACTGCATTTTGTTATATCTTAAGAGTCTTTTATTTGCAATTTTCCTTTATATTATCATTCCTGCATTATGTTTCTATGTTTTTGTTAAACCAGCAATAAAATATGAAAATTATGATATTTTTATGTTTTTTATCTACAAACCACCAAAAATCCAATTAAAGTATAACATAATTTTGTTAAACACTCAAATTACATGATTATATAAAGATAAAACATTTTGTTCACATTTCAACACGCGCATGTTATGAGAAAAGCAACCATCAACACATATATCGATATACATAATTACATAATGACATAGCAAGATGGTGTTCGGTTTTATCGAAGTATCTAAGAAAACAATTACGGTTCTGAATGTTATAAAGTGACATATGTTGTTAGGTAAACAGTTAGCAAGAATTGAAACATTGATTAAAAATATTATGTCTGTACATGCTCGGGACAGAACGGAACTGAACATACATTTTATTTATGAGTTAAACAGTGTGTGTCTAATTCATTACATAGAAAAATACATACAAATACATACAGACATAGTGAACATTGCAAAATATACATTATAATGGGACTATTTTCCTGCGTCAAGCGTGTGCACTAAGTTATCAAATGTATTTGGCATAAATATTTGACAAACCGCACTATTCAATGTCCTATTTCTGTAATCTACTATTTCCATGATAACATAATAAGACTGTGTGAACAAGACACGAAACAAGGACACGATCTAAGTGCACAAAAGACTGACACTAAAACGTGTAAATGCGTTTAATTCATTCGCATAATTTTTGTTATTCATGAACACCGTAACCCAAGTCGAACCGCGTAATTGAATCAAAGAAAAGATTTAAATAGATATACAGTGTTCCCTCTAGTTACGTCACCTCTCTTGAGCGGTTCCCTCCTTTAAGCGACATTCAATTTTCCTCCCGAGCGATTTCAACGTATTTTTCCCTCCCAGGAACGACAACTCCCTATAACGACAAACGACACTCAAGAAACGTACCGACACGACAAATTTACCTCCCTTGAACGGCTTCGGTAAAAATCGGTCCGAACGGAAATTGACGACACTTAATTTACGCATGTGATGACACTTTGGTTTCCGCTTTCAAGTTGCTGTATACGCTACAGCGATTACAATACGAGAACCAGCATTGTTAGATCGGCATATGTGTAATTGAGTAAATAAACACGTTCAGGATTAGCGATTTGGTAAATTGGAAACAATTAAATGCCCCTTCGATGACAATTGTTGTTCACACCTAAGGTATGTATTATTAACCTCAAAGAGTGTTTGTCGGACGTGCCCTTTAATGTGTTTGATCGTAATTGTGTCAGCAATCGTAAGATGTGCACGTTCATTGTTTACGTTCATTAATGTTTAGACAAACTGTAATTGGTTAATTTTGAGCAAGAAATTTGGCATTATGACTAGGTCACTTTCATATCGTTCTGATACTTCATTCAGTTCACTTCATAAATTATTATTTAGATTATAAGCTACGTTTTGTTTTACAATGAGTACCAAGAAGAAAAAGATCTATTTAACCTTAGAACAGCGTGTAGCTGCAATCAAGTTACTTGAGCAAGGCAAAACTGCTCAGTCTGTAGCTGAAATGAATCTGACCAACATGACTGTTCAGAAGAAAATATCAGATTTTTTTCATTGATATACTGTGGTGTAAGAGTGGTGCTGCATTTATAGACATAACTGTTCAAAAGAATATATCTGATAGTTTTCATTGATATGCTGTTGTGTAACTTGATTGCTACAATTTCTAAATTAAATACAAGTATTTATTTTCTAATACATGTAATATAATGAATCACATGTTCATACTGTGTTTGTTATTTGTTTCTGACTGTTTATTAATGTGTATTGAAATTAACACCACTATACACCTTTTCATACCAAACATCAACACACATCTCCCAACAAACCATTCCCTCTCTACAACAACTCCCTCTCTACAACAAACATTTGGCTGGTCTCCGCAAAATGTTGCTCAAGAGAGGGAACACTGTACCCAAATCGTGAAATGAAAATAGGGATTGGACGTATGAAAACGCGAGGTAGTCATTAATTTGCTATTGTAGAATGTATGTACGGGTTAATTAAAATAAAAAATGATAGGTCTGTTTATCAGAGGGCAGTGTATGTTGTGTTTTGAAAAGTAAGAAAGGGCAGAGTGGGGGCAAGCCATATTCACATGACTGTGCCTCCAAGCAAAGATCTTCAAAGTAAGAGAAAAAACAATGGAGCTACAAAATCAAAACAAGAATGAGCGTGCAATCTGTAACAACAATTTGAACATTAACGCACATTTTTCTATACTTCAAACAATGACGAATACCGTGAATGAAACAGGTTTTAGACAGAGATCAAATGAGTGTTGACACTGTACTATAGGATTGGTAGATATCCATGACGAATTTGGTATAAACAAACAGGATGACAAATAGCTATGCAATGACATTTGCAAAAATAAACACATCACATTTCAAGCGTATTTCTTTTTTCTAAATAATCAGTGTGAACAGAATAAACAAACTAGTTGGGTCATTTATATCAATATATACTGAGAGATAAGCCCCTGCAATGACGTGATAGTGTAGGTAAGAATTCATACAGGAATATCAGCCTTCCATCAAGTCACATTGTCAATTAGCCGTCTATCATATATAATTATACTGAATAGTGTAATTGATTTATGCATTTGTAGTCGACAAAAAGCACTGCATCTTATCTATGACGTATACACAAACGAGATAATCAACCATAAGTATATTTTGTATTATATATCAATTATAACATTTTGCATGTGACCCCGATTGTTGAGGTCAATTTGGTTATAGGTTATATGCCACTAAATATATACTCCTTGCAATACAGTACTAGGTTTCAGACCACCAATATTGTCTTTACGTTACTGTAAACGTATTGAAGCATGTATCAATTAGAATCGCTCGAATAGCAGCGCTTTATTCGTCCTTAATTTTAATTGTAAAGCGTACATCGTGTGATGAAGACATTTGCAATAACACATTGTATTTTTAACTAATTAGTGAGTAACCTTTTCTTTACGCCGATGTCATTGGGTGCTTACACATACATGCCTAAATGGTGTTTTCATTGTAAAGCCAATCAACCCGGCATACGTATAGTACTTGAGTTATTTTTCTGGTTAACGTTTAAATAACATAGAAAAAACAACAATGTTAAGAAAAATGGCATTGCCCATGTTGTTTTTAAAACTGATTTAGTTAAACGAAGTTCATTTTTATATTTTGGCATGACTGTATGGAATGACATCACCGAAGATATTCGTTCTATGAAATATTTGACACAATTAAAAAAAAGATATTATGAATTCCTTTTAAATTTTGCAATAACAAAAAACAATTGTATTGTTTCTTCACTTTTTGTGAAATTTGTGTGTCTGTCATATTGTATATTGCTTTTAATGTTGTTTCTTCAAGTTTAGATATATAACGCGTGTTGTCGAAATTGTGATCATTAGTTCTACATGTATGTAATATATTCCATATATAATCAATTTATTATAACTTTCAGAAATAGTTGTAACTCTCACCAGTTTAACCTTTTTAATAATGATTTATGGAAGGCCACATGGAAATAAGACGTGCTTTGTATTTGTTATAATTATGTTCTTATTAGTTTCAATGTAAAGCTTGTTCACCTTCTGAAAATAAAGCTATCATTATTATATGTTGCGAAATCCGATTAGCTTAGTCGGTAGAACACTCGACACCCAGCGTTAAGGTCATTGGTTTGATACCTGCAAGGTGAGGCGTACAATGCCCGTGACAATTTGACTGAATATATCATCTAAACTAATTTGTCCTCATACTACGATTCATGTTTCAGTTGCTTGTGAATGAACTGGTTTAACACACTGATGGGTAAGAGTGCAACACATTTTATTCTCATTCTATCATTGTTCATTACATTAATTAAATGTCTTGTCATTAAGTTACTTATCAGTTTACATTTATACGTATTAAACGTGTTTTCAATATCAGCACTCATTATTTCAGGCATAATTTGATGGCTTCTGGTTATCAACATTCATACGAAGCTGACTTAAGCACCCATGGCCATTCCAGTAAGCACACAAGTTACAGTACAAATTAAGGGTCTTTACCAGTCGAACCGCAGACAGGATCAAAGATTAATATTCCCACTGGAAGTGTCGGTCACGCTGACAATTCTCTAAATGAAGCTGAAATCATAATTATGACTCGATTAGGAATAACTGGCCTTTGGCGTATGTATAATCAGATAAAAATGAGTTGTTGCCCTGACGGAATCTTTAAATATTTATTAAGAATAAAGAACAAAGTAGGAAGATCAAATTAGGAGACAATATGAATGAAATAACTTATGTTTATAACTTATTATAATGTTTGATTTGTTCAACACGGCGAAATATTATTATGGCTATTAGATATTTTAAAGAGCAATAAGTTGTTTAACCTTAAGGAATTAATGAGTTTAGAAGAAAAGTATCCTTTGAATCCGTCCATTATACATAAAAAGAAATGTGTGATAATCATTTAGTCGTTGCTAAATGTTTATGTTATGTTATTCCCAAGTACCATATGAAAGAGATTATATTAAGTGGTGACTTTGTTTAAGTACATGTTCACATGCCCTAAATAAGAACACCATCTCATGTTGACCATCAAAGCAATACGCATAATACAACATTAGATATATACGAGTACTTACAAGGTTCAACAATCGACGAAACAAACGTGAAGTTGAAATCCATGAGAACGTACAAGGTGATCATTTGTACGTTGGGAAACATTTTGTCCGATAGAAGACAGCTTTTAAGATAAATAAAATATTTGGTTTCCCATACGTTTAAGTAGGGAAACAACTGTAAGTATCACTTTAAACAAACCTGAGTGTCCAGTCCTTATACATGTACAAACAAGTGTGACTATATAATGTGACCTGTCCGTTTAGAACTACAAGCTACACAAGCTATTTGGACACACCTGGAGTATGGTTACAGATGCGTATAGAACTTCTGATGTAATGTGATAATAGCCCTTCTTGATCTTCTCATTGGGGGCTTTGTTTGTACATGTATTAATATTTTCCGTACTGTTTTCTTTTTTTCAATCTAGGAAAAAAATTAAAAACTTATTATTAATTTACAGATAGTTCGCGTGGGTAATTATGTTACCTGGCCTAGACATAAATTATTAGTTGCTTTGTCAAGAATATGTCAGAAAAACTACCACACTTACTTACGACTATATGGGAGATTAATGACATTTCATTATCTGCTATGTAAAATCTTCGCAAGCTTTGTTCAATACATTTTTAATTGAATAGTCGTTGTACTACTGGGTATTCGATACAATCATTCTATTTGTGACACATCTTGGTCAAAGAAAATATCACATTACACATTAATTGGTAAATTTTCTACAAAATTCATTAGCGGCAAAACAGCTAAGCGTCCTACAAGGGGATATTATAGTCTCGTCTCTGTTTTGTTTAATTATTAGGTCAGTAGGTTTTTAATCAGACACCTGTTCCTTTTTCTTGTCCTAAAATAATACACCTATCCTCACACTTAATGATCTTTGATCCCTTTCCGTGTAATATATAGTTAAAACATCGGAATGTCTAATTACTAGGCATCTTACTAGATCATAAGACACAAATCAATTAAGCGACGTCTTGTGCGAGGTCAAGTGATATAAAAGAAGTAATGTTGTCTTCTCTAAACACACGATAATTATAGAAATGAAGGATTTAGGCTCCGTTGCGGTATGGAAGTACAATGTTCTCTTATTCAGTTGTATATTTAACTAAAACACATCCAAATCACCAAATCGGCAATCACATGGCGTTTTGGCGAGGACAATGCTAGGCACACAAATGTAGAAGTATTACTTAAAGACCAGTTGATCAAAATGTGACTTATTTTCTATTAAAATGTAATGTGGCTGCATACCGATATGTTGTCAAACTATATACTTAGTATAGTAACTATACAGATATTATACGCACTGTGACCAAATGGACTGGTTAATGAATTGTGTTTTTTAACGTGAGTTATATAAGTACAGACATATCGTTTTACAAATTTAAGTTCGAACTAACAGCTGAAATGAGCGTTGGGCTTTGTAAAACATTGTGAAACATGCGGGAGTGTTATATTTACAACTCTTATAATAGTGCAGTTTTCTGACTACACCAGTGATTCCTCGCTGAAGGCACATCACTGTATATCCCAGGGGCTTCTCTGACTAAACCACTGATTCCTCACTGAAGGGACATCACTGTATATCCCAGGGGCTTCTCTGACTAAACCACTGATTCCTCACTGAAGGCACATCACTGTATATCCCAGGGGCTTCCCTGACTACACCAGTGATTCCTCACTGAAGGCACATCACTGTGTATCCTAGAGGCTTCTCTGACTACACCAGTGATTCCTCACTGAAGGCACATCACTGTGTATCCTAGGGGCTTCTCTGACTACACCAGTGATTCCTCACTGAAGACACATCACTGTATAGCCCAGGCGCTTCTCTGACTACACCAGTGATTCCTCACTGAAGGCACATCACTGTATATCCCAGGGGCTTCTCTGACTACACCACTGATTCCTCACTGAAGGCAATTCACTGTATATCCCAGGGGCTTCTCTGACTAAACCAACGATTCCTCTCTGAAGGTACATCACTGTATATCCCAGGGGCTTCTCTGACTAAACCAACGATTCCTCTCTGAAGGTACATCACTGTATATCCCAGGGGCTTCTCTGACTAAACCAACGATTCCTCACTAAAGGTACATCACTGTATATCCCAGGAGCTTTTCTGACTAAACCACTGATTCCTCACTGAAGCCACATCACTGTATATCCCAGGGGCTTCTCTGACTAAACCAGTGATTCCTAACTGAAGCCACACCACTGTATATCCCAGGGGCTTCTCTGACTAAACCAGTGATTCCTCACTGAAGGCACATCACTGTATATCCCAGGGGCTTCTCTGACTAACCACTGATTCCTCACTGAAGGCACATCACTGTATATCCCAGGGGCTTCTCTGACTAAACCAGTGATTCCTCACTGAAGGCACATCACTGTATATCCCAGGGGCTTCTCTGACTAACAACTGATTCCTCACTGAAGGCACATCACTGTATATCCCAGGGGCTTCTCTGACTACAACACTGATTCCTCACAGAAGGCACAGCACTGTATATCCCAGGGGCTTCTCTGACTACACCACTGATTACTCATGGAAGGCACGTCACTGTATATCCCAGGGGCTTCTCTGACTAAACCACTGATTCCTCACTGAAGGCACATCACTGTATATCCCAGGGGCTGAAACACACGATGTAAACATATTGGCCATCCAAATCTTCTTCCAGACTTGTTAATTACTAAATACTATGTTGAGTCTTCGATTGATTGGGTGATATTTTGAGTCAGTTTTTTTGCTGAATGTCGCTGTTTGTGTGCATCTCTTTCTCAGCATCTCTTAATTATGTCTCATACACTGCGTACTGTGAGATGGTTGCTATTCAGCTAAAAGCATTGTTTAACATGTTGCTTAATTGACAAATAAAGATTAAAGTTGTCTAGAATTGAACGCATTTTTAACGTGACCATTAGTATTATAAAAAGTAAGTAATTATACCTTAAGATATCGTTCTGTTCATTATCAGATCGTGTTATCAGAATAAAGTCGGAGGCCTATAAAGCCAGTAATATTGTCAAGACACGATAATACAAGCAGAGAGAGGGTTGTTAGCGAGTAATCTGTCGATAATCAACGCACATAGCTCTTTTTGTCAAACTTGACATAAATGGAACCTTGTCTTTTTAAAATTAAGATTAATATGTTTCTTACAGTATACTGATAACGCTTTTTGAAACTAGGAAATTTTGGGTTATTAATTTTCTCTGTGAAGGGGTCACACCTTGAAGGAGTTATATATATACTGGTACAAGGTGGGCGGTTAATGAGCAAAAGTCTATCTTGTGCCTTGAGAACAAAGAATATCAATTAGTACTGGCGACTAATTGAAAAATTGTCTGTACTCGACACCAAAGGTCGCTTATACAGTTTCATAATGATTGAAGGTTAGCCGAACAATTAGTCCTATATCGTGCCACGACGGAACTCAGGGCTAATGAGAGATATCGCTTATAACATCGTGAACTAAAGGGCTTGGTTAACATACTAAAATATTTGTGATCTGTTTAAAATACCGCAACATGTGTAAGATTGTCCAGAAAATGTGAACGATACGATAAAATGAATTTAGTAAATTTTGGTTTGGGATTTGAAGACATTGGACAACAGAAGTCGATGGAATATATAGATTAATCAGTAGTTTTGGATCGCATTTCAAGAAACATCTATGCGTATGTTTTGTTGTATGTTGCTATAGTGACGAATGTTTCTTTAAATGTTTTATTATACTTGGTCATTGGAACATATATATGTGTTTGTCTTTTCAGACTAAATATAAGAGGAGGGGATAATCAATGATAACGTAACAGAACAGAATGGAACATAATTTATCTTCAAGATGTGTACATGTAATGCGAAATTAGTTTGTCATAACACGAAAATGTGAGAATAAACAGAATTTAATGAATTTCAATTGGCAAACGTACTTTCTTACAGCTTACATGTAAGAGTATTTTAAACTCCGGATGGGATTGTATTAGCATACATGTAAAGTGACTATAAAGCTACTCAAACGGAAACAAATACAAGGGCAGATATATTCTACATATCATATCATGTGTCAGATATTGTCATTGTCGTGCAGTATAGCAAAAACTTAAACTCATTCGAAAATAAAAGCCAACCAATACCAGATACTTATTACACAAAATACGACATACGTACATGTATATAATATTAAACACATATCAACTATGAACCCTGTTTGCTGCAGTTGATACAGTGGTGATAATCCTATGAATGTTTTATAACAGGTCGTATTCTCTAAAGTTATTTGTCAAACACTTCTCAATGCTTAAACCAGTCATGTTGCTAAGAAAGGGGTCATAACTCTACTCCTTTGATCGAATCAAAATTCAAACCCTAGCACCCAATTTCATGATATGACTTCTATTTTTAAGAAATGTAAACTCCGTCATATGTACTTATTTAGACATACGTGTGGAACAAATCATGCTAATCTAGACAGACTGTGGTTAACAATTCAACTTTTGGACTGAATGCTATGTTTCATCGGGTTTAACGCCGTTTCTCAACGATATTTCAGTTATATACGGCGGCCGGTTCACCTAACCAGTTTTTCCTAGACTGAATTCTTACCAGTACTAACTTATCCTTCCACCGGGAATCGAACCCAGATCGCCGGGTTACAAGTCCAGCGCACTAACCACTGGACCACGGCCGCGGCTCGGACTGAATACTAGAACGTAGTTCACAACATGAATCGCGAATTGCGAACCACATATTAACTTCCAATATATGTAACCGCTACTTGCCTGCTTGTATCAAACTACTTTACAAAAACAATGAGTACATATCCTCCCGTCGTGTGGTTGCTTATTAATTAACGTATTATACATTTAATTAGCCAATAATTGCCTACTCACAGGTGTGTATAATCTGTCAGAGTCTTTCAGATCTTACCAAGTCATATTCAAGCTAATTCAGCGTCAATTGAATTATGCTCACATAAATTGTATAAACAAAGCTATATAATGACACGGAATGATTGTTTACAATCGACCACAAAAGGCGATAACTAATTTAAACTAAAACTACAATACAAATCTACTCATGACATCAGGTCGCGATTCATCATGAAATCCATCAAACTAAAGGAAACATAGCTGTGATCATTGGTAGTGAATTTGTTTTAATGGTATGCACTTGAATTGTATTGAAAACTGGAAATGGAGGAAAGAAAAACAAAAAAAAACGCTAGTAATATACATGTATAGTTAAACTTGCCTACAAAGGACAGTTATTTGAATAACACTTGGATATAAGGAACACGTGTACATTTCGCTTTCAAATCTTTATAAATATAGTGAACAATTGATGCAAAGAACATTTTTTCAAGGTCCAAGAGTGTGGTCTTTATAAATAAGTTTTTGTTACACCAACTCATCAATATACAATTATACATTAAAGTGTAGACACATATATAAATGGATATACACAATTAAATTATTGTAGAATTTGGTAAACACTATAGGCTGTTGGTACATTTGTATACCAAGGTCACATTTCATGATGGTTCGTGACGGAATGTGTTGCCCTGTTCCTTTCCTTCCTACAGACGTCATAGCTTTTAATTAATCGAACGGTTCAATCTATAGGTAAATGTCGTATGTTAATATTTCACAATTAATAAGCGACGTTTGTTTTGATGGAATATTACAACCTTGTTTCAAATATCATTCACTACTATAATGTTGTGCCTATAAACACTTGATAGTTATGATACATTGTATTTATAAAATAAACATGTGAAATAGAGTCTATACGGCACAAAATAAGCATAGGCACGGAATAGAGGTGGGAAATATATAATGTACATGAATCTAAATTTAGAAGGGATGGCGTCGCTATGTTGAATGAAATGTTATGATATTGTTAACATTGAAATAGGAAGAGGTCAATGAGGTACTGGATATTTTAAAAACAAATCATGACAAAGTTACTTGACTTTGAATATTTCCTCATCTAAATAGAACAAAATAGTGTACAAAGTTTCACAGTTTAACTGTGACTCATTTCAAACAAGAAATACCAAAATTGGTTTACACAAAAAAAACAATTACGGAGGGCTTTCCATTCTAGAGCAAATATTTACAGAGTTATCGTTCTTGTCCTGCATACTCCGCTAGTAATAATTAAGCAGTGCGCCAAGTTTGACGACCATATGTCATGTACGTGTAGTGAAATTAAATGGACCTGAACAATAATGATTAACCAAATGCTTTGAATGAATTAATATGAAAAGGGAACATACATCCACTAAAAAACGTTACAGAGTTATCGTTCCTACCTTACATACAACTTTAGTGATGATTAAAAAGTATGCCAAGTTTGAAGACACTATGTTTCATCATTCATATTAGAATTTGACCTAAATAAAAAGTTTATTAAAATCAAGAATGCCGACACTGACGTTGATGATCAACTGCTATTCATTTTTTTTGGCGCAGCCGTACTAATATGGTTTTGCCATTTGCATTATCAGTGTTGTGTAAACTAATCAAATCTTAAGTCTATCACCAAGGCAATTTCTCTTCAACCGAACAACGTTTGGAACCTTGACGTGGATTGGTTAACCTTTCGATAAAAGGTAAGTTACCTTAACGAAATTTCAGTGAATTTTACCGAAATCCATTTTGGATCTGGAGTGACCAGCAATCATAACATCTCGGCATTTTTTATGTTGCACAACAAATCTTAACCTTCAAATTGCGCCGACCATCTTTTTTCAAGATATTTCTTGTTTAAATCTGAAGAGCTAATAGTTTAATTGATATATACGAGTATAATCTATAATTATTCAGTTCACAAGCAGCAAGTTGTTTATGGCATTACGTTATGTCACGTGATGATAGAATAGTTTAATGCTTGACATGTGTGAGGAATCAAAGACTACATTCATTCCATAAGTTATGGCGATAGCTAAATTATTATATACATCATAAATGTTATCATTATTCTTCATTTATGTAATATATCTAATACACATGAGCCAATCAGCAGGTGTGGGCTGGTAGTACGTTTATTTATTAAGACAAAGTGATAATTACATTAAGTTATAGAGGAAGACCTAAATAGAATAACAATGTGTGTATTGTAAACATTTATAAAATGTTTGATAATCGATATAATTGTTGTATGACATTAGGATGGTGAAGAAATAACCTTAACATGCTATATATCATGCCGGTACGCTTATAATACACTAATCCTCAACGATACGTGTTATTTACAAACATATCATAAATAGATTTTGCGCGAGTCAAAATAAACTCGGAGTGGGCAAGGTTTCTTTAAAATGGATATTTCAATACAGTTTAGCAAAGAATTCTGGTCCTTTTCAGATGCGAAGTTATGGCATCATCTTAAGCTATGTCGTTCTACAAGTTACCCCTTTTCACAAAGCTTATTGGTCGAAGGAAACGCGTAAAAAGGGCTGCTTTGTCAGTTTATAAACCATGAACACATCTCACAGTTCACGCAGGTATCACGTTATCGTTGGGGTATAATATTCACTCTAACCCGATGAAGTGATATATCAAGGGTTATATAGACTGGACAGTATGACAAGCTAGAGTACATCTACTACAATAAGGGGTTTTGAGTACAGTACAGTAGTATGTTCCACCATATACACCATTTACTTATATGACTTGTCCTATGGATTACACCCACAAACTATGTATTTGCAGAAACATGGGCATTCCTAGAAGACATATAGCGTCGCAGAAAAAGGCAATACAATTGGCGAGTATTGTTCGGATGACGTCGAAACACACAATTTGACTGTCAGCCATCACCTGGTGTCTCAAAACTCTGTTAACATCAATACTGTCTGTAACCTAACGATAGATAGAGGTCTGACCAGCGCACATGGTTCATATACGTACTGTGTCACACATAGAGGTCTGGTCAGCTCACGTGGCTCATATACGTACTGTGTCACACATAGAGGTCTGACCAGCTCACGTGGTTCATATACGTACTGTGTCACACATAGAGGTCTGGTCAGCTCACGTGGTTCATATACGTACTGTGTCACACATAGAGGTCTGACCAGCTCACGTGAATCATCTACGTACTGTGTCACACATAGAGGTCTGACCAGCTCACGTGAATCATCTACGTACTGTGTCACACATAGAGGTCTGACCAGCTCACGTGAATCATCTACGTACTGTGTCACACATAGAGGTCTGACCAGCTCACGTGAATCATCTACGTACTGTGTCACACATAGAGGTCTGACCAGCTCACGTGAATCATCTACGTACTGTGTCACGCATAGAGGTCTGACCAGCTCACGTGAATCATCTACGTACTGTGTCACACATAGAGGTCTGACCAGCTCACGTGAATCATCTACGTACTGTGTCACACATAGAGGTCTGACCAGCTCACGTGAATCATCTACGTACTGTGTCACACATAGAGGTCTGACCAGCTCACGTAAATCATCTACGTACTGTGTCACACATAGAGGTCTGACCAGCTCACGTGAATCATCTACGTACTGTGTCACACATAGAGGTCTGACCAGCTCACGTGAATCATCTACGTACTGTGTCACACATAGAGGTCTGACCAGCTCACGTTCTTGTGTTGAAAAGCCGTTGTAGGCTATTTACATTTTTTCGAATGGTTTATGGATAATTACTTCTACTGGGGCAATTTTCAAGTGGCAAGTATCCTTCAAATGCGTCACAATGATTAAACTACGTTCCTTGAACAGAGCTTGGTCAATGAAATAACTACAAACAAACGATACTATGTACGAGAAGATATTCGGAGTTATTCAAAATCAAACATTTGTTACTGAGATTTATCGATCTGATAGGACTATTTTTACTCATTATGTTTTCTACTTCTCCTGTCTGCTTGTAACGAAGCAATTATATCACAAGTTCATCCATACAAACAATTACATCTAATTAAACACTTATTTATATTTCAACCATCTGCTGCCTTTGTTTCAGTATTTGTAAATCTTTAATTTATGGACTTAATTGTCTTCTATATCAAACAAGCGAAACCACATTTTTTATCAAATCTGTAACAATATGTTACCTTTTGTAACAATCTTATAATAGTGATGATGACTTAAATGATGATATATGTTTTTAGCTTTAAGAGCAAAGTACAATATGTTGTAGTTTTTTTCAGGTTGATGACTTTCTTGATGTCCCGAGATGACTAGATTCTTTGCTGCGAAAATATACTGGTCAAATACACTTACCTAGCATCTTCTGATAATTTTGTTTGAAGTAACCTATAATATATATCCGATTCAAATCAATTGATCAATCGAAACAAATTGAGGTTAACCTGCCATATCTACGTCCCTCCTTTCTGATGACGTCATAATGCAATGAAGATTCTCAAAATACAAAATGGCGGGTTAACTCTTTTGACCAGTACATTTTACACTTACACCGATACGAAATAATGTAACATCTCTGACACTCAACCTGTTCGTTAAGTAATTCGATGGTTCAAGGCAAGACTATCGTAACTCGTATGTATACATATAGGAGTTACGACAGTCTTGCAATGAATCCTCGGTATGTGATATATAATTGGGTATAGCGATACATGGAAAAAGTATTTCTAAGTATTACTTTGCCCTAGAGGGTAGACTATTTAATCCTTTATTTAGAATTGCAAATTGCTTTTGCATTCCGTCGTATACGCGGACAAGACGGATGGCAGATAATAAAATTAAGATAAAAGTTAAAATCATATATATATAAGATGAAGAAAGTTCAATATTCAAACATCGGGGTTTTATATACTAAATAACAAAACAACCTTATATTCTCCTCAACTAATGAGTTCGTTCACATTAACAGAAATAACAGCTAACAAAAGTCGGTGAATTACGAGATCACATCGTTACTTTTGGTTAATCAAGGATAAAGTATCAATGGTTATCTGACAAAGGTCGACAAAGTATATCTTGATATTAATTAGTACATCGTTAATATGAAAAATGCGTTTTTCTGTCTTTTATGATCCATTTTAAAAGGTATTTTAAGGATTAATTGATTCAGCTTTTCTTGATGAAGCAGATATCTTGACTTATCCATTAGTTCTTTAACAGTGTTGCAGTGATTTTGTATACACATGATCGCCTTATGTAAGCAGTAGAGTTGTCACATGAATAAATCATTCACAATCACTTTTATAACCGATTATATCGCGACAAATTGCAGACAAAGTGGATGTAATTGAAATAACTCGAGTTCATGCAGAGACAGTCACGAAAATGGCTAAACTGTCGACGATAGCATCATCGTTGTCGTCTATCAGAGAAGCTGTTTGCAAAGTTTGTATTTAACACCGATGGTGGTACGGGTAATAAGCGTGAATATGGGCCAATAAAAGTGATTTATAATGAGTTAATACTTTTGTTCTTCTTGCATTTATCCTGTAACACGACATGCACGAGTAACTGGTAAAACACACGACCAATTAGTTGACAATATTATAGTTACACAGAGCCCCACAGTCTCCGAGACGGTTTTGTTTGTTGACATTATGACTTATAATCTCTTTATGATAACCAGACAAACATATTCTTAAAAGCAAAATTCGATTAAAAATGTAGAATTATTGGATTTATGGAACCCAAAACGTTTCTTCAAAGACTATTCTGGAATGAATTATGAAGATAAATAGTTGTTGTCAGTGGACGGGTTAAACACCGGTGCGAATAAATCGAATGTATCGGCGTCATGATACTTGGTGTGTTGCTCTTCCCTGAGTGAAACCCCAGATGACAATACGTTTAACATATTTGTTGCCGCATATAAATAACTGATTAGCAAATGGGACTGTCGGAGCAATTAAACTGTGGGCGCCACGGCAAACATACGTATCACCTATGCTCTTTCTGACCGTTACTAACTGGCGTTCAAAACTGTTACGTGAAGGGATGTATTTGATTAATTATTTTGATGGTCAAATGTAACTATTATCAGTGTCATATTTCTCCATAGTTTGATCAGAGACCCGTGAATGTGATACCATCTTCGCTGTAGTGAAAGCCAATTTAATTTACCCCAAAAATGCCATACTCGATATAATTTAACACTAACACATATACATATCATTTAAATTAACGGGGAATATTAAAATATGGTTGTTCAGTACTTGAACACAGTGGTAGAAAAACAATAAATTAAAACCCTGTGCCCATAGTTTGAATCATTTCAAAATTGTAATGTTACGGATAATTTAATTGGTCGAAATATTGATAAGTAAGTTTTATTTTCAGTGAAGTAACCGACCGCCCAAGATGTCGTCATCTAACATACTCTAACACAATTATTACTATAATAAATATTGATTTACGGTGATTATATACCTTAGATCTTTTATTCAGACTCCAGGTTCGAGCAGTGTAAGTGGCGGAGTTTGGCGTCGTGGTGTAGGATTGGTTTGTCTCGCACACAGTCTAGGTAGGAAAGTGAGATTTACGAGTTGTCAACATAATGATTATTTAATTTGAATGTGATCGTTAAGTAAAATAAACTTGTTGACGATATTCTCTCTTCCTCCTCAGTCATTGTTTAGTTGATAATTATGTCCTAATTATACTTAAAGATGTTCATTTCAGCAAGTTTTTGCTTCATCAACCAAGTATTATTAACTCTCATCAAGTCTTGTCTGCCTGACTGTACTTGAAGTCACCAATCAAAGCTATAACTTTATTATAGATATAAAATAATTTTATACATAACCAGGTACATGTAGTAATATATAACATATTATATGTATACAAATAAGGACGTTTTTATGAAAGAACGTCCCATTGTCAAGACAGGATATATTTGCGTAACCGTCATGTTACTGCCACTGAAAGCGTTCTAAATACGGTAGGATATCATAATCGCCGTATTCACCCCAAGACTGCGAGAAATCGTTTGCGCGAGGCTGGTCAGCTCGTTCACGCCGCGCGCTTAGTATGGCTTGGGTGGCGGCACATGTACCTAGACGCTTGCATCATTGAGAAAGAAAGGTAGATCGGTTATGGTCCAGGGAGGAATCTTTCATCGGTCTTTACAGTTACCCTCGCTCGGATGATAAATGTTTACCATAGTAAGTAAACAGTTGTAAGAGACATGCTGTCGGTTAATTGGTACATCTGCATATTTAACGAAACGTATGATGTGAAATTTCATGCGAGACTCATTTTATTCGATGACTTTTCACGTTTTCTTAACTTTCAAGTGCGAGGAGCAAATTGAATGATAATGATATCAAATGAATCTAGAATCGTGACGCTTGCGGTTTTCAATAGATGTTATGTATACATTTGATGTTATCTTTGCCCAAGTGAGGTTACAATTTACAATAAATTATCATTATATTGCTATATAAACTATGACGACATTGCAAAAATCAAACAAATTGTGCATTATTTCTCTGCATTGGTTGCTCTGAGATTGACAGCTTTATTAATGATAATTACGTAAACCGTTATAATATTATTGCACGGCGTCAATAATGTATTTTAATAATATTATTTTAATCTTTGATTTGTGGAGTATGAGAATTTAATTGATGCATGTTAGATATTCTGATTGGATTTTGTCGAGTTGGTGTGGACCACACATTTGGATAGAACGGACGGTCTGATAGATTTTTCTTTGATGAAAAAATTGTTATGCTCAGTACTTTACATTAGTGAGTATTTTAATTATCAAAATCTTAAAATATTTAGTGATTTCAGATTAAATTCTTTTATTTCTTCCCCTTATTAAATGAATTCAGGTGACTTGAAATAATCGCATTTGTATCAATTATGAGTAACAGTCTCAACAAATTCTTTCTTTTTTATCGAATCAATTTATTAAGTATCGCAGCACATAATGTTATAATCAAACTAATGAGTGAAATTAATAATATCAGTTTTCTTTGATGGTATTGCTAATCAGGTTACAATCATACTAATAGTGTATTAACTCCAAGTACCTGTAATACATTAATTGTCATCCACATTCCGTCATTTAGTTCCATTAAACCAATTACTGATCAAAATATTAAATGTTTCATGGTTGATTTATTTAACTTTTAAGGAAATCATTTAAAACGTTCCTAAGCACTGAATCCGTGTATATATATTGCTTTGTACTAAATCGCACCATTTCCCTAATACAGACATACCATCACCTAACTATTGTCGTCAGGAATATAATAGTAGTGCTCCAAGTCGATCTACAGCATCCGATGAGAGATTATGCAAACCATTAAATACTAATTTGTGAAATATTGAGCAATTAGTTTCCAATAATAATAAAAACGCTCGGTTTCTATCTGTTCGCGATAATGTATTTTAATGAGATAAAATATCACAAAAGGTACTTTATCTGAAATTTTGAAAAAATATATTTTATTTGTACTGAAGTTGAAGCTTTATGTATAAATAATGCACATGAAATTACGCAATTTCAAATTTAATTTGACATTAAAAAGTGACAAAATACAAACAGCTTCTCACTGATTGAGACGTCAAATAAATAAAAAAGTTTAATGCAAAAAATGTAGAGTACATTATATCGTGTGATATCTTGATGAAACGCTATAAAAATATATAAAACCCTTTTGATACGAGATTTTTTATGAATTTCAAATGCTTAATTACGGGTGGAATTTCTGGGTAGAAAATAATTCTCGGGTTTTATTGTGTTTATTAAATTATATAAAATAGGCAGGTGTTTAAAATATAACGTTGAAATTCAACATAAAACGTATAATTTTATTTCTAGAAATTATCCAATGAAACTTTAATCTTGACGATATCTCATATAAATCTAGGTGAATTGAAAGGGATATTATTGTAATAAAACGGTTTATGGAAATGATGAACTATTGATGTTTATGTATTATTACTATTTTACACAAGTGTGGTGTTAATCAAATGTGTTTATACAATGATTGTGTCAATATTTCCCATCCTACAGAATGAAGCACTCTTGTCCATCCATCAACCATCTGACAAAGGTGTTATATCCGCTCATGTGAATCCATTATCCAGATGTCTGGATATTTAAATGGCCCTTAAAATGGACAAGAGTGACACGAAGCCCGCCTGCTTCACTTCCAATATTTTTGTAAACATACAATTCGTATTACAATACTCTGCCGACTAGTGATGGATAATCGGACAAATTTCATAATCGATTATTGGATTGGTTTGAAAACTCATAATCGATCATCAAATCGGAATTATAATCGAAATATTTTTTTTTTGTGTAAAAATGTAATGCTGACGGTAGAGTTCATTTATAGAAGTTGATTTATCTCTTTGTAACTACATTTAACATCTATGGAGTTTTACATCACTCTTATGTCATAAGAACATTTTATCTTTTAATAAATTTATTTTGTGTTTGCATGTTTATTTCGTATATTTGTATTCGACTGAAGAAATTGAAAACAATTGTATTTTATTTTCTATGTACAGATACGTACTTGTGTTTGATGTTAATAAAGATTTGGACTACAGCTTGAAGAATTTACATATGTCAAAAATGTAAAAAAAATCCGATTATAATCGATTATTGTAGTTCATAATCGCTTTCAGATTAAGTGTGTAATCATAGAGCGAGAACAAGTTGCTACATAAGACAGTGCCTCCCCACACAGACCACCGGGAAATCAACAATCCATAAAACAGAAGGCATTTGAGGAGGCTCAAGCGTACATACGTAAGGAAACAGGGGCGAAAGGAATGGCCTGGCTGACCATAAGGAATAACTAGAAGAATCAAAGAGGAAAAAACCAACAACATATAATATGTACTAAAGCCAAATGTACAAATGTGTTTTACACCGTAGTAATATTTCAATGTTATATAGAATTTATAGAGTATCCAAAACGAATGGTGTTGGGGTAATAATTTAAGTACAAATATTTTTAAAATCCGAATGAATATGCATAAGAAAAAACTACGGTAATCATCGAATATACAACGTCATAGGATACAGAGTTTTGTACGAGTACAGTAATAAATACACTAAAACCTCACTAAAAATCACATAAATATTAAGTCCACCTCAATATTAAGACCAGTTTCAAGGGTCCCAAGGGTGGTCTTATTATTGAGGTACATTTACATGTATATACATTTCATGCACACAATCTGATTATAGGAACATCATGTACTTTGGTCACAATGTTCAGTACTTCAGTACATGGACAGATCTTCAATTTGTTCAATTTTGACTCAAGTCCGATAATTACATGTACATGTATGTCCTTGATTGACTCGCTTGTCATATTTCTTGTGGGTGTCTTATTGTTCTTATACGACATATATCTCAGTGTCATATAAAATGTTGACTGTGACCATACATACCCTTATAATTACCAATATCATTAAATCACAATATTTGAATGACGTTATTATTACCTGTATGGTTATTATTGTCAAATTATGATCAAACAATTTAGCATGATGTGTAATGCTCAAGTCACAAATGGCCTTACACCTGTCTGCGGTGGGTCATGTCAAACAGTTTCTACATTGGCTACGTTTTTTTCTTGAAGGCACGAGGAGCACGGGGCTGCACGTCCATCTTGCGGTAACTGCAAGGTTTGTTACTGGCACCAGATGCATATTTATTCTGCGGTGGCTGCAAGATCGCCGCACAACCAACGTACTTGCACTGTGCAAACGAGACTAAGTGACCGCACACCTTACGGCAAACTTACGCTCGCTGTAGAGCTGAAGTACGCTCATATTGGCATGTACACCTTTTGCCTCGCAGTATACTTTTATATGGCCAGTCTAACCTGCGAAAAACATCATTCAGTCGCCTGTACTTATTAGAAGCAATACAACTAGAAATGTGTCCAAATGACACAGATGCCCCCACTTGCAGCCTCAGTATCAACTTTCCCAAGTGAACAATTGTACTGATTATGGTGTTAAGTCAAGGGCCATAACTTTGCACTTACTTTGCGTAATCCCCAGGTGCACAACTATACATTCTTGGGAACATTCCTGTAAAGTTTTTATATATTTTTGGAGATACACGCCTCACAAGATTGCATGCTCTGTATACGCTATATTTTTAATTAGTCAAGGGCCATAACTTTGTACTTACTGGTCTTACCCAAACATGAATCCCAAAAGGTGCAAAATAAGACATACTTGTGAACATTCCTGTAACGTTTTATGACTATGGCTCATATACTTTCTGTGATATGAGTGACACAGGATTGCATATTCTGTACGCTATATTTTAACTAAGTCAAGGGCCATAAATTTGCACTTACTGGGCACAACCAAACATGAAACCCCAGGTGCACAACTACACAAGCTGGTGAACATTCCTGTAAAGTTTATGACTCCTGTAAAGTGTATGACTCTGGCTCATATTCTTTTGGAGATATGAGTGACACAAGACGGACAGTCAAACAGACAGGCGGACGGACGGACAAACAGACGGACAGACGGACAAGGGCACATCTAGAGTGAAGGTATAAAAAATGGGTCCTAACGGACGAAGCAGAAACTCAAAATCAAGTAGGGCGTCAGAGGAGAAGGAACTGGAGTCTGAGATCCAAAACCAGGAGGCAGAAACGCCTCTTGTGTTCCGACGCAATCGATGGGGTAAGATCGGACCCAGCATCCTCTAGACAGTGTTCTTGAAGCCGAAATTACTTCTTGTACTCGCCTGGTATATATTAACACTCGAAATATCCGCACGTGACTCGACAAGGTCACGTACGTACTTCATGGAGCCATGCGGAGTGTGGAGAAGCACCTTGCCGTAAGTCAGTTACACGTCACCTGCACTGGATTGTACGTTCAACTTGCGGGTATTATGTAGGTGTTTCGTGCGGACCCTGTAAGACACGCACAAGGGCCCGTACGGCGAACGTAAGTTGCCTGTAAGATGTATGAACAGTTGCTACAGTCGTGTCTGATCGCAAAGAACCGTAGGGATTTGCCCGCTACCCGACCACAGCAGCGGAAACGTACGTGCAACAATTCGCACGATGAGTTGTGACCGAGGCTTAAACAACAATTACTCAGTGTTTTTATGACGAACAAACGTATAAACATTTATGTCCCGAGTGTGAACGAGTATGAATTGGAGCTCATATTGTCTTTGCAATATGAAGTCGATTGCATCTTTGTATACAAAATCAAGTCTTATAACTGAACGTTTGTGATAAACGACCTATCCACATTGCTCTATGTGAACACCAGCTGGACATAGGCAATACTGGACGATATCCATAAAGCTGGTTTAACAGCTCCATAGTCCTTAACAAAGCTTATTTAGAAATTCCATTGTAGATATTGTTATACTGTGGTGCCGATAAAAGATATTGTTCTTGTCCTTGCAATCTACAAGCTGTAACGATGACCAATAGAGTTTTATACGAACTGGTTTCTGGTTGATCTTCTAATAAAAGCGAGATGCTTCAAGCGTTGTCCAATGTGCAGATGAATTCCGTATGCTTTAAAGGTTTGTTGTATCATTAATTATACTATGCGCAATGCAGTCCTCCTAAATAATCATATAAATGACATGCCTCGATTAAATATTGCTAGATGCACATTGAACAGCGTATGCGAAAACACCTGAAGTGTTCAGATATTACCCGCATATCACGTGGTATATGATTAACTGTTCAATGCCATGCACGTGCTATCTATCATAGTATTTATTCACTAATCACCAAATTGACAGGAGATCTGCTACAATAACATAACATACATGATTGGTATGTGTTTAATGACCGCGGGATCTTCAGATGTCTGTGTCACAATAACACGGGGTCATAGGTCATAATTAGATCGATATTGTCATATTACGTAATGTATTATAGTGATTGACAAACAAAATAGTTTCATAAATGAACAACTGGTGCTCTATTCACGCTAGCTATGTCAATTAATAATTATTATTCTTTGTTTTACCGTTGCTTAAACGTACTATTGGGCATTTATATATATATGTGTCCTTTCACTGTTTGTCATATATATATATGTGTCATTTCACTGTTTGTCATATATATATATGTGTCATTTCACTGTTTGTCATATATATATATGTGTGCTTATGATACCACCATAGCCTGATAGCTTTGAAGAAATTTGAATTCATTTTATAAATAACGAATACTTTTCATTATTGCATTGGCATATTCATCATCGCCCTAAGATATCCCCCCAAATTTAAGCTGGTTATATCACGTCTGTATGTTCGTTTCCCTTTTCACCTTCTTGTTCTGCAATCTGATAATGATTAGAAATCTTTTCTTCTACGTGTAAAATCTTACAATATAAAGATGGCATCATATATATAAAATATGATACACACATTAAATATAAAACATTACGTAATATAACGGTATTGTCGGCTTATTTACAGTGATACAACAAAAGGTGTATAATGACTTTCATTAGATTTCTGACCCATATTGTACCACCGTGATATGTTATTTCAAACAACTAAGATTGCTATCAGCATTTTAACAGATACAATCTCAATTTGGTTACACAATTTATATGTGTTTCGTTTATTCACCCACTTAGTGTATTCCGACAAACGTGCATGCATATACCCTCTGGCACAAACGGCAGCCCTTTGTTGCAAACTTTACATCATGTTTCACAACAATTGGTTCTTTTTCTCATTGCACGACAAAGTAAAATATGTACAATTTAAACGTGATCATGAATATATTTTTTGTATGTAGACAAATTGTACTTTTATATATATATATGTGTGATAAATAAAATTCTGCCTTGACAATTAATATTACCTTCGTCTACTTCGATATCGTTTTGACGAAAGAAGATGAGGACACCGAGCACAGTACTCCTTAGAACATGTTCTATACCTATTTCCATTATCTCTAAGGTAATACCTCTTTAACGGTGTCGCAATTAAGAAACACGCCAGTTAATGTAATCACCGTTTTGAGAAAAATGACCTTTTCAATTAATCCTTTTTAGGTGTAAAACAATCTATTGTAAAACAATCTGTTTAATTAATTGGTTTTATACTTGAAGATACTCATAAACAAAGAGGGTTGTATTTGATTAGACCGTGTTGTTTCTTAATTCTATTTCGCAATGACATTGTCGACATTGAAGATGATCGTTTTTGTAATTAACTACAGTTAAATACGTTTAATTCATTCTGCATCTTTGTTCTACAATTAATAACGTTTGAAGCACACAGCGTAATTATTCCGAAACAAATATGTATGTTATTTGAATTTAATTTATACCTTTCCTTCCGATTCATTAGCTATATACATGCTCACTAACATAAATACACACTCTATAAAAGCGAATAGAAAAGAAATATGTAGAGAACTTGTTGAAAGCAAGATGTGTACCAAGCATAAAGTATGGCAAACTGAGAATCACGATTCTTTCCATGGACGGTACAGGACTGTATGTGGCCTTTACCATCCCATAGCAACGCACTTGGTGGAACTTTTCACCGTCATACAACATTTAATTCATTATATAAGGTTTCAGAACTTTATGACTATAACAGTTAACTACATACATGTCAACAAACATTCTTATTATAAAGCTTATTTACTGCTCGGTTCGGGTGCGGGAGGTCGTGGGTTGAAACCCCAGCCACGACAAATCAAAAGCCGTTGGAGAAGCTCTGTTGCATACGCTCGCTATAATGAGAGTAGTTATAGGACTGATATATCCATTGTTAGATGAATGTAACCGAGTGTATTTCGGCTTGGGATCACATTGTTGTGTATTTGCGTTTATTTATCGTCGCCACCGGTTTCTCATTTGAGCGACGCCTCGGGAAGAATGTTGGTCATTTAGATGTTTGGAGGAAAGTGCATGATACAGAAGCATCGTACATCGGACCTTGGTTTTCAAAGTCTCCGCTGAAAGACTGGTAGTTCTGTCAGTGGTGGAGCGGGGGGTCGAACCTGTGCTTCATGGATTACTAGTCCAGTGCATTACCACTTGACCACGGATCCGCTACAAAATAACTGTTGGTGGACGGTATCTGCTATGAGAAGACACCGTGTCCAATGTCTTAAGCTGTCGTTGTGCTGTTAACAACATACGTACATTACCGCGCTGTGTTCCACAATAAAGTATTAACTATCATAATTTCTGTACATGCGCGGATCCAGGGGGAGGGGGACCGGGGGTCCAGACCCTTACGGCCTTACAGTATTGTACAAAAGTAAAGTTAAGTACTAGACCCACCTGACGAAAATTGCTGGATCCGCGCTTGCCGTAGACTTAAAATCATCAAAGTTATGTTCGTATTTTAGAAATACCATATATAAATAAATATGATAATGTATAAATAATTATGTTGTATATTAGGTTAATCTTCCGATAACAGAAGTAACGGAAATTTAATGTATTAAGTGTATAATTCAGACATAGAAATGGTATAAAATGATTGCTATGAGACACCTTGTCACCAATGTTTACAAAAAATAGCAAACATCAGTCTTAATTAAAAGCTATTTAACGGTTCAAAATCAGTTAAGAATTGAAAAGTAAATGAATCTCAATCAATTTTCGAATGCTCTGTGTGACAGATCACACGTTTTAAACACCGAAGTAATGATTTAAGAAAAGTAGAAAAGCGACATTTACAGGTCAATGTCTTTTACATTAAAGTTCGTGCAGTAGTGTGCGACATTGTGTGCCTTCATGTGGAAGATTACAGTTCTAGCATAAACAACTGATATAGTTTAATCACTTTGCACTTTACATACACATCAACATAGTGAACAGTACAGAACTCAACAGATAGAACGGTACAATATCTACATCTAGTGTTATAATGTAGACAGTATCGTTCTTCGCGGACTCCAACAGTGTATTGGTTGTTCTAAACGTGTCATTGCCTATTTTCACGTTTTTGTTTGCATTTGTTACAGTTTTCAAACCCATTGTAAAATCAAAACCTTAAAACAATAACAGTATAATAGAAATGGAATGGGAGGTCGTTTCTGTACCCTGTTTTATCCTTTCTCATTTAAAAGTAGATAAAACAGAGAGAATACGTAACTACAGGGAACGCCACATACACAAGACAGTGCCTCCCCACGCAGACCTCCGTAAAAACAACAATCCACAAAACATAAGGCACTTAAGGGGATCAAATGGTACACATATTAAGGAACAGAGACACAAGGAATGGCTCGGCAGACCACAAGGAATAACTATGAGAATCAAAGTGGACAGTGAAGGGAGGTGGATGGGGGGAATTAATGAATGGAAAAGATCACAGGACAAGTCAAGACAACTGGCCGCAATAGGCCAAAAATGGGCAGGAAACAATCTGAACACTGTATAAAGTCTAATTTTTACCAGAAAAATGCCTAGTACTAATTTGAAGAAAATGACATGGTTACGCATTCCTACAAACTTGCTCTCAAACACTACAGTACATCTTATCTGGCAATATAGCGCTGTAATGTGCGTCCATTTTAACTTTCGATAATTGTTCTTATGGCGTGTATGTTGTCAATTTCTTTAGATTTCGCATGTATAACGCTAAACACAAATCGATGTGACTGAACCGACGAAAATATTTTTGTTTCAATTTAAATTTGCAATACCTGATTCATAATACACGCACAATACATATTGTCTCAAGTTTCGTGGTATTACGTAGGGATACCGGCAAGAAAATGACTTTACATTATATTATTTCATGTTTGTACAACATGTGCGTACGTTTCATCGCAATCAACAGGTATTTTCATATAAGTGCGTACGTTTTATTTCAATCAACAGGTATTTTCATATAAGTTGAGTTACAAAAAACGATAAATTGACAAGTTACCAATATTTTGCAGGACTAAAACCGTGCGTTTTGAAATATGTTATGTATCCATGCAAGGTCGTCAATGCCTGAACCTGTGAATATTATGACCACAAGTGAAACGAGAAATATCTTGAAAAAAGATGGTCGGCGCAATTTGAAGGTTAAGATTTGTTGTGCAACATAACAAAAATGCCGAGATGTTACGATTGCTGGTCACTCCAGATCCAAAATGGATATCGGTAAATTCACCGAAATGCAGTGGATTTCGTTACGGTAACGAGGTTAACCAATCCGCGTCAAGGTTACAAACGTTGTTCGGTTGAAGAGAACTTGCCTTGGTGGTTAACGTTAAATTTGATTGCTTTAAATAACACTGATATGCAAATAGCAAAACCATGTTAGTTCGGCTGCGTCGAAAAAGCTCCATCTTATGTGGCCTTTCAGTCCAATGAGATATGTAGGTCTCGGAGGTCTAACGTTGAAATGGTCCCATGGTACATTCAAATCCCTATATTCAATCTATCACATTCAAAACACCTTAGTCAGGACAAATTTGTGCCTGTTAATTGATACAAATAAGTAAACAATTCGACTTGGAGGCAAATATTTCGCTGTACTAGTAAATTAATCGCTGATAAGCCCGGAGCAAGTGTATTAAATATGCATCAGTATTTTACGCCTAAATTAAGTGGAATATCTAACGGAAATAATGTGAAATTATTGTTGGACACTGATATATAATCATTTACCCAGCGGTACTCGGTGAAGTATGTACATTGTATTTGGTTATATCGAGTTTAATGTTTCATTTCATTTCAACATTTTTCTAATGCTTTTGGTCTGGAATACGTTAACATGTTATTGCAAGATGAATAAGGTAGATACATTGAGAACATCCGCCTCCCCAGGATTCGAACCTGCTACCTGCAGATTTGCATTCAGTTGCTCTATCGACTGAGCTAATCGTGTGACTGTTGTCATTCAATGAATTAAAATTGATTTGGGAAAGAGGCATTTAATATGTGAGAGAAACATGCATGTGTCTCCAGTCATTATACCACTTTTAACTATAGTTTACTGAATGAAATGATCTTGCGACCTAGTTAGTTCCTGAAATTACGGAAGGCTTACACACGTATCCTAGTATTAATATGCAGTGCTTTAAGATAGATCTTTAATTGCTGGAGAAGCTGTAATGTATTAAGTTTCTGTAAAATAACATGTAGTGGCAAGTCAAATTTGCCTATGCAGCAACAGACAACACCGGTGAATATATGACGCAGTATTATCCAGGGAAACAGTCATAATTACATTTGAGAATGCATATTTGCTTTGAGTTCCCCGTTGACTACCTCGCTATGCCCCGAGAACTTTGGAGCGCAGCAGCCGGGAACATGGAACCCGTTTAGCTCGTTGTAAACACTAATAATTAATTCGACCATATCTAAAATTGTCAAATATTTAAAGAATTGACGTATCGTGATATTTTGACTTGTCCGCAAAGTCATATACGTAAATTAGTTGTGGTTCGTTAAATCTGTTTGCGATAGTATCTTCGTTTTAAACCATGCTTGAAGACAAACTAATTACAAATGGTTGACAAATTCCTTAAATGCCCATTCGGACTGTTTATCAGTAATCAATATATCACAGATCATATTTACAAACCTGGTTCGAATAATCAATCATTTACACGGACCGGGTCAACAGATATGGCTAAAAAAAAGAAATGAAGACTTCGGTTTATGTGGCGGGATATCGCAATTAGTCCATACCACCATGTTTCGGTGCAGCTGTACTAACATGGCTTTGCTATTTGCATATCAGTGTTATGTAAAGCAATCAAATCTAACGTTAACCACTAAACCAACATCTCTTCAACCGAACAACGTTTGTAAAATTGTCGCGGATTGGTTAATCTTTCGATAAGGGATACGTTACCTTACCGAAATCCACTGAATTTCGGTGAATTTACCGAAATCCATTTAAGGTCTGGAGTGACCAGCAATCTCGGCATTTTTTGTACGGAAACACATTAATTCCATTTTTAAACCTAAAAACAGTGCGAAATTAATGTATGATTAAATGGAGCAAATTGAATTTACTCACACATGCATTATACAAATTACATGCAAATTTATATGAAATCATACCCTTCATAACAAATATAGACTGTTTCAAATTGAATATACCCACACATGCATTATAAAATTTACATGCACATTTATATGAAATCGTACCCTTCATGCTACAAGTATTTATTTTTTAAAGCAAATCAGAAAATTTTGGTTAATTCATCAACACACCCCAGTTTTTTTGGCTATAATCTCAGAAAGTGTTTATTATCAGGATTTCTAGTCATAAACTGTTTAGACACAACAGATAGAGATAATTTGATGCAAAAAAATACATAAATTCTTTGCAACTATCTTTTCAGTATTTGATTTTATTTTGATATGAATCTGCAATCCATCGATCATCATGACCCGAGATTATAAACTTGAGATCAGATGCCATACTCAAAGCTACTTATTTTGTCAAATAGATATTTTGTTAAATGTTAGTAAATATTCAGGTTAATTACTTATGTTTTTTGACAATTACTGTATTAGTAATTCAAAAACAGAAAACAAGATTGGAGATCAATCTCAAATGTAAATAATCCTGTACGAAAGTTTTCATTTAGAAATATTTTATTATTTTTCACAAATTTGGAGGATTTCTTGTTTATTAACAGTTATGTCAAAATGTTATATTTTTCAGTTGCCTTTTAAACGCGATTCGAAAAAAGAGTAGCCTCCCTGCTTTATAATGACGGACATTTGCAGTAAGAGTAACGTTCCCTTTTTAACAAAAAAGGGCGGACAATTTGAGACAGGGGACGTCACTCTTACCTCCATTAGCCTCCATTTTGATATGAAGGGACATTACTCTAGCCAGTAGTTGCGTCCATTTTTAAAGCAGGGGACATAGCTCTACAATATTTGGTCACCGGTCGTAATCAGAGTTTCCTCCCTTTACTTCAAAATGGTGGACATTTGTTTTAAGAATAATGCCCATTTTCAAAATAGCGGCGAACAGGGAACGTTACTTCTCCATTTTGAAAATGAAGGTACATAACTCTTGCCAGTAGTGGCGGCCATTTTTAAGCAAGGGACATAACTCTACAATGTTTTTTTTTCAAAATGGGGGAAACAGGGGTCGTTAATATAAAAATGGAGGCCATTTGCAGAAAGAGTAACGTTCCCTTCTTTCAAAATGGCTGAAATGCAGTTGGCGTAATGGGGACACTTCTAAATGTCAGACCTTTGCAGCAAAGTAACGTCCCCTATTTTCGACTTAAAGGGACATTACTTTTGTCACTACTAGTCCCCATTTTGAAAAAAGATCGGGACATAAACCTATCTGCCATTCACAATAAGACCAACCGCATCTGCTTTTAAATTGTGGACATTTGCAGCAAGTGTTGGCCCCAAATTGCACAACGCTTGCAACTGTAGAACAGCACTCATTTAATTTAGCCTCCATTTTGAAAACAAGAAACGCCATTGCATCCAAGGGACATAACTCTTACCTTATTTGGCCAAAATGACAAGTATGAGTTATCAACCCTGCTTTAGATATTGCGGTAATTTGCAGTAAAAAGTAATGTACCCCGATTTAAAAATGATAGCCATTCTAACAAAAGTCATGCCCTACTTGTCTGCCACTACTTCACAATAATCAGGAACTTAACTCTCCACTTTATGATCGACTATTATGATTAACTGCTGCCATCAACTGTGGGTAAATGTGCTAGTTTTCAATCAAAAATGAGGAATGTGATGGGTAAAACAATTTCATTGAATTTGGACGCAACCAATTAAAGGGTTGTATCTATACAAAACAACAGATGTGAACTAATCCCACAGGTGATGGAGCGTTAACAGAATAGATCAGCCATGGATGGTAATAGATCATGTAGTAAGAACCACAACAACAAGCAGCAAATCATATCTGGTCACTTCTACGGACCATGGTCCATATCTGGTCACTTCTACGGACCATGGTCCATTTCTGGTCACTTCTACGGACCATGGTCCATATCTGGTCACTTCTACGGACCATGGTCCATATCTGGTAACTTCTACGGACCATGGTCCTTTATGGACCAAACAAACCCAATAAACTTCACAACAACAAGTAAATAAATTCGTCTATTTCCTCCCACTCAAGTCTTTGAAAACACATTAGTTGTTATTTAAAGTTCAAATATCATTCATTCTTGACAATTGAATTAATTTGGTGGTAAGTTGATGAGATTCATTCCATACCTGAAATATATAAAAAATGTGTAATTAAAATTTGGTAATGAACTAAATACAGAAATTAATTTAATTACACATCAGGGGCGTAGCTAGCCCTCTATTCATGTGGATTCATAATTGTGCTAGGGGGTCCGGGGCATGAAAACAATGGTGCATTCTGGGCGTTTTTGTCAGAATCAGGTGGATTCAGCCGCGTACTCGCGTATAGGTAGCTACATGAACATGGAGAATATAAATAATTTAAATCACATTTACCAGATACATAAATGGACACAAAATAAACTAGATGGTTGTTTTTTAATAAAAACATATGTCTCCCAGATGGCAGTTTGTCAGTTATTGTAATACTGATACAGGATGTTAGAATAAAATATCAAGCAAACAAGAAAGATAGTCTTCGATCAGTTCACCATGAACTGTATCTGTATAAAAACATCAAAGGGCCATAACTCATTGAAAATTTATCTGAGTGGAACGAAACGACAAGGATGCACAACTACAATTGATGTAGATCAATCCTGTGAAGTTTGGCTGAAATCCAACCCGCTGTATTGGAGATGAAGCGCGGACAAACTCCATATGCATAACAAAATCAAAGGGCCATAACTCAGTGAAAAATATCCAAGCGGAACAAAACAACAAAGATGCACAACTGCACTTGATGTTGATCAATTCTATGAAGTTTGGCTGAAATCCAACTAGCAGTATTGGAGATAATGTGAAGACAAGCTAAATGTTGACAGACGGACAGACAGACGCCGAAGGCAAAAACAATATGTCTCCCTCGGAGAGAGGGAGACATAATAATGATCAATTTTGTTGGAGCAATATCTAGAGGACAAACAAATCAATCAATCACTTTTAAGATCACAATCAAAGATATTTTAAAACTTGCATTAAATCTTGCAAGATCATTTTTTTCAAATGAGTCCTCTTTCTTGTCGAAATTTGGTCAAAATGAACACTGCCATATTCGCAATATCATCAAATAACAAAAACAGCAAAAAAACATCATGTCAAGTTAGCTAGTAATATATTTAGTATGATCATAGGAAATACAGGTTGAGCAATACATTGCAGATGCCCAGACATGATAAAACCTTGTACAATAATCATTCAAGAAAAAATTCAACATTTTTTCATCAAAAAAACTTCAGTTCACCTGCATCATTCAATTACTCAATTTACAGAGAAAGAGATATGAACATTTCGCTGATTACTTTCATGGAATATCAAAGCAATAAAAGTTGTCTGTCTGATTTTTTCTACATAATCATCACTCCCTGTCGCCCATTTGTGGCAATTTAAATTTCTCAAAACCGAATGGTTTAAGACTTTCATGGATTGCAAAGGGTAAATCATCTGGGTAGTCCAGTATGGACATGTCTTCCATCGATGTGTCCAGAGCTTTGAATGCTGATAGCTCACCTTCCTCTTCCTCACTTACATAGGGAGCATCTGTGTCATCTTCTGGGCAGTACAGCCAATCGATCGCCGTCAACCTCTGTTGTGTTCTCATCAACTGATTCTTCTTCCCCAGAAACACTGTCATCCTGAAGACAATAATAAAATGTATGAAACCGATCATGTCACCATATTTAACTTGAGAACTGCAAGGCGAACCGCATGACTTTCCAGTGAGTCATTATTTTTGCAGTCTTAACTGTTATTGACACAAACTTGCTCATTATTAAAATTGGCCAAGATATACTGTCAATGAAAACCTTTATTAATGTTCAAGGTAAGCTGTTTATGTTAGAGGCCTTATTATTATTCTTACTATAACAGTGTTTGGAGTTTCATCATAGCTCAGTCTTTTGTTTCCGTCATCTATTGGGCCTTCCTCAACAATTAATCTGCAAATATGTAATACACTTTAATACTTTGAATGTATGATCATCCATTTACATATTCAGTGCTACCTAGACATATCTACACTTGAGGATAATATCAAGACTGACAACAAAAAAGCACCATAAGTTGACACGTACACTCATCGTGTTTTATTCATTAACGGGATAAAACTAAATTCGTATTAACTCTTAGTTTTTTAGTAATGACCATGATGAAAACTTTGCAAGACTGTCTAATAATTAAGTGACATCACTTGGTCATTAATTACAAGTATTCCTACATGTTTTGCCATTGGTAAGTTGTAACATAAGTTTAATGTGAATATCTTGTTATTTATTAATTTAAGACAAAGTTTAAAGGGCCATGTTACACCTATGTGTACTGTCACTAGTAACACATACATTTTATTTGATAATCGTTACGGCAAAAATAAATAGTTTTAGCATCACAAGACCGAAAATGACGACAAAGGCTATGACAAAGCCTCGACTATTTTTCTTTGAAACACAGACAAGGAAAACCAAATGCTATAAGAATATTGGTAATCAAAGGACAATATGTAGATGCTGCACAGGAACAAGGCAATTTACAAACTAGCAATCTTTTCCAGAGAACATGGTTGCCAAATGTCACCAGATTGAAGAACTTTTCATGTATGTTCTTTTCGCTATCTTGCAATTCAAGCAGTTTCAGGCTGCTTGCATATCTTGTATATAAATCATTGGCATTCGTTCTCATCCTTTTTAAATTTACGTTCGAACCTGGGGACAATATATTGGTCCCAGATTTTATCAAGTGGTGATTCAATAGACAGATATATCCCACTATGGGTTTGTTTACTAAAACTCTTAATTAACTTACGCGATTTTACGACATCGAACAACAAGACAACGAGGGAAATGACAAGCCATCAGGGCTTACAAATTTCCCATCATAAAGGTATAAAACATCTAAAATCTAAATCTTCAGAATACTATGTGTAAATGTTATTTCGAGGGGTTATAGCCAGAACCTATCATCTCCTTAATAAATTTACATGGAGATAGCTGGTTACGGTTCCAACACCTCGATATATCAAATGTACGGAGGACTGATAAGGTTATTGCATTAACACGGTTTTGTGTATTGGTCATTTCTTGTCGGTACGGATAGCGAAATATTGTGCATACTCATAACGTAGTTGTTTACATCATGCATTTTATCATATTTTATGTAGCATATATAACTGATTATCTTTTATTTAAGACTACATATTCATCAAAATATATGCGAAAATATGAAAGTTATTGAGTGTTCAGTAAGTTCCGTAATCATAGCTGGCCATTGAAATACAGTACAATACGGGTTTTAGTATAATCCGTCACATGATATTAATCAACATGGCGGACGACGCATCCGGGTTTAGTTTGCGAGTTGATACAAATAGATGTTTACATTTTCTGCCGATTATTTTTACAATCAATTGTTGCTTTTAAGTAGAGTTTGTCTATTTTCATATTACTGTAGAACTGTCATTTGTTTTTATTGACCGACTGGTGGTGTGTAACTATGAACGTCTATGGATAATTGCACTTATAATAAGTTAACAATGTCGTTCCTCAAGAAAATAAGTCACTTCTTGTGTATAGTTGTATTATATGTGTGTTGTGTGAATTATTCTTCCTCGTTGGAGATTGGTGAGTGGTTTAATTGTTTGTTTATCTTTATATTGTGGAGTATTTAACTATATTTATTTTTTTATTAAACCAGGTATACTATAATTATAGATGTTGAGGTTATTGGTCTGTACTTGTACAAGATGTAGAGTAGGAGTCTAGGGGTACGAGTTGCTCATACTTGTTGACAATCTGGCTTTAGGTTTGTGCAGGTATTGTGCAATACTAGACATGAATGTTAGTAATGGTATTGTTCGTAACATTAGGCACCAGACACACTACCAAATGCCTGCCATACCATTTTATTTAATTTAGTGATTTATTTTCGCCACCCATATGTTTCACTTAGAAAATGATCTGAGATTTCATTATAACTTGGGGCGGCATCAAATAATAATCCAGTGCGTCACTAATATATGCTTGTACACCCAGGTCATTTTAAGTTCTAATTGGTTCATAATCAATTAGTCAAATAATTGCTTCAGTGTGCCTATCTGCCGGGTACCTGCCATTAAAGGATAGGAATCAGGAAGTAAATGTAGGTATCTCATGAGTCAGCAATGGCTGGCCCTTTAAATAGGGTTGACTTGGGTTGACACTTTGATAAATAAACACTTTAGTTGTGTTTGTTTTATGCTGAGATGACAACAATATCCCTATGTTTAAGTATAATTCTATAGTGAAGGGATATACACTACAAATATTCATATTAAGCATGTTCTGTTTATTGTTACTCAAACTGCCATATCTATAGCTTGTCCAAATGTGATTGTCTACAAGTAAAGGACTTCCACTCTGCTGAACTCAGACTTGAACTATTGTCCTATATAGTTATATACACCTAGCTACTTCCAATAAATGTTCAAAGTAAGACTTTAGAAAGTACAAAATGTAGAAAGGAAAAACAAAGTTAGCTTTAAGCATTTGTCACCGTACATCACTTAACTTCTATTTATAAAAGAAACTTATGATCAGCTAGTTATGATCTCTGATTTTATTGAAATATATATGACAGAATGAAGCAATTTAATAACATGACAAACATGACTCCAATTTGATTTTCAGTGGATGACTATAAACTGAACCTGTCAAGTTCTGGTCCAGCTCTGTTTGGATCTGTCATAAAATTTGATGCCAAGTTGTTTGAAGGCACAAGCCTGTCACCACAAGATGAGAAATTGTTTAAATATGACTGGAAAAGTGATGTTGATCAAATTACAGTAAGTTCAATACTCTCTTGCTAAACTTTGTTGGACTTGCCAAAAGCAGTACTTTTACAAATCAGGATGTATTACTTAGTTAGCAATAACACCATTAGTTTGTTGACTTGCCTTACTTCATGTTTGAAAATACACTGTAAAATCTCATTCAATATATGAATTGAAGGAAACTAACTGGAAGTTGACCGAAAACTGTTGAGTGAAGAGTTTTAAGTGCACTTGTAGTAATGTTGGATAATTTAATGATTTTCCTCACAAGAATGAACAAAGCTACATGAATTCAAGCTAAATAAAAAAGTATGTTCTGGTAATCAGTTACGCAATGTGGTGAACTATACTATGTTATTCACCAAAATTAATTAAATTATTTAACTACAAGTACTCTTAACAATTGGGCACTCCTTCAAAGCATTCAATTTTATTATCAAGCTGGTAAAAATACGCTTAGTGGACTCAATGCTTAAAGCATTTTGTGCATTAAAGCTTAATTGTTTTGACTAATTGTAATTCACTGTATTACAATACAAAATGCTAAATTAAGCTATTTTTGTATTTTCAGGAAACACAACATGCTGATTTTAACACAAGTCTACACCGTTGCTTTGACTCTTATGTATTTCCTAGCAATTACACAATGACAGTTACTGTGTATGATTTAAAACATTCATTATTCAGCCCTCTTGTTAAAAAGAGCCTTAATTTTAGCATAACAGGTAAAATTAATCCCTTTTTTGTCTTAACTTAATTCTTAAAAATGTTTTAAATCAGTGGCATTATGAAAAGTTGATTTCTAAGACAATTGTACAATATTGAGTTTTTGAATTAAAACATACATGCGTATTGAAAATAGTGTACTGAATTTTTTTACTGGGTTAATGTTAATGTCTTTGAAGATCTTTCAAGCCTCAATTGTATTGTCTTAAATGTATTGAATCATGTTTGATGGAATTAGTAGATATCGTTATTCTTTCTATTTGAGTTTATGCTTGTTTTTGTTCATTACAGATTCATTGAATGGCAACTTGCATCATGAGCAAGCCATACATAGACGTAAAGGTGTCAACAAAAATATATTCTCTACTCAGAAACCCATCAGTTTTCTTGTCAATATTACTGATATGTTTGGGGCACAACCCTCGTTCACTTACAAATGGTACTTTGATGGTAAAATTATTGATGCAGACAATTATAACAACAGAACTATTCGTATTATAAAACCTGGTGCACACACTGTCATGGTTAATGCTACGTCTACTGGATTGTTGGCTGATTGTAAGGGGATGATTTATGGAAGTGATCTAAAAGGCTCTTTCCATGCAAAACTGGTGCTGAAGGGTAAGTTTCGATTTGATATTTTGATTAATAAAACAGCTGTTTTAATTAAATAGTTTGCCCATTGCCTAATAAAGCTTATACAAATCATTTACATGTACATGTATGTGAAAATCATGTTTTTTTCCTAAGGGTTCGTCCATATGTCTGAGAACTTATATTGTTATTGTAATACGTCAGTCGTTGTAATTTTCAAATCAACAATGATAATGTACAAAATTATAATGAGAATATTTTTAACCAAAAAAACCTGAAATAAACATTGCAATGTAAGTCTGTTTACCTTCTTAAGAGTTCAAAATATTGAAATAACACAAACAAACAATTGGTCATTGGCTATTCTTAAGTAACTACATGTTTTGTTAACAACATTGTCTGAGTGTCCAGACATATAGTCAACTCCATGCTAGAGGACAACATTATTCAACAAATGCTGTCTATAGTACATGTATATGGACACTTGAGTTTGAGTGTCCTGACCAAGTTCTATTTTCCTCCCACTGAACTTTAAATTATATATCTATCTATATGTTGTTTATCAGGTCATCAGTCACCATGTACACGTAGGTACTTACTTATAGGCATTTTTTGAAAATATTGACTTAACATTTGATATTCAATGTTTATGTACTCTGATACTAACCTGGATAATATGGACAGGAATATGCTGTTTGTATAAACAATGGTTGACCCAAATCAAGTAATTTATAATTGATTACAATGTTGACCTCAATTGGTAACCTGTGAACAGTGTCAAACTCTAATTAACTAGGTATTACTCTAGCAAAAGATCTATATAGGGTCAAAACAAGTCCAGTTAGGTTTAATAGATACATGAATACTTTTAGTGTTGGTCATGTGTGTCCTCTTTTTATGCCCCCACTCTGAAAAGGGGGGGGGGGATATAGATTTGCCCTTGTCCGTCCTTCCGTCCATCACAAAATCTTGTTTCACTCATATCTCTAAAAAAATATGAGCCGGAGTCATTAAACTTTACAGGATTGTTCACCAGCATGTGAAGTTGTGCACCTGGGGTTTCATGTTTGGCTGTGCCCAGTAATTGCAAAGTTATGGTCCTTGATTTATGGAAAATATAGCATACAGAGCGTGCAATTTTGTGTCGCACATATCTCCAACAGTATATCAGCTACACTCACCAAACTGTACAGGAATGTTCACCACCCTGTATTGTTGTGCACCTGGGGTTTCGTGATTGCCTGTGTCCAGTAAGTGCAAAGTTAGGGCCCTTGACTTATTATCATAATCAGTACAGTTGTTCACTTTGTAATTTTGATATCCATTCACAAACTAAGAGCAGAATAATAGCATTTGCTTTTGTGACAAAGGCTGCAAGTGGGGGCATCTGTGTCCTATGGACGCATTCTAGTTATACCTTTCTTTTACATCTGATTAATTAAATCCTGGAAAGTCCATTAAGTGATTTCTTTTACTTGGCTAAACATATAATGTAATGGTGCCAAATAATTTTAAAATTTTAAAATAAAGATCAGTTCATATGATTGCATGGCTAGGGAATCAAATCAAGATTGCTTTGTCCGATTGTTGGATTTTGTCAATTTGTCAATTATCATTTCTTCACCGTATACACTTGTGACATTTGTTCAGTACAATTGTTAACCACATGTTTCTGATAAACGCATTATATAGTACATGTTCTGTGATAGTAAATAGGAATTATCTTATTGTAAATTTCATTGCGTGAACTTCCATGTATAACTGATATCACTTTCACGAGTCATTGTGATATTTGAGTCACTGTTGATACTGGTTGATTACTGATTGAGATAATATGGTCATGTTTGGTTTCGATAACCTCTTTGTCTGAGTAGATAACTGCATTTCTGAAATATAGACACACTCACATTTTACTGTATCTACATGAAGAAATTACGGTGCAACCTCCCCTGAGCAGCCCTTTCTTCAGTAACAACCTCTTTTCAACAACATTATTAGTTTTTGCATAGTAAAAGTTACGTTCAGTTCAACCTCTCTAGAGCAACATGCTCTATTCAACAGCTGAAAGTTTCTTCCCCAAAGTGTATGGCTCTATAGAGGTTGCATTGTAAGTGGTCCCTTTGAAAATACTTAAAGCTCATATCAAATGTTACGTGCAAAACTGGAATAATTGTTGGGTTACAATGCTTCTGTAAAAACCCCACAATGAGGCCCATCATTTAATTGGGTGTTACCTTTCAACATTACCAACTGACTATCAAATGAAATAGTTGCTGTTCATGCCTGTTAATTGCTTGAATTACCAATTGCCCATAATATAATGATGATATCTGTAGGTAATGATGGGGTTATTTTGCTTTATTTATTAATCATATTTGGGTTATAAAATCTTAGTGTATAGTAGTGTACTATACTTTCTCCAGATGTTTTTTTTAATTGAGTACAAACTGTATACTCCTTGTATATTAGATTAAGCTTACTGTGTTGGCACAGTGAGCTAGTGTATGGATTTCTTTGTTCCTATATTCCTGTTCATGTTTTTATATATTCTTTACCTTTGAATTTAGAGATGTATGTAAGTAAACAAGAAATATCTGAATATTTTCAGACCCTGTACTGGAGATGACACTGTTTGGACAAAAGAGAATAGATTTAGGTCAAAATGTTAGCTTACAAGCAGTCTTTAATGGCAGGTAAATACTGAGAAGAATTTTATTGCCCCTGCTTATGTGTAATTTGCCAAAAAATAAGTGAATGATACTGTCAACTGGCCTCAGTTATCAGTTATTTTATTCTGATACTTTAATGTATGTATTGTTGGTCTATCATATCCTCTTTTAAATTTGTCTTGGACTTTTCAATTTTTTATCATTTTCTTCAACAGTATTTCAGTTATATACAGCAATCAGTTACCAGGGTTACCAACCAGTAGTAACATGTTATTCTGCAAGTATTGGAAAATTTCTTCTGCTAAATCAGGGGAACGTCAAAATACCTTCAGTAGCCATATCAAAATAGGCGAACTTTAACCGGAGGTTACCTGTAATTTCAATCAATTTGATTGGCTTATTGCTTGGCCAAACCCCATTTCAATCAATCTAATCGAGTTTTGGTTTTCATTTAACCAAACCAAATGGTTATCCAGTTTTACACAATTGACTGCAGATGTTTTATCTTTGGTTTAATGGTCTAGACAACATACTTCTACCTGGGTTTCGAACCTACAATCTACAGATGAACAATTAAGAGCTATCCTGACTGAGCTAAGTGGACTGGCAAGTTAATGTAATATATGATAGATATTACAAAACATGTACAGTAGCTATAACACATACATGTAAAGGTATGGCTTGAAATGACAGTGGGTAAAAGTTATTTAATTGATATTTTTCAGTGCACCATATACAGTATGTTGGGAACTTCTATCGCTGAATGATGTTGTTGTTGTAAATCAGACATGTGTAAATGTGACAGATGCTCCAATGTCGTACATATTTCTAACATCCGAGTCATTGTCCGAGAGTGGCTCGTATGCTTTAAATATTTCCATTGAAAATGATGTCAGTATTTATCATAGTCGGCATGTTATTGTTGTGAATTCTGGTAAGAATTTTTCTTTAGTGATAAATGTGTCGACCTTTTTCTTAAACACTTGTATGGCACTTGACTTTTTTTCAGTTTCATATTTTCAGTGCAATGTAATTTGTCATTGGGTGCATAAAAAAATGAAATGAGAATTTCTTTTTCAACATTGATTGTTATATGACATATTTACCTTACATCAAGTATTAAAAGAATTCTAACACATTTTGAATTTTTTATTTAGCTGTTAATTGAGTTAGCATTCTGGTGATGGTCCATGATACATAGTTAAGCATGGAAGTCGGGGATATAGGACATGTACTAGTTTCATTATCTGAAGGTTGTGGGTTCAAATACTATCATGGATGTTACTTCCTGCGCTTTTCACAGTCCCCGGTAGGCTCTGGTACATGTTATTTGTGTCATAGTTCATCCAAATTCCCATTAATGGGGAGGTTCAAGTCGTGAAAGATTGTATTATTTGTATCTGGTTGAACTGAAGCTTACAGAATATATTTTTCTTCATTTCAGCTCCCCCTCCTACTACAATGTCCCCAGATGAACATTCCCCAGCTCACATTCTTATCCCAGTTATCTGTGCATTACTTGCAATAACATTGATGCTATTTGCTGGAGTGTATTACAACAACAGAAGAACAAGACAACAACACATTGAGAGTGCCAACTTTGATTTTGATACAAGTATAAGAAAGACTCAGAGGGGATCAATCTTATCTGATATGAAGGACACAGTAAGGGGCTTTCTTAAGGATACAAGTGTTAGTAGATCTAAGTATGGTGCTATGGAAAATCCTGCAGCTACAGCATAAATGACATACTGAGAGCTTTAGCTAGAACATGGAGACTTTGTTTGGCTTACAATCAATGCAATACATATGGGGGAATATTTATGTACAGTTTGCTGTTTTTGAATGTATTATATATAGTCTTCTGTTTATCTGACTATTATGTGATGTGATTTTTGAAGAATTAGCAATTGTTATTCATTGTCTGGACACTGTTGAGATTAGAAATATAAGCTGTGTTCATTGAAAAATTGTGTCTAATTATTGTACATTGCCAAGAGTCTTAAAGGATAATACCCGGCTTCCCCGGTTTTTGGCCTGAAAATTGGAGAACTCTGTGGCCTGAGATCTATATGCATACTGGTTGATTATCACGTCCAGGCCTGGTACAGCTACTTATATGCACGTTTGATGCTTGTGGAATATTTTGATTTTAGCCAGCATTTTGAACAATCAAAATAGAGGATATTATGAGAGTAAATGGACAATTAGAAAAAGATTCTAACATTTGCTCTCTCTTCATCTTGATACTGCAATGTTTGTGTGAAGTAACTTATTGCACATGAATGTTTCACTGGGCCGATATCCCTAACATTGCCAAATAGCAATAATACCCTCACTCTGATGATATTTGCCAGATATGTATATCATATTTGTATTTAAACATGTATTAATGATGCTTATTGTTTAAATCCTGCATTAAAAGTCAATTAGATGCTCGATAAAAGCTGCAAATGATAATGAGCTGCTTTACAAATGTAAAATACCTGTAAAATAGAAATGTTCAATGTGTATTGGAAGGGAAATTTCTAACAGAGATTACTTATGAACAAGCAAGCTTAGTTTAGAGCTGTACAGGAAATTTGTCATTGACAATGATGTACATGTATTTTTTGTGCAATACATACATGTTTTTGAATACTCTGAATTGGTTCAAAGTTTACTTATGATTTTTTAGAGTATTATTTAATCATGAATACATTCCATGTGACATCTGTTTGAGTATGTACTTACTTTCCATAATTATTATCTATACATGTGGACTTTTGACATGAAAGTCACATTATGTTAAGACACATAATATCTTCAAACTGTGATATTTAATTGATGTATCTGTATCATAAAGTTATTGTTTTCTGGATTTATGTCTGTTTTGTTTTTTTACTTGACCTTACTTGTTAATGTAAGGAGAGCTCAAGGTTATTGATATATACAGTACAACCTCTCCTGAGCAGTCCTCTCTAGAGCAACAACCTCTCCTGAGCAGTCCTCCCTAGAGCAACAACCTCTCCTGAGCAGTCCTCTCTAGAGCAACAACCTCTCCTGAGCAGTCCTCTCTAGAGCAACAACCTCCCCTGAGCAGTCCTCTCTAGAGCAACAACCTCTCCTGAGGAGTCCTCTCTAGAGCAACAACCTCTCCTGGGCAGTCCTCTCTAGAGCAACAACCTCTCCTGAGCAGTCCTCTCTAGAGCAACAACCTCTCCTGGGCAGTCCTCTCTAGAGCAACAACCTCTCCTGAGCAGTCCTCTCTAGAGCAACAACCTCTCCTGAGCAGTCCTCTCTAGAGCAACAACCTCTCATCTACGGCCGAAATTTGCCTCTCCATAAGGGTGATGCTCTGGAAAGGATGCACTGCTAAGAGTTTGATTCCCATGTTTGACATGGATGTTTTTTGTATCGGTCTGATTGATGGTGACAACTCTTCATTGTTGTAATTAATAGGGAGCAATACCAGTAGTGGATAGGGTTTTGGTCCCTCTTCCGGAAGGTTTTTTGTTGATTCTATTATGTTCATAACTATGCCTCTTCATATGACACCAGTTCATATTATTTAAGGAAGTTGACTCAGAGATTGGTTCAGATAACGTAAATGCTTTCATCACATTTGAGCTTAAATTGAGCTCGTAAAAGAAATGGTCATTGTCTTTTTCTGATTCCTATCAGTGAGTTATCATGTACTAGGGAATATTAAGACTATTGACGCTGTTGAATTTTAATAACTACTGTAGAAATCTATATTAATGTTCAAAATGGCAGTAACGCTGAATATCACAATTTACACAATTTATGAAACATGTTTAGGCCATGCTAAATTTGAATTTTGTGAAGCGTCTGCGTGCCCCTAGGTTTTGCGCTCCTTGAGCAAACAAAACATTTTTTCTAAGCTTCCATGATTCGACAACGGCAATTTTAGTTAAGATCCGACAACGATGTGACTATCTGACCTATGCCCAAAGCCAAATATATGTTTTTTTCCCAATCTGAAAAAAAATCCCAATCAGAAGCACCTACGAAAAATCGTCTATTGGAACGACCTGGTATATCTTGAAGCTCTTTGAATAACTCTCGCCATTATTGTCCCTTGTATCACAAACGAAAGTTGCTACAAGAAATGTAGATTAGAATGCTTGTTTATATAAAATTTAGTTATGAAAAGCCTGTTCTCTTGACAATGAAAATTCCCAAAATTCAAGTTGAAGCGATTAAAGTTTTCTCACATTGGCAAATTTTACGACGCAAATTTTCCCAATTTATCTAGGGTCTTTTCAACAAAATGGACAGAAAAAAGCCTGAATTCTTAACATACTATTATTGTCTTGTAGAAACTTGTTTAACGTTAATTTGTGTGAAAACTAGTCAATATGTGTGAAAACTAGTCAGTTTTAAATTAGATTTATTCATGTATAGATCTAGTTTTGAAACAAACCATTTTGTTTTGTTTTTATGATGTTTCTTTCATTAAAATATCTAAAATTATGCATCGCTTATTATCTGAGGATATTTTTTTTTTTTGTTATGAGTTTGTGTTTTGCAAACTCAGGTTGACGCTTAACAAAATTCCAATTTTGCGTGGCCTTATTTGAAAACAACACTTTTGTAAAGATGACAATTTTTTAAAGTATATAATGAAATTTAGATCTACATATAGATCTAGTACTGTGTTATAAGTAATCTTAAATGTATTTAACTATTATTCATGTTTTGTTGAAATATTCCATAACCTGTGATGTTACATGATTGTCATTTGTGATGTTTGTTAAGATTTCTAACATTTATATAGGTTTCTTACATAAAATGTTGCCTTGGTTACAGGACATATCATTATGTTCTTCTGTTGCTTCTTGAAATAAACAATGTCAACAATTATTATGACAGGAAGTTCAATGTTACTTAATATTAAGTCCCACCTCAAAATTAAGAACACAATTTTCAAGTCGATTTTCACTGTTTTTTGCTCTTTACTCAATATTAAGACCACCTCAATATTAAGACCGATTTTCAAGTGTCCCATGGATGGTCTTATTATTGAGGTTTTACTGTACTATATTTGGTATTGTGTGAAATATGTCATTATTTCTGCATTTTAATCTTGTATGCAATATCATTTGTTTTGCTCTGATTGCGGATGTACAGATCATAATGTTTGTATAGAACTTAGAAACTGAAAGTATCACATCTTGCTTGTTATAATTTCTATTTTGCAGTGTATTATAGAATTGTGTTAATTAAATTCATTATCTCGTTTCTAAAAAAATCTATATGCTTTTCTTATTTTGTAAATGTTCATTTTATTATATACGGTAGTCAAGCAATAATTACCTGGGTGCCGTTTCATTAACCTTCTTAAGGAACATCTTAGCGTTTCAGTACACTTTTCTTACTTAAGAATTTCTTAAATTTTTTCGTAACTTGAAGATGAATTAGCCTACACCTTTCTTAACGCAAGTGTTCTTGTGTAAATATGGCTGCCATTTTACCTATAATGTTAACAGACCACAGGTACATGAAAATCTTAAAGAAATTAATTCAAGAAATGCTTTCTGCAACGGTTTAGGAAATTCTTAGAAATCATCTTAAATCAAAAATTTAAGATAAGAAAAGAGTTAAGAATGTTAATGTAATTGGACCTTGGCACTTATGGAAATTCAAACAAATTGGTAAATTACTTTTTGCGAGGTTTAAAGAGCGACTATCAATGTGTGTATTATTATCACGTCTGCTCAGTGAGAACGTTGATTGTGCATGAAGTGGGTGGCAAAGATTGATGAGTGCCAGTTTAATTTTGTCGAATAATGAGGGGTGTTCGGAAAGTTTCAGGACAAGTGTCTTAACTTTTTTTATTTTTAATACATTTCCCTGAATTTTCAATAAATATAGCTATGGGTATATTTCATTGGTTTATTGTTACAAGATTATAATAATATAAGAAGCGCGCTAGTAATGGTCACCATGGCAACGTCAGGTCGACATGAGCGGGGGGAACTTTGAAATCCGACACCATATTTTCCCGCTGACAGCCTAACTTCTTCTTAACCATCACCGCAAGACAATAATTTCTGATCGGACTCGAGTGAGATTATATTTTCTCTATAAATGTATGTTACAGTATTTTATGTTGGTCATGACTTATGATGTATTTTTATATATACTTGTTAATTAAAAATAAAGTTTGTTGATTTCTTTTCAGTTCTTGTTATTTGAGGGGCATAAATAAATTTTGAACAATTAGGCATACCTTACAAAAATTTCAAGTCATGATTGTTGATAGTACTTTTGGAACTGATACCGACCGTAAAAAATTCCATTTGGAATATCTCCACTGAATCGTTACTTGCCTTGTTGAATGTATACATTATAGTGACCAGTATACATAGTTCCCACATCTACAATATTTACCTTCCTTGTTTTAACTGTCGGCCATTTTGATAGGTAAAACTGATAAGCCCTTATAGTAATTTCCAAATGTGTGATAATTGAGAAAATACTAAGAGAATTTGCATGTGACAACCACTTTTTCTTCAGCTTACTTAGTCAAATGCCCATATGAGCATAATGGATATGTTGTTTTTTTTTATCGGATTAGTTTATCATCGTTTACATTATATTCCCCATAAACTTTCGGGAAATTTGCCTATCAAAATGGCCGACAATTCAGAACAGGTAAATATTGTAGATGTGGGAACTATGTATTGGTTTGTCCTGTAACTTGTTGCAAAATTGAATCTATGTTAAGCTTCCCTATCCTACCTTCCAGACACTTAAATATAGTCGTGCAAGTAGAAAAGTCCAGATTTTACCATTTGCATCTACATCTTTCTAAACACAATTGACAAGAAAAATGCATTACATTTATAATAAGATAGAATTAATAATAATAGAATAAAATATCATAGTAGAATTGGCCATTGCAGTGTTTCATACAGTCACTGTACTTTTTACATTTCAAACATGTTAAATATTGTTTCTTTTCAATCAGATAGAGGAAGCTTTACATAATTTGATGTGACCAAGAGTAAATGGGTTGCAGAAGTCCATCTTTCCTGTAAGTCGACACTTTCAACACCCATAAATTTCCCCGATGAATGTTTGGAAATCTCCATACTGGTCAAAATGAGCTAGAAACTGGAATTCTGGACAAATGCAGCAAAATCACAGATCATAACCATGCCAAAAAAATCGAGAAAAGATCATTTTTAGAATCATTTATTATTTCATATACATTGTTACTTTAAAAATATAATCACAAAGTTCAGTATAAAACAACAATATAACAACACTATAACCATGTACAGCAGAAAACAAACCCGATACATGCAAAGGAAAGAAATATCTGTTTAAAATAAAGTTATAAGAATTCACTTGTACCCATTTAGGCTTACTTTACAAAGATACCACACCATTTTAACATTAAACATATACAAAATTCACATAAACAAAAAATTGATTACCTAGTTTCATCCTTACAGAAGAAATATTTTATTTTCAGTATTGGGCAATTAAACAAAATGAGCTTGAATTTATGATGCATATAAGCATGATATGATCAAAATTGTGAATAAGCCAAAAAGAAGAGATTAGAAGAAAAATCTTCATACAAATAAATATATGATATGATCAAAATTGTGAATAAGCCAAAAAGAAGAGATTAGAAGAAAAATCTTCATACAAATAAATATAGCATAAGTTTATTACTTCCAGGAGAGCACTTTTACTCTATGAACACTATGTAGGGCCAAAAAGCTAATAACAACATGATAATAAATTTAAAAACAACACACAAAATGACTATCAAGGTTAATGTGTAGGACTATAGTTACTTATTGTGACTTAAAGCAACAGTAGCCACACACATTCGCTCTGTTTTGATATTATGCTTGGATCATAAGGAAACAATTCCTAACACACAAAAAAGGTGTCATACACGTCACATCAATACATGATATGTTCACACATGCAGCAGACTAGAGTATCATACAAGTCCAAATCCTTCTGTCTGTTGTATTGCCTGTAACAGTTTAGCTTTCATCCTCTCTTTGGTAGAATATTTGGGTAAATCTAATAAATTAAAACAGGTGTGAGCAACAGGTAAATATTTGTCCTCCACATTCATTGGCTGGATCACAAGCTGAAATGGAAAATAACAAAAAACTTAAACCTCTAATACTACTAAGGTTTGTCAAGAAATAGCTAAATGACCTGATGTTAATTGTTAAACTTATCCTTGTTAAATATTCTTATATCCCATATCTTGTACACACATTTTTATAATTATAATACTTCAAATCATGCCACAAAAGATTCATATGAAAAGGCTGTTTAGTTACAGAGTGGAATACCGATTTCAAATCACTGAGGCATCAGACACTAAAATGCAGAACAATTCACACAATTTACACAATCTGTCTCTGATGAATTCATTTTGCAAGAACTGTACTAGACATTAAGTAGAAAAGTTAACAAATCAACAGTAGCGGGTCCAATGGTAACTCGCTGGACTGGTAATCCAGGGATAGCAGGTTCGAGCCCCCACTGCACCACTAAAAGTCTTTCGGATAGAGACAAAAACCGAGGTCCCTTGTACGATGCTTTACATCCGGCATGTAAAAGAACCAGGGGTGTTTCTGGAACTGGGGCATCTTCTGTATCATGATATTTCCTCCGAAAATCTAAAATAACTAACGTTCTTCCAGAGGCGTCACCATATGGGAAACCGGTGGCGACGAAAAATAAATGCAAACTAAAAAAAAAATCAACAGTTACTGTTGGGTAAAGCCATTAATTTACAGTATCTCTCATCTTACCTTGACATGTTTCATTCCAACCACAGGAATTTTGTCACTGCCAGTCAAAAATACTGAAAGTGAAACAATAATAATTTCATGAAAATAAAATAAAACAATAAATTTTGAACTGATAATGGAATAACATCTGTTATGAACTAATACATGCTAGATTTTTAATAATTTTCTACCTGTAATGTGCTCATGCTATTTTGACATTGGCTGACATACAGTTAATGTTAGTATTTTTATTATGGATTAAAATCAGTGATCGTGACATCTCCTAACAACTAATTAAACCATACTGCACAACATGTAACAGTTGGTGCTTCCTTAATATAAAGGCATCACAAAACTATAAGAAAATAAGATTTAATAAAGATAAATATGATGAGCTTGGCTTATATCTGTTATTCTTTGATACAATAAAGATATGCAATAATACATGTATGACACATTATGTCAACCAAAATACATCCATACACCATTATGAAATGGACAACTGGACGATTTTCTATCTAAACATGTATTACAGAAGAAAGTTTGTTCATACAAAAATAAAACAAAGAAAAACCACTAGAACATTCTAAACAAATCCAGAATATTCAATTTGAGATGTAACTAGTTGTTTAAAGTGAGTTTAGCGCCCCATCATACCATTGCAGACTGACCCTTTTACTACATTGTAGTATAATCAAGGGTTTCCACTAGGTACAGAATCTCAAGGGCCATTTTGATAATTTATGACCAGATTTTACCATTTTATAGGCAAATTACCTGTAAATTAGAGAAAAATTTACCCTTTAGCCAGTATCCTGAGGGTTAAAATGTTTTTTTTTGAAAGTTCTAGGGGTCAAAGGGTCAACTCCAGGGTCAAATGAAACCCCTGATTATATACTTAAAGCAAACAATCCTCTATTTATTCACAATCTGATATTTGGGTGTGTGGAATTGGCATTTACCAAGTTTTATGAGAAAACTATGACTTACATAGAAATTTCTTCTTATTTTCTAAAGATAGATCATGAAAGACATCCCAGAAATGTTTGATAGTTTGGTGATACCGATGATATTCACCCTTGTACACAGTATTCTGAAAATAATACATGTTATATGTACAAGTAAAGGACATTTTAAGCATCAATAACACGTCTTAAGTATATTTAACAGAATGCCAACCATAACAATGTACAAACAGTTTGTTCAGATGGCTTTCTACATGAACAACATTATTAGATTACTCATTATCTGCGACTACTACACCAACATTTGTCTAAATGCTGTAATTTATCAGTCATCATAAACCTAATACATGTAATAATAACAATAGTTTGAAAGGAAAAATATTGATGTTTAAACTGTGATTTTTTCCTTCTCTTCACTTTTCTGCATGATGTATGGTGCAAAGTCTGGAATAGTTTACTCTATAAACAGAGCCAGGTTAAAATACATAAGTAATTTCATACCTTTTCAAATTCCAAGAAATCATAATTTTCATTTCCTACAACCATTGATCTAAGTTCATCCGGATGGAAAAGTTCCTGTGTGATAGAAGTAGACAAGTTAAAGATAACAACCCCACAAAATTATACTGTCAATGTACTAATACAGATAATGGATGCCACGGACATATAAACCATGGATTGGAAACTCCTACAATGTGTATTTAGATTTGTTCGTACTCTCGTGACCGACGATATTTTCTCCCAAGATCAAACCCACGATAAAAATTTGCAACAACCGCCATCTTGTTACAGAATCAAGAGAAGTTGACTTTTGATCTGCCGTAATTGCCATATTAGAGATTTCTGAAGCCTTAATTAATAGTTTTAAATCACTATATTTAGACAATTAAGAATAACACAGATCAATAGGTAATTTCATGGACATTGAAGTGATAATCAACAGAGCCGGGAAACGACGAAATTGATCGTAGATTGCCGACTATTGCCGATCGATAAATTGTTGGAAATCCATGATACTTACTAAGCGAGCCCTAACGATTGTGGGTAAATTATTTTTCGTTATCGTTTCACCGATATCAGCCTGTTTTGACTCTTGTGTCACTGATTAATTTGTTTGATTTATAACATTCATTAAAGGCTCGTTAAATCAAGAAAATTCTGCATGAATTATTGCCAGAAAAACAATCAATGTGATCAGAATCAGAGAGACGATTGTTCACTTACCAGCACCCTACCACCGCATACTTTATGGAATCCAGTATTAAAGGAATGAAAGTGACTCTCCACGGATTTGTTGAAAATGTAATCAACATACAAATCAACAAACTCTTTCCTGAAATAAATATACAACGCTACATGTATAGATTTGGACCAGAAATGTGATCATAGAACACAATTGTCCCCCACTATACTCAATCAATTAGCATAACTCTGCTTGTTTTAGATGTATCTAATATATAACCCACGGGCATAATTTACGTGATGATTAATATTCCTATGAGGTTTTGTTATTCTAGGTCAAATACTTTTTGAGATAAGAGCGACACTAACTGGACTGATTGTCGGATGGAATTTGTTTCCAGTAAATCTAAGTGCCCCTCCCACTAGGAGGGTAGCACAAAAATGCTGAACAAATAAAAATCTACTATACATCCTTTCAGACAAAAAACAGAATGTGCTACACGAGTCTCACAAGGCAGATCACTTTTTCATCTCACTGATTGTATAGGAGTGAGAGTCAGAGACATACTTTGCTAACGTATTTTGCAGACACACATTTTCTAACATTCTAGGCAGACTAACCTGCACATTCACATAAAAGAAAGCATTTTGTTAAGAAAATAATATCAACTTGACACGCAAACCTTTATTTATGACTTATGTAACAATATCAAATAACATATGCATACCTGTTTTCTTTATTTACAGTTTTTGATGCACCACCTGATGTTAACTCTTCACTTTTTACTTCTCCAAAACTCTCTTGGGTGATCTGCAGAAAGTATAGTAATACCGTGTTTAAATATTTCACCATTCCTTCATCATTGTGACAGTGGCAGTGCAGTTTGGAAACTATTCCGAGAGTGACTTACACTTAAATGATATTTTGTATGTTTGTTTCATCGGGTTTAACGCCGTTTCTCAACAATATTTCAGTTATTAACGGCGGCCGGTTCACCTAACCAGTTTTTCCTGGACTGAATTCTTACCAGTACTAACTTACCCTTCCACAAGGAGCCGGCAACTTCTCCACATGTGGAGGAAAATCGACATTTTTGTCAAATTTTCATGGAAGGGTATGACCTGCCGGGTTACAAGTCCAGCGCACTAACCACTGGACCACGGCTCTTGATATACAAGAATACACTATTGACGACAAATAAAACAGAAAAGACAAAAATATAATAAATAATTGTACACAAAAAAGTAAATGTATCTATACATAACATTTTTCAATAAAGTGGTTACAATCTATCAAAGTGAGAATCAACTTCTGCCAAATTAATGAAATGAATAATATGCAAACTTTGGTCGACATAAAGTCATGTTTTGAGGAACCCGAAAAATCTGTCAATGGTGCTACCGGGATTCAAACAGATTTGAGAAGCAATTGTATGCTACAGCCCCTAGTGCATGGAATTAAATAAAATACTATTTTATATCCAAAATTCTTACCTCAAATGTGAGACAAAAAACATCTTCAATGTCATCTTCTTTGTGTTTTAAAAGTTGTTCAAAACTCCTGAAAGTGTAAAACATTCACTTTTTCATAAATCATCAATAAAATGGATTTCAAATACAGTAGAAAGGAATGTACTTCTAAACTTATCATTAAATCATTGATAATTTTGTGCTTCACAAATTCAAATCACTCGAACAAAAAGAAGCAAATGCTATACATGGTATTTGTGATGAAAAGAACATGTATCAAAAACGAGGGTCTAATGACCCCTAGCTGAAAATTCCCAGGGAAAACCCTGGAAGATGATATTTACCTTCCAACAGTTGGCATAAGTTCTGTGAGATCATCCAAAGAGGGAGTTCTACATAGACAAAAAAAAACAATTATGAAACATACAAAAAAAACCCATTTAATATTAAAAGAGAATGATCATGAGTCATACTACACAAAGTTACAAAGCATTTTATAATAGTACACAATAGTGAAAATAATTCCATGTAAAATCATACACATAAATACATCATGAAATTTACATACTCATTGAAAAGTGAAATCAACATAACATACAGGAATGGATATGGAGTCAGCGTAACACAAAGTAATTCAGTAAGACAAATATTTTGTAACTTTAGTATTATCCATAATGCTCCAACCACATTACAAAGCATACACTAACATACCCATTGAGTAGCTTCTTAAACAAAGCTAGAGGAAAGCTAAGTTGTATAATAACAGAATTGTATATTGCCAAGCCACATAAACAACCAATCAAACAGTACATTTGGTGATCTTCAAATGCCTGAAAACAGAAGAACAAAATTTAATATACAGTGCAAAGAAGAATACATATACATTGTACAGTGCAAAGAAGAATAAATTTAAAGCGCGCAGAAGAATGAATATACAGTGCAAAGAAGAATAAATAATTAGCACAAAGAAGAATAAATATACAGTGCAAATAAGAATACATTTATAGCGCAAAGAAGTATTGGTTGTTATTAAGAGGTTATTGTTCTAATAAGGTTAAACCAGTTCATCTTCGTTACCATGGGGAAATTATTGGAAGAGACGTGGTGGCTCAAAAGAGAACATTCAAAGCAACAGGGCATAACAATGGGCAATAATTCTGAATTACTTGTGTGTTCTCAACTTTCAAACGACATTTTACCCCATGATGACTCAGTTAAGAAACTTACGTTTCAATTACATTAAAAACACCATGGGAAAGACAGCATAAGAATTACCACTTATTTCTTACTCATCATATTTTTAAAGCTTATGTCCATAAACACTTATGTTAGTTTTCCTTATATCACAAGCCATTTAATATTACATAAAGTGTAAAAAATGCATTTTTTTTACTACACTACATGCATTAAGTTACTGAGTTGAAGTTACTTACAAATGGAGAAAACCAGTGCATTCTGGAATCTTCCTGGTATTTAAACATTCCATATTTTGGATCCAGGAGCTCTCGGAGAAGTAACATAAAAAACTCCTGAAAAATGACGAAGCTCATTACACCAGACATCAACAGTTTATACATAAAAATACATTGAAATGACATAAAATTTTAGCATGGAGATTTTGAATAAATCCTAAGTGACATATTCTAAATTAACAGGTTTGTAGAAAAGTACAATTCCTCACAACAACAATAGAGTTTCCACATTAAGCTAGGATATAACTCACTTTTCTGACTCCACCTTCATCCTGTGCCTCTTCTCCATGAAATACCACCTGAAATAACGGTGTAGAACACGCTAAAGATACCACAAAATATCATAAAATTTCACAAATATAAATATTAAAGATTATTCCATGTATCACAGATTTTCGTAGCATATTTCTTTTTACAATGACAAAATCTTCTTTTTCCAAAGTCCGAAAAGTTATTCTAAGAGCAAAATGATAAAACTCCATCCAGATATAGACAAATGGAAACCAGCCTCACCCCATGTCCCGAAGTATCTCAAATTGAGCTGAATCTCAGCTCAAATATTGTCTCAGATCTTTGAGATTTTTCTAATCTGAGACTGGACTCAAAATTGGTATTACAAAATGAAAAAAGAAGATGAGTTTTTTCTCGTAAAAAATTCAAGACATCCAAAATGAGATTTGTCTTAAAAACTCTGACTCTGATTTGAGATTTCTATCTGAGATGCTTCAGCTTTCATCCGTATATAAATCCTAGTCATTTCCCAAATACAGCCAGGAAAAACTTTTCAAATGCCATTTAAAGTAGACAACTGAAAAATGAAATAAGATAATCACCTTAAATGGTTTCTTCAAGTCAGCACTTTGTTGATTCATAAGTTGTTGTAGTGTGTCTTGAACAATATTATTTCTATGTACATAAAATACAAGGCACGGATTCACAGGGTCAATTGGTAGAAACAAACTTTGGAAATTTCTCCGATTCACTTCATCAATAGCTGTCTGAAATCACAATCAGAAACAATATCAATTTAATCACTGGATTGTTCCTATGCAATAACAACAGAACCATAAACAAATTTACCTCCTGGACGAAACATTGAGCCTACTTTTCTATTAAGACTAATATTTGTGTGAAAGTGAAATCTTTAATAAATGATTCAGTCAACCAATTCTGCAGGAACACTAAATTATGTTCTCTACAATATATACCAAACACCTTTTAATGTTCACCAACATGTGATATTTTGAGAGTAGAAGTTTCTATCCAAATCCAAAATAGGTTTCCAAGACAATAGTTCAAATTAGATAAATTGATAACAAAACACATGTGTATATCATCAATTCAACCATGACAGTAATTTAAGTAGTAGTACACCACTGCATGAATTGCTCTAACACTGGTTTTAATTGAAAGCATGTTATATCACTCTACCTGCATTTGCATCAAAGCATCTGTCTGAAGAAGCAAACTTTTGGCTGCAGCATCAAACGTAAATGGATAGTTGCAGAACAGCAGATGGTTTTGCTGAAAATATAACAATACAACAGTGTAACTAATGATTCCCTGTTACAAGATCTGAGAAATGAGCTAGATTGGCAAATTTTTCTCGCTTACTTCCCTTACCTCTAAAAACCGCACCTCAGGTTAATTGTTCACACCATTCTTTGAGGTTTATGTCAGCTTGAAACAAAAATAGGGATTTAATATTTGTAACTGTACAAATCAGTAACTTACCCCTGGAGCAAATTTTGGTTTACTTTGTTGTTGAACCCACTGGATGTAATCTGCTTTCAGGTTGACTCGATCTTTCATATCGTTCACATAGAACTTGTTATATGGTACAATCTGTCCAGTCTGTTCACTCACAGTGCTTAGTTTCTTCAAAATCTCTAATGATACATACATTGCCTGATATCTTGTCTCCATCTGAAGTATACAACAAAGGTTAGAAAACTTTGACCTTCAAAAACAAATTGATTTAAGACTAACCTATTAAAATATTTTTTAAATCTATCTTTTATTGATTACCTTTATAGTACATTTTATAGATTTTTTTAAGAAATAAGTTACTGTTTCATAAAATCTTAAGCTAAGCACTTTTACTGAAAGGAGAAGCCATGCTTTCATGCCAATATGACCACTCTCAAGATAATAATACCCACTTGTCCATAACACGTAACAATAAACATTAACAATTATATGAAATACAAAAATACGATCATAGATATCAAGACTCCAATCAGTTAATGTTTGCATAACTGTGTGATTCTAACTCACCTCCTTCAAGTTCTGTGGCTCAGGAAGTTGTAACACATATATCACAGTCTCTTTAAATACCTTAATAAACAAAATATCATAATTCATGAAAAAAATAATAACAATTTTGTTTTCACACTATTGCAATAGTTTATACTTAATGTATATTTCATTGTTTAAACATGGGCCTCCGTGGCCTAACGGTTATGGTCACATACTTCAATTCACTTCCCCTATACAGCTGTGGGTTCGAATCCCATATGGGATGTAGAATTTGTAGGTGAGAAAGCTATCCAGCTGATTTGTGGAAGGTCCATGGATCTACCCAGGTACCCACCTATGCCCAAAATGATGCTAGAAGGGGCACCTGATATCTTCCTCTACCCTAGTAGCTGGAACAGTCGCTACATGAGCCTGGCTGCTTATGGGATTTAAAGCCCCATAACATTATTCAAATGAATCAAGACAAATAAGTTTCTGGCAACTATCAATAGCATCTATTGGTAAATCATATATTCTGAAGATTAATGTATTCTAACATAACTACAAGATGAAGTAATGCATGTACTTACATATACAACCCTTAGAAAGACAGTACATGCAAGACTGCCCCACCATAACTCTGTAAAAACAAGAAGTATGCTTTAGAAAACAACCATTCTTATATTACACATTATAAACACTTACACATGAAATTAATCAATACAGATTGATACAAAAAATAAATAGAATACATTTTATATGGTAAATTACAACGAGACGACTAGTAATCTCATTTGGTTATTTCTATACTAATTTAGATGAAACTTTTTTTTATTTTACAGCGTTTGAGTAACAATTACTGACAACTTATATAAATCACTCTCGATGACTGCTTCCTGGGTTGCTAACCAATGCTTGCCTCTAAATCAGGGATCGTGAAGCCAAAGAAGAAGAGCACACATGGTAGGATTCGAACCAATGACCTCTGACTCAGAAGTCCATCGCTCTACCAGATGGTAACTATTACCCATATTTAATTTTCTCTCACAAAAATACAAATTTTAGACAAAAAATTACAATGTAATTATACAGTGAGGGTGAAGATGGTGAAAATCTTTTTTAATCAACTTTACTTACCAAGGACACGTGAAGCATGTTTATCTAAATTCAGTATAGAAAGTCCAAACGGTTCAATCAGAGAACTGAAATATTTTGGCTGCTCAAACATAGGTAAGTGAGGTAGCATTAGATATACCCTGAGGGCTTCAACATCAGGCGGCGACGATGGAAGACTTGGATACAATGAACTTCCTATACTATTTAAGATCTGAAATAAACATACATGGATTGTTAAAAGAACTTAAAACGAAATCTGAAGCTCAAGATTGAAGTGTACATAAAGATTCAATACAACATGTCACAAACATGTCACTGTCCATTACCAGAATAAACCAAATATGTCAGACTACCCTTGTTCTCATATAAATAGAAGCAGGTCTGGTAAAACTTATCAAGACTTTGGTAAAAACTGATTAGCTAAAATTTGATAATGTTCGGAAAAAATTGAACAGCTTAGGTAAAATTTGTTAAATTTAAAAAAAAAAGTGAAAAAGAAAGAAAGAAACATATGACTTGGTAAAGACATATTGTCCGTGACAAACTACATTATAACTTACTTTTTGTATGATAACCACATTGTTTGTAGAGTTAATTTTTTCAAATTGTTCTTTAACACATTGCATATCTACACCATGTTTCTTACTACTGCTACCATAATGTTCATTGTTACTGTAATAAAAGTTCAAATCACATGTTTCATTCCAAACTCATCAACGTAGTTCAATAACTGTAAACGAAACAATAGGTATTACTTCAATGAAAATAAATGACAATAGCACAAGTTCCATAATGAATAAAAGTAAATGCTATGCATATTTTAACGCCTTCAATGGGAATATAGTTGTGGTGGGTAAGAGTTAGCTGTTCAAACCCTCAGAGGTCAAGGTCGCAAGTTAGCTGTTCAAACCCTCAGAGGTCAAGGTCGCAACTCATCATAAGAATCCAGCTGACTACACAGTAATTCAAACTAAACATAATTCCTCTCAACCTCTGCCCAGGAATTTGACTGGTTCCGAGCACAGCTCTTATCAATTCCCTGCCACCACCAAGAACCATGTGACCCATGAAATGTCCCATGACAGGTAAAATTGGGCAGAATAAGGAATGTTCTGATTAATTGATTTAATTGAAGGAGCAAGGTTGCAAGCAGCAATCGTGTCATATCACAGAACAAGTCTCAAGCATTTCATAATTCGATAAAATAAAAGATTTGAATCTAATACTTAAAATGTTTTCAACATCAACTTATTTGCTATGTTACAACTGACAAAACCAAAACTTTATTAGACTATGTCATCATTTATAACACTTAAACCATACGCAAGCATATATTTTACAAAGAAACTAACAAAAGGCCATTATTTTTTCACCAATGACAAGCAGGATATCAATTTTGGATAAATTTGGAAGTTCATCAAAACAATAAAATCTCTCCAGATCAGCAAGGATTTGTTGTGACAATGGTTACTTCTGCAGACTTAGGGAAGTTACTGCTGTGAGGAGTTTCAATTCCTCTATCACAACCAAGTAGATATAAATGCAGTTGGAATTTCGAAATTTCCATATTTATGATCACTCAATTTATTCACTTTTATTTTATCAAAAAGCAAAGCAAGGAGATCAAATGAGATCTGATCAAATAAAGTATTATCAAAGTGTCCAAACAGACGTATCTTACTTACCTCAGCAAAAAAGATGAATTCAAACAAGAAGCAGACGAAAATACTTTCGTAACTGCCCTGAAAAACACAAAGTATTATTTCAAAATGCTTACAAAATAGAATACGATGTTATATCTAGTAATATAACCTGTAAATTTCCCAAAATGTATTTTTTTATACAAATCCGGTTTTTTTAAATCTAAGTATCTGATAATCTAAGAGGGCATATACTTCTTAATTTAAAAATGTATCTCCATTTCTTGACAAATGATACTTTAAGATAATCCGTAGACTTTGTAGATAGCAAAAAACTTACTTGCTCAATACACCTGTTATACATAGTGATGTTAAGAATCAGCAATTAATTCGAATTCGACATAAACAAAATATATATTTCATTCAATATTTACAACAAAAGTGATTCAATTAAGCTACAGATCAGGCAAGATGTTTGTTTAACACAGTAATCAACATGTAATTGTATAAACAAAATAATTCTACAGTACTTAAAGCAATAAAACTTCAATATGTAACTAACTCTTCCAGTTCCACAGAGATATTGTCATTAACACGCAGCTGAGATATTTTGTCTATCAAGTTTGCAGACAAAGTTCTAATCTGTTGGGCGGATTCAGCAATTCTGAAGTCAAGTGGGGGTTTCTTCTCCTGAAAACATGTATATATTCTTTCATCATTATAATTGTACCATGCAATACCCAACCATGCAATACTCAACAGGCATACATGAGAACACTGAACTGTGGTGGTATAAGTGTGTACTTTTCACCCAAAAAGATATATGGTCAACATTTACCCGATGCAAAATGAGCAGTTAGTTAATTTTTCAACATCCCTCATTCAAAATCTAGCAATTTATGTCCAGTGCTTCCTTTATGTATAATACACTATTTGGTGGCACTTTAATTATCAAACAGGAACACAAACCTCATTGGGAGAAGTCCAAACAAAGCAAAGATCTCCACCAGCTGATATCCCCCTGACTACAAATATTGGAAGATTGCTAGATGTTGATGCTTTATTGAAAGCAACAAACGGTCCGTTGATATATGTAGGAAGTGATTTGATTTCAGATGACTTAAGGCCAAGTTGACCATTAGCACCAGAACCAAATGAATACAGTTTTCCACTGTCAGCAACATATACAAGTGTATGTCTCCTACAAATGCAATAAATTCACAATAAATAACATTGCAACATGTACACTGCAAAAATATATACCCAGAATATGAGGTCAATATTCATTCTTTTGTTATACACCAGTAATAAATTTTGATAAATGAAAATGAAACTCTACATTTGTTAAGTTCAAAGAGAATGCAACCAAATCAGTATAATTCATAGCAATGTCATATTTTCAAAAACACTGTCATTGAGACACAGAATGGAAACTACTTTTAACCGACTTACATCAATAAAATATTTCATACATGTATTAGTGTTCAAAGGCTGCATTTTTTGCATCTTCTGAATAGTTTGTTCACCAATAATTACTATGTACTTATTATTTCTCTATCAAACAAAGATGTCTACAGGGTGAAATTGAAACTAGTCTACCTGAATATTAACAAAGATGAGGATAGATTTGTTTTGCATTCAGCCCTAAATAAAAGCAAATCCCATCATCACTAACATGTTACGACACATCGTGGAAGAGGACACACATATATACCAACCTTCCACAAGCTATCTGTGTAACAGTAGAACCCATAAGTTCTAGAATTCTCTTAGGTAAAATTTCGTGGGCTTTAGAGCCATGTCCAAGTTGTCCGAATGTACCAGCTCCGTATGTGAATAACCCACCATCTAATGTCAAGGCCGCTGTGTGATCCTCACCACAAGCAATGTAGGTAGCTCTCTGATTCCTCAATGATTTACACAAGCAGGGGAAATTTCTGTCTGTAATATAAAATGAGCACTTGCTTATTGTTCATGCACTTTAAAATGTGTTGGTTTATAATACATCTTCAACATAAAGAATATTAATGAATTAAGTACTAATATCTCAAATCTTGACTGAGTCCCTTGAGTGTAACGCTTAAACCAGACTCGGCGAAACCAATACTATGACCTTATTGTGGACATACTTGACAAAAACAGAACTAGTTTTATAGATATATGTGTTCAAAAGTGTTGCCGTTACTATTAAAAATAAACATTATTGCATTGAATAAATTAGAAAAACATAATTATTGACCCACTTAAAGAAACATATCGCCTCCATCCTGACACAAATGTACATGAAAATGCTTAAGCACTGTCAATATGTGACCAGTCGGTCTTTGCCAGCTGTCCACTTTAAATGTCCACTTTAATCTAATGAAGTAATGTGAAAAAGATAGTTACAATAATATAACTTTAAACCTTATCACAATAAGACAATATGCTATAAATATCTGTGAATTGTTCACTGGTCAGCTTACAGTTAAAATATGTGTACGAGAAACAAATATGTCATGTGTATAGAAGTTCTTGTATATTCATACTTAAACAAAAACACTACCTTTCTCATCATTCAATCCCAGCTGACCAAAACTGAAATAAGTAAATACATCATAGATATAGGCAGGGGTGTCACTAATTTATCAATTAGTAGGGAAATCATCAAAAGTAGCCGGTGGTCTGGAGGGTACTCCCCATGATAATAATCACTCATACAAGAAAAGTAGTCAGGTGATGATGCTTGAGTTACTGGGTAATTTTACCGGCTACCGGCTTTTATTGACACCCCTGTATAGGATATGCATGAAATAAACAAATTACTTTGCAATAAAAACAATAACTTATGGATATAAAAGCATACAAAACATTTTGTTTTTGTTGAATTTGAGGAAAAAAATACCTTCAAGTAATGCTTTAAGCTAAAGATATATTCATACAGTCACATGGGCTGATATCATAAGTAATAGATGACATTAAATCTAGATGAGAAGAATTACAAAATGTACATACCAATTTCTGCCCCATCCAAATATTGCACCCGATTTTGACAGTATAAAGCTATGAGACCCTCCGCACACTACCTGGGCTACAGGAATCCCTTTAAGACTAGTTATAAACTGGGGCTGATCATGCTTGCTTGTGTGGCCAAGGCCAAGCTGACCAAACTTATTGTCACCCCAGGAAAATATTTTTCCATCTGAAACAAAAAAACTTCCTTTGAACATCAGCTGCAAAAGTTAACCTTGTTGTCTTATAACATAGTTAACCTTGTTGTCACAGATCAAATTTCACGGGATCAAATCAGTACTAAAATGTTTATTCAATATGCAACTTGAAATTTATGAATCAGAGGTGGTGAGAAAAAGACTTTAAATGCATTATCTGATTTGTTCTTGCCAATGACGACAATGAACATAATAGTTTTGATTTATTCATGTACAGTCATCTTTTCACATGGATATGACAAAGAAGTCTCCACGCGAATTAAAACATTATCCAAATTATTGTCTTTCACTTCAATCTGTTGTGTCAGTCACCTATTTTGGCATTGCAATCATATTTATATACTATGATTGTATTGCACCACCAAATACAATTACATGTACTTCAATGAACCAAACTTGCTATAACATTGTCAAGTGACTCTATATGGACTAAGTGTAAAAATGTTAAAAATTTGTGTATATTTGTATCATTCATTGTCTGCATGTTTATTTTCATTTTTAAGTAAATCATTCAAGTCTTAAAACAGAAAGTTTAGAGTTTATACATCAGGCTTTAATTATTATTAATATTATAAGAATCAATTTGCGCTACCATAATTGACAAATGACAAACTAGATAAAATAGATAAATAAATGTATCTAGATTATTCAAAAGAAGAGATAGTAAGAATTGCCTTAGATGTTAGGAAATTATGGACATGCACTTCAACAGTCAATGAATAATCTGTTTTCGCCATCATCAGAAAACAATCATATGAGCACATAACTATTGGAATATTGATTTATCCTTTAACTTCTTCTGTACAAGTTCAAATATAAATACACAACTTGATCAAGGAAAATACAGGCAAAGTCAAACAAAAGTCAAATATGTGTTTATATCATTAGCTAACACCGGTAATGAATAATCCATAAAAGACATTGTCTATAAATGAATTAAACAAGCTAACTGTTACAATAGTTTTAACACCATACGTGAATAGCAAACACCAGGGTTAACTTACTGAACATTGAAATATGAAGTAGGGAACATCTTATACTACACAATTTCTCATATTTCTGACAGTAAACATGAGGATATCTAGATTTTATCTATTATTTATCTGGATAGTGAGTTTATTCTCCACCATTCTCTTCATGACAAGTATGTGCAGAGACCGACAACCAATAAATAGTGATGTATACATGACAATAGACCTATTGGAGCAAGAATGCCTTATTTGGAAGTTAATCCAAGCAGACAGGGAGACATGCAATACCATGAAAGAAATTACGCAGATGCCAAGCAGTACAATATGCCATCATATACAAAGAAAAGGAACACAAGTAGAAGTGTTTCGTTTAAAGCATCAAGAGGGAATGATAGAAACAAAATGCTGACAATGTGTAGTGCCACGAAAAGAAACCTCCTAGGACGAATGAATATATCTCAACATCTGAAGGCAGAATATTTCAGAAACCAACAGGTTCTAGCTAATATAAAGTATGGTGGGACACATAAGCCAACAGATTGTAAGTCCAGTGGCAGAGTGGCTGTAATCATACCGTATCGTGATCGTACAGATCATCTCGACATTCTCGTAAACCATCTACACATGATGCTTCAACGTCAAAAATTGCATTATGGGATTTATGTAGTTGAAATGGCACTTCCCGTTCAGTTCAATCGAGGACTCTTAGCGAATGCTGGATTTATGACAGCACAAAGTATTGGTAATTACACTTGTTACGTAGTACATGATGTAGATCTGTTACCTATTAATGACTTTAACAGTTACACATGTGGAAAAGGACCGAAGCATCTTGTTGCTAGAAGTTCAAAATTTGAACATGGACAGTTACCATATGAAGGGTACATTGGTGGTGTGTTAGCCCTGACTAGAGAGCAGATACTTAACGTTAATGGATTTTCAAATCTGTACTTTGGTTGGGGAGGCGAGGATGATGATATGTATCAGAGAATTACAGCCAACAAACTAACACTAGAACGTGTACCTGAATATATCGGTATCTATATGGCTCTACCACATGATGATGATTCATCGAATCCAACAAATCCATACAGAGAGATTTTAGTGAGTCAAGCAGAAATGAGAATGAAATTGGATGGATTATCTTCAATAAAGTATCGCAGGAAATCATTGGAATTCAGACAACTTTACACATGGATTCTTATAGACTGTGTAGAGAGTGAAATAATGAAAAAATATGCACACTTGCGTATTAATAGTCAATTTATTGTTGATTACGATAAGAAATACAAATTGAAAACTAAGACTACAAAAGTCATGAAATTACAAAATGGAACAATACTTTGATGCATGTGAGAAGTTAAAGTGATATTATGTGGATTTTTAGGTTCATTTTTACCTAAACCAGCTTGAAAAATATTTTAAGTTTAATTTAGTTAAAAAGGTTTTCATTGTAGTTTATACACGAGGGAATTTTAAGAACTTTCAATTAAAAGCTGCTGTTTTTAAGATATCCTACAAATAACAAAGCATGAATGAAATAGTTAGGATAAAATCTAATCTAATACATAGATCAAGTTTCGAAGACTTCACCTTAAAGTGTGTATTTTCAACTGTTGACATGAATTTAGTATTATCCCATGTTTTTTTAAATTCTTAACAGTGTATTTTTCACCTACGTAAACCACTAACAGTATAAAATCATGCACCATATAATTTCAAATGTGAAAGCAATCTAATGTTAAGCAGGGAAATGTTTTCTGGATATCAGTTTGTTGGAGACAAACTGCTGGTTTACTCATTTTCATTTCATTCCCTATATCTACTGGTGTGAATGCCATAAAGTAAATTGCAAATAATTCAAACATGTATATGAGTAAAAACTTCTAAATCTAATAGCACAACATAATCAATTTTGCTATGTAGGTTGTATGACAGTTTAAACTAATTTGTTTGCCTCATTGCCAAATAGAAGCTTTTACTTTGTAGCACTAGGAGTGTGAAGCCTAAAGACATGTTCATGTTTTTGCTTTAAAGTATTCATAATAACTAATTTTTAAGAAAAAATAAAACAAAATATCCAGAAATCTTTTGAAGACATTGTAAATAATGAGAGACACCTGAAAGTGTCAAGTTTATTAATATCTTCATAAACATTAAATAGTGAAGTTGAAGGCAAGTCTTTTGTAAGTTGAATATTACTTGGACATTTTGCACTGAATGTGATGGGAATGTTCCAGATGAGCGCTAGAATTCAGTATATCTTTTGGTGTACAATTATATGATGGTAATCATGCTAACTATACAATGTTTTTCACAAAGAAAAACCTTTCATCATATTTTAATAATCTTGTAAAATTTCAATGAATATGAGAGAAAACACAATGAAAGACAGTGTAACCTCTATGTTTGTTGTTGACATGGTGTTGCTCAAGAGATGTTAAATTGGTGGTAGATTTTTCCTATGGGAAAATGAAAAACGCTGTTTGATCAAGAGGACTTGTTGCTCAAGAGAGGGCCACTCTGGAAAGGCAGAACTGCAGAAGCAGAAGAGCAAACAAATGACAGACATTAGCAATCCCTAAGGCTCAATAAAAAACTCCATGGAAACAGGTGATAGAAAAATAATAATACCATCAGTGAGTAGCAGACAATGATATCGTCCACAGTTAACTTGTACAACAGTATGGGGAAATTTAATCAGCCTGAAACAGAAAAACAGACCAACAGTTCAATAAAACAAAATACGAAAAAGAAACACATCAAAGATGGTGCCTATATGAGTCGAGATGGCTAGACAATTAAGAACTACTTAAAATTACTTGAATTAATGTAAAAATAGCGATCTTTTTTATTTTTCAGAGACATTATTGATCAAATAACACGATCATACAATAACAGTATGTTTACATCAGACGGTTTACATTTCGGAGACAGAATGAGACATTAAATGTATCAATCAAATAAGGTCATCGGTTCTGTTTCCTTGTTGTTGTTTTTTGACGAACACTTACTTCGGTAGTCGACATTGTTCAGGACCTAACTGCCCACGCCCTAACTGACCATAAGAATTATCTCCCCAGCTGAAGACTTCACCAGCACTGGTCAGACATACACTATGTGACACACCTACAGAGGCACGTACAACTGTCTGATGCTTTAATGTATCAATCTGCTCTGTTAAGGATATAAAAGATTTTATCAGTAGATATGATACAATTACATCCAGAATAAGCAATACATTATCATTAACAAATGTCTAATTAGTGTAACTTCTAAAAAACTTTAAACTGAGCAAGACCATTAAAGAAATTCTGTACAAAACAATAATGATGTTTTCAGGCAAACCTTTATAAATATTTTTGAAAACATCAGAAAAAGAAGTTACATAATATTATATTTGTATACTGAAAAGTTTACTTTTCAATTCATATATTTCATTTCAAAGTTCAGTTTGGTCCATGTTTGCAAACATTTTAATGAACGAATTTTAATGAAACTTTCCAAGCATAATGACTGACTTTTTATTTAATAAGATGACAGCTTTAATTCATGGTCACAATAGAAATTCCAGCATAAGTTTCAATGACTGTAATACAATTGAGTTCAACCCACCTCATACACACACATAAAATTTCATATTTTACTTTACTTGACGAGCACATTTTACATAAAAAAGGGTTCAGAAAATACCATGGCCTAAAAACATGTTTGTTTCAGGTTTCATGCCCCAAAAAACTAGGGAAGATATGTCGGAAAAAAAGAAAGCAAATTGAACAAAGATTTTAATGAATATATGTTAAAAAACAAATCCCCTACCCTTTTAACATGAATAATGTTTATTAATCAAGGTGAATATAACACTATAGCTGGAATACTCGTAAAGTGTCTAATAACTGGGCAGAAATATGAACCTAAAGAAAAATTCACACAAAGAAATGTTACCAGAAGGAAAAAAATGTTAACACGCGAAAAAAATGTTCTAGGATCAGGGCAAAAAAATAGGATAGGTTGGAAAACCTGAAACAAATTGAATTTTTTTACGCCCAATTAAAAGGAATATGTTTTAAATCAAAGACAGCCAATATACAGTTGATTTTTTTCAACAAAAGGGGGTTGAGATAACACCTAAGTCACCATCTTCTGGCAGCCTTGACATAAATAGCAGAATTACCTGGCTTAGACACTCTCTTATCATGGCCTAATTGTCCGTAATCATTGTTGCCACAAGAATACAATCGACCATCATTCAACACAAATAAAGTATGTGTCTCACCACATACAATGTATTGTACCTCCCCTGTCGGAGGATCCTTAACACGTTCTGGTGATGATAGCTATATAAATACAGAATATTTTAATAAACTTTTATAGCAAAATGTTAAAATGGGTATTAGCATAGTTACACAAACACAGTAAATTAAAAAGTGTCATAATAATACTTGGTTGAATTACAATCATCTACATGTTCATGACATTTGATAATTAATCAGTAACAGCAGTATAACATATACATGCGTACTAGTATTTAGCTGGGTACGAGACCCATACTTAACTATATTCTAGATACAATATTAATCCTAGCCTATAGATGGCGTATATTTACACAGGACTAACAGAATAGAATTATACAGTGCTTAAATTGGACCTCCTAGATCAAGTACAATGTATGTACCGGTAATACATGTATTATGCCTAATACCAAACTGAACTCAAAAATAAATCATTTTTGAAAAGGAGTATGACAATCATACATATGGAAAATGAGTTCAAGGCACAACAACAGCAGTTCAGAGTGAATGTAAGATTCCAAACATTTTCATTGGAGAGCGACAAATATGATAAACTAGAAATGTGTCCATAGGACACAGATGCCCCCACTTGCAGCCTTTGTCACAAAAGCAAATGCTATTATTCTGCTCATAGTTTGTGAATGGGTATCCAAATTACCAAGTAAACAACTGTACTGATTATGGTGATAAGTCAAGGACCACAACTTTGCACTTAATGGACACAGCCAAACATGAAAACCCAGGTGAACAGCTACACATGCTGGTGAACATTCCTGTACAGTTTGGTGAGTGTAGCTGAAATACTGTTGGAGATATGCACAACACAAAATTGCATGCTCTGTATGCTATATTTCAATAAGTCAAGGGCCACAACTTTGCACTTACTGGGCACAGCCAAACATGAAACCCCAGGTGCACAACTTCACATGCTGGTGAGCATTCCTGTAAAGTTTAATGACTCTGGCTCATATAATTTTGAAAATATGAGTGACACAATATTGTGTGACGGACAGGAGGACGGACGTACCAAAATTTATTGTTTATGAGCTTTTTCCTTCTTTAAAAAAAAGCCCATAAGCAGGTGATATTATGAACTTTTCATATAGAAAACAGAACAAAAAAGCCCTTAACCCTAATGTCAGTAAGCTCATAAACCCTAAATGTTTGCCCGGACAGACAGACAAGGGCAAATCTATATCCCCCCCACCTTTTCAGAGTGGGGGCATAAAAAAGGATTATACTTACACTTCTTAGTTCCAAGTTACCAATGCCAAGTTGTCCATACTGGTTACTACCCCAACAAAATGCACTGCTCATACTTGTTTTGAGAAATGAATATTAAAGAAACTTCATATCCCTGAAAATATTTTTCTTAATGTATGATACTATGACAAATGTTCTACATTGTATAATAGAATGTAAAGATAGCAGAATATTTAAGTAATTTAAGTAACTTGAATTTACACCTACTGCTTCAATACTTAATTTGTTCTTATACATACATGTTGGCAAAATTAACAAAAATATAAACAAACATGTAGGCCTAAATGAATATAGTAAAAGGTCGATTTGAGAATATTAAAATGGTATATATTTAATCATGCCAAGAAGTCTGATTTTATAGAACATAAATTATATTATTAAAAGAATTAGATTTTTCTAATAAGAAATGCATTTATGCATGCATGCTAATGCTTGAAATTTGCAATAGCTGATTCGATGTCCAATGCACTGTTGGCCTTCAATGTTAAATTTATTATCAATTTCATTGTATTGCAAAATCCACAAATCAGTGAGAATCCCAGAATCAAGGAGAATTTGGTCATAGAACGATCAACAAATTGGAACACATTATCGAAAGTTGTTTATCTAATTATGTAAAACTTTCAAACACTGTGATGTGAAATCAGACCAATGTAACTCTCCATTGTTGCATTTTGAGTACAAGAATTTAATCAGATTGCTTAAAAATAGATAATCTTTTTTTTTTTGACAAAATGGAAATGCCTTCATACAGATTTGCTCTATGACACTGCATCATCACTTTTCTTACATGTTTCCCAAAAATTCAAATACATGTGTCCGATATGGGTATTTTCTATCCTGACCTATACGCCGAAATTTATAAGCGCTAGCAGGCCTGTATCTAACTCGTGTTTTGCAGTTCTAGGAAACATTAAAGAAAAGTTATAATGCTAGTGTTTTAGAGTATGTCTTTAGGAAGGCATTAACATTCTATTTTCTCAAAATTATTCATTAGCATATTTTGATAGAAAATAAGACTATACCGTTAAGTTGCTTAGCAACAGTTTATTTAAATCTAATAATATTGGCATCCTGAAAAATTGTTGGGACTGAATCTGAGTGTTTCAACATTGTATTAAATGCACATAGTCATATACGATGTATGGCAATGTTTAGCAAATAGTGATAACCTAATCCTACCATACATATTTGTAAAGAAATGTTTTTTAACTGAAGAATTGTTCTAAATTAAAACCTGACAAGAAATGCAAAAAATCAATAACTTCGATATGATTATTCACACACTAGTATCAGCAAATGTTGCATTATATGTCAGAATAGTAATTATCTGACAAGCCGAAGTGCTACAACATATGTATAGTGTGACTGTGAAAATCTGTCACAAAAAACCAAGTGACTAGTCGCGAAATCTGGTGACAATATTCGGCAGACAACATAGACAAATATGCAAGCATATAGAGAGTGACAAGGGCACGCATTATACCTGTCTCATAAAATGGATGTTTTTTAAATACAATAATTTCCTCCGTCGAATAGTAATGCAGATATTATGTCAATGTTATGAAAAGTGTTCGTTTGACCGGTCAAACACCTCTAAATACGCAGTCCCGAATATTCCAGATGTTTTATATCCGTAAAGAGTACGCCAATCTAAAGCATTGTACGGTCGATTAAAGTGAACATCCATTAAAATTGCTTGTAAATTTACCAAATTTTAAGCAACAAATCTCATAAACACGGATGTTTCAATAATTTGCAAAATTATCTGCCGAGAAAACGAGTACGAAACGACACAGTGCGAAAGTGACGTAAACATGTCATGTAGACGCTCGCATGGATTTTCCAGTTTCACTTCCAGGTAGGTGAGTCGTTTTGATGGTTAATTTTGAGTCTTTGGAATGTCTTGATAACTTATTTTGAGCATTTTAAATATGTTTACGTTGTTTCGTGATGGCAATGTTAACATAAATTTCTAATAACTCTATTACTGTACATGTATTAGAAAATCTATTTTCAGTTTGATCATTGCCCCAGTATCAACTGCTTGTTTACCACCTTACACAACTCATTCCAGGGACTCCCAACACTTCAAAACTTTGATAACTGTATCAATTTCATTTTGTTTAGTGATACTAGGGTTTGCATTAATATATATTGATAAATAAAGCCTATTCTTTCACAAATATAGCACTATTTTAATTTATAAGTAATTGATTAAGTTTGGAGTCTAAACAATATGATATTTTTAAACAGTCGCCTTGTTACATTATGCGGAAAGTGGTATATCCGATAATACTTAGGACAAGGCCAAGGTTTAAGACTTAGGAAGACTTGACTTTCGCTATATGATTTTAGATATGACCAAATACCTAAAGTATTTAGGTCTTTGATATGACAGTCGAAGGGTGGCACAATTTAACCAAATATACCCAAATATAGTTAGATTTACCCAAATACAGTCTAATTTGTACAGATACTGTCATTTTATGTGGAAATATATGTTTTTAAATGGTTATATTGAAGGCAATCAAGTAGTATACATTATAAACAATTGATAAGCAATATATTACTGTTAAGCGACATATACATGGATGTATCCAAATACATATATCGGATATTTCTGTTAGATTTATTTTTCGCTCCAGAACATTTATTGTAAAATATGGGTAAATTCATAAAAGGAAGGTTCTTAAGACTATCCAAATTCATTTAAAAAAATAAGCAAAACATTCCAGTACTTATTTAAGTTAAATGTAAATAACTTTCCAGTTGGCAGTGACGTTATTTGTTAATGTTTTCACCCATTTCATTTTAATAGGTATTATGTACAAACTCTAAGTCAAATGTTTAGTTTATCTCCTATCAACGTATGTTTGTTTTGTTTTTTTATTATCCCAAATAAAACTAGAAATGAGCTTGTTAAATTCTTCAACATCATGTTTAGGGACAACTTAGGAATGTAGAGCATAGGAAATATTTGGGATTAGTAAATTTTATTATTACAATTTTTTCCATAAATGGTTAATTGTCTTTTATTTCAATTATCAGTATTGCAAAATTGCTCAATTAATAATCTGTTGGCAATTAGGGATAATAATATGTCAATATAATGGTTCTTAATACCATATATGAGTATTATAATTTGAAGAGTATTTGGGTAAGTCGTGCTGCTGCAGTCGAATAGTCTAACAGCTGATCAGGATGGCTTATTTAATATTTTGTGATCTGTCAGATTATTAGTTGCCATTCAAGCGACCATTCAAAACTTTACTATGCTGTCTTAAACGTTCTATTGTTAGGAATGTCACATGACTATATCTTGCAAGTGTTTGTCAATAATATTGATGTTGAAATAAATAATATTATGTCCATGGGTCAAGTGTCTTTCAAGATGACAAAGTCAAACATAAAATTTAAAAAAATCTGTATCCAGTGCCAGTGCTGAATTGTTATGGCTATTGAATATGGGTATTGAAGAAATCTCATTTTGACGAGTCTTGTTTGTTTAATGAAGATTAAAATAGATAGTTTCCACATCTACAATATTTACTCCTTGTTCTGAAAAGTCGGCCATATTGATAGGCAAATTTCAATAAAAGTTTATAGGGAATATTATATAAATGATGATAAAATAATCAGATATAAAAATTTTATTCATTATGCTCATGTGGGCAGTTGACTCAGAAAGTTGAAGTAAAAGTGGTTGTCACATGAAAATTATCTTGGTATTTTCTAAATTATCACATATTTGGAAATTACTCCTATAAGGGCTTATCAGTTTTGCCTTCCAAATTGAGTAGGATTAAGAACAAGCAAGGTAAATATTGTAAATGTGAGAACTATCCTAATAATTCCTTACATTGATATCATATGAATGATACTTGGCATTAAAATAATGATGTTTGTTTTACTGTCTCATGTTCTTTTGAAAATTTGAACACTTTTAGCTGCAGAGATGATCTTGACTAGTTTATAAAGATATCATTTATTAATTGGGACAGAAATGCAAAACAGATAATGATTTTTTAATAAAAAAATGATAGACACATCGATTTTTAACAGATGTCATTGTATTGATTGTTAGAAAATTATTGCACAGTGTTGACAGTCCAAAATCAATAGGTAAAACTGACTTTAAATTGATTGTGAAGAAAATTCATACAACTGATAACTTTCTGTGACTGCTTGGCCTAGAGCCTCATTTAGAGATTATAAAGAATCAGAATGAATTTTTGCCTGTGGCAGGATTGGAACCCAAGGCCCCTGTATCTGGAGTCAGACTCTCGACCATTAATGACACTTTCAATTTTCATGTTCTGTAAGTTAAGTTGAAACCTTTCATTTTACAGGATGATGTTGGAATGTGATCACCATTACAGATGTTATGAATGAGCCATTATGTTAGGAAGGTACAATTAGGACAAAAAAACTATCAACAAGGTTGAATACTTCAACAAACGGCGATTACCATGGAAATACTAAGTGATGGTAATATGTCTTCAAACAAACCAGATACAAATAATGCTGTGAACACACACACGCTCATTAAATTTCTTTTAGATGCATTGAAATCTAAACAAAATGAGATAAAGAAGCTGAAGGATAGTGTAAGAGAACTTGAGCAAAAATCTATTACTGGAATTAATGGTGGTGAGGTAAAGCCGGAACAATGCATTCCCATATTTTTACCTAAGAATAATATACCAGAACACAAAACATGTGTTGATGCAAGGAAACAGTCCAATCCTGATATCTTCCTCTTCCCTGCTCGCAAATCTGAGATTGCAAATAATAGTGGCAGAACTGAGCATAAGACGACTGAATCTTCTGGTAATACTGAGATAGAGACTGAAGCAGTATGGAATTTGATTGACAGTTCCAAGCAGCCTGCAGTAGTTCCTGAACAAGATTTTAACAATGTTATCAACGAATTGATCAAAACAAAGACATCACTTCATAATCTCCAGAAATATCAGGTGAGTAAGAAAGCAGACAGTCTATGTACAATTTCATTTCAGCTTGCAATGACGAGTTGGATTATTAATTAATTTGACTCTTTTAAGTTATCAAGTTTCTAAACAAAGATGTTGTTTTAGTGTTTTACACCAAATTCCTTAGTAATTTAGTTATGTATGGCAGTCAGTTGACATAACCAGCTTGCATAGGGTACCAACCACTACTAACCTGGTCTTTCCCAAGCAACTGATAACTACCACGCATGAATCAGAGATGGTGTACAATATTTCATTCATTCAGATTTTTTTCGTTTTCAAGTTAGTTCAAATAGAATATTCTCTTCAAGGAATCTCTATATGACTGTATAATTAAGATCCTTCCCTAATGGAAACTCAAGCAATGCACAATATCATTATTTGTATTACATTTTGCAGAAAGTGTTTTCTGATGAATATGGTAAAGTGGAGGAATTGAAGACGGAGCTTCACAATTTAAAATGTAAAAATGAAAAACTAGAGGTATGCACTTTGGTTGTTTCATGATAATTATACAGTACGTGTCTAATTAATATGGGTTTCGGTATTTTCCTTATTTCATGGGACATTTGTCACAGGCCTATTCTTTTTACACACTGTACATCTTCAGTTTTGTGACTAACACCAAAAATGTCCACGTCGTAAGTATTGCCATGTATTGCCATTTCATCACAGACAGTCATTTCTGTTATTAGAATGTAAGATTGGCTATCCTATATTTCAGGTGTAACAATACATCATTGTTCTTAATTTAAAGTTGCATATCTATGATTTAACCAGAAACTGGAGATATATTCTGCATTTATTTCCGTATCTCTGTTTTTTGTCTGCCATAATTTTGTCTCGTTGCTTGCTGTGAGCTCAACATTGTTGCCACAATGGCGGTTCAGTGTATGTACTTGCATCCCAATTTGTTTTGACCGAAACAATTACTCTGTCATTTATTGGGGGCTTTTCAAATAACAAAGGTTCATAATGAGGCAGAGTGTCATGCACAGGACCTGTGTCCGTAGCTCAAAGGTCAAGGTCACATTTAGGGGTCAAACATCAAAAATGGGTCTAAAATATCTTGCCCAGAATATTACACTGTCCTTTATTGGGGGATTTTCAAATTAACTTGGCACCATTGTTCACCATGATAACCTGGTGTGTCACATGCAAGACCTGTGTCCATAGTGCAAGAGTAAAGCTCACTTACAGAGGTCAAGCATCAAAAAATGGTTCTAAAACATCCTGTCAAGAATATAACACTGTCATTTATTGGGAGATTTTCAAATTACTAGGCAAAAATGTTCACCATGAAGAGACAGTGTGTAGCGCACAATACCTGTGTCTATAGCTCAAAGGTCACACTCTTAAATGTTTACCATGATAACCTGGTGTGTCGCGTACAAGACCTGTACAAGTAGCTCAAATGTCAAGATCACGCTTAAGAGTCATAGGTAAAAAATGGGTATAATAGAACTACAGCATTATATAACCGTATTCTCTTCATCTCTTGACAATTAGCAGGCTGGACATGTCGCGCTTGGGCATCTAGTTTAATATTAAAAATCTGTTTTGTTACAGAGAGATCTTAAGAAATTGCAGACAACAAAACTTCATTCACCAGAAGAGATGGGTCCGCTGAAAGGTGGCAAGATAGAGTTGAATGAAGATGCTCCAGATTTAAGTCAAATACTTGGTAATAGCACAGAGGTATGTATATTGATAACATTATATACCAGTATACAAAGAAATGAAATTAAACCCTGTGTTTATTGAGAATATTGTAATAACTGTTAACTTGCACAGGCTTCCTCTTGAACAAGCTTCCCCACTGGGTACCAAATATTGGCATGTACATTGTTACATGTTGGTTTGGAAGGGTAAGTACTTCCATAATGTTCCAGCCTGTTGAAACAAGTCAGTATTACAATAGGAGTTTTGTTTGATAACAATGTAAACAGACCGAAGCTTTCATATGCATTGGAGCTTTTACTTTGCCTTATGTGCAAGCCTATGACTAGCTGAGAACTGTTAACTACAATTCAAAACACAGCCACAGATCTTTCAGTTTTGGTTATTTTGAACATTTAGCACATAAAGAGCTGCTTATAGAAATTCTTCTTTGCATTATTCTAGCTTATGGATCTGCTCAACTTACTAGATATTACACCTGTATTATTCTAGCTTGTGGATCTACTCAACTTACTAGATATTACACCTGTATTATTCTAGCTTGTGGATCTGCTCAACTTAATTGATATTACACCTGTATTATTCTAGCTTGTGGATCTGCTCAACTTAATAGATATTACACCTGTATTAATCTAGCTTGTGGATCTGCTCAACTTACTAGACTGCACACCTGCATTATTCTAACTTGTGGATCTGCTCAACTTAATAGACAGCACCCCTGTATTATTCTAGCTTGTGGATCTGCTCAATTTACTAGACATTACACCTGTATTATTCTAGATTGTGGATCTGCTCAACTTAATAGACATTACACCTGTATTATTCTAGATTGTGGATCTGCTCAACTTAATAGATATTACACCTGTATTATTCTAGCTTGTGGATCTGCTCAACTTAATAGATATTACACCTGTATTATTCTAGCTTGTGGATCTGCTCAACTTACTAGACAGCACACCTGTATTATTCTAGCTTGTGGATCTGCTCAACTTACTAGACATTACACCTGTATTATTCTAGATTGTGGATCTGCTCAACTTAATAGATATTACACCTGTATTATTCTAGATTGTGGATTTGCTCAATTTACTGAACATTTCACCTGTATTTTGTATTTCAGCATTCATCATTGTCTTCATCAGTGACTTTGAAAGCTGAACTTGATGAACTTAGACTTATTAACAAAGTAAGACGGAAACTTTGAAACAATCTGTATCAATATTTATATCGATCTTCACAAACAAGTAGCTCATCAAATGTTTCATTAAATAAGTAAAAATCTTAAGGTTTTTTTGCTCATTTACTTATAATGGTTAGCTCAGTTGGTAAAGTACTTGAGCTGAATAGTACTGGCTGGAACCCAGGAAAGCGAGTTCTATTGACTACATTATATACCTGAAATTCATACTTGATGTTTACCTGTCATTTTATTTTTGTTAAATGATATTATGATGCAAATCAACTCATGTTAAAGTAATAGAATGTTGAACTCGCCATGTAGTTGTCTAGCAACAATGTTCTTTATCTTCAGACTCTAAAGCAAGAAAATGAGCAGAAAGTATCTGAACATCTGGAACTGGTGAAGAAGAATCAAACTATGCAAAAGGAAATTGCTGGAATGGGAGAAAGTGTTAGTTGTATTTACTATCTCTGACTGACTGCTAATATTTGAAGTAACAATACTACTTGGGGTTCATTATTTCCTGTATTATCTAATTCTTCATTTATTAATACCCTGCCTTAGGATGGTAAAACTGATAACAATACTCTTACACAACTTAAGTGTTGAAGTGTGTGTGCTTACGTAATTGGTTATTTGATATTAGTATTACTTTAATGATATGTAACTTAATAATACTACTGTGAAACAAATAACATTTTGTATTCTGTCATGCAAGTCTTGAGCTTTCTAAGTATTGTGGCATTGTAAATTTTCAAGGGGTATGCTACAATAATTTCCTTGGTTAATGTGGTTTTTATATTTTGGGGCAAACAGTACAGTATCAGTATTAAGCGGTGATGCATTGTTTTTTACACTCTATAACCCACATTTATCATAGCAACATTAAAGAAACTGGACTTAAGTTGTGTGGAAACATAACACATTGAAATATAATTTAGTTTCCATTTACATGCGTATTCATTAAACTTTAGCAAATATGATGAAGTGAGTTTTGTTTAGAAAATATTAAATGGTATGTGCATAAACATTTAGAATGAATAGAGAGTCATCATAATACAGCTACTGTTAGTAATAGTTACAGTTTGGATGATGGACTATAAGAATACAGCTTTTTGTCATAGCTTGCTACGAATGTGTATTATAAATCAACATTTTGTTACTGATAATTTGATATTGAACTGGAGTACTGTCACTGGGATATTTAAGTTGTTAAGTTGATACAAATAACAATTTCTAACAATACAGATGTAAATGAATTGCTGCTGATTTGACGTTTGCAGCCAGAAACTTACTTTTGACTACATATTATATTCTATCAAGTTTTATTGAGATACTTATATAGATCAACGAACAGGGACATTGTGTAAACTATAAATATTTTTATTCTACTTTATTCATAAAACAGATCAAAGTCCTAAGCACATGTCTGCAAGAAGAAAAATGTAGATCCTCAAAAGCCAGTTGCAGCCTCGGTTCACTAAGGCAACAGGTATGTGTAATCATTTGTCTTTATGAATTAAACATTAAGGTAATTTTACATAAGTTAAATCCCAGTGGATATTTTATGTAATACTAGATTATAGTAAGAGTTGTGTGTATTTGTATACGTGTTTTTTCTTAGTAGTGACCATTATGGTCTTCCCATGGGTTGGTACATTTATTATATATTTAAAGAGGCGCCACGGATGATTTTGCAATTGCTGTGCAGTGTGCATAAAAATTTAATCACTCGCTGAATATTCTAGCACAGTGCTGTACAGGCCATGGTTTGTTTGTTTTTGGGTTTTACACCGTTTCTCAACAGTATTTTCATTATATACGGTGGTCACTTGTTGTAACCAGTGCTCCTTGGTTACCAGTCTGTACTAACCTGTTCCTCCACAAGCAATTCACAACTTCTCCATATATATTAGAGTTCAGGTGGAGGATTAATGACTTTGTATGCATTATCTTCAGTTAAATGTCATGGAAGAAAATACTCCTTGCTTGGGCTTTGAACCCACAACCTCTAGATTAGCAGTAAAGTGCTCTACCGACTGTGCTAACTTGGCAAACAGGCCATGTGAACGTTATTCCTTGTGCTTCAACAATGCAGGAAATAATGTATTCTAATATGGTTTCATTTAATATTGTTTAACAATGGATTCTTCCCAATGTGATTTTCGGTTAATATATGGTGCATGTATTGTTTTCATATAAATCAAGTGACATGAAGCATACATTTTCATGTAATATTTGGTAAAAATTACTGCTTTCTTAATATATTTTATCATTCCAATTGGTGTTGTATGTAATATAACTCTGACATTGTCTACTTTTAGTATGAAGAGTTAAGAATGGAAAAGGAAGCATTAGAGAAAGAACGGAGTTTGGAACGGAGACCCAGCAAAAAGTTCAGTCAGTATACTGGCAGTAGGCTGATTTCTGCTGAGAAACAGCATTCTGGTTCCCCTAACTCCTCAACTGAATTACCAGGTACCAGTCCTAGAGTTTCATCATCCACTGGTTCTTTCAACATAAAGCCAGACTCAAGATTTTCAAAACCTGCTACACAAAACAATCTGTCTCCTCAGCCTTTTGAAAAGAAACCTTCAAATCTATCCCAAACTGGTACAGCGATAGAGGAATGTCCTAGATGTTTAGCAGAATTTGTAGATGATGATGAGGCTTACAGAAAACATTTACATAAATGTATGAATTGTGATTAGTTTGGTGCCAAGCATCAGGTTCATTCATCTGCTTACATGGATTTTCATGTATGTTTTGTACGGTTGTACATGTTTAATTTTGATATCATATTTTACTTTGTGTTTATAATAAAATGTAAAAACCTGTGCCTCGTGGGCACTTAATTGCTACCTTTTTATACTGTTATGTAGATTTGGTGTACTCATTAAAGTAATAATGTCATATTTTCTTATTATATTGTTCTCAAAATCCCTGGGTCAGAGATCATTTCCATAAATGAACTACATAACCAACATCCATAAATTGTCTACAACACCAACATCTAAGATATCAATGTCTTAAGACAATAAATCCCAAATACAGTCAGATTATTCAGATGCTATCCATGAACGTTCATTGTTTGTTGTTTTACTCTTTTACATTAGCACACTCCACAAGTTTTGTTTGTCATTCAAGTAATGCAAATTGTAATGTTTAACAAAGTTTAAACATCCAGTGCAACTGAATTCACAGCCCAGTTATAAATCAATGTCTGTGGTTGTATGCAAATTGCAGAACTTGACCGCGCAGAAAGGTCTATTGGTTTAATTTTTCATCGAGTTTTAATGCAAATGTACAAGTGACAGCTAATTTGAAAGCGGGGAACATAACTCTTACCATACCTGGCTGCCATTTCTGAATGCAGGCGATAATACTCCTGATTTTATTGTTGGTCATTTATTGTTAGATGACAGAAATTCAAACTACAACAGCCCAGACTCATATAGTGTACGTCATTGCAGAGTCTACCAATTTTATCATTGTCATTCATTATATGAGAAGTACCAGAAATAGAAATGAAAGAAAATCAGTGTGGAAACAACAAAAATCTAGATGGACGATGATGAAGTTTAATGGTTGTTTATTCATTATTATCACCATTGTTATTATTACAATGAAGCCATAGTAGAGGAAAAACGTAAGAAATAAATTGTACCGTAATGAAACTAGTTGGACAGAACATCCCTTATTTACCAATCTCTGTAGTAATACCAACTGTTTCTTCAATCTGGGAAATGATACATGTATGTATTGGTGCCAGCTTCACTGTACAATCTCAAATGAACCAAGTTATATATTTCGATCAATTTCTGCTTCATCTAGTTACCACTCAGTTGCTTTGCTGTGTTGATGTCTGCGTTTGAAATGCGTCCAAAAAGGCATAATATTAACTAAATGGTGAGAGCGCCTGGTAACCTCAATGGTGAGAGCCCCTGGTTACCTCAATGGTGAGAGCGCCTGGTTACCTCAATGGTGAGAGCGCCTGGTAACCTCAATGGTGAGAGCGCCTGGTTACCTCAATGGTGACAGCGCCTGGTTACCTCAATGGTGAGAGCGCCTGGTTACCTCAATGGTGAGAGCGCCTGTTACCTCAATGGTGAGAGCGCCTGGTAACCTCAATGGTGAGAGCGCCTGGTTACCTCAATGGTGAGAGCGCCTGGTTACCTCAATGGTGAGAGCGCCTGGTTACCTCAATGGTGAGAGCAGCTACAATCGTTAGTCCTCGAGAATAAATTTCACTGTACATGTACTTTGTGTACTGCACACGAGTTCTCTACCTTAATCCTTCTATGGTTCTCTCCCTTATATAGTAAATGTATTAATAGTTCTATATACTATAGAAGGGATTAGGGGAGAGAACTCGTGACAAACTCCTATGGTTTACTGGTCACTGTACTCAGTATATTTCTATGTTACAAAATAATTATTACGATAATTATCTAGTTAATATTCGTGATAAATTTTCGGTAAGATAGACATCATACAACTTGAAACAGGCTTGAAAGTGCCCAGAACTGCCACCTCTTACCTTTTTATGATGTATTACACTAGATTTAAGAGGTAACACGAATCTTATCTAGTTGACCACTTATTATGTTACTTAATAACTCAAATTCGCGAATTTCACTTAAGATTCGTGTTACCACTTATTTATAAATGCAAGTTGGCTTCTATATGTAAGTGGTAACACGAATCTTAAGTGTAATTCGCGAATTTGAGTTATTAAGTAACATAAAAAGTGGTCAACTAGATAAGATTCGCTATCATGCTAACTGGTGGCAGTAATATGACACTATACTGATGATAGAAATATAGTTTTATAGTCACTGAACTTCCTGTTCTAGTTTAATTATTCTGAATATTCTTTACTGTGAATAATGGCGTTCCCAGTAACAACTTAATCTTTCTTTCACACTCTGAATGAAATTATGACGGATACGGTATGGAAATATATAATCAAGTTTATGTTATTGATGAGGACAATTCCTGTTTCAAGTTCATTTGACGACTGTTGTGAGATTAAAGATACGGGATTCACGTGTATCGGATGCATTTCTAGGATTATTCCACAAAGTGTGTCTGCCGTGTCAATTTCGCGGATTACGCTGCTGAACCACCGTTTAGTTTCACACACTGGAGTCACGTGACACATGTTCTACCAGACGATAAGTTTCAAGAATCGGAAAACAGGGAATTCGTGCATACGCTCTAAGATCAAAATCATTTTATCATGTTAGTGAATTGCGAGTTCTTAAAGTTACTGCTGTAATTGATGGCCTGGAGAATATCAGAGATATACCTAACCGACTGTATGAATAATAACATCCAATCCGTAACGTCTTAAAATTGCTTAGTTGTCTTTAATAAAAAAAAATGACGCACTCTAGTGCAACTGTGTGCTGACAGAATTGCTTTGCTCTGAATGCAAAGATGGTTAGAACCTCATACAATGGTATGATATGAAAAGTCGAGCATTAACAGATTAAGGTAGTTCTGTTATTTAGTCTTCCTTTGTCTGCTTGCAGTCTCAAAACCAGTTTAAAGTGGAATTTGCTAGGAATCATCTTTTTTTCGTGACCGCTTGCGGGTATAATATTTTAATAATTGTGTTTGTTTTTCTCAGTATTGTTTCATATGATGACGAAGAGTAGGGTGACGATGATTGCAAAGATGTGTGTTTCTACCATCCGCATGACTGCATTGATGGATTGAAAGCGTGTGTTGTCAGCAAAGTAATCATCTTCAATCATCTGCATTTTTAACTTGGTATCCTTGCAAATGGTGATGTTATTGTTTAGTTAAAGTCTCAAACCCATTTTAAAGTGGAATTTGCTAGGCATCTTCGCCGACGTGTAGTCACCAATTTTCCCAATTATCTGTTGAAACTGTGTACCTAAAGACAACTGTTCGGTATATACCTATTAACTAAAGGTATATAGCTTCATTCTTTTCACTTAACACGTATCTTAAATAGAGTGTCCGTTCAGAAAACAACAAAGTGGTGGCAGTTGTGGGCACTATCAGACAATTCTTCGTGTTGAGATATTTGTATCTGGTATGAAAATTGATCACGGTACTTATCTAGTTAACCACATGGTTTTCTAGTGAATTATGTAGTTAAATGGTGACAGAAGTTGGATGCCACCATATCGAGCAGAGTAAAATCAAGTTGGAAAATTGTCACCTGTATTGTGCTGCAATAGTTCCCAAATTTCCTCAAGTGACATATTGAAATATAGACGTATTGTAAAATCAACAGTCGGAATAAATTGTTTTCGCACCAAGTGTCATTTTCACAGTCTGTCATAATTCAATTTTGCAACCAACAAATAAATAGAAATTGGATACATGTATCAATTTTTTATATGATGTGTCATGAAAATCACACTTTCTGTAGAATTACCCATACAAACAATAACTATTGGTACAATGGACCTTCAAATTATATAACGTGATTCAAACCCAACAATGCAGTGTATATGCACTGTAATAAAATATACCATATATATAATGCTGTTTGGTCATATATAGCTCAAGAGAGATAAACATGCAACTTGTATGGCTAGCATGCTAGAAATAAGTGTACCTTGCCAATTGAACCCTGCAATCAACAAAGTTTGAGTATCTACATCACACCATTTATTATTGTATAACATTGTATTGATATTGCTGTTTTCACATTTTGCCACTATGTTGTGTATTGATATGTGTCAATCTCACGGGCCTCCGGCCTACAGATATATTGAAAATAAACGTACATATATATATATATTATTGTTTTACACGCATTAAGTTACATCACTTGTTAATTCATTTTGATTTGTACAATTAGTGTTTATCGGTAATATAATATATAATATACAATAAAAAAATGTGTTTGAAATAATATATCTATTCTATATACAGGCCCGGGTTCACGGGGGGGGGGGGGCAACGGGGCCATGCCCCCCCCCCCAGTCGGCTGTGGAGTGACCTTTTTCTATTCCTAATACAAAATTGTTTCCACTGATTAGATCTTAATCTTACTACTCTATTAGCTTAAATGCACTACATTGATTAATGGTCGATTTCCTCTTGTATATACTACCAGTATAGCCGATGCAAGTGCCATACAATTTGGCCCCCTGGTGTGCTCATTGGCCTTGAGACCGTCAAGAAGAATCGTATGCTTTTCACTCTACATCAGCCAGGCGCTTACAATTTCCTTATCATGCATATATTATTAGTTATACAGGTTGTTGACAGGGTATATGGGGGAATATAACCAGTTTGTGTGCCATATAACCCGAGGCGTTAGCCGAGGGTTATATGAATCACAGACTGGTTATATTCCCCCATATACCCTGTCAACAACCTGTATAACGAATTTATAATACTGCAATTCCATGTTTTCATACGAATTTAGTTAAACAAGCAATGTTTCGATGCCTAGCTCTCTATATCTAATAATTAGATCTGTGTATTTTTGGTGTTTTTGGTTCATAAAATTGTTTAGAGTATTTTAGTTTTGTAAAATATCAGTTATTAAAACGTATTCCTTTAATAATATATCGGGAATTACTTGTTGTAGATCAAATTTCTTTTATTTCACTCACACGTTATAATGCCTGAAAATTAATTGCATTACCCCGTAAGGTACCTCAATACACATGGTTAAGCGCGCGCTTGCACTCTAATTTTTATTTTCAAGCGTCTGATCTCATGGACTTTATCGAACTGAATTTTGCTCAAACCTTAAAAAATCTATCGTTTTGAATAATAATACTAGCACACATGTACTCTGTTCAATATTTATTGAATCATGTGTGAAAATCAATTGTCAATTTCTAGTAACTTGCGGATATCAAGAGATGAAAGTTTTCGAGTCGAGCTGTCAGCGAAAATTGTCGCGAGGCGCATGAAGGGAAAAATGTCATATATCCTGTCAGCGCCGTGTATATAGAATCATATACGCGAGCCTTTAACCAATGAAATTACTGGATTTTTCTTTGCAGTATTATAAATAATCATATTATTAGTTATACAGGTTGTTGACAGGGTATATGGGGGAATATAACCAGTTTGAGTGCCATATAACCCGAGGCGTTAGCCGAGGGTTATATGAATCGCAGACTGGTTATATTCCCCCATATACCCTGTCAACAACCTGTATAACGAATTTATAATACTGCAATTCCATATTTTCATACGAATTTAGTTAAACAAGCAATGTTTCGATGCCTAGCTCTCTATATCTAATAATTAGATCTGTGTATTTTTGGTGTTTTTGGTTCATAAAATTGTTTAGAGTATTTTAGTTTTGTAAAATATCAGTTATTAAAACGTATTACTTTAAAAATATATCGGGAATTACTTGTTGTAGATCAAATTTCTTTTATTTCACTCACACGTTATAATGCCTGAACATTAATTGCATTACCCCGTAAGGTACCTCAATACACATGGTTAAGCGCGCGCTTGCGCTCTAATTTTTATTTTCAAGCGTCTGATCTCATGGACTTTATCGAACTGAATTTGGCTCAAACCTTAAAAAATCTATCGTTTTGAATAATAATACTAGCACACATGTACTCTGTTCAATATTTATTGAATCATGTGTGAAAATCAATTGTCAATTTCTAGTAACTTGCGGATATCAAGAGATGAAAGTTTTCGAGTCGAGCTGTCAGCGAAAATTGTCGCGAGGCGCATGAAGGGAAAAACGTCATATACCCTGTCAGCGCCGTGTATATAGAATCCTATACGCGAGCCTTTAACCAATGAAATTACTGGATTTTTCTTTGCAGTATTATAAATATATATATACGTAAATTGAAAGCGTCTGTAAAACACGGATTATTGAGCATCATACGTAACAGAGACATATATCTGTCGTCAGGGGCGTAGCTTGGATGAAATGAAAGTGTAGGCCAAGATGTAGGGGGGTCTGGGGGCATGCTCCCCCAGAAAAAGTTTGACTCTAGAATGTCAGAGGTGCGTTTTGGCGTATATTTTCTGGGGAAATGTGTAGGCCGCGGCCTACACGGCCTATAGGAAGCTACGCCCCTGGTCGTGGTGGTGTTTTAGTGATAAACAATTGAAAAGTTGTAAACATTTGACACCTGATATGATAAAAAAATCCAGAATAAGCCTACTTTCATATTTTCACATTTTCTTCAGAATTTGTTTAAAATAACTAAAGGTATAATAATGATACTTTGACATCAGACGAATGTGTGCACACTTTACGGGTTAATCCCATGTGTCGATGGTAACTAAAACAAAATGCCCAATTTTTTTTATTTTCTAACTATATCGAAAAGGTTATGATATTTAAATGTTTTAATATCAGATATTAAAATAGAAATAATAAAATGTATATCTATTTCCATTCTAGTCACTTAAGGCTTATTTTACTTCACCACCGGAAATCCGTATGGCGAGCGTGCAGTATCATAAATTTCCTGTGTTAAATCACGGACATATATGTCCGTGGTTAAATACTGATCAGTACAAGCATGTTCTTCGAATTACATGTAATGTGTTTGCCTCTGACAGGACTCGAACCATGACCTCCTGTTTTGAAGGCCGATGCTCTACCACTTCAGTTATTATCGTTGACAATTATTTTATGCCGGAGATTATCCACACATTCGTATTTCAAAGAGCATACCTTAATCTGTTTGTAGTTTAAGTATATAGGCGGTTAACAGTTAATACAGTTCATTAGTGTGATCATGTGTACAGGTAGTGGTGTCCCTGGAAATTTGTTAAAATATTGGTACTTGTATGAGTTGGTCGTTCTGCATATTTAACAAGATAATACTTGTGCAATTCTCATGAATGAGTCCTCAAAATATATAGACGCCGAAATGCACCAGAAGCCACCATTTCATACCTCTATTGTAAAAAAAAATCCAGGGCCGATCCCCCGGACCCCCTGTAATGGAGGGGTGATTTATCTTCATGCATGGTACCCCCACTCTGAACTTTCTGAATCCGGGCCTGATATACATATATATATGTATGTATATACACGATTACTAATTTTTTGTTTCAAGATATGCAGACACTTAATATTCAGGTAAAGGAATTTGTAGTATTGATGAATTACTTTGCACGAATATCAACGACTATATAACACCTAAGTACAATCACGGACATGTAAACCATGGCCGTGGTACAATACATGTACACATAGAATTACTTTAAAATAAAAATAAAACACCAGAATTATATTAATCCACTGGATAATTGAATCCTTAAACAAACATCACAACATGAAAAGTTAATCCAATCAAAAAATTATGACACCTTTTTCTTTATACTTTAATCTAGGAGAAATGACTTGGGGGAGAAACGTCCATGGAAGAAATATCTTGGGTGAGAAAAGGCTGGATACCGTGAAGATTGGGCCGGGTCGATTAGAACGGAATTTAAACATGTCCTGCGGTGGAGTCTAAATTAGCAAGGTCACACATAAATTTCAGTTCTAAATGCGAATTCATGATAAATCTTGTCTTGAAACTATGTACGTCGTATAAAGCTTTTTGTTCTGTACAATCGGTTGCATATCGCATGTAAAATAGCTTTATAAAGGTTTAAAATATCAGCCTGCTCTACCTGTTGGATATATCGACTGGTCCACTTACCAAAATAGCAGGAGCCTGTGTGTAATTCGATACATCTTGTGAAGAACAACTGGCATTTCTGTAGTGCTGATCAGCACGTAAACATCGTACTACGTGGACATATTTTAGTTTAGCTAAACGTGCAATTTGTGTTCTCTACGCAAGTGTTCGTTTTTGTTGTTATTCTTTTTATCTTAATCAATCTTAATTCTTGAACGTTCTGAGACTGAAGTTCCAAACGATCATGTTCGAGTTGTGGCTAGCAGTTCTTGCCACGATGGCAGTACCCGGCACCTGTGATCTGTACTCGAGTATAATCCACCTGCAGTCTGCATTGTATGCTGAAAGAGACATTGCTAAGGAAATTCGTCATTATGTATATGCTGAACAAGAGAGGCTGGAAAAACTGAACAGGTACTCATTTCAAACCTTCACACCATTCATGCAATCATGACTTGAGAATGTTATTCTTTCAGCGGTGCATAGAATTACCGAAAAGCACCGAAAAAGCGGTTATATTTTAAAAGTGTTTATAATTTTCTTTTAAATGTTTTATGATATATAAATACAATGAAATTTGTTGTTTTATATGTATTCACGGGTGTTAGGGTTGGGTTAGGGTAAGGGGGTTAGGTTAGGGTTAGGAGTAATTAAAGTCAAACTTCCGGGAACACATCAAAAACAATGCATTTCATAAGATATTTATATCATAAAACGTCCCATAAATGAATGTATACATACTCCTAATAAGTAAAATATAATCGCTTTTCGGCTTTTCAGCAATTCTATGCACCCTTCTTTCAGAGATAATTTTGGTTCAGTGTATGAATCTATGATTATTCAATAGAACTTCAGGCCTTTTTCTGTCCATTTTGGAAAAAAGAGCCTAGATAAATTGGGAACATTTGCGTCGTAAAATTTGCCAATTTGGGAAAACTTTAATCGTTTCAACTCCAATTTTTGGAATTTTTATAGTTGAAAGAACTGGTTTTTCATATCTTAATTTTATATAAACAAGCATTCTTATCTACATTTCTTGTATCAAAACTCAACTGTCAAAAAGACATGTCCACAAACATTTATGACACAAGGGACAATAAATGGCCATAGTTAATCAAAGAGCTTCAAGATATACCAGGTCGCTCTAGTAGACGATTTTTCGTAGATGATTCTGATTGGGAATTTTTTTCTTATGTATAAAAACCATGTATTTGGCTTTGGGAATGGGTCAGATAGTCTGACCCCCGGGAACTATCGAAAAAGGCCTGAACTTAATGTCTTTAACCAAATGCATGTACATCTAGTGTTATAAATGACTTATGTACCTTCTTTATTAACATTTATAAATGTATTTTAAATTGACTTGTACTGGTAGCATCAACTTAATTGTCAATTACTGCATGGCTCAGTGGTTGTAAGAGTATCCTGGAAATTGGAATCCCACTGTATCAATCTATTTAATACTTACTATCTTAATTATATAGTAAATTGAAAGAAAATTTAACACAAGTACAATAATGTCAATAGTTTGAGTAGTGTATGGAGAGTGTTGGCATGCCGTTCTGTTTTAATTTGTGTACTTTATTGTCTGGCCTGACCAAGAAAACCTGTCCAGGATATTTTGATATATATAATTATATGTCTTAGAAAAAACAACAAGCCATGATAGGTTAAATTCTGGCGCATTGTATTTTCTTTTCGATAACCTTTGATCTAAGTCATTTAGTAAAAATGTCCACGTAAAGTTCAGAGTAAACATTTTCAGGACTGCATAATATTGTATCATGTGCTACTTCAAATTTATAGGCTTTGCTGGGTAATGTCATTATATTGCTACTTTTCGTCTTAAAATGGCAAGGCTTTTTCTAGCTCTAGAACAGGGCATAATATTGGCCCCATTCCCATAGGTGCCATTTAAATTTTGCATTCTTCTCAGAGAACCTTCCTCATTTAGATTTTACTCCAAAATTACATTAATATATAAAATTTATCCTTTAAATGTCTCAGAGGACCTGTAGAGTTGTCGGAGGAAACATGGAATGAGCTTCTGGAAAGTAAAGAGCGTTTAAAAAAATTCTAAGATGTAACGAGGACATGTTAGCTTTTTGTGTCCTTGTTACATCTTAAATTTTTTTAAAACACTTTACATTCTATATCTGGTTATTTTGTTATTTGTTTATCTTGCCTCCATTGAAACATATACATTTTATGATAATATGTAACTACCAATGTTGTAAGGAGGCATAAATTTAAAGAGCATAAAAACCTTGGATTTTCAAGCTGTAACCGAAATTCCTGGACAGCATATTTTGGATCAAGTGGTCACTACCAGTCATCTTAACATATGCAAAAATATGTTGGTAAAAAGCTGTTTATAGTTAATGTTATATTGTAATAGACTTTCGACCAATTTATAAGATTTGATTTGATGTGGCCATTTTAAGTCATGTAAAGTAGTTGTCTTACAGGATTGATTATTTGAATTTTGTTTGTCCTTGTAATTTAAAAGGCATTCTGTTAAGCTTTATAGCTTTGTTGGTAAGAATTTTACATAAATTCATTGATATACACACAGTCACTGTATTAATGTACTGGACTATCAATGTGTAAACTACTATTTCCTTACTGCTCTAATGTACATCATAACATGTACATGTATATACTTGATATGTACAAAAGCCTTTAGGTCAGTAATATAAATTAATGCCTCTATATTTAGCAACCTCAGCTGGTAGCAACCTCAGCTGGTTTGAATTTTTATGACACATCCAAGTTTTTATCATACACAGAGAGAACTTGAAAACAGGTTTACAAAACAGTTTATATTTAGACTATATAATATTAAGCTTGGGATGCATTTATATGTAAACATCAATGCAGACGTGTCCATGTGTTACTTCCTGATTTATTGTTTGTGTAAATTTACTTTTGAGATCCAAGATGGTAAATACAAGTATTAGATATTCCTGCGTATTTACATTATGATTATCTTCTTCATTTTGTGTGAAAAATATACAGTAGAGGTCACTGGTATATCCCTACTCCATCTGGTGTAAATCCCTATAATTTGTCTCTTCAAATAACATATATTGGGACTCTGTTTTAAATCAGTTACATTACCAATGTTTCCATATTATATTAATTAGTTGATATAGGGATGAAAGTGGTTGAGTGGAAAACTTCGTGTTTTAATTTTATGTCTATACCAAATTGGCAATGTTGACGTTCTATGAAGTCTTAATTAATCTAGTAAGTGAATCTGGTGTAGTTCACTAATGTATCATATTATTGAATGATATAGGTAATGTTAATTCTTCAATCTAGATATATTGTCATTAGCCTATAGCAATCATTTTCAGTCAGTCAATACTGTAGCAGTTTGCTGTATATTTAGTTCAAATTTGCAAAAGAAGATAAAAAAGCAGTCGGCAAAATTTAATGATTCAAGGCATATTTTTTTAACTCCAGTATTTCCGCAAAAAAAAAACATGTATATATATATGGTTCATCGAGAATGGAGGTTTGACTGTCCTTCTTATATTATAATGAGGGCAATTTTGACAACTGCTCTTCGATGAAGGGGATCATGACCACCCTCTGTTGAGAGGTTTGACCATCTGTCCACTGTTTGGTCAGAATCGGAAATACCTCTTTTAGTGTCTTCCAAATTTCATAAAGAAAACAAAATTTGTTTTGTTGATCAATATTTTGGTTATTGACTATAATGCTGTAATAATATTGTTACTTTCAACAAAGTCTTATTTCCTTCTGATGTGATTAATCTAAGCCTATAAAAGTTTATTTCCTTGGAGTCCAGTGGTATTCAGACCATAAAAGTGCAGTAATACATATTGATTGCAGTCTGCGGAGGATAATTGAATGGCAGGAAGACTGTGAAGTTAATTCAGAGGGAACGATTCTGTTGATCCATCATTTCTCTTCCTTTTACTGACATTTTATTCATGTTTGTCTCCTTTTTATATCCATATAGCCATTCAATCAGTCTTTTATTGACAGTATTTTCTTCCTTGGTCTGAAAGGACAGGCTTTCTTTCTGATTAATGTTATCAGTCATTCATTAATAGTGTTCATTGTCACTGTTTCCAATAATTTAGTTTTTAATTTTTGGGTTTGGGGTACAAATAAACTTTTATGAGATTCAGCATGTTTTGTTGATGATTATTTAAACTTATCTCGGTAAGAATGGGAGGCATAGTGGTTTAGGGTTAAAGCGCTTGTATCCTGATCCAAAAGTCAGGAGTTTCTGTGTCACATTGATTGGGATTTGATCACGAAATTTACAGTACTGATTAGTAAACCCCCCCCCCCCCCCCGGAAGCAGTTATAGAGAGTGGTGATAAGTTTAAGTTATAAGATTATGTTCCACAATCAGTATGAAAACAACAAGTTTGAACTAAGAATAGTCACTAAATTACATGTTTATCTTTCAGAAAAAAATGCTTTTATTTATAAAAAATATTTAGTCAACAAAAATTAAGTCTGGTCAATTATCTCACGATTTTTGCAGTGAGAGGCTCATTTCCCAATATAAGGTGAGTTAACATGATTGTATCCAATACAGTTTTTTCTACTAACTTTTTGTTCTAGGTAGTTGGATGTCAAGATTAAATGCATATTAAAAGTGATACAGTTCCTTTGATAGATTTTTTTTCCATTATTTTCAGTTTGGCTGATGAATTTGAAGCACACAGTGCATTAGCTTTGGAGGATCCAGACAGATATATGGGCAACCCAGTTAATGCATATCTGTTTGTGAAACATTTCACACTGGACTGGGATAAAGAAATTGATGTAATCATAAGGAATAACAGCAGACAAGGTAATTTAGATTCTGTTTCTTTTATGTTTATGCATTCCACACATCAACGATCTGACCTATCACTTATTGTGTCAATGTAATCTGATACATCAGGGATCTTACTTGGTTACATGGTTTATCATGGTCATCTGATACACTGTATGTATGACTGGTCTCTGGGTGTGTCCAGGTTTATCTGATTGATCTGTGTAGAATGAGAATGCTGTTTATACTGATACTGATCAAACTGATTTGCCATCAACGGCTGTTGATATTATTTAATGGAAATAAACAAAAACTACACCGATGAGAAAAATTTAGAATTCAGATCTGAGAACATAAAAGCTGAATTAATGTCTTTTTAACTCGGAAACTTAATGTGTAAACTTCCCTATAATTACCAATGTATCAGTGTTTCAGTCATAATAATACTATTGATAATGACTTTATTGAAAGAGGCAACACAGTTGGGCAAGCCCAATCTTCCTTGTGAGCCACTATGATATACATGCTTACAACATTATGTAACCTAAAAATTGATAATCGGTTGGTATGGATATACAGAAAAACAAAACCACATGAGATCATACATACATACATTTATCTAGTATAGACATGACACTATTTACAATGTAACATTAGGCTGCCCACCAGAGTAAAACCCTGTGAGGTATGATGTTTTGACAGCAAATAAAGAATTTGACTAGGGAATATTTAGTGGTATTTTGTTCCAGATATTTGTTAGAATATGTTTAAGAGATTTTCTATAATTTTCAAATCTAGCTTTTGGAATATGATTATGATTATAAATAAACATCTTAGTTGATTTTGAGTTATTAAGATGGATTACAATCATGTAAAATTGTATTTCATTTGTCACTAACTAAACTATGTGTAAACCATGTTTTTACTGTTTTCAGAGTTATCAACTAAAATAGATGAAATGCGTCAGTACTTGCCAACTTATGAAGATTTATCTGGATCAGTAAATGCACTTTTGCGTCTTCAAGACACATACAAGCTTGATACTGCGGAACTTGCTAATGGTAATGTAGGAGGTGTAACATCAAATGAGCTGTCAGGTAATTATATGTCTCTAGGACAATTCTTGTTACTGTCTTTCTCATTATTAAAACTTCAATTGGCTGTTAATTAGTGAATTAAATGTTTCAAGTTTAGAATTAAATTTGCAATCCAATATTTTTGCTGAGGAGGTTGTTTTTCTGTGATTTGTTTTAACTTGACATTAGATGCAACGTATTTATTTATACCCAGGGTTCATACAGGCCTTGAAATCCTTGAATTGATGCTAGTCCTTGAAAATTCCTTGAAAATGGCTAAATCCCTATAAAAACTGGAAAATACTTAAACTGTAACACCAGGAAAGCGTGACCTATTGTCACATTTGATTACTTTACAGTGTACTTGTATTAGAAATAAAAAGTTCCTGAAAATTCCAAAGTACTTGAATTTTGTCTCAGAGGTTCTGTATGAACCATGGTACCATAAATTTAAGTACCGGTATCTGTTCGTATCTGTTGCATGAATTTTGGCATTATATTTTTTACATGTAATTCATGTTACCCTTTATGGTTGGAAATGGAAGTAGTTGCTTGGTTAAACTTATGTGATACTTACCAATATTACTGTTCTGCAAGAAAAACTAAAAGCTGTTTTACTTAGAATATAATTTTCTGGTCACAATAACAGATGCATGTACTGTTGAAGTTAATTTTGTATTAAAATGGTACATGTCACACTGTGCTTTTCATAACACTAACTTGCAATGTAGATTCACCTGACAGCGCAATGTCATTTTGATTGTTTCCAGGTGTTCTTCAGTAATGATGACATGTCTGTCAAGACATTGCATGCAGTTGTGATCATTAAAATATTCTTTTTGTTTCAATATCTAGCAGTACAATGTACTAGCATATATGCCTTGTATTAACAATTTTATTGTATTGTACTTACACATGTAGTATTATGCTATATGTGGAACCTTTGGTTATGAGGCAAAGTGGTCACGGTATAGAGCACGTTTCACATGAATCAAAGGTCTTGTGTTTGAATTCTGCGTTGTGTAACGTTGAATCGCACACTTTTTAGAACATCACCAATATAAGTTCAATATCATATATTCTAGTCAGACCTTCGTTTCATGAAATACTGAAACTTTTGATACCCACTAATCTTGTACTTCAATTAAACCACAAACACAGATTAATATATTTGTGTGGTCTTTTGCATCATTGATTTAATATGTGTACATGTAGTTACTCTCTAAGTACTGACAACATTGTCACATTTGCTGAACTTGACAGTATTTTGTTGCCTGAGCTACTACCATCAAGTAAGGACAAATACAAAATTTGTGTGGTTCTGGTAGCATGATCATGAACAATTACCAGTTGCAAGTTGTGTTTTTCAGTATTTTAGGGCCGCTGTACGATTTCCAACCTCTTCTTTAAGTGACATCATTTCCAGAAAACGTCACCATGTATTGACAATATGCAATTTTTGGCCCATATGGCAATATTAAAATGAAGTGACCATATGGAGTAAATATTGTTTCCTGCTTGCAAATAGTGTCATACATGTAGCGTTTTCTTTAAATGATGTCAGTACAGACGATGTTGTAAATCCACTAGCAGCGCTCATTTCGTAAAATCATTTAGGGTTGGCATGGAAACAATAAAGTCATTGGAGTTACTAAAATCTTACAGATTTTCGATTTGACCAAATTAACAGCATGATAAAATATCTGATTTGCATGTTGAATTTCTAGCATGGGACTGTTTTGAGCTTGGTCGTTTGGCATACAACAACGAGGACTTTTATCATACAATTATGTGGATGGATGAAGGTCTGAGTAAAGTCAATAAAGGAAAGAATGACGGTGATACTGTGGATGTTGTAGCCATACTGGACTATCTGGCTTTTTCTTTGTACAAGGTAAACATGGGGAACATCATTTGTCAAGTATTTGAAGTACCAGTAGGGAAAGTAATCTGTGGACTTCTGTCGTATGTGTTATTGGCAAGTTTTTTTCATGTATATTTAACACCGGTTATTCCTGTATGCCTGGAACAGAGTTACATTGTTCTGACTCATATAACCAGCTGGTAAAATGTTATGCATATGTAAGTATAGGCATCTCAACAATTTTGTTATTGCCAGTATTGAGAGTAAGTCATTGTTATGATAGTGGATGAGATGAAGTTTAATTTTAGATGGTAGTAAGTGGTTTTTTTTCCTAGTGTGAGTCATAGTAGCTTTATCACTGAGATGTACAAGAATGCAGTATATTTGGTACAGATGGTTTGTGTGGTTTACTGTGTGTCAAGGTATGGTATGTGATATGTGCTATATATGGAATATATGGATATCAAACATCTTGTTGTGATAAATTGCCTAAAGTTAGTATTTAGTCCCAAGTATTGCTATTTTTAATATGCATATAAAGTGCTCATTATTAACCATGAACACATGAATAACTTACCTGGTCCATTACATTTTTCCAATACACATATGTAGGTGTTTTGAAAAGACGTGATTATTTTTTGATAGAAGTGTGAACAAAACAGTTACTTTAGTTCATGCACCTATTAGCAGCCGATCTAAAAGTACTATAAAATTTATAAATGGATCCAAATTTCAAATGTGATATTTTAATAGTTGCCCATTAAGTTATTTTAAAACTGACAATAAGTGTATCAGAAAAATGAAGCACTACCTTAGAATGCATGTCAAGTCTGTGCCAGTTAGTTTGTTAAGTGTTCTTGAAGGTAAATATGTTGCTTACATTTTAAAGTTAATTTGATGAAGCTAAATACAAATAATTTGTAAGACTTTGGCAAAGCATGACAAAAGCATACCTGAATGCCTGGTTCACAGTATGGAGGAATGGGACTAAGGGTATAAAACAGAGCTTGGAGACCAGTCTCAACACTTATCTGATTGGGTGTTTCTGGACTTAATTGACCAATGACAATGCTTAGTATTACACTGGCCTCCAAAACTCAGTTTTATTACTCAAGCTCAGGTTACAGTGAGGCACTAGAAGTTGGAAAACTCCCCTATTAAAAGGTACGTATGTTGTTTATATAAGAATGTGATATGGCATGTTGAGAGATTGTCCTGCATGAAGCTGACAAGACTGTTGTATACTAACCACGAAACAAGCACTGATACGTAACCTGGTAGTATATGGACATTGACTGACTATTTACAGCTGAACAGTGTTTTGAAGTCGGTAGACAAGCTTACATAGGCAAGGATTATTATCATACGGTGATGTGGATGCAAGAATCATATGATAGACTTGTATCTGAGAAAAATGAAAGTTTCACTAAAACTATTGTGCTAGATTATCTGCAATACTCGTGGTTCAAGGTAGGAACTATTATAACATAAAAAACGAAATTCATGTATATACATAGGAATACATTTGCATGGATAAATATGTCCTTCTGTTATATTATCCACCGCAATATTTACAACCACTACAATTTAGTAACAAATCCTGAAGAAAAATCTCTGTGCATCTCAATGATGTTACAGGCAAATTAAAGCAAGATATATTTTTTCAATGCTCACACACATTTGCTTGGTACAAGTTTGCTTTTCTTTAAGCAATTGTTCTCTAAATATATATAATACATATATATTTAGAGTTATTCTTTGAGTGAAAAATGATTTTCAAAGAATTTAAGTTGGTTTGGTGTGATAGACTGAACTGCTATATCTTACTTGGAAAGTTTTTATACTATATACTATATACTATATAGTTCAGGATGTTATCATAAATGGAACTTACAGAGATAACAGAATGCTTGACAATATATTATTTGATGGACAAATTTGATCAGCTAAAAGTTTGAATCATGTAACCTATATCCAGGACCTGTTTGTATGTAACATTAGCTATGAGTGACAGTAACCATTGCAGTGCATTCTTGTTTGTGGAATGTGATAATCAAATGGTGAATATTTTATTTCAGCAAGGAAATGTAAGAAGAGCCCTTCAGCTTACAGATGAAATGTTATTCTTAAGTAAGTATCAACATCATGAATTGTTTTATGTTGGTAATATTGTTAATTGTGTGTTCACACAAAAATGTAGTCATACTAATCAACACTCTGGTGTAGCAAAAACTTCTTATTTTTTCTACTTGTAAAAGTAAAACGTAATAGAATTATCAAGTTTTATTGAATCCATAGCATTTCATATTACATGGAATGCTATAAATTAAGTTCCATGGTGTTTGAATAATATCATAACAATGTCTTTCCTAAACCTTAGTTACTATAACAGGGGTGTCAATAAGAGCCAGTAGCCTGATAAATTACCTGGTAACTTTTGCATCATCACCCGGCTACTTTTCTTGTATGAGTGATCATATTTAAGCAGAGTACCCTGCAGACCTCTGCATACTTTCGATGATTTCCCTGCTAGTTCAAATATTAGTGAAACCCCTGCTATAATATGGTGTTGAGCCCTCATTATGATGAGACATTTTACTATGACTGTATATTATAGTATGTTATCTTGTGTTTTTCAGCACCAGATCATTCCAGAGCTGGAAGTAACAAAGTTTATTATGAGAAACTTCTTGCTGAGGAAGATCAGAACTCCGGCAAACGTGGAGATGATGGAGAAGTCGTTGTGAATAAAAGACAACTGGATGAATATCGTAGTGGAAAAGAATATTCTACATATGAAGCACTCTGCAGAGGAGAGAATGTTCAGGTTTGTTGATCATTTTATATTCGTTTTCTCTGCTATGTTCAGATGGTTTTGTATATATGAATTATTATCTCTATTAGATGTTAGCATGTTCATGTTTCTAGTGGCTTGTTCACAAAGACCATAATGTTAGATTTCTTTTTTTGCTCATATATTATTATTATTGTAAAGATTTTAGTGAAAATTGGCAAACATGTGGTCTGGGTATCAACAATTATTCAGACAAACATATTCGTTTAGATTTAACGAAAATGAAAGATTGGTAAATATAATTTTTGCGACTATAACCCTTTACTCCATAGATATGCCGATTCACGCCTCCGACTTTCTGTCCCAAATTCAATTCAGTTTTCGTAAAAATCAGACATTCTATTTTATTCTAATGAAAAGATTACTCTTTTGTTAAGCTAAAGCATTAACAAAAATATTGGGTTACTGTATAAAGTTTTCCATAAACAGCATTTAAAACATCACAGTTAGCAATTTTACGTTAGAGAAAAAAACTCGATTGTTATACTTAGTAACTTACTGTGGTACATATCAAGGTTTATTGCATAACTACCCTAAATTAGTTTTGATGAAGATGCTTGTACTAAAGTTTTAAGCCAAGACCTCTGTATAATTTCAAAAAGGTTTATGATTAATCATTAACATGTATTTCAGGAGTACAAGTTACAACATAAACTAGTTTGTCGATTGAACAATGGAAACAACAATCCTATATTACTGTTATCTCCTGCTAAAGAAGAACAGTTATACTTGGTCCCTTACATTGTCATGTTTCATGATAGTATACGAGATCATGAGATTCATCTTATAAAAAATTTAGCCACTCCAAAGGTTTGTTAATTTCTTTATTTATGCATAGTTAATAAGTAGGCTATGGTATAAGTATTGGTCCCTAATACCTGTCTGAATAAGCATAGGTAAACATAGTGGTCACAGGATGGAGCATCAGACTCCTGTTCTAAAGGTCAATGATTTAATTCTCCCGTTAGTCTTTACTATCCCTAAATAAGAATACTGGTTTGAGACACTGGAGTCATGTTTTGAGCAACACGAAAAATCGGTCAATGGCGCTACCGGGATTAGACCTTATTTAACAATTGAAGCAACATAAGGAGTTTAAGTAAATTTTGTTTTTGTGTTAGTCTGACATATTAGTATTAGTAGTTATATGTCTATACTGCTAGCATATACCCGAGTGTTGGATGAGTAAGAAAATTATTACATCTTACTAGAAGTTACTAGACAAACACTCGGACGTTGGATTTTAATTCCATTTTAATTGGTTGTGACATAACAGACTTCAGTGACATCACACGATGCATACGTTCATACATACAGATAATAACATTATTTTGTTGTAGTTCTTCATTCTGTATATTTTACAGTTTTCTGCTTTAACTTCATTTAAACATGTTGAGTTATTTAATTGATGTTTCTCGGAATATTTTTAATACAATGAACTGACACTGATTTTCCTTGGGTACAATTTTGTTTGTACAGTTGGGACGTGCTACAGTGCATAATCCAGTGACTGGTAAATTAGAGACAGCTAATTATCGAGTAAGCAAAAGGTGAAGTACAATACAAGCATGTGTGTGATGCTTTACTGCTTTTTTCATTTCTGCAATTATATTTTAATGGACATTTGAAAATCATGCAGCTGACCATATGTTTATAAAGTAAGGCCTAGCAGCTTCTGTGGTAACTGCGATAAATGTGTCTGGAGTATTTGATTAATTAGTGGCAAATAGTTGGAAATTAATGAAAATAAGTGGCAAGTTTATAGTCTTGTTTACAGGTTTGGCAGAACTGAGAGAATCGATATTTTCTTAGAATTATTTCCTTTTACGGCAACTACATTGTTTGTAAAATTTCTGAATAAGGATATATGCTGCAATATTTTCAAATGTCCAACATGCAGCTGGCATGATTTTAGATTTGAATTATAAGACTTTTTCTTTAGCTTGATCGAGCCACTGTACACAATCCAAAGACAGGCAAACTAGAAACAGCGATGTATAGAGTTAGCAAAAGGTACTTCATTTAGATATTTGCACAGGCTTTCCAGCTTCCTTGTTTTTCCTAGTTTTTTGAAAGTGCTCCTAATTTTCCTACTTTTCCAAAAAGCTTCTAGTATTCCTACTATTTCCTCAGCAGAGTAGTATGTTGGATAAGGTCTAGAAGTTTTTATGCCCCCCTTCGAAGAAGAGAGGGCATATTGGTTTGCACATGTCGGTCGGTTGGTATGTCCGTCTGTAACCTTTTTGTTTCCGATCAATAACTCAAGAACCCCTTGACCTATCATCCTCAAACTTGGGCCACACATTCACCTTGGGTAGCAGAGGATCCCTATTGATTTTTGGGTCACGGTGTCAAAGGTCAAGGTCACAGGGGGGCATAATGTTTAAAAACATCTCTTGTTAAAACGTGGTTTTGGAGATTTTCTTGCTGAATAAGACAAGAGGATGTTTAGTTGACAGACTCCTTTGCTGAAAGTGTGATCTAGTCGTCTGGTGTCACTGGTGCATAGTCCAACCTTCTCTCCTGATGACTGAAAAGGTTGACCTATGCTTCCATGATACCTGCTTGTGGCTGTGGAAACAAATAACCTGTCAACTAAATAATCCAATTGTCTTAGTGTATGGTAATCAAAAATAAACCTGAAAGATAACATATTTCCATTCAGTAATTCCTTTTTTTCTCCTAGTTTTTTTTGGTATATTATATACTGCTGGAAAGCCTGTATGCATGCACATGTAATACTATGGTAAAGCAAAATTTTACATGCCCAAATATTCATAGATCTATGTGTTACAATATTGACATTTTGTCATTTCATATGATATTGTCTTGAGAAAAACTTGATATTCTGAAATTGGTATTGAATTAAGAAGATTCTGCCTCTGCTTTGTCTAGCATATATTGGAATGTTGCTTAAATGCCACCAAATGAGCTATATACAATTGTAGTAATGTAGTAATTCTCTGCATCTCCATGTAAATTAGTTATTTTGACCATTCTTTCTAGTCTTCATGTCTTGCCTATAATACTAGTATGATATTCAGGTGTGGCTCTTATGTCAAGGTCACAGGGAAGGACAAATTCGTTATTAACTAGTGACATCTTGTGTTGTTTTTATCCCAAAGTTTTATGGATTAATTCGTGATTTGGTTGTTTTAATCATTTGTGTAAAAGCATTCAAGAGTTGATTATACATTCATTTCTCCATGTATGCCAAAAAAATCAATTATCCCTGTGTAAAGTCTGCTATGTTATGATATAAATTTGTTCATAAAGCTGCATGTGCTTTTTGTACAGTGATGAGATGTTGTAAATTTAGTAGTTTGATCCTATTTCTTTTAAGAATTATCAGAATTCATGTAATATTCTTTTCTTGCTAGTACATGTAATTACAAACACAATGATCAATTTTAATTTTCCGTCTGGTGCAGATTGTGGTCAAGACATAAACTCTGTACTCCTGTTAATGATATAGGACAATGTGAGAATTGTAATGTGTTATGTAGACCAGACTTATCAACAGGCATAAGAATTATCTGCAGATTAGCGTGCCCGTATCAAGATTTAACATTGACATTGTATTTCCACATTGAATTTTTCTGTACGGTATAATTATGTTGAATTTAATATTTTTTACTGTACAGTAAATGTTAAAATTGTATAGCTATTATGAACAATCATTGAACTGATTTGCATATGTTGTGTGTGTAAAACATGATTGCATGCATATTTTTTATTTAATCATTGCATATATTCAAATGTACGGTATGAGTGATTATTACATATTTATATTTTAGTTGTTGGTTGTCCGAAGCTGATTCCCCAGATATTAAATCAATTAATCAAAGAATATCAGCAGTTACTGGCCTCACAATGGATACAGCAGAAGAGTTGCAGATTGCAAATTATGGAATCGGTGGTCAATATGAACCCCACTTTGATTTTGCTAGGGTAATTATTTTATCTGTAGACTAATGAATATTTGTACAGTATTTCATTGTGGAAAGTGCCTCATCTGTGATGTGGCAAACTGTTTACTAAGACCAATGCAGATAACATTCATATTACAGTGCCAATTGATTTAAATATGGTTTCAACATTTAATGGTTATTGATTATGCATGCGTGTGACAGAATTGATTATGTATTTATCATTCTATAAATACCTATGGTTTCATCTGTTATTGTGCCTTAGAATCATTTTGATTCACCTTGATATGTTCACATTGTAGCAGTCGCAATGTTTCCAGTAATTGTAAGTTGTACAGACCATAGTTTAAATACTTGGATATACAACAATGATTGGTGTATAAATTAGCCATTGACATCATGTTTACATAAATGTCAAGTCATATTTTCTTATGCTTTCATCAGAAGCGGAAACCTTCTGCATTTGAACAGGAAGTTGGAAATCGGATTGCAACTTTTATGTTTTATGTAAGTAGTTTGCGAGTATTTAGGCCTGGTACATCCAGTATTCCAGGAGTTGATTGGCTAGAATTGTTATATATTATTCTTTTTGCAGGATTATAGGGTTATAATTTGGTTATATATTACCCATATTGTACAGGCAGACCATGATGACACTTGTACATTTTATACTTTATAAAGTATGAACATGCTAAATGTACATTTTGAGTACATCAGAGAGCTGGCATATTTATTTTAATGAATTTGTTTGGCATTCAATTTCATATCATTTATGTTAAAAGAATTAAAACCTATTGGGAGTATCTAAATTCTTTTAGATTTGCCATCAAATTACGCCAAAGAATTTGAAAGAATTCCTATGGCTTTTTGGATATACAATAATATATATTTGGCATGACAAGTGTCTATCATGTTTTTGGAGTACAATGCACATTCTTGTATTATTTTGCTTAATCATGACCACTTAAATCAATTCAGAAAGAAGAAAGTGCATTCGAAGGTCTTGGTACAGGAAACAGAATTGCTACACTAATGTTTTATGTAAGTTACATTAAGAGAGAGTGTACGGATGCAGAAGTCCACACATTGGTCATGTTCGAAATAATGGACTTGACAAACGTGTATAAAATATATAAGATAGGTGCAGCTTGAGTGAGATTTCCACATTACAGTGCAAAACCATTGTGCTCTTGATTTTCATATATCTAGGCTAATAATATTACAACTTTTGCACTAAATATTATTTGCTGCAACGTAATTATGCTGTAACGGTCATAATAATTTTATTGTTGCTTCTTATTCACAGTCCTGCTTATGTTCTGTTATCTGATTCTATATAACTAGTATGGATGAAAAAGTTTCCTTTCAACTCTTAAGTTATTTTGTACAAACTGAACAAGAAATACCAGTAGATTAATTTATATTTCTTCTCTGTGATGAGAACTTCCTATATGTAATGCAGTAGCATTCATTCTTTCAATTCCAGTTACAGCTCAGAAGTAGTTAATGATATCCTTTGCATGTTGCATATTATATATATTTATTATATCTCCCTCTCTCCAAGGGAGACATTTTGTTTTTGCCCTCGACGTCTGTCCGTCCGTCCACTTTTAGCTGGTCCGTGCTTTATCTCCATTACTGCCTGTTTGGATTTCAGCCACTCTTTATAGGATTGATCAACATCAAGTGTAGTTGTGCATCTTCATTTTTTGTTCCGCTCGGATAGTTTTACACCCAGTTATGGCCCTTTAATGTTTTTATACATATGGAGTTTGTCCATGCTTTATCTCCAATACTGCTGGTTGGATTTCAGTCAAACTTCATAGAATTTATTAACTTCAAGTGTTTTGTGCATCTTCGTTTTTTGTTCCGCTCGGATAATTTTTCACTGAGTTACGGGCCTTTGCTATTTTTATACATATGGAGTTTGTCCGCGCTTCATCTCCAATACTGCTAATTGGATTTCAGCCACACTTCACAGGATTGATGAGCATCAAGTGTAGTTGTGCATACTCGTTGTTTTGTGCGGTTCAGATAATTTTTCACCGAGTTATGGTCCTTTGATGTTTGTATACCTATGCAGTGCATGGTGAACTGATCAAGCACTATATTTCTCGTTTGCTTGATATTTTAGTCTAACATCTTGTAAAAGTATTACAATTACTGACAAACCGCCTTCTGGGAGACATATGTTTTTATTAGAAAACAACCATCTAGTTGTATACTCTCTTGGGGGCAGTGACCAAAATTCATCTCTTAATTTTATTGATATTTCCATGTGTTTTAGCAAAAGCTCTAGTTTGAATAAGATGTAACTGTAGTAAATAATCTATATTTGTTGCTTCAAATTTTACATTCAGAATGTATGACATACTCTTCATTAACTTTACATTTTTTGCATTGCAAATATGTTTACCTTTGGTAAATTTAAAGATTACATGTATGTTACATTTTATGAGCTAGGAATTCATTTTATGATGTGCAATACATTTTAGATATCTGATGTACAAGCGGGTGGTGCCACCGTCTTTCCATATCTTGGATTAAAAGTATTTCCTATAAAGGTTTGTAGAAATATATGTACTAGGAAATTTCATATAATCAAAATTGTTTTAAAGAATATTTTGATGTTTATTTCTGGCAAAAATCATAACAATATGATTGTTGTGGTTGTTAGCAATTGTTGAATTTAGCTGTAAATTTGTTAGGTTTCATTATCTTGATATTTTATCAGACCATACATTTGGTTTTATGCATTTGTAGGGAGCTGCAGTATTCTGGTATAATTTGTACAAGAATGGAGAAGGTATATATGACACACGGCATGCAGCATGCCCAGTACTTGTTGGATCGAAGTGGGTCTCCAATAAATGGATTCATGAACGAGGACAAGAATTTCGCCGCCCATGTGGCTTGAAGGAATCTGAATAATATCCATATCGGACTTTGCGATCGTTTTGTTGGCTTGATTTATTGTATGAAATGCTCTTCTTGGGACCATGTTTGTGTGTTTGAAGAATTTTAAATGCTTAATGATATTTGAATTCTTACATTTACCGCTCAATTGTTATCTTTACCTTCCCACTAAATGAAGGAACTTGTTTGCTTATCTGTTTGGGGTAGACAAAATATTCCAAGTACAAATGTATGATGCACATAATTAATGTACCTCTGAATTTACATACCCCAATACTTACTCGTTGTAATGTTAAAGATATGTCGACTTTGTCATCTTGCCCATTACTTGCAATTTAAGAACTTGAATTCAAAGCAATCTATTGAAACTATGAAGAACATAGTGACAATAATGAGTATGTATGCATGCGTCGCCGTTATGAAGTAATGACTTATTACTGTTGTATGTTGCTCTTGATGCCAGTTTATTTGGATTCCAAACTATGTGTTAGTAATATTTGTTTTAAACGTTTCATCTTCAGTGATATGTGTATACTCTGCGTGTAAAAAACGAATCTTAAGTTTACTTTGAAATCACAGCCAGGCCAGTTTTAAAGTAGATCTCAGAAAGATTTGGTAATCTGTTGTCGAGAGTACGTTGAAGTATTTCAGAGGTTGTAGCAAATTTGTATGCCTTAATCTCTTGTACTGGTATTATTTTTTTCTTTAAGCTTTAACTTTTATATTTTGTGTTGTATATAAAGTCGTTGTTGGTTTATTTTACACTGTGTGTAGGATTTTTCTTTGTACATATTGATGTGCTTTATGCAAGGTTTTATAAGCTTTTGTGCCATATATTATTGATATCATCCGTCATTATGCAAGTTTAATGATGGAATCATGTATGCAACCTAAAACGAGACAATTTTTATGCAAATTGTTTTGATGAAAATTGCCTAGTTATTGAATTTTAACAAACAAGTGTCACTCGTCAAATGTTGCATTCTACAATTATTGTTGAATTTGAAATTACACACCTTGTTACAAGGAAAATAATAATACAATTCAGACATATTAAGTGCCAAATGTTTGAGTGGCCACAGAGCTTGTAATCTTCTTATAATCATGTTTTAAGCTCGCCTTTATTGAGCAGTTTAGTAATGGAGTTTGAATCTTGTTTTGTCTGCTTAAATACTTCATACCATGTCATGTTTTATCTTGCTTTCTTGCCTCAGGACTGGTTCTGATTTGGCGTTATTTTATATCTTTCAAAATGTTCGTGATTGTATTTTGAAATCCACTATTTGCTTGCTTTGTTTACTAATAAACACCTTGAAGGTTACAGATACTTGGGTTATTCTTTGATTTGAAAAATTGTAAATATAAAGATTACAAATCAGTCAAATACGGCAGGAATTTATTAATTGCTTGATTATAAGTCATGCCCGCCCTCCCCATTTTCTTCATACCAGAACAATAGTTTATAATATTGTCTTAAAACCTTGCAAGTCAGTAGATGTCAATTTTCTGAGATTATTAAAACTTCTCAGTTTGTTTAAAAACTAATCGATGATAATGTAGCATGTAACTTATAATAGCCCAGGGGTGATGACGGCATATTTAGTATTCTTGAAATGCCAAACTGACAGAATATGTATTAATAACTTTACCTACAGTACTACAATCATGTCGATTTCAACAGAAACGGACATTGATGAGATTATTTGGCAGTGAAATACTATAGAAAGATTACAAGGTACATGTAATAACATTTACCTGAAACCATTACATTCTTGAATTCCTCGATGTGCATCAATATGGTACAGCAAACTGAGTTGTATACTGTACTGTATCAAAGTTACGGTAACATTATCCTTTAAGTATGCCAAAAATCTAGTGTATGCTGTTTGATGTATGATACATTTCAATATCTTATGTTTGTGTTTTGCAACAACTTCTCCACATGTGGAGAACATTACTATAGCCAACGTCATGGAAGAACAACCTGCCAAACCTGGGACTTGAACAAATCTGCCGGGTGATAGTCTAGCACTCTACCAACTGAGCTAGTCAGGCGTGCTGTTTATCTGTCAGAATAAATAGATTGTTTGCAATGTTGGTATACAATTGTGTGAAATCAAATGTGGAATCTGTCACAACTTGTACATATGAGAATAAGCATTTTCATAATGGTTCGAACTGATTGGAAGTTTATGGAAGAAAAGATAAATAGGCAATATTTATTATTAAATAACAAGTAAACAACATGCATGAGCCTAAAGGCTTAACAAGAGCATAAAGTATCACAGTTGCTTTGATAACAGCCCACAATGTTTTAAACAAACGTGGAATAAATTACAGTATCATGCTTCATTTCAAACAAAAATTTATGTAACAAAATAACAATAATACATGGACAAACTAATTGAGGTACAGTATAAGCATATCATTGCCTTCAACAAAAACAACATTTTAATACAAACTGTTACAGTCATGCTTTCTACAAAAGAGAACATTTTATTTCCTAAGTTATAATAGTGACACACATGGCAACTGGCTTGCACCGTTAAGATTTAAAAAAAAATCTAAAGCAGATACATGTATTGATACTTCTTTTGAATAACACTACCTTTTAGTTCATCACATTAAGTATATTTTTAACAATGCAATGCATCTAGTTCTGTGTGAAATGGCTTTGACGTCTAGACCTGGTTACACAAACCGTAGTCCTATTTTTAATGTTGAAACAAAGAGTTATTTGTGATGATGGAGTTATATTACTACCAATTTCAACCGACAAGCCATGGTGAAATATGGATGTGCTCATATCTAATTCAATCTTTGTTTCATTATAAGAGAGTGATAAATCGTGTACATATAAACATTTGTGGCCCTGTTCAAGACAAGAAATTGTCATTAAAAATATTTTGTGATATTGCTCTAATAAATATCGCCTGGGAATCAAGGTTTAGGTTTCAATACGAAAGTAAAATATGAATTAATTGGATAAATACTTGATTACTTTTAAACCAATGGCTTAACAACTAAGTTCAATATTCATGCCTTAAACATGGTCACAACTCTTTGTCCTGTTACTCGTTCATTAAGCAATGTACTAGATCCTCCAGTTTTCAAGTTCTTTATTTTATGAGTCACATGGTGTTTTCCAGCTTCATCAAGGCTTGATCTTATTGTCATTACGTTTGCATATGTACCCTCATTACTCTGTAAATTCATATTATGAAATACCAATAAACAAAAGTTTGAATATTTGAAAATTATTAATGCACATGATTCAATTAAAGATCCACAAGAGAATATGGATTAGGTTATTAAGGATACACTGTTCAAGCAATCAAAGTACAAATGTTTAAGTTCCGGTATAGTATATTTCATGTAACAATCACAACATGAAGATGCACACTTCTCTTCAGGTCAATACCTTAAACCAATTGTAGCCTTGCAATAATGCCACTCTCATTTCACTTCATTTCAATAAATTTTTGGAGAAACACAATAGACCAACATTGGGACTGATGGAATCAAGTAATCGCCCAATGCAGGGCCTACAGTAGTATAATACAGTACATTTTATATATTCACAAATCTTTTATCACAATCAATACCTATACATTAGGTTTCCACATCTCCCATTGGATAAATCACAGGTCACATTGACAGACAGAAAGATATGCATTTAACCTCCTTAAGTTACCCATGTTGGTACTCGATGCATCACTATCATATTCAGTTTTTGAATTAGATCATTTAATTTTTGATGACATAAGTATGCTCTTTTTATGCCACATTCCAGGCAGAAAATGGGTAAACAGCGCTGCTGTATATGATGCAAATACTGATGTCAAAGTTAATCCAGAGATTATGCGTACAGTAGAATGGTGAAAATTTAATCGGCTGAGTTTTATTAAATAAAAAAAACAAACATACTCTTGGTTTTGACGTCAGCTGCGAACTAGAATGAGGTATCCTTCTAGGTATTCTCCTAATTTTGTTCTTGCTTTGTTCAGGATTGGTTGTACCAGCTGAAAGTAGAACAAGTTTTTATGAGTAGGTTTTAACAAGGTTATCCATTTAATTTGGAACCGTATTGGTTGTACCAGCTGAAAGTAGAACAAGTTTTTATGTGTAGGTTTCAACAAGGTTATCCATTTAATTTGGAACTTTGAACATTCTTTGCATCAGAGGTTTGTCTTCATTCCAAGCTTTCCCCTTCAAACACCTTTGTGCATTACTGACACTCTGCACACAATAGAGATTTTATTTAAAGTAACCTTGAAACGTGATTGGGACCCTGGTACAACAGCTCTGGGTCTCACACATTTATGTGAAATAAAATCTGTATCGACACAAACATAATTTAGATCTGTTACTTAGGTAGGAGGTATCTTAAAGCACAGAATTTATATATGTGATAAAATGATCAGGAAATTCAAAATAAGTGGTGTAATTTCAGAGAATTACAGACAAAAGCAACATACTCTATAAACACAGAATGCATACCAAACCCTGCACAATCAAAATAAAACGTACACAGAACACTCACCTACACTGATCATTGTTTTAGATGGAGATTCAGTTTTCTTCATTACTGTTGTCATCGGTAATTTTGACTTCATGCCGGAGGTAAGTGACTGACTAAATGCTCCAGAACTCTTCATTTTAATTTCTTTTGATGTACCCAAATACAACTCATCATCAAAAAAGCCTTCTTCAATGTTCACTTCATTCTAAAACATACTAATTACTTTTGAAATACCTCCAATTTAAATTACTAATTCAGTGCACTACCCACCTGGTATGCTTTGAAGCGTGAAACTAAATTTGAAGGGAGACATATATTCAACATAATTGTAGTCATACACATGTTGTATCATGACAAATATATGTCATACATACCATAAGCAGTTTGCACAACTTTCATGATCAATTTATAACATTTGTAATGAAAACCACAAACGTGTTGCTTTGGATTCATTGATTATTTATTAATACTCACATGGTCACCATTACATTGCAGAATATGTCCATTTTCTGCTGATTCTATATTTGTATCAGAGCATTCACTATCGCTAAAGTATAACTTGTTAGCTTGTTTTCTCTCAACTGGTTTATTTATTTCATACTCGACATCATCTGGACTGGAAAACAACACTGGTGATTGTGCTAAAAGTACAAATGACTGCCTTAATTTGAGTTGGAACACATAATGAACATGAATAGAATTAACAGAATTTCTGTTTAAGTTGTACACATTGTACATTAAGTAGTGCTATATTTGCGGTTATCTCTGATAACATCATTGTTTAATGAACATAAACAATATGGTAGTAAATCAAATTTCCTTCAAGACTATGAAAACCTTACCAAAAAAGTTATTCTATGAATTTACTATTGTTGTAATACTAATTCTTGCCTTCAGTACATCTTAAACACACATACTGGGCATGTTTGACGGTCGGTCTTCCGATCATGCCAACGCATTACTTACACTTAAATGTCATATAGATCTAATTAAGAATCTTAATCAGAGAACTACCGGTAAGTCAAAATGTTAATGACTGATCTTTACCTGTATCATGACTTTTGGGTTGGACCATTTCTTTTGAAAGTTTTCTCTTTATTTTATGCAGTTCATGATCAACCCACTTGGACACACATTCAGATTCTGAACTCCCACCAGTCGAGAAAGCACTAGAACTGTCTGACTCTGTGACTGGATGATCATCAGTTGCATCTAATAAAATGCGAGATCATGAAATCCTACACAAATGATGGGTATGTATCATACAAATCAAAAAACTATTTGTACAGAAAGTCAAGTGCTGAATTGGGTAAATAAAAAACTCATCTATTCAGTTTAAATACTTGTTGCATGCATATACAATGGCAGTTGTCACTTTAAAGTTAACCTCAGTATGTGTTCAGAAACCAGTGTGTAGTTTATGAATATACTGTTTCAACCATCATTCATCAGTAACTAAGTATTCTAATTGTTTATATCGCTGTTGAATGTATTGCATCATGATTTACCTTATCAACATGCCAGTAAAAAAAGGAACAGCACAACACTATTTTACATAATTCCATGTACATGTATGCATATATTTACATTATCATAAACAAACTCTAGCTATTCACATAGCATGGCTTTAAACACTCGGAAAAAAGAAAATTGGACAGTTAACCCAAGTTCTTCTATAAATTATTTAATCAGAGGAATTTTGAAAAAAAAAATTTCAAAAACTTTTCATACCATTACCATTTTCTTCACCATCATCCCATCCACTCAAAACATCATGATTTTGTGGAGTACAGGCGTGATTGCCTAAGTCTGAATTTGAAGGACAAAACGGTCAATAATTATACCATATTACCATTAAACAGAACAAGCTTTAGTTATCAGGTAAAAGCTATATGTCACATTAAAATTATTGTTGAAGATACACAGATTAAGTTTGAATGACAATTCACACTTCATAACATCTACACAGACAATGTGATTTTTACACTTGAATTGACAAAGGAAGCAAATGATGCAAGTTAAGACAGAAATACCAAATGTTCTCAAAACTACCGTTGTTACAACTGCTGTCTTTGTATGGAGTACATCTCTTGTCCCTTATGTGATCTAACTTTTCCGTAGAGTGATCTCTGTTTACAGTTCCATCCAGTACTGCCTGGTAATGACTGTGCTGTAACACAAATGTAGCTGTTTGATATAAAACTTACATGTATTCTACAACAACTAGAAATGTATCCATAGAAAACAGATGCCTCATCATGCTGTCACAGCACGTCCAGCATTTTGGGTTTAAAAACGGAGATGGTATTTAAAATGAATATCAAATCAATCTTTCACTTTTACCGAGTTACCCATCAAGTTTTACCGCAGTATCTTATTCCCAACCTGAGTTCTAGAACAGAAATCTGATTGTTGAATTCCTAGTAACAGTAACCTTAACCCTGGTGGCCCAAAATCATTAACACATTCTCCACAAAGGCTTGCTATACAATGTGTTTTGTAAGAAAGTTAATTTCAAACTTCAATGATTTGTACCAAGTCAAAGGCCATATCTTGGCTCAAAACCACAGGTGAATGACTTCATGTTTGCGCTGAACGATACTCTGGTATAATTTGCAAGTCCAGGTCATACACTTTTTTAGATAATGAAACATACGAACAGGCAGTAATATTCAAGAATATCATTGACTAAATTAAAAATATTGTATATTTGGCCATTACCTCAGCAATTTGTTGTTGAAATAACTTGGCCAAATTTCTTACACTTTTATTTACACCATCTTGAGTTGACTCAGATTCAACACTAGACAATATAAAAATTATATCAATCATAAGGCTGGATTCTGCATGACAACCCATGGAAATAGGAAATAACATTTGATATCTAAGATTTATTAATATTAAATTATGTAACATCATCAGTTGAAAAGTGAACATAAGACATAAATAAAGTCACATACTGAAAAAAGAACATTTTGTGCTATAGATACATGGGTATTTAAAAAAAAGATTTGATGTGAATATTCTCGCATAAAACAAACACTTCAAGTGCTTCAATAAAATTATACACATAATGATACGCAAATCACATCGCAGTAGAAATTCTTACAAATCTTAAAAGAAAGAATTCCTGAATAAAATTTATTGAATACTGAGTCCCAGACCAACATAATAGACAATGAATTTTCACATTCAGACACTGAAATTTTTGATACTCAAATGAGCAACAAACAAAAAAGCATGCTGGTGAAAGTAAAACATACCTTGGCTTAACCAGGCAAGCCCTCCTGGGAAATGTAGAATAGTGTCCATGATCCACTCGGGATTCAATCTGACCTAGAGGTTTATCAGGACTGTGATCATTATATAGAGAATAAAGGCTACCAGCTGTAGTCAGCTTTCCTGAAATACCAATCACATGTACAGACATAGTCAAACAAAATATGAAGCACATGATACAAACTATAAAGCAATGGTAGAAGAGTTGAATCTAATGAATAACTTGATGGCAAACTAGTTTGAAAATACAGATTCATGGAATATTTCTTCAATTGCAGAAATTGTGATGTAAGAAGCTTGGACTGAAACTTTTTTGCCAAGGCTTATGACTTAGCATTGTTACAAAACATAAATTCTTGCAAGCAACATATATATTAGAATGTCAATGTAATAAAATGCCTGGGAGGGGGACTCACAAACCTTGTGTAGTGTATTCTTCTGCAACAAGTTCATACTGATCATGACAAGCAGGTTTAGCACCAGCACTCCTTGATCTCTGATGATTACTCAGTGTAAGATAACTAAAATTTCCCATGGATGATGTCGTTTTGTCCAATTCCCTTTAATTCAAAATCAATGCATATCATGACAATTTCTGAACAACTAGCTTAATATAGAAAATTTCCAACTCGATGAAAGTCAAAGTATGGCTACTAAAAATGAATCTTTATAATTCTATCCTCAATCAAATAATGTAACTGTATTGCAGATACTTGATTCCTACAAGCAGTAAAATATGGTACTGAACTATAGACTACACAAGGATCTTTTTTATATCTTTTTATTTACTCAGGATCATATTACATGTATTAATAAGATGAAAAATGTTTAATGAGTGATGAAGCTTTATAAAATAAGGGTAAGCATCACAGACATATCTCTAATTGTGATAATGAGAATTTTCCTAACCTTCCACGGGCATATTGTGAGGAATCACTAGAAGTAATCTCTGTGGTAATTCCTGTAAGACTGGTGTTTTCCTGACTTGTTTCTGATTCTGTGAATTCTAGATACTTAGCTGCTGTTTCATATTTAGTCATTTTGTTTTCATCACTACTCTGTAAATATTGAACAAGGTGTTATACTATGCCAAAGTCATGAAACAAAAATAATTCCACCAATCCAAGGTGAGTAGCTAATTATTATTTGGATTTCATATGTTATTGTTGATAATAATAATAATGGTAACAATATGTCCAAACATTGGTTACAATAAGGAATTAAAGAACAGGGGCAAAATTTCCACTCACGAAATGTGATGACAATCATTTGTAGGACAGAAAAACTGACCGTTTCAACAAATAGAAGAGAACGGTCATGGTAAAACAATATTCAATACTGATTTGTTTGCTTTAAAATTTGTTTTGAATATAAGTGTGCATTATTTGGGGAAAAAAATGTGCTTGAAAGGCTTGGTCATAACAGGAAAAATAAATACATGCAGTATTATAATTTAAAACTTCCTCAAATTGTATGCTCAAGTGTATCTCGATTACAAAATCTTAACCACAGACCACAATTAAGACTAGATACCATTTTTAAAACTGGTGCTGAAGCCTTCTTTGGTGATTCTTCCTTTTTAACCTGAACAGTGTATATATATTCCTCACCAACTTCTTCAGGAAAGTTCCCCCATTTTAATCTGCATAAAACACAATCAGATTATGTAAGTTTGGCAGATATATATGCCATGAATAAAGTCTAGAGCTGCCACTGAAAGTTATACAGTATGGCCTTGCCATAGGACATTAAAACATTCATTGTCATACAGTATTGTCAATAAATAGCACATGTAACATGAACTCCTGTGTACCAATAATGCCTGTGCACACATTTTTATCTAAGGCCAAGGGCTTATAACTCGGCAATACTTGGACCAATCCTACAGCACAATGATCATGTGTATAAAGTTTCTTTGGAATCCCTTTGAATTGTGGAAGTACAGTGTGCAACATTTGTGTAGCAGACCAACCATTAGATGACTTCTTCATACTTCACTTGCTGGAGTATAGTAATGAGTAAAATAGCAGTCTTTTGTTATAAAATGGTCAATGTACTTATGCATTTGTGTTAATATTAATGTGTTAATGTTTACACTCTAAGAACACTGCACCCAAGTTCTGTATAGCATTTCTACAAACTCCTAGCCTTTCATAATAGAAATACAGGGGCATACAAATATATAAATATGTATGATAGTTCACTACATTGCCTTCAATCACACAAGTACCACTATCAATGAAGAAGGTTATAGCATTCAACAAAGTCAAACATACCCATCTGCACAATATGTCAGCTGTTGTGTCGGTTGCATGGTGTCACTGTGATTGCCAGACCTGTTTCTTTGTCTGTAATTAAGGATGTTTTAATAATTCTTAGAAAAGTCAACAACTTATTAACGAAAGTAACTCGGTAGTGAAATTAAAACTAATAAAGATGACAGTATGATTACAAAATGTCAAAGATTTCAATACACATAGTGATGTTGTTTGTTCAATATTGAATGCTATCAAGATATTTCTCAAAACAATCGTCTTGTTACTAGATATCGTTTACTGGAAGCACAAATAATGGCATACTGTAGTAGGTCATATACATGAAATAGTGTCTGTCTGATAATAGAAACATAGATGTTTTCAATAACTGATTGAACCCATTTCAATTAAACCATCTTGAATTAACTGGAGCCAGTTATGGTATGTTAATGATAAAATATGTATGCTGACTGATATGAGCTTCAACAAACATTATTTTTGGCATGAATTCGTGTATGTACCAATCTTTGTTGAAACATGAACAAAGACAATAATTAAGTGTCTTCAAAGTCCACAGATACTTGATTAGACTTACTTGAATTCTGCTGCCGTCCTTCTATCCTCATAATGCTGTCTTTCAGAATTTCTGTGTATGAAATCAGTTCTTCCTGATTCATTCTGCAATGTTTGCTTGTTTTGGTGTTCTTGCATCTTCAAATGTTCTTGTTTTTTTCTAAATTCCGGCTTATTTTGGCGTTCCTGCTTGTTTTGGAGTTCAGGCTGGGTTTGGTAATTCTGCATGTTTAGATGCTCATGACTTTTATGATATTCATGGTTGTTTTGGTATTCTTGCCTATTCTGATGGTCATATCTGTTCATTTCTCTCCTGTTGCTAGACCTGTCTCTGTCTCTCATCTGACCTTTCTTCATAAAACTGTCAATGTTCTTGCTAGTTGAACCCTGATGTTGTTCGTAGGACTGATGCTTATGCAAAACATCATCCTGTCTATCTAGTCTACTGCCAGATGGATCGTTGTCATCATCCGAGTAGTGTAAATGTTTCAAGCGAGTTCTCATGTAATTTTTGGCATCCTGAAATACAAACACACCAATTTTCTTGTTTGCGCTTGATAGTACACAAATGAGTCAATCACATTGTCATACTTTCCATGGAAACATGACTTTCTTCAGTTACAGGTAGCAAAAATAGTACATTGATTGTCATTAAAACCATCACTTCAACCCTACTATGATTTGTGAAATAATTTTTAACAACATAATTACCTCATATGCATAAGAAGTGTAAAGGAACCACAAGCAACAGCATACTTTGTTAAGCTTTTTTTAATATAAATAAAAGGTTTAACTCTAAAACACCCTTTGAGAAATCTTAATCAACAAGTAATATTATGAGACGCATTCAAGGGGCCAAACTAAATACCAGCAGTGCAGCAGGTGTAAGGCTGTTAGAATGGTATCACCATTCAGCCAATGGAAAGTCACAAAACCTGAGGGTCAATATTACATGTCAAAGGAAGGAGCTTTCATTTACTTTTTAAACTGTTCCCTTTTCTATTATTAATATCAGTATGATCAATCCATATTGGCAGAAAGGCTAAATATTACTATAAAAACCTTTTCATTCAAGTGTCCACTATCCTTGCCATAACGCTAATATCCACAAATCAAAGGGTTACAAGTAGTATAAACAAAACATGGCCATACAGTAAATGGTTATCAATGAAAAATATGTATAGCAAAAATGACGGTTCGAAATTAAACAGGTTATTAAGCTATCGCGATACTGGAAGACACAATAACAGTCTTAAAGCAAAACAAATTACAAGATTAAAAATAAATTGATCTCAAGACTGGCATGATACACTCATTAAAAGCAGTTACAATTTAATGACAAAAATTCCACCACTAAGCTTACACATATGTAATTCATACCTTTGGTGCAGCAGCCAGTAAGTCTCTTACATGCAAGAATGTCATTTTTCTGTTAGTGGGCTCTTGTTGCAGCCCATACTCCAGGATAATTCTAAAATATTCTATTATTTTGCCATGTATTATTTTCAAACGTTTCCCTCTACTGTAATTGGACTTAATGCTCTCTGCACACTCATTTGCCCATGGCACATCACCTTCAAACAAAAACAAGAAAGTTAAAAGTACAGAAGAGAATATCAGTCTAAAACAAGCAAAACATATGTCGTTCAATGTTATTAGAGCCTTAGTCTATGAATGATCTTTTCTCAACATAGAAATTATTATGATAAAATGTAAGGCACAGTTTAAAGAACACTCCCTTGTTTGCAAGAACAATTTTCAAACTATTTACTCATACAAGAGAATACCTCAGTCAAAATATCAAATGGTCTTAAGTCCTTAACAATTATAGGTTACAATTTTGCAAACCAGACCAAACGAAGTTCTACAATGGCACCATAAAGTCATGGTACTTGTATAATACAATATAAAAGCCGGACCACTAATCATTTAGCAGCATTGGCTAAGGAAATCATTACAAACATAATAATCTTTACCATGGAACATTTCCCAGAGTACAACACAGAAGCTATACATATCACAATAGAATGAGGGGGGCATAGCCATCATAACTTCAGGAGCCATCCAATTATAAACAGCATTCTCTGCTGTGTTACCTACAATAGCATTCTTTTTTCCCCATTCACATTTTGAGCTGCAACAAATAATTTTCATTAGAAAAGAATTTACAAAAAGAATTTCAGAATCATTCACTGGATGAGTCTTTCAAGACAAGCATTCACTGTGAACTTTTCTACTTGCAAGAGGACTGCATAAATTGCATGTACTTACTTAAAAAATCAGACCAATAGAGATTAATAAATGCTAATGGATCAGTTAGATGCTACATGTTACGATGTATTTCATGCTTACTGGGTCAGCAAATAATGAACACTTATTTTCAAATTTAAAAAAGAAACATTGAGAGAGATGAAGATTTGGTATATAACTTATTTCACAACATGTCAACATTATTATATCAAGCAATTTCTAATCAGACATTTTACTTAATCAATTAACTTACGCTTCTATCATATATTCAAAGTTCCCCAGTTTGAATAAATGAGGATTAACTATGCTTATTGCATGTGACGTGATGGAACAATGAACAAGTCCTCGAAGATGAATAAAGATGATAGCATCACAGATCTGCAATGCAATCTCCTGTATCATTTCAGTAGGTAGTCGTTTTAGCTGAAATACAACAAAATATTTCAACAAACATTTGATTATGTAGGCAATTTAAAATAAAACTGAAACTTGATTTAATGATATATGTATCCAGATTAATTCACAAAACTCAAATGAGTTAGATCCAAAAAAAATTGTGGTATAGGAAACGCATTATGTTACAAAAAAGTGAAATAATATATCAATTTTTTTTAACCCTTTTATCTTTATTACAGACAGGTCAGAGTGTCATTCTGACAATATGTTTCTCCATAGAAAATGATAAGTTTAGAATATATAGAATATAAGTATTTAGAAATACGCATAAAACTTATGAAAAAGTAAAGCCCAATATAAGTCAGTTACACTTCACTAGCTCACAAGTGATTAAATGACAACCTAACAACTGGTAGATACAAACCTGCTGATGCATATAGTTAAATAAAGATCCAACAGGTATAGTTTCATAGATTAAATACAATCCATCCAAGTTAGAAGCCTGACAAACACCCATAAGTGTAAGAATGTTTGGATGTCGCAGTTTCCTGGAAACAAAAAAAATACATCATAAACAAGACATACAGGTAGTATTTCATGAAAAGAAAATTGAAGCCAATAACTCTTAACAGACTTATTTCTCTTAAAATTTAAGTAAAATTTAAAGTCACACTAATGTTAATGATAGCTGTAAGGCAATGAACAAACATTAAACAGCCTAAAGTAAAATAAATTCGTTCTTTTAAGGAAGTTGCTAAATATAAATGAAAAAATAAATTATCTATATTTAAATGAAATACCCAATATGTTCAATTTCATTGATGAGTAAATCCACAACACCTCCATGATATGGATCAATATCATCCCTTAACTTCTTGGCAGTCACCTTTGTGTAATCCCACCATACACTATAATACAACACATATCCTTTAAACAAGTTCAATAATAAAAATCATGCTGTTATATTGTATTTGTAGTGTATATGCAACAGAGATCCCAATATATGTAACAGTGGTGTTACTGAAATATTTCCCAGACCAGAGTGAGTCTGCAATGTATCCTTCATGCCAGGCACCGTAATTTTATAAAACATGCAAATGGCTGTAATAAACATTCTTCTAATGTTAGCATAACGGACCGGCAATCCGTAGACCTGGGTTCGATTCCCGGTAGCGCCATTGACCGATTTTTTGTGTTTCTCAAAAATGACTTTATTTCACTATTTACTACAGATGGTGTTAAGTGCTGTGTGGCGGATGTAAAAATTCGCCCCGTACTTCGTCCAAAGTGTAGTTTACCTTAATCATAAATTCATATATGATAAATTTACACGAAAATGACGTCAGGTCGCTGTGGTGTAGTGGTTAGCATAACGGACCGGCAATCTGTAGACCTGGGTTCGATTCCCGGTAGCGCCATTGACCGATTTTTCGTGTTTCTCAAAAACGACTTTTCTTCACAATATTTGTTTACAATATTTCAAAAAAGCTTTTTCTGCCATGTCATTTTTAAAAAATACCATTTAAAAAATTGTTTGGCTGAAACCAGTATTATGGACACTTTATACATAAAGTAAATACAACACCTTTCCATGACACAAAATCCACCATTATCAAATGTCTCTCCATTTTGATCATGCTTTAAATTGTTTTCATTCACGAAAGGTATAGCAGACATAAATCCACTAGTGTCATGTCCATGGGAATATACCTATAAAAGCAATGCAATAACTTCACATTATGCTGCTATAAGAAACAAAACCACAGACAGCAATTCCGGAAACATCTAAATACATAAACACTATTTTATGTTTTCTTCTCTTATTTTAAAGTAAACAACTATGTCAACCGAAATTTGAGGAACAAAATTTAAATATTTCATATGACTTTGAGAATGTAAACAAAATATTCAAACTAAAACTTGCATAGTTAGGGTTTGCAGGCTTGGTGACTTTACAAGTAAATCATACAAATGCCATTGGCAGCCAGCGTTGGCTTGGAAAATATACTATTAAACTATCTTAAATTAATGACAACACAACAAGACATCAAAATAAAACTGAAATCATACGTGGCCAAAGCCTAGAGTATGTTGACTGGTTGCCATTTTTTCAAGGTTTCCATGAATTGATGGTCTTCCGATTTTGTTGCGAATGATATTTGTAACAGTGTTTCTTCTGTGGTGAGCCCTGAAAAATACAACTGTGCCATTAGAAGGAATGAAACCATTAACTAAACGTACATAATACTCCTGAAGCCTACCATGGAACATCGCAATACATTAGCAATGTATTGCAATATGTATCACAATATATTGCTTCATTAACTTAACATGAAAAGTTAATTGTTGTTTTCTTGAATACTTATTTAACTGCAAACACTTCAAATACTTTTGACCATTAATTAAATAAAAGGTTTTCGCGACTAGAAACTAATAAGCTAAAACTAACCAGTTACCATTCTCATCCAGTTTTTGACTAATATAGGTTTTCATGACTAGATAATTTTGTATCATAAAAATGATATGTTTCATATCGTGGTTCAATTCAGTTTGACTGCATATGCATATACCAGTATATTGTGACACTCCTACCATTAACTAATTCATATTTTTGTGAGCATCTTCAATCCAAGGTAAGCTCATGCCCTCAATGCTTTTACCACCATCACAAAGTTACAGAATAATAAAGACAGATAAATGAAACAATTTCAAAACAGGTATGGATAAAAAGTAAAAGATGAAATGACAACATGATGTACAATATAACATATAACATGGGGAGGGTAAATTGAGTGTACTTGAGAATGTTTAAAGGTTGGACAATTTACAATATTCCCAAAAGAAATGGTGATAACTATTGAAATGTACATTTAAAACTGATGTTACCCACAGGGTAATTTTGTACCTATGCAATGTTTTTGATGATGCTTTATTCAGTAACAAGTCTTGACCTGAGCTGGACATTGCAAACATTCTAGTCTTGTCTAGGAACTCCAAAATCTTCATTCGTTTCTTTGGGTTCGGATTCAAAATGGCCCAATCTTTAGCACTTCTTCCTTGGTAGTCATGTAGACGAAGATCACCTCCTGACTGTAATAACTTCATCACAATCTTCAAATGCCCAGAAAAACAAGCAGCGTGTATTGCAGTAAGGCCCAAGTTGGTTTTCCTGCATCAGAGCAAAAATATCAGTTATTCATGATCTTAACCTTAAAAAAGGTCTCCTATCAAAATATTCCAAAAACACAATATTATAAAATAAAGGAATTTCAACAATATTATCAATGCAATCAAAAGGAATGTATACATGAAATTCTGATAACTAGCACGAGAAGTTGAGACTCGTAACTAAAGTTATCAACATAAATGGCATAATATACAATCATCAATAGCATTTGTAAAGTTTGTGTATATATTATAAAATGGTACTTGCTCATTTGCATCAGCCCCAGCTGACAGAAGATAATTAACCACATGTTCATGTCCACTGTACGATGCAGTGAATAAAGGGGTCTGTCCTTCATCATTTGGGTAGTCTACATGAATTCCTAGAAATACCAAAATCACTTCATGATTATATAAATACTACACACTACACGATCATATAGCAAATTCTGACCTTTATTTAATCAGTGTTTCATACATTTACATCTAGAGAATTAATTTTGAAGAATGGGAAAGTAAGTAATGAAAAAAAACTGTAAGATGGCAATAAAAACATTGTGATGATTAGGCTGTGGGACAATCCCTTAAACTTTGCAGACCTATTCTATTTGGTGTAGCCACCCAGCTAGCTCAGGTCAGGTAGAGCAATATTCTGTCACCTTTATTCTACTGTGACATTGGCTACAGTCATGTCCTCCACATGTGGGGAAGTATCAGTTGCTTGCAAAAGAGCAACTGAGTACTGGTTGGTAATTAAATCCAGGAAAACTGCATATGACTAAAATATTGTAGCTAAACAGCATGAAACACAATGAAAACAAAACAATTGTGTGTACTTTCACCACATGTTACATAATTATGAATAATTAAACAGTGGCTCAGATTTGAATCTTTTTAAAAGAACACTAAATAGACTAATTTATGTGGCTCTAATTTGGAAAAAAACAACAAGGTAATGAGATTTATGCCTTTGTCCAAAGCCTTCTTCAAGGTTTTTTTCTTCCCGTGATAAGCTGCATGATGCAAACTAGAACCCAATGTATCACTGGCATCAACTTGACCAATACTAATCAGCTGATCCATATGTCTAAAAAATAACTTTAACTTTTCAATATAAATGTCAATAAACATTTTACAGTAGCAAACATATGCATTTTTTAAACCAAATTACAAAGTATACTGGTTGTCCTGATTACCAATGCATTAATTTAAGGGTTCAACCAATGCACTTTGCAATGCAAACAATATATCTTAAATACTATATCATTTCTGCAAATGTTTTCACTTTACACATAATTTGTTAATTAAATCTGTATTTTAGATGAAATTTCCTTTCAATCAACCCAACCACTCGCTGTGCTGTTTATTTACGTTTGTTCGAAAAACCAGTATAAAGGTCAAAAGTCATAATTTGTTATTTCTATTTTATACTTGGTTGAACATCCTTGCGTCCTTGGGGATGTATTGCTAGCACAAGCAGTATGTAAAATGATTATCAAGTTACTTTGTGACAGTTAGAAACTGTGTGATTCAAAACTGCAATGTAAGCTAAGGTGTTTAAAAAACTAACACATATCATAGAAAAATAGGTATACATGTACTGAACTTCTATATTCATATATTGTTTTCCAATATGTTTTGCCTGCAAAAACGACATTTTCTTCTGGGAGAAATAAAAAATTCTTAACACTACGATGTAAACAAACGTGCGATGCAAACTAGCATAGTATTCAGACATTTTCAGGTTCCACTGGTGTTCAGTATGCAAGGGAAATCAGTGCCACGAGTAAACATCCTCAAACTGTCAAAGGGCCCTCTGTCAGTCAGTGGTAGTCTTAAATCCTGTTTACATAACATTACTCGAAATCTCAGTGTCATGCATGCGCTCGTAGGTACATATTAATGAAAGCCAAACACATCTGTCATTGAAATAAAATTGCTGAAGATGAGACAAAAAACAGTTAAAAATGCTATATTTCATAACTGTAAAAAATGATCTCTTTTATAACATTGTCAGAATACTGAGGCGTTTTGATCGAATAACATCGAGCACGGTACAACGAAAAGAACTCGCAAGATAATTAAGTAACTATATTAAATATCACTAAACAAGCACCTTTTGCTGTCCACAACGTTCGCATCAAAACAAATACATGACATTCAACATATGCAGAAGAACTTTTCCTCTAAGTAACCTAGGCGCTTGTTTGTCGTCAAATCAAACGCCAACTTTTTCATTCTAAGGGAAGTAACCACTGGTACGAGCGTCTTTTTATGTCTCACAGAGTGGTTTCCCTTTACAGATGCAGAGATCTAGGCACGAGAGAATCGGCGCTAATCACTGCCACTCACTGCACATAGTTAATAACTCTGTTATAACTCTGCTTTCTTCAGCTTGGCTTATAAGATGTTCCACCATCCATGTATGGAATTTGACATCTGAGAAGTGCCCAATCCTCATGGCATTTGGAAATTTTGAATCCCCACCACGAGAGGGTGCTTCGAGTCAAATTTGGTTGATTTCCATTAATACGATCTAGAGAGTTCATTTAAAGGAAAAGTGGACTCACAGGTAACCACATGTTCTGTAGAATGTACTTTGTGGTATTAAATGGGCACACACAAAATCTTAATACGTCACATACAATCTTATTTTTAAAATACATATGCTGTATAACCACGGACATATGAACGTCTAGTGCCCTGTGATAAAACATCTACATCCGATAAAAGAGAAAGCTATTTGCAGTAAAATATTGTTATAAAGCTAAGTCTATGTATATGGAGTATATATCTAATGCTGCCGAGGATGGAGGGCCTTGACCTCTACCCTGAAACTCTCAAGCGCCTGGCAGTAGGTAACTCTGGTCAGCAGCAGGTTCCAGTCCCAGATGGTTCTGGGGAAGAACAAATTCTTTTTGCAAGTGAATGAGACAGGTATTTGGTAGAACATGTTAGCACATGTGGTCCTGGCATCACTTTTCTTGACTGCTGATCAGATGTCACATGACTCGAATAGCTTACCAAGGTCCTTTGGAAATGGGTGGGGTACTAAAACACAAGCCAGTTGGTTTTTTTTGCTTATTTATTGCTGACATATAAATATAATTTATATATAGATCTCTAGAAGCAGACAACTACACTACCTGTATTTTGGTCCTATACTACTTGGCACAGCAATGGAAACAATGAACATAAATATTATCATGTAACATGATTATAAATGAAAATAGTAAAGCATACAGTAAAACTGACAGCTAAAATAACTTGGCTGAACATACAACAAACATCAAAGTCAAATCAATTTGCTTAATTAGCTGGATTGAAACAAATAATTAGCAAGCATATAAGTAATCACTGTAATGGGACTTAACATTTATATGATGACATTTCTACTAGCAGAAGAAAATTAAAGGTAGTCAATTTCATTAAAACCTTTTTTTTCAAGGAATAGAAAAAAATCTACTTACCATAGAAAAAGATAAAATTGGAATATAAAAACTTCATACGAAATATCCATCTGATTTGTATGACCAAATAAAAAATGTCAATGTAGATCTTAGTACAAAATCACAACACTTGAAATAATCACTAACACATGGGTCATGATGGCCCTTTATATATCCTCCATACCCCTAGAGTTTTAGATCTTTCCGAGAGTCATGGACAGATGTACATACAACTTGATTCTAAAGCCAAGTCTCAAACGAGTTACATATGAAACAAATAAACATGATGCACAGTATTTCAAATATCTTATCATATTTTTTTTTACCAAGAGCATGTTTGTAATTTCTGGATAAAGAGATCTTTTGAATTCAATCTTAGCACATCACTCACAATCTGGTAATGGCAAACATTTTTCGTACAACAGAGAAATGAACCCAGTCACTATGAAACACAGTCAAGTAATGTACATATATTCACTTAATTTTAAGGCAAGTTGAAAGAAATCTCAGTGCAAATAAAAGGAACTCACAATACAAATATGTGTATATATCGATTTTGTCATAATTTGACTATTGTAAAAGAGGAGTTGTTAACAACAACCATAAATCTGAGTTTAAAGGACAACAGAACAATGCTTTATTAATTAGGACGATGTGTACTACAAATAGATGTGTGTTGAGATAAAGTTTACTCAGGTCCACAATGCCTCACATATGCCTACAATTGGCATTGGCATAAATCAAATTATTACAACCATTGAAAAAAACAGGGCAAAAATAGCGTTCATACACTGTTTTAACTGATACAAACATAAAAACAAGTCACAAGGTCACAATAAAATTCAGTACAACAGAATTTCCTAACAAGAAGTAAAATACAAATTCATTAAAGCCAAAAATATACCAAACGCCCTTAACTCATTAAAGTCATCTTCCACTTAAACCTTAAGCAAACAAGATTATAAAACAGTATCCAGCCAGCACCTAATAAAAACATACAAAACAATAAAAAAATATAAACTAGTGTTTTGGACACTTGAAATTGTACCATCATAGATAAATGTAAATTTTGTTAAAACCGAGAATCACTCCACACTGAAGTCCAGACTTCAGAATCGATTTTCAAAGCATTGAGCTAGGGTAGTATTTAGGTAGTGTGAAGTAATGGATACTGTAAAATACCATCTTCTGTGTAAATGTTTCCACTCAGTGATCATCACAATGCAATCCAAGTCAGTGGAGTGTGATAAATAAAACAGAAATTAAAAATAATTATTTACAAACAAAGACTAGTACTTCATTAGAACAAATAACTCAATAGAATCAAAACATTAAAACAACAAATAAATCGGAACATAAAATATATCTCTGGATAACAAAAAAAAAATCTGACATGAACTGAGACAAATTCATACCCAATTTGGCTTGTATATAACTAAAACTCACCATACAAATCCTGAGAATGAACAAATTGCATGATAAGCTAATGAACATGTACACCACAAGCTCAATGCAAAACCTAGAAGAGCATTCTCCAAGCCATATTATCATCACACGTACATAAAGTACAGTTAAATAGATACAAGATACTTAGACGTTCAAGTGAAGAATATTGTTATTTCACTTGTGACCGTCTACCCTTAGGTACATTTCGCAAATTTCTTTCAACATAATTTCAAGTCTTGAAAATATTAAGTTCACGATGGCATAAAAAAGACCACAAAATATGTTTTGCAGTGCAGTTAAGAACTTGTGAAGTAATTGAAAAGGAAAAATCCTCTGATTGTGTAAAATAAGGTACACCATCAAATTGATCTACAGTAAGCTAAACAAATGAACCACCTCTTAAAGCGTAAAAAAACAGACTATCGTGTTTTTGTAAGCAATACAGATAGATATCAGTCAATGCTAATATGTTACAACATTTCTAGACATACTTAATGGACTGGAGAAAATGATTATAGTTGGTATCAACTATGAATGCTGTCCTCAGACTAAAATGTCATTGAACAGAGAGATGTCAGTCAGAAATGGAAAAAATAACCAAGACAGTCACAATGCATGTATATAATTATTATTGTACTTATGAATAAAACGGACAAATTTCTTTACATCAAGTTACCGTACTGTGTACTAAATCAAAATGAAAGCTGATTATACATGCAACAACAATCAAACATGATACACCACATTATGCTCTACTATCAGGCAAAAAATGACAATAAATATCAAACAATAAATATAAAACTTAACACCAATCATAAGAAATTTGAACAAAAGCTCTTCGAAAACCTCGGAACAATACAAGTGAAATTAAACGTATAGAAGATATACTTCTGACAGAAGTTTTGATCGAAAGCAACACAAACGCAATAAAACTGTTTAAATTCAGAGTTACATTAAGCTTCCAGAAAAAGATACCTGAAAAGGCATATATATAATATATATATATATATATAATGATGAAAATGAATTATTTTAATGAGCTTTTAATGAAAGTAGATGAATGATAATGAGAGGTGGTAATGTACATTATGTATGACACAATACTGAATTATGACACAAAGACAAGACAGCACCATATAATAGAAATTGGTAAACAAAACGCATGTTCAACTACGTGCATTTCTACATATTATCAAAATATAAATATATTATGTGTGTAGCACATGTTAAGTAAAAGATACAAAAGTAAAACAACACCTCCTTACAAACAATGTACAACCTGCACTGTTCTCAATTCAAGCTCTTTGCGAAACAAAATAAAGAGCAAGAACTTAACAGTGTGCTATGTAATGCATAGCAAATCATTATGTATAAAGAAAAATAGAGTAAAAAAATCTGGTCCACAGGTATCAAACTTAATCTCCTTACAACAGTCACATGTCTATGATCATACATGTATGTTGACATTAACATAGCTTGGATCATTGGTTATATAAATCAATTTATGCAACAAATTAGAAATTTGTAAAATGCAATAATTTGATAACACAATTGAATAGACAAACAATTAATTGTAAAGTATACAGTAAGTATTTGATACAATACAAAACTCACAATTCAAACAGACAAAATAAATAAATAAATAACTGCCCCTCAAATTATCTACTTACTTACAAAAAAAACGCTACAAAACCATACAATGAGTGCAAAACATGTATATATACATACAGAAAAGCACATATATTTACTCCTCCTCATCTCTCAGTACGTAGTATTTCAACAAAGCATGGACAAATCTAGTTACTATTACTCACATATAATTAATAGTCTATCAACAACATTTTGGTTGGCACAATTAACATTCAATTTTGACAATAAATCCATTCAGAAAGTGGTTGAATCAACAGAATTCATACTCTGAGCAACACTGCTTAACGCAGACTGTTTACGTTCTGACTTTGTACTAACTGTTCTTTCTTTGGTGACAGCAGTAGACATAGACTGATATCTATCCCTTCGTAAACTACCATCGCGACTTATTGCATGCTCTTTCCTTGCTTTCTGAGCTGCCTGAGTGGCAACCATATCGATCATAGTATATTCAATGGGTAATGGTTCAGGAGTCTTTTTACCCTTCTTTGGTGGTCGAACATTACTAAATCTAAGTTCTGATCTACGCTCAGGTGGAGAAAGGTCCACTTCAGCATAGTTAAGTTTCTTTAGTTGAGCAGATGAAGAATCAGATCGTCCAGTGTCACTGAGATCTATCTCAGCATAGTTTAACATTGGCTCCATCTGTTCCAATGGTAACTTTGGAGATTCTGGTGGTGTGAAATCAATGTTCATATACAAAGCTTTAGGAGTCTGAATACTATCGTTTTTCAAGCTTGCAGTACAGATACTTGTTTGCTCAGACTGACTGACTTTAAATGAGTGAAAATCACCCATAGCACTGCTGGTTCCACTACTAAGTGACTGGGTGCCAAGATTATCAAATGTGAACACAGAACCATTAGCTGGTGACTGAGGTGTGGTTAAAGGACTTGTTGTACTGCTATCATCAATTGTTCTACGTCGCTCAACTTTCTGATACTCCTTACCAGACCTTGGTCGGAGGATAGTAGAAGCTGGACTACTACGTACAACATCATCACCATGACAACTACTCTCAAATGATGACAATGATATAGAATCTGACTCCACTAAATCACTGATATCAACAACCAACGTAGTGTTCTTCGTATCATTCAGTACATCTGGGGTTTCTGAAAAGTTATAAACAGAAAATATTATGATTTTATATTTACTGATATATTAAATATTTTAACATTTATTACAAAATTATTTAATTAAAACATCCTAACTGATAAGTGAAAGTATTCTGGTCAAAGTCTACAAGTATAGGAAAATGACTATTGTTTATGAGATAAAGTCCAGAAAGAGCAACATAATGTTACTTCTCCCTGTTCTAAAAAAACTTCAACAATGTAGGGAAGGAAAATAACCATGGTTTTGGCCTTACTGAAGACATATTTGATTTCAAACTACAGTGGGACCTCGTTCATTCCAATTCATAGGGTCTTAAATGTTATTTTGAATAATACATGATTTTGAATAGCCCATTTCAACTTAACATCCTTAAAGATACATTACGACATGACATTTATTTCGGACGATACCAAACAATCTGATAGAAGGTTGTCCAATAAACGAGGTCCGACTTTATTCACATTTCCATTTATTTATTTATATGTGGTTTTATGGCGCATCGACAGCTTCGGTCTCACATTTCCAAAGCATTCTAATTTAACTATAGAGTTTTTCTTGTCTGTTGTCAGTAAACTGTTAAAAATCAAATAATCGCAAGAAGAATATCAACTGTACATACCAACAGCAGGTTGTTGGGTTCTTGGAATCCAAATTTTTCCATGTTCATCCTCAGATGGTGGGGTAATACGTAATGTAGCTTTGGCCTGTTGTTTCATGAGACTTGGACTCAGTACTGGAGACTCAACAAGTTCTTGAGCATCTTGAGCATCTCCTGACAATCTTAATGGTTCTGGTTTGTCCTTCTTTGGTGTGGACCTCTCCAAAACTGGAGATAACTTTGATGGATAACTCTTCATTTTTGGAGGTACAAATGGTGGTAATGATGAAATGTGGCGGGCAATAGCATTAGCTTTCTCGTCAGGAGATAATTCTTCCAATGGCAGAGTCATTTTAGATTTGAGATCAGAAATTCTGTCACTATTTTCAGAGTTTAAAGAATGGGTTGAGTGCCATAATTCTATCAGTTTTTCGTCATCAGTTTTGCATAAGTTTTTGTCAAAATTACCACCTTGAACATTTAAGACAGTAAATACCTTAGCAACTTCAGGCTCATAGTTTTCACTGTCTTTTTCACTGTCCTTAGTCTGTGCATCATAATATACTCCAGATTTTCCATCATCAGCAAGATTATCTATCGATGTATCTGCTGAATTAGACTTATTTTGTAATGGACCCATATAGAAGTATGAATGTTGATCATAATTTCCCATTGCCGTTTCTGAATCACTTAGAACATTTTCACTAGTATTCAGACTCTCATTTAACTGACCTTCATTACTACTAGTACGAGTTGACACTGTTTCACAACTGTTGAGAGAAGAATTTGTGGCTGCCAGATCTGAATGCTGGGATAGAACTGATATTCCAGTAGATGAACTAGAATTGCTTTCATTCATAGCAATGTAACTTGAGCGATTTGGAAAACTTGATGACCTATTTCTATCAGAATGTCCGAAGACAAGATCTTGCTGGCTTTGAGCTCGACTACTCTCACCAGAGCTAGATGAATCTGAGAAAACTGCAACATCTTCTTTTATTGTTGGCTCACTGGACACTGTGGTTAGGAGATTTTCATGACTTTGTGATGCACTCTTTCTATCCTTGGAATTTCTTCGCATAAGTCTAGAGAAAAATCCAGGAGTTTTGCTGTTTGAATTGTCATTTTTCTCAACAGAAGCATTCAATTGCACACTTTTTGAAGATTTCACATGTTCTGGAGGTAGAGTGAAATCAATAAGATTATCAAATGGCATCTCAATCTTAACATCTTCAGTCTTGGTATCTTTGGTTTCATAAAGGTCACAATTTGATGATTTTATTTCCTCCACAGTATTTATTGAGTCAGTTGCTGAACTGTTCATGGTGAAACTAGAGTCTACCCCACTGAATGATAGATTTCTACACAAACTTTTTTCACTAGAACTTTCTGAAATGCTAGCATTAAGTTTAGAACTATTAACATATTCAGATAAAGTCTGTAAATTTTCTAGGACAGGTCTTTTAGGACTAACATTTGACATTAACATGTAGTTTTCTTCCCTTATAAGCTTCTCCCTTCTTGGCTCTTTCGGAGAATTTCCAGCACTAACTGAATCTGGTCTCTGAAATGGTATCTGTGGTAAAGGTTTCTCTCCAGTAGTACTTCCAACACTTACAGATCTTACATACTTTGGTCGCGATGACATGCTATCGTCACCTGACTTTTCAGGGTCATTCATTCCCGTCATGACCATGTAACAGTCAGTAGGGTCCATTCGCATTGAACTTTGGTCTTTTGGTGGCAAATTGACAAATGAACGTCCATTTAAAGATTCATTTAATCTCTGAGATTCTGAATAGTCTATTTTACAATGAGTGGGCTCTTTCTCAAAGTTGCCCATGAGGAAATAGTCCTCTTGCTGACTAGAAGATGATGAGACAGTATAACTTCCAGATCTCGAACTCTGATGTTGCGATCTCTGCCTTATTTGTCTCTGGTATGCCAGAGTTTGTCTGTCTGGAGGACGAGGTGGAGCAGGCGGTCTTGAAGCCGCAGTTACTTTATGCTTACTTCTCAATCCTGGTCCCTTTGGTGGCAGTTCAGGGGGAGGAGTTATGCATCTTTCATTTGCATAAATAGGTTCATTACAGAAACTATGGTTTCTAGTTCTTCCATTCACATTTAAGTCTGATCCACTGATATTTCTTAGATTTTCACTACTGCCTGGAAGTGATATAGAAATTCTTTTATTCTCTTTCTCAGAATCTCGGTCAGCTTTAACATTATCATAACCTTTCGACCTTGTCCTTTGAAGGTCGCTCCATGAACTACCTCCATCTGGAGCAGACGTAGAAGCAGCAGATATGTGGATATGACTAGAATCCACATCAAAACCATCATATTTAGACAAGTTCACATATGGTAAAGGAGCACTCATCTTTGATCTTTTAGAAATCCTTTTCAATTTGTTCACAAGATTTGGACTTAGAAGAACACTTCTGCAGTAGCCAGTGTTTGGTGATGGTCGACAGTGGGTGTTGTCAGATGATATACTCAGATTATCGAGAGAACCCCTAGCATTGTCGTCTGCTGCAAATCCTCTTAGTTGTGATACCTTAACAGGAAGTGGTGGTGGTTGCTGGGATTTCTCAACATCAAATCCACCCTCATTTCTCTGACATAACTGAATTATAAAATACAAAACATAAATGAACATAATATGCAGGAAAGTAATAAAACAAAGTTTTTACCTCAAGTTATTTCTATTCAAAACATTAATGCTCAACAGACATACAACTATCAATCATTAGTAACTTACACTTTAAAGCAAATAACATTTACAAAATGAATACAAATATTTCTCTCTGTTATATACAGAAAGTCAAAAATAAGTCTCCAATGTGTTTGTGTGGCTAAAACATAAACTGAGTAAATAAAATTAAAATTTCATGGGCTGAAGAGTACATCAGTCAACTGTGACAAAGACAAATCTCACACATGTAAGATAAATAATACAGATCAAGTTTTCAAAATTGAAATACAGTAAAACCTCAATAATAAGACCACCATTGTGACTCTTGAAAACTGGTCTTCTTATTGAGGTGGTCCTAATATTGGGGTTGAATAAAGTTCAAAACAGTGATAATGGACTTGAAAATTGTATTCTTAATTTTGGTGTGGTCCTATTATTGAGGTGGTCTTTATGTGAGGTATTACTGTACCAGTATCTAGCAGAATCTAACTCTTTACTTGTTTGCAACGTGAATCAACATATAATTGCTAAACAAATACTTTCATATAATAGTGCAAGCCAATATTAAGTTAAATGGTAGATGATACAGAGGAAACAACTTGTTCATACTCATAGTTCATATTAACTGTACAAAAATCCATTTCTAAAACTTTTATTAATCACCTGTAGCATTTCGTCGAGTAGTGACATTTCTTTCTCCAGATCTTGCTCAGATTGGTTCAATCTTTGCATGACATCATCTCTCTTATCATTACCAATTACTTTATCTAATTCTTCAGCTATCTGAGTTGGAACAGACTGACTATGACCTTGACATTTATTCAAGAACAACTGGTTACCATAACCACACAATGCAGGAGCACTTGATGACATTGGAACAATGTTTTGGGAGGAGTCAGTGCTATGCAGAGAAACAACACTTCCATGTGTCGAGGTAGAGTATGATTGGTTATTTGCTGTAGTAGGGGTTTCTAATTGGCTGCTGACATTTGCTGTTGTCATGGGAACTTGATATGACATCACATTGTTATTGAACTCTCCAGTCCAATTCAAATAATTTTCATTTCCCTGAGAGTTCTGTGCGTTTAAATTCCTTAAAGCATTCAAATTAACATCATAACTTCTAACACTGACAGAGTTTTCACTTGGCACATGTTCAACTTTTCTTATACGTCTTGGTGGCACATCATATATTGCCATCAGCCGTTCTCGTTCCACATTTTCTATACTTTGAAGATGTTGTTTTTCAGCATATGTTTTGGCACGGTTGTAGTCAGTAAAGCTAATAGAGTGTCGCTTGTAGCGTGGCCAAGAATTATCCTCTAAGTAATTCTGATCAGCAAATACTTGTGTGTTCTGGAACTTTTTAAATACGTTGTCACTGACGTTTTTCACTGGATCCAAAAACTCACTTCCTGTAATAAAAGATGAAAAACAATTTTAACAAAACATACATGTTTAATGGCCTATAGCTACATGTATAACAATTTATTACAGCTATTTTTATCCAAAAGTATCACGCTTGTTTGCATTTCTCTCAAGCATGCTTCCTGGAAAGTCAGCACAATTCTTGTACTATTTTGTGACCTTTGTGAAGTTCATACCCATAATCTCTGGGTCGAGCTACAGACACCTTATTCACTAACAATCCAATGGTCTAGTGTTCAAAAAGAGTCAGTTTTCAAAATCAGAATCAAGATCAAATATAGTTTCTACAAACTTTGATTAAATTAGTATGTAAATTTGATCTTTCAACATTATAAGATACAATTACATTAACATTATTCAGATTTTTGAATACTTCTAATTCAAATCTCATATTTGCTTAGAAAAAAATAATTAATAAGTCAAGATAGATTCTTGAAAACCGATTCTGATTTGATCTAAATCAGTATAAGTCTTAAGTATAATTGATTAATTTCTCAACAAAAAGGTCAAGTTTTAAACGTTTCACAATGTTAATTGGAAGATATTTAGGTATTAAAAAAGTGTGTGTGTTCCTTCATGAGAAATACTGTATACTAATAAATATTCAATTGCTTTAAGAAAATGGCAAACATTTTTCAGGATCAAATTGATCCAGATCAGTTGATCCTTTGTGAACAAAGGGCCAGTGAACTCTTCTATCAGAAAATGAACATATCATACGTACAGAATGCAAACACAAGTAATTATGACTCTTGGAAATAACATAAAGTAATAATAACAAGAGTTGATTGTTACTGAACATGGAGATGTCGTTTGGTATCGAGCACTGTGCTGATATGTTAGATTGTAAACTAACGTCAGTGAAAAGGGGCAGAACTAATGAAGCGTAGACAAAAGAAGCATAACTCAACCAATATGAATCATTAAAATATATGTCAATTGTCTTTGCATAATAGGTAACAGCTTTAGTACAGAGTAAAAATGTTCTGTTATACCTTTGTGAATTTAGTACATTCTTATTTTGTATGTTTTGATTAATTGTGCATTGAAAACCTGTCAAGACCATGTCATACTATTTACAATGATTCAAACATTAAGCTGCTTCAATGTTATACCAGTCTCCTGTGGCTGAGTGGTAAAGGCATCCACCTTGGGAGCGGGAGGTTGAAGGTTTGAATCCCTGTAGGGGTTCGTTCCGATATGGCTGGTTGGTGAGCCGCCAGCTAGTTAAATAATGGTTATCATATGCCTACCTGCCTAGCATTAAATAATAGGAATCAAGAAGTAAATGTGCTCAGCAAGTAGGTGCCCCCATAAGTCAGGAGTGGATAACCCTTTAAAATAGAGGTGACACTATAATAAATCAACATTTTAATTTTACCACATTTAATGTAAAAATGAACCTACTTCTCTTTCCAGACTGCCTCTTGATGAGTGGAGCAGACTTGCCTACACTAGCATGGGAGATGATTTCAAGTATCTCTTCTACTTGGTCAGTCTCTAGTACATGCGACCCTTGTCCTGTAACATCACATAGCAACCACAATAAAATAAGATGACAATCACTGCATGTAATATTAGTTGTGGTTACACAGATATGTTGTTTTTTTCTGTTGGTGAAAATGACTGGTCCAATAAATCCGTGACAACTTCAAGGTGATTAAACTTCATATTTGTATATTGGTCCAATGCATCAAAGAATTGTATATCACCCTGGTTGCCGTAACAGCCTTTTTCAACCAATAACCAAAAAAATATCATATCTAAATGAAAGCGCATGTAGCTGTACATTATTTCAATGAAAGGAATTAATAATCTGTTTCATATAAATTGAGTGGTACAATGTACCCTGTATAAGACAAGAAATCGAGATATCAGTATATTCAGTGAATTTCAAATTTAATTTCTCCACTAACCTTTTCCACATCTGGAGCCACCCTCAAAACAGAATCTGCCATCAATGATACCAAATCTTCTTAGTTCGGACACTTGCCATGAACACAGTATTTTTGGGGGTATGTGACCTGTCAGACAGAACTTCTGTCCATGTATGTGCATACGTAACAGATCTAATGGCAGTTTACTATGGCCGGGTACTTTAATTGTACGCACTGGAAACTGGTGCTCTGTAAATATATAAATCAGTAAAACATAAACCAGAATAATGGTGCACAGTTCATACAATTTTTTAGTTCAAAATGCTCATCATAAATTAAATAACCATCATTTTTGGTAATTTGATTAAGATTTACACCACAAGTAATAAAAAAAAGTTTATGTCAATTGAAGATGTTATTCAAATTAGAGGGCCTTGAGGACCCTGTATTGCTTACTGGAGTACCTTAGAAACTAAATACAGCCAAACCTCAATAATACGACCACCCTTGGGACCTTTGGAAACTGGTCTTCTTATTGAGGTGGTCTTCTTATTGAGGTTGAATATAGAGTTAAACAGTGATAATGGACTTGAAAAGTGTTTTCTTAATTTTGAGGTGGTCTTATTATTGAGGTGGTCTTTAAGGGAGATTTTACTGTACATGTTATTTGATGAAGATTTCTGTTTTAAAGACACCTATATTCCATCAAGGTTCAAGTAGATGAGGTACAAATGTGACTTTTGGGGTGATACCAATTAACAATAATTTCCTGTGATCTGACCCTACATAATCCAGTGTTGAACTTTACCTAGATTTCATTAAGAAAAACGTTGTGACCTGGTTTCAAGTTGATCAGTCACAATAAATGAAATTAAACCTAATGACCTAGTTTTTGGCCTCACGTATCCCACATATCTGACTTGACCTAGATTCGATGAAGACATCATTTTCTGGCCAAGTTTCAAGATACAAAATGTGGTTTTGTTTTTTTCCTCTGTAATTTGACCTAATGACCCAATTTTAGACATAACATAACCCAGACAGTAATGCATTTCACTCAGATTTTATAGTGGCAATAGTTCTCACCAGCTTATACAAAGGTTGGGGAAAATAGTGACCTCTAAAGTGTTAGATTCCAATTGTTAATGACACAGGGCTTATTTTCACTATTTTGGAAATAGAGGTTGGTCCGGTGTGATTGGGAAAATTAGTTTCATAACTGCCTAAATCATGGAAATATAGGTAACATTTATTGAACAAAATATTGACTATTTCTCAAAAGGATTTTATTCAATTATTCTCCATGATAGCTTGATACTACTTTTTTCAAAGGTCAATCTGTTTCCTTGTTTTCTTATTGAGTCAGATATGATTCACATTTCATTGTGGAATGTTCAAGTTTGTCATACAATCTATTTGAGATGGTTCCGAGATTTTAAAACCTTCCTTCAGTTTTGACATTTGGGCTTATCATGCAAATACGAGGCTTTGAAAGGAAAAAGATGTCAAAACAACCATGACGTCTCTCGTCACAAATGGTGACACCATCTATAGGATTTTCAACGAGTTATTGCTCGTCGTATTTGCTATTTTAATGATGCATACCTATCAATAATCAATACTGATTTTCCATTTTAAGCCCTTGCCGGGTTTGGGAATTTTTCAGGTTTGGATTGGGAATACACATGTATACTATTTTCAATTCAAAATGGATCCGTTTACCGACCCAAATATGTAAGGAAATAAAGCCTTGATGACATGTGACACATGACACAAGACTGACACCGAGTGTCTGACACACAATAGGTCATCATGAGCATATTGAGCTCAGTTGAGCCAAAAATTATACAGTAGATCAGTTCCACAGGCTAAACTTCAAGATGTGGACCACTTAAATGTGTTTAAGACTAGCAGGTTTTTTCCACCCAGTATAAAAGATGCAAGCTTTCAATTGAAATCGGGACGACTTTAAAACATAACAGACAAATGAAATATTCCAATAAAACAACTCTCTCAAAATAACACATGACTGAAAATATACACAACTGTGAAAACTTGCTGTATTCAACTGTTTACAGTGAACCTAAATTAGATAAAACATAAACAAAGTTGAGCATCTGCAATATGAACACACAACTTAATGATTCATTTCCAAGCAGACACACATGTTTCACAACAGAGATTTCAAATATTTGAAAGGCCAGGTTCCTGTTTCCCTCTAAATGCCAAGGCAGTCTACTCTTTATTTAAAATACAGAAATGTTATGATTGCAAGCTTTTGAGTGAAAAATATTGGGATGAATCAAGCACCTGTCGAAACAGAGTATAATGATAACAGACAGGTGGAATAAGAATCTCGGCTTATTATTTTATGTGCATACCAATTGATTTAAAAGCTAAATTGAAGACAGGAAATAGCATAATGATAGACTGGCCTGTCTATGTAGTATAATTTATAACATTCTGAATTTATGGATACTTAACAAGTTTCTAACTAAATAAAGATAAAATTTATTAGTTCTTTCATCATCATACCTAGTTAGTGGAATGATTATTTTCATTATTTAGAATAGTGAATATACAGAATTTTTAGTACAGAGAACCTAACACACCAATATACGATAGACAGGGTGATTTCTGGAAAATCAATACAGGATATTACAGGGATTCCACTAGCTGCTGAATCTCAGGGGTCAGTTTGATAATTTTTAACTGGATTTTACCATTTTATAGCCAAAATACCTATAATTAAGAGAAAAAATTACCCTTCAGCCAGAATCCCAAGGGTAAAAATGTGGCCTTTTTAAATACAGGGGTCAAAGGATCAACTCAAGGGTCAAATGGAACCCCTGATATTGTACGAGTGGCCCTATTTACTGAAAACTATAAAAACAAGTCTTCAGCAAGTTGAAACCTTTTTTAACACAATTAAAAAATCCAGCAATTTAAGAACACAGAAGTAATAATTGATCAAAAATCAGCAGTTTGTGAACTCAAATGTAATGTTTTATTCATATCATAATAACTCTTAACTTCATCACTAAAAATGAGCTTTTGGACCACAACATCAGCAGAGATTACTGCATGACAATTGTGGGTTTCAAATCATTGGTGATTTCATACAAGCGTAATCAAAAGTAACTTACATGTGGTAACATACATGTATGTATGTGGTTACATGCCTGCAACATCATTTATGATATTGGGTGGTATAAAAGAAGTATATTAAATAGTTTAGACCATTCATATTCATAATAGTTGGCTTCTTTTAAACTGCCAAGTAAGCGTTTCATTTTGCCTGTGTGAACAACTTCAGACTTACCACAATTTACCTAGTGTAATCAAGTCATCCACTTCACAAAAAGTATTGCCATGCAAACATATGGTACTAAAGTGATTACACACGATCAAAGGCAAACCAACTTATCTCGAGATAAATGATGCCCATCTACATGCTGACAAAATTAAACTGCCTGCTTTTTACTGTATTAACTAGAATACCAGAAGTTATCATAATTAGTAATAGAAAGTTAATATAGATGCTAATTGCTTTTACAGTTAAAGTATGTTGCAGGTATATGCACACATCCGCATTTAGGATATTCAGTTAAGAAAGTACTGTGTAACATAGCAAAAATTAACAGTTGCAATGCACTTAAAGTACTTTTTTTGATTTTGTTCACACAGCAGCAGAATATATCCTAAGGGGTTTGAAAAAAACATAAAATCTGGTACCCCCATTAAGCATGCAGAAGAATTCTAAAACTGTAAAAATACAGTAAGTAAAAATCAGTAAAGCCGGACCGACAACAACCTCTGTCAATGATCTTCTCAATAAATAGTAGCACACAACACTAACACTTAAAAGGCTTTAGTTATCCATCAAATACCAATACAATTCATTTTTTATTGAAAATCTGAAATTGTGAAATTGTGAAAAAGAAGAATATGAGTAACTCAATGTATTCAAAAATATAAAGGTAGATTCTGAAACAAGACCTTATACAGAAAACTTTGTATAATGAAAATGTCTTTCAAATGAAGGTGTTTCCCAGAACAAAGCTGTATGAAACAAGTTTATGACCTGCATAATATATACTTAAAGCCATTAAAAACGCAACCGAAATTGTCTGCTTCAAAACATGACATAAAGAAGAACTAATTCTGTATCAATTCAAAAAACAAAATTTCCTAATCATGAAATATGAATTATTGGTCCATAGTTTCAATACTTTTTGAACAGTATTTTAAACATTGGTTACATTTGGTAGCTTTTAACACCATGTACAAGTTGAAGCCTAATTAAAACAGTTGCGTTTTTAATGGTGTTAAGTATAATGCAGTTTCAGTATCGTACCTTCGCCCAAGCTTCTTCTGATCTTGATCTCGAACTGTATCAATGTTTCTCTTGAATCAAATGCTAACAAAGTGATCTGTTTCTGACATATGATAGCTAGGACACTAGTCTCCTTGTCAAAGCATATACCGGACTCCAAACCATAGAAGTTATCCAATGGGAACACTGATTTTGGATGACCTCCCTTTACTGACTCTTTGACATCCTTGAATAAGTGAACTATCAGTCGATCTGCAAGTAGAAAAAATTTGCAATGAATAGTTATTGACACTTTTGAAGATTAATTAGTTAAATTGGTATAATTATGAGAACTAATAAGTATGTGGACTTTTTATATCCAACACAAGCAGACAGCCCTATTGTTGGGTGTGTGTCTTGACTCCAAGCTTTTACATAATTAATTACCAATTACTTTCATTCTGATGAAAGCATTTTGCGCATTTGAATCACTTGTGAGTCTGCTTCCCAGTCCAAAACGTGTGTTTCGAGGAGGTGTGGCCATGACCTTTGCCGTTCAAACTCCAGACTGAGAGGCTGACACCTTGTCCACAACACTATACCCCTCCCCTAGACGTTTCAGAGGAGAGAGATAATCTTAACCTGACTGTAATGATATAAAGTTAAGATACAGTGTTTTTTTCTCACTGGACAGTGGCTAAGCAAAACAATTAAAATGTACATAGAAAAAAGCTCTTTTTGTATGGATACCATTGGAAATGCAAATATTATTTTCAATATTATCTGCACCACATAATATAAATGCACTGTTGAAACAATGAGCTAAGTGAATTTCCATCTATTTATAGGCAATTACATACTAATTACAATCATGTATATTATCAGTACATTTTATTTGATAGTAATTAATTTCATTTTAAAAGATAGAGCAAAGATATATGTGCCAACACTATTAACAATCAATAGTATTTATGAGTCATAAAGAATGTATAACTTTACTTATCAATGTACTTTAAAACTATCATACATACTGAACAGCATAGCAAAAATGACAATTTATAAGAGATTAAATTGACAGGAAATGCACCAACACTCATATCAAACATCAAAGATAACTTAACTGCAATTTTCAAAATTTTAATAAATGAGCTTATCAATGAAAAGAAAACAAAAACCCATCAAAATTATGAGTCACGACATTCTGTAATACATGAATGATCAACACTATATGTAGATAAAATATCACAAGATTACCTGATCTCTACTTTTTATCATTTTCCATTACAACAACAACAACATCACTAAGATCCAACAATGCTGTCCAGATGTTAATCTTTGCCTACTGTTTTACAGTATGCTTCTTTTATTAACCATACATCCCCAAACATCAAACAGAAGCAAAACAATATATACTGGCTTCAAGCTTATTTATAGAAATAACCTCAACTTTTTATTTGTTATATTAGAAGTGAGGTTTTAACTGAGGCAGAAACAGGGGAGTTAACAAAACATTGGATCATTAATCAGCCAGCTTTGTTCACCCACGCAAAAATTACTGACCTTAGGTTGCATTTGTTGGGTATAAATTACAGATGAAATGGGTGGAGAAATTAAGCATCACTCACACTGATAATGTTTAAATGATGATTTCCTGAAGGTATCACTGCCATTGACAATAGAAATAAGCCAATATAATCCAGAGACCCAGGTAATTCGGTAGGTATTTTAAGTAGCCAAGACCTACATCATTACAATAATGAGATTTAAAAGCTTATTTATAACAAAATTAATGTGAAATCTTAGCAGAACAAAAAACAAAGATTTATTAAGTTCTCAGAAAAATGCTTAGCACTAATGAGGATGCTGAAGAAATACGAGCTTCAAGTTTTCAAATAAAAAAAAATCTAACTTCAAAGAAGAAGCCATTTATGAAGGAGGAAAAATCATCACAGATGCACCACAGTTCAGTTCATTTAATCTGGATAATGCAGAAAATGCACTGGATATATATATACATAGTATTTATACTGCAGTCACATGATATAATGTTAATCACTTGTATATACTACAAACCAGACAACAGACAGATATATCCACTATGCACACTACGCAGTGTATTATGTTTGTCCCCGTGATATTTATAATTTCCTTTAATAGCCAAATTTAAAGTCTATATGCGACAAAGGCAGTTTCGACAAAGGCAGTTTCGGAGAATTAGAGAGAGAGGGGAAAGAGTAATTAAAGTTGCAATTTCTGGCATTATGTCTGGTATCTGAAGACATTTTGATTAGGGCACATACCTACATTTGCCTAGATCTAAGAGTTACGACTCTGCATTCAGCAGTAAACCATAAACAAGCTGTTTGTTATCCTGGCTACATCTTAACATGGTAAAGATTCTATCAAAATCTGCACCTGATTTTCATAGAACAAACAGATGCTAAACTATACACAGAAACTCTCCATATGATGTTTGATAGTTTAAAATAATTGAAATCATCTGAAAGCCATTATACTAGAGTTAGGGTGAAATGGTTTCTGATTAGATCCAGACATCTATTTCATTACAGCCCCTCTCACCTTCCACAAACAATTACCGGACATGCAAACCTTAAAATCTGTGTGTAAGTAACCTAAGAATAATTCAATTTGCATACAAAAACTAAACTGCTGTACATCAAGAAAATACACGCCATCAATATGCTGCACAGAGATTCTGAGACTGATTCCATAAAATCGAGGGTTCTCACAAAACTGTTGAAACTCAGATTCTTTACCCAAACTGGATTACTATACTTAATAGCACCAAACCCTCGTTACAAACGCTGGAGTTTCAATCTTTTAGGTTACTTATTTCTCAGAGCATGTACCTCGTCTCTTCTGCTGTACAGACTTGCTTCCTGAGTGACATTTGCTCTGTATAACGTAACCCTATTACCATCATAGTTGAACGATGCCTTGTTATAAGTTACCAAATCAAATTCATGTACAGTATAACAGAATGACATGGAGTTAATCTAACCAAATGAACAAAAGAAAGCTAAAAAACTGTTTTCACAAAATATCTTTATCATCTGCTAAGTGAACTTTTATCTAAGAGAAAAAAATCTTATGCCTGCTGTGAGATAGAAGCAAGTTAAGATACAGGGCCAGATTATCTTCAGTGTAATCTATACTATATAAATGCTGGAGAGTACCAACTCCCTTGGTAAATGGAACTTTTTTCTGAGAAACATAAAACAGGATATTTTTGAGAATAAGAGAGTCAATTTTTTTGCAGCTAAAGTCTGTTTAGTTTTAGAACGCACAATAATGGGACACTTCATATTAAAGAAATGAAATAAATCTAGCTTCCTTATGTTGTAGAAGCAGATATGTTTGATATCACACTATTTCATCAGAAAGAAGACCCTAACCCTACATATCGAGTGCTTCATCTACAGCATTTATAACCAAACAAAGGGATGTAAATGCTTTCAAAACGGGTCATATGACCATTTTGGTACTTTTATGCAAACCAGGGTCCTAATATTCTAAGACTGAAACTTAGACATAGACTTTAAATTTGCAAAAGTTATGTTTACCAGCTTTCTGATCTAAATGAATAAAATTGGTTCTGAATAATTGTTGTTACCCACTGTACACAAAACGATAGTCACGTACGTTAGATTTATTTAGTTTTTCTAGCAATTTTCATTGTCACAGCGCCATTTTTATGACGGCGAAAGCTGTCTATTCAATGCACACTGGCATATTTTAAGCTTTATTTACACATGTTTACTGTCCTACTTTTGGGAAATTAGCGAGTCGTTGCAAGCGGCTCGCTGAAAGGCTGTGGACGCATGTTGATTCGTCTGCCTAAAAATAGACAATATCAGTCTTTCGGGAGTTATACAGCAGATGAGACTGGACACAAATAACTCCGTAGTGTGGTTACTCATAGACACAGTATAGTCTGTTTCAATATAGTTCATCATTACTTATTGCATAAGTCGTGAACTCACACATCCATGTTAATAAACTTGTTACATAAAGATTTATCTGATTAAAAGAATATAAATGTTCGCGACTGGTACATAAAACCAAGAATGTCTTCTTAATTCCAACACCGGACAATTCCCAGTGGTGATGAAAAACAACATTACTTACTGGATAAATATGGCGTACGATTAGGGTCTTTAATGCACGACCCAGCATCATGCTAAAACTTTCAGCATCATGCTAAAAACTTTCAGCATCATGCTGAAAGTTTTAGCATGATGCAGGGTCGTGCAAAATCATTTTTCAGCATCATGCTAAATGTTTCAGCATCATGCTGAAAGTTTTTAGCATGATGCTGAAAGTTTCAGCATGATGCTGAAAGTTTTTAGCATGATGCTGAAAGTTTTAGCATGATGTAGGGTCGTGCAAAATCATTTTTCAGCATCATGCTAAATGTTTCAGCATCATGCTGAAAGTTTTTAGCATGATGCTGAAAGTTTCAGCATGATGCTGAAAGTTTTTAGCATGATGCTGAACGTTTTAGCATGATGCAGGGTCGCGAAAAATCCTTTTTCAGCATGATGCTAAATGTTTCAGCATCATGCTGAAAGTTTCAGCATGATGCTGAAAGTTTCAGCATGATGCTGAAAGTTTTTTAGCATGATGCTGAAAGTTTTTTAGCATGATGCTGAAAGTTTTTAGCATGATGCTGAAAGTTTTTAGCATGATGCTGAAAGTTTTTAGCATGATGCTAAAATTTTTAGCATGATGCTGAAAGTTTTTAGCATGATGCTGAAAGTTTTTAGCATGATGCTGAAAGTTTTTAGCATGATGCTAAAAAAATTTAGCATGATGCTGAAAGTTTTTAGCATGATGCTGAAAGTTTCAGCATGATGCTGAATGATCATCTACGTACGGAAGGGTCTAAACTCAGTTTTTAGCATGATGCTGAAACATTTAGCATGATGCTGAAAAATGATTTTGCACGACCCTGCATCATGCTAAAACTTTCAGCATCATGCTAAAAACTTTCAGCATCATGCTGAAACTTTCAGCATCATGCTGAAACATTTAGCATGATGCTGAAAAAGGATTTTGCACGACCCTGCATCATGCTAAAACTTTCAGCATCATGCTAAAAACTTTCAGCATCATGCTAAAAACTTTCAGCATCATGCTGAAAACTTTCAGCATCATGCTGAAACATTTAGCATGATGCTGGGTCGTGCATTAAAGACCCTAATCGTACGCCATAGATAAATCCTGAAATACACTATACACAATGTTAACCAATCCACTTCAAGGTTACACATATTTTTAAATGTAAGAGAAATTGCGTGAAATTGCCTTGGAGGTTAACATAAGATTTGATTGGTTTACAAAACACTGAATATGCAATTAGCAAAACCATGTTAGTACGGCTGCGCCGAAAAAGAACATTTAACATATTAATGCCCAAGTCTAAGTTTCAGTCTTTTATGTTAATATGAAAGGCCCCAGCAATTACCATAGTTGCACAAGTTCAGAATTTCACAACTGCATCATTGAGAGTACCAACCAAAACATTGCCATGCAAGAAATTGGAACAAACAGAACAACACAGGGTAACTTACGGCAAATATAAAGTGGAAACATTGACTTTGATCACCTTTACAAGAGTCATGATACATTATGCATTATTTGTAATAACCAACAGTAACAACATATTCATCATTATACTTGAAAAGATTACAGAAGTATCTATGATCACAAGTAGTCTCATCGACAAACATTCCATTGAATGTTTAGTACAAACATACTGTAACCGTCTCTTTAACAAGACTGATTTAAAACAGTTTTGCACAAAATCTGCCATAAGGAACCATTATATGAATCATACTGATACAGGCATCTAGATAAATTACTTTTTTGTTCACATAAAATTATTAAATTAACCTGGCGACTGAAAAAACAGAAGTCAGTACCAGAAGTCTGTAATTCTATTAATCTATATAGCAGACACTGAAGTAGTTTCCAACAAGACAGGAATCTTAGAATCTTAGATAGAATTTACAGACACTGACAGATCTTCAGATTTTCATTCATTGTGTTAAATGATAGGTACAATAAAATCATAGACCCACAGAACAAGAGCACAAAAAATTATCACACATTCTTGAAGGGTATATACGAACACAAACCTGGTGAGCTACTAAGAAGACCTAAGAAAATATGTAGCATTTTATTGAACAGTTCAAAGGTTTTGTTGCAATACCATACAGTTACTTTGGTACAAATGAGAGACAAACATCTGACTGTCACTCTGACATAAGTTCTGTACTAAACCATGAGGGAAACACATGGCATCAGTTGGGGCTTTTGTACATGTTTGATATATAAAATAAGTGAAGGTTAACAGACAGATTGTCCACACAAATATCTGCACTAAGTCAGACAGAATGCTGTTATGTTTTTGTCATAACTTTATTCATACAAGTTTGAAAATCCCAACTGACATTTCAACATTTTAATGCTGCACTATTGAAATGGGTTCCTTACTCAAAGTCAAACTGAGATGTATAGTTTCACACAAAATCCTCCATCTATGCAACTCAGTAAACTTATAAATGTATCTAGTGCACAATAACAACTTGTGATATATTCAGAGTTCTTTCCTTAAAATTTGGTCTGGTTAAAGGACCCATTTCCTATATTACTGTTTTTTTCTCCCAATCCAAACCTGAAAGTTTCCAAACTCGACAAGTGCTTAAATGGTAATCCAGCATTGACAACTGATAGTTTCAGACCTTTGAAAATGTACGATGAAGTTATCATGGAGAATACTTAAATAAAGTTGTTTGAAAAAAAAGCTCATATTTTGTTCAATAAATGGTATGGTACCTAATTTTTTTTGGAATTGAGAGAGTCGCAAAGCTTACCAGAGTACCAGACCCATACACCAATATTTCAGGCCCCAAGTTTTTATGTACACATTCATAAGGAAGGGCCATCAAATGTATTGTACATGTAAAACCCCTACTTGAGCCTTACTCTCTCACTAAAGCTATCTCACTGTTGTTTCATGATCCTAAAACAACAGCTGAAACAATGTTAGCAACACACACAGCTCGAGTAACGGTTAGTAACCCAGGAAGCATAATTAATGAAAGTTGTAATAACACAATCAAAGTAAAATGAATAATACAGATCCCCTAATAAAGTTACAAACTTTAGTATGAGTGCAAAAGTAGTATCTACAATAATATCAGCTGATAGATAGATGCAAGTTTTGCACATTGCAATTAAACATCAAAGGAGTGCATTATAATATATATATATTCAAAATTTCAGTGATTCCCTATTTATTTCCATAAATAATTCAAGCACATTCCAAAACCTTCCATTGTATCCCTAATAATTAAAAATGCAAAACCACACTTCATTATGTTTTGCTATATCTGGCCTAAAATTCAAATTGATTTTCACTCAATCAACTCAATATTTTCTTCTTATCTGAAAACACACAAGTAACAACCAATGAATGGACTAGACATTATATTGAATGAATTAAAGATTACATAGACTCATGAAATCTTAGCAATTTAAATACAGGATAACAATTAATACACACAGACGTTTAAAACTTGGTTGTCACATTCTATTAAATGTCTTATGCTTTCTGACAGTATAGCAACACTCCTCCAACGAAAGAGAGAAAGTAAACTACCGAGACAGTATCAACAATCTCCCCTCGGAGAATAAACGAACGCATAAACTTGTTAGATTCTAACAATATTTCATAATTAAAATGGAAACTTACAGAGAAAGAAAAGTCAGAATCAATGTATAATCACATATTTCAACAAGATCAAGTCGTTTGGTCGGCAGACAAAAACCATCAAATGACACAACAAGATAGAGAAATGTCTTTGTATGTCAATTAATATCAATAGCAGAACAATATTTACCAGAATGCTTAGAATGCAATAATACAGATCTCTCACACTTGATACCTCACACATACAGCAAAACAAATAGCCACAACTATGTAAATCTTATATGTAATTATAATTATACACAAATGCCTTGTAAGAAAGCCAACAAAAAATGCCAATTGCTTCAGGAAATAAAGTTGTCACAATGCCTGACCACAACAAATGACACTGAACTGACCTTTCCCATAAAATTATGGTCATACAGGTAAATAATGGGTGAATTAATCACAGCAGGGGTAAATAATACAAGTAGACAATACATAAAACAAATAACATGTGATACACATATCAAGTCTCTAAGAGACAAAGGAATGAAGAAGGAACGGTAATACAGTTATCTCACACATAACAGATCCCTTTGCGTACTGAGACACAGTAATACAGTTATCTCACACACAACAGATCCCTTTGCGTACTGAGACACATACAGACAACAGCTGTTGGATATACTGCAGCTCCCAGATTCAAAGAACAATTCAGGAGATACAAATAAAGATATCACATGAAGGTTTTAAGTGAAAATGTTTAACATAGTTATGTAATAAACATATAACATCTAACACTATCGCATAAGCCTAGAATACCTCTGACCCTAAGCTTTTGATACATATATTCCCTGCTCTATGGGTACAATATGCCCACCCCCATGGGATTTAGTTAACAAATAATGAACTTTTTCCAAATCCTCTCGGTTTGGCCCATCATCCCAAAAATCACCTGATAGGTGCATCATCATGAAAAATGTTTGATAGCCACGATTTCAGGAAGAAACCAACATAATTAATTTTCTTGAATTCATCATGAATAATATCAACATGTAAAACACAAACAAAATGGTTTTAATTTTTAAAATATTTTTTTGTTTTGTTTTGTATTTGCATTTATTTATCGTCGCCACCGGTTTCCCATATGGGCGACACCTCCGGAAGAATGTTAGTCATATTAGATTAGAGATGTCCCAGTTCCAGAAGCATCCCTGGTTCTTTTACGTGCTCGATGTAAAGCATCATACACGGGACCTCGGCTTTTAAAGTCTCGTCCGAAAGACTGTTAGTACGGTCAGTGATGGAGCGGGGAATCGAACCTGCGATCCCTGGATTACAAGTCCAGCGCGTTACCACTGGACTACGAATCCGCTACTTATTTTTTTGTTGATCCATACTGTAAATAAGAGGGGAAATCTTTTAAATTTATCTAACATGGCCTTAAGTAATGATATAGAAGTATGGGTAAATAAGGTAGCATATAGAAGTGATGTGTGCCACTGGTTTAAACATTATGACAGATTGATACCTCAAGTGGTTCATTATAACAAATAAGCTATTTATTGCACCAATTTAACAATGTGAACATGCTGGGACACTCAAAACATTGAACAACGGGGATGTATACGTTCGCTTTTGACAAGTTCAACACAAACACCCCTTGTATTTAATCAACCATTTTACAAATTATGTTATAATGTGATTTAAACCACACAAGACAGAATTATTGCAAGCTGCATCAAGTCATTGCACAACATACGGTTTTTCATATCATTTGTGTGGTTGACAGAACCTTTCACTTTTTTGCAGATTTGCAATTTGTCTTTTTTATTTAAATGCGGTAACTCTGGTAATCAGTAAAAATGTGAAAGAAATCATGTAAAAAAAATTCAAAACTAATCTGCAGCTAGTACGAGAATGTCTGAACGTAAACATTTAGTCAGATATTTATTGGTTCAAGGAAGTAAAACTCATGGAAATTCATTTTAATCTGGAAATACCTCTGTCACAAATATTCATAATTAATAGGCTGTGATAAAAAATCCCTCCTAGTTAAGCTGTTCAGTCAATATTTTCATAAAAAACAACGATCATTTCCAATCAAAATTGCTCAGCAATGATATGAAAGCTGATAACATTCAGGAAATGGATATCACTCAAATTGGACCCAATCCAATGAAAGTACTGGTAAATCAAACTTTATCCATTACCTTAAATACTGGAGAGACATTATCCCACTTATCTTCATTGAAAATTCAGCAAGAAAGCAAAAGCTAACTATCATATAATTCAATGAAGCTTTTTGTTTGACACCAGACTGTTACAAGTATTACAGATAATCATCCAGAATTATGAATTCAACAGGTGCTTTTTCTCATACCAATTATTCATTGTGGTATCGCAGATTTTGGTGCTTACTTGCTAAACAGGAAGCACTAGGGAATCTATTACGTATAATAAATGTAGGCGCGAGAAAGAAGACTTGATTGGGTTCATTCAACCAAATAATGCATTCATTGTTCTTAATTTTGATAACCAGACTTTTGACACTATGCAACTCCCATTAATATATGGATAATGTGATATTTTCTAAATTACTGCGAGATTGTATGACAAGAATGGTGGTTATTTAATTTCAAACTCTGCAGTCACCACATCAATCATTATTACATAAATCTTAAACAAAAAATTCTGATTGATAAGATCCATAAAAGAATTAATACTCAGTAATACATGTAGCATGAATAGGTTATGACGACTTGGAAACACAAACTTATTTCAAGCATCAAGTCAAAACTAGATTCTAAACAGAAACATGTCGGAAAACTATCATCAAAACAAAAACAAGAAGATGCATTTTCCAGAATAGCATCATGTATGCTAGGAACCAGGGAGTTTGAAACACACTGAGGTAGAATCATCAGTAATTGGCTCAGTTATTAAGATAAAACTTATGGCAGACCAATCCTGATAGCAGGTAAACACATTAATAAGCTTAGAGAATATGAATCATAAGTGACTAAATCACGTCCATGAAATGTTTAGTTAGTAAGGTGAAAACTTACTCATTGTAAGCTTTGTAGAAATACAATATGTAAACTCTCCACATATCTTTAACAAAATGAATTGAATCTAGTGGATTCTGTTTCTTACTGAACACATAAACAAACAAAAAACAGAACAAAGAACTTAAAACAAAGGGAAAGTTAACAAATAAAAGCCGCTAGATGTTTATTGTGACATTAAATTTTCACTTCCATTGCAGACATTACGAACATCACACATGTATGATTTCTTTCAGCAATTTCTGCTTAATGTACAAAAAAAAAATTCCAGTCTGGATAAAGCTTCGGATAATTAATTTTAATGAGGCAACAAAACTATTTTATGAATACTGGAAGCTTTCAACATTTCTGGGAATCATCCTATTAGACAGTGCCGAGCAACTGCTCCGATTAATTAGAGGAACCTGGAGTCTAGAATTCTCTCTTTGGATAATCAAGGAACTGGTAGCTTTGAAATGAATGGCATTCATTAACAACATCTTGGCTTTCAACATTCATTAATACTGAGTGAAGGATGAGTTGAAGTTGAGGGAGGAATTCCAGTTCAAAAGTTGAAAAGTGCATTTGTGTACATGTGGCCATTGGAGCAAAAATCAAATTTGGATGTAGGTGTGACCTCTTAGTCATAAACAAACAAATCACATAGCCACATTTTGACAATTTGTCAGATTTATACCAACAGTAAAAAGGCATACTTAAACACCTGTAATATTACTGCTCCTGGTGATGAATCAACTTCTCATCAACAGAATGATTCATATATGTTACAGTTCATTTCAATAGAGTACCTTTGATTGATAATAGAGTAAAGCATAAACATATACAATTGTTATTTGTACCAGTGACAATGAGGTAGCTTATATATATCAGAGACAGTAATTAATTTTTAGTGTTTTGTGATCCTAGCAACACTAAAACACTCATTACCATTTTTCAGACAAGGAGTTAAAGAATGTGTCTACATAAATATTTGCACGCACATTCGTACCGGTGCAAATATACCAAACTACTAAAACATTTACTCACATCAAAACTAGGCAACCAATTAATGTATCTTAAATATTATCACAGCATTAACATGTCCGAAGTGCAAAATGTTATCCAATGGATCATTATAGTACGTGATGACAGTGACAATAGTTAGTTACAGTACATAAAATACATGTACATGTAAATACTGATCAGATTTTAAAGGAAGAGTGTAATAATAAATGTAAAATGCATGAAATCCGTGTGAATATCAATCTTTAGCCCAAATACAGCAGTGGTGCATATGAGGACTATACAGGAACTTGATATTGACAGAACTTCCTGCCCAAAGATTGAGATTTAAACATCAAATTTTGAAGTTTGTCTTCATCCCCTGTGTGCGTCCCCCCCCCCCACCTCCCCAACAGGTCAAAACATTGCTAGGTGCACCACATCAGTATCAAGATTGTGAAGATAAGCTTATAAAACTGTATAACATATAAATCTTACATCAGAAAACAAACATTTACGCACAATAATAATAAACAACTGGGTTCTTATCTTCCAACAGCTTAAATATTCATCAGGAAAACCAAGTGTTTTATTTGACTAGGTCAGACAAAATATTCCAGTTGAATGCCAATATTTTAGTTTTTCCAATTATTATGATTCTAATCAGGAAATTCAGAAATATACTGAGATTCAGCAATCAATTTTTAAGTTCTTGTTTCCCTCATCAACTGAACCAGGCACTTGAGAGGTAGCAGGAAAACACTAAAACAAAACCTTAATCCACAGGTTAGAACTTAGATTAAGATGAAATGGTGAAGATTAAAATACACAGTTACAGGTAAAATTGTATATGTAAAATGTTGAAGGTAAATTGCCTGAGTTACTTGTTAAGAAAGCTCTATATTAATTTAAGTTTAATATTTACATAAAAGTGTATGACTGAAGCATTTTACCATTAAATTTCCTAAAAGACAAAGCAGGAGTTAATCTAGAAACAATCAGCAAAAACTCAAATTACAATTCACACGGATGTTCCGTCTGTGGTATTTGACACATAACTGCATAGCATAACTGACAGGCAATACAAGGAATTTGCAAGAATGTGCACAACTGTTCAAATTCAAAAATCGTTGCCATAGTTACAACAAGAGCAGCAGCAAAAAGGGCAATCTTAAAACCAGTGCCAGCACAAATTCCCTTGTAATAAAATCAATTGCAAAGATATCAAAACTCGAAGATTTAGACTCTGAGTAAATATTTGCATGTAAGGAAGGCTTCACAAAAAAGTGTATGAAATGTGTTGAATACAAAAAGCAAAGTGTAATATGATACAGAGAAGTGAACTGTTCAAATAATATCATATGTTGAATAGAGAATGCACAGGGATCAAATAGATGAATATCAATTATAGTATTAGGTTTGTTGTAAATGACATTTGCTGATACAAGTGAAACTGTGGCCAAGTATGTTTAAATTAGGTAGTGATATTATGTTCTATACCCCAATGACATATATGTATGCACTAACTGCACTATACATGAATATTATTGTTTAAAACCTGTAATACTTGGTATTTTGGTTAAAATTTTCACATTCTACAATTAAGATAACTTACAAGTTAGGTTCATAGCTTTCGTTCAACAGAATTTAATAGTTAAGATTTTCAAACTATATAATTAAGTACAAATGTAAATTATACCCTTCAAATTGAACTGACACCTACATAATTGTCAGTATTTTTGTATTATCCCATCCCAAAATACCACAATATTCACTAGGAGCATACACCATGACTGGTCATTCCATACAAGATCATGCTTCCTTTAACAACAATTAACAAATGAAATGAAAAAGTGTAACTACCTCCAATAAATACTAGATTAGTGACTGATAGCAAGTACATTTTACCATATTTATAATCAGATTAGACAGTGCCCAGTTCCATCCCCTACTTCCTGTATCTCACAATACCTTCCTATTGACATATTGTATTATCTGAGATTACATTCAAATCTTCAGCTGGTAGTGTTACAGTTAAAGGGTTTAGAAAACAGTGGTTGAAGGCAATACAGGAAATGGCTTTTCAGTTTGTAGAGTCATAATACACCCTCAATCAAGTGGAAAGAAGGAAGTTTGTATAGATTACATGACAAATGTCCATTACCCACATTTTGGTATGTGAAATATTTCTTGGCAGAAAAAATAAAACCTGGATATTTTCCGATAATATTTTTTTTGGACAATTATGCTGTAAAGTGTAAACAACAGTGGTAATTTTTTCTTCTGTTGTATAAATAAAAAAAATCATTTGAAATCTACATCCAGATATAACTACAGCCCAAGAATTTGAAACATCTGGAAGAACATGAACTAGAAATCTAAACTGTCAGACTATATCACATCACATTATGTAAATTTCCTGGTGAATGCTATTGAAGGAGAGAAAGTGTAATAAATCCTATGATATGATCAGCAATGCAGCATTTTGTGACTGCATGTTGTAGGCACAAGTGTGATATAATGGGAACTTAAGTCAAAGTTTAGTGCAATAGTAAATCGTTAAGAAAAGTCCATTTGGCAAATAAAATCATAAACTATTATATAAAGTACCGGTATATATAAAGTACATTGTACATTGAATAAACAAAATGAGACTAGAAAACCAACAGAAATCTCGCCAACATAATGAAAAAGAGAACAGAATTAGAATCTTACAAGTATGACAATATTAATCATTTCCAGAACACTTTCAAAACATAGAATACACATATAAAGCCAATGACAATGTTTCTTTGGCATTTTATGTAAAAACTGTTGTATCACCAAACTGATAGATGAGTTGAACTACCATCTCAATATATGAGTTCCATAGACCAGTGCTAGTATAAAGTAGCAACATAGCCATAGGCTGACAAAAATCCAATATGGCTCCTAAAATTTATCAAATGTCTCAAACAGCCAATTTTACAGTAAAATTGGTAAAGTTTATCAAATTAATTACTTTAATATCTATCAAATCTGATTGCCAAAGTTTAAAAACTAATGATAACCTAGAGCAACTTAATTTCTATCTTCCTGCAACTACAATAACAACCTCATCGACTTTTACATAAAATTATTACAATTATTACAGAAAAACACTCAGAATCAAGGAAGCTGTTTTTCAATGATAATTGAGAATGATAATAAGTCCTTAAGCATCCTGTTTAATTGGGAGTATAAGACACCTGATTCACATTATAAGGGTCAGGAAAAGAATCACATCACAAGAAAATGTTTTCAGCTGATTCAAGTAGAAATAAAATGATGCATGCATATCTTAAGTATTTATCTCTTGAATGTTATTGCAGCATGAATCTATTTCAATTTCTTGATATTTATTAATGCACTGAGACCAAATATTGGTAATAAAACAAAGCATCAACCAAATAAATCATTCAAGAACTTCAAAATACGCTGGATCAGCACAATATTTACATACGAATAATCAAACTGCCTTCTCCAATAATATTAACATTGTATAAACACATTTAACATAAACATTTCTTGGCATTAAATCAACTTATCAATTATCGAGTAAAACAAATTCCACCTGAAAATTATAGAACCTTTTCAATTGAAGTTGGGATGTATCAAAAAGGAAATGAAGATGCTTAGAGGTATCAGACCTCCTTAACCTCCTAAATGATAGTTGTTCCCATACTACATTTATAAGACAATTCCTTGTATCATCTTTCGCACAATCCTTGTGTTATTTATCTATCTTTTGCTTTGAACACCAACTAGAATTTCTTATTTGCTTATTCACTGACAAAATATATATATTGTGACAAGAATAAATTGTCTATGTATGTCAGTAATGCCAGCTAGTTAAAGGTCATTGCATGTTGCCAGTGAGTCCAACAGAGATCTATGAAAGGTAGCATAGCTGGAATATCACTTTTATCACATGTACACAAGTGAAACTTCGTGCCCATAGCAAAAAATTACTAATATTCAGATATTCGGGTGAATTCACATTTTTCTATTACATTTCAAATAGCTAAAAATACTTGTTTAAGCTCCCATAAACAATTTTTCTTTCATGAAGGGAGGACGACACACCCCTTTTCTGTTTAGTGAATCTGTGTTAACCAAATTCTCCTTTTTGAATGTTCTAACTCAAAATCTTATTAAACTTACCATTCCATTTTCAAGAAACAGAATTCAATTTATAACACAATTAGAAGTAAATAGAATAAGTTGTGACGAGACAATAAGCCTCTCACAGAGAATGGAATTCTGACACCAAGTCTGAGAAGTGGACTGAGAAGCACCTACCAGATGTGTTTGAATCATGGTTTTACTTGATTGAATTAAAATATAAAACCGTAAGAAATAACAATAAATTTCAACCAGATTTGATAATACAGATCAGTTAATGACTGACAATCACATCACTAGATGAGTGATTTGATAAACTACTCAAACAAATCGGAATTCACTGAAATATGGTACTACCGTAGAGTCGCTTTCTTAAATAATTTCAAGCAAAAACTTGGAAAAAGTTTATTGTTCACTCACCCGCAACTGGAGACGGTTTCTTCATCACACACCATCTTGGCTTCCACTGAAATAAAAACAATGACAGTAAAACAAATGTTGAGGATGAACAATCGATTAAATCGTCTTATGTGCAAATTAATACCTTCTTTCCGTCTCTGTATTTCACATTTCCTTCCACTATCGTACTCATTTCAGCCATGTCTATCCATGTTTTGATCCAGTTGACCTGAAATGTAACAACGAATTTGATTGGTTGTCGTTTGTACCGAGATAACACTCGACTACAGTGGCGCTCTTCTAAGTGTACAGATAATTTCGCGATGGGCTTATTCACTTGTCATGCAGACTGTGCCATTAAAATAGTGGCGCGTATACAATTTAAATTAAGAAAATTATTCTAAATGTCTCTTTATTAAAACATTTTGCTTTCTTCGATCACTTAGACAGATCTAAATCTGGAAAAGATAAATTTAAATACCGGGGATAAAATGGACAATATTTAGAGCAAATTACAGGGGAAGTGATTAACAACTAGGACTTCACATTAATTTGGGCGCCGCATTAACTTCGCAGGGAAGATCCTAATAAACTGTCAGTGGTTGATTTATTATCAGAGTTTGGATGCACTGGTCAATGTGTATACCAAACATGCCATCTTGGAGTTTATATAGTATAGATCTACACATTTGCACGTTATAAACGTGTATCCATAATTTAAACCACTGCGACGCGCAGAATGGCATATACGCATTAACCTAATTGAGTAATACTTGAAAATAATAAAAAAAAACAAATAACAAGTGTGTTAGAAGCAATAAAATATAACAGGAATGGTTACGAGTGGGTTGATCATTTTTCATAAATATTTTTTTTCTAGCTCAATAAAATATAGCATTTGGAAAAGTCACGTATTATCGCAGTTTATAAATACTCATTATGTTGTAAACATTTACGATGTCATTAGCACATTTGGCTATCCTGTGTTGCAAGAAATTCATGTTCTCACTTCAACAATTAACAAAAACTTATAATAAATTATAGACACCGAGATCATCAACAGCTATATATATGTTCAGAACATCATAGTTGCTCTAGTATGTTCGTATATACATAGCAAGCAAGATGCCAAACAGAATAATTTGTGGCAATCCACTATCTGGCTTTTAATGATTCAAATAGCACCGTACATTATATTACACTAATATATTTTTTCAACAATTCTATTAACCGACGTCCATGCACTTGGAACCAGCATTTATAACATGCATTTTATAGCGTCAACATTTTAAAAATATAAGTAAATCCTTATCCATTAATACAATTTTATATTTGACATGTTTTACGTGTTGTTTAATTGACAAATCCAAATTGTATTGGCCACATGTACAGTAACAGTATTGTCCGACTTTTGTTCAGTACAATGTGTTATTGAAACGAGATACAAAGAGAACTATAATTATAAACGTGACGTTCGTTTATAGGATTAAATCATCTATCAAAAGTTTGACGGATTCTTGTGTGGAAGAATGGTGACACACAAATCGGGTCCTCCGTATGAAGTCGAGAAGCTTAGTGAACATAAGCTTTTTTAAAATGTGATTATTCCGTTTAGTCATCATTCTCGCAACTTCAAATGTGTAAACTGACATGTATAGGGATGTTGTCCCACCTGGATAGTTGGATATATAATTATGAACGTTCTCTTTTTTTCGAAGTTCACAAACAAGTGTAAAACATAATCGAGAAAACCTGTACTTCAAACATACATGTACCTATGAACATGTATGTTACAGTGTTGTTTGAAGATAACAAAGTTTTGTAAAAATCATTATATAACCGAACACCTGTACGATAACTACTGTATAGTTGACACTAAAATCAAATTTTACGTTACCGAAGATTGACAACAAATGCTTGTCGGACGTTCTAAACAGAAGAAAATCGTGTAAAGAAGTCCGGGGAACAAAAAAATATATCCATATCTAAGCTGTAGCTATATCAATACCAAAATGAAGATTAGTCACGTTCCTATAGTTGTTTAGGAATGGCTGCTGAGCAACCATTTCCAGTGTTAATACTGAATTTCAACAACTGCTTCTGCCTAATGCTGATTTTTACAAAAATTAAAACTAAAAAAGTAGTTCCACTCCCTACTTTTACCACAATGAATTCGCACAATATGCGATTGCTTTTGTGAAACAAACAACTATTTTGATAGTTTAAAGTATGAAATATGCCTTATCTAAAATTTCAATAATTTACGCTTTCATTTCAGTGCTCAGATGTGTGAGCCATTCGAAAAGCAGAAGCCCCCCTCTAGTGCTCTTAGTTTGACATGGATGACGCAGGGCTCTACCTAGGGCATTATTCACAAATACTTAAAGTCTGAAACTGAATACTTAAATTTGCAAACCTCGTATTTACCAGCATTTGTTTTCATTTGGCCTAAATCTGAACGCATGCAATTCTGTCTGAATAATTGTTGTTTCCCTCTGTACACTTCTGCAAATTTTGATTAAAACCGTTATTGTTATAACAATAATCCTGAGGAAAAAGAACATTAAAACATTTTAAAGTCTAAATATGAGTTCCCGACAGAATGTTTATGTATAGGCCTAATGCCCCTGCGTGTCAACTCTTTGTCTGAGAAGTATACGAGCCTAAGTTGCAGTAGACTGAATAACACTTTTGAATACAATCTATACATGTATATAACATTTGCGTCTCGCCTTTAATAGTGTTCCTGTGCAAAAATAGTAGCAAATATACTCCCTGTGAACTTCCGGTTAATGTTTACTGAAAACAGCATGCTAAACTATATGCCTGCATTGAATGGAATGTTAATGATAAAAAGAACATGGTTCTGTTTACGCATGCATGAGCCCATATAACTGTATCTGTGTCCCTCATTGCAAATTAAATTAGATCTTAATCACTCAAAATGTTAATCTTAATCACTTCAAGAACAATTCAGAGTAGAGCTCGAACTAGTTCTATCAGCACAAGCTGAAAATGAAAGACTGACATAATAGAGGTGGATCTATTATTTTCAAAATGCAGTATTGATGGTCTATTTTAGCAATGAAAAAAAATGACAAACTTGTTTTAATTAAGTATTGTCAATGGGTCGATGATAGTTCTAGAATCTTTGTGCACATTCATTACGTATTTTTTGGATAAAGTTTGAAATGTCAGAAAAAACGTTCAAAATACTTTGCGGTTGCTTGACACTTAAGTTATTCTAGAGCGAGTATTTGGTGCTACGGAAAGATTCGCCATGTACAATCCCTCTCGTATCGCTCGATAAAAACAGATAGATGTGCATGTACTTAGTGTAGATATACATGTACTATAGCTCTAGATCTACTAGACTTTAAAACTGCAAAAGTTAAATTTACCAGCATTTCGTTATTATTATCTTCAAACGGATACTTTTTTGTCTGAATATTTCTTGTTACACACTCCACACTTTTGCCATGTTTTATCAAAATACATTGTGTAATAATAACGTAGGAACAAACTGAATATTTACCATCTTAATAAAGTCTTAAGTCTGAGATTCAGTCTTTTAACGTTTGTGTTAATGTCTCTTCAATAATTTGACGATGTTCGACATTCTCATATCGCACAGATATATCGACAATCGTGTGACAGAAAAGTGAAGTACAAACATCAGAACAAATCCACATGATAGCGATAAATAGACTAGATCTAGTTTCAACGACGACTAAAACGTGAAGAATGAGCAAGAATCATTGCAGTGCTTTGATTTGTGTTCGACAGCCAACAGTTGCCGCCAAAATTACATGTTTACAAAATTGACGTCATACAAAATTAATGACGTTACAATGTAAATAAATAAAATGGCGGAAGACATCAACACTGGAACTAATTGCATTGAAAAGGTTAAACAAACCGAGGTGACAGAGGGGCAATCACGTAAGGAATACCAACATGACGACAAATAGTTCAATTAACGGTGCACGATCGAAAATGTCATAGATCTAGCCTGTATAAAAAATTTTTTATCTTTTTCAAATTTGCTTCAAATGGTGTTTTGATGATCCCTTTATCATGAACATATGAAGTTACATGTAAAGTACTTTTCTTCTTGACTTAAGTTCTTTTGTTTGAGATCTTTTGTTTGAAAACGCATGCTGGGGGGAAAAGGCAAACACGTATGATAACGCTCACCTTCAAAGATTCCCCGGATAAAGATCACTACAGCAACATAATTAAAACTTGCAAGGAAAATTGCTCAACTTTTACAGTTCATGTCTACAAGCGACTTTTTAAAGATGAAAATGGTGTAGATATATATACTGTTTTCTTAAGATTTATGAGTTGAATGTATATATTTCAATAATTGCAGCCTTCATGTTCATCGATTGTGGAGAACAGCTAGTAGAAGAACTACAGACTGTTAAAGATGAACTGCACAAACAGGTAGAATTGCAAATGTCAACTCATTCAAGAGTCTAGTTTTAATATACTAAAATTAATGTATCTATTGCGAATGCTCTGTCCTATAAACATCTTAACTATGGGTACCGTTTATAATGTAAGAATAGGTAAAGCAAAACATACAAGAATACGTCTGTCACAGTTCTAAATGCGAAAACAGCATTATTTTAACTTGTAATTATTAAAACGTTAGCGGTTTGCTTATACAAAACTTTATTTATTAAGAGCGACTTCGAATGACTCGACAATTTCTAGATAATGGCGCAAGGAGTGAAATTTGAAAGACTCGTACTTCATGTATAATGCTATGTTATTTCTTAACAATTGTTTCTAGGTGTTGTCAGTGGCACATAAAGTTGATCTGCTTTGGGAAGTTGTACGGACTGTTATAGTTTTCATTATTCCAGTGGTCTCATGTCTTGGTTTATCATTTCTGAGTCAGTTCTATCTTCCAGGCTGGATGTCAGTGAGTATTACTTAAATATAGTACTGTGTACATTTGAAACTAAAGCACTTTGTTTCTCTGAAAGTTAATTATACAGGTAGATTGGTTGTCATACATGTAAGAAATATCAAATAACTGAACTTTACTGAATAGTGAAGGGTCATTCAGAGACAGGTTTATATGTCTTTCAGACTGGTTCCACTAAACACAATTAAGTTCCAACTAAAATTATTTTTTTCCTAATTATAAGAAAATGCTTTCCATGCTTATAAATAGACAACCCACTTTCCTTCTTTTACTCTGTTTTAGGTGGTACTGACTACTATCTTTATTGGTGTCACTATAGGCTTGGTATTCCTCCACCTGACACCACTTAAAGAAGCTATCACAGTATACATGGATTTCAGGTTTGTAGTCGGAAGAAAACTTGTAAATTCAATGTTCGCGTAAATGATAAAAACATAGCTTTTGTCAATTTTGATTATATTTTTAGCAATTGAGACAACTGAAGTTTTTAAGAGGGTACAAAATATATACATGTACATTCAACATTTATTCACACCAACTGAACCATGTTTTCTCAAGAAGTTCAAAACAACTAAGACATCTGAGAGGGCTGCGGCAATCATGACCATTGCATTCTCAACTTTCCGTAACAGTGGTTAAATTGGTCCTCAAAATTGAATATTATTTTCTATGTCATTTTCATCAAAGACCTAGATATCATACCATACTAATGGTATTTAGGTCTTTGTTTTCATGTTTTTCTAGGGTATACACTCTGAAGTTTCTTGATTGTTCATGCCAGACTTGTAGCAACAAAAACAATTGCAGTGAAGGTAACAAAGAGAAGACATCTGCAGAAGAGCAGGACAATCAAGAACATAGAGCGGTAAATACAGTGCAAATGGACAATCATGAAGAGTTTGAGGAACTAACAGAAAATAACTCGGACCATTTACCAAATTCATACATGTTCGCCAGTGACGGCATACGAAGAAGACAAATGGAGATAAATCCTCTCTTAGAACAAAGTGTCTTCCGTGAAACAACTTCGTTTTTAGAATCATCAATAAACATTCAATCAAATGAAGAAATTGTGGAAAATGAATTAGATATTGATTAAGCATGCAGGCTATTTTACACCCATTTAAATTGTTAATAGTACTTTGAAATGGCTGTAATTCATATTCATTCAATGTACTTTAAAACTTCATACTATTTAATTGTTCAACTATTCTTGTGTCCATTTACTCGTATGAATTGTTTGAAACAATAAACTAATAAACCCAAGTCTTTTGTATACTTGATAAAGCATTAATTTGTCACTATAATAAATAGAAACCCATACATAGATTGCCCAAGATCGGGTTATATGCAACACATGTAATTTTCCTAATTTTGTCTACACTCTGTATAATTAATGATTCATGTATATAATATTATTATATTCTTTCATTATGAATAACGTGTTTGAAGAAACCATCTAAATGTTAAATTGTCGTTACCCAATTTACCAGAAATATTTGTCACATTATTTTGTGTCTGCAATGATACATGTACTGGTCATTATATCTAAACAAATACCTAATATTTCAAGGAAAGCCATGTATGCGCATGCGCATACAGTATTGACTTATTTGTATTAATATTTCATTGTTGAAGGATACAAATGCTAACAGCAATAGTTTTGAATGAACACAGAAGACAGTACAACACTTATTCTGATTTCTTATTTATTGACCATAAAGTACAATATATCACAAATTGCTTTACAAGCAAATATTTCACGCCATGATTTCTTATGTTCTTATAAAAAAGTTCAAACATGACTACAATAAACTCACCATAATATTCAGCCAACAGAAAATTAAAGCATTTAATCAAAATAACGAAACATAAAAAAATGTAACTGGCTTGTAAATGACTAAATGAAATGGTAGCATTTCTCTTACATTGACAATATTATAAACTGATACATGCTACAGAAAAGTATTTCGTTACTGTAAGTTAACTAGTATTATTGTCTTCACTGAACTTAATTTATGGAAAACAATATAGATGATATCTAACACTATTGAGCAACATTGATGTAACTATGAACCAGAGTTGCTCAAACATTGCATGAACACCAAAAGAATTCTTGAGCCAAGTAAAACGTTAATTAAGTCAACATTTGTCTATTTCTGTATGGATATAACAACATAATCGCAGATGAAAATATAAGTCACACAAAAATCAACACAAAAACCATCAATACAAGCTTGGAATTCTTGGACATTAATAAAATGTATTAAATTTTCAATGAAATCATGCATGATATTTGCAAATGAAATACTGGCACAAAATAATACAAACAACTAAAAGCCCCCTTAAGTTTTTATAAAAGAGGCTAAAATCTCTTATGAAGGATTATACAAGGACTTTGTACATGTATAAGTCTATCTGTACGGGTATTACACATACATGTATCAATGTTTAAGGGTAGTTTGCAAAATAAGGTATATAAATCCTGTCCCTGGAACACTGATTCTGTTAAAATCACCCCAGGTATTTTTTCACAACAAAAAATTACCTGCCCTGAAGTATCATTGGGTCTGTCAAAATTTCTGCCAGAAAAATGATCTGTCTAATGTCATCCCATATGCCTGCTTCCCTCTCCAGGGGAAAACATTAACAGGTGCATAAGCAAATATAGAACAATTGACAAACCTATTGGCATCATATTTATGCTACAATGAATTGCTTCTGCAAAATCTTAACAGAAATCTGACCATTTGTTTTGCAAGACATATTTAGAACATTTCCACACATGTAACACTAATATTCAGAAATTCAGCCTAAACAATGGTAAACAATATACACAGTACCGATACATTTTGTAGTTTCTTTGAATAACTGGACACCAGGCTGATCTCAATGTTTCATACATGTAATAAGGTCATAAAAATGAGAACTAAATAATTATCCGAATTTCAATCTGAATTGTAGATATTTTAAATTGACTGCAGATGTTAAGTATTTAGGCACAAGCACCAATAGTGCATTTTGTTCACCAACAATGACAATTAAGTTTTTTTCAATTAATTATCTAAAACAAGGTACATGAGAACAACAGAAAACATGAAGAAACATAGCGTACACAGAACACATTTACAGTAGCTGATTGCAATGGAACGAAAATACCCATAAACATGTAAAATAGCTATTGATTTAAAAAGTTGGCACTAAGATTGTCAATAAAAAAGGTTTAAGCTCGTTTGCAATTGATTACAATGCGGAAGACATTAAACAAGACTGAGCTATAGCCAGACATATGTCTTCTTAGAAACATTTAAATATGCTGTAAACATAAATCACATCATAGACATGCAATAATACACACAGGTGCCCAACTAATATATACATGTATATGGTATTATGGGAAAAACTAGTTAGGAACCATGCGATAATACCCATAATGTCAATATTTCACAGGTAAAAAAACAATTGATGACATGATGTCACAATTGCCTTACAGTGAAGGCCACTGCAATTTTGGGTGAAAATATTTTAAACATACAATGTTTGTTGACAATTTATAATACAAATCCAATTTTACATTCGTTTTCATAAAATATTGAATTAATTAAAACATTTTCAATAACCACTCGTATAAAATTTACGCAAGTCTTGTTTTCATCATTTTAGAAAATTTTCTTCGTAAATTCTGTTATTCATTACCACTGTAAATTAATGAAATGTGTCATAGTGCGTGTCTTTGCGGAATGGAAAATTGGATAGACCATAGTAATAGAACAGTTTTATACACATATAATAGTAAATAAATCATCAAAGTCTAAACTAATGTAAAACTTCAATTAAACTTTTTTTTAAATTGCTACAGTTTCCTGTTCTTCGTTGTGAAGGCTCTTAGTTCATAGAACTAAGACATGAGGACCACGGTAGTACGCATGCATCACCAGAATCACAACAAGGCACTGGTCAGCAGGTAAAATCATAACAACTTTATTGCAAGACAAAACAAGTGTGAAGAATTCAATATGACCAAGCATATGCTTTACAATATACAAACAACTTCATTTCTAATTGGTCACCGTTATGTCGCCATATTTGTTAAATTAAGTGATAAAACTCAACCAAATATATTACTATTTGTAAAGACCCATATCACAATCTTTAAACAACAAATGTCCTAATGTTTTGCATAAAATCAATTAAGACTTGGAATGGTTTTGATGAAAAACATCACATACACTGGGTGACAAATTAGAAAAGTATTTGAATGTAAATTGACACAAAGTTCGTTAGAATAGCGAGCAATAACAACAAATGTTATCTTTTTAAGTAAACCATCCACTCTTAAGTATAACTTAATTAAAGTCAGTAATATATTCACTATTTCCCATGGAAATAATTCAACAATATGTCTTCTCTTCAGGACATATATTTGATCAATTTAAACGTTTTACAAGAAACATTCTCAGTGCTGTTCTAGGTTCTGCAACATAAGAGAATTAAATCCATTAATAGAATCAGAAACAAAGTTGTTTCACAGAATAAAACAATTGTATGACATTTAATTAGTTAATCAATAACTAAAAGTCAACTATGTTTTTTAGGTCAATCTTTAAACATAGAGGCGTAACAGTCATGATGGAGTAGAAAATAAGCAAACTATCAATAGTCAAAATAGGTGCTGATAAATGATTTGCCACATAACCAACAAAATGATGTTATATGAACACAATATGGAACAAGATTGTTCTTCATACTCTCATTTTAGTACATGCACAACTGACAACACTACGTCATTGTACTGATCACAACAAAATTTCACCAATAATTTAAAACTAATGGTTGTTTATATAATGCAAAAACGTATCTCTACCGTAAAACTATGCATATTTGACTTTTGGTCTCCTTATCTGACCTCGACTTATTTGACCTTTGATCTTTAGGTATGACCTTGACTTATTTGACCATTGATCTTTAGGTATGACCTTGACTAGATATTGCTGAAAGGTGATCTCTGCATGTCATCTCATTATGGTGAACATGTGCTAAATTATTTGAAAATTCTTCCAGAGGTAAAAAGTTTGGTAAAAATGAAGCGGACATGATCATGTGACGGACGGACAAGCAGACCAAAAACATATCCCCCCACAATTTGAGAGGAGACATAATAATTACAGACATCATATCTTTTGTTGTTCAGGTTAACAAATGTATAATGAATACTTTAAATCACAGACAAGTCTAAAACTATACATATTCTGTCTACGACAGCCTCTTCTGAAAAATCCCTCATGATTAGGCTAATATATTCAAATAATATATATATCACAACTCAAACATATTGCGTGAAATCATCTACTGTCTTTTTATTTGAATCTGTGTCCTGCACAACTATTGTTTTCATTCTCTTTATTTTACGTAATCTCTCAAGCCAGTTGTTAGCGAAGGGATCCTGGGGCTGTGAAGCCTGTCTCTGTAACACCATTGACGCAAGCTGTAAACACAAATGATTATTACATAAATATCACAAATACAAGCTTATTTTCAAGGTGTCCAAGTTCTAAGACCTCACTGTATTTATGTTAGATTGTTTCGAAAAAGAGAGTAATTTCAGTCTGTAAATACTTTTGAGTCCATGAACTAAACTGAAGTACTGTGATTGCCTTGTTTGCACATCTAAAAAGAACACCATTTTGACATGAAAAGTGAAGAATAAGAATGAACAATAACTGGTGAGGATCAGGTAACTTAACAATGGCACTTTTTTATGGCCCATACTTGTTAACATTCAAACATTTGACTTATCTCCTATTTCATATACATGTACTGGCTTGTTAAACAAGCCCACTTTCAACATCTCTATTTGTGTCTGTCTTACTTTTGCCATACAAACTTCTCCTGTACCATCACCATGAGGACAACAAAACATGTTGGTGGATGCTTCCCAAAGTATGTACAAAGGACCATAATTATTATGTAGGGGAAAATCATCAAACCTGAACATGCTGACAATATGCAAATCTCTTGGTAGTGAAGCTTCCCATTCAGTTTCATTGAATTCTGATAAGTGGTTGCTGAGAAATGGCACAGACAGGAATGCAGAATGAACGCACACACATACACACTCTTAATGCGCAGATGGACAGACAAAGTGTACACTTGAACTGTTTTATAGAGCTTCAGCTATTCTCACTAATAACAAATATGTTGCCAAATCTGTACACTAACACTTAATTTAACAAACTCATTTCAAACCTGAAATAACAATTTCCATGGGGGACGATGCACAATTACTGCAACCTGTATTACTATACTTACATTACAATGAATGGCAATCTGTCGAACCAATGCTGGCAGGTTTGCATCTGATATCACCTTGGTATCTGTGTGACCCAATATACCAGTTATATCTGAAAATATCAAAAAAAACACTTGGATTAGATAAATTCGGCACAGCAAGAACTGAACAAAGAGACTTACAAGTAAATGATGAATGCCCTCAATTTTGGGAGTACCCTTGTCTGAGAACTTGTTTTACCCCCACAACACACTCTCATCATACTCAACATTTGTGTGAAGTTTCAATGGGATCCAATGAATTGCTCAAAATTTTTACCTGAAAATATTAAGTGTTTCGGATGAACAGATGAACAACCAAAAAACTAATACATGGTCATTATTATTACTAGATGCCTCCCTGTAATGGCATTAAATAAAGTCCAATTTAATTTATTATTAGTATATCTGATGACTGTATATCTATAACATGAAGTATAGTTTGGATATAACACAAATACCAGCTTTGTAACAGTACATGTGACTATGATGTCAAGATTCTGTCATCAGCCTGACTACCCGACATTTTGATTTAATTTTTTTGCATGCTAATTATTCTCTTATAGTAGATTTCAAATCACAACTTTTGTTCAGAAACAAGTGCTTAGTCGTGCGCAATTAACAGGAACATTTTGCATTGCGCTCTATGGGAAACTTTCTACGATTCAGTCTCATTTGGACGGCGTTCAACAATTGAAATTGTCTGAAAGTATACACACTTTTAATGTTTTCTTGTCAGATTAGACCTATGATTTCAAACGAAAGCAAAATCATGTGAAACAAATTTTGATAGCTTTAACACAAGTTTCTAATACCTTCACAGGTCATTTTCAATCAAACTTTTTATATGCCAATGTTATAAAAAAATTGAAGGGGTCATATACTGTATATCTTTAGTTTAAATATAAAAGTGACTCATTAACAGTACATGCATCATGATGACTGTCAATAAAAATGCTTTTGGCACTTATTTCAGAATTTGCCCATACTTTTTTACAAATATGTACACATTAAGACATACAAGCTATGGTATACTGCTTGAAAACACAGTTCCCTAAATTTCTTCAATTACTTAAAATTCTCTTATTTTGGCATTGTTGCCATACAGTACATGAAGTATTATGAAATATGGTGCTCCTATGATAACAGCAAATAGAATTACTAAAATTCTCTATTACAATACTATACAAAGAAAGTAAAGCAAAAATGCTTGACAAAAACATTAGCGTTATATTCTTCAGTTGAGGCGCTATCTTCATCTTATTTCTTGTCACTACTCATGCTAAGTTATCTATTTACTAAATACACATATTAAGGAGAACATCTACTGACATATTCAATGTAGTAGTGAAACAAAGCTTGTTAATACATGTACTACAGAAATTGGATAGTACAGATGCACAGGAGATCGTAACGAGTTATCTCCCATTCTACATCCCTTACATCTAATAATACATTATATACTATAGAAGATTTAGAGAAAGGGTGATAACTTGTGACAAGTTCTCCGGTGTATAGATACATGAGAATTAACATCCACAAAGATTTGTCCAGAGGCACAACTACATACACACGACAAACACACAGACGACACACTATGATTGAGAGGTATAAGACGACACACTATGATTGAGAGGTATAAGACGACACACTATGATTGAGAGGTATAAGACGACACACTATGATTGAGAGGTATAAGACGACACACTATGCTTGAGAGGTATAAGACGACACACTATGATTGAGAGGTATAAGGGTTACAAGGGAAATGTACCTGTTGTTATCTGATCTTGGAATGGCACTACAACATAAAATATACATCAAATCATCAAATAAAAGGTTGCAATGGTCAATGTAACAACGAAAATGCAGGTGGTAACAAAAAAGGGTGTCATTGAACCAGTGTTAATTTGTTAATATGTAATACAGAGGTTTGCGAAACAGTCAGTAGTGCACATGACTGGTGGTCTGGAGGTGGATTGTCTGCACCCCGGGTAAGGGTTATGTTCCGCCTTGCAATTTGACTGAATGTAATACATCCAATGCCATTTGTCTCCACCTCTGATTAATGAAGGCAACTCAGTTACTCACAGAAGTACAGGTTAGTACTGGTTGGCCCAACCCAACTCTAAATTAAATAATCATGCAGATATCATTTAAAATCAACATTGATTCTAGACCAACAGATATTTCTTTTACTCATTATCTTTGCATTAGGATAGAATTGACGTATATATTATAAGTTTCATTGATTTCTTTAGAAAAAACAATTTGTTCAACGACTATAACACATGAACTCCGTGAGCTTACTTAATGTGTCAAAGTTAAAGTTCATGAATAACCATTAAACTGTTAATTTTTACGAACTTTCCACTTAAAACTATAGTCAATGGTGTCTATACTGTTGATGTATTGCAAGTAATTTTAATAATTCGAAGGGAAATGTACAATTTATTAAATCAATAATGTTTCATAGAGTGACATAATAATGCCGAAACTTTAAAATGTCATGCAGCTTCCGCATGTCAAAGTACAAATTTGCTAATACAAACAAATTACATGAACTTTAATATCGACACAAGTTTTCTAATGAACAGGTTAAATTCTGATATATTTAAATCAATGCTGTTGCAAACATTAAATAAAATGTAGATTGAAAAATATTATGATCAGATGTATACTAGGAACACATGCACGTTATAATTAAATCACTGAAATCAAATTTATGTGAGTGGCTGTAAGCAGAGAATCAAGTTAAATTTGACTAAGTTTGAACTAACTTTAAACTGATATTAGTAAAAACTCAGATAAATAAAGTTATACGTTTAGTAATTTAAGACTAGCAGGTTGTTTAATGATCATTCAGACTTTTTGTACTCTAGAATAGACACCAATATCTAGTACTATCTGATAAATACTAAAACTACTGAACCTAATCACAAACATAGCAGATAAATGAAGCATTAGTTATTATCCCAGCATGCTTGAAACAATTGGTATGAAATATAAGCAGGTAAGTTACCGTCCTTTGCTTGTAGTGTGACAGCATTGCTACCATGATCTAAAGGTTTGATCACAATATTCACATAGTTAAATTGTCCCTGAAAAATACAAATACGCAATTATAATACTTCAATACAAACCATGCCACAATAAGAGAAAATTGCATGTAGCTCAAGCTGTCCTTGGGCCTTATTCACAAACATTGTAAGACTGAAACTCAGACTTTGCAAAAGTTATATTTACCAGCCTTTCGCGTCCATTGAATCTAAATAAGCGAAGTCTGAGTTTCAGATTTAAAATGTTGGTGAATAGGGCACCCGAAGGTATTAACTATATACACTGCCATCCACAAGTTTCTTCACACTTGAATATTTTGAATTTGTTTCTTTTTCTTACAGAATTTCAATTAAAACATGTATGACCATGAAGTAAAATTATTCATCCCACTTCTGTGATGGATAGTTTAGAATTAACAATCTGCACATCTCGGCAGCAGCATCAATCGGCATGCATCCGAAACTGATGTATGTGTTACTGATTGATCTGACACAGAAAATAAGATAATTTGTTTCAGTACAAATTTATAAATACTTATACATAAAATTATTGCTGTGTTAAAAAGTATTTTCGATGAATTACATGTGGAACAAATATGTTAATTGCAATGGGAAATTGTCAGTGTGCAGGAAATTTTGGAGGGCAGTGTATATACTGTGTGGACCGGCAGAGAAGCAGAGTGAATTTCAAAACTGCAGGTCATATACATGTATGTTCTTCATGAGTGTTTTTGCATGCAATTGTTTTTTGTCATGTGTAGTTATAATATGCACTTGATTACCTATTGCTGTACTGACAAGACTGGTTTATCAGAATTTAGTAATAAATTACGTGATGACTGAAGCTGTAATTATTTTTAATATAATACACAACCAATGAAATGTACACCTTAGTAACGAACAGAAGATATGCAATAAATAGGCATTAGTATATGACTACAATTCAAACTCGAGCCAGGCACTTAGTTTTTTACAGAAGAAAACAGGCATGATTGACCATTTTGAAATGTAACTACAATGTACTATACAATCTACATGTACACATAGGTGTCACAATATATCTGGTAATATATGTCAGGTAAAACATAGTGTGAACATTAAAGTGAAAGTGGGAAAGAAACAAATAAACAATAATTCCAGACCTTTATAACTCCAATTTTGTAATCTTCTTCACTGTCGTTGTAAACCACAGTAACATAGTCGTTACCAATATGTAATTTCTTTGTGTTACAATTAGGATCCGATTCCTTATTTGGCATCAATGTAGCTATATGGAATATCACTGTAATATAATAAAATACATGTGTAACACATTCTTGTTATTACAATTTTAATTCTATTATGGTTTTGCTTGCTTGTTTGATAGCTTTTGCAGAATAAATCACCAGCTATGTATGGTGGTCACCAGACCTAAAGTGTTCCAGGGTTACCAACAAGCACTAACCTGTACCTCCATAGCTCCTGTACCTCCATAGCTCTAGGACAGCTTACTAGACTGCTCTTACATAAAAATTACAAAAAAGTGATTATAGTAAATATGATAACTATCTAAGCTTTCTAAATTTTCAACACAAACATTTCCAACAAAGTTACATGTTTAAAATACAGGATCAAACTTCATCAACAATATAAACCTTGGCTTCAGTATGAGCATGTGTATCCAGCTATACTGTAAGACTATGAAATATGAAAATAAGCAATGTATTTGGAACCCATATTAACATACACTGTGTTGATTCATCTTGCCAACCATACGTGAACTCTCCATCATTTCCCTTAGTATCCAGTCCTCCCAAGTACACCCGTTGTGGATTACAATCTTTCAGTCGAAACAGTTTACCCAGTGAATGGATGAACATGACATATCGATCAGAACCATATGTATTTGAAAGGATTGCTTTCTCGTCTTTTGTCTGAAATTACAATCAACAATAAAATATTGGGGTTACAATACTCTCCACTTTTCACTGTGAGATATTATGAACAATTCATAAATTGCACACAAAGCAGTATAATGAAACAGAAATCAAACATTTTTCAATATTATCATTTGCAAAATGACACTTAATCTGTCAAGTTTAACATAATGTTTAAGAACAAGCAACTTAAAATTTAGATTTCTGTTGAAGTCTAATGAGGTACTTTTCTATCTTAATGTTTTGTCAGATGAGTTATTAATCACATACATGTATCAATAAAAACATGTCAATGGTTTGACAAGCTTTCTTCTAGTTGACACAACAATTAAATCAGAGTCAATAGTTACTGCTTACTGAATTGCCATCAAAAGAGCAAGATATAAAGACACTAGCAGAGGTTCACTGTGATGGAAAATAGATATACCTGTCCAGGGCCTACATATATAACACCAATTTTGTGTGTTTCATATGGATAAATGTGATCTAACATCTTTATTGCTCTCTCTGTCACCTGCAAGTATACACATATTTGAAGCTAACACAGCACAAACAAACATGAATCGAGACGAAAGACAAATAAGTACATGAACATAAAAGATTGTTGAAGGAAATTCATATAAATGTACTCAAATTACAGATGTCTAACCTTGGGAGGATAAACACTTTACTTGTCCCAACCAGAATTTGGTATTTATACTTGCTATAGTATCATGTAAATTCACAGTTGAATCTTTACAAACAAACATTATTCATCCAAATTCACCAACACATAAAACTTGTCTCTGCTAACTAATGAAAACCTTAAAGTAATATTATGCTCATTTTTTGTTCATTTGTTTACCTCAACAAACATAAAAATATATTTCCTACAGTTAAAACATTAATAAACATGCATTAAAAAAAAATGCATTGATCCGTATTTGTTGGCTAGTAATACGATAAAAAAAGATATTTTCAATCAGTTATACATTGCAATGGTTCTTATTAGAGATGTTTTAGACAATGTAACAACAATACTGGATGAAGTCAATTCAGACATTTTATGTTCAGATGAGCCAGATGCATCATTAAACACAGAGCAATAAATTCACAATCTGCTTACCTCATTATTAGGTAACAATAATGGCATATCATGCACTTGTAATTGTCCATTATGATACAGCTGTAAAAATACAAAACTAGGACTGACTCCAACTTTGGAATCACCAGACATCTTTGTCTTAGATCCTTGGCTCTTTACTTGTGAACTTGAATCCATGAATCCACTTGGTTGTGTAACTGCTACGGTATGACCCCTAGGTCTTCTAAGTGTTGTTGGCAGTTCTCCAACCTCATCTGGTGTTGATGAAGCTTCAGAACTAGCAGGTGATGGACTCAACTGTCTGGTTAACATACTCGTATACTCTTTTGGCACAGCTACATTCTTGTCAGTCTCTGACTTCAAACTTTCCACAAATTTCCCTGGTGATTTACTGGTACCTACAGATTTTGACACTAATGCACCATCAATTTCACTAGTTGATGGAGTATCAAAGTTCACAGTCTTTTGATTGTCTGCTTCTTTCTGTTCTCTCACGTTAATGTTCTCCTCTTCAGTTTGTTGACTGATGGTAACTTTTATCTCCACATCACTTTTATCAGAGTCGGAGGATTTAGGTATTGATTTTCGTTTTGGAACTGGTCCAAACTGAACCACATCTGAAATACTATCCCTAGGAGATAATGTATCTGAACTACCACTTAACACAGATGGGGAAGAATTTGATCTCCGTATTGAACCTGGGGTAATGTCATGATTCTTAGCACCATCACTAGATGGAATCAGCAACGCATCCGACACCTACAAATGAAACATCATTATGTTACTGTGTAGAAGATAACTTTTCTTTAGCTATACAGAGTACAAAGTGTCACAGAGTAATGAACATTTAATCCATACAGAGTAACCTACCTTCATTCTATATAAAAGGAAACTTAAGCTCCACTTGAGGAGAAGACTGTACACAATATACCAAGTTTATGACTACAACTTCGCATTCCTATTAAACCATCCTAGGGCAAATGAAAGGTCAATGAAAATATATTTTAAGACAAGTTTTCTAGCCCCAGTGTAAATGCAGTAAGTTACAGCCAGGTATGCAAGAAGGGGAGTGGTAGTCAATGAATAAGGTCACCATGGAGGTTGTGGTTTGAATCCAATAAAGGTTAAGACAACACTTCTCATAAGACACAAGAAGTAGTTTTCCAGGACTTGGACTCAAGAGTGATTCAAACAACCAAAATGCTTTCTTCACAATCATGCTTAAATACACTGGAAAACAAACATTAGATATGTGATGAAATATTGATATTCTCACCTCATGTGTGTCAACATAAGATCTATCGGGCAATGATGACACAGCAAATCCTAAACTTCCTGGTCTATCTGCCAACAAACTGTCTACCTCTGTAATAATGTCCATGTATTAAGTATATGTAATACTCCGATTTTAGACAAAAAATAACATGAATATGATAATTAACCTTCACCTGTAATAACATGCAACAGTCTCTTATAATTTGAGTGCATGGCAATGAATCGGTTCTGGTCACGAAAGTTCAAATAGAGCCAACAGATGTAATCAATGAAACAGTGATGAAGCAAAGGTGTTCAATAAAGTTTTTTTCACGATGTTACAACAGATATTCTCTGGATTGGTATAAATGTGGGTATCTTAACAATAACCTTTGTTTGTACCCCTGCAAAAAACCTATTTTCCGGATTTCATCTATTATTAACTTTTGTCCTTGTATGATAATGTTGGCCAAATTTTAAAATATGATATTTGTTCATTGAAATTTGTGCCAATATACGCTTCTGTTGTATCATAAATGCATTAAACATTTCACCATTACAATGATAATAAATACTTTACTAAATACAATAAATACCTGCAATTTTTGGCAGATCTGTTCTGGGTACAGTAAAACTTGCATTTTCTACAAAAAAGAACAAACATAATCTGTAATTATTAAATGCTCTTCTTCCTCTTTCTGTCCTGATGAAAATTTCACGGCAAATAACATCACATTATATGATTTGTAAGGAAGCTATAATTTTCATTGAATGAAATAAAAAAGAAGAGGAACATCCACAGACTTACCAATTCCATCCGGAAAAGGTTACAATAATGATGCATATATGACAAGAAATATCTTGTTTAAAGATGGTCAGCGCAATTTGAAGGTTAAGATTTGTGGGGGGAAAAAAAGGCGGAGATGTTAAGACTGCTAGTCACTCCAGATCCAAAATGGAATTCAGTAAATTCACCGAAATTCAGTTGATTTCGGTACGGTTACGTACCCTTTATCAAAAGGTTAACCAATCTGTGTCAAGGTTACAAATGTTGTTGGGTTGAAGAGAAATTAGCCTTGGTGGTTAACGTAAGATTTGATTTGTTTACACAACACTGATATGCAAATAGCAAAACCATGTTAGTACAGCTGCGCCGAAAAACGATTTTATTGTCAGTATCATTATACTTGCCTGGATTTAGATTATTTTCAAAATGTTGTTTATAAAGTGTTTCATATTCTTCCTCTCCAATACTTCCACTTTCAATTCGATGACTTCGTCGATCAGTAACTGGACGTTTCTTTCCCATGGATGCAAATATCATTGTGATATCTTGCACCTAAATAAAAAACAATCAAAGCGCATGACATTATAAGATAATAGACAACAAAATAAGCATACATGTACTTTTTTAACTGTAATTTTAACATTCTGTAATTGCAATACTTTCTAAGGCAAAAAAACTCAGAGTAACTTATCTAAAAGATGTACAGATTGTTCAATATTGAACTAATTCATTGTTCACTTGTTGTTTACATGGGCAGGAAATATTCAGTTTGTTTACATCTAAAAGTTGTGTGTGTATGCTTTCATTCAACCAGTAACCCTTCTTAGTCTATATGATCCATGGCAAGATGACCTATGAGGTTGCACATGTAAGATAGCACCCTTCTCAATATCTTCCTATAATAAAACCGGTGTTTTGAATAAAAGAAAGAGATACACTCAAAGACAGATATTTTAATACAACATTACAAATGTATCTGAAACTTTCTGAAACAAAAATAATCAAGCTGTGACCTTAATTAGCTTAATTTGTTACAAAGCAAACGAGATGCAAAGTGCAGAAGGGTAGAGGATAAGAAGGTGTTATACCTGAGAATCCAGCAGACTGTTTTGACCCGTTTCATTCTCCGTTCTCATCATCCAGGACAGATTGCCACTCGGAGCTCTGATGTAGACCTCTGCCCAGTTTGTACACCAACAATTACAGATATTTATAGGCATCTGTGGATCTGTTGTCTTCATACCTAGAAATATCAAAGTCCATAAAACACTTTCAATTAAACTTTCCAGACATTAGAATGTGTGAAGACCCAAGAGTCACATAAACATTAGGGATGTCAACAAATGACAACTTTGGTATCCAAATGTTCAGCCCACTTTTCGATTGAATATTCGACTTTATCCACTAAAAAACAGTATCAATTACTTAATTATCATCTCTTCTTGGATATACACATAGTCTATGCTTGCTTGATAGCTTAGGATCCAACAAATATGTTCGAATACTAAAAAGAAATCATTATTGCACTGAAGTGCCAATATCCTCCTTGTAAATATTCACTATCCAGCTTACATTTGTTGAAGAAATTAATCATTGTTAATTGTTAAGCATACAAACATATTCTATAATATAAGAGTTGGATAAACACTAGGCCAGCGCTACAGGGTTTAACCGTTATGGTAAACACATAAAAGCACAACAAATATAATTTTTTCATGAAATCATTACCAAAAATAAGAGATTCCAAAAGTTCATTGTCAAATGTTCCAACACTTTCACTCAGTGAGGATCCAGTCTGCACAGCAACATCAGTCCCAGACATATCTAGGTCAAGGTCATCTACTGATTTTCTTGGGTTCAAGGTTATGTCATCCTGTGCATGTTTTTGAGTTGGTACCTTCGTACTTGGGCTCTGACGGCACACATAAGCTGACTTGTGTCTCCGGCGACCCGTCTTGTGGTCTCTTTGTTCAACGGACTGGTACGCAGCTAGACATTTTTCACATACACCTGAATTACCTAACTTGTTACCACTGCCACTGGTTGTTACGGTTATAAGTTTGTTACCTACTAACCATGTCTGACACTGACCTCCAGCAAGTAAGAATTCTGCCATGTGAGACCTAGAAACGAATCACGAAAAAGCAAATGAATGAAACTTTGTTACCATAATTATGAAAAATTTACATGAAGTATCCATCATTATGTCTGTGATAAAAATGTTTCTCATGTTCTCTATTGGAAAGCACAAATTTGATAAAAATAGTGGAATACATTTAACAGTACTGTGTTAGCATACTGTGATACATGACAATACAGAAAGAACTGGGCAATATTGAGCAGGGTTAGGTTTTACATAGAAGGTATGTACCTTCTTTGTATTTGTATTACGGTGTTTATTTTTTATAATGCACTTTATGGTATTTTGGTCGTCCCGGTATGTCCCCCGCACACCATTAATAGACTTTTTGAAACCGAAGTGGAAAATTTACCTGCCAGTAGAGCAGTATAGGTCAAACAGACAATTTTTGAAGCCAAATACGGTCACTGCACCCATTGTACAGTTACCCTTCTAACCAGTACTTTCCTGGAATCTACCCAGTACTTTCCTGGTTACGTGCCAGAACTATGTTAGGTGGGAAACACTGAAAAGCATTTCTGTTTATCCGGGGACAAACCCACGACCTTCGGATTCGTAGTCAGCAGCGTTAACCACTGAGCCACAGGGCCACCTATAAGGATTGTACCTTCAGGTACAGCACTCTATCTATCAAATAACCAGGAAAATATTTAGCAATATTTAAATCTATACACAATGCACACAATTATACAAGACAACTAAATTTCTGTCTCATTTATAAATGATCAGTAATGGATTTAATGAAGGCAAGTACCTATGTGGTATTGGTGAAAAATTTCCAAATGTATATCTCGCCATTACATCAGTGCATGTCTCAGTAAGCTCCCGATGAAATTGTGACAATTTCTCATCCACAGGTGCATTTACTTCACTACGGGCTATTGCTGATCCAGATTGCATACGTCGACGACTACAAAAGATAGCAGTATTATTATCTAATGAATTTTATATGAAGAGAAGACACATACTAACATGACAAAGTTATGTTTACAGCACCAGTACCTGTTTTTACCTTGACTATGGTTCCTAACATCAAAAATAATGTCACCCTCATATTATTAGCCTTAATTCACAAATGGAATAATAAATGAAGTGACATTACAACAGCCTTAGAATAATGGCTGCTGCTGTTATGGGCAATAAAGTGCTTACAAAATGTGTAATTAAGATATAAAACGAGAACTTATTTTCCAGTATTTTCTTGGCATGAATTCTATAATAAACCATGATTCGAACTAAACTGAGAACTTTATATTTACTGACATCAAGCTTCATTGTAGACTATGATGTACTGTAGCCAAAACTATAAAATTCTGACAGAGGTGATAAGAATTTACAAATAATAATGGACGAAATGTTGTTCACAGACACCATTCACATCAGTCAACAAATTTTTTAAATAAAATACAGTTGAACTCATAACTGTAATAGTAGTGTTGGTTATGTATACACAATATTGAAGAATAATTTTTCGAAACTAAATCACTGGCAGCAAAGAGTGGAAATCATTTTAATTCTAATACTGTAAAAGTCCTTTTCTCTCGCATGGTTTTTACTTTTGCATAAATTTGCGAGTTGAAATCCTCGCAAATTCAAAATCTTGTTAAAATTTGTGTTCATCACTATACTATGTCCAAACATCTCAGTAAGGAACTCGCGAAATTAAAAACTCGCATAAAAAAATACAAAAAATGAAAATTTGTGAAATACAGTGCCTATGAAAATAAAGCCTTTTACAGTATTGTAACAGATTTTAACTACATAAATGAGATGATACGGAAATGATTTTGGGGCTCTATAATAGTAATCTGTACTTGTAGAAAATTGCATGTGAAGGAACAATAACAGAACAATTCACATATAGAATCCTTGTCGTAACACAGACTCTAGTCTCCTCAATGTCAACATTAGAGGCCAATAATAACCATAACTGTTGAATTCAATGTCTTTGGAGAATTATCTGTCTTAATACCATCATTAAATTTGTGAAAAATATGCTTAAAGTGAGAAAAGATGTAAATAGTAGTAAAAAAAGAGAAATATAGTTTCAGCTGAACACACAGGTAGGAGGGATATAAAGCTATTGTAAAAAGAATTAGCAGAGTTTCCTGATTACCTCGAAGCACACAAAACAATAGTGATTTATATTTACATGCCATATTCTATAAAAGTTATTCTTACAGAAGATATATGTTCAGAATAAAAAATAACATTCTCAGACAAAGAATACACCCAACTGAGTATTTATATGAATAAAAAGAGAACATTCCGAACAGCTAATTTACAAACAATTATCCAAAAACAAAAGATATTATATTAAAATTGTACTCAGTTGTGTCCTAAACACAATTAAATTAGATTGCCATAACTCTAAATATGCACTTTTAGATTAAGCATTGGTCAAACATGACATATCCAACAACATATAAGCAACACATAACCTAGAAGATGGAACAGTAAGGGTCAAACATGGATTATGATTCACAAAACAGCCAAGATACAACATGGCAAATTACACCAGACAGAAACATGGTACACCAAACAGCACAGAGGCCATAAGCTATAGTCAAGAGGACACAGCATAGACAAAACAGTGCACAAATATTGTTGAAAGAAATACCAAATATTCTGTTACATCAAACTGATTAATTATTAACACACAGACATTCACAGGTAACATATAATATTGTAATTAGCTTAATTACCTTAGCAGTGACAACACAATCACCATGCTTACTTAGTATTTAATTACAAACACCAAACCTTAAACCCTACACATAGAGGAACCATATGCAATAAGCTTAGAATAATACTAGCATAGCAAAATGATATAAATGAAGCATCTAGTATAATACTTTACCCCTCTCTTAGCCTGCAATATGGGTTATCAGAGACATAGAAAAGTGAGCAGCACAGAAAAGTTGTCAAGACTGTCTGCATACCATCTTACTCTTCCGCACACATGCAAGTGTTAGGATAATATACATTATATATACAGGATCATATATGATGTGTCAATAAGTATTGTGATGATTAAAAGTCAAAGCTTTCCAGCACCTGTTATTATCAAAAATTTAACAATTTATCAGAATGAAAGAATACCCAAACAAGCAATACTCATGTTGCATAATACAGTTTGTCTACATTGTTACACAGAATTTTGCTGATAATGACTAAAGACACCACACTACAAATATGTTAGCTTGAGGTCAAAACTGAAACTAAATAAACTATTTTCAAATCATCAGATAAATCATACTAAAAATACAACTAGAAAATCTTTTGTAATGCAACAAGCATAAACATATGGGGAACTAATAGCATTAAATTAATTTTAAACATTTTCTATATGGTACTCTGCAGACATATTCATGACATCCAAACAGGAAACTAACTGAACACATATAGTGAACCATCACTGATGGTGGGTAGTTCATGTGTTTTTAATAGGCATTGTAAGCAGACTCGGAGTCTAACTCATCATTAAAGCCCATAAATTATCATAAATATGACATCAGGGCTCTAGAAATCCACTAGGCCGACGTCCCGGACAAGTCTAATTGAAGATTTGGACTACTGACAGTTGAGTCGGACTTGGTCTAGAACAAGTCTGTTATGTATACCTACTTAACTGTTAACCCATACCCTATTCTATGCTTGGACAACTTGCCTCCCGTGTCGGACAAGTCAAATTTAACATGTACACTAGTTCAGGACAACTGTATCTTAAGAATATTTCTAGACCCCTGCACATGTCACCGATACAACAAAATTTATATTAAACATAAATTCAAATACATGAGTTTCTCCAGAGAGACAAACACTAAGTAACACCTTGGAATTCATTCCATATAGGTCATGCCACGATTTTAAAGATAAAAATTAAAAATATGAACCAGGGTATGACAAAACATGACTATCAACTACAGGTTAAACACATTAATTGAGACTAAAACATATTTAAATGCTTGTAGCAAACATATTTCATGACAGAAGATCAGCAGACATTTCACAGTTACAATTAAATTACTACATCTATTATTTCACTAACACAATGGCATGTTATGATGGATGACAGGTAGCAATCCGAGACCTTTTGTCAATATAAGAAGTAAGCGATATAATCATTGAGATGTAATCATGCTACGATGCGTGAAAGCAATATGGACAAAGAAGTCCTTGACACAGAAACAAAGCAGTTTCCTGATACATAAACAAATCAAGGGCAGGAGTTGAAAGAACTTTTTCTGTGGAAACAAAATTTTCAAAACCAAATTGAAATACAAAAATGTATACAGGCTGATTAAGGAGTCTTCAGAAATAATGCATATGAATGGATGAATGGTTACTATAAAGCCAGTGACTAAACAGCTTCATTTCCAGCAAAGCAGTCTCGCTTTAGGTGACAAAATGTTTACTCATCTATGCACACTATTTGATACATTGTGAACCCTAAATTACTTTCACTCTCACAAGTAACTGAAATTCAGAGACATATAGCATGCATGGATCCATCAATTTAATGTCTGGGGGGACAGAAGGTCCAGCTCATGGTAAGGCAACTGATCTAAGTCAGCCTTTGGAGTCCCGAGATTTTTGCAAAGTAATGCATTTTCTTGTAATGCAATATGGTTATTTTGGACAAAAACAGAGGTCCTTGAAGTTGGGACCCTCTCTAGGTCTAGGATTAGATATGGACAACCTTATTTTGCCAAAATCGCAGGGGGTCCAGACCTGCGGTCCCCCCTCTGGATCCGCACATGTATAGTTACCTTCTGAGTGCAGCCTCACTATAACTGCCAGATCTAACTCTATCAGTGGAATCTTGGTTCTGATTTTGTAACGCTATGCGAGCATTCTCTTCAAACTGTTGCAGAACATTCTGCTTTAAACCCTGAATAACAAATGATGTTTTTCAAAATCACCTTACTTGGTTAACTGGTAAAATACTGACCATTGCTATACACAAAAGACAGGGTAATGCTTGGAAAGAGTGGAAATAAGAGTTTTTACTTGAACTCTTTTTTGTGTTATCCTTGATTTAATATATTAATATATGTCTTAACTTTTTTATTGCCATGTAAATTGTACATTTTATGTTGAAATAAATAATTCTCTAAGAAAAATCTAGTTAATTCATTGTTTCAGTAAAAATGATATCCAAAAAGGTACAACAAGTCCATTTAAAAGAGCAAGCCAAGATATTGATACATATTTGAAATCAAATCTGTTAAGCACACAGCTATTAAAGAACGAGGCTTTGTCAACAAATGTCAAACTAGAATATGACTACTGACATACCAAATTAATAATTTCATATATGTTTTTGCAATACACTCTCTGTTAAAATAATTTACATAAAAGCACAATACCTTATGAATAAATTGTACAAAACCTCTCCTAAATGGAAGCCTGCACCTTATGAACCATATAGCAATCACATGGTGAGATAGGGAGACAGTGTAATGGCTGAATCTGAAAGTTTCATAAAGTAGAACTATTAATGTAAGTATCAAGTATCAAGGCCAATCTACTCACTTTATATGCAGTATGAGCTAAAAATGCATTTTATCATTTTTACAAAGTTTGTCTATTTAACACAGTCATCACAATATACTTTCCTCTAAGGCAATCCAATAAAAGTCTCTAACTATCAACACAGAAATCAAACAGGGTGAAATATTGAACAAAAACATTAATAATTTACATTATAAAGACAAAATATATTGCCTTTAAAAATGTCTACAAGCTAAAACACACTACAAAAAATCTTTGTAATACAGTAACTTACTTGAAAGGATTTGTGTATGGGAGAGCTATGGCAAACACACTCATGTACTCTTCTTCCACAAAGTTGGCATACATATTTGGTAGCCTTACAATACCTAGAAGTTGGAAGAGTTCGAAAATATTACTTATCTCATGTTGTAAATCAAGACAATACTTGCTAATCTAAGCATTTTTAGTGTAATAATCCAACTTAAGGACGACATTTTGATAAACATGTTTAAGTGTAGCACACAAACTTATATCAAAACTTAAATTCAACCAAATATGTCATACCTATTGCTGGTACAGTTACAAATGAAAAGACCATCTAACATAAGGAAATCTGACTCAGCTTACAATGTTCTATAGATAGTTCAAGATACAATATTTACCTCCCTTATTCTGAATTGTCGGCCATATTGAGAGGCAAATTCCTTAAAGTTTATAAGGAATATAATGTGGGCAAATGGCTCAGAAAGTTGAAGAAAATGTGGTTGTCATAGGCAAATTCTCTTGGTATTTTCTAAATTATCACATACTTGGGAATTACTCCTATAAGTGCTTATCAGTTCTGCCTATCGAAATGGCTGATGATTAAAAACAAGGGAGGTAAATTTTGTAGATGTGGGAACTATCTATTAACAAGAAACTTACACCAGTAGTCTACTGAAAATTCATGCCAAACAAGTCCAATGATCCCAAAGCTTTAAACAAGACAAACGATTGAAACTCACTTACTAGAGAGGAATGCTAGCACAGGAATTGCCATGGAGATAGTGGCAGAGATTTTGGAGAGTTGTAGCAAAACTGATGGTAGTAATCTCATCATTGTATCCTGCATCTCTAGTGTACATAACCTCAATGCATTCACACATAATTTAGCCAACTTCGATACCATACCAAACTCTAAACATTTGATTAATTCTTTCTGTAACAGAATAAACCATAAAGCAGCCTGAAGGTGGCACATAGTCAATCAAAGATGAATAACTCTTCATTTAAAGAATCAGAATTTTAGTAAAACTGGAATTTGAATATCCCCTGGTTTACAAATGTATTGAACTTGGAACTATTGCTTCAATCCCTTCATTATTTTAGTATATTCTGATTTGCTACATTGTGGAAACATATAAGGGAGATAATTCTAACAATGTTCATGCTACATATGGTTTGAATTGTGTTTCTGTTTTGTATTTTCAGTATTAAAGACCATTATAAAAATTATATGTAAAACACTGCATCATTCACACATTTAATATTTAAGTACAATAACAATTAATAAATGCTTTATTATGAACTAATAAAACCTAAAAAAATGCCATAGAAAAGTAAATACATAAACCAACTACATTGTACTATAAACAATTATTTGCACCATTACCCTGACCTTTGCACAAATACAATGAAAGATGCCATAATACAGAACACAAAAAATGAGGATCACTTCCATGCTTTCTACTACGTCTATAAGCAAAACAAACACATTTTAACAAACAAGTTCAACACACATTTGGCTTTTTGCTCAAGAGTTTTTTGTTCCAAATTGTGACAGATGAGACACAAACTGTTGATTATTAAACCTATTATGCAAGTACTGAGTAATGCAAGAGTACAATATGTATGATATATTACCTGTTTTTGCCTATCTAAATAATTGTGATAATTCACTAAACTAGCAAGAACAGGGAAGACATATTCATGGAAGTTTGACTTTGTAAATTTATCAGGGACAGCTGTCAGTTCTTCTGGTAAATGTAAGGTTCTATTGTTGATCTAGAAATGAGAAAATAATACAGCAAAATAGTATAAAGAGACAGATAAATGTCATTCTAAGAAGACTAAGACGTATACTGAATGTTTTCTCCAATAAATTGTCAGTAACATTTGCAAATAGCAATAATCCAAACCAGGTTAAACACAACTACAATAATGCTTGTCTTATACTTTTTTTCATTTACTTGCAATGTTTGATTAAACAACTTTAAAATAACAGAAATAAGTTTCAATATATTTAAAAATATATTTTAAAATATTGTCTTAGTATTTACTTTTATTTCGCATGATAATAAAATGCTACAAAAGCAAACCATAGCTTCCACAAAAGAGCATAACAAGTGTACGTAGACTGTGTAGTCGTCCTGTGACCATTTGTAGAGCCAACCAAGTATAATTATTTCCGAGTTACCTAAATGAATCTTACTGATGGATATACCTGTCCAGTATTCATCTGGTATGATAGTTAGGCAATTATATACTCAGCCCATTTAATACTGTACTGTGTGGGATTTCTAAATTTTCGTTAAATGACTTTTAGGATGCGAGAAAAGAACTTGACACTATATTATTGCATGTGTACGCAACAGGTATGGTAAATTTTATGACATTCGACAAGTATTTTCATAAAAAATGAGTTTCAAAAGTGATAAAATGAAATTTAAAGAAGTGTGGTTGGAAAAAAAAAGTGCATTTTTAATGTACTGAGTATACAATAAACAAAGAAGATTTTTTTCAGTGAGGAAAGACCTATCTCTCTCTATAGGAGAACTCTGGAAATATTAATGTGACATTGCTTACCATGGCACACAGTTTACTGCATAATTTATCCACTAATAACTCCTCCCTGGTTAAAACTATAGTTTTGTTTTGCAGTAATACTGGCAGATTCTCCAGTATACACTTCAGCACCTCCCAATCTTTCTCCTGCAACAATTATGTATATTACAAGAACTTTACAAAGACAAGGTTTGATACTTAAATTTAATATTACAAGCAATAAGTTAATCATAATACAAACCTTCAATTAATTTCAAGCAGCTTCTAACTACAGACAAATCAGTTCTAGAATGTTATTTAATATGAAACACATATCCTTAAACAAATCAGAAAATTAATGACTAAAAGAAAAGATATATGTCTGATTTCATATATATAATAGGGTTACTTTAATGGAAGTCAACAAAAATGAAAATACAGTATTTTTGTAAAGTGCAGAATAACTTACGTGTTCCAACAACTGTATAAAGAGTGCAAATGATCTGTTGTAGTATAGATGTGTATTATTACACCATTGACTAGAACTTTGGGATGAAGATACAGGACTGGCTGGAGGAGTAGTCTGACCTTGACCCCTAACAACAGAAATAACTATCAAAGTCAAATATATGATATAGAAGTATATTATCAGACAATTGGGAAAGCACAATGTGTAGAAACGAAAGGCACTGAACACTCAGAACAGAGCAGTTATAGACATAGCATAAACGATTTATCAGATGAATTAGGTGCTAATGTCTTGAATGGAGGGTATAATGTCACTAACAGGATTGCCACATTTATCATCCGTGAGAGCAGCTGAAAATAAAGCACTACCTTATTGTAATTATTGAATTGTGTTTTATTATTAAAAAGCTACCAAATATATATATAAGTGTTGATAAATGACCAGTAAAAAGATATAATTAACAATGGCAACGATTACATTCACTAGACGCATTGATAGTATATGGTAGCCTCAATATCAATAGTACCATCAGACACAATGTCACAGTCTCAAAAACAAAACATTAACTATGGCCTGACAACACAACTTACCAATCACAAACTATAAAAGGACTGAACTTCAATGGTTTATCATTTGTTCTGTCCACAATTCCCACTCTCATGAAAGCATCAGCTCGAAGACTAAGTAAGCACTCAACAATCTGAATAAAATAAAAAACAAATCAAGTTATAGAAACTTGTAACATTAGTTACATTATGTAGAAATTAGAACTTCATTCACATAATAATACTGCTATCAGGAAACAAATTGCCTTTCATAGAACATTCATTTCTGGTTTTATATACAAGTTTGTGGAACATTTTGATTAAAACCAAATCACCGCTTAAACAAACAACGTACTGCCTGAGGGGATTAAAAACACGCCAATCAACAGCTGATCAAAGCCAATCAACAAAGTGTCAACTTTACTAATATTCATTTACCTCTAATCGGCTTTTTCGGGTAGTATTGTAGTGTCATAGCACGTCCGAGATACAAAATTTACGATCAGTGATTTTTTCTTTTTTTCTTGGAGGTTCAATTTTACGTGAGGTTTTAATCTAACGGTGTTAGACCGTGAGGAAGCATGAAAATACGTGAGAAAACGTCTCACGGCATGAGATATGGCATGTATGAAATTATGCGACCGGAAATGCTACGATCTATTGAAAGTCATCCAATACATTACACTGATTTATAACAACAGATCTGTAGAATGTTAATGAGTGCTAACTATACCACAAAATAACATATCACTAAATGAGTATCAATATCAACTGACTTGGTGATACACATGAAATAGAACAGTATACCCAAAACAACAAATATTGCACAGGTAGATATAAACTTACAGACTTTCTTGCAGCGCCAGCAGTAAAACCCTGAAAGTCTTCAAGTGAGTCAATCTGTGTTGAGAGATGATTAACTAAAATATCGTACAACTTTATACACACACCAGGTGGACTGCTGTATAACTTATCCTGCAAGTAATAAAAATCAACTGTTATCACCATGCTGTAACATACTTCTAAGATCTCAAATAATTTATCAAATGAACAACCAACTTTCTACCTACAAAATTAATTCAAAAAATGTATGGGATTGAATCTAAAAATGTGTCAATTTAATTATCAAACGAAGCAATACAAAATGTAGTTTGATGTGCTTACTCTCGTGATTATTGGTAATAAGGCATTAAGTCTTATAAAACTTTGTCTGCAAGGATATATATCAAGCTTAAACTTTAACAAACTTTTAATTTGAAATTACTGGTATATTCTTACAAACAAAAAAGAGACTGAGCTTAAAATCAGCTGTAACACAGAGTACTTTACCTTAAATAGCTCCACTATTAAATGAACTGCTGATTTAACAACTCGAAATGAAGACTCTACAACAATTTCAGAATTCTCCGATGTCAAGTATATTTGTTGTTTACAACTCATAATCTGAAACGAATGAAAACTATGCTATTAGAAAAATGTTTAAATAAAATTTTATTACCACTTAATATACTTAAAACTGAAAATTCTCATTAGAATCACTATATGAGCGCCGCTGTACGATTTCCAACCTCTTCTTTATGCGACGACATACCTAGAACATGTCACATGTGACGTTACCGTGTATTGTCAGTAAGCAATATTTGCCTAATATGGCAATATGAAAACAAGGTGACCTTATGGAGTAAATATTGTTTCTGCTTGCAAAAAGTGACATCACATGTTTAGTTTTCTTGAAATGACGTCACTTACAGAAGAGGTTGCAAGTCCCATGGCAGCACTCATATAGTGATAAATGCCAAGCAAACAGCAAAACACTTGAAGACAAAAATGGTTGCAAATTTTCTGACAACAATGCCTTGTTTTAAGAAAAGCATATTCTATATAATATAAAATAATTAACATTATTATATGCCTACGGGCTTAAAGAGGTACTGGTTAAAAAACTTTTATTATTTTGAGGCAAATTTATGATGATGTGATTGAAAGAAATACATCTAATATTGATTGTTCTCCACCTCTGGATCCTGCTAGTGAAAGAACAAGTTATCACAAGCTGAAAACCCAGGAAAATTTATTTCATCAATTTTCTGCCATAATTATATAAAGTAGATAATGTTGAAAAACTCCTTAAACATAGCACCTACAATTCTATAATTACCTTTTCAACAATGTTGATTATGTTGAGGAAGTTATTCGGACTACAACTCTTAGCAAGCTCCATCAAGATTTCCACAGAAATTTGTCTGATGTTGACATCATCATCAACATGACACAGCAGTGGTAAAACAATACTGTTGATGAGATCATCCTGTAGAAAAATAGTATATACCAAACAGTAGTAACATATTTTGTAACTATATTCTCAGTACATTTAAAAACATACATTTTTATACCTGTAATGTGTCTTTTAAATGTCATTTAAGTGTGTTTTAAAACTCATTTTGATATGAAAATGCCCATTGATTGAAAGAAAATTGAGCATTCATCACTGCGTAAAATGAAATAATATCATGTTAAGTTCTTATCTTGCATCCCTAGGTAAGTTCATGAAATTTGAGAAATCTTACATTTTGCGTTTTTAATACTGAGTATATATTATTCATTTTAGATAACCAAACACCTGGTTCTGTATTATATGTATATCTTATGCTGTTGCCAATAAAATTTAAGTTATGAATTTATATTCATAACAGTGTAATCAAAAAAGCAACGAAGGTACTCATCTTCGTGATATGAAGAAAAGGAAATATCTCCACAGCAAAAAAAGATAATGATGTTGATAATGTAAAAAATAAGGCCAACATGAAAAAAAATTCACTTCCTTACCTCATATAAATGTTTGTTAATACTGATAATGAACGACAAGACTTCCAGAACCTTCTGTCTTACTTTTGTTCTTTTATCTTGTCTGAAAAAATATATCGTACAGCATATGAGGAGGAAAATATGAAGTATTGAATAATCAGAGGTTATTATACAGGGCTGGAGTGCCTTACAGTGATTATGGCATACTAGGAGAGATACTCTATTGGTCTCGTATCCCAATATCATTGTAAGGCACAAAAGCCCTGTTTTATATCAATGAATTGTTAATGCTCATGATATTTAAACCTTAATGTAATAGGCTGGTACACATAAAAGTCATTTGTAAGGTTGACTGATGTTCAACAAACAAAATGTTCTGTTCCTGACATTGAGAAAATTGTACATATACAGTAAAACTTCGTATTCTCGAGGAGTCGTCCTAGAGATAATAATGTGCTTGTCATATCCATGTTTTTAGTTGCTGTTGAGTTGGTTATAAGATATTCCATACTTTACGCAAATGAAAATATATTGTTTGACCTTACAATTATGAGGATATTTTTTAGAATACATGTATCTGGTATTGATTCTTTATTACAAATAGATCATTTTATGAGAAACCATTCATACATTTCTGCATATAATTTCAACTTCGAAGTTACTGTGTTTGGAACATAAAACTAACTATGTGTGACACTTACTTTGCAAAACCATGAACAATATGTGAAGTTTAACAAATATTGAGATCTTTCATTTTTATCAAGTGCGGTCATGTTTCAGTACATTCATTCACATGCAACAAACACAGCAATCATGAAACAGTAATCACATATTTTACAAAACATAATCATATCCGTTATTGCATCATTTCAAAGGTCATCAGACATCCACACATGATCAAATTCTATGAAATTTAATCAACACAACCTTTAACAGTTTGGTAGACATAAAATTGCAAATGTAAAACTAACTAGAGCTATCTCTGAAGGTGATTAATACCCCCACAATACTGTTTTGTCAGACATATTTTTTAGAAAATCCAAGATGGCATAAAAAATATAATCTCACACACTTCAATTCATCATGTAGATTATATGTTTGAAGTTCATACATTTCTTCAAATAATATTAGTAGAGAAAATCCAAATTGGTCGCCAGGGGGCCAACTTGAATGTGATGGAAAAAATTGTCATGCACTGCAAGTCATCATGTAGAATATTTGTGTGAACTGCCAAGAAAATCTCCAAAAGTCTGTAGAAGTAGTTCATTCCACAATGATATTTTGTATCATTCTCTATCATTAAAGGGCAATAACTCCAATAAAAATCATGCAATTTGAATGAGCTGACAACATATGCAACTAGGATTGATAAAAATAATTTGTGTTTAATTTCAATACGACATGACTTGACACGACAGCGAGAATGATGCCTATTTAGCCCACATTTCACTTTGTGGAGCGGGGTTATAAAATTAAGATTATATGCTATTGCTAGGGTTGTTTTCACAAGGTGTAAAAACCATGGATTACACACCACCATTTAAATGGATGTGAAATTTTGACCTCACGATGAAGCAGGCAATTAACACTTAAAATTAGTTGAAGGGACCATCATCAGTGCAGGAGATAACGATGAATAAAGTGGGTACTCGCTATAATGATGCACAAGATAAGTTTTACTGTACATATAATAATGGGCCAAATGTAGGTACATTGTATTAGAACTCACATAAAATAGCGAAGCCTTAATCTGAAGCTTTCTTAAGTAATCTAACAAGTGCAAACTTACCTGAAATATTTATCAAGAAGTTGGTAGAGATTCTTGATCCAGTTTTCTTTAGCTGGATGAATACCAAGTGCTATGTATGTGATAAGCAGTATAACTGAACCTTCCTGTAATAACAAACAACATTTTGGCAGCATAATCATCAATGACTCTAAGCAATAAGCATTTAATAAAGTGGACGTTTTTTGATAATCAATGCTCAGCAATACTTGTATTTCTCAGATTAAACGATAAACACGATGAAGTAAGTTGTGATTTTTAAACCCAATATTTTGTTAAAGGGAGAGGTGTGTACTGGATAAGGTGTTGACCACTGAACCTGGAGGATGTTGTTTTGAATTTAGCAAATGTCACAACTTCATGTGAAACAATGGTAAAAATACAGATGAATTATCAACACTACAGAACGGGAGAATTTGATGTAAAAAATGTGTTGGATGAACATACTCTGAATACAATTCATCTACAGTTAACATTTATTTAAAATTGATTGAAGAAAAGATTAATCAAACATTTGTATACAATAAAAAACAAAGGGAAATCACTCTGGTAAAAATATACATGAAATGTCACTTACAGGTCTCTTTGATGCACACATTTCAATTATTCTGAAAAATCTATCAACTTGTCCCGAGTATTGTCCTTGTTCGTAAAGTTGTTCAATGGTGGTAAGAGTATCATGGAACTCCACAGGGGTTTGTGGATGAGCAGACAAATCTTTAGCAGCCTGAAATATTTGTTCACAAAAAAGTTATATGGTTACACAGCAAAACCTTGATATAATGCATGTACAGATTGCATGCAACTATTTGCTTGACGTTAGAATGTCAAATAAACATGCATAATTATATGATATCGAATAAAATATAATCGCTAAAATTCAATGTAACAATATTTAGAAAAAAACTTACATATACATAAGAGTAATGATCATTTTGATTACTAAAACTATCCTCTTTCAAATTTTCATTTTACTGTAATCCTAAAACTGATATCAATACTTAGCATACACTTAAATGTTTGAGCACTGTTTCCAACAGGTCAAGAATAATTTCCCATGTAGCATGTGGAAGATCTGTACCATACTTTTTCACCAGTCTCTGAGTTGACAGCATTACTTCATAATGTATTTTGGGACTGTCCAGTTCCAATGCCTAACAAGAAATTATGAATAATATAATAATGTTCAATGTTATTATATTCATATTTATTCTGTTAAAATATACATATAGACTGAAACATTTTGGAAAATTGGTTATATCAGTCAAAATGTACATCAAATACTGCAATGTTTTGTGCATTAAATGTATGCAAACACCTTAGCTGTCAGAATAAAACATTGCATTCTAGATTTACAACAACAAGTAAAAGTTATTTAATATTTTATGTGTGGTGCAATATATTAGATGCTAGAATACAAGAATAAACATTGCACTAGATATAACCTGCTGCTTGTAAAAACTTACGTGTAAAAATGAGGGCAATACTGCTGCAGGTGTATGCTTTAAATCCTTAACTTTCTTAGATCCCCATAAAGCCATACCAGTGTAGAATATTGCTCCTCTTAATAAAGAATCATCCTCAGGCTTTTCTCTGTAAATATACATTAAAATGTAGAATAAATATGTTGATGACAATGAACAAGCAGGGCTGTTAACATTAAAACAATGCACATCACAACTTAACCCACACAGAATGAGACATAAACACTTACCGTAAAGTCCCTTACTAACACCCCTTCATTTTCTGAAAGGGGGGGGGGGCGTTTATTAGAGGTCATATGGTAGTGAAATCGTTCATCATTTCTATCCCTAAAAGTTCATGCAAATACATCGGGAATTCCCCCCTAGCATGCAGTCAACAAGTGACACCTTTCAGATCATCGCCGCCGTTGTCGATTTCTCTTCATAGCCTCCACTTTTGACACTTTTGATCTCACCGGCATTCTCGGACTACACTGCTACTGCCTACGTGACTTATGTCATTGTGACTTTAGTCATTGTGACCCAAGACATTCTTGGATATAAAAATAATGCAAATGAAACATTCTATAAAAATATTATTTATGTAAAGGAAAATAAAGAAAGCTGATATCCACAGAGAAATATACTTTGTACATTTAATAACACACAGTGTGGGATTTCTAAATTTTCACTGACTGACTTTTAGGATACATGAAAAGAACTATATATGCTACATTTCTTGGCAGTCGATAGATATTTTCATAAAAAATGAGTTTCAATAGTAATAAAATGAAATTTAATGAAGTATGGTTGGTAAAACATGTGTGTTTTTAAATGTACCAAGTATAGTTATAATATCCCCATGATTACTTACTCAACTTGTAGCATATCACACATGGTATAAATACAACTGTGACCAAGATGAGTTCCTAGTAATTTTCTCATCAACTGAAAATGGTAAATAAATTATTTCAGTCAACACAAATATTCAAACACAAACCCATCAACATATGAATTTGAAACTTCATGTGATATAATAAAAAACATTGCTTTTCAAAACATGAAGTTGGTAACAACTTACTGAATTATATTCTGGTCAGTTTCCGATTATTTATCTTTGAAAATCCTAACTTTCAAAACATACAATACCACAATGTATTCAATTTTTTAATATTCATCAGCTTTAAGTGTATTGGTAGAATATAAAACACATTAAAAGTTTTTTTACTGTCTACAACAGCTTGTAACAGGCAAATACAGGCAGTAAATAACAATTACAAATAATATACTGCAGGGATTATTCTGTTTCTAATCATTATGCTGTACTCAAACATTGTAATTAACATTATACTTTCTATCTAGACAATTTTACCTCCCAGCTTGGTTCACAGTATTTCCTAATGTTTACCATTCTACACAAGGCACTGACCACATCCTTCAGAACATCAGAGGGAAGATAACTGTAGCTCAGCACAGCTGCTAGAACATCTAAGCTTAACTAGACACCCAAAGATAAATAATACAACTAATTGAAATTTGTGCACAACACATTTAAAGTAAGATTTTTCTGTGACCTTAATTGCAAATGCTGACAAATCAGAGAGGATGTCATTAAGCTTACATGTAGACCATTATTTTATTATGCTATGCATATGAGCCCAATATAAATTGAATCCATTCATCCTTTCAAGGGTTATTAATCAGAAACCATTTTTGCACAGACTGGCAGATACTCGGACCGACGGACAGGGGTAATACATGGTGCCCCTTCTCAACTGTTCAAATGGTGGAGGTATAGAAATGGTTTTATAGTTAACTATTGCATAAATGTTCAGTTCTAGTTCATATTTTGATGAGCCCAAATCCACTCAATTCAACCTCTGACCAGTGTCATGACTAAAGAGTTATACAAGACATAATTACGTTTCAAAAAGAAGAACAAGATACATTATTACCTGGATTTCTTGATCATGCTTATGATCATCCGATGCTTTTCTGTTACATACAACACAGGTTTGTCTGAAAAAAATAGGTAATTAAAAGTCCAGGCTAAATAATTTATCAAGTTTAGTCATGTCTCAAGAAATTTGCAATTCAAAATATAATTTTTTTTTAAATATGGCAGAACAAACAGTGTAAACAAAATGTTGAAGATGACTCTTGTTTTTCAAACTTCTAATGGTAAGCTCAAATGTTATGAAGACTACATGGTAATCTCGGTTTTGTGCGTGTTTTTCTCGAAGATTGTGCCTTCATATACCAAAGACAAATAAAGTAGTACTAGGATTATCTGGCATTCTACTCATGAATAATTTAAAGCATTTGTACTGACTTCGCACACACCCTAATTCAGTTTTAAAAAGCAATTTGAAAACACTAAATTGTATACAATGCTATTCTAACAATTTCAATTAATACTAAAAAATGAAGGTTATGTACTGAATGTTTGCACTTCATTTAAATCTGAACACTTACTTCACAAATCCTGCTACAATATCCTCATCAAGATATGCGGCATTGAATTTGACTACACTTATCAACAATGGTAGAAGATGACATACCATCCCAGTCTGAATCACTTCAGGCATGATCGATAACAAAAAGGACCCTGTATCCAAGAACAATAAACACAGTTTAGAAAACAACACAATATTTCAATACATGATTCAAAATTTGTTAAGAATACTGACATTGTTGTCTACTGGTCAATATTTTCCAAAACATGTTTTCATTGACTGACCTGGACTGGACTACATAAATCAGGCTTAAATAGGTCAATACGAAGGAAAGCATTTCTTAATTCAGTATTTAAATTGAACAAAGTCAATATACCTGCTTCCTCTTCAAAGTCAAGAAGACTTTTCCCATTATCACTTAGTATAGCAAACAAATCCAACCTGAAAAAATATTTTCAATATCAAAGATTAACATTGGTACATATTTGCTGCCACTACCTTTATGCAGACATACGTTTCACAATGCACAATACTACTAGGAAGTAAACATATTCAGACTGTGACAATATCTACTTCCCTGAAACCTTAGGTTAGTAGAGATTGATGTTTATGTTGAATAAATGGGGAAATTTAACCTGATAATACCATTTTGGTTGTGTTGAAAACATATATGTCACATATATTGGTAATTGTATTTTATACAAACCTTTCCTCCATGTTTTCAATATGGGTCAAACTCTGTATCACATGAAAGAAATGACTCCTTAATAGGCCTAGACCATCTTTCTGAAATCAGGTAGCATGACTATGTACATAAATCATGTTTGAAAAGGTTATTCAAAATACGATACAGTTAAACCTCTGTTCAAGAACACCTCGAAATTTAAAATCATGTTAATAATAAAATTGTGCATGGAAAGTTTACAATCTAAATTTTTCAAAAATATACAATATATTTTATCATAATGATGCAACCACAAACACTGAATCAATTGTTAAACCAGACCACGTATCAGGAATTTTCTATACAAGTTATATGAAGAGATAAGCAGTCAGTTATATTTACTCGCTAAAAATCGATAAAAATGGGGGAATGTATGTGTTTTTGAAACTGTTAATCTGTGTATGAAACTAAATTTCTTAGTAAATATCATCTATACTAGTACATATTTTTTCATTAATTTTAAATTTATAATTATATGCACTCAAAAAGAGAAAATAGCTACATGTTACATGACATTATTTTAAGTAATACAAACCTGCCCTTCCAGTAAACAGCGGAGAAAATATAAAGCCACATGTCTTTTCTCAGATGACGTTTGTGGCAGGAACAAATCCTGTATGGCACACCATAGAGCTTCAATAGCATTCTGAAAGGCAATAACTTTAGTGCATTCTCATTGAAAATATTAAGAAAATTTCTAACATGAGAGCTCTATATTACTCTTTTATGTATTATTGAGTGCTACCAAGAAAGCTTGACACAGTACCTTCATGTGGCCATGTTTTAAACTTTATACAGGGTTGTTTATAATTTAAGAAAAAGTTAGGTGACATGATGAAGTGTTACACTTGTAAGGGAGAAAATCTGACTAAAATTTACCTGTTCTAGTTTCTTCTTACTAACAGTATCTGCTAGTTCTTTAATTGTCTTTAATCGATTATTTGAGGGACTCTCTGGACCAATATCCTGAAATAAGAAACAGTAAGATAGTGTGAAGTGTGAATATTTCAAAATTCCTCATAGTTTGATATAAATAAAGTTCATAATTATTAATATTACAATTACATTACGCATTGTGCATCATTTATTGCCTAATATCTTTTGGATACACCAATGTAATTATATCTGTGCTTGGACTGCCTGTCCTCTAAACTAAATCACTTTACATTGACTGCTTTTTGACCATATAAGGTTCTTTAATAGACAGTAAAGCATTATCTAAGGAAAGCACTGATACTCTACTTTGCAACAGAAGTTAAGGCAAGTTAAGTTTTGTTGATGTGACACTGACATGTTTCAATGGACACAATGTGAAACCTGTCACGTTTATTAGTATTACATTCATGTGAACCTTTTCAGAAGAAAAATCAGGAGATTGCGCCACAAAAAGCGGGAGATTGAGACTAAAAACGGGAGATTTTTTTCCATGGCTGAATTTTGTCAATTATGAATATGTCTTTATTCGTATCGTAAGCTGTTAATTTTTTTTTTCGCATAATTGACTCATAATCTGGGGGTCATCCCTTTAATTATTAAATATTTCATTTTTAAAGACAACGAAACTTGAACAGCATTTCAAAATTGTTTTATCATGATTTTCAGAAGAATAATTCACTATTGAACGATTATTTACCCTGATAAGCGTTTTTGGTCTTAAATTACACAAACACCCATAATCGTTGCCTACACAGCGAGTATTGCATACAATTACTGTACTCCCATAATCCTAGAATGCAATGCCAATAGGTTTATGATCGTAATTGTAGCCACTGCCAGTCTACCAATGACGTCGGCAACAATCATCTGGCAGTCGCATAAATGTATGCATTGACATTTTTTGAAGGGTGCAACAAAAAAACGGTTGATTGCAAATGGAGATTAAGTTAAAATTAAAATAGTCTTCTAGTATCAATTTAATCAAACCTTCAGAATCTCTTGAGAGAGGATCGTCGCGACCTCTCGACATGGTCCTTTTGAAAGAGTGACACTCTCTTTATTGCGACGGAAGAGATTCTTAATTTTGTCCTTAAAATTATCGTCACTCTTTCCCTTATTTGTAGTCATTGTCTCAGACACTAAATTTCCTAGGACCTAGATTCCAGCAGACATCCCCGTGATGATAATTATTCGCTTATGTCATGGAAAAAATACAACCGCAACTTCTCGGCAAAGCGATTGACGCATTCGGAAAACCTCGGCCAACTATGTATATGTATTCCGAGCTCTGCCGGATACCGCCGAATAGTTACGATTGCGCTGGGTACCAGACTATCCAAGATGTGGTAACATTCATTTTTTGTTAATGACGTAAGCGATTAAATGTGGACTTTACTATATGCCGGTCCCGGTCTCATCCGGTCGCTGGTCTCCTCCGGTCTTTAACGACCGGCAATTTACGAGAGACCGGCAAACAAACATCTCCGGTTTACTTCAAATGGGAAATATGAAAACATATTTTGTGATTTACGATGAATTGCACAGTTTGATAAGTGAAGAAAAATTTCGGACCATGCTAAATGCTGTGACATATAATATTTATTTCCACTTGTGAAAATACACCATGAAGTTGGTATGCAGTCAAAAGGGCCCGTTTTGACTGCTATTCTTGAAGTTAACTTGAAGGATTAATATGACATGATGTTTCACTGAACTCTAAAAGTTACTTTTAATTTAAACAATTACCTATATAGGTAGGTACTGAGTGCAGAGATATATTAGAGTTCAAAATGTTTTTAGTTTCTATCGCATTTTTTATATTTAATTTGGACATGTTCCAGTGTGTTATATACGAAGCCGTCCTTTTTAACTAATTTTGTTAAAACTTGTCTGTGATAGCCTCTTATACTTCTGTGCTTTGAGAAATACATAAAATTCGGATATCAGACCGTCGGTGATCGTCACAAACACGGACATATAAACCACATTTATTGGCTTATATATCCGTCCCACAAATGAAAACGAAAACACAACACAAACAATTCAGGGTATAATTAGCTCAACAAAAAAAAAGATTGAGTTCCTATCCTGCAGATAACGTGAACCAAACCGTCTTAAACCGGACATTTGTAGTAAGAGTACACAACAGCTAGGGGACAACCCTCTAATATTACCTAGCATCCAAGTGTAAACAAATAATTTAAGCAAACAATTATATGGAGACGTGTATACGCTATTACACAATATTTCCGATGCTAAAATAGGCTTAACGCATTTATAAATTATCATATATTATAGTATATTTTGACAATTTCTTGTACGAAACCCAATTAAAGGAATGCTGGAACAATCATATCCAAACGTGAAAGACCAGTATAGCTTTTTTCATTTGAACAAAGACCTAAATACCATTCTTTGATTTGAAATATCACTCATGAGTCATTTTATAATAATAATAATATTTTTCACTTGCATACCAAACGAAATATTTTCACATATGAATAAACTGACATGTCAGCCTGTACATTTGGAGGCAACACTCTGATGGTGACAATATTTGGAGTCGGTCCTGGTGTGTCATGCTCAGAGTTACTTCCCTTATGCACGTTATATTCATTGCAAATTATCCATTATTACTCCATTATGTCTAAATAACTGTATAAAATGTTTTAAGATCACATTCTAGTCCAATTATAAGAGTCCTGGGTAGTCCTGGTGTATCCTGTGGCAGTCCTGTGGCAGTCCTGGAGTGTCCTGGGGTGCCTTGGGGTGTCATGGGGTGTCCAGACCGACCGCAATATTTGACCCTGTAATTATTAAAAAATCGTGGACATTTTTACAACATACAATTCGTTGACATCCCTAAAATATACAGGTATATAAATAGAGACACTGATAATTTGTCTAACATAGATATGAAAGGCTTTTTAATATAATTGAAATACGTGTGTAACATATTTTATGCATAATCCTTCCTTTAGATTGTAGCACGTGCTGTCCACCAACAAATGGGGTTTTCACGGACTCTTTTTAGTCAACGTCTTTAATTATAGTGTAACAATCTAATTTTGTGTCACGTTGCTTTATTTTCAAGCCCTTCTCCTATCACTAAAGTTAACTAAAAACTCTTAGGAAATCTTTGGCACATTTTAAGCTTCAATGATGCAATGCCGATTTACATTTAGATGATGGCTATTTTGTTCTTTTTGTGACGGAATTACATTCCGTGTAGTTGTTCACTTTATGATAGATAAAATAAATGGTTTTGTTAAAAAATCATTGGAATTGATAATCATAGTGTCTTAAATTATCAATCAAAACCGTACTAGATGTCGTTGCTACAATTTGCCTAGTTTTCCAATAATTGGAACAACCGGATTTGACCGGCAAATACCGAGAGGAACCAGAATATAGTATGATCCCTTAACCGGTGTTCAAGTTACTTTTACTTTGTAAATCGTACATGAAACGCAACAACAAGGGAAATAAACGTAGGTGAGATACCATGATTTGGGAGGTTATACTCTCTTAAAACTTCCATACCGTCCGGGAAATAGACATAGAGAATGCATGTACCATGATTGAATGACTGTTCAGTAGCTGTTAGATTTACTAACAACTGCGTAATGACATCAACGTTGAAAAGCATGGTGTTAATTTGTCAGTTCATACTACATGTAGTTTTCATTGATTTCAACTATACACATCTGGCAATGTCCGGTTATAGTCCCACCTGATGTTAAAATGTACGTTTTACGGAATGAAAACAATTTATTTATTCTTATTTGTTTTGTCAATGCATTAAATAAAACACAATTAAAGAATGTATCTATACATGTACACTCATTTAAAGGAAATCAGTTGTTTTCATTCCGTAAAAAGACATTTTAGCATTGGGTAAATATTTTTACAGTGGACACTTGCAGTGTGTTAAGAGCAAACAATGACTGCAGTTGTGTACACACGCCTCTATATAACTTTAAGTTGGCACAAGAAAGCTATAAAAGTGGGTAATAAACCATCACCGAGTGAAAATAAAAATGTTAAACCATGTAAATTAATCTATGACCTCACAAGTTGTGGAAACATTTACTAATTAGCGTGTGTCTTGTCCTCAATTGCCCATTAATTCATTCAGCGTTCATGTTTGCATCTACTTTGAAAAGGTGTAGTTGCCTCATGCATTATCTTTCAGAATTTTCTTATCACACACACAAAGTTTGGGTCTATAAATGACATTCCTCATGGTAAAACAAATCATCAGAAGGTCATCATAAATTGACACAAATTTCCACTGAGATTGTCCGAGGTATGTAGTGGTGATGAAACTTATCCATGCCGTTTAGTCCTTGGCAAAGAACTCGCACAGGCTAGAAGTCCAGTTACTGGATGTTTAGTTACTGTCTTTCAAATAAGATGTTCATATATGTATCTACTGGCAAGTTTCAGTACAACTATGATTTTCATGTCACCAAACCAAAATTAAGGATTGCAACTTGCCAAGTTATGGAAGCCAGAATTACTTGCTCATTATTTTTTATTCTTACACAAACACCTGTGGTTGGCAAAATGTGACTTTTGCAGAAGTTTTTATTGATATATTTATAAACCATGGCTGCCTCATTTTAGTGTCATAGTAGTTGGCAACTCATGGCTAAAATTAGTTCCCTGATAGCTTGGTATTTCTTCATTCTGAAGGGAACTTGACTAGGTATTACTTTGTTTATACAGGAAATAATATAGCCTTCAAACATGTCTTTGGCTGATGAATTGCTTGCTGACTTTGAGGAAGCTGGAGATGATGTGGAAGAGAATGATGGTGAAAATCAAATGTTTGAACTAGCTGAGGTTGGAGATGTTGTCATGGAAACACAATCTCATGAGAAGAATACTGTGAGAAATATTGCAAAATTGAGAGACAGTGATGAGGTACATTATTATACTGTTATTTATTGTACTTTACTCTAGATAAATGTAAAAATGTTAAGCATACACTTTGTATACTTCGAATAAATTTATTTATATAGTTATGGTTTAATACTAGTATGTTTATGAGTATGGTATCTTTCTGATTTAAATACATTAGTGTGGTAAAATTGATGAAGATCTGTATATAAATGTCAAGTCAATATAGTGTTAGTACTACTATTTCTTGTATGGAATTGTTACCAAGATAAAATTCTCACTTGTTATTTACACTTTTCAGCTGGCTGATGTTATGAAAAAAGTAGAAACATACTCCAAACAGAAAAGAAAGGATGCAGGTAGCATATTGATGAATTTTCTGGCTTTCTTCAAAATGAATAACTTCCAGAAATAAAAAAAATCAGCAAGATGATAATATTAATTGAGGGACATTTTAATTCTGGATGATTCCAGAACTTTGATTTATCTATGTAGTTATGGTTGCAACACACACATGTTTTTTTAAGCATGACTATTGTACCATTGAAGTTAGAATACATTTAGGAGCAGTATCATATCAACAGCAACATTAAAAAAACAGAACTGCAAAATCAACCATTCCAGTAGACTCAAAAATTATATTTAAAATTAGCTTGGACCCATTGGAATTCTCATTTTTATAATTATATGGGAGCTTGAGTATTTTCTATTTCATTTAACTTAAAGTGGTTTATTGGTAAGTTTGCACACCATCAATATAAAATATGCATTTCATGTAATGATAAAACAGTTAAAGAAAATATCTGGAGCTTTAAACTTATAATCTATAAGGCTTTTTAACACATAATGATCAGGTCCAATGGGAATTTAGTATTTTGTCACATGAGATATCTCAGCAATGGCATTGGTTATAATGATCGCATGTATGTGTTTGTGAGATTCTCAGGTTTGACTTACAACTGAACAATTGGTGATGTTGGTAAGCTTTAAAAACGGACTTGTCAACTCAACTGTTGGTAGCCCAATTCAGCATTAGACTCGTCTGGGACGTTGGGCTAGTGGATTTTTAGAGCCTCGTCACTGAAAACTGATTTTGTGGGTTTACAGGTTTTTAGAACGGCACCATCGATATGTTATGTGTTTTGTAACATTCTTTGATTGATTTGTTGAATGCCTTTATCGATACATACATCATTTGTTGTATTTGATTGTTCACAGTTGCTGGACCAGTGGAGTTTGATCCAGAGTATATGTTAATTGTTCAAGCCAATAATCTTACAGTTGAAATAGACAATGAAATTGGTAAGTATATTGTACATGTACTCTTTAAGACTAAGCGTCTTCTTGCATTACAAATACTTAAATAAAGTATCTCTCATGTGTGTACCATTCCTGCACATTGTTAAAACATTGATAAAGTTCTGTTGAACTTGATTTGATTTGTTATCATCTGTTATCTCTTTGTGTAAATATCATGCTTTTTACAATTTCAACAGTTTAATATGAAACTTAAGTTCTCTTGAAATTGATTTATTGATGATTTATAATTTTTTCGCATCTTTTATTACCATGTGTAAATTATCATGCTTATTACAATTTTAAAAGTTTAATAAAAAACTGTGTACTGCATGTATTTGGTGTTCCTAATCATCTTTATATTTCAGATGTGATTCACAAATTTACTAGAGATAGCTATTTGAAAAGATTTCCTGAGCTGGAATCTCTCATCAGTGAACCCTTACAATTTGTTTGCACTGTTAAGGTACGGATCAGTGTATATGAAATTTTCTGCTATAGTAATTTGTAACTACTAGCTGTATTCAAAGCCTATGTCTGAGTTTTCTTATCGTTGAATACAGATCAGTTTTAAAGTATTATAAGTTTGTCGTACATATGTTCTGATATTAAAAATATAAATAAATAAATATTTTTTCATTCAGAGAAAAGGATTAAAGTTTGAATTGATTATATACCATACTCATTGCAAAGGATTGTAGTTTATAAATATTCAGACTTAACTGAACAGGCGTTATGAGCATTTGAAGCTGGGGTAACTTTTAAAATTCATCACCGGTTATTAACAGTAAATCTTAATTTCATTCTGTTTAAAGGAGTCTACATTGTTGCAAAATTATTTGAATTGCTATCATCTTTTCATGTACATGTTCAATTATTTGTGTTGTATTTAAGGAATTAGGGAACGATATACTTGAGAACAGTAAAAACAATTCAAATCTGCAAGAAATCCTTACGTCTGCTACTATTATGGTGGTTAGTGTTACAGCATCTACGACACAAGGGTATGTTATATATTAGGTGAAAGTTCCCTTATTGTGTATATTTAACATCATATGAGTCATATAGTCAGTGTTGTTATTCAATACTTGATGTTATATTATGGATCAGAATTAAGAAAGAAATGCTTCAGTTGCCAATCAAATCTACAAAAATCTGTATCAATTGTAAGTAAATATTTTTAAAAACATATCTACAAGTGAGAAAGAAAGTGGGTTTTCCCTTTTACCAAATATCTTGTTGTTGTTGATTACTTGAAAAGGTCAGACCAGTCACTTAATATATTACCATTTACTTATACAATATATATTTATGTTGTAGATGATGTGTTTGTTTCTTGAAGTGGATATTGATAGTGATGCTTTTGTTATTTATTCCATGCTGTATTTATCAGTAATTACATTTTGTTACAGTTCATTGTTATCTGATGATGAGATGAAAATTGTTGAAGAGGCTTGTGATATGGTAAGTTCTGCTGTCAGGTAGAATCTGTCGTTGAATATTGAGAAAAAGGAATTTTCTTGTTATTTTACTGTATCTCTTTCACTCGTAATGCTTTTATAAATGTCTGGTTTCTATTACAGACCATCATGTATTGTCTGTGTCTTGTACTCGATTCATGTACTGAAACTTCTTGAAATTAGGTGCTCAAGCACCTTACCATTAAACTTCTACATTTAGTTATTTTCACTTAACAACCAAGTTTGAATTGTTCTTGTATTGTTGCATGTATATATTGTACAAAAAATCACTGTAGTTATTTCTCTGTGTGAAGTTCAATATATTATGATAATTCCTTGCATTGTGTATTACTTTGTACAGGCCCTTGAATTAAGTGATTACAAGAGACGTATACATGAGTATGTTGAATCAAGGATGACTTACATTGCACCAAATCTTTCCATTATCGTGGGAGCATCCACTGCTGCAAAATTAATGGGTTAGTACTTAAGTGATTTGTGATAAAAAAATCATAAACTTACACAAAACATCAGTAGGTGTATATTAAGACATACCGTACATGGTGATATTGAGTGTGAGGTCATAGCAGCATTATGCATCTTAATTGCTTCTTAATACAAAGAATGTGCAATTAATATTACTTAGAATGTAACACTCTTCCAGAATTGTTAAGATACACACTGTTTTACAAACATGACTAGTTTATATTACTTTTTGCCAGCATATTTTATGAAAAAAACTTCATTGTTTGTATCATGACTTTAATAGTAATTGTTTTCTATCACTTCACTATGGTATGTGTAAAACCTCTTTAAGTCTGATATTGTTTAGCGTAACTTTCAGTTAATGGATATTAAACATATGCTGTCTTCAGGTGTTGCTGGTGGTTTGACCAATTTGTCCAAGATGCCTGCATGCAACATTATGTTGTTAGGTTCACAGAAGAAAATACTCGCTGGTTTCTCATCAACAGTAATGCAACCACATCAAGGTCACTTGTATGAGTGTGATCTCATTTTGAAATCTCCACCAGTAAGTTTATCACTTTTCTCTGTGTGCATTTATCCTCCATAAGCTGTCATACCCCTTAAGTGTATTTATTTACCCCACCATATTTTAACATTTGTTGGAAGTAGTCACTACCAGGCTCTCTCTCTCTCGGAATTTACTTACTGACATGTGCATTGAAGTGGAAGGTTTTACAGATTTGTAATTTCAACTTTTTCTTGCATATCTGAATAGTAAGCTTCCTAAATAATTTCTTAATAGACAGACAAGCTGTTTATTGAAAGAGTTATTGAAATTTATACAAATACTGTAGACTTGCATTAATGAAGAAGATGATAATTTGAGAACTCGTACTTTTATTTTTTAGAAATAGCACACTGATTTGTTTAAATGAGTTATTCTGGATATTCTGTGTTCAATGATCGCTTCTGATATTTTATGTATTGTCTTTTGATGAAATTATTTTTATTGTTTTATCTCTTATCATTTTAAGGATTTAAAAAAGAAAGCTGCCCGACTAGTTGCAGGTAAATGTGCCCTTGCATCCCGTGTTGATAATTGTCATGAGAGTGTAGATGGAACTTACGGAGATCAATTTCGTGCTGATATTGAAGGAAAACTTGACAAGTTACAGGAACCGCCGCCTGTTAAAAGAGCCAAGGCTTTACCTATACCTATAGATCAAGCACGGAAAAAACGAGGTGGTCGCAGGTAAATTGACACTCATTCTGATGACTTTTCTAATAGTTCCCTGACTTCAATTTGTCTGTAATTATGTCTTGTGTTTTCTTAAAAATCAACTTTTCCCAACAGATTATACATTTTTGATTGTTATAACTGTAAAACCATTTGACATTTTATATCATTAAGATATTCAGTGCATATCTATGTAGCATGTTATGTTAAAAAGTCACAAACAGCATCTGCATACCAAGGATATAGTGTTTTCTGTTTGTACTTTTTGATAGTTTTTTAACAAGGGATTTAAATTATGTATTTCTGAACATATGTTTTGTTGGAATGTGAAAATAACTATAATATTCTCTGACTTTTTTCCAGAGCTAGAAAGATGAAAGAAAGATTAGGACTTACTGAAATGAGGAAACAAGCGAACAGGTTGAACTTTGGTGAAGTAAGTTTGCTTCTTAATGATTTTGACTTTGGTTCGTTGGAGTCTTATGCTACACAATTTAATGTCAGTCATCTAAAAATATCTTAAATCAATTTTATAGTTATTTACAATAATGACAATCAAATTCAAATGAAATTATTTAGTCATTTACTGTGCTAAAGGGTTTGGATGTTTTGATGGAATAGTGTGAAATAATTACGAGATGCTGATGTTACTATTTATATGTATATCAGAAGGGGCTATTAGTTTGTATAACTCGGGCCTTGATGCACTGTATAATTCACGTATACATGTTTCAATTACAGATAGAAGATGATGCTTATCAAGAAGACCTTGGATTCTCATTAGGAACTATTGGTAAATCAAAGACTGGAAGACTTAGAGGACCTCTCGTTGATTCTAAGACAAAAGCAAGAATCTCGAAATCACTACAGGTAATCTATCGTGTTTAAGTTTTGTCTTATTTTCACTTAAATGTAAGGGAAAAGTTTAACTGGTATACTGATCAATTGTATGGTGAATTTCTTGGAAAACTTTCCACTGTTCTTCTTCAGGTCCTTCCTGGTTGGAATTTACTGTTAATATCTTATGATGTATGAATTGTTAATATTATGAAAGTATGAAACAATAGATTGTTAAATAATGTGGAAAAAAGTGTTGTTATTATTGCTAAGCTGTTCGTTGGTTTGTGGAATTCTTTGTTTGCAATTTGTCCTGGTATAAGGGGATTTTTATTCTAAAATGTTTTATTCATTTAAATACATACTTCATATTAACCAACGGAGAGGTTCAAAACTGTTGGAACTGATTCCTTACCTAACCGAGTCAAACTGTGACAAATCCTCGAAATATTCATAAAACAGTAACAACTACCTGTATGCATTATTTTTCATCTTACAACTGATACATCTTTATATTTTTCTAATATTAAAGTTTTTATCATTCTTAATTACAGCAAAAGATAGCTAAAGAGAAGCAAACTTGGGGAGGAAGTACTACAGTGAAGAAACAAGTATCTGGGACAGCATCTAGTGTGGCATTTACACCATTACAGGTATGTTTCCTAGATGGATACATTCATATATCTTGACATCCTTACTTTGTACAGTCTTTAACAAGTCAGTCTTATCAATAGAAACCAAAAATTCTTCCTGGAGTTTTACTTGACGATTTCTTCCCTCGCGAATGTGCAGTTGTTGGTTATAAATTGTTCTTTAAGTCAGTAACCCTATTTTTTTGATGATGCCCCTTGTGCACAGTAAATTTCAGTGTTTTTGTGCACAGTAAATTTCCATATTTTTGTGCGCAATAAATTTCAGTATTTTTTTTGCACAGTAAATTTCCTTATTTTTGTGCACAGTAAATATCCGAATTTTGTGTCCTTTTTATGTTTGCTGTAAACACCACTTTCAAACTTTTGGCTATTTTTGTCATAACAACAATATGGTAAACTTTGACTGCCTCATACATTGTTATCATAACTAATGCATATCTTCACTCCTCTGGTCGTGTTTCGAGTATTGATACGTCTATTTCCACATAAGATATCGTTGAAGCATTAGGTTCTCCCATACAAAAAACAATATTTCACTGCCTCCCTTGGCCGAGTGGGAGGTCAAAGGTTCGAATGTCGGTAGGGGTCCGTTCTGATATGGCCGGTTGGAGAAGCCGCCAGCTAGTTAAATAATTGTTACTGTATGCCTACCTGCCTTGTGCCTGGTAATAAAGGATTGGAATCAGGAAGTAAATATGCTCAGAAAGTAGGTGTGTCATAAGTCAGAAATGACTGGCCCTGTAAGTAGGGGTGACTCTATAATAAATAAATACTTAAAATTAAATTATACTTCCAAGTTTTAGGATGTATAGGAAGATATCTCACATAACTCATGAATATTGTATATATTTTACAGGGCTTGGAGATCGTGAATCCTCAGGCTGCTGAGAAGAGGGTCCAGGAAGCTAATGCTAAATACTTCTCAAGCACAGCATCGTTTGTGAAAGTAGAAAAACAGCTCTGGCATAAATGATGAAACTCAGTGCAACTATTGACAATAAAAATACTGTCCTGTACAGCTTACATACATAGTACAGATGATCTTGTGTTCATATATGTAACATTGAGAAGAGTCATGGCGTTCCATTTGACACATTATTTTACATAGTCTGGTTTAATTAGACTTATTCTCCTTAATGTCCTTTATCATGGGCAGGCACATTATTTTAATTACAAACTTCTCTGCAGCTTGGAATCATTTTGGTCGTAGAGTAGCCCACCAGCTTCCAATTGATTTGGGTCATTGTTGTTTGTATCAAGGTCATTGTTGTTTGTGTAAAGGTCTGTCTAGAGTAATAATCAATCATGTACTTGGTCAAAAGGTGACATAGCAAATATTATTCATGTTTTACTGTATTTTATTTGGGGATTGAACTATGAGTTTGGCAAGTTATTAGTGTTACTGAGTCCTTACCCATGCACTTCAGTTTGTTCTGGTCAGAGTGGATATACCACAGAATGGAATATACTGTAGCTCTATCAGTTACTGATTCTTATACTCACCTGTTATAACATAAGACTATTGTTGTTGACATCATATAAGGCTCCAGTTTATGTTCCTGTAATCATAATTATGTAGTTGTAAGAACAACTTAGTTTGGCGTATTGTTGCTTTCATGATATTAAATGTTTGTGGTGAGTCCAGTTAATGTATGAGCAATTGTTGAATGTTTTTATGTTTATGAATGTATTGTGTATATTATTTTGCAAGTCATGTCATTAAAATGAAATAAAATTTCAGTCTGTTATTTTATTTGAAAATGTTTACAATTTTATCACAAAAGCTTAGCAAAATGTTTGAATGGATGGTTATATTCAAGCAGAGAGTGTATGTACATAGAATGTCTATACAGTGAGAAAATATTCAAACATTTAATGATATAATATTGGTATGTTAATATGTGTATATTTCAGTCTGAAAATTTGACAATACATATATACAAATGAGTGTAAAACAAGAAATTATTGTGGCAAAAATGTATCAATTCTATTCAAGAGTTCATAAATGAAAAACTTAGGAAACCTAATCACCATCTGCTTAGAGATAAATAACATACAATGTGCATCCAATACAAGTCCCAGGTGCATTTATATTTTAACAATTATGAATTCATCTATTATTAAGAGAACTAAAACTATAGTATCTTGATAAAGCATGTCAAATTGATTGGAACCTAATTAGCCAAAGGAGATAACTTTAAGTCTATTTCAAATGTGCTTAAAGAATTTGCGTGGAAAGTCGTAAAAAAAGTTTTTGTTTTCATTGTGTCTATGGTAACAATAATCTACCATAGGGAACTTCAGATAAAGCCAATAGTTCAGACGTTTCTGCTGCTTCTTTTAATTAAACCTGACCATCACCTATGAAAGAATTTAATGTCGTCAAGAAAGGTTTAAATAAGCTTTCATACTTTAAAAATGGTATTAAATGAATAAAAGAATCTCAAATGACAGAAAAATCTATGCATAAATAAGTGATTCAATGTCCGCTCTGAGTACTTGGATAATTCTGTCCAAGACCTTTAAAAGACTTAATTTCCAGGGGCTTTGTCACCCTGGTCCCCTACAAGGGCTTTGCCACCCTGATCCCCTACCAGGGCTTTGCCACCCTGGTCCCCTACTAGGGCTTTGTCACCCTGGTCCCCTACCAGGGCTTTGCCACCCTGGTCCCCTACAAGGGCTTTGCCACCCTGAACCCCTACCATGGCCTTGCTACCCTGGTCCCCTAGCAGGGTTTTGCCACCCTGGTCCCCTACCAGGGCTTTGCCCTCTTAGTCACCCTGGACCCACTTGGCCCCAGCAAATTTTCAGGTTTCCAATTTTTTCAATTTTCACCTATGTGGTTTGGGCATATTGATAAGGAATTTCGTTTATATAAATGAATTTGTTTTTCATGAAATGTGAGTCCGGCCCAATTTTACGAAAGATCTCTTCTGAGATTTATCAAAGATAAAAAACAAGTGATAATCAAAACAGGTATGCAAACTTAATTTTGTATACTGTCACCACTTCCGCTGTTGAGAGTTTGGTGCATACTTTTTATTATAGAAAACAATGGAATATTTTACTTGAGTAACATCTCAATTTGAGAAGTTTGATGTCTTCAAGTTTGTCTTATATGTGTGCCTTATGACCTGGCTACGGTATTTGTTGTCGGACATTATCACATAACTGCGTCCGAGATGTTTAGTCAACATGTCGTAACCACAAATGTTTAAACCAGTGTCTATTCATCACTTGATAACTCCTTGTTCTGTCAAGCCTTGTGTCGTGATGGCCACCCGGGTTTTCCACCGATCAAGTCTCTGTCATAATGAATGGTAAATGTCTTGTCTAATGTTCTATTCAGTGTTGATAGTACACTTTTCTCAATCAGCTCAAAGTGTGCTCTAGGTGTATAGCCGTCTCTAACTGATCTGCAAACTGTCACAATTTTTGGGGAATATCGGTTCAGATTCTTTAAAATATTCTTCAGTATTTCGGTTCTAAAGTTAATTTCATTTCTTGTTGGCACATGTTCAAGTACATTAGTTTTAAGTGGTGTGTTTGCTCCATAACAGATACTAAATCCATCAGAGTCGTCAAGTTGAAATGTCTTCGAAGAAGTCCTCAAACAAAACCCTGTTTGCTGTAGAGCACGTAGTTGTTTAATACGTAATCTTCCAAGTTGATGTAGAATATTTTGAATAAATTCATGCACATCATCAGAGTTGTTGTCACACAAATTAATACTTTTCTCTGTGACTTTTGCATTAAACATTGTTGCAAATTTGTTAAGAATGTCTAATTTTGAAATGTTCTGACATTTTGTAGAATTCAGCAGTGTCGAATCTATTTTACATGCTCTCTGCACACCCACAGTAGCTATCAAATCCATTAAAAATCTGTCAGATTCTTTTTCTTGAGCAGTTGACAATGGGCATAGTTGGGTCGAAATTGTTTCATCTAAATAGTTGATTTTGGCATAGCTTATGTTGGCTTTAAGTAATGGTTCAATTGCATATTCACATCCAAAATAGTCTTCATCAATATCAAGCATGATACTTTCATTGTTTGCTAACCAGTCTGATTTAGACAAGAAGGATAATACTTTAATTTCATGAACTTCTTCTAGTATTATTTTTTTTCTAATCCTACAGTTTTTATAATTAATTTCATATCCGTCATCATCTGGTTTATTATTTTCCTTTTCAGCATTTTCGGCAGATATACATTGTCTGTTTGTACCAAATGACATACACATACAGAATGTTCTCTCTTTTGTTTTATGTTTTCCTTTAGTCACATATGCCCATCCCATACCGAGGGTCTTCAACTCGTATTTGTTTTCATGATTCGGATGATCCCAGTCAGGCCATATCCATATATATCTGTCTATCATACCAGCCATTGCTGAAGCCTGAAAAGTTGGATACAAATTTAGTTAAGCAAACAACGATCTTTAATACTAAGATTGTGTTTTCTTTGTCTTTATAATAATTGAGTATATTTCCTGAATACAATCTTTAAATTACGATTGAGCAGTAATTACTTCGTAATAAATTGTTTCTTATCCTAAAACATGAAATCGTGAACGTGAAATAATAAATTTCTTGAAATCATGACGATCATGTTCACAATGTTAGGTTTTTGGATAAAATTGTAAAATGAAGTAGCTAAATTCACGATTTGACAATTTATAGTTGATAATAGGAGTCACTAGTGACCTTTCGTAGCAATCAATCATGTTCTCAGTCATATATTAAGATCTTGGCATAACTTTCAAGTACATGCATTACAGTCCTGAATTAATACATTCAATGTTCATTTGAATCAAGGTATTTGAAGTGTGCACATTTAGACCGTGTACCATGAGTGAATAGCCCAATATCAGGACAGGACAAACCTTGCAGTAGGTTTTGATTGATTTCACGGAAAAAATACTAGTAGCCCTCTTAGTCAAACAATGTTCGCTAAAATGTATGTATTTTCAAGATTGCAGACAAGATAAAACTTGGTGATACATACATACATCATGCAAAATGTTTCTTTTTGAAGTTCATCTTAATATTTTATGTGTTTAGACATCACATCAACAACTTCCTTATCATTTACATGAAAGTGAGAAAATGTGAAAATTGGAAGTGCCCCATTCACAAAGATTTGCATCCTCCTTAATACACAAAATACTTGTCTAACACAAGGTATACGTGTGTGTGTGAATTTTATGCTTCTGTGAATGTTTTGCTTTACTGAGGTGGGCGGACACGCTGTAAAATTTGTTGTCGCAATCTCACCCCAGGGAGCAGGGTCTTTTGTTCAAGTCCCCAAGGTCTCGTGCATTCTATGCATCAAGAAATTATCTGGACGAAAATCGTTGCTGAGTCCGTTCTAGGGTGACAATCTAAACTGGCTGTTAACACGAGTTCTGGTACCTGTATGAAGACATCATTTCCTTGCATTAAATATTTTAGTTGTCTGTCACTTGGCCATCTGAAGAATGGATATTCAGGAATATACCGTGGTGGTGCTAAATCACTGTGACCATCGATATGGATCTGAATTAGAATGAAACACGGAACATAAATAAAGCAAAAATAATGAACATTGCCATTGACATACACTAGAGCATCTTCTTGATGTTCCTCTCAAATGTCGAACATTTCAAAGAATATTGATAAGTCCTATATGAACACGCAATTGACAAAGAAGTTCAAACAATGAACTGCTGATGGCTGGGTAGAAAAATTAACTTTCACCCGGCTAAATCATGCTAGATATATTTCATGTCAGCCAGCTTAACATTAATCAATCAGCCCGATTACTTCAATACTTAAGTTTTAATTCCAATGATCGTATATAAAGTTTACTTCGTTCATTCCCTATCATTCATACTACATGTACAAGCCTGTACAACTGTCGACATAAACATTTGTTCCGTAATAAAAATATAATGCCATTTTTGGTAATTTCTAACTTCAATTCAAAGCATTAATTGTCTAGGCATGTTTCGCCTCCATCGATTGGAAAAGAAAGTTTTATTATCTTTGATATAGTTTAAAGTAGTCGGGTCCAATTATTATCTAATATTCGATACAAGTACGTATAACATGTGATCTAAATGTACAGTGTATAGCAAAGGGTGAACGTTAAACTAATCTAACTACATAAAAAGGAAAACAGCTGATAGAGCAGTTACGTTACAACCCTCGACATATTCATTGTTCTTGTCTATGAAATAGTGAAATACGTACGATTGTGTTTCCAGTCTTTGGTATAATTCCCCGTCTGGCTGCTCCAAACCAATATGGTATAACTGTAATAAAACAGTATTCTTGATAAGAAATATGATCATAGGACAGGCACTCTTGTCTATAATTTACGGCCTTAGTTTATGAAACGGTTCATGTATAGCAGAGGAAGATTATTTTTATCAAACCATTAGTCTTCATATTCACACATACAGTAAAACTTCAATATTAATACCACCATTGGGACCCTTGAAAATTGGTCTTCTTATTGGGGTGTCTTAATATCGAACAGCGAAACCGTGAACATGGACTTGAAAATTGTGATCTTAATGTTGAGGTGGTCGTATTATTAAGGTTGTCTTTAAGTGTAGTTTTACTGTATATGACATACATGTACATGGTATATTAGTACTTGTTACAAAGCGGGAGTTCTGTGAAAATATTGTCCTTTTATTGAATGTTAAATTGATAGTAAAATTAAATAATCAGCTTAGCAATAGTTTCCACAAGGTGATTGCTTAAGCCCATTTTTATTCTCTATGTAAGTTAATGACTTTTTATCAAAGGGTGGTTTTAAAGCTGTATTTAAACTTTAACCACCTGCTTATTGATTACTATTTATATTACTTTATGATGGCGATTATGGTTATTGTGTTTTATGATAGCGAACTAGGGTTCGTTATAAGGAGTTCAAGCTACACCCCTATTCAAGTTAACCCCCCCCCCCTCCCCGTAAATTGAAATCGATTTCATACAACCACCACGCACAGTTTAGATTACCTCCTCGCTGACTGATCTAATGTGATAATTTCATTTAATACAATTTATGAATCGTATCAAACTGAAAGCTATTATTTAACTGCAAAAAACATCAGTTAATTACACTGCTGTTATGGTTGATGGTGTTGCTGCTACCGTTACCGTTCCTGCTGCTGATGACGTTTTTCTGTTGTTGTTTTGATGCTTAATATTTTTATTTATATAGTTTGCTTTTGTTCTTGTCAAAATGGTAGCTGGTTATCACATTCAAGTTACACGGTGGGGGGGGGGGGACAGATTCGCCCTACCTTCCAGTAATATAAAGGCCATCTTAAGTTACTGGGAGGTAACTTGCAGCGGATTTGTATTACATTTCTATACCGGCACAAGACAGGTTATATTTTATCCAGTCACTGCGAAACAGGAAAATTTGCTCTTAACGTTAAAACACAACAACAAATCAAAGCACAAAAGTGCTGTGGGACGGTACCACTTGTCGCTCGTTGCATACACGTTTCCGTTTTGTAACTAGACAGTTTTATTATATCAAAGTATACGTAAATAGGTAAGATGGTTTGCATGGAATATGAAACAAAACTAAAACATTAGACAGAAATGCGAAAATGAATAAAAAAATATTGAAAAATAGTTAACATTTTTTCCAAAAGATCTTCAATCCGACTTGTTCTAGAAATGCTAGATTTTCAAACCGAAATAAAGTAATAATGGTAGAACCTTAAAATTGTAAAACAAGTTAAATGTTTGTCACGATTGTAAATCAATTAAATACAAAGATATCAGACCCTTTATGTAACGTTTGTGGATATTTAATTATAAAATGACATATCAAATTATATCGATCAGCACGGACTTAGAGTAAAATCAGTATGCCCAGGCATAAAGTTATGATATCACTAGCTTGCCATAGGTTATGAGTTATCTTGTTGGTAGTGGGGTATTTTCCAATTAATTTTTCAAGCACAGAGTGAGGTGTACGTAGAAAGATGACACCGATAATTTTCGAAGTCGTGCGCAACGAGACCATACCTACGATAAATCCAAAACTGTAAACAAACTCGTGTGTATTAATTCATTGCTTTAAACCCCATCTGAACTTTTCATTTTATTGAAACGTTTATGATATTATTTCGTTCGGTGAATTTTATAACTATTTTGTTTGCGTAGTAATTAGGCCGATGTGGACGTTTTTGACATGTTACCGGCTTTCAGTCTTTTTCGTGTTTTGAAAACGGGAACCAATTGTTGTATGCCTCTCAAATTGCCACTACTATAGACGGTATCTGAGCGGTACCGTCCAAAAACCAATAATATTTAAGCAAGGTAGTCTTGACGAAATCAAATAAACTTTAATTTTTGACTTATAAAGATAATATCAGGAGTCGGCAATGTTAACCAATGTATACGTATGTATTTAGATATTGCTTTCTCAATCAACGGATCTTTTGTACAACAATTGAAGCTTTAGGTGGCCAGGCTTAAAGTATGTTTATATAATGAAATCGTATATAAATAAGTTTAATGGTGTAAGTGTATGTCACACTTTAGTTATTTTAATAACGTTAAGTACGTTAGAGGTTGGTCACGTATTGTTGTTTACTATTGCTTGGGCACCAATACTATCAATTACATTATTACAGTCGACAATTGATGTCAATGATGTCAGCTATCACCGGAAACCACTTCTGTCAAATACTTGTATGACCGTCGACGATGGATATGAATGCGGACAGCTATTGCCGAGGTCCACTATTGTCAACTACATGTATGACCGTCGACGATAGATATCAATGCTGTCAACTATTGTCGAGGACCAGTATTGTCAACTACATGTATGACCGTCGACGATATATATCAATGTTGTCAACTATTGTCGGGGACCACTATTGTCAAATACATGTATGACCGTCGACGATAGGTATCAATGCTGTCTACTATTATCGGGAACCACTACTGGCACATGCATGTATGACCGTCGACGATAGATATCAATGCTGTCAACTATTGTCAGGGACCACTATTGTCCAATACATGTATGACCGTCGGCGATGGATATCAATGCTGTCAACTATTGTCGGGGACCACAACTGTCAAATACATGTATGCACGTCGACGATATATATCAATGCTGTCAACTATTGCCGGTGACCACTAGTGTCAACTACATATGTATGACTGTAAACAATTGATGTCAATTATTACTAACCTATTTAAAATTTACGACTCACTGTTACCGATAGTTGTTCTCAGGAAAACAAATCTCGCAATACATGTATAAGGCAATTAATCAATCAATCGATGATGAATGTTTATTTTTTTACTGATTTACACAGATAAGTACAAGTTAAACTACGTACTGACTCTGAATACTGGCATACTGTATCTACTCGTCTATAAAACATGGCTACTGCCCAAATCTATACATGTATAATCGTTGACAATATTAATACAACTATTAGAAATATGAGATGTTCGATGAACAGCAATGTCTTATGCTATTACTTTTACTCTTCGACAATTAGATCCAATCTGGTTACAGTTTGCTAAGGCTTGAATTAGTTGGATCTTAATCAAACTGGTTTGTTTTCCGTGTCTCGAATGCAACCTGCGTAACCGCAATACTATTTGAACATGTACACTTCGCATTCTTGTTTGGTGCATATTTCAATGTATTTCTTTACCAGTAGATAACCACAGAAAGTGTCAAGCACTGCCTTATTTTGTATAATAAATTGTCCATTTCCCTTCACTTGGAGAAGATATTTACATCTACTATACACTTTGAAGGCAATATGACAGTCAAATACAAGTTGTAACGCGGATGACATTAAATTCTCGCCACAAACAAAACAAACTCACACTCTTCCCCTCCGATCATGTGTCTCACACGCAAAAAGTAGTAGGTTTCCGCTTCAAGTAGCCTAACCAAATACATGTACATGATTGTTTGTGAAAAGGGAAAACGACCAACAACCTTGTCATAACACGATGCATGACAAGGTTTAAGAAATATTTATTTAAAAAAATATTGACTAATATAATGTTTATAATAACACATTAACGTCGGTGAATAATATTATAGATTGTCAATCAGAAATAAAAAGTGAACAAGCTGGTGACGAATCTTCAATGTGACATTCGGGTTTTAAGTGATAGCTAAAAGCTCTGATAAAAACAAATAAAATATCGATAAATATAAATGTATTTCATATGGTGGCATATTACTGCCACCAGTTAGCATGATAGCGTTCGCGAATTGTTTCGTGTTAACCCCTTAATTATTACGATAATTATCTAGCTATCTAGTTAATATTCGTGATAAATTTTCGGTAAGATAAATATCATAAAACTAGAAACAGGCTTGAAAGTGCCCAGAACTGCCACCTCTTACTTTTTTTATGATGTATTTCACTAGATTTAAGTGGCAACACGAATCTTATCTAGTTGACCACTTATTATGTTACTTAATGACTCAAATTCGCGAATTTCACTTAAGATTCGTGTTGCCACTTATTCATTATTGGCTTCTAGATGTAAGTGGTAACACGAATCTTATCTAGTTGACCATTTATTATGTTACTTAATAACTCAAATTCGCGAATTTCACTTAAGATTCGTGTAGCCTCGGGCTATCTTCGATCTATACATCTGATAAACGCTTAAAACATTACGTTTTATGATCATAACGAGAAAACTATTGGAGTTCGATTTTGTTGATGAAACCTGGATCCAATTACATGTATATATTGATCCCAAATGAAACACGAGATTATTTTATTATTGAAAATTAACATGTGTTAGGCAAATGTTTTCTTGTGAAATAATTTTCGTTTGAGTCATTAGATAGTCCTGCACTATGTACATAACTATCTATGCTTGTACAGGACATGTCATATTACCAGTTTTAGAAATAACGATACTATGACCCTTGGAACGTTGATCCGTTTTAGATAATGATATTCTCAATTTAAGAAAATTAGGACAAAATTGTACATCAGACCTTTTGATAGACACCCATTCCTGAAATCTTAGAAAGCCGGAAAAACTTAAAAATGTCATTGCCAAAAGACGCTGATCCAAAAGACTGGGGTTAGAACCGAAATATTTAACTAAAGTTTTGTGAGCCCATGCAATGCTATACAATACACTGTTTATCTTAGATTCGGAAGGTTTGGTTTTTTCTAAACAGGAAAGATATAACGCAACCTGTTCCGTTTTGGCGGGCACTGCAGAAAAATCATATGTTGTACACCAAGAACAGAAATGTTCGGCTACTGACTTCTTTGACAACGTTTTTATATTTTCCAAATCACCCAACAAATCAGGATGTAAACTTATGATTTTGAAAATCCCTATGGCGAATACATCTGTAAAATGTAATAAATAAAACGCAGATATTTATCGAGTACTTATAAGATGGAAAAGAAAAGAAAATATGTCGGTGCAGGTTTATTTCGTACCCACGATCTATTAATTTTCAGTTCTGTATCATATCCAATATTTTAAATATATTGTAAAATATTTATAAATGTTAACCGAATTTTTCCCGCCGAATTGATACATACATATATAGATATATGTGCGTGTGTATACATTTAAGTAATAACATATCAGTAATTATATTCCTGTTCAGAACAAGACATCGTTTATATCTGATATAAACGACACAGTGTATCAAATAATGTTAACAATGTATGTACAAATACGCATCCAAGCATTAACCGTATTCTTATACGTAAATAATCACACACAAATAATCCAACTCCTGTTCAAGGACAGTGCATCGTTTATATCTGATATAAACGGTACAGTATACATGTATCACATTTTGCACATTGAAATACAATATATACGTAGTTCTGAACGTAATTTAATGTAAGACACTACTGATCTATGTCGGATATACAGTTCATACGTAGGCCTATATATATAAATCTACAGTTTTTTCACTCAATACGTATTTTTAAGATTGTTCTATACCTAATATAAAATTATTTCCATTGAGGTCTTAAGGTTACTATTCTTTGAGCACTTAAAATGCAATACATTAATTTATGGTCAATTTCTTCTTGTATACTACCAGTAGAATGGAAGGAAGTGCAATAAATGTTGGCCCAATGTTGTGATCATTGGCATTGAGACCGTCTAGAAGAATCATGTGCTTTTCACTCTACATCACCCAGGCGCTTTCAATTTCCTTATCCTGTATATATATATATACATGACACGGACATATAATATGGTTTATATGTCCTTGTACATGATAAGGAAAATTATTCAATTTCCTTATCATGTAAATAAATATATATACATGACAAGGACATATAATATGGTTTATATGTCCTTGTACATGATAAGGAAAATTATTCATATATATATATATTGTTTTTCAAGAACAAGCCTACTTTCGTATTTGCACATTTTCCTTATAAGTTGTTCAATGTTAATATTATTATATTAAAGCTACAATAAATGATCACTTGGCATTAGACGAATGTGCATACACTTACCGATAAATCCCATCTGATGATGGTAACTGAACTAACTGCTAACACAATTTTATTCTCTAACTACATTGTAAATTGACGTGTTTATGATATGTAAACGTTTTGTTATCAGATATTACAAAAGAAATAAATCTAATAAAATATAAAACTATTTCTATGCTAGTCACTTTAGGCTTAGTTTACTTTGCCTCCGGAAACCCATATGTCGAGCGAACATTTCCCGGGTTACTAACCTGTACTAGCATATTCTTCGTATTAAATGTAAATCGACCATATTTCTCGCATGCAATAGAGGTGGCTCGAACCGTGACCTCCTGTTCTGAAGGCCGATGCTCTACCACGTCAGTTATTGTCGTTGACAATTATTTTATATTGAAGAAGATCAACACATTTGAGTATTTCAGGGAGGTTACCTAAACCTGCGTTTAGTTTAATTATGTAGGCTGTTAACAGTTAATACAATTTATAAGTGCGCTCCCTGATCATGGTCGTTTTGGACATTAAGATATAGTCAACTTCTGCCAAATCAGCATGGAAGTGTATATATATACTCTATTTCATTGAAACATAATCAACAGCGTTTATGACGAAATGGCTTCTTATTCACTTGTGACAAGTTGTTTTTTGCTTAAGGCTGACTTGGGTAGGTACAGCATGCGCGTTGGAGCTGGGGCCGCATGAGCCCCCGTCGCGGCCCCAATATTTTGGCTCGCAACGACAATGGGCCGCGGACATGTATGACCCCTACTCTAAAATAAACCAGCCACAAATTTTATTGGCATTTAGCCAAGATATTTAATGCTATCATCGCTACCAGATAGGGGTCGTCGCTAGTACACTGACTGTCATCAGTCAGCGGATTAATGAACCAGGTGACAAGAATACTTATTTTGGTTCGTTAATGACATTGCAGTGTTTGTAAAGATCTGAATATGCGTTGACGCGGGACTATCCAATTACCACCGAATGTAATTTGTTACATTTGTTTGTATAATTAGATACTGCATTATATAGTACTACATATGCTAATTTACTCATGTTTTCTTTTTTAACCTAGTAGATAACTCATCTGTTGCACTTGTGTTTTTTGAACTATTGCACGTATTGTTTTCGTGATTTTGCATTTGCTCATGATGATGATATATGTCATTGTTTATATTGCTTTCATGTACACAAATAAATACATTATAATGCGACTGAACTGTTTCAAAATATATCCATAACAGTCCCGTGTCCTTTGACAAAATTACACATATGTATGAATAAATGTAATACCTAACAAGCAGCAAACAACTTTTCGGAAAATATCATATAGGTTTTGCGCCTGAGAAAGGTGATTTCCTAAATATGTCTCATCGCGAGGGGATACCGCTCCAGCACCCATGAAAGATATAGAGGCAACATCTAAATGATTCGGTTTCACACGTTGTTGTTTGTATCGAACATTGAACATAGCAGTTAATAAAAGCATCCTGTAAATGGAAAGTGTTGTACTTTACCAACAAATTGTATTTTACGGCTGTTTCTATCTAATATCTAAATGTTAGTTTGTAATCGATGGCGCCACGGAAATTTCTAGCTTACACTCATAATATAAAAAGTATGATTCATGACGGTTATATCACACAATATGAAGATACATCATAGAACAGAACAGAACATAACATTTTATTTGTTTTGACTTGTACATGGTTCATCGTAAAACAATCACATACACAGTACAAAATATACAGTACATCACATGAGAACATGAAACGAACGGAAGAAAAAAGAAAACAGGGGGAATACAACAAGTTTTAGAGGACAGACAAATCATATGACGTTATTAAAGAGTAAAGGTGAACAAAATGGCAAATATTGTTCGAGGGTGACAATCGAATATGGTTATGTTCAATATATTTCTCTTAAGGCGTCTTTTACGAACTTAGCTACGTTGCATAAAGTTACTTTGTTTTTACATTTGAGCAGCTCAAGAAATTTGAACATTGATGGCTTTTTACAAAAGTATTTAGGGAAATACGTTTAATCAAAGTTTTGAGTAATAAGGGTGTAAATCGAGAGAAACAAGATCAAGACAATCTTCGTATTCAAACTTCAGTTTTAAATTGTTATACACATCTAAAGAGAGAAGTGTTCAAACATCTACTTCGAGTCAGTTTTTAATCCAAACGCATGTATTACACACCTATTGTGAAACAGGTTATGTACATGTACCAACTTAATATTAATCACTTTCGATTGCTGCTTCCTAGGTTACTAAACAGTACTTGCGCCAAATTCAGGCATTGTCAAGTTCTTGATCAAAATCGAGTCAACAAAAAAAGTGGGGTAAGGATGATACAAATGGGCAAAATTATTGTGCTTTACGCCTTATATATATATATATGGTACTGTAAAGTATTATCATCTAGAGTTGTATCTATAAATAGACTGTGTCTGGGCATGCGACCTTTTCCGTAATAAATGCAGCACATTTCAGACAACAGTGATACTAAATGATTATATTTATATGAAGCACATGAACAGTTGTGCATGTTCTGTAGGCCTACTATATTTATATCAGTAGATACCGGTACTTGACATTCAAAACAATTTATTATGAACAAGGCTTGTTAAAAGGCACTCCTATAGTTCTTAGTGCATGCGCGGAATATGTACAGCCTTAACATTCATCGCCGTGAAATCGCCGCTGTTGTAGAGAAAATTCTAAGTACATTTGCAGATATATTAGCATACTTGTTGAATGGAAAGTCGTGGAAACCAACAACCCCATCCATCATCGTATTGCATCTATTATACTGAGAATTCTCCCCGGGTTATTAAATGATAGATGTGTTTTGATATTTGTTTACATAATATTACATGTATGATATTCTAACCTTTCCATCATGACTGTCATGTTCTTTTGTTAGTTACTTGAACATGAATATTTGGATTAATATCACATGATACAAACCAACACGATAACAATAGGATTAAGTCGGCGTACGCATCCCACGATAGTAACAGGCCAAGGGGGTCTGATAGATCGGTGTGATCGATCACATTAAAAACGTGCTATTCGGGGTGTAGCGGATTGACAATAGATGAATAGTATTTTCGAATCGAATTTTGTAGCATAAACTTCACATCCATATAGCAGACAGTGAAGCATTCAAATATGAACATACATTTAACTCATATAAGATGTCAATAATATATGTAGAATGTCGAATTTGGTTGAAACAATTGTGTACATGTTTTGGTATACTTTTTTAAATATATTTTGCAGTTACAGTTAATTTTGATTTGTTTAGCAATGACAACATGGCTGTTCAGCTTGACAACTGATCTTATCCGATACATACATGTAGTTTGTATTGTCGTGTATTGGGATTAAGTTTACAACCAAGTGGTCTAATGCAAAAGGATTGAAACCAGTCGTCAAAAACTAAACCCCAGGTGCACAACTTCGCATGCTGATAAACATTTCTGTAAACTCAGGACTCTTACTAAAATACGTTTGACACATATCGCCGGACCGCCCGCCAGCCGAATTCGCCAACCAATTGACAAGAGTTTTCCGCCGTAAAAACTTGTAAAAAATGTAAAAAAATATCGAAAAAATCGGTCTAGTAGTAGAATTGAAGCCGACATTTCACAAACCTTATTAAAACAAAATATCATTTTGCCTGAGTTTTGAGTACAGTGTATTTGGAAACCTAACATACATGTAGAAGTTTAGCAAAGTGGTTCAGATATTGAGGAAGTTAATTAAATACTGGGGGAAATTTGAGTAGAGGACATGTCTAGGTTATGAAAACGCCTAAGTAGGATTCATTTTTTCAAACATACAGATAAGGATGATTGTCAAAAGCCATTGGTTAAATGGTCGTCTATGGTGAATAAATGCATCGTTTCTTTAACTTGTATTTATTTTATTTTCCTGGTAGGCTACAAGTATGCCGACGTAAATACATGTAGTCGCTCACTGAAATACATTTAATACAATGCGACTATCAAGAATTATATATAGATACTAAATATGTTTTGCAGAAGCTAGCAGGTGTTTAATGGCTAATGGAAAGATGCCTATTATCATAAAGTCTTTGAAGAGATAACTGCATTATAACCAGACAATCTACTTACATTTGTTGATGTAAGTGGATAAACCAGAAAGCAACAAGTTAGTTTTATTTTTCATTTTGACGACAAATATGGTCTCCTATCGATTTATCTTATTGCCACTATTTTGGTTTGAATTAGTTTTTTCAAAAATTGGATGAAAAATACAGTAAAACCATGATAATAACATCACCATTGGGACCCTTGAAAACTGGTCTTAATATTGAGGTGGTCATATTATCCAGACATAAAGTGTTATGGCGTTCCAGAGTCTCGTTATTTAAAAACGCAAATATGAATGATGATCATAAAAGCCAACTATCAAACATTTTGACCCAACCCGTGTACATGTACCATTGCTTTTCCCTATGGAAATGTTATGAATGTATGTATTGCCTTTTCAAATGATTTATATAGATAAAATTGCCAGGGGAAATCGCAAACATTTACTTAAACTTGGCATTGAAAAAGTAAGTACAATGGGCAATTCATTCATTAGTGTTAGTTTATATTCGGTTTTACAACGTTTCAACACTATCTATATTATACAGAAGTCAGACGACTTGATCTGAAAATGTTACCAAACATTTCAATTGCTCACATATAAAATCTTACTACAGTTCTATTAACTACAGATCATATATCATTAGGAAGACTACTGGCGTTATCCACGCCCCATGCATCTGTGGAATCGCAATTAATGAATTGCTTCTGTGTAACGAGAAAGCAACAAAATATCATCACCAGGGGCGGATCCAGGATTTGGTCTTAGTGGGGCGTAACTTTTTTGGGTTTTGCTGAAGGCTTATAAAACGGCAATGACTGTTATAAACATCATCATGATAGTATATACTGCTACAATAAATCAGAATCGCTTATTTTAAAATCTTATAATTAAGGATATCTGTATATTTCCGTATTCATTCATACTCAGACATCAGGCGCGTAGGAAGGTATTGAGCTTTGGTGCCGCGGATGGGGTGGGTGCGCAGGCCCGGATTCACTGGGGGGGGAGGGGGCCCTGCCCCCCCATCGGCTGTGGAGTGACCTTTTTCTATATTCCTAATATAAAATTATATCCACTGATTAGGTCTTATTGTTACTATTCTTTTAGCACTTTAAATACAATACATTGATTTATGGTCGATTTCCCCTTGTATACTACCAGTATAGCTGAAGCAAGTGCAATAAAAGTTGGCCCTCTGTTGTGCACATCGACCTTGAGACCGTCTAGAAGAATCGTCAAGAAATCGTAAGCTATTCTCTCTACATCAGACAGGCGCTTTCAATTTCCTTATCATGTTGTTGCATGTAAAAGCATCATACGTAACAGAGACAAAGATCTGTCATGGTAGTGTTTTAGTGTGAAACAATGAATATAAAATTTCTTAAAATAATTTTAAACAATTTGATAATTTATGGAAGGGAATATAATACTTGGACTTAAAAGTTTTGCAAAATATAATAATTTTGTTTTTTTACAACAAGCATACTTTCATATTTTCTCATTTTCCTGATTAGAATAGCATTTCAAAATGCTTTAATCTTTAAATTACATATTCCTCATCGTATTAAGAATGTACATTCAAACTAAAACACATTAATAAAGGTTTTCTTTGTACGTTCAATACGTTCGCATTACCGCGACGAAACATTATACGTGCATGCATTCTTTATTTCAACTTTACCGAGTCATAAGGAAAATAAATTAATTCAAAAGATGAGTTATAAGACACCATCCTATTTGTGGTCCTTTCATACAAGCAAGTTTTGCAGTGTGATGCGCAAAATGCATACTGTGTTAAATGTTGGTTGGTATTTGAATACATGTAGGCCTATCGCTCTAACCACGAAATCTACCATAAAATTACGAATTATGATAATTTATCATCAGTTTCTGTATGTTTAAAGGTAAACATATTGAAGTTTTTCTTTTTAATTTGCTTAGTCGTAAACATGAGAAAATGCCTACATCCTGTTTGTACACATGTTCCCAAAACCACAAATACACAAGTCCGATACAGGAGTTTCTATCACGACGTACGTGCCGTTTTTGTGCTTGCATATAGGAAATATCTGTTTCGCAATTCCGGGAAACTTCTAAGAAAAGTTATACATGTACATGTAATGCAGTATTTTTTAGTATATATGTTTGAAGGCATTAACGTGCCGTTTTCAATATTATTTCTTAGTGTGTTTTGACACGGACATATAAACCATAGAAATTCGAGAATATTCCGATTCTTTAGAATTAGCACCGCTAATTATGGGTATGTCGTTACCGTCCATAAAACCTGACAAGCCATACACATGGTACGGTGTATTTTCAAAACGCCATTTTTTATAGAACAGAACAGAAATTTTATAAAGGCAAATAGTTAAATAATGTTCTCGTGTAAAACAATTGAATTGTCATTTCTGTGACAAATAGGCCATTTTTCTGCGCTCACAGCCATTTATTTTATGTCGGAGATGATAAACTCATTTATTGTATTTCAGGGGGCATACATAAACCTGTTTGTAGTTTAAGTATATACTTCAGGCGGTTAACAGTTAATACAGTTTTATATAAGTTTGCTCCCTGATCATGTTCATTTTGGTCATTAAAAAGAGTCAACTACTGCCAAATCAGCATGGAAGTTTTAATATATACACTATTTTATAGAGTTCATGACGAAATGGCTTCTTATTCACTTGTGACAAGGGGTTTTACCGAAGGCTGTCTGGGAGTAGGTACAGTACGGGCTGTCCCCTGGACAATTTTTCAAATGTTGGTACTTGAATGATTTGGTTGTTCTGTATTTTTTACAAGATAATACTAGTGCAATTCACATGAAAGAGTCCTAGAAATCTAGACCCCGAAATGCACCAGAAGCCACCATTTCATATATATATAATTTATATTTATATATATATATATTCATCATGTTTGCCCCCCCCAGTCGGGAATTTCTGGATCCGGGCCTGGGTGCGGGCGGGGTATCCCCTCCCGATAAGAAACTTTAAGGAATCACCTTTGACAGGCGCAAAATCCATCACTTTAAAAATGATATCTTCCTGGTAGCGATGATAACACTTTGTCATGCGTATTAAATATCTTGGCTCAATGCCAATACAATGTGTGACTGGTTTTGACTAGTTTAAGATACAGATGAGAAGTAGGGGTCTTACAATGTCCGCAGCTCCTGCGGCCCCAGCTCCTACGCGCATGGACATACATGTAAGGTTTGGGAATTTTAGGGGGGGGGGGGGGGCGCGCCGGGTGATCACAGTATGAGAAATATTCTCACGATAATGTACCATACCTTCATGGTGTTCCTCAACTATGTAAACATTCACAGATTTCTCTGTCGTGTCTGAAGTTGTTCTCGGTACGGATTTGTCAAGTTCTACACCATTTCTTCCTGTATCGTGTCCCCACGTGCTCTTATTTCCTCTGTGTGCTTTAACTACATTTGCTGATAAACCTGTCACGTCTTTTTTACTTCCATGTACATCTCTACGTACTTTAAACCTGATAGGTTTCAGATTAGAGTTTGGTCCGATTTGTTTGTTCTGTCGCAAGCCTATCACATACAAAGTCACCAAAAAACTTAAGAAGGTAACACTGACAACATAGACAAGGCAATTTATTTTGAATTTAATCCTCATACTGTTAATGTTAAGTATATTCCAGCACAAAACTAATACAATAATATTCTATCGTGCACATTAATTGGTAAAATCTAGTTCATCACAAACATGATATAACAAAGTTATCCACGCATATGATACGCTTGTCTGATTCCAATTCCGATACAATCCGCTATTTCATTATAAATAGCCAGTGGAGGCGCTGGTTTAGTTTTTATACGTGTTTTGTATCAATGTTGTATGCGGCGCACAAACTATGCTTAAGTGTATACACATCCTTTCGTAGATTGTTGTTGAAATGCATGAAAGCTGATATTTAAAGTAGATTCATTATCCGTGTTATCGGTTGTAACTAACTAAAGCAAAAGTAAATATGACCCAGCGTTGATAAAACTAGTCAGTCTTGCGACTAGGCCCAGTATTTTACTGGTTTCAAGTAAAGCCACACTAATAATATGGTCTTTATGTCCTTGTACATGATAAGGAAAATTATTCAATTTACTTATCATGTATATATATATATACATGACACGGACATATACTATGGTTTATATGTCCTTGTACTTGATAAGGAAAAATATTCATATATGTATATATATATATTTTGTTTTTCCAGAACAAGCCTACTTTCGTATTTGCACATTTTCCTTATAAGTTGTTCAAAAAACAATGCTTATATTAAAGCTATAATGAATGATCGCTTAACATTAGATGAATGTGCATACACTTTACCGATAAATCCCATGTGATGATGGTAACTAAACTAAATGCTAACAAAAGTTTATTCTATAACTAAATTGACGTGTTTATGATATGTAAATGTGACGTTATCAGATATTACAAAAGAAATAGATCTAATAAAATATAAAACTATTTCCATGCTAGTCACTTCAGGCTTATTTTACTTTGCCTCCGGAAACCCATATGTCGAGCGTACATTTCCCGGGTTACTAACCTGTACTAGCATATTCTTCGTATTAAATGTAACTCGACCAACTTTCTCGCATGCAAAAGAGATGACTCCTGTTCTGAAGGCCGATGCTCTACCACGTCAGTTATTGTCGTTGACAATTATTTTATATTGGAGAAGATCAACACATTTAATTATTCCAGGGAGGTTACCTAAACCTGCTTTTAGTTTAAGTATGTATAGGCTGTTAACAGTTAATACAGTTTATAAGTGTGCTCCCTGATCATGGCCATTTTGGACATTAAGATATAGTCAACTTCTGCCAAATCAGCATGAAAGTTTATATATTACTCTATTTCATTGAAACATAATCAACAGCGTTTATGACGAAATGGCTTCTTATTCACTTGTGACAAGTTTTTTTTTGCTTAAGGCTGACTTGGGTAGGTACAGGAGGGGCCGTCCTCTGGAAACTTGTTAAAATGTTGGTATTTGTATGAATTGGTCGTTCTGTATTTTTAACAAGATAATACTAGTGCAATTCTCATGAATGAGTCCTCAAAACGTATACCCCGAAATGCACTAAAAAGCCACCATTTCATACCTATATTGTATAAGTTTACAGATTTAGCGCCAAAACATACACTTGAACTATTCGATAAATTAATCACACCTATACTAAATCAAAGTACTGAAAGTACAGACTGCCGGGCTAACTTGATTGATTGAAGATTTAATTAAGACTAGGTTTTTAATGCATATTGCACAGATAAGGTTATGTTATTTTGAAACTTCATTAAGTTTTTTTCATAAAAATCAATCGGTCCAGTGAATTTAGGTAAACAGGCAAAGTATTTTATATAATGTAATATGGTCAAGTCCCTCCATAGATAACAAGACAAACTGATAGTTGAACTAGATTGCGATTATTGAGACTTGATCTTTCTTCTGGATTGATATTGTTCACAAAGGCTGGATGTTTTAGCATTCATATGCTTTGTGCAAATACCTAGTCAATCAGAAACTGATAAAGTACTACATAGTTTATCAGAAAGGATGTCAGGTAGATTATGTAGTTGTAAGAAGAACTTAGTTTGGCATATTGTTGCTTTCATGATATTAAATATTTGTGGTGAGTCAAGTTAATGTATGAGCAATTGTTTGTATGTTTATGAATGTATTGTGTATATTATTTTGCAAGTCATGTCATTAAAATGAAATAAAATTTCAGTCTGTTCTTTTATTTCAAAATGTTTACAATTTTATCACAAAAGCTTAGCAAAATGTTTGAATGGATGGTAATATTCAAGCAGAGAGTGTATGTACATAGAATGTCTGTACAGTGAGAAAATATTCAAACATTTAGTGATATAATATTGGTATGTTAGTATGTGTATATTTCAGTCAGAATATTTGACAATACATATATACAAATGAGTATAAAACAAGAAATTATTGTGGCAAAAATGTATCAATTCTATTCTAATGTTCATAAATGAAAAACTTAGGAATCCTAATCACCATCTGCTGAGAGATAAATAACTAACAATGTGCTTCCAATACAAGTCTCAGGTGCATTTATATTTTAACAATTACGAATTCATCTCTTATTAAGAGAACTAAAACTATAGAATGTTGAAAAGGCATGTCAAATTGATTAGAACCTAATTAGCCAAAGGATATTATTTTAAGACTATTTCAAATGTGCTTTGAAGGGTTTGCGTGCAAAGTCATAAAAAAGGGTTTTGCATTCATTGTGCCTATGGTAACAACCATCTACCATAGGGAACTTCAGATAAACAAAACCAATAGTTCAGACGTTTCTGCTGCTTTTTTTTAAATTAAACCTGCCGATCACCTATGAAAGCATTTTATGTCCTCAAGAATTTTTTTAATTAGCTGTCATACTTTAAGTTTAAAAATTGTATCAAATGAATAAAAAATCTCGTATGACAGAGGAATCCATGCATAAATAAGTGATTCAACATCAGCTCTGAGTACTTGGACAATTCTGTCCAAGACCTTTAAAGACTTAATTTCCAGGAGCTTCTTGGGGCTTTGCCATCCTGTTCCCCTTCCAGGGCTTTGCCCTCTTGGTCACCCTGGACCCACTTAGCACAGCAAATTTTCAGGTTTTCCAATTTTTTCTACATGTATGTGAGTTGGGCATATTGGTAAGGAATTTTGTTTATCTAAATGTATTTGTTTTTCAGGAAATGTGAGTCTGGCCCAATTTTAAGAAAGATCTCTTCTGAGATTTATCAAAGATAAAAAGCCGAGAGATAATCAAAACAGGTATGCAAACTTAATGTTGTGTACTGTCACCACTTCCGCTGTTGAGAGTTTGGTGCATACTTTTCATTATAGAAAACAATGGAATATTTTACTCGAGTAACATCTCAATTTGAGAAGTTTGATGTCTTCAAGTTTGTCTTATATGTGTGCCTTATGACCTCCTGGCTACGGTATTTGTTGTCGGACATTATCACATAACTGCGTCCGAGGTGTTTAGACATCATGTCGTAGCCACAAATGTTTAAACCAGTGTCTATTCATCACTTGATAACTCCTTGTACTGTCAAGCCTTGTGTCGTGATGGCCACCCGGGTTTTCCACCGATTAAGTCTCTGTCATAATGAATGGTAAATGTCTTGTCTAATGTTCTATTCAGTGTTGACAGTACACTTTTCTCAATCAGTTCAAAGTGTGCCCTAGGTGTATAGCCGTCTCTAACTGATCTGCAAACTGTCACAATTTTTGGGGAATATCGGTTCAGATTCTTTAAAATATTCTTCAGTATTTCGGTTCTAAAGTCAATTTCATTTCTTGTTGGCACATGTTCAAGTATATTAGGATTATGTGGTGTGTTTGATCCATAACAGATACTAAATCCATCAGAGTCGTCAAGTTCAAATGTCTTCGAAGAAGTCCTCAAACAAAACCCTGTTTGCTGTAGAGCACGTAGTTGTTTAATACGTAATCTTCCAAGTTGATGTAGAATATTTTGAATAAATTTATGCACACCAGAGATGTTGTCACACAAATTAATACTTTTCTCTGTGACTTTTGCATTAAACAATGTTGCAAATTTGTTAAGTATGTCTAATTTTGAAATGTTCTGACATTTCGTGGAATTCAGCAGTGTCGGATCTATTTTACATGCTCTCTGCACACGCACAGTAGCTATCAAATCCATTAAAAAGCTGTCAGATTCTTTTTCTTGAGCAGTTGACAATGGGCATAGTTGGGTCGAAATTGTTTCATCTAAATAGTTCATTTTGGCATAGCTTATGTTGGCTTTAAGTAATGGTTCAATTCCATATCCACATCCGAAATAGTCTTCATCAATATCAAGCATGATATTTTCATTGTTTGCTAACCAGTCTGATTTAGACAAGAAGGATAATACTTTAATTTCATGAACCTCTTCTACTATTATTTTTTTTCTAATCCTACAGTTTTTATAATCAATTTCATATCCGACATCATCTGGTTTATTATTTTCTTTTTCAGCATTTTCGGCAGATATACATTGTCTGTTTGTACACACACAGAATGTTTTCTCTTTTGTTTTATGTTTTCCTTTAGTCACATATGCCCATCCCATACCGAGGGTGCTCAACTCGTATTTGTTTTTATGATTCGGATGATCCCAGTCAGGCCATATCCATATATATCTGTCTATCATACCAGCCATTGCTGAAGCCTGAAAAGTTAGACACAAATTTAGTTAAGCAAACAACGATCTTTAAAACTAATATTGCGTTTTCTTTGTCTTTAAAATGATGATTGAGTATATTTCCTGAATACAATCTTTAAATTACGATTGAGCAGTAATTACTTCGTAATAAATTGTTTCTTATCCGCGAAATAATAAAGTTCTTGAAATCATGACGATCATGTTCACAATGTTAGGTTTTTGGATAAACTGATATAGCTAAATTCACGATTTGACAATTTATAGTTGATAATAGGAGTCACTAGTGGCCTTTCGTGGCAATCAATCGTGTTTTCTCAGTCATATATTAAGATCTTGGCATAACTTTCAAGTACATGCATTACAGTCCTGAATTAATACATTCAATGTTCATTTGCATAAAGTTATTTGAAGTGTGCACATTTAGACCGTGTACCATGAGTGAATAGCCCAGATATCAGGCCAGTACAAACCTTGCAGTAGGTTTTGATTGATTGCACGGAAAAAATACTAGTAGAGCTCTTAGTCAAATAATGTTCGCTAAAATGTATGTATTTTCAAGATTGCAGACAAGATAAAACTTGGTGATACATACATTCATCATGCAAAATGTTTCTTTTTGAAGTTCATCTTAATATTTTGTGTGTTTAGACATCACATCATTAACTTTCTTATCATTTACATGAAAGTGAGAAAATGTGAAAATTGGAAATGCCCCATTCACAAAGATTTGCATCCACCTTAATAAACCAAATACTTGTCTAACACAAGGTATACGTGTGTGTGTGTGTGTGAATTTTATGCTTCTGTGAATGTTTTGCTTTACTGAGGTGGGCGGACACGCTGTAAAATTTGTTGTCGCAATCTCACCCCACGGAGCAGGGTCTTTTGTTCAAGTCCCCAAGGTCTCGTGCATTCTATGCATCAAGAAATTATCTGGACGAAAATCTTAGCTGAGTCCGTTCTAGGGTGACAATCTAAACTGGCCCATCAAAAGTTCCTTATAACACCTTAAGTGAAGCAGAACCTTATAAAGCACATTACTATCAGACGTTCTTACTGTCACGTGTTATTATTTTAACACGAGTTCTGGTACCTGTATGAAAACATCATTTCCTTGCATTAAATATTTTAGTTGTCTGTCACTTGGCCATCTGAAGAATGGATATTCAGGAATATACCGTGGTGGTGCTAAATCACTGTGTCCATCGATATGGATCTGAATTAGAATGAAACACGGAACATAAATAAAGCAAAAATAATGAACATTGCCATTGACATTCACTAAAACATCTTCTTGATGTTCCTCTGAAATTTCGAACATTTCAAAGCATATTGATAAGTTATATATGAACACGCAATTGACAAAGAAGTTCAAACAATGAACTGCTAATGGCTGGGTAGAAAAATTAACTTTCACCCGGCTAAATCATGCTATATATATTTCATGTCAGCCAGCTTAACATTAATCAATCAGCCCAATTTATTCAATACTTAAGTTTTAATTCCAATGATCGTATATAATGTTTACTTCGTTCATTCCCTATCATTCATACTATTTGAACAAGCCTGTACAACTTTCCACATAAACATTTGTTCCGCAATGAAAATATAATGCCATTTTTGGTAATTTCTAACTTCAATTCAAAGCATTAATTGTCTAGGCATGTTTCGCATCCATCGATTGGAAAAGAAAGTTTTATTATCTTTGATATGGTTTAAAGTAGTCGGGTCCAATTTTATCTAATATTCGATACAAGTACAAATAACATGTGATCATCGAAAGTGACTAGAATAAGTTGTAAGAACTTGTTTCACAATCGATGTAAAATAAATAAGTTTAAATAAGTTTAAAAAAACATGTGATCTAAATGTACAGTGTATAGCAAAGGGTGAACGTTAAACTAATCTAACTACATAAAAATGAAAACAGCTGATAGAGCAGTTACGTTTACAACCCTCGACATATTCATCGTTCTTGTCTATGAAATAATGAAATACGTACGAGTGTGTTTCCGGTCTTTGGTATAATTCCCCTTGTGGCTGCTCCAAACCAATATGGTATAACTGTAATAAAACAGTATTCTTGATAAGAAATATGATCATAGGACAAACACTCTTGTCTCTAATTTACGGCCTTAGTTTATGAAACGGTTCGTGTATAGCAGAGGAAGATTATTTTTATCAAACCATTAGTCTTCATATTCACACATACAGTAAAACTTCAATATTAAGACCACCATTGGGACCCTTGAAAATTGGTCTTCTTATTGGGGTCTTAATATTGAACAGCGAAACAGTGAACATGGACTTGAAAATTGTGATCTTAATTTTGAGGTGGTCGTATTATTGAGGTGGTCTTTAAGTGTAGTTTTACTGTATATGACATACATGTACATGATATTTTAGTACTTGTTACAAAGCGGGGGTTCTGTGATAATATTGTCCTTTTATTGTTAAATTGATAGTAAAATTAAATAATCAGCTTAGCAATAGTTTCCACACGGTGATTGCTTAAGCCCATTTTTATTCTCTATGTAAGTTAATGACTTTTTATCACAGGGTGGTTTTAAAGCTATATTTAAACTTTAACCACCTGCTTATTGATTACTATTTCTATTACTTTATGATGGCGATTATGGTTATTGTGTTTTATGATAGCGAACTAAGGTTCGTTATAAGGAGTTCAAGCTACACCGCTATTCAAGTTACCCCCCCCCCTCCCCGTAAATCTAAATCGATTTCATATTTACCACCACGCACAGTTTAGATTACCTCCTCGCTGACTGATCTAATGTGATAATTTCATTTAATAAAATTTATGAATCGTATCAAATTGAAAGATATTATTTAACTGCAAAAAAACATCAGTTAATTACACTGCTGTTATGGCTGTTGGTGTTGCTGCTACCGTTACCGTTCCTGCTGCTGATGTTTTTCTGTTGTTGTTTTGATGCTTAATATTTTTATTTATATAGTTTGCTGTTGTTCTTGTTAAAATGGTAGCTGGTAATCACATTCAAGTTACACAGTCGGGGGACAGATTCGCCCTACCTTCCAGTAATATAAAGGCGATCTTAAATTACTGGGAGGTAACTTGCAGCGGATTTGTATTACATTTCTATACCGGCACAAGACAGGTTAGATTTTATCCAGTCACTGCGAAACAGGAAAATTTGCTGTAAACGTTAAAACACAACAACATCAAAAACAATAATATCTAAGAAAGGTAGTCTAGACGAAATCAAATAAACTTTAATTTTTCTCTTATAAAGATTATATCAGGAGTCGTTAACCAATGTACGTATGTGTTTAGATATTGCTTTCACAATCAACGGATCTTTTGAACAACATTTGAAGCTTTAGATGGCCAGGCTTAAAGTATGTTTATATAATGAAATCGTATATAAATACGTTTGATGGTGTAAGTGTATGTCACAGTTTAGATATTCTAATCATGCCCATTTGAACAACAGCTTAGAAGTGTTGGGATTTCGTTTTGTTAACAGGTGCAATGTCAGTAACAAACTCAAATCTATCTCCTCTGTGGCGATTTAGGCAGATTGTCTGTGAGTATAAGACGACTCGTCATTATCAAGCAATTTTGGTTGTGTAAAACACGTTCAGATGATAGAACACTCACTATAAGCAAACAAATGATCGCATGTTTAATGATTTAAATACATTGTACATATCCCAACAAGCAGAACCGGGCACCAGGAGTTAAGACCATTGAACAAACGACCGGATTTTATCATATAAATATACAGTTATTTATAAGCGTAAGCAATCATACATCATTTCTTATCTTGTTTACTCAAGGAATACGATACACGTTTATACAAAAAAATGGAAGGAAGAATAAAATACCTCATCCCAAGCAGATCCCCTAACAGTTTAATTCCAAACTTTGGTTTCCAATCGTATCTTAGAGTTAAAACAAGAAAGAAATGTACAACTATGTTTACAGGCTCGGATTCATAAATTCCAAACATTTCAACCATTACCAAACCTATTATATCGGGTCACAGGTTAGAACTTGAAAGTGGAAGACCGCATATCCCGGAGAATTCTAAGAAATCATAGAAAATGTAACATATGCAAATGTCTCGAAGACTGTTAGCATTTTACTTGAATGCACACTGGTTTTAGAAAGAAGAAAATATATCAATATATATAGTTTTGGAGATGACCAAACATTCCAAATTTTACACGTATCATCAACCACAGATACTTGATGCAAAATATTTTAATGTTATATATGGACTATTTTAGTATTTACTATAATAAGAATATTCTTACTATAGTAAATAGTCCGTACAGAAAATCAAAAACGTTTGCTTCAAGTACCTGTGTCATCAACACAGGAGTTATGTTATGTGTGTAAACGTGTTCAACTGCAATGCCCTGCATTTATATGTATACGTTATTTTCGCTTTCTACTTCTTGTGTTTTCTGGATTTATGTCATTACTGGGATCCATTAAGTTTGTTTTTATGATCCTATTATTTCAACATTTATTTCACAAATGTAAAAGAAATCCAATTGTAATATCGATAAAATGTGAAAAAACATTGAGTGAAAAAGAGCGTAATTCAAAACCACATGAACTTCTCATCAAAAGACATAATTATACTCCGTACTTCAGTTGGGATACACACACAGTATTCTCTGTTGTCAAAGAAATAATGGAATTCACTGAGCCGATTGCCTAAGCAAGCAAGGAAACGACAAATATTCATGAAAACTGGTAATTTCTGTCCCGAGTATAACTTTAAACAGACAAGAAAATAGCATAATAGGCTAAACCTAGACATCAAGACGGATGTTACACGCTTCCAGGATATGGTTACGCCTGCCCATTATCCGTGTTACGTCAACGATGGAACATTGGTATCACATGTACACAGATAAAATAAAATCCGGTTGCGTGTTTTTACCAGTATTGTACATTGCGCAGCAAAACATCACCAATGATTTGTATATCCCGTTTGTGTGCATAGTTAAGGTCGAACCAAGCATTGAAATTAAGTAGAATGTTTATGGGTGATAGCAAAAGGTTTTAGATAAAATAGCATATCGAGATTAGTTACATTGAGCAACATACACGTAGACCAGATATTTCTGTGATACCGCATCGAGAATGACGTGATATATGTACAAAAAGTTTTGTTGAATATTTATGTTTTATTTACACAAGCAAATCCTTGCTATTTAACGGAACCCAAGCATTGGCAATAATTGAGTTTGTCTTCACATCGTATCACAGTGAAATCATCGACCGGATATAACCGATCATTTGGTCTCGAAACCTCTATCAATATTAATCGGTTTCCCTTAAAATTATATTACGATCAAACATTGTTCATACTTGGATATTAATTGTACTACTTCAATAAAACGAGTGTCATAAATCCAATTTTGAAGAACAAGCACGCAGAATCAGTGATTGTTTTCCTAGCTAATATTGATCGATACTGATTGTAACAAACATAATATGTCCATAAATCTTATCCCATAAATACTGCGATAGAATAGTTATAGATTAGCTACACGATGTGTGAGCGAAAGCAATAGTTACATGTAGTAACTACCTAAGGGCGAATTTGTTTTGCAAAACCTGGTTCAGGTTTTAGGTTTCAGTTTTGTTGTAGTTTGGTTGAAAAACTTAAACTTAAACCAGTTAAGATTAAGATTGGTATGCAAACATGGTCGATGAAAAATGGTCCACGTGATTTTGATTGCAAGATTGCAGACAGATTGGTGGGTGATAAGAAAATCAGAGTTAAGAACTTTAAAACGTCTGTTTTGCAACGTAACAGCGTGGACAATTTTAAAGGCAGGTTCCCATGTAGCAAAGAAACATTTATTTTTAAACATTGTCCCACATATGAGTGACACGGTCACCCGCCATAAAACCAGTCCATCATTTTGTTTAACTAGTATACGATTATTTGGATAAATCAAACCAGACAAACCGGACTTGGAGGTAGTTCGGTCAGTTTGACTAACCAGTTTAAGATTTGTTATTAGCAAATACAGAAACTTGTTTTAGTTTGAAACCAGTTAGTTAAAACAAATGAAAGGTTTGACAAACCAGTTTTGGATTCAAACCGGTTTGGTACAAACAAATTCGCCCTTAGATAACAGTTTATATTTTATGGTTCTTAGTTTAATCGACTGCTCTACGTGAATTGTTGCACAACGTCTTGACAGTACGTGCATTCTTGGCAATAAAACACTTCTACACATGTGTAATTCAAGATAAAGTATTGCGTTGTGTTATGTTTATGTTACTTGAACACGATAACGGCGTTATGTTGCAGAATATTGCACCAAGTTATATTATACCCCACGGTGTTACACGAATAATCAGCTTTGAATGTTCGTGGTCACGTATTGTTGTTTACTATTGCTTGGGCACCAATACTGTCAATTACATTAACACAGTCGACAATTGATGTCAACTGTGTCAGCTATCACCGGATACCACTTCTGACAAATACTTGTATGACCGTCGACGACATATATCAATGCTGTCAACTATTGTCGGGGACCACTATTGTCAACTACATGTATGACCATCGACGATATATATCAATGCTGTCAACTATTGTCGGGGACCACTATTGTCAATTATATGTATGACCGTCGACGATAGATATCAATGCTGTCAACTATTGTCGGGGACCACTATTGTCAACTACAGGAATGACCGTCGACGATACATATCTATGCTGTCAACTATTGTCGGGGACCACTACTGTCAAATACATGTATGACCGTCGGCGATGGATATCAATGCTGTCAACTTTTGCTGTGACCACTAGTGTCGACTACATATGTATGACTGTAAACAATTGATGTCAATTATTTCTAACCTATTTAAAATTTACGACTCACTGATACCGATTATTGTTCTTAGGAAAACAAATCTCGCAATACATGTAAAAGGCAATTAATCAATCGATGATGAATGTTTATTTGTTCACTGAGCTGATTTACACAGATAAGTACAAGTTAAACTACGTACTGACTCTGAATGCTGTCATACTGTATCTACTCGTCTATAAAACATGGCTACTGCCCAGTACTATACATGTATAATCGTTGACACTATTAATACAACTATTAGAAATATGAGATGTTCGATGAACAGCAACGACTTTGTCTCATGCTATTACTTTTACTCTTCGTCAATTAGATCCAATCTGGTTACAGTTTGCTAAGGCTTGAATTACTTGGATCTTAATCAAACTGGTTTGTTTTCCGTGTCTGGAATGCAACCTGCGTAACCGCAAGAATATTTGAACATGTACACTTCGCATTCTTGTTTGGTGTATATTTCAATGTATTTCTTAACCAGTAGATAACCACTGAAAGTGTCAAGCACTGCCTTATTTTGTATAATAAATTGTCCATTTCCCTTCACTTGGAGAAGATATTTACATCTACTGTACACTTTGAAGGAAATATGACAGTCAAATACAAGTTGTAACGCGGATGACATTAAATTCTCGCCACAAACAAAACAAACTCACACTCTTCCCCTCCGATCATGTGTCTCCCACGCAAAAAAGTAGTAGGTTTCTATTTCAAGTAGCCTAAACAAATACATGATTGTTTGTAAACATGGAAATCGACCAACAACCTTGTCATTTAAGAAAACATTGACTAATATAATGTTTATGATAAAACATGAACGTCGGTGAATAGTATTATAAATTGTCAATCAGAAATAAAAAGTGAACAAGCTGGTGACGAATCTTCAATGTTACATTTGGGTTTTAAGTGATAGCTAAAAGCTCTTATAAAAATATCGATAAATATAAAAGTATTTCACATACACTTGTTGAAGAACTTAAATGATATTGTGAACATTTAATTGGCAAGTTACAATTCGCAATCGATGGACAAATCATAAACGCTTTTTAATAATAAGTATGTTCCCCGGCACTTCACATGCATAGTTTTTTAACTTTATATACATACTCGTGTATTTGTCCAATAAAACATCCTGAATCTTTACCAAATATTAATGGTAGATTTGAGATAGTAATACTCAAAGTTAACGTTGAAATAAAAACAGTGACATTTGATTGCTCACGGTATATTTCCCTTTAGGTCGAAGCTGTACCATCGTGTAAGTAGAAGTACCGAACATTTTGTGTTGTTGATGTATATTGATAGTAATCTTTATAAATTAATGTTTTTGTAAAATCATGCATGAAGTTTGGATTTTCTAAAAGCTTGGGTTATGAATCTGTATGAGGTGACACAAATCAAGTTAATAGCTTTACCTACATATTTTCTCTGATCACAACCCTAGAATTGAGTTACCTTGACGGTTTCGACAACACCTGTTGTCTTCCTCAGAAATTTCACACTACGGAAAGTGGCGAAAATTACCGAAGATGACTGAGATGTCATTCGTGTGAAATTTCTGAGGAAGATAACAGGTGTTGCAGAATAATGTAGCTAAATGGATTATACCAACCCAATGAACAGTTTAAAGTTAATAGCTACTTCGTAAATGCATACATAGTTCTCACATCTACAATATTTACCTCCCTTGTTCTGAATTGTCGGCCATTTTGATAGGCAAATTTCCTTGAAGTTTATGGGGAATATATTGTAAACGATCAGGCCCTGCCGCCCCCCCCCCCCCCCCGTCGGCTGTGGAGTGACCTTTTTCTATATTCCTAATATAAAATTATATCCACTGATTAGGTCTTATTGTTACTATTCTGTTAGCACTTCAAATACAATATACATGTACATTGATTTATGGTTGATTTTCCCCTTGTATACTACCAGTATAGCGGATGCAAGTGCAATAAAAGTTGTGCTCATCGACCTTGTGACCGTCTAGAAGAATCGTCTAGAAATCGTAAGCTTTTCTCTCTACATCAGACAGGCGCTTTCAATTTCCTAAATTCTTAAATGTTGGTTAGTATTTGAATACATGTATCGCTCTAACTATGAAATCTACCATAAAATCACGAATAATGATAATTTATCATCAGTTTCTGTATGTTTAAAGGTAAATATATTAAAGTTTTCTTTTTAATATGCTTAGTCGTAAACATGAGAAAATGCCTACATCCTGTTTGTACACATGTTCCCAAAACCACAAATACACAAGTCCGATACAGGAGTTTCTATCACGACGTACTTGCCGTTTTTGTGCTTGCATATAGGAAATATCTGTTTCGCAATTCCGGGAAACTTCTAAGAAAAGTCTTTTTTAGTATATATGTTTGAAGGCATTAACGTGCCTTTTTGAATATTATTTCTTAGTGTGTTTTGACACGGACATATAAACCATTAGCACCGCTAATTGTGGGTATGTCGTAACCGTCCATAAAACCTGACATATATATATAAATATATTCATCATGTTTGCCCCCCCCCCAGTCGGGAATTTCTGGATCCGGGCCTGGGTACGGGCGGGGTATCCCCTCCCGATGAGAAATCACCTTTGACAGGCGCAAAATCCATCACTTTTAAAATGATATTTTCCTGGTAGCGATGATAACACTTTGTCATGCGTTTTAAATATCTTGGCTGAATGCCAATACAATGTGTGACTAGTTTAAGATACAGATGAGAAGTAGGGGTCATAAAATGTCCGCGGCCCCATTGCCGTTGCCAGCCAGAATATTGGGGCCACAGCTGCTGCGGCCCCAGCTCCTACGCGCATGGACATACATGTAAGCTTTGGGAATTTTAGGGGGGCGCGCCGGGTGATCACAGTATGAGAAATATTCTCACGACAATGTACCATACCTTCATGGTGTTCCTCAACTATGTAAACATTCACAGATTTCTCTGTCGTGTAATTTGAAGTGTCTGAAGTTGTTCTCGGTACGGAGTTGTCAAGTACTACACCATTTCTTCCTGTATCGTGTCCCCACGTGCTCTTATTTCCTCTGTGTGCTTTAACTACATTTGCTGATAAACCTGTCACGTCTTTATTACTTACATGTACATCTCTACGTACTTTAAACCTGATAGGTTTCAGATTAGAGTTTGGTCCGATTTGTTTGTTCTGTCGCAAGCCTATCACATACAAAGTCACTAAGAAACTTAAGACGGTAACACTGACAACATAGATAAGGCGATTTATTTTGAATTTAATCCTCATACTGTTAATGTTAAGTATATTCCAGCACAAAACTAATACAATAATATTCTATTGTGCACATTAATTGGTAAAATCTAGTTCATCACAAACATGATATAACAAAGGTATCTACGCATAGGATACGCTGGTCTGATTCCAATTCCGATACAATCCGTTATTTCATTGTAAATAGCCAGTGGAGGCGCTGATTTAGTTTTTATACGTGTTTTGTATCAATGTTGTATGCGGCGCACAAACTATGCTTAAGTATATACGGTCCCGATTTTTTTGTTCTATTTCTATTGTATTGAAACACTCTGAACTCCAGAAACCGGACGAAAATTCAACATAATTTGGTTCCATTTCTATATAATTTCACCTCCGAAAACCGGAACGACTTTCGACTGCGTGTGTCATAATGATTAAACTTGCATTATGTTGACACTTTGTGTATGTTTAACAGTTTGACATTACTACACATGTGTGAATATCACTTATTGACTAATGCCGATGGCAATTACTACTGATTGAACTTTTATTCGTTGATTTCAAACATACGATCTCGTGTGAAAACATAAACATACAATGCTGTCACAATGTATTATCGCCATCTTGTCATTACTAAATTGTAAATGGCGATAAACGTGTAAAAGTTTATGCTAATGAATATATGTAAAGTAGTAATTATCACTTTTACGAGTCTTTCTTTTCATAAAAAAACACATATTATGTCATGTGCATCACAAAGCAAAATATATGAATTTCTTTAAGCTTGCTTGTACATTTTTTAAATAAAGGCAGTCATGTTTGTTACAACTGAGTACATTTTCTTCGAAAAAAAAATCATGTGGTTATACTATGTAAAATTCAAAGATGTGCAATTATTCAATGACATAATGACCTGAACCTAGGTAAGAGTATGAAATAGCATAAAAAAAAAAAAAAATCTACAAACCGGAATTTTCAAACGGTCCCGAAGGAGTTCGGTTATGGAGGTTCCACTGTATATATATATTTTGTTTTTCCAGAACAAGCCTACTTTCGTATTTGCACATTTTCCTTATAAGTTGTTCAAAAAACAATGTTTATATTAAAGCTATAATGAATGATCGCTTAACATTAGATGAATGTGCATACACTTTACCGATAAATCCCATGTGATGATGGTAACTAAACTAACTGCTAACAAAAGTTTATTATCTAACTAAATTGACGTGTTTATGATATGTAAATGTTTCGTTATCATATATTACAAAAGAAATAGATCTAATAAAATGTAAAACTATTTCCATGCTAGTCACTTCAGGCTTATTTTACTTTGCCACCGGAAACCCATATGTCGAGCGTACATTTCACGGGTTACTAACCTGTACTAGCATATTCTTCGTATTAAATGTAACTCGACCAACTTTCTCGCATGCAAAAGAGATGGCTCTAACCATGACCTCCTGTTCTGAAGGCCGATGCTCTACCACGTCAGTTATTGTCGTTGACAATTATTTTATATTGGAGAAGATCAACACATTTAATTATTTCAGGGAGGTTACCTAAACCTGCTTTTAGTTTAAGTATGTATAGGCTGTTAACAGTTAATACAGTTTATAAGTGTGCTCCCTGATCATGGTCATTTTGGACATTAAGATATAGTCAACTTCCGCCAATTCAGCATGAAAGTTTATATATATACTCTATTTCATTGAAACATAATCAACAGAGTTTATGACGAAATGGCTTCTTATTCACTTGTGACAAGTTTTGTTTTGCTTACGGCTGACTAGTGTAGGTACAGGAGGGGCCGTCCTCTGGAAACTTGTTAACATGTTGGTATTTGTATGAATTGGTCGTTCTGTATTTTGAACAAGATAATACTAGTGCAATTCTCATGAATGAGTCCTCAAAATTTATACCCGAAATGCACCAAAAAGCCACCATTTCATACCTATATTGTATAAGTTTACAGATTTAGCGCCAAAACATACACTTGAACTATTCGATAAATTAATCACACCTATACTAAATCAAAGTACTGAAAGTACAGACAGCCGGGCTAACTTGATTGATTGAAGATTTAATTAAGACTAGGTTTTTAATGCATATTGCACAGATAAGGTTATGTTATTTTGAAACTTCACTAAGTTTTTAATAAAAATCAATCGGTCCAGTGAATTTAGGTAAACAGGCAAAGTATTTTATATAATGTAATATTGTCAAGTCCCTCCATAGATAACAAGACAAACTGATAGTTGAACTAGATTGCGATCATTGAGACTTGATCTTTCTTCTGGATTTATATTGTTCACAAAAGCTGGATGTTTTAGCATTCATATGTTTTGTGCAAAAACCTAGTCAATCAGAAACTGATAAAGTACTACATAGTTTATCAGAAAGGATGTCAGGTAGATTATGTAGTTGTAAGAACAACTTAGTTGGCATATTGTTGCTTTCATGATATTAAATGTTTGTGGTGAGTCCAGTTAATGTATGAGCAATTGTTGAATGTTTTTATGTTTATGAATGTATTGTGTATATTATTTTGCAAGTCATGTCATTAAAATGAAATAAAATTTCAGTCTGTTCTTATATTTGAAAATGTTTACAATTTTATCTCAAAAGTTTAACAAAATGTTTGAATGGATGGTAATATTCAAGCAGAGAGTGTATGTACATAGAATGTCTATACAGTGAGAAAATATTCAAACATTTAGTGATATAATATTGGTATGTTAATATGTGTATATTTCAGTCAGAAAATTTGACAATATATATATACAAATGAGTGTAAAACAAGAAATTATTGTGGCACAAATGTATCAATTCTATTCTAATGTTCATAAATGAAAAACTTAGGAATCCTAATCACCATCTGCTGAAAGATAAATAACATACAATGTGCTTCCAATACAAGTCCCAGGTGCATTTATATTTTAACAATTATGAATTCATCTATTATTAAGAGAACTAAAACTATAGAATGTAGAAAAGGCATGTCAAATTGATTAGAACCTAATTAGCCAAAGGAGATTATTTTAAGACTATTTCAAATGTGCTTTGAAGGGTTTGAGTGCAAAGTCATAAAAAAGGGTTTTGCATTCATTGTGACTATGGTAACAACCATCTACCATAGGGAACTTCAGATAAACAAAACCAATAGTTCAGACGTTTCTGCTGCTTTTTTTAAATTCAACCTGACCGATCACCTATGAAAGAATTTAATGTCCTCAATACTTTTTTTAATAAGCTTTCATACTTTAAGTTTAAAAAATATATTAAATGAATAAAAAATCTCGTATGACAAGAGGAATCCATGCATAAATAAGTGATTCAACGTCAGCTCTGAGTACTTGGATAATTCTGTCCAAGACCTTTAAAAGACTTAATTTCCAGGAGCTTCTTGAGGCTTTGCCACCCTGGTCCCCTTCCAGGGCTTTACCCTCTTGGTCACCCTGGACCCACTTAGCCCCAGCAAATTTTCAGGTTTTCCAATTTTTTCAACTTTCAGCTACATGTATGTGAGTTGGGCATATTGGTAAGGAATTTTGTTTATCTAAATGTATTTGTTTTTCATGAAATGTGAGTCTGGCCCAATTTACGAAAGATCTCTTCTGAGATTTATTAAAGATAAAAAGCCGAGAGATAATCAAAACAGGTATACAAACTTAATGTTGTATACTGTCACCACTTCCGCTGCTGAGAGTTTGGTGCATACTTTTCATTATAGAAAACAATGGAATATTTTACTCGAGTAACATCTCAATTTGAGAAGTTTGATGTCTTCAAGTTTGTGTTATATGTGTGCCTTATGACCTCCTGGCTATGGTATTTGTTGTCGGACATTATCACATAACTGCGTCCGAGGTGTTTAGACATCATGTCGTAGCCACAAATGTTTATGCATCACTTGATAACTCCTTGTACTGTCAAGCCTTGTGTCGTGATGGCCACCCGGGTTTTCCACCGATTAAGTCTCTGTCATAATGAATGGTAAATTTCTTGTCTAATGTTCTATTCAGTGTTGATAGTACACTTTTCTCAATCAGTTCAAAGTGTGCCCTAGGTGTATAGCCGTCTCTAACTGATCTGCAAACTGTCACAATTTTTGGGGAATATCGGTTCAGATTCTTTAAAATATTCTGCAGTATTTCGGTTCTAATGTTAATTTCATTTCTTGTTGGCACATGCTCAAGTATTCTTGTATTATGTGGTGTGTTTGCTCCATAACAGATACTCAATCCATCATAGTCGTAAGGTTGAAATGTCTTCGAAGAAGTCATTGAACAAAACCCTGTTTGCTGTAGAGCACGTAGTTGTTTAATACGTAATCTTCCAAGTTGATGTAGAATATTTTGAATAAATGTATGCACACCAGAGATGTTGTCACACAAATAAATACTTTTCTCTGAAACTTTTGCATTTAACAATGTTGCAAATTTGTTAAGTATGTCCAATTTTGAAATGTTCTGACATTTTGTGGAATTCAGCAGTGTCGGATCTATTTTACATGCTCTCTGCACACGCACAGTAGCTATCAAATCCATTAAAAAGATGTCAGATTCTTTTTCTTGAGCAGTTGACAATGGGCATAGGTGGGTCGAAATTGTTTCATCTAAAGAGTTTATTTTGTCATAGCTTATGTTGGCTTTAAGTAATGGTTCAATTGCATATCCACATCCGAAATAGTCTTCATCAATATCAAGCATGATATTTTCATTGTTTGCTAACCAGTCTGATTTAGACAAGAAGGATAATACTTTAGTTTCATGAACCTCTTCTACTATTATTTTTTTTCTAATCCTACAGTTTTTATAATTAATTTCATATCCGTTATCATCTGGTTTATTATTTTCCTTTTCAGCATTTTCGGTAGATATACATTGTCTGTTTGTACCAAATGACATACACATACAGAATGTTTTCTCTTTTGTTTTATGTTTTCCTTTAGTCACATATGCCCATCCCATACCGAGGGTGTTCAACACGTATTTGTTTTCATGATTCGGATGATCCCAGTCAGGCCATATCCATATATATCTGTCTATCATACCAGCCATTGCTGAAGCCTGAAAAGTTGGATACAAATTTAGTTAAGCAAACAACGATCTTTAATACTAAGATTGTGTTTTCTTTTTTTTTATAATTATGATTGAGTATATTCCCTGAATACAATCTTTAAATTACGATTGAGCAGTAATTATTTCGTAATAAATTGTTTCTTATCCTAAAACATGAAATCGTGAACGTGAAATAATAAATTTCTTGAAATCATGACGATCATGTTCACAATGTTAGGTTTTTGGATAAAATTGTAAACTGAAGTAGCTAAATTCACGACTTGACAATTTATAGTTGATAAAAGGAGTCACTAGTGGCCTTTCGTAGCAATCAATCATATTCTGAGTCATATATTAAGATATTGGCATAACTTTCAAGTACATGCATTAAAGTCCTGAATTAATACATTCAATGTTCATTTGAATCAAGTTATTTGAAGTGTGCACATTTAGACCGTGTACCATGAGTGAATAGCCCATTATCAGGACAGGACAAACCTTGCAGTAGGTTTTGATTGAGTTCACGGAAAAAATACTAGTAGAGCTCTTAGTCAAATAATATTCGCGAAAATGTATGTATTTTTAAGATTGCAGACAAGATAAAAACGTGGTGATTCATGCATACATCATGCAAAATGTTTCTTTTTTAAGTTCATCTTAATATTTTATGTGTTTAGACATCACATCAACAACTTCCTTATCATTTACATGAAAGTGAGAAAATGTGAAAATTGGAAGTGCCCCATTCACAAAGAATTGCATCCCCCTTAATAAACCAAATACTTGTCTAACACAAGGTATACGTGTGTGTGTAAATTTTATGCTTCTGAGTCCCCAATGTCTCGTGCATTCTATGCATCAAGAAATTATCTGGACGAAAATCTTAGCCGAGTCCGTTCTAGGGTGACAATCTAAACTGGCTGTTAACACGAGTTCTGGTACCTGTATGAAGACATCATTTGCTTGCATTAAATATTTTAGTTGTCTGTCACTTGGCCATCTGAAGAATGGATATTCAGGAATATACCGTGGTTGTGCTAAATCACTGTGACCATCGATATGGACCTGAATTAGAATGAAACACGGAACATAAATAAAGCAAAAATAATGAACATTGCCATTGACATTCACTAAAACATCTTCTCGATGTTCCTCTGAAATTTCAAACATTTCAAAGCATATTGATAAGTCCTCAATGCACACGCAATTGACAAAGAAGTTCAAACAATGAACTGCTGATGGCTGGGTAGAAAAAATTACTTTCACCCGGCTAAATCATGCTAGATATATTTCATGTCAGCCAGCTTAACATTAATCAATCAGCCTAATTACTTCAATATTTAAGTTCTAATTCCAATGATCATATATTATGTTTACTTCGTTCATTCCCTATCATTCATACTACATATACCAGCCTGTACAACTGTCCACATAAACATTTGTTCCGTAATGAAAATATAATGCCATTTTTGGTAATTTCTAACTTCAATTCAAAGCATTATACTTGTCTAGGCATGTTACGCCTCCATCGATTGGAAAAGAAAGTTTTATTATCTTTGATATAGTTTAAAGTATTCGGGTCTAATTTTTATCTAATATTCGATACAAGTACATTTAACATGTGATCATCGAAAGTGACTATAATAAGTTGTAAGAACGTGTTTCACAATCGATGTAAAATAAATAAGTTTGAATAAGTTTAAAAAAACATGTGATCTAAATGTACAGTGTATAGCAAAGGGTGAACGTTAAACTAATCTAACTACATAAAAATGAAAACAGCTGATAGAGCAGTTACGTTTACAACCCTCAACATATTCATTGTTCTTGTCTATGAAATAATGAAATACGTACGAGTGTGTTTCCGGTCTTTGGTATAATTCCCCGTCTGGCTGCTCCAAACCAATATGGTATAACTGTAATAAAACAGTATTCTTGATAAGAAATATGATCATAGGACAGACACTCTTGTCTCTAATTTACGGCCTTAGTTTATGAAACGGTGCATGTATAGCAGAGGAAGATTATTTTTATCAAACCATTAGTCTTCATATTCACACATACAGTAAAACTTCAATATTAAGACCACCCATTGGACCCTGGAAAATTGGTATTCTTATTGAGGTGGTCTTAATATTGAACAATGAAACAGTGAAAATGATCTTAATTTTGAGGTGGTCTTATTATTGAGGTGGTCTTTAAGTGAAGTTTTACTGTATATGACATACATGGTATATTAGTACTTGTTACAAAGCGGGAGTTCTGAGAAAATGTTGTCCATTATTAAATGTTAAATCGAGAGTTAAATTAAATAAACAGCTTAGCAATAGTTTCCACTGTTTATGTACTACACAAGGCCCGTTTTTATTCTCTATGTAAGTTAATAACTTAGAAAACAAGTTATCAAAGGATGACTTCATAGCTGTGTTTAAGCTTTAATCACCTGCTTATTGATTACTATTTCTATTATTTTATGATGGCGATTATGGTTATTGTGTTTTATGATAGCGAACTAGGGTTCGTTATAAGGAGTTCAAGCTACACCCCTATTCAAGTTACCCACCCCCCTCGTAAATTGAAATTGATTTCATACAACCACCAGGAACAGTTCAGATTACCTCATCGCTGACTGATCTAATGTGATGATATCATTTATTTGAAATCATGATAAGTTCATTTAATAAAATTAACGAATCATACAAAATTGAAAGATATTATTTAACTGCAAAAAACATCAATACTATGTTAATTACACTGCTGTTATGGTTGATGGTGTTGCTGCTACCGATATCGTTCCTGCTGCTGTTGTTGTTTTTCCTGTTGTTGCTTTGATGCTTGTTAGTTGTATTTATATATGTTGCTGCTGTTCTTGTCAAATTACGCATGGAAAATGTGTATTAATGTAAATAAACATATATAAGGAAAACAGGGCGGTAACTTGAAACCGTATGTGATAACTGGTAATCACCTTCAAGTTACACGGTGGGGGGGGACAGATTTCGCCCTACTTTCCAAGAATATAAACACGATCTTAAGTTACTGGGAGGTAACTTGCAGCGGGGTTGTATTAAATTTCTATACCGGCACATGACAGGTTAGATTTTATCCAGTCACTGCGAAACAGGAAAATTTGCTGTAAACGTTAAAACACAACAACAAAAAAACAATAATATTTAAGAAAGGTAGTCTTGACGAAATCAAATAAACTTTAATTTTGCACTTATAAAGATAATATCAGGAGTCGGCAATGTTAACCAATGTATACGTATGTATTTAGATATTGCTTTCACAATCAACGGATCTTTTGAACAACATTTGAAGCTTTAGGTGGCCAGGTTTAAAGTATGTTTATATAATGAAATTGTATATAAATAAGTTTAATAGTGTAAGTGTATGTCACAGTTTAGATATTTTAATCATGCCCATTTGAACAACAGCTCAGAAGTGCTGGAATTTCGTAAGGCAGATAAATTAGAATCAACACAAAATCAGTTTTGTAAACAAGTGCAATGTCAGAAACAAACTCAAATCTATTTCCTCTGTGGCGATTAAGGCAAATTGTCTTTGAGTATAAGACGACTTGTCACTATCAAGCAACTTTGGTTGTAAAACACGTTCAGAGGATAGAACACTCACTATTAGCAAACTAATGATCGCATGTTTAATGATTTAAATTCATTGTACATATCCCAACAAGCAGAACCAGGCACCAGAAGTTAAGACCATTGAAAAAACGACCGGATTTTATCACAATATACAGTTTTTTCTAGGCGTAAGCAATCATACATCATTTCTTATCTTGTTTACTCAAGGAATACGATACACGTTTATACAAAAAAGGAAGGAAGAATAAAATGTCTCATCCCAAGCAGATCCTTGCAGTCTAATTCCTAACTTTAGTTTCAAATCGTATCTAAGTGTTAAAACATGAAAGATATGTACAACTGTGTTTACAGGCTCGGATTCAGAAATTCCAAACCATTCCAACCATTACTAAACGTATAATGTCGAGTCACAGGTTAGAAATTTAAAATGGAAGCCGGCTTATCCCTAAGAGAATTCCAAGAAATAAAAAAAATGTAACATATGCAAATATCTCGAATACTGTTTCCATTTTACTGGAATGCACACATGTTTTAGAAAGAAGAAAGTATATCAAGAATTTAGGAGACGACCAAAAAATCCAAATTGTATAGAAGTAAATGTATTAACACAGGGGTTATGTTATATTTGTAAACGTGTTAAACTGCAATGCCTTGTATTTATATGTATACATTATTTCCTCTTCTTGTGCTTTCTGGATTTATGTCATTACTTGGATCCATTTTGTTTGTTTTTATGATCCTATTATTTCAACATTTATTCCACAAATGTAAAAGAAATCCAATTGTGATATCGATAAAACGTGAAAAATACATTGAGTAAAAATGAGCGTAATTCAAAAACCACATGCACTTCTCATCAAAAGACATAATTATACTCCGTACTTTAGATTGGGATACACACACGGTATTCTCTGTTGTCAAAGAAATATTGGAATTCACTGAGCCGATTGCCTAAGCAAGCAAGGAAACGACAAATATTCATGAAAACTGGTAATTTCTGTCCCAAATATAACTTTAAACAGACAATAAAATAGCATAACAGGCTAAACCTAGACATCAAGACGGATGTTACACGCTTCCAGGATATGGTTACGCCTGCCCATTATCCGTGTTACGTCAACGATGGAACATTGGTATCAAATGTATACAGATAAAAAACTTCCGGTTGCGTGCTTTTACTTGTATTGTACATTGCGCAGCAAAACATGCACCAATGATTTGTAAATCATGTTTGTCTGCATAGAAAGGTCGAACAACGCATTGATATTAAGTAGAATGTTTATGGGTGACAGCGAAAGGTTTTAGCTAAAATAGCATATCGAGATTAGCTACATTGAGCAACATACACGTAGACGAGATATTTATGTGATACCACTTCGAGAATGGCGTGATATATACAATAAGTGGAGTTGAATATTTATGTTTTATTTACATAAGCAAAATCCTTGCTATTTAACGGAGCCCAAGCATTGGCAATACATGAGTCTGTCTTCACATCGTATCAAAGTGAATTAATCGGCAGGATATAACCGATCATTTGGTCTCGAAACTTTCTATCAATATTTATCGGTTTCCCTTAAAATTATATCATCATCAAACATTGTTCATACTTGGATAATTGTACTACTTCAACATAACGAGTGTCATAAATCCAATTTTGAAGAACAAGCACGCAGAAATCAGGGATTGTTTTCCTAGCTAATATTGATCGATACTGATTGTAACAAACATAATATGTCCAAAAATCTTATCCAATAAATACTGCGATAGAATAGTTATAGATTAGCTACACGATGTGTAAGGGAAAACAAAACTACCTAAGATAACATTTTATACTTTATGATTCTGAGTTTAATAGACTGCTCTACGTGAATTGTTGCGCAACGTCTTGGTTCTCAGTTTAATCGACTGCTCTACGTGAATTGTTGCACAACGCCTTGACAGTACGTGCATTCTTGGCAGTAAAAACTCTTCTACACATGTGTAATTCCAGATAAAGTATTGCGTTGTGTTATGTTTATGTTACTTGAACATGATAACAGCGTTATGTTGCAGAATTTTGCACAAAGTTATATTATACCCCACGGTGTTACACGAATAATCAGCTTTGAATGTTCGTGGTCACGTATTGTTGTTTACTATTGCTTGGGCACCAATACTGTCAATTGCATTATTACAGTCGACAACTGATGTCAATGATGTCAGCTATCAGCGGATACCACTTCTGTCAAATACCTGTATGACCGTCGACGATGGATATCAATGCGGTCAGCTATTGTCGGGGACCACTATTGTCAACTACATGTATGACCGTCGACGATAGATATCAATGCTGTCAACTATTGTCGGGGACCACTCTTGCCAACTACATGTATGACCGTCGACGAAAGATATCAATGCTGTCAACTATTGTCGGGGACCACTATTGTCAAATACATGTATGACCATCGACGATGGATATCAATGCTGTCAACTATTGTCGGGGACCACTACAGTCTACTACATGTATGACCGTCGACGATGGATATCAATGATGTGAACTATTGTCGGGGACCACTATTGTCAACTACATGTACGACCATCGACGATGGATATCAATGCTGTCAACTATTGTCGGGGACCACTACTGGCAAATGCATGTATGACCGTCGACGATGGATATCAATGCTGTCAACTATTGTTGGGGACCACTACTGGCAAATGCATGTATGACCGTCGACGGTGGATATCAATGCTGTCAACTATTGTAGGGAACCACTACTGTCAAATGCATGTATGACCGTCGACGATGGATATCAATGCTGTCAAATATTGTCGGGGACCACTATTGTCAAATACATGTATGACCGTCGACGATGGATATCAATGCTGTCAACTATTGTAGGGGACCACTATTGTATACTACATGTATGACCGTCGACGATTGATATCAATGCTGTTAACTATTGTAGGGGACCACTATTGTCTACTACATGTATGACCGTCGACGATAGATATCTTTGCTGTCAACTATTGTCGGGGACCGCTAGTGTCAACTGCATGTATTGATGCTGACAATTGATGCCTTTGCTGTCAACTATTGCCGGTGACCACTAGTGTCAACTGCATGTATTGATGCTGACAATTGATGCCTTTGCTGTCAACTATTGCCGGCGACCACTAGTGTCAACTACATATGTATGACTGTAAACAATTGATGTCAATTATTACTAACCTATTTTAAATTTACAACTCACTGATACCGATAATTGTTCTCAGGAAAACAAATCTCGCAATACATGCATAAGGCAATTAATCAATCGATGATGAATGTTTATTTGTTCACTGAGCTGATTTACACAGATAAGTACAAGTTAAACTACGTACTGACTCTGAATGCTGGCATACTGTATCTACTCGTCTATAAAACATGGCTACTGCCCAGTACTATAATCGTTGACACCTATACAACTATTAGAAATATGAGATGTTCGATGAACAGCAACGGCTTTGTCTTTTGCTATTACTTTTACTCTTCGACAATTAGATCCAATCTGGTTACAGTTTGCTTAGGCTTGAATTACTTGGATCTTAATCAAACTGGTTTGTTTTCCGTGTCTGGAATGCAACCTGCGTAACCGCAATACTATTTGAACGTGTACACTTCGCATTGTTGTTTGGTGTATATACAATGTATTTATGTACCAGTCGATATTCACAGAAAGTGATGTCTCGTCAAGCACTGCTTAACATTGTATAATAAATTATCTATTTCCCTTCACTTGGAAAAGATATATACATCTACTGTACACTTTTAAGGCAATATGACAGTCAACTACTCGTACATGTAGTACTTAACGCGGAGGACATTAAATTCTCGCCACAAACAAAACAAACTCCCACTCTTCCCCTCCGATCATGTGTCTTCCACACAAAAAGTTGTAGGTTTCCGCTTCAAGTAGCCTAACCAAATACATGATTGTTTGTGAAAAGGGAAAACGACCAACAGCCTTGCCATAACACGATGCATTCGCTACTGACAAGGTTTAAAAAATATTTATTTAAAAAAACATTGCCAAATATAATGTTCAGTATAATAACACATTAACGTCGGTGAATAGTATTATAGATTGTCAATCAGAAATAAAGAGTGAACAAGCTGGTGACGAATCTTCAATGTTACATTCGGATTTAAGTGATAGCTAAAAGCTCTGTTAAAAAGAAATGAAATATCGATAAATATAAATGTATTTCACATATACTTGTTGAAGAACTTAAATGATATTGTGAACATTTAATTGCCCTGTTACAATTCGCAATCGGTGGACCAATCATAAAAAGCTTTTAATAATAATTATGTTCCCCGGCACTTCACATGCATAGTTTATAACTTTATATACATACTCGTGTATTTGTCCAATAAAACATCCTGAATCTTCACCAAATATTAATGGTAGATTTGAGATAGTAATACTCAAAGTTGTTTACGATGAAATAAAAACAGTGACATTTGATTGCTCACGGTATATTTCCCTTTAGGTCGAAGCTGTACCATCGTGTAAGTAGAAGTACCGAACATTTTGTGTTGTTGATGTATATTGATAGTAATCTTTATAAATTAATGTTTTTGTACAATCATGCATGAAGTTTGGATTTTTAAAAGCTTGGGTTATGAATCTGTATGAGGTGACACAAATCAAATTAATAGCTTTAGCTACATCTTTTCTCTGATCACAACCCTAGAATTGAATTACCTTGACGGTTTCGACAACACCTGTACTTAAAATGCTGTTTTTTCATATTGTATCACTGTCGTTTGTCATGTGTTGTATGTATAAATAAATGTACATGTACTTACTCTCATAGAGTATGTTAATATTATTACTATAAATTGTATAAATTGGATGATAAGTATTATACTTAAATCCAGATATTATATATTATTAAATCATTCCGTTCTTTTCTGTTGTCTTCCTCAGAAATTTCACACTACGGAAAGTAGTGTGAAATTACCGAAGATGACTGAGATGTCATTCGTGTGAAATTTCTTAGGAAGACAACAGGTGTTGCAGAAAAATGTAGCTAAATGGATTATACCAACCTAATAAACAGTTTATAGTTAATAGCTACTTCGAAAATATGCCAATACGTAGTTCTCACATCTACGATATTTACCTCCCTTGTTCTGAATTGTCGGCCATTTTGATAGGCAAATTTACTTGAAGTTTATGGGGAATATATTGTAAACAATGATAAACTAATGCGATATACAAAAGATTACAAAAATGGATACAATATTTACTTAAAAATCAATGACAAACAAAACGAAGTCTACTTCTGGAGAACAGAAACTACAATATTCTCATTTTTCTACAAACATTTCGCAGTGTGAAACCAGAGACGATTGTTTTCATGGAAACAGGACTGACTGGTAGCAGCTGTATATGTAATGAATTATAATCATTTCAATGATAAGATATAATTAACCATCTGGCAAAGGTTTGAAATATATTACTTTACAAAGCTGTATATAAATGCTAGTGATCAACTGCGTATTCGCGGTAAATGTGTAGAAAATGTTTTCTCAGTCGATGACTTTCATAGTGTCATAATACACACGCGCTAGCATGCTATTAGGATACATATACAAATTTATATGCGAACAAATGCGTATGTCTCAGACGAATAGTTCAAAATGTTAATCACGTCAGAATATAGAATGTATTACAGACTGGTATTCATTACACTTCATTTCAGATTTCTGCTTTATACTTCATTTTGATCGATAGATTCGTTTACATCGTCCAAGTATGAAGAGCATTATGTATGCATTTTTAAATAAACGATTAATAAATGTATTATATATTTATGTATAGATATATTAAATCCAGTAAATTTCGGTGAATTTACCGAAATCCATTTCGGATCTGGAGTGACCAGCAATCGTAACATCTCGGCATTTTTTGTAATGTTGCATAACAAATCTTAAACTTCAAATATCTTGAAAAAAGATGGTCAGTGCATTTTGAAGGTTAAGATTTGTTGTGCAACATAAATGTCCGAGATGTTACGATTGCGAGTCACTCCAGATCCAAAAAGGATTTCGGTAAAATCACCGAAATTCAGTGGAATTCGGTAAGGTAACGCACCCCTTATCGAAAGGTTTACCAATCCGCGTCACGGTTACAAACGTTGTTCGGTTGAAGAGATATGCAAATAAATAAGCCATGTTCGTACGGCTGGCCCGAAAATGTGTGTACACTTTGTACAAGAGTCAAAAGAGCAATAACTTGGCGGCGACTTTGATGTCTGCATCAATATTTGTCTTGTTTGATTGTTTGGATTGTTTTGTTGTAGCTTGTGTTAGTTTAGGAGGATTTTTTATTTATAGTCTTATAAGAAACAACAAACTGAATTATTGTTTCGGCAAATACATGTTATTTGTCATTTACACTAAATTAATTGTATAAAAGTAGCCTAGACACAAATTATACACATTTCATGGTATTCCGAAAAATGTCCGAGTACTCGAGTACCGCTCGTTCCTATCTCTATTTTTTTTACATTTTACAGTTACCTGTTTATAATCACCTATTATTAGGCTGTGCACGCTATGTACAAAGGCTATAATCAACAATTAATTCAACATAAATCAAATATAGTTTTATTTTAAACTTAATGTTTTACATAGATTGTCAAACTTGACCTTATACACGACCGCTTCCTGTGTTACTAACAAGTACGAGTATGGAATTCAGCGTTTATGTTTGTATTTAGTCTCTGCTTCGTACTCGCAACCTTCGGATCAGGAGACAAACTATGTACCCGACCATAGACCACCACGAATGATCGACAGAAACGTGTAAGACTCGTGTTTATCAGCAATATAAATGAACTGGAATACGCATTTATCCATGGCATGATTTTCCCCACTTATTTGCTCTCATTTCAGCAATATCACACTGATGGAAACACAATACCTTTCAGACACATATATATTTGAAAAGCATGCACTAAAGATATAGAGGCAACATCTAAATGTTTCGGTGTCACACATTGTTGTTTGTATCGAACGCTGTACAAAGTAGTTAATAAAAGCATCCCGTAAATGGAAAGTGTTGTACTTTACCAACAAATTGTATTTTACGGCTGTTTCTATCTAATATCTAAATGTTAGTTTGTAATCGATGGCGCCACGGACATTTCTAGCTTACAATCATAATAAAAAGTATGTTAAGCCGTGATGCGTGTCTTGTTTCGTTTGATTCATGACGGTTATATCACACAATATGAAGATACATCATAGAACAGAAAGGAACATTTTATTTGTTTTGACTTGTACATGGTTCATCGTCATACAATCACATACACAGTACAAAATATACAGTACATCACATGGGAACATGAAACGAACGGAAGAGAAAAAGAAAACAGGGGGAATACAACAAGTTTTAGAGGACAAACAAATCATATGACGTTATAAAAGAGAAAAGGTGAACAAAATGGCAAAAAGTGTTCGAGGGTGACAATCAAATTATGGTAATGTTAAATATCTTGTCTTAAGGCGTCTTTTACGAACTTAGCAACGTTGCATAAAGTTACTTTGTTTTTCAATTTGAGCAATTCAAGAAATTTGAACATTGACGGAAATCGTTAAAAGATGGTTATAAACATATAATGGAAAACAGTCCTCAACGTCATTAGAATTACAACATAAAAATTTTCTATTTATTCCATTCTTCCCATACCGTCCCGTTGAAATACGTAAGGGTGAAATGTTTAATCTAAGTTTTGAGTAATAAGGGCGTAAATCGTGAGAAACAAGATCAAGATAATCTTCGTATTCAAACTTCAGTTTAAAATTGTTATACACATCTAAAGAGAGAAGTGTTCAAACATCCACTTCGAGTCAGTTTTTAATCCAAACGCATGTATTACACACCTATTGTGAAACAGGTTATGTACATGTACCAACTTAATATTAATCACTTTCGATTGCTGCTTCCTAGGTTACTAAACAGTACTTGCGCCAAATGCAGGGATTGTCAAGTTCTTGCTCAAAATCGAGTCAGTACTGTGTACATATTATTTCAACAAATATTTACCGCTTCTACCAAATAATTTGGGGTAAGGATGTAACGAATGGGCATAATGAGTGTGCTTTACGACTTATATAGTACTGTAAAGTATTATTATCTAGAGTTGTATCTATAAATAGATGTCTGGGCATGCGACCTTTTCCGTAATAAATACAGCACATTTCAGACAACAGTGATACTAGATAATTATATTTATATAAAGCACATGAACAGCTATACAATTTCTTTTCTGTACTATATTTATATCAGTAGATACCGGTATTTGACATTCAAAACAATTTATTATGAACAAGCTTGTTAAAAGGCACTCCTATAGTTCTTAGTGCATGCGCAGAATACGTGCAATGCAATTCGTACCAGCCTTAACATTCATCGCCGTGAAATAGCCGCTGTTGTAGAGAAAAATACTAAGTACATTTGCAGATATATTAGCATACTTGTTGAATGGAATGTCGTGGAAACCAACACCCCCATCCATCATCGTATTGCATCTATTATACTAAGAATTCTCCCCGGGTTAGTGGAAGATAAAATTATATGATAGATGTGTTTTGATATTTGTTTAAATAATATTACATGTATGATATTCTAACCTATCCATCATGACTGTCATGTTCTTTTGTTAGTTACTTGAACATGAATATTTGGGATAATATCACATGATGTAAACCAATAGGATTAACTCGGCGTACGCATCCCACGATAGTAACAGGCCAAGGGGGTCTGATAGATCGGTGTGATCGATCACATTAAAAACGTGCTATTCGGGGTGTAGCGGATTGACAATAGATGAATAGTAATTTCGAATCGACCTTTGTCGCATAAACTTCACATCCTATACAGCAGAGAGTGAAGCATTCAAATACAAAAATACATATAATTATATAATATTTACGTAGAATGTCGAATTTGGTTGAAAAATTGTGTACGTGTATTGGTATACTATTTTTAACCCCAGATGCACAACTTCGCATGCTGATAACCATTTCTGTAAACTCACGACTCTTACTAAAATGCGTTTGACACAAAAAAAAACGCCGGACCGCCCCCCAGCCGAATTCGCCAAAGAGTTTTCCGCCGTAAAAACTTGTCAAAAAATCGAAAAAATCCGTCTAGAATTGAATAAAATATTGGTCGCGCACTCATTTTGCCTGAGTATTGAATACAGTGTATTTGGAAACCTAACATACATGTATAAGTTTAACAAAAGTGGTTCAGATATTGAGGAAGTTAATTATATACTGGAGGAAATTTGAGTAGAGGACATGTCTAGGTTATGAAAACGCCTAAGTAGGTTACATTTTTTTCAAACATACAGAAAAAGGATGAGTGTCAATAGCCATTGGTTAAATGGTCGTCTATGGTGAATAAATGCATCGTTTCTTTAACTTTTATTTATTTTCCTGGTAGGCTACAAGTATGCCGACGTAAATACATGTAGTCGCTCACTGAAATACATTTAATACAATGCGACTATCAAGACTTATATATAGATACTAAATATGTTTTGCAGAAGCTAGCAGGTGTGTAATGGCTAATGGAAAGATGTCTATTATCATAAAGTCTTTGAAGGGATTACTGCATTATAACCAGACTATCTACTTACATTTGTTGGATGTAAGTGGAGAAACCAGAAAGCAACAAGTTTTATCTTTCATTTTGACGACACATATATTCTCCTATCGATTTTTCTTATAACCACTATTTTGGTTTGAACTGTTTTTTTCAAAGATTGGATAAGAATATACAGTAAAACCTAGATAATAAGATCACCAATGGGACCCTTGAAAACTGGTCTTATCATTGAGGTGGTCTTTACGTGAGGTTTTACTGTAATTAACTTGATAACATAAGTATCCTCGTCATTTATAAAAAAAGGCTGCAAACAGTCCGGAACTCTGGATCAAATTGAATGTCCAAATTGGTACATCAATATTCGAAATTTTTGACATAAATTCTATCAATAACTTAATTCGATGGCATTTTCTCACAAAGTTGTATAGAATTGAAGTTGACAATAGTTGTTACAACGATATTCCCCAATTCGCTCGCGGATACCACAGTACCTTCATATATACATGAATAATGTTGGTTTAAAACTTAAATCTTTAGTAAAATTACACTATTTTTGTAACTGATCATATATGCATTTTGGTTGACAAAAGATCATATGATCCACTACTAACTTTAATCTGATTTCAAATAACATTGCGTTTAATGTAAAATTGGATAGGTAAGTGACAGAAGGTCACCGGATACAACACCGCCGTCTGTCTCCAGACATAAAGCGTTCCAGAGTCTCGTTATTTAAAAACGCAAATATGAATGATGATCATAAAAGCCAACTATCAAACATTTTGACCCAACCCGTGTACATGTACCATTGCTTTTCCCTGTGGAAATGTTATGAACGTATGTATTGCCTTTTCAAAAGATTTATATATATAGAATTGCCGGGGGAAATCGCAAACATTTACTTAAACTTGGCATTGAAATAGTAAGTACAATTAGCAATTCATTCATCATTGTTAGTTTATATTCGGTTTAACAACGTTTCAACAATATCTAAATCAATGTATACAGAAGTCAGACGACTTGATCTGAAAGTTTTACCAAACATTTCAATTACTCACATATAAAATCTTACTACAGTTCTATTAACTACAGATCATATATCATCAGGAAGACTGCTGGCGTTATCCACGCCCCATGCATCTGTGGAATCGCAATTAATGAACTGCTTCTGTGTAACGAGAAAGCAACACAATCACAGTATGAGAAATATTCTCACGATAATGTACCATACCTTCATGGTGTTCCTCAACTATGTAAACATTCACAGATTTCTCTGTCGTGTCTGAAGTTGTTCTCGGTACGGAGTTGTCAAGTACTACACCATTTCTTCCTGTATCGTGTCCCCACGTGCTCTTATTTCCTCTGTGTGCTTTAACTACATTTGCTGATAAACCTGCCACGTCTTTGTTACTTCCATGTACATCTCTACGTACTTTAAACCTGATAGGTTTCAGATTAAAGTTTGTTCCGATTTGTTTGTTCTGTCGCAAGCCTATCACATACAAAGTCACTAAGAAACTTATAACTGTAACACTGACAACGTAGCTAAGGCAATTTCTTTTGAATGTAATCCTCATACTGTTAATGTTAAGTATACTCCAGCATAAAACTAATACAATAATATTCTATCGAAAATCTCGTGCACATTAATTGGTAAAATCTAGTTCATCACAAACATAATGTAACAAAGTTATCCACGCACATGATACGCTGGTGTGATTCCAATTCCGATACAATCCGTTATTTCATTGTAAATAGCCAGTGGAGGCGCTATAGTTTAGTTTTTATACGTGTTTTGTATCCATGTTGTATGCGGCGCACAAACTATGCTTAAGTGTATACACATTCTTTCGTAGATAGTTGTTGAAATGCATGAAAGCTGATATTTAAAGTAGATTCATTATCCGTGTTATCGGTTCTAACTAACTAAAGCAAAAGTAAATATGACCCAGCGTTGATAAAACTAGACGTGTGCATACGTACTTGACATTAAAGTAGTTACCAAAAATACACGATTTCACTATTACTTTTCTATGGTGGCATATTACTGCCACCAGTTAGCATGATAGCGTTCGCGAATTGTTTCGTGTTAACCACTTAATAATTACGATAATTATCTAGCTATCTAGTTAATATTCGTGATAAATTTTCGGTAAGATAAATATCATGCAACTAGAAACAGGTTTGAAAGTGCCCAGAACTGCCACCTCTTACCTTTTTATGATGTACACATGTATTACACTAGATTTAAGTGGTAACACTAATCTTATTTAGTTGACCACTTATTATGTTACTTAATAACTCAAATTCGCGAATTTCACTAGAAACAGGCTTGAAAGTGCCCAGAACTGCCACCTCTTACCTACTTATGATGTAATACATTAAGTGGCAACACGAATTTTATCTAGTTGACTACTTATTATGTTACTTAATAACTCAAATTCGCGAATTTCACTTAAGATTCGTGTTAAAACTTATTTGTAAATGCAATTTTGGCTTATAGATGTTAGTGGCAACACGAATCTTATCTAGTTGACCACATATTATGTTACTGAATAACTCAAATTCGCGAATTTCACTTAAGATTCGTGTTACGACTTATTCATTTTTGGCTTCTAGATGTAAGTGGTAACACGAATCTTATCTAGTTGACCACTTATTATGTTACTTAATAACTCAAATTCGCGAATTGCACTTAAGATTCGTGTTACCACTTATTCATTATTGGCTTCTAGATGTAAGTGGTAACACGAATCTTATTTAGTTGACCACTTATTATGTTACTCAATAACTCAAATTCGCGAATTTCACTTAAGATTCGTGTTACTGCTTATTCATTTTTGGCTTCTAGATGTAAGTGGTAACACGAATCTTAAGTGAACTTTGCGAATTTGAGTTGTTAAGTAACATAATAAGTGGTCAACTAGATAAGATTCGTGTTGCCACTTAAATCTAGTGTAATACATCATAAAAAGGTAGGAGGTGGCAGTTCTGGCAGTAATATGCCACCATACTTTTCCACTGATCTGAGATATGGGTACATTAGTAACACGCCATAGGGTAAATCTTCCCATTCCGGCTCAGCGAACACCGATTTAGTGGTATACAAGACGTTTGTTTACTCATCTATGTAAAATATAAAATAGAAATAAAGCGGACTGGGAAACAGAAACAATTACATAAACGGAAAATACTTGATTGTCAGCATAAATACTCAATTGCTTTAAGGCTTTAAACCCAGTTTGAGTCAGCTCCCCTATCTGAGTGGGTAGAGCACTCGACTGCCAAGTTGGTTGTCATAGTTTCGAAACCCGGATGGTGCGTATGTGTCCGTGACAATTAGCTATAGATAACGTGCACACAGTCATTTTTTCATCCACGACTGATTCATATATGGGGACCTTGTCGGTCACTTGTGGACAAATTGGTTTATATAGTAATATTTGCTGGTAACCAAGGGAGACACTGGCAATGTAAACTGATAGCCGAATATAACTGAAATTCTGTAATCGACTTCCGGTAGAAAAATTAAGCTGGGAAGGAGTCGAATTTGATTTAAGAAAAAGTCGTTGGTGTGAAAAAACTTGTATTGATAACGAATTTCTCTATCTACTCAAATGTGATCACTTCAACGATTCAAGAATAAAATACATCCCCAAAAACCTTTTATCGTCACCCTAACATATTTAAATTACAATTACTCATGGACCAAGACTTTAATAACATAATTTGTGTGCTCATTAAAATTAAAATAAAAAATCAATTCTCCCGCAATGTTTTGTTTATCATATATGTATTGTACAAGTTTATCTATTGTGCATGATGCATTGATTTTCTAATTGTAACTGCCTATTTACCCGCATTATATTAGTATTTTGTATAGTGTATACTCATGTTGTCATGTTTTACATGAACTGAGATATGTAAATAAACTCAGCTGTTGAAAAACAACGTAATAACTCCGATACAATCCAACAATAAAATACCAGTTTGACGACACGCCAACCTGATCATCAATGTTTCATTTAAACAATGAGAAATCTGGTAGAAACTTACTTATCCGAAAGACATCATGAACAATGCTCAACGCTACAAAACGGCTAATCAATGTAAACGAATTAGTCAGTTTACAGTTAATACATTGTGAGTGTATGTATTGTCATAAAATGCATTATATAGTGTGAATATTAATCAGTAGCTTAGCTCGACGACACATGAATATTAAATCCGTTGTAGAAAGACCAGTATCCATCAAGATTTATATTCATGTAGTTAAGAAGCACAATTAACCTGGGTTTCAATTTCCAATATTTTTTTAGTATATACAATGTACCTTGTACGGTATTAGTGCATAAATAAGAGTTACATAAATATCACAAACTCCTCACTGTGATTATCTCCCTTAGCAATCGTTGCTTTATGTAAAGGGAGACCACTGCGTATGAGATTGTACATATATACATTCACTAGTTGTATTTTTAATTTCTTACCCTAGTAATTTGTGTGGGGAGGTTCCATTTTGTGAATGTACAATGTGGTCATTTCTTTCCTGTTTTTTTCTCATTTTTTCAAAAAATCTATAAAGTATTACGTGTTCATAGTCATCATGGTATCTCAGGTCACCTTAAATTCCTACATAGAGACAAATCGAGACAGCACTCAAATGCACATGTTTCAATCATTAGCAGAGCAGAGACATTATGTTGAAGTATTTATTGGCGATTATTTCACATCTGGCATTCGTAATGGCCTCTTATAACGTAAATTTACCGTATACACATTTTAATCAGCAATTATTGTTCACGTTTTTTTTCCGATACACAAATTATAGAAATCTATACTTCGGGGGTACAGCCAACTCAATCATTTGTTCTAATTTTCTGTCCGATTTACGTAGAAACAATTTACATAAACACAGAATTTAGGTTGTATCTGTTCTGTACGAGAGAGATTTAATAAGCATTTGTGTCTACATCACGTCGCCTTATTTCCAGAACCCCATAACTCAATTGTCGGCGGTTTTGAGTATTTGGTATCGTTGAAACCGTCTTTCCAAGCTCTTTTTATCTGTACTACCTTTATTGTTATGGAATGCACTTAACTTAAATACAATGCAATTCTAAACTTTGAAGTTTTTTTCTCAAAAAGACGAACAACAAATTATGGCGCTCAACCTATTTGACTATAATGCCAGGTTTTTGGTGGACGTAGCACCTCCCAAATGTGTGAAAAAGTTCCTTACAAGATTCGAGGGTGTTGTGGTATCTTGTCGAGTAATTAGTAGCTTCTACTTATTGTGATTTTTTTCTGTAAAGTAAGTTTCGTTTAAAACAACTATATACCGCTCAAAATAAATAACTTCTCGTCCATCGCTTTAAAAGTCGCACTAGAGAGAACCTCCGAATCGCCCACCGTGATTTGAAAAGAGGGTAACACATCCGGGCTGTTGTGCGTATAGTTTTATCATACTTATTTTGCCTATACTTAAGTTCATCATATTTACACAAACGTACAAAAAATAACTAATATATAAATTCATACAAAAGAGTCGGGCCAAAGTTTTCATAATATCAAGGGCTTTCATTTGGTTCGTTTCATTGCATTGCCAGAAATATGTAAGGATTTTACTTGATTGTCTCCCTTTATTATCCGGTGCAAGACTGATTGAATTGTCTCCCTTAGACAACGATCGCGGGGAATGCGTTACGGATAAAAATCAATACTAGATTAATATTTGATGGCTATTTAGTTGTTGTCAGTTGTTGATGGAGTCATTGTGTACGACACCTACTGTTCTTTTATTACAGCAACTCAAGTGTGAAACAATAGACAAAGGGGGCACACAACAAAATGAAAAAGACGAAAGTCTGTTAAAAATTTTTTTTTTTTCTCATCGTTTTCAAAAATATCACAAATTTTCTTCAGTAATATAAATACAAATACAAATAAATGACAATAGAAATAAGACATTGAAATCAAAGCATACAACATGAAATTTATAATGTCTTATTAGCTGTTCATTTTAAATTACTGAAAAACACGCTAAAAATAAAATGAGCCGCACTGAGATAACTCATCAAAATGTACAGCATCAATACTCTCGTAAATATATAAATACTTACATACGCATACACACCTATGCACATTTGTCCATGGTTTGATTTCCAAATTTATGATCACCCAATCAGTATTGTAGACACTATGCTACTTTACCTTATGACTTCTCATAAGTCCCTTATGACTATGTCCAACAGAAACAAAATGTAGGATAAGAAAGGGACTTGCAAATATACTAATATACTGTAATTTTGATAAGAAAGAACAAATCCATCAATCAACATATACGAAGTAACGAATTTAAACAATATGCGTATCAATATACATGTAATAATCAACGAATTGAATTCTAACAAGTATTACAAAGAAGTACAACTGCCAGTGTTATGCACGAACATTTACCATGGATCATAAATTAGTAGATAACATTTAAATGTCATCTTTAAATAAATAAAATAATGATTATCCATGCTATATAATATATATTATGAAATGTGATGTCAATATAATTGATTGGGTATTGCCATATTAAGTCACATGTTACTCTTTATATCTATCTCACTAATCCAGCGTCTTTTGCCATAGAGTAGAAAGCTGAGCTCTTGTCCTCAAGAAGAACTTTAGGACTGTCAAATTCCTTTACTTGTCCGTGGTCTAACACCATAATTCTGAAATAGACAAACATATAATATAATGCACTGGTACTGTTTGAGCACCTCTTAATGCGTACAATGTTCTAAAAACGCAATGTCTGCCATTCATCAGTGAGTAATGAAATATCAACTGCAGTCTTGCTACCGTAGTCGAGTTATAACAAACATGTATGAAATCAGACACATTAGTCATGTGCCGAATAATTATCTAGTAGATGACAGCAGATCCAGATAAGATGGGAATTGTTGGCGGTGTTAGTGGTCACTTCTTTACACCAAGGGAAGTAACTGACATACACTTGAACTTGTTGATGATCGCCGGTAAAAGAAGAAGAAAGCTGCTAGGAGTTTCACACATAACATGTTCAATGAACTTGCTTGATAAGGAACGGTTAGTAAACTTACAGTAATACCAAAGCCATGTATGTATATCGTAACTATAACATACCTGTCATAATCAACAATCGTGTTAAGTCTATGTGCTATAGTCAGCACAGTACATTCTTTGAACTCTCTCTTTATTGTTTGTTGAATAAGAGTATCTGTTTCCATATCTACAGCAGCAGTAGCTTCATCTAGAATCAACACGTGACTTTTGCGCAACAAACTTCGTGCCAAACATATCAGTTGCCTCTGACCAACACTGTAACGTAGAAATCGAAATTGAATGCATTAAATTACTTGGTTTATTTATTGACCAGATACAATCGATTCAAATCAAAGTATACATGCAATTTTAACAGCAGAGAAAATCCCAAAATACACATTATTTATCATATAACAAAATCAAATGAAAAAAAATCGAGTCTACATATATGTACATAGAAATTCATACATCCCAACGAAGTACTCACATGTTTGACGAAATTCAGTTATCTTAGAAGTATATCAAAATACATTGCTGCCTTGTATTTAATAGCTTTATCAGCTGAATGTTTAAAAAGTCAAGTAAATTCCTACAAAAATGTACAGATATTGATTTCATACATCAATAAACATAAAACTATAACATGGCCCAAAGTAAGACCTTACCTTAGATTTTGTCCGCCTTCACCACATTCATAGTTCAGTTTGTCTGGAAGGGAGTCAATGAAGGATTTAAGATGTGCATGTTCTAAAGCATTGAAAATATCTTCATCTGCAAAGGCACTCAGTGGATCAAGATTGCTTCTTAACGTACCTGAGAACAAAACTGGTTCCTGAAACATTGAGATGATATTTAAACAATAATGTACATATAGTGATGCTCTCTAACAATATTCTACAACTATGTGAAAGTATAGTCCATGTAGTACCTTTTCAAATATGAAAATAACTTCATCAAAACAATCAAATTATAGTATAGAAAGTAGGTATGAATGTGTTGATTGTACTGCTGTATCCTAGAAAACTTATATGTTTTCATGCATCTCTGTGCCTTTAAGGTGATTGTGCGCGGTATTTACTGTTCTACTTCTATACTTATTTTAAATCTCATTTGTATATGCAAAATTAGACCGACTAGCTATTCAACTGTTATCTTAAATATGAAACACAAATATTAAACAAGTAAACCAAAGTCAAAATTTGGGCAGTACGAGAACAAGTATTGTCAGACAAAGCATTTGTACAGACCTGTGGAAGAATAGTTAAATTTGATCTCAAATCAAATAATCCTAGCTGACTGATATCATGCTTGTCAATGGTTATTTTCCCTGTCGCTGGTTCGATAATACGAAACAATCCCAAGGTTAGGGAACTTTTTCCAGCACCTGTTCGTCCAACGATACCAACCTGTGAGAATTTAGATACAGAGAATATAACTATTTGATCAAACATCAGTTTTATGTATTGCTTACATTTATATTGCGCAATAATTGACAAAAGGAATTCGGAAGATGACAAAGATGCATGCACAAATAAATAAAAACTGCATACAAAAAATACGAAAGTGTCCATCAGGAGCCTCATGTGTTCAGCGTTTGTTAGTCAACACATTAAAAACACTCAGTTCATTTTAAACAACACACGAACACCAAACGAAACAAATTGCGGTCTCTGTTTAAATAACACGTGGTAGCTATAAGGATAGTGGACAACTGTACAAAAACAACAGCAATCGAGTTCTTTACTACTAACCTTTTCACCAGGTTTTATTTTGATATTTATGTCCTTAAGAACAAGGTCATGACCCTCTCTATAGCGCAAGGAGTATTCGTCAATTTCGACTTTTCCATTTTCTGGCCATGATTTCTCTGGTATGACAGATGTATGCAGAGGTGCCTAAAAGTGGAAATCGACCCATATGAGTGTGCTTATAATGTCAATAAATTAAAAGCAATGTGTTAAGAGCACACTGATGCTATTTCAGTTAGCATCCAAGGGCTTTAAAATATACTCAAAGCCATTAAAAACGCAACCGAAAATTGTCCGCTTCAAAACGTAACATAAAGAAGAAATAATTCTGTATCAATTCGCTAACATAATTTCATAAACTTATTCAATCATGAAATATGAATTATTGGTTCATAGTTTCAATGCTTCTTGAACAATATAATAAACATTGGTAACAGTTGGTAGCTTTTAACACCATGTAGACAATAAGACCTAATTAAAAAAGATGTGATGAGTTTATAAATATTCAAAATATTAACTTACTAAGTTATGTTTTTGGAAATGTTATAAATTTTTCATTCTTTTAGTTAGTTATTTCTAAATAATCCAGAGACAAAACACTACAACTGCTTTTTTATAGGAAACAAGTGGAGTGGTTAAATCATTATTTTGACATTCCGTTCAATACACATGTAATTCAGTCCTAAAAGTATATATATGACACATAATATCTGTAATTTCTAAAGCAATACATACCTCTTGTTTGGTTGCGCAATACTGTCCAATTCTTTCAATACAAACAACATTACGTTCCATCTCGCCGGACATTTTGACAATCCATTCCAAATTTCCATTCAACTACAAAAACAACACAATGATTTGATTGGTCTTCACATTTCAACAGCTCTTACCAGAATGTAGTCACTTCACATTAATTCCAGTTACAGATCTAGTATTCAATTTACGATTGTTCTACATAATACAGTCTTAGAAACCATAATCCAAGAGATAAACTTGTTAACAAAATGTTAGAAAATGTAAGATTACCTGGATCATTATCAAATATATACCTTAAGTAAGAACGGACTTCATGTGGAACACATTAACAACAAGCCATAGAATCTGAAGTTTTAATAAAGCTTGTTTTTACCAGTGACATTACCACATGCAACCTCTAGATCAACACATGAACTGTACCAATACTTACATCAAGGACATAACTGATAATCATTCCGACCATAGCAGCACCAAGGTTTTCTCTGTCGGTAATAGCAAAGAAAGCAGAAAGGGCGAAGCATAACATATTTATTAGGTTTAGTCTTGCTTCCAACCATCTGTAAAAGAAACAACACTTTTTATTGAGATCATGTTATTAAGCTTAATTGTTCTTTGTAGGATACGAACATGTATGGTTGAGAATGGACAACACAAGGAATGCCACATTCACGAAACAGGACCTCTCCACAAGGATCCCCGCTAAATGTAAGATTACGAAATGAAACAATAAATGATCGGGTACAAGAAAACTAAAAGTGAAGGGGCACTGCACAGCGCAAGTAATAAAAATATGAAGTAATAGCAATAGACAAAAAGTTTATACCGACTAAGTCCCAAATTTGTTGTAATCAGGTCAAATCATAAGGTCCAGTGGTAGGAAATATACTTAAACAAACATGGGAAGGAGTTTGTGAAATACAACTATGGAGGAGGGCTATTTTTTATCATTCTGTAGTATTTCCGTAACTGGTGATAATGGACACCTCTGTAATACATGATTAAAACTAACAATAGATATATGTTCATACCTTTCGGCGGCGTTTGAATGAGATTCGGTTTTAATGAAAGATGTGAATTTATCAGCCAGTTGTTGTGTGAAGTCTTCCGTCATGCCATACGCTCTGATCACATGTACTCCATTCAAACTTTCAGCCACGTGGCTGTAATATGGTGCCCGTTGTTTCGATTTTAGGCGAGTTAATTCTCGTATGATTGGTATATACTGTTTCTGAAACGAAAAGGCCAAATCTACATATGAAAAAGCTCCAGACGATCAATGTCTACATACAATTGTAATATTCATCTCGATATGCAAACACACCAGATGACATATGCGGATCTTAAAATATCAAAATGCGGATACGTATCACTGTGTCAGCTTCAAATCATTTCAAGAAAAAAGGGGTTTCGATTGACCTTACTCGGTGATAATTGTGAACAATTCGCATTTAATTCACCCTTTAAAACAGGTTAATCCATAAGCTGCGTTTTCACCATTGACCTGGCCGGTCCAATGTGGTATTTCTATTTAAGACCATTATTCATTTCTTTGTCTCCGGTTCATGTTCTGTTCGACCCATATATTCATTTTTAAAGGGTTAATTCTTAGATAGAAGTATAATGACTGTGTATCTTATGTTTAAAACAAGAGGTCGAAAAGTCATTAAACGCAAAATACCATCAGAATCTATAATTAGTTTATTTTTCTGCTATCAATTTAAAGCGATTGAGTTTTTTTTAAAGTATAATGCTGGATCTGGCCTTAGGTAATCAAATAATGGAATAAAACTGAAATCTATACTTGGTGCTTAATTTCGAGAAATGCATACCTTAATTTCATAGTTGAGATACATCAATGGTACTGCTATGACGAAGAATTTTGGAATGGAGGTAAATAACACAACAAATATAGTGACAAGCCCGTAGATACAATTCAGAGTTGTCTTAAACTGATCAGCGATAGCACCATCTAACGGATCTAGATCGGCGGAGAATCTGGAAAAGCAGAAACACATTATTTTAACTTTTTTCATTTGTCTTGAAATTATTGAACGGTTCAATATTAACTTAAAACATTTTTATACATGCATGCAAGTCGACAAAGTCTATCAAATTGTTAAACCATTTCAATCAGGAAGCCGAAGGATTTTAAAAAGACTGACTTATTTACAAGGGTAAAACATGATGTTTTTGCATCTCCTAATTGGTAAACCATGGTGTTTTTGCACCTCGTAATTGGTAAAACATGATGTTTTTGTATCTCGTAATTGGTAAAACATGATTTTTTTGTACCTTGTTATTGGTAAAACATAATGTTTTTGTATCTCGTAATTGGTAAACCATGATGTTTCGGTAATTATAAAAATGAAAATTTCATGTTTTAATAATTACAGCGATTATGTAAACTGGCATATCTTCAATTCTCTTTATGCTACCGTATACGAAATCATATTTATGTACAAATGTATCATACAGTTGAGTTATGACATACCATTCATCTTCACTGATAGGACACATTGATATTCCAAGGTTTGACAGACTGGTATGTTTTACACTAATAAAATAGCATTATTGTATATACATGTATATACATGTACATACCTATGTACGATCCTTCCGACTGGAGTGGAATCAAAAAAAGACATTGGTCCACGTAATATATTCTTTAACATGGCTGTATGCATCAATTTGGCACCACGTTGTATACCAAATGCAACAAGAACTTCTTGTGTGAGGGATGTGACACCTACAATGATAAAGCTTTTTAAATAAATTCTAGAAATTCTTAAAATTTGTAGGCACAATAATGTAAATGGAGATATAATTATACAGTTGTAACAATGTCAAAGTCGAAACTTTTTAAGTAGACCGGTGACACCCGAAAGATCTATTGACAAACACAATTGCTTTCTCCTGCGATGTAAGATCATAACTTGACTTAATAATGGATAATAATAATAATAATTCTCCACAGATTCCACACATCACTGATATACTACAATACGGTGTAAATATGTGTAATCTAAAGAATTTTAGCAAGTGTATAGTAAATCCTAAGTTAAAAATATGACAACATACAAAATATTCGGATTATTAAAACAAAGCCCGTCCAAACACATTAAACTGACAAACTAATAAATATGCACTGTAATCTAAATTAATAAAATAAACTTACAATGGAACAGTCCAATGAACAGGTATATTTTTATATAGTAAGCATTTTTATCAGAGCGTAGTTCACTATCCTTTGCTGCAGTAGTCAGATTGCTCAACGCTTCATCACTTGTCCATTGTTTCACCAAGTAGCTACTTCCGTCGTCACACAATCTCCGCATGCTGAAGAAGATCACTACGAGGGCACACACCCACATTCCCACAGCTTTGAGGTATGGTCTTATATACTTCAGTTTTACCTGAATTAGAAGACATTTTAATTAAGACCTGTATAAGTACCTAAAAATGAATATGCTTCATTAATGTTCACATTTTCTTGTCACGTTTGCCCTTGTTATCATTTACTTCAATGTGCATCCACATATATGTATGCCTCGTTGTAATGTTTGGGTGGCTGATAACTATGTAAGCAGAGTTCTTCCATGTGTTCTGTGTGTGAAGGCATTGTCTTGTGTATGTGGCATTCCCTGTAACAAGCTAATCCTTTCTTGTTCAAGATCTGACATGACAATATACTGCTCACAACCAGTACCTACCTCTCAGATAAAAGAAAATCTATTCCACTAACTGATCAATGATTTTTGAATCAGTTTTACAATTTCCAATATTAACAATCCCTAACAAAAAGATGTTATGATAAGTGTAAAACAGAGTGAAGATCCTTTAAATAAAAGATGACAATACACTGAATACTAGTCACTGATTGGTAAGTGTCTTATAACAATGTCCGCTAAAATAATAATATGGTTATACCTCTCCAGTTTCCAGTTCATCCTCTTCTATCAATTTTCCTTCTTTTAATTTCTCTTGTTCTTTTAAGATACGTTTTTCATTTAGTTTGAATTTATTATCAAACGATTTTATTTTGACGAGTTTCCGTTCAGGACTCATACTATGTTCATTTCCTTGTTCATCCTCCCCTACGAACGCTTCAGAAATAGATCTTGCGAACCGTTTAGAATTGGTGCCTTTTCTGGAAAATATTAAAAAGAAACTTTTGTATTTATTTACGTTCGTCTTCCGTTCAACATAATACCAATGTACAAAGAAAATGATTAACAAACATTTCAGTTTGACAGCTTGAATTTCATATGAAATTATGTCAGTCGCAATATGGAAAATACAGCAATAACATGAATATCTAGATGCTTATGTTGATATTTAAAAATGCATTGTCCCATATTTATAATTGAAAGGCTATGATTGATAGTGACCAGAATTTCGAGCCTGATAAACAAACACACAGTTTTCGGACCTTTAATGCGTGATGGCAAAACTGTAAAGGGGTTAACCACCAAAGCAGTGCGTTGAATTATAACAAGATCAAAACTTTGTTTTAATTGTTTGATGCGTTTACAAACAATGAGATGAAGTACATATGTCTAGGAATCTTACGAAGTTTACAAATCACATCACCATAAAACTACGGCTGTAGAGTACATTGTCGCAGATGTGCCGTTTAATTACAGTTACACTTACTGACGAAAGTCTGATTTCGAGAATAAAATTTTGTTTTACGAAGTATATCATTTCAACTCTTTATTCCCCCTATGGTAACGGATATTGGACGATCAAATGACAATAATAACCAATCGATATTTATTCAAAATCAAACGAGCTGAACAATAAAGGCAATCGACAAATATAGTACACTTTCATAATGGTAATGAACTTATGATCATATTATTCAACATTTATGTTTGTTCACATTACTTACAATTCGTCCGATACATCCGTCGAATATCCACTGTCAATGTCTGTACAATGAGGAACAACTACAACGATAATCAAAACATATATTATCTATATGATGCAGGCTACGCGTTGTATTTTGCACATTTTCATTTACAATACTTGCAGTCGACATGAAGACACTGAAATCACATGACCTCTGCATTATTAAAAAAACCATCACACTTTGCTATGTTGTCATTTAAAGGTTGGTTGGCATTTTACATTGCACACATGGCTTTGCCTTTGCCTCGTGCTTTTGAGGTGGCTATATTAAATTTGCTGCTCGCCTTACTCACCGATGTGTCTCTATCCCGCATCTTTATACTGCTATGTTTAACAAAAAGATAATATGATGATGTCAAACCCAACATAATAACAAACAACGGTTTCATGTGATACTCGTTTATTATATTGATACTTATTCAAAGACAAACATGTAAAAATATGCAAAATGTACCTTGAACAGTATTTTCTTCATCTTCTGACGAGTCTGATTGGTTACCGTTGTGTTGGTGCTTTTGTATAAATTTAGAGAATGCGCCTTCATTCGCAATAAGTTCATTGTATGAACCACTTTCGGTTACTCTACCGTCCTCCACACATATGATCTTATCCATGCGAGGTAACCATGTGATACCATGCGTAACAAGAACACGTGTCTACATGAAATGAAAAAAAGGCCTCAAAGATTTAAAATGTAAGAATATCACAAAATGTAAAGTTCAAAATTCATATTATTATGTCATCATTAAAATCATCAAATTTTCTTCAATCACATAGAGACAAATTGTACTTTGTTTATTTTAATATACGGTTAACATAGTGCCTTTAATCCTATCGTTACTTATATTTACAAACATTGTTTCGCTTTAAATACCTTATGTTTAAGGAGTCCGTTTTCGCTGATCACATGTTCGAAGATATCTTTACCAACATGTGAATCTACCGCTGACAAAGGATCATCCATCAAGTAGATATCAGCATTGTAATACACCGCTCTTGCAATGTTTACACGTTGCTTCTGTCCTCCACTTAGATTGATTCCCTGATTAAACAATACAGACAACTAAATTTTACGCTATATGTCCTAATCGCTTAGTAGTAAGGTTATTGCTAAGGGCTAAATATTGTATCATCTAAAAGAGAGAGAATAAGTTGCTACAGGGAACGCCACATACGTATGACAATGCCTCACCACACATACCTCCTAGACTAATCTAATTGAAATGTTTTTATAACAAGTGAAACATTTTTTGCTCTTTTGTCAGGTTATATTATATTAGTGTCTTATGCCTCTTTGTGTCACCATTATTGTCTATGTTTATGTCACCTCGTGCTACCGGTGTGGCAGCACCATTTGAGTAAGACATCCTGCTTTTACACTATTGCCAAATTGTGACAAAGAGTAGAAGGTTAAACATATCAAATATATGCCCATATTATCATGACATAAATTATATTAATGTATTTTACCTCGAATGTAATACATGTAGCTCACTAGTACCAGTACTTGATCAAAATCTATCATATGGTCAAATATGACATAATACCAGTCGGTTAGTTCTTCGTGCAAACACATACAATGTTACTAATTTTTGCTAAAATAGCGGAATAATGATTAATAAACAGTTTAGAGACAAAAAATAAAGAAGAATATCACCCTTACCTTTTCTCCGATTTCTGTCTGATCTTTCGCAACTAAAATATCTAAATCTCGCCTTAGGGAGCAGGCATCTATTACGTCATTGTATATCGTCTCTCGAAAGTCGTTTCGGAATAAAACGTTGTTTTGTAATGTATCATTCAGTATCCATGCTTGTTGAGAAACATACGCAATTCTGCCCTAAAAAAAGAAAACAAATATGTTGAGAGTTACAGACAATAAGCCAATACAAAAAAATCTACAACAATCAACAACATCAGGAGCACCGACTACAAAAATGATCTAGACAGCCAACTGGCTCATGAGAATAATGTTACTTCAGTGGTTTTCTTAATATACCAGCATGTACAATATAGTTTCTAGATGATGTTGGAAGAATTGTTTACAATATTCTGTCCGATGTTGCTGGTGGTACATGTTTAATATAATGTTCATGATGTTCATTTAAAGCTGACCTATAAGCAAAATGTTTAATGATGCAGTCCACTTACATCAACGTTTACTTTCCCTTCATCTTTATCTATTTCTCCAAGAATTGCTGATAGGAGTGACGATTTACCGGATCCTACAGAACCAACAATTGCCACTAGACCTCCTTTTGGTATAGATACATTGATTCTGAAACATACATAAGCGAAACTATACAGTGTACTATTGCAGTATGTTTTATATATCTCCTTGACATACTGAAGGTTTTGAAGCAGTGGTAATAATTGTGTTTTATGTTTCAGAACATTTGAGCATGCATATACCCAGTTTATTGCATTGACAATATTTATTGTACGTGTATATATTGCTATGCTAAAGATATTTGCATCTGTCTGAGCAATTCATTTGTATAAGGAGATCAAGCGTGAGTAAAACATGTAAGTACGTGAATATGGTGACCTATTAAGTCATAATATTACAAATGTCTTTTTTATTTCAAAATGTGTGCTTACTCTTTCAAGCAAGGCCCAAGTTTCTCGTCCCAAGTGAAAGTTCCATTCTCTATTTGAATAGCTTCGCCTGAAATAAACATTAAATGTTGGACCTTGTTTTATATGACCTTTAACAAACAAACATTGTTTATAATGTGACAGCTGTTGAATATTATATTCACTTTACCACAGAAGTAATAAATATCTGGTCATAATCCAGTTATTATAGCCGAATTCTAATTTAGATATTTTATTATGACTAAATTGATTTCGCTAATATCGCTAGGTCCTCTTTCAATAACTATGAGTCAGTCTCATAGAATAGCATTCTTCATGTTGTAGTTCTAAACCCCATTATGGTAAGGGGACTCCATTGTCGAGTACCTATGATCTCTGACTTCCAATTACTTGTTCTACACCGCTACGAGTTCGAATCCCCACCAAAAGATATAATTGTTAGTGATATACCCATCCGGTTGGCTTACGGAAGATCGGAAGTTATATCCATGTGTTGACTTGGCGTCCTCCTACACCCTAATGACGCGAACTATCACGAAATGCCCATATACGTTTATGTGACTTAAAGTCTCATCACCAAAAAGAGGCTTGGTGAGACACATAAGTATTATTAAAATGAAGACAATCGACTACTTACTCGATTCCTCGTGAGAAACACTTGTTTCATCAAGTTCATCGTTATTGAGGAAGTTCTGTATTCTTCGTTTGGAGATAAAAGATCTCAGTGAGTGTTCTACAATGTGTGGTAAAGCATTAAATGTGTGTGTCAACATCCCGAATGTAGCTAGTGATTGGAAGGCCGCTTTAGGCGACAACATATGATCTGGGCTGATATACACATACAGTGCAAAAGTCCCGAGACCCATCTGAAAGTAAACAATTTAGATAACAGTGATTCAAAATACGAACGGAACATTTATCAATTATTTGTCAATTATAAACTAGCATTGTGCATCATATCAGCTAAAATATCAGAATCGATGTATCAATATCACATACAGTTGGCACCGTTGAATTACAAATTATTTTAACAAAGTTTGGTACCAGAAATTTAGAATTATGGATGAAATAACACTGGTTATTCATGAAATTAAGCAGAATATGCCTCCAAAAAGTTTTAAAAAATGGTGCATTTATTACCATGAATGGAGCAATACCCCAGCATATGTTTCCGATGAGTCCAAACATTCTCAGTTTCCTGAGGAGCGACAATTCTTCATCACGTATATTAAGAAGCCTTTCTCCAAACGCCATTTCCCATGCATACAATTTTAAAATCTGCAATGAAACAGTGACATGATAGTAGTTTATCGACAATGTCGGCTCAATAAGTAAATATCAGTAAGAGTAATCTCGACAGCACAAGTCTGCTCATTTTTAGCAGGACCACCAGATGTATGTTCAAAGTTTATTCCATTCCTATTATCAAGAAATTGGTGTTTTTTCAAATATCTAGCGGCCATCTTGGCGGCCATCTTGGATTTCTCAAAACGTACCATGATGTCACGTGTCTATCCAAATTTTTTTGAAACTTCAAACCTTCAGCTTTACATTGATAAAAAGCTTATTCGTGGACCTTTTTGCAAACGGGACGTCCTCAGGGAATGGAGTATATAGTACAGTAACAAACGGACACATCGCAAAGTCCATCTCTTATAACAAGAACGTGTCAATCAAATGATAGGAAACCGGCCTATTTCATCGTCTTTCTTTATACTTCTTCAGAAATTAAACTAAGATATTATAATGATTTCAATTCTGCGGTAGGGTGACATTAAGGCAGGCTGGTAAAGCAAAACAGTAAAAATGGACTTGAAAATTGTGTTCTTATTATTGAGGTGATCTCATTAATGAGGTAGTCGTTAGGTAAGACTTTACTGTAACTGTACGATGTATATTCCGTTTGACTATTGTATAGAAAAGCTATGTTCTGATGATACATAAACTTCATAATACCTTAATTCCATTCAATATTTCTGTCATGAGTTTGATTCTGCTGTCCTTTTTATCCACTCGTTGCAAATGTGTGCTGTGTGATCGCTTTGCTGACACCATATTCAAAGGCATCACAATAACTAAAATAGCCACGCTAGCAAAAGCAGCATAGCTGACTGTGGATAATAGTACGACAAAACTCAAGATGAATTCGCATGGAACGCACCACAACCACCAGATAAACCCTATGAACGAGTGCACCTGGGGACAGTCTTGAGATAATATATTGGAAATTTCACCAGTCGTAAACTCTGCTCTTGCTTTGTTACTTAGCTTCATTGCCTGTAAACAATAACCAAATATAGACTAAACCACTCCACAACTTGTATGAGTCTGCTTAGAACAATACCATGTTATTACAGTAATACTATTTTCACGTTTACTTCATATGTGCATCTCTGATATGTCAATTATTATTTTATTTCAAAAGTATAGTTTATAAAAATCAGGATCCGAAGGCCGTCAGTTCAAAATCCCTTTAGCGCGGTTTGATCAAGAATTTTGTAATCTGTGAATTTTGAATTTTAACCCAGGAAAATGCATCGAACGTATTAAGTGTAAGTTGTCTATAACTATTTTACTAAGGTCTATAATGTTCACATACCTTTTTAATCACCAAATGTTTTAGACAGCCATTGCCTCTTAATGCTGTACAGGAACTCAGGTGTTGGATATAATTATTTAGAAGGCGATCAAAGAAGAGACTGAGTACACCGACAGTAAGATACACGTAACCTTTCCACATGGGTTGCTCCGTGTCAAAAGCAAATCCCACTAAAACGCTGAAATTGTTAAAATTCATGAAAGCATGAATCAGTCTCATCAACTATATAGTTTTATTCTGGCAATTGTAAGCAAACCAGAACATGTAAAACCATATTTGAACAAATGTACACGTGAGTAAGATTTTTATCAAAGTAATATAAATATATCGCTGTTGAAATCATCTCGAATGACAACTACTTATAACAGCTCATCCATCCTTCTTATCATATAATAAGTTAAATATCCACAGTATCACTGTCGGATGAATTATTTGCACGATTATTTGGTTTACCATTTATGGTTTAACAAAAATATCAATGGTTACTTAATATTTCAATTGTCTTTACTTACCCAGTCATAATTGGATTAAACACTTGGAAGACGATGGCAAACACCTTCAGGATATTTGGTGCCAACAATAATACCGAGTTTGATTTCATCAAAACTTTGAAAAGGTCTACCTGCGTTTTGCTGTGTGGATCCCTAGGTAAAAACATACAGACATACAAAATCCATGGTCTCTATTACATCTATAGCAATACATTGAATTGAAGCAAAAAAAAGAAAAAAATCTTGCTATGGGTTTTATTGTTATTATTGGGCTTATTATATGTTGTTTTCAACAATGCTTGAACTATAGACAGGATACAGTAGATATCAACAGTGTTCCTAGGTATTCGAACAGTACCGAATGGCTCTATTTATAAACAACTAAACACTGTCTCATATAAAGCAGGCCACATGCCTTTGGACGCTTTGTCTTTCCTGAAATTGTATCGGTGAGCATATATTTCATTCGAGTTTCAAGTAAGTTTGCCGAAAAATACAAAACCATTACCGGTGTGTTTGCTCCAGTCGCTCCTTCTCTGCTTTCCATGTATCTTCGAATATTGCTGACGCTACTTCAGTTTGTTCACTTGGCATTAGGTCTGACAGATCACCTTGTTCCAATGGACGTTTCTTTCCGATTGACATGAATCTATTATAATAAAATAAATATGCATATAAAAATAGTCATTGTTATAGCAGCACCTTCCAAATTAAACACACTTTCCGTACAGGCATTGTAGTACGTCTAAATTTTCTCTCTGATATCGATGCAACATTTTCTAACTCACGTATTTTATTATCAATATGAGCATTCCTTATATGTTGTGGCTTGGCAGCTTTGAATATATCATTTTTCCATGTAATCTGCTGCCGTTTTACCAAAAATGTATGAAACACACCAAATAGACTCGTACATGTCGCCATATCTAGCATTTCACTAAAATTGACGGCCTCAGATTGTCAGCGATGCTCTTCACTGACAAAAGTAATCGGGTACATAAGTATTTTTTTTTCAGTGGTACACTGACTGTGAAAATTCAAAAGTGCTTACCCGTTAAACCAAATGAAGAGCAGACGTTGTATGAACGAGGCACTGGAAAGTTTGCAGTTCGTCTGAAATGTTAAAATGGATGACATCAGTTGGAATATCAGACGACGCAGTGATTGCTTTAACTTACACAAGTTTGTTTTATGTTATTATTGAAAACTAAATCTGATAATCAAAATGAAGCTGGAAGTGAAAAATAAAAAAAGTACTTTGACCGTTACCTTCGTGTCAGAACGATTAATATGAAGTTTTAGTACAATCGTACAAAAGGGAAATTATTTATAGTGAATTTGTACATGAATTCGGTTTAGCCGTTGTTGTAGATGTGGAATTAGGGGTCACTCAGAAGACCTACCTCGGAGTATGTTTCTAGGTGAACATCTGGGAACCAGGTCAATACAAACTGTCCGACAGACAACGTCAAAAACGATTTGTGCCATTGAGTTTCTGTCGCCTCTCCATTATAATCCTAAAATAAATGATCACAATTTCGGAAAGATATTAAAAACATATAGATATGATAAATTTTAAACGGATTAAAAACACAATTTTAATCCTATTTAGCATGATCGAAAGCAAGTTTGATGTAATGAAAAAAGTAAAAAGATTGAAAAGTAACATTCACCTTCTAATGTTGTGTTTTATCGGTAAAAAGGTGCGATACTTTTAATCAAAGCGCTGAAAGCACTTAAGTTGTTCGGTAAAGATTTCTATCAGTATTGAGTATGATATGCAGGTTACGCTCAGATGTTGAACTATTTTTAACCGATTCACTTATCTGTTATTCTTGCGCCACTTCTGGAAAAAGTGGTTTCCGTATTAAGGCGATGCGACTGTCGAAAATTGCCATAGAACTGGATGTTCTACCAAACAACTAAAAACGAGTCTGACACTTAGGTAAATATGATTATGTTCTTACCAGTCTCATCATCTTCGAATAAAGCAGAATTATTCCGCATATTGAGGTCAGCAACCAATACGTGGTCTGAATACCGGAAGTGACAAATGCTTTTCTTCTCTCTAAGTCCGTGTAAAACATGAGAAGCATCTGCAATAAATATATATGAAGCTTAAACCAATCATTCTAGAATCACGATGTTTCTGTCAAATTCTAGCATATACGTAGTTATATTCACAGAATTGTATACATGCATGCTTTTCATTCATCATAAATTAAAAAGTCAATGGCAATAAGTTTGCTTCCAGGCTAGTTATTGATGCCTGGTTGTAGTGTAGCCATTTAATGCCTATTTAAATCAATCGTGAGTGTTGGACATCTTAAGAAAGAAATGCAGGTATCTCAGTACTTAGTACATGTAGTATGAAAAAATCGCCTTAATAGGGTCCGAATCAAGGTCGATCCCGCGCTTTAGTGCGTAGAACCCAACACCTTGTCCACTACATCACGCTATCCGTAATAATTACAAACAATTAGCTTAAACTTGCCAATTGAAACTACATTGACTATGTTCTTACCATTGCCAATCCTTCCACCATAAGTCCTATATATCTGATAGTCCATGGTTCTTCGTGTTGTAACTGTAGATAACGAACCGATAACTGTGCGATAATAACACTCTGAAAATAAAACGAGTTATTGTATAGATAGTTTGTTAAATGGTTTTGGGCATGTTTAACTACCGTCTTTATAGATAAATGGATAAATTTCACTTAAGGTATATTTACTAAACTTTCTCACTTCAGCAATATTTGACCATTTAACCGAGTTACGCCCACATACTTCCATTCCAAAAATGGCGGATTCGCTCTTTTGACCAGTATATCAATAGGAACATAGTCGCAAAAGAGAATACAATGACATTAATTCTGATACAAACAATGTCGGTCTTACTCTGATGTTTACGGATTGGAGTAATAAGAAAAAAACATCCACACTTGTGACAGTTTTAGCGTAATCAAACATCTAAAGTACGGTATTCCGATATTTCGTATTAAAATAAGTTGGATGTAATTTTACGATTATCATTATATTTGTAGCTATGTAACAACCTGTTTCGAATATATGGTTTACATATGTCCGTTGTAACAGTTAAGATGATAACTGAACATGACCGAACGTAACACTATACGTTGATAATTTAGTAATATACGTTGATATAAAAAAAACTTACGATTTTTGTCCAGTATTTCCAACTCCGTGTCGTTTGAACATCAGCAAACTTAGTCACACAATACACGTACAGCGGGGCTGATAGAAACAGTAGTATACTGGGCAACCAGAGGATGACCGTATCTTGGAAACATTCGGTAAACTCCGGATACGATCGATCGTTACCCCACGTCAAGTTCCAATCCTAAACAAATGTAACATACACTGTATTAAGACCATGTCATTGATAAGAAAAAATCCATATTCTAACTCGATATTCAGATTACATGATAAGTACCGACTTCCGTTCGGACCCAATGGTGACCTTATATATATATCATTAAAGGTTTCACTGTATATATATGCAGTGTTATACAAATACATGTAGTTTTAAATAAAGAAAAATCTGTTATCAAATACTACTTTTCGCATTTGTAAATTAATGCAATACACTTTTCAATAAATTCAATATTTATTTTGAACTTTTGTCGTTTGATTAAACCCATTTACATGACAAAACTTGTGACGACGTAGAGTATTTTTCCCAATGAAAGTTTTGACTTTACAAAATATCAGAGTATTTTGGTAGCTTAATTTGGATTTATAGACTCGAATAAACGTGAAAACTTTTTTATTTTATTTGAAAAAAGAAGAGTTTTAAGCATTTATTTACATTTGAGTACAGCGTTAAAAAAAGTGTTTCCTTTTAAAGCACTATATAAATATTTAATTATATTTTTTAGGTAATATATGAATACCTACCCAAAACTTATCTTCACACATTCTACTAATATCCATATTTTTGCTTTGTACGTAAACCCCTAACTATACGTTTTGTTATACTTAAACTATAATTTCAAGTTATTTTACAAATATACTTATAAATCCGTATGATCTTATTGCGAAGTGTAAGCATGCACTGACCACCTATACACTAAACACGCTATTTATACAACATTTTGATTCGGGGAGGTATGTTTTCAGAACTGTGGGATTTCCCCTCAGTAAGCATGCAATTATATTAATCGATTTTTGAATGTGATGAATTTTGAACCGTGGTGTGCTAAAAATAGATTTGAGTCATATGCCAGAGTTGTCGTTCGTAAAGACGATAAATAAATTCCCCAAATTAGGCCAAGTGTGTATATCAATTCTCAATAATCGGTTATCGTGTTAGGCTAATGATAGATCGAATTATTGCAAATAAAAATGTAATTTTGCGTAGTAAATAGATTAAAGTGTAAACATTAAGCAGGAACGTCGACACGTGTGTATGCTGATTGTATTATTTAAATAATGTGCCTTTCAAAATATGTTTATACAAATTACTACTTAAATATTCATTGTACGATTTTAGAACCATGTACGATTTATAAAACGGTAGAGCGTTCTTGCTATACTTCAATTACGACTCGTCCTTATGCAAGAATTAATGTTTAGTACTACAGTTTGTACAGTTCGCATTAACTAGCGCATTAGTGCGTTTATAAATACGCATTGTAAATATAAGGACTGTCCTAGAATTCGATAAATATTTTCACACTCCATATAAATTTAAGACTTGATTTTTTTTAAATTGAGATCACCATGCTGATCGCTTGAGAAAAGCTCGATATAAATACGGAATGTACAATAAAGGTAAATTTATACGTTCGATAAATGTACAAAAATGTATACGATTCATTGGTAACCGTTGTCTTCGAAAGTTCAAGCGCACTATTGTTTGCTGGATTGTTTAACAATACAAGGATCTTCATTTACTCTTGATATATTGTAATTACATGTAAAACGTAACTCGACCGAAGCCACGCACAACACACACACAATTTAGGTTAGCCTATAAAATATCATTTTAAATGGTGCATACTAGTCCAGTCATTCTACTGAAAAAAAGCAAATAAAGGGAAAAAAATGCACAGAAATTATTTTGGCATAAATGTATTGTTTAATATCTGCCGTGTAAGGGAAAAAAGTATAGGAAAATCCTACGGTGCGAAATGCTTTTTTTGGGTAAAATGTACGAAAAGGTAAAAAAAAGTATGAATTTCTGGAATTTGACTATATCAAAATCAGATTTAGCTATACAAATACCAGAATAACTGTTTTTAATAGACATTATGTTGCACCATAACATACCTTAAGTAACGACACATCATATGTTTTGAACAGTGATTTTTTGGGTAAAATGGTGAAAAAAACAACAAATTAAAGTGGGAATTTCTGGAGTTTGTCAATAACTCGACGAAATTTAGCTATAAATTTACCTCAATAACTGTATTTAATAGATATTAAACTGCTCTACAACATACCTCGGGTTCAGAATACCATACAGTGAAAAGGGTGACTTTTTGGGTAAAATTGTAAATACTATAAATGAAAGTGAGAATTTCTGGAATTTGCCAAATATGCATTAGACCAGTGGAACAATAGGAGGGAAAATATGCACACACACACTTTTGATGGATTTGTGTCATATAAAGCACCACATTTAATATACTATCAGTATAAAACTATCACACTGTGCAAAATGTTATTTTTAGGGTAAAATGGTTGAAAATTTAAATAAAAATGGGATTTTTTGGAATTTGCCCAAAACTATGTCAATTTATGCAATAATTCTACCAAAATTACTGTATTTAATATAAATTATATTGCAGTACAAAATACTGAAGTACAGAAACATTGTATCGTGTGAAATGTGATTTTTGGGGTAAAACTAAAAACAAAAGGAAATTTTGGAATCGGATAATTTCCCGTTCATTTTCACTGTAAAAGTTTCAGAACAGTAATTTTCAACAAATGTTATATTGCAAAATCAATAATATAAATTATAGAAACAGTTTATGATGGGGAATGTAATATATATTTGTTACAAAAATCCACATAAATTGAGGTCTTGGCAACCTTTTCAACACACGAAGATGTAGCATACAATGTTCAAACCATACAATTTTGACGTAGTGTCACATTCAAGAATTGCATGATGGAATATAATATTTTTCACACAACCTTCATCCGAGTCCAGAAGTAGTTTCTAAGGAGGCCAGAACACGGTCAGGGAACAAGCATTAGTTTGCATATATGAAAGGGAGTCGGGGCAAAGTTTGAACATCGTATGTTTTTTTACGTTTGTTGAAAAGGTTGCAGTAACATCAATTTATGTGGACCCCAAACAAACTACCACCTACGTCTGATGCATCTATGTACCATAGTTTGTGAGTATCTCTAAAATACAGGACTGGGAAGGACATGATGATTTGGACCCGCTAGAATGGGGTTGGGAACTAGTTGGTAACAAACTATATCCGGTGTCAACAGAGCGCCAGCTCGTGCTCACATAATGATAGTTGTACGGTGTACTTGTCAAACTGGCTGCCGTACAGTAGCATGTAGCTACAAGAATGTTGGATTTGAATGTAGTTCAGCCTGATTCACATGCAAAGGAGTCAGCTGTGAGATTGCCATCAGCCCAGATTTGGCATTTGACTAAAACATTGTGCATATCTTATGCTGCATTAAGACACCGACATTGCTTCTATTATAATCAACTAAATAAACAGTTTCATGTATGCAGCAATATTACATATTTTACAAAGTTAAAATGTTTAAGTCACTTTAATGAAAATATAGTATATGAACAAATTCACTTTTAGTATAAAACATTAAATATCAAAATATTATATATTTAAGGCTTGTTAAATTGTTGTGAGATCAAATTCATATGGCTTCCGGACATCAGCATTTTCGTTTATGTTTTCAGAACTTTTACCTCAAAATCACATTTCTTGTTTGATTTGATAGCATAATGTTATCATATGTTACATTGAGAGATAACACGTAGCTTATGTCATTTCTGTGACTTTCATTGTTTTGTTTTTTTAATCCAGGAATAGGCAAAATATACCAGAAATTGCAACTTTTAGTTATTTCTTTTTTGATATATTTTTCAAATAAATATTACATTCCGCATTATAAACTGTTTCTATGATTTAAAATATGGATTTTGCCATATAACATGAGTTAAAAATAACTATTCTGAAAACTTTATAGTTAAAGTGAACGGGATAATAACAGATTCCAAAAATTCCCATTTTTTGATATTTTTTGAAGTTTTGTCCCAAAAATCACATTTTACACGATACAATGTTTCTATACTTTAGGTAGTTTGAACTGTATTATAATATCTATTAAATACAGTATTTCTGGTAGTTTTATTGCAAAATTTGAGTTAGTTATTGGCAAATTCCAAAAATTCCCATTTTTTGTTATTTTTTTAAGTTTTACCCCAAAAATCACATTTCACTCGATACAATGTATCTATACTTTTGGTATTTTTAACTGTAATATAATATCTATCCCATCAAGTAATTCTGGTAGTTTTATTGCAAAATTTGACATAGTCATTGGCAAAATCCAAAAATTCCCATTTTTTGGTTATTTTTTTAAGTTTTATCCCAAACATCACGTTTCACACAATACAATGTATCTATACTTTAGGTATTTTAAACTGTAACATAATATCTATCACATCAAGTAATTCTGGTAGTTTTATTGCAAAATTTGACATAGTTATTGGCAAATTCCAAATGTTTTTGGTTATTTTTTTGAAGGTTTTACCCCAAAAATCATATTGCACACGGTACGATGTTTCTATACTATAAGTATAATGTACTGTAATATAATATCTATTACATAAAGTAATTTTGGTAGTTTTATTGCAAAATTTGACACAGTTATTGAAAAATTCCATAAATTTCCCATGTTTTTGGTCATTTTTTAAGGTTTTACCCCAAAAATCACATTTCACTTGTTACAATGTATCTATACTTTAGGTATTATGTACTGTTATACAATATCTATTAAATATAGTAATTTTGGTAGTTTTATTGCAAAATATGACAAAGTTATTGGCAAATTCCAAAAATTCCCATGTTTTGGGTTATTTTTTTAAAGGGTTTACCCCAAAAATCACATTTCACACGGTACAGTGTTTCTATACTTTACGTATTATGTACTGTAATAAAATATCTATTAAATAAAGTAATTCTGGTAGTTTTATTGGAAAAATTGACATAGTTACAGGCAAATCCCAGAAATGCTCATTTTTTTTTTTTTTTTTTTAATTTTACCCCAAAAATCACATTTAACACTGTTCAATGTTTCTATACTTTAGTTATTTTGTACTGTATGCAATATCTATTAAATACAGTAATTCTGGTAGTTTTATTGCAAAATTGGACATAGTTATTGGCAAATTTCAGAAATTCCCATTCTTATTTAAATGTTCAACCATTTTACCCCAAAAATCACATTTTGCACCGTGTGATTGTCCTATACTTTTAGTGTATTTAATGTGATGCCTTATATGACACAAATCCACTAAAATTATTTCTGTGCATTTTTTCCCCCATTTTTTTATTTTGACTGGCCTATACGTATCTAATACTTTCTATATTAAACGGCCTTGAAGTTCAAATGTCAGGGTATATTTCTTTAAAACCCTGACTGTGTTTATATGCATAAGTTCAAACAGTATTTGTCATAGCATACAATTACACTACATTATATTGCGAAATTGTTTGATTGAAAAGGCTAATTTAGTTTGGTCACAAGTTTAAACGCAGGATTTAAATACTTAAAACCTATATTGCTATACAAAGTAGGGCATTTCCCATAGGCTCTGAGTTAATGCCATATACACATATACGTTATATAGGCAGGGGAGGTAGATGGTAGACGGGAATTTTAGGATTACTATGATTGACGCATTTAAATCAATACTACGGGGAATATTTTGAACATAGATGAGCCAGAGCCCAAGGGCATCGTCATTCACATACAAGCAGTTTATGAAATTACTAAACATATCATTGCCTAATAAGAACTGAATCATGTGGCTTTGTCCGTATGATCTGACATGGTATGAAGGGTGCCGGACCGTTATCTACCGGAACATTCTTAGCAAATTAAACAAATGGTACATTTTGTGTGGTCACGAAAGCGCAACCAATGCGTATCTACAATATTTCGTACAGGAAATCTTTCAAAATATATTAATCGTTTTAAGAACCAAACATGGAACGAACGAATATTAATGTAAACTAAGAAATAAAATGTGGACGCAGTACAATAGATTCGAGCCGGTCACGCCGAAACAAATCTTACTAAACCCTAATGTGACTCGTTTCCTCAACTATACGATTACGACGGAACATGTTACTGCTAAGCTGGCTGGATTAATATTACATATATAAGTATACAATAAAGATGCTGTCCCTTCCATTAAACGAAGAAGACGGTCCGATTTAACACTGCATTCATGGCTCAATTATCAATTTCTCTCTGTGTTTCTCAGTGATCGGACGTTTCAGAATATAAACATGTATTGTGTACAAACCATTGGACGAGAAGTTTAGAAATAAAACTAGAAAGGGTACTTTAGTCACATTACTAAAGTCGCGTTCCTCTTAAGGTGGTTTCTTTCGTTAAAAAATACTGAGATACATCTTGTCACTAAATTCGGTCTGAAAAATAATTTCTAATTATTCATTTTTTGTGCAGAGGATAGAAGATTAAATACAGTGCAATCTCTTAAGAGCAATATCCAGTTGGAGATTCTAATTCCACTGTTGTTGAGAAGTTGTTGCTTTAGTTAAATTGACTGAAAAACTATTTAAAATTGCTGTGGAAGAAATGTTGTTGCTCGAGTTGTCCGTCCTGGAGATGTTGCACTGCATCTTTGAGTGACTTTTAATGTATAACTTTTACCAAAGACCTAAATACCATGGTATGACTAATGAATCAGAGACAAATCTGACAGAAAAGGAAATAAAAAAGTTGAAAAATTAGCGTCCCTGGGTGGGCTTGAACCACCAACCTTTCGGTTAACAGCCGAACGCGCTAACCAATTGCGCCACAGAGACAGCTGTGAGAACGTAACTAGTATGAATATATAAAGTTTGCAGCGCTTTAGAAATTGTTGATTGGTTGATAGTCCGGAAGTGTTATGATCACTAAACTCCAATATCAAAACAAGAATACGCAAGACATGTTTTACGTACCAATTGTATTTATTGTGCTGGCAGTTTGTTCAGCTATAGTTGAGGTTAGTAGTAAAGTTATGATATTTTAGAGCTTGCTAAAATTAGGGTAAACTACCAATTTATTTACCGACCAAAATCAAAACCATTCTGTAGTGAAGTGTATGTTCTTTCGGATATAACCCGGAAAGTGTACCCAGCTATCAATTATTCTTTGAATTGTTTCTTTTCTTCACGATAATGTTGCTTGCTGCATGGAATGATTTTCGATAATCCATAGATTATGGATAAGTGTGTTAAATAACTCTAATTGTGTACTCTGAAATATATGCAGCCAATACAAAGTATAAACTCTAGATTACCACAGGTTCAGTGCTCCAGCTCAGCATTAAAAGCGCAGTGGGCCATCTTTCCATTTTTATGTTGGGCTATATATATCCTTAAGTCTTACCTATTCAACCTTTCTTGTCATTTCGATCCTGGCGATTATTTTCCAAACCGCACATGCTGTGAATGCAATTATTCAACCACTTAAGTCAAGTTCGATAAAGGAATTTTGTCTTTAGTTCAAATTTACTAGTTTACAGTATGATATAATGTAAATTATGTAGTTCGTTAGTTGGCTGCTGCTGTATAAAAGACTTTATAAAGACAGGTGTTTTACCATTACAGAAGTCTTGTAGACCACTAGCGGTTCCAGGGGAGGGGGGGGGGGGCGCACCCGGTGAGCGTCCCCCCTAAAATTCCCAAACAGTACTTGTATGCCTGAGTATAAATACGAAAATATATACAGAGATCTTTAATTATAAGATATTCAAATGAGCGATTCTGATTTATTGTAGCATTATATTCTATCATGATGATGTCTATACATATGTTATGTAATACTAAGTATTAATAAATATATACATGTACATGATGAAGTCGTGTTTTATACTGTATTTTTTCTCTCACTCGCTGCACTGCTGCTAAGTGCTAATGCGTTGTATTTAATATAGTCCTTCTGGACATCATTGCCGTTCTATTAGGCTTGAGCAAAACCAAAAAATGTCCAAAAAGTTATGCCCCCCTAAGACCAAATCCTGGATCCACCCCTGTAGACAACCCACTTTATATGTTAAGATTATGCCTGACTCTCCACTGGCTGTAAGTAATACAAGTGATGTACCAATGCCATTCTGGCCGGATGCATTTTCCCTGGCACTGTCATAGAAACCAGACATGGTATGGACACATGTATTAAAATGCACATGATCTTTTTTCTACATATTTATTGTTATGCTTATACTTTGTCTGATGATGTTCACTCTTACGTTGTTCTTTAATATGTACATGTATATTTTTTAATTATATCTCTACCCTTTTACTATAGATCTGACTATCAGTATCCTTATTCCTTCATGTTTTTTAATACAGTCTTTCTTCCATAACAACAGACGAAAGAACTGTCTACCAAACTTCATTAGTATAAAAGTTGAAATTTGTACTTTTCATCTAAATTCAAGGAAATACTGAACATTGTTTATTATACTGTGATTGTACCAATCTTGCGTGTGTTTGGTTGTTTGTGATTACTATTACCTGCAATGACTCATCAGTGACATTGCCCTCTCTGTTTGTCTGTTTGCTATTAATTGTATGTATATAAGGTCATTTTCTCCCTAGGTATATAATCATTAATGTAAGTGGTCTCTTCCAAACTGGAAAAGTGTTTCATTTTCCCAAACTGTGTTAAAAACATTTCCCAATTTATTTGCTTTAACTATTGAAATAAGTTGTATTTTGCTTATTGCAAGCATTGCTTATCAAGTGATTTTACATTCGCTATCAAATATATTTGATTTCATTGGAAACTTTCCATTTTGTGTTTTAGAATTGCACATTTCTTCAAAAATATGAATGATGATTTCACAAAATGATCAGGCTTAGGCCTCTTTTCAATTTCAAGGAAAAAGTACTGTATTTTATTTTAAGGGAAACCCTATTTTCTTTGGGAGTCTGATGTTGGTTCAATTGCTCATATGGCATCCTGAACTAGTAATGTATGGTTCAAAATACTTCAATTACTTTAATTGATTCAACGTATTTACATAACAGTTCATGCAGAATTCTGGTTGCCATGGCAATGGAGATTAAAAACTAACAAGATTGTTTAAATAAATGGGATTCATCAAAAAACATGGCTGCCAGGTTGCATAGCCACCATTCCTATATGCATATAGCGGAAACTTAAAAATATTCTTGTAAAAAACTACTGGCCAAATTTTGAAAAATGTCACGCAAATGTTGCTTGTTGTGTGATTCATTAAAAAACATGTCTGCCAGGAAGTGGGTCACTTTCCTGATATGTGTACATTATACATGTTATTTTACAAAGTAGAGCTTACTCTAAACATTCTGAAACTTTGTGAGAATCTTTACTTCAATTAAATGACACAGGACCATGATATCAGATTTTTCAGGTACCCAGGTGAGCAATTCAGGGCCATCATGGCCCTCTTGTTTCAGAATTTATCCTTTTTAATATTAGGCAAATCTTAATTTATTAGCATTAGTTATGATCCTAAATTTGAAATATCCCAGTACTGTTGTAAACACTTGTCAAATACCATTTACTTGTGTTTTACTATTGGCTGTGACTTCACAGGTCATCATTGGTATATTTAATTAAATAACTTGCTATGTTGGTTATACTAACCACAATTTACGTTCTGGTATGTCAATGTCAACGTGTCAACACAATGGTGAGTGTATTTAATGTATTGAAGTTTTGTTGTTTTTTTATATTAATTATTACCAAATTTTAATGGCCTATAAGGATCAAACAATATTGTCAATCACAATTACTATTTCTGTTATTTTTCCACTGTTCTTTTGTAAATATAAGAATGGTATTTGACTGCTGTATTGAAGGAAAGGGCCTTCGTGGTCCAAAGGTTATGGTCACTGAATTCCAATCACTTGCCCCTCACAGTTTCAGGTTTGAATCCCACCTGGGATGTAGAACTAGTAAGTGAGCAAGCCATCCAGCAGGCTTACGGAAGGTCAGTGGTTCTACACATGTGTCAGCTTGGAGTCTTCCTCCACCCTAGTAGCTGGAATTGTCATTACATGACCCTGTCTGTTTATATGTATGTGACTTAATAAAAGTTAAAGCCCCATTACAAAAAAAACAAAGTTAAATGAGGGTATATTATAACTTTGACATATCATTAAGACAATATTCTAAGATACAAATTCTGAAGGTAGAGGGCAGACTTGGACATTATCTTTTCATAAGCCAAAAGCTTTTTGCTCGAGGTACAGGCAACATAGAGAGGTACTCCTTACAACATGTCAACATTTTCTTGAAATATAAACTTGAGTCGATAGCTTGGTAATGCTGTGATTTGACAGTTTAGTTTGTGTCAAGATGTACTGTTCTTTAACACTGTGTACTTATTACAATGCCTTCATGTAAATGAAACAGCAATAGAATCAAAGTGCTGTGAGGGAGGGAAGTCTACTGTGATACTGATAAACAAGTATTGACTGTCTGTTTTGTGTTCTTGAAATTAGAATGCATAATTTATTATCAGGCACTTATCAAACCATTCATAATTACGTACCATTTGATAGTGAGGTGGCCAATGAAATACCATATATTAAATGCTGAAATATAGCATGAAAACACATCATTTACCTCTTAATATTTAAACATTTTCTTGGGGTATGCTCCCCAAATCTCCTTGAACATCGGACACCTTCCCACACCTACCTCCTGTTGACTGTATTTCTGTTGTGTTTTCAGCAAGGCTTCATCAGACACCTTCCCACACTGACCTCCTGTTGACTGTATTTCTGTTGTGTTTTCAGCAAGGCTTCATCAGACACCTTCCCACACTGACCTCCTGTTGACTGTATTTCTGTTGTGTTTTCAGCAAGGCTTCATCAGACACCTTCCCACACTGACCTCCTGTTGACTGTATTTCTGTTGTGTTTTCAGCAAGGCTTCATCAGACACCTTCCCACACTGACCTCCTGTTGACTGTATTTCTGTTGTGTTTTCAGCAAGGCTTCATCAGACACCTTCCCACACTGACCTCCTATTGACTGTATTTCTGTTGTGTTTTCAGCAAGGCTTCATCAGACACCTTCCCACACTGACCTCCTGTTGACTGTATTTCTGTTGTGTTTTCAGCAAGGCTTCATCAGACACCTTCCCACACTGACCTCCTGTTGACTGTATTTCTGTTGTGTTTTCAACAAGGCTTCATCAGACACCTTCCCACACTGACCTCCTGTTGACTGTATTTCTGTTGTGTTTTCAGCAAGGCTTCATCAGACACCTTCCCACACTGACCTCCTGTTGACTGTATTTCTGTTGTGTTTTCAGCAAGGCTTCATCAGACACCTTCCCACACTGACCTCCTATTGACTGTATTTCTGTTGTGTTTTCAACAAGGCTTCATGAGACACCTTCCCACACTGACCTCCTGTTGACTGTATTTCTGTTGTGTTTTCAGCAAGGCTTCATCAGTCACCTTCCCACACCTACCTCCTGTTGACTGTATTTCTGTTGTGTTTTCAGCAAGGCTTCATCAGTCACCTTCCCACACCTACCTCCTGTTGATTGTATTTCTGTTGTGTTTTCAGCAAGGCTTCATCAGTCACCTTCCCACACCTACCTCCTGTTGACTGTATTTCTGTTGTGTTTTCAGCAAGGTTTCATCAGACACCTTCCCACACCTACCTCCTGTTGACTGTATTTCTGTTGTGTTTTCAACAAGGCTTCATCAGACACCTTCCCACACTGACCTCCTGTTGACTGTATTTCTGTTGTGTTTTCAGCAAGGCTTCATCAGACACCTTCCCACACCTACCTCCTGTTGACTGTATTTCTGTTGTGTTTTCATCAAGGCTTCATCAGACACCTTCCCACACTGACCTCCTGTTGACTGTATTTCTGTTGTGTTTTCAGCAAGGCTTCATCAGACACCTTCCCACACTGACCTCCTGTTGACTATATTTCATTTGTGTTTTCAGCAAGGCTTCATCAGACACCTTCCCACACTGACCTCCTGTTGACTGTATTTCTGTTGTGTTTTCAGCAAGGCTTCATCAGACACCTTCCCACACTGACCTCCTGTTGACTGTATTTCTGTTGTGTTTTCAGCAAGGCTTCATCAGTCACCTTCCCACACCTACCTCCTGTTGACTGTATTTCTGTTGTGTTTTCAGCAAGGCTTCATCAGTCACCTTCCCACACCTACCTCCTGTTGACTGTATTTCTGTTGTGTTTTCAGCAAGGCTTCATCAGACACCTTCCCACACCTACCTCCTGTTGACTGTATTTCTGTTGTGTTTTCAGCAAGGCTTCATCAGACACCTTCCCACACCTACCTCCTGTTGACAGTATTTCTGTTGTGTTTTCAACAAGGCTTCATCAGACACCTTCCCACACTGACCTCCTGTTGACTGTATTTCTGTTGTGTTTTCAGCAAGGCTTCATCAGACACCTTCCCACACCTACCTCCTGTTGACTGTATTTCTGTTGTGTTTTCATCAAGGCTTCATCAGACACCTTCCCACACCTACCTCCTGTTGACTGTATTTCTGTTGTGTTTTCAGCAAGGCTTCATCAGACACCTTCCCACACCTACCTCCTGTTGACTGTATTTCTGTTGTGTTTTCAACAAGGCTTCATCAGACACCTTCCCACACCTACCTCCTGTTGACTGTATTTCTATTGTGTTTTCAGCAAGGCTTCTCATATTTGGTATAATGCACTTCAAAAACATCCAGATTGTAACATAGTGCCTCTCATGTACAATTAATTGTGCATGTATTAATTAATTTCTTTAATTAATAATTGTTTGATTATTATTGATTTTTCAGTATTAGTTATTGGTCATTTAAGAACTGTTTAAATATATGATTACTTTTGAATGTGATGTAGCTTAAAAATTGAACTTAACCAATTTAAATTGACATGTACTTACTGGCTGTGAAACAAGTCTCTAACATTTAAAGTTATTGGTGACAGAGGTTGTTTTGCACTCGTTCATATTGCAAATTGTTTATGATGTACTTATTGATTTTTAAACATTACGCAGACTGATTGAAATTAATTAAATCTTTTCAGCAGTTGTTGCACTGATATTATAATATGACATTTTTCAAAACTTAAAACACCCATTGCATCAGAAAATAGGACAAGCTATTTTATTGGTTGAGAGTCTTTGTTGAATGAAACCTCATTGGACAATTTTTGACACCTTTAGCTGCAGCCAAAACAATTGTGCATTAGATAATAAAAGCGTTTTTCATTATGATTTTTATTTAGAATGAGTTGTGAGTTAGATTAAGAATTAATAGAATGTAGAGATAGGTATGGTCGGTCGGTATGTTGTTCATTATGATTTTTATTTAGAATGAGTTGTGAGTTAGATTAAGAATTAATAGAATGTAGAGATAGGTAAAGTCAGTCGGTATGTTTGGAGTATAAATTTTATTATGTGAAGCTATCGAAGACGAATGATGAATTTAATTTTAATAATACTTAATACTTTATAATTAAACAATTGTTGGTGATATTGTGTTAAGTCAGTAATAATATCACATTCAGTTGATTGTAATGTTACAAGATGTACCCCATGTTAAGCCCTATATCCTGTTTATTTTCAGGGCTACATTACCTGTCAAGATGAATATGCGAAAGTTCAATGCTATGGTGAGTCTTGTTTTCTGAAAGAAACTTTTACATTTGTATTTTGTTTTATTGGAATGGAAATATTTTTGGCATTTCATCAAACAAGGCATATGCACTGGTCGGCATTCCTTCAGCTTATTTTTATCCCTTAGTAAGAAGAAGAGGGGGCATATAAATAACTGTAGAACGCCTTGACCTAACCTCCTCAAACTGGTCCACACATTGATCGCGGATAGTAGAGGAACCCTGTAAATTTTGGGGTCAAAGTCAAGAACACCTTGACATACCCTCAACCAACTTTGTCCACACATTGATTGGGTAGTAGCGGAACCCTATCTATTTTGGGGTCACTGGGTCAAAGGTCCACGTCTCAAAGGTCAATTGTACATGAAAGGTTTCCGGCCAATAACTGGAGAACACATTGATTTACCCTCCTCCAACTTGAAGATGTATATTATTGATTTTGGGGTAACTGAGTCAAAGGTCAAGGTCATACTGACTATTAGGTGGAAATTCTTGTACACTCAATTGATATGCTTTTTAGATCAACCTATTCAAACCCTTGTGTATCATCTATACTCATTTCTATGTCATCATATTAATTAAAATCCTCTCACTGACAATGCATCTTCAGGGGTAGGGCATAATGATTTTGAAACATCTCTTGTTTAATGTGTCATTATTATATGAATGTATGGTTTCTATGTTAAGTAATAGGTGTTAATGTTCACATTGATTCCACAGATCATTAAATGAAGTATTTGCTTACTTTTTGTCTAAGAACTTTCATAATTACCACACTTATTTAGGATTTGGAGCAGTAACATTATAACTTTATTTTATGATGCACAGTTACAATAGTATTGCATTGAATTCTAGATACGGTAAGTCATATATATATAATAACTGGTGGTTTTATTGGTTGTTTTGTCTTTTTGAATCCATTGTTATATTGTTATCGAAACAATGCCATACATTAACATCTTTATACATTACAGGTCCAGGGGCTTATTGTTGTGGAATGAGATTTGAGGAATGTTGCTGGTACAATATAGAAACAGTCTGGTGTAAGGTTGCTTTTATACTTTCTTGTATTGCACTGATTGTGAAACAAGGTGTTATACCTTCTGTTAATTACTACATCTACATAGATCTACTGTATACATTAACTGTCAACTTTCACAAAGATTTAACGATTCCCCAGAGAGAAAAAGATTAAAAGAGATAATATACTTAGGTAGAAAATAGAAACGTCAAGAGTGCATGAATGCAATGACAGTAGGAATAGGAAGAGTTGTCCCAGTTACTGATAACCCTCCGAGATATCAAGCGACCAATCCGGCTCATTTGGAGCTACCAGGGCACTAGACCACGCAGACATAGCTCAGATCTCGTATTGCGCATTGGTCATGAAATTTCAAAAAATAAAACCCACCGGTCGTAAATTAGTTCCTGTCTGTATCATTCCGACGGCCCGGGCGCGTTCTTCTTCAGTCATTCTCACCATGTTTTGTGTTTTTCAAAAAGGATTTTCATCAGCAATGACAAAAGTGTACACGAACACGTGCAAATATGTGTCCATGCCCGCACATGCAATAAACGTCAATACGCCTAATACGATTAATTTCATAATGAGCCGTCTAAAAAAAAATCATTCGCTGCATTACCTGTTCAAATATTGGTATGTGAAATTTTGTGTGAATACATGCATTATTAGAAAAATAATAATACAATATAAACTGGCCGATTAGGAATTTTGTTGAGTGTATATTATGTCCTCTGTGACAATTTGACTGCATGAAGATAGTACAACCAGTCATTATAATGTAATGGTGATAAAGATGTTACCTGCCTCTAGTTGAGGTCAAATACTGAACAAGAAATATCTTGAAAAAAGATGATTGGGACATTTTGAAGGTTAATATTTGTTGTGCAACATAAAAAAGCAGAGATGTTACGATTGCTGGTCACTCCAGATCCAAAATGGATTTTGGTAAAATTCACCGAAATTCAGTGGATTTCGGTAAGGTAACATACCCTTGATCGAAAGGTTAACCAATCCCCATCATGGTTACGAACGTTGTTCTGTTGAAGAGAAATTGCCTTGGTGGTAAACTTAAAATTTGATTGGTTTACACAACACTGATATGCAAAAAGCAAATCTGTGTTAGTACGGCTGCACCGAAAAATATCATAGTTTCTTACACAAATATCTGTATATAGTATAATTATGTGTATATGACTCATTATGAGTACCTGGCTTCAGGTCAATAATTGGTTGACGTGCAATAATAGCCTTCATCGGACAAACAACCAGATGCAGTGTAGCAATATTAACTTGTAATTAAGTCATAAGCTGAGATTGAATTTAAATATGTGAAATCTTTATTCATTGTCATAGTGTATTGTCTCCTATATAAATACTGGCATCTGTTTGTGAATATATTTATTCCCAATCCTCACTCAGTAGGTTAGTATACACTAAATGGTATCAAAGCTGATATTTCCAAAACAAGTACATGTATGCATCAGTAGGGGTCAAATTGAATGGCAGCTGCTGCCTAATGCACCAAGCAATGTTTTGCCGCAAGGGGGTGGGTAGCGACAGACCGATCCAGCGGAGTTGGACAATTTGTCTTTGCGGGGTCTAATTCCCCACCCAAGAGCCAAGCATTTTGTGTAAATCTCCATAAGGAGAGATGTATACTTTCATAACACTGATGATCGGACAAATCATTTCGTTTTCTGCTCTTAGTTTCAAGTCCCTGCATTGTGTTCTGAAATTCTTATGCATGTGATGTTTTGGTTATACAATTAAGAGGGCAAATATTCAAGTAGAGGTTGATTTAGGCCGCAGTGTCCTCCAAATTTCTTATCTTGTTAGTTAATATGTGAGTGGTAGCAGTTATTAGACTATATATGTCGATAATTCATACAAACTTGGTATAGTTCATAAAACAGGTGGATTAGTAAGACATGAATCGAGGCAAGTGAATTATTAACTACTTGTATTATATTAAAACATTGATGTCAATTGAACTTATTACAAAAAACTTACAATCATTGTGAAAGCTTTGTTAGTTTATTTCTGTTTGTACCATTATAGTGTATGATCACTAATAAAAAACGAGTCTGTTGGAAGATTAAATTCAAAATGTCATAATATTCTGCATCTAATTTGGTAAAACAACTACTCGGCCTGTACAATGTGTAACCTGTACAATGTGTAACCTGTACAATGTGTAACCTGTACAATGTGTAACCTGTACAATGTGTAACCTGTACAATGTGTAACCTGTACAATGTGTAACCTGTACAATGTGTAACCTGTACAATGTGTAACCTGTACAATGTGTAACCTGTACAATGTGTAACCTGTACAATGTGTAACCTGTACAATGTGTAACCTGTACAATGTGTAACCTGTACAATGTGTAACCTGTACAATGTGTAACCTGTACAATGTGTAACCTGTACAATGTGTAACCTGTACAATGTGTAACCTGTACAATGTGTAACCTGTACAATGTGTAACCTGTACAATGTGTAACCTGTACAATGTGTAACCTGTACAATGTGTAACCTGTACAATGTGTACAACACATTTGATATTTCTAGTTAAGTCAAGTGAGACATTTCAAAGAGCTATAAAATTACATATTTAAAATTGTACGATGTTTTGTATTAAATCTTTATGTTGAATTCATGAGGTGTAATTGGTCTTTTAAAACTGATGCATCTGACCCTCGCGGGCCTCTTTTTCATTAAAAATGGGCATTTTTCAAAGCAGCCTCCTGTTTGCATGAATATTCGCACCCAGTCGACCTCCACAACATTTGGAATGTGTGTGAATGTTGTCAATGTGAAAAATGCACCACATATCATTTCAACAACGATTCCTTAAGAGTGAAAAAAACATACAACATGTTGTTTATAACATACATTTAATACCACCCTTGTAAATGTTCTGCTAAATAATTTTTTTGTTTCACACAAATAAATATCTTAATATTAACCATAAGTTATTCACTCAAGTGTTATGATTCTGGCTAGTATTTATATACGATATGACAATGTGATGATATATGTTGTATGTTTCACCATGCTGGAAAGATGTTCCTACATTTTAAGATGGGTAACCATATTTCCGTCATATACGTGTTCAGTGCTTAAACTTGTTCAATGCTTTCTTTTAATTCCAGCTAGTGCATGTACTTGTAATAATTCATGATGTACTTCATGATGTACTTCATGCTCTTTAAAGACGTTGCTGGTCTGTTTGATAAACAATCACTTTTTTCTAGGAATGTCAAAGGTTAACCGTTCGATTGTCCGGTTATCAGTTACGAAAATTGGTAACCGAGTAGTCGAAAATCAAAATGAGTGCATAATTTTTACATTTTTAGGCAAATTATGTTGGTCATATACTTTCAATGTTTTATCCGATAATCCTTAGGCGTGAAAATCAATATTGCGATCACTGTTTGACACATTTTCAAAGTAAACATCGTGAATTTTTATTATGGGGTATTTTTTAGTTCATTCCCGACTGGTTCGCTGAAATTGCTTGTCAAACTGATAACCGAAAGTGTAAAATCAATATACCAGTCCGAAAATCACGTGTTTGTGGTTATATAGACGCTAGATGTTGTGAATATATTTTCATGTTATTTTTTTCACCATAGCATAATGTAATGATAGCACGGCTTTCCTGACGTAACTTCCTAGGTTTGGTATTGTACATTAATGCAATAAAGTAAAGCAGACACAACATGTTGTACTGTACTTATTCCTCAACTCGATAGGCAAATGAATTACCAAAATCAAATAAAGCATTTTCTAGAGCAATGTCTTACTACCATTTGTATTGTTTATGTATTAGTCTGTATATAATCCAAGAACAACAATTGTGGATTGACTCTATTATCCATTTACCTTGATACATGGAAAGCCGAGTATACATGGAGCAATACATTTGGTGGACTGGCTCAACATGGAATAATTGGTAGTGTAGTTGATATGATTACTGTCACACACTGCATTGGTTTTGGGTTTGAACTCAGTAGAGATCAAGGTCAGCATTCCACGTACTGATTTTGCGGGAAGCAGCCCAGGAATTGATAAAAAAAAAATTCATATTAATCGAGCGTAATTAAATTTTTGTGTATAATCGTCAATGACAGATATGATGTTTGGTATTTATTGCATATTTCAGGGTTCTGGTTGAGCGTAATCTTCATTATTGCAGTCCTCTTCACTTGTGTTGCCTGCATTTGCATACGCCGACGTCGTCGTTTAGCTTCACAGGCTGGATATGTTGTTGTGCAACAAGAAGCCCAAACAAATTATGGAACAGTTGCCCCAGGTTACAACTTCAATCAACCAATGAATGGTGGTTACGCTTATACAAATACCACAGCCCCAATGGTTCCCGGCGTGCCTACTGCACCTCCTGCATATCGGGTAAAGATTTTGTATTGAGCATGTTTCAGATTTTACTTACAAATACATAACTATAGTTTATACAACATTTATTGAGAGTTCCGTGATTGTGTACATGGGCGTAGATTCCTATAGGCCATGTAGGCAGTAGCCTACACTTTTTTTTTGAAAAATCGAAAAAACATAATATGGTCAAAATTGCAATACAATATTAAATGCATGTTTGTTGATATTATTGTAATCTTTTTTACCGGAATGAAAACTAAGTCAAAGAGTTTTCATCTGATCTTCACCAAACTTGGTGAAAATGTTTGTGGGCATAATATCTCGACCAAGTTTGATAACCAGCAACATAGCCCCTGGCGCTTCTGAATTATGGCCCTTGAATGATCCAAAATAGGCCAAATTAGCCTTGTCCGCTCTCTAAGTCAAAGAGTTTTCATCCGATCTTTACCAAACTTGGTGAAAATGTTTGTGGGCATAATATCTTGGCCAAGTATGATAACCAACAACATTCCCCATGCACGTCGTCTGAATTATGGCCCTTGAATTATCCAAAATTGGCCAAATTAGCCTTGTCCGCTCTCTAAGTCAAAAAGTTTTCATCCGATCTTTACCAAACTTGGTGAAAATGTAGTGGGCATAATATCTCGGCCAAGTTCGATAACCAGCCATATCGCTTAAGTCACTCGGGAGTTATCACCCTTTGATTTTTGAAATTATCTAAAATTTGTCTTGATTTGACTGTGAGCTCTGACTTATGACGGGCATATTTTTTGACAGTTTGTCACTCTTGTTTTATACGACATTAGTCAGGGATTCTGAGGTGTAGAAATCTGAAACTCATCTTTGTCATCTTGACTTCTGTCTTAGAAATTGTTGTGAACTGAATTAAATGGTACATTTATCAATTTCAGGAAAAGCCCCCAGATTACAACAACGTAGCAACAAGCTAAGAGGATTGTCACTAAATACTTGTATTTTCTATGCATGTCATTAATACTGAACCTGTGAGATATGGCATCATGGATGTATTGATAAAATTATAGACACAGATGTCTATAAAATGTTAAAGAAACTTTGTCTGCATAATACTTATTTAAACTTCACAAAATGTTTTAAATGTTTGATATTTTCTATGTCTCTTTGAATAAAACAATAAAATTTTATCAGCTACCATTTTATATTCTTTGTAAGTTTGTTGTGGAAGAAATGGTAACACGAATCTCATCTAGTTGACCACTTATTATGTTACTAAATAACTCAAATTCGTGAATTTCACTTAAGATTCGTGTTACCAAATATTTATAAATGCGATTTTGGCTTCTAGATGTAAGTGATAACACGAATCTTAAGTGAAATTCGCGAATTTGAGTTATTAAGTAACATAATAAGTGGTCAACTAGATAAGATTTGCGTTTCCACTTACATCTAGAAGCCAAAAATGAATAAGTGGTAACACGAATCTTAAGTGAAATTCGCGAATTTGAGTTATTAAGTAACACAATTCGCGAACGCTATCATGCTAACTGGTGGCAGTAATATGCCACCATAGTTTCTTGTTCAGCACACACACTTCATGTACATGTTATACTTTAATAGTCACAGTTTGTGAGTCCAACTTAAAAATTATGTCTTCTTTGGGTCCCTACTCGTTAGCAATACATGCAAGATTTCCATTGCTGTGATTACGAGGTGAATGACATTGACTGAAAGAGGGTGCACTCTCAAAATGGTTCAGAGCTGCAAATCCAAGGATTAGGTAATTAAGCTGTAATCAAAATACTTCTAAAACTATGCCCAAGCAGAGCAATTCAAAAAGCATTTCTTAAATTTGTTGAAACTTCCACGAGTATATTTATCCATTTACACATTTCTCTAATTGATCTTGAGAGTTTAAACCAAAGTTTACCTAACCAAACATATGTGGACTCCGAACTTTATTGTTTCTTAAATATGTTATACATATACATATACTGGGGCCTCATATTTCCGCAGTAGTTCATTTTTGTTTTACCTGCTACAGTAAATTTTTATCCTCAATAATTCCCTAAACAATATTTTCTGACTTGTGTTGATTATCAATGAGCATTTTTCCTGAAGAAGGAATGACAATTGTGCAACGCCATGTTTTAAAAGTAGTTAACAATATTTATGCGGTAGATACTAGTAATCTAGTCGACCATCACTTCAAATGACTCACAAGCTTTAATCATTACTAATGTATTATGTAAATAATGAAATCACAAATGATGCAAACTCTTCTGTAATCACCTTAATACAATGCATGTGTTTTGAAAGGAGTTGAATGTTAAGAGTCAATTTTATTTAGGTCGAGGCGTTATTTTGTATTTCCGTTTTTGTAAACTAATCTAACTTGTACTATTTCACAATTGTATTACTATTTAATCAACTAATGGCAACAAATTGAACAAAACAATTCAGGGCACTCAAAGATGGCGCCTTGCTCTGTTTACACCAGAAATTACGATTACCATGGAACTACATTGTGTATAAGGTTAATGATTCTTTTGCCAAGTGTTTTTATTGTTTTTCAAACAACATGAATACAGCTAGTTCAGTTGCTAATGATTTGTGCTATAAAAGAGAGTACATGTCAAGAGTTTTACGGTATATTTTAAAGATACATGTGTATATCTGTTTTTACCTAAAGTTGTTTCATTTTATATATACAAGGTTTTTGTAGTGAATGCTGTGGTGTTATTTATTATGTACTTTACATTCCTGTGGAATTTTGGTTATATTTTTATAGACTATGGAGTACAATCATGTGCATTATACTGTTTATAGATTTGTGTATTGAAGTGTTCTGAAATGAAATGGCTCTTGGATTTTCTTCAATAGCTTTATATTTAAATTGCATAATTTGATGGTCAGACTTGTTTATAATTTTATACCAAAATACATGAGTTAACATTAGGTCATCCTTAAAAAAATTGTGTTTGCAGTTATGCGACCCAGAATTTTAAAGTGGATAGGTAAGGAAGTTTTTTTTAGTTTAGTACTGTAATGGCTTTGTTAACTGTATACTTGTGTATATAAGTATTCATGCATTGTATATAATATGTATTGCCTCCCATGTTGTGGCTTAACTCATTTTCATATAAAAGGAATAAAGTGTACATTCAATGTTGTCTTATCTACAGTTGTAGTTGCAGAGACCGAAAAAAAAAAGTTGTCGCATTTTTCACGAGTCGGCAACATAACTGCTAACAAACAATTTTAAGGATGACCTAACAGCACATGTAACTCTCAGGTTTATCATTGAATATTGTGTTTGGACGTACACATATTTCTACAGTATTTCAGTTATGTACACCTGTCTGTTGAACTGGCCTGTGCTTGTGGGTTACCATCCAATACTAATTTGTTCATCAGCATGTTACATGATGCAACTTAGAGTTACCAACGTCTCTGGAAGCATGATCTTTTATAAAAATTGTCAGAGAACATATGGGGATTCAGACCCTACAAAGTGGAAAACTTTTAACTCAAATGCAATAACATTACAGTTACTGAAGAGTAGACGAGTCATTTAGGTTAGCTCTGTTAGGCATTGTAGAAATAGGGCAACCTATCTGTATGTACTGTGTGTGTTACATAGATTTATGTCCTTTGTCAACAGTATTTCAGTTTATGTATAGCGGTCAGTTAACCTAATCAGCATTCCTAGGTTACTGATCATTACTAACCTAGTTTCCTGCAACAGGCAACTTCCCACATGAAGAGAAGGACTACACCTCACTAAATCTTTGAACTCCTGACTTCTGGGTGGGAAGAAGTGCTCTACCTACTGGGCGTATTGTGTAGGTCTGAAATGTCTTGTTGACACAATCAAATACTCTCATAATTGATGGTCAATGACTAGATATGGTCAATAAGACAACAAACACATAATTCTTTCAACAGTATTGTTTACTGCATAGCCTGGCTTACAGAACAACTCTTCAACAAACCAGATGTCATTTACACTTTCGTTAAATTATAAGTCCAGTTTATCGTGTTGCCATGGATACTTGCCAGACACGTATCAAGTTGTCGGTGTATCCAGCGAAGAGTGTCTGTCCATCAGCTGACCAGGCTAGAGAGATACATTGCGGAGGTTCTGCCTTACTTCCAGTTCCAATAACTTCTTGTCTCAGTTCATCTACGACTACCTTGCCTTCAAGATCCTGAAAGAAAAGAAACACAAGATGAAAATAATGGAAAGAATGTTACATTTCGTCATGTGAAATAATACAAGCCTTGGTGAGAAATATTTACTGTATCTAGTAAGCTCCTGTACTGATTATACTAACCTACACAAACAATGCAAAAGGTTTTTTAGATAATGATGATAACGAGGCTACGAATGCTGGCTCCCAGGATTACACAGATGGAATACAACTAGCCAGATCACTTTGGCATTAAACTATTGCAGTTCCGAGTTGCACAAACATGTTGACCTCTTAAAGACCTGTTCAATGATACCCATCACTACTTGTCATTAAAGCTTACAGTTAGGTCGCTTTGTGGAATTTAAGTGACATTACAAAAAAAAAATTAAAATTCTAATTCCAAACTTATTTAAGTTTTCACATCATGTAACAAAACAATTACTATCAGCAATAATGCAGTATAAATACAGCAAACCAAATTGTTTGAAATAAATGATACTTACCCAGATTTTAATGCTAGGTCCAGTAGCAGCACAGAGCCAGTATCTGTTAGGACTGAAGCAGAGTGCATTGATGATGCCACCACCATCCAAAGTGTACAGATGTTTACCTTCATTCAAGTCCCACAGCATGGCATTTCCGTCCTAAACAATAAATTTACATTTATACAGCTATGAAAGGGACAGTCAACCTTAGTGCAAAACGGAATATTACCTAAACAATGTGCAGTCAGTACAAAATGAAAAACAAATGATTCATAAACCCGACTTACTCCTCATCCAGAGGTCCGAAAAAATATGTAAACAAAACGAAAGATCAATTTTTTTTTTATTCATCCTTGGACAAACACTGCAAGTTTTCATCAGAAACAAATGAAAACCCTGAATATGAACAGTTCAAACATAACTGCTGCAATCTGTTCAAAAACAGAAAAAAGTAAAACATAAATAACGTTCGCGTTTCTTTTTTGTACTGGCTTTACTTCTGGTAAAACTAGCAGACTTTACAATCACTGACTCGTTATCAGATTTCACTAAATCACTAATTAAAGCATGTTGCATAGTAGGAACTGGAGCAGTTCGGACTCGAGACCTGCAAAAGTCAGACACATATCTTCAAACACAGGCTCCGCAATTTCATAGCATTACTTGTAGAATAATTATTCAATATTTAACAGTCATTGAGACGTATTATGACAATAATAACAAATTTGTTTCGAACTTACCTTGCCACCAGAAGCGCACAAGGAACCATCAGGGGAAACAGTAACACAGTTCAAGTATCCGTGGTGACCAAAGTGGTTAGTCTTCAGCTTGCAGTTAGTCAGATTCCATACCTGTAGCATTAAAGTATTCAGATAAAAAACTTGACTATTTTCTTTCGTTAAAAGAAGCTTCCACTCGTAACAACCCCATCAGTATATTATCAATTAAATACAGTCAATAGTTTCAATGTTATTGAAAAAATTGGAACATTGCGCTCCACTATTTCTGTCATAGCCAATTAGTATCAATATACCCTTCAGCAGTTAACAGTCCTGGTCGCACAAAGGGACTAATAAACCTTAATTCATTACATTTATTCTTCATGAACTATAATCAAGACAATCTTGATATCATACTAACTTACCTTGACTTTTTTGTCCCAACTGCTGGATACAATGATTGGGTTAGCTGTATTTGGAGAAAATCTCACACATGACACCCAGTCACCGTGTCCCTCATCCTACAAATAACAAATTTTGTTTAGTAAACTGTTGAGTTGAACAGGGCCATTCCACATAATCATTTACATACACGATGAAATGCAAAATATTGAAGTTTAATACTTTGACAAAACACAAATTGAACATACACGGAACATTGTAAATCAAGAAACCTTTGTATATTAGGTCAAGAACTTTTGGTTAAGATCAAATCACTTAAAAAGACACCAATTCTTAGACGAAAGTTGAGCATGCTAGAGTTTTGCTACAATAACTAACCAAATAAACATTCTGCTGAAATTTAATTGGATAAATGGCGATTGATAATGACTTTTACAACAACTTACTTGGATGGTGTATTTGCAGACACCAAGGGTGTTCCAGAGCTTGATCGACTTGTCTCTGGATCCCGACACAATCTGTCTGTTGTCAGCTGAGAATGCAACACTCAACACATCCTTGGTATGACCCTTGAACATTCTTGTGGTCTTTGATCTACAGAAAAAATATTTCTGTTAATTATCAATATTTCTTCAGACTACACTAGAGCTTCACTATATGTGATTCATACCCCCCCATAGGTTCTTGTCAGTACATTAGTAATGTCAGCATTAGGGAGATTGTGCCCACTTCACACCAAGGGCCCCGGAGTCTGTATTCCATAATGAAAGACAACACAGTGCTTGTATACTCTGTTAGAACTTATTATTTTAAACCACACGCTTCTACCCCAAACACGAAAAATCGTTATAAGACAGTTAAAATTTATGAAGTTATCCTTTTCAATGAAAAAAAATAGCCGTAGCCAATTTTGACAGTAATGTAAGAAAATTCATTATTATCTCTCAGAAATGACTCATTTTACTTACGTACTGAGGTCCCAGAGCCTCAGAGTCTTGTCCCAGGATCCAGATAGAGCAAACTGTCCATCTGAAGACATTACGACATCAGACACAAAGTGGCTGTGTCCTTTCAACATCTTGTGTGGGACACCAAAATTGGTTTCATCACGAGTAAGACGCCACTGAATTAAAGTTTTGTCTGAAATTAAGAAAAAATTAGAAAATATTTCATAATTATACACCAAACAGGATCAGTCACACTTATAAAAAATATCACATCTCAACTGCCACACGAATCACATTCAGTCCATCTTGGTTCAAATTGTATGTCTGAAATCTTTTGCACGGAAACCAACAAGTTTCCCTAGGACCATGAAAATATGGTTATTGAAATATAAAACTTGTAACATGTGCAGAACAATCAAGACTCAAGTTAACTAAAAAACTGTGTAGCGACTGTATTTTTCCCCCAAATATCAGTTTATAACAAATAGGAAGTGCAGTTTGTCTTCTCAACCCCCCCCCCCCCCCCCCCAATATTCCATGGCAAAGGACTTAGTTATTTCACGGTAATCCTTTTTAGTGTTTCTTTGTAATTGCTTTAGTCTACAAATCATTTCTAATAGAGCTTGTAGGATGATTCACTGCAGCACTGTTATTTTATTCTTGTAATTAAAGTGTAAACAATACATCTCATTATCAAGTATTCATTAATCAAATTGAAAATAGAAGACAATTTATACTCCCAAACACAAGTCACGTGCAAGAAGCAATATATTTTGAACACTCAGCTGTACATAAAAACTAGGCCACAAATGAAACATAAACTGAACATACAGTGAGGTAAATTATGTGAATAGTCATAGCACAGACTATGAGACATAAATCATCAGTATATATATATGTAGGCAACAATAATAGTAATCTGAATTTACTATAATAATTTTCATTCCTCTGAAAATACGGTGCAGGAGGCAAAACGGACCGTACGGTACGGATTTTATTGTATACTAGACTCGAAAACGAAAGTGATAGCATGGTTATTCGCGTGAAAATCCGAGGCATAAACGCGTATTTTGAATTTTCCTAGATAAAGTCTTACAATGCTGGATTAAATAGTTAAAGAATTAAACGTGGGTTGCAGAATAAATACCTGTTTTCTACGTCGTCGTAGGCAGTTTTAATTTCATGAGATGGCATTTTCAGCGATTTATGATTCTAGAGCATTTCTGTATAAAAGCCAGTTAACTGCGCATGCGCGGAATCGGATAGTTTTGTTTACAAACACGATCTCCCCTATTGGCTCAAAGATTAACGTTAATTTAACCGTCAACTTATTTCAATCGAAAGTCACCTTTCATAGTATAAACAACTGCTTTGCAACTTATCTATTGTCGGTTTAATCATTTGTTATTTCGGCGTATTTGTTTGACCAATTTAGTTCGCTGGAGTGTTATTATTATGCGGCGTCTATCACGTGTCGGGTATTTGATTGGTTGAAAGGAGATTTTGCGACAGGCGACAAGTTCCACCTCCGATTGTTTTTGGTAAGCCTGTGTATAATCATGTCATTATATACACGAACGTGTCATAGACAGGATTTCAATGGGGGACCTTTAATATGTACGCGAGTTTATACACAGACATTGAGAACTGGTCTCAACCGCTTTTAACTGCATATCATCAGAATTGAGTGGAATAAATCATTCGCCAAGGGTAAATTTGGAAAGTCATACTTTTCTCGACGATTTGAGCCAATTTTTGTTTTCTTGAGCCAATTGGCGAACGCCAGCACGAGGCCTGGTTACAATTATTTGCGCACACGAAGTGTTCACCATTAGTTAGTACTAGATTGATAGAACTAAACATGATCATCAGCTAAACAACACAACAATGCTAATTGTACTTGTAGAGTGACTATCATTCTCGCACTTAGTCCTACAAATATAACTCCTAACATTTGTATTCTTCACGTTTTACCTTCATTTTGATATTTTACATTTTACGTTTTCTGTCAAATGCAGAGTCATATGGGATATCGTCATTTTCCCATAGCACTTTTTATATAGGGGCTGGTCGAAATTTTGTCAGGACAATTTTATGCATATAAAACCAAATATTTCACCAATAAAACTTATGACACATTAATAAATAATCAATTATGGTCGTCCGCCATTACATAGAGCTGTTAACTCGACTACCCATTGGACTTAAACTCAATTGGCATTATCAAGGCGAGTGTTTCATTCATAGTTTTTGTTGCAACTGTACATACAGCGTGTTGTTTACATCGTGATAATTACCATTTTTAGCGTTTTTCATTGGCGTTATGCATGCAACTAAGTTAGATTTTGGCAGCATTTGACATACAGGGGAACCGAACCCCTCAAAACCAGAATTTCCTCTAAACCGAACAATTTGCGTGGTCCTGATCTTTTCTGTTCTATTTTCATTGTGTAAAAACCTCTGTAAACCGGAATCTCTCTATTCCCAAAACCGAACAAGATTTCCATTATTTCTAAACAATTTCAACAGTACTTTACCCCTCTAAACCGAACAGCAATTTATGACACCTAAAGTGTTTAGACAATAAATGTGTTAACACAGCGTTTTCACACCTTATCTGTTATGGCTTCAATCGGCAGTACCTACACGTTTGTTAACTTTATGACGGTGCGCGGGTAAATAGGTACAGTGTGATAATCGCAATTTTTAACCGAGTAACGACAAAAGGAAGTGACAGTTTGCAAACATCATTAACAACTTTTAATTGCCGACCATACACATCAATCGATGTTTTCATATAATTTATTTAATGATGAATGCTACAGTAGGTGACTGCTCAATTGATCTTTTGTTAAAAGAATCAAATTATCATTTTAGTTAATGAGCGTATTAGCAGAGTAAAGACGAGTGCAGGTATTGTTGTTTAAACTAACAATAATGTGGAACAATTTTGTTGTTTTATCAATCAGTTTCTGATGATTTTATCATTCACACAATGAACACGTCTGCGCCTCCTTCTAAACATTGAAGAATAGAATTGTCACTTGATGACAAAATTAAATTGATCAAAGAGTCAGAATCTGTTCCGAAACCGACAATCGTGTGTAAGGAATGAATAAAATACACTAAGTCATTAATTATGTTGTTGTTTAATGCATTTTCTAAAACCCCTCTAAACCGAACTTTTTATCCGGTCCGGACGAGGTTCGGTTTAGAGGGGTTCCACTGTATATCTATGATCTATCCGAAAAACATGTGGTAAAACAATATAATCCAAGTGTTAAAATTGAGCTGAGACTGACTTTGCTACGAGTTTTGGATGAGATGCTTTAAACCCCATGCTTGACAATGAAGGTAAATATGAAAAAAAACACAACAAAAAAAAATATTGAAATGTGAAGGTAAACATGAAGGATCTAGCATGGTTGTCTAATTGTTAGGACTATCTCGCACTGTGACCAAGCAATTGAAATATGTCAGTCCAACGAAAGTAATCAACCACATTAGAATAGCTCAGCAAATGTAAGAACACAGTCATACAATGGAATATCGCATTAGTAGTTGTAGTAGTTGAACGACTATCATGCTACCTAAATGCCCTGTGAGTGCGACAGACTGCATCGAAAACTTGAGAAGACTCGTTCGAAAAGTAACAAAATATAGTAGCATATCGGAAGAAGTCCAAGAGAGAACAGAAAATGCATGCCAGCAAGTGAAAAACACAATGTCACCGAGACTAGCACTAGTTAATTCAAAAGAAATGACTGAAATAAAGTAAAATAAACAATACCTCTAGAGGCTGACAGAATCATGTCAGGATATTGAGGAGTAGTGGCAATTTGGGTCACCCATCCACCATGGCCTTGGAGGGTGGCCCTTAAAGTCATCTGTTCGGAACTCATCTTGTCTTGTAAGTCCTTGATTGTTGAGGATCAGGGCAGATTTCAATCCCACTACAAATTGGCAGCGGCCATCAGTTCGCCGTTGCAAAAAAAGAGGTTGAAGAGTACTTCCGGTTTGGGAAATTAACGGTCTAGTGTCACGTACAATGTGAATTAGACTACTATTATTCTCTCTCTTTTACTACCCCATTCTTGCCAAAGGTTATGTAGACTTGTTTTCCCCGAGGGTCTGTGTGGGGTGGCATTGTTTTGTGCATGTGGCGTTCCCCGTAACAGTTAAATCTCTCTTCATAACCTGAGGCCAGGTCGTCGTTTGTTTTCTTATGGTGAAATATCAGCATCAATCATCAAACATTTATTTTTGCAGTATAGACAAATGTAAATGTTGTCTAAGCGTTATGGCAGATTTGCCTGTGTCCTTAGTATATGGCATTTCCTACTCTTTATACTTCACTCCCTCATGAATTAATTAAAGACCTAACGTAAACCTTAAATAAAAAAACATTTGCAAGAAAAGAAATCAACATTATAATACACTTGGCATGCAATGATGAAAGGGCATTCTTTACTTCTAATAATTACGGTAATTTTACCACTTGGACATGCCAGAATGTTTGTGAAGCTCTTCATTTTTTACTGAATAATATTTTTATTCATTTTGGTCACTCAGAGTACCAACCAAAAGTTGGCATTCCTATGGGAACTTACTGCGCTCCATTTATAGCCGTCTTATTCTTAATCTCTTATGAAAAAATGCTTTATGTTTTATATATCCTATCCCAAAAAAGCAATCATGTTATCATAAATTATGTACGACGTTTAGTAAACTTTGCTGTAAATATCCTTCCATTATTTTGAAATATGGTACTGGTGCCGAATCTATGTTATAGACAGGATTTACTAAACACAAAATGTGTGGAGATCTCTTATACAAAATTCGTAAATTTCATGACAGTTGTAACTTTAATCAGTTAAACTGATCAGTAGGTTTATTAGCAATGGTTATAATCCTGACATAATGAGAACGACCGCCTGTAAAGTTTTTAATCTATCAACAGTTGGGAAATTTTAGCACATTTTTAACTGTACGCATGACACTAATGTTTTAAGACTAAATGAAGTTATATCTGTAAACCATATTAGTAATTATACCATAGCTACGTATTCTCTCTCTTTTGATATGGCAGGATACAACAGATGGTACAATCTTTTAGGATTATGTTCTGGACTTTGTAGGCGTCAGCTTTTGCTCTAGAAGCCTACTGTACACAGCTATCGTGAACTTTTGAAACAATGTCTCTGTCATGCTGGGACAACATGAAACGCTTTTCAATCTTTATTGCTAAAATAGTTTTATGTTTACACATATTTACCTAGTTTGCTGTGATACACCCACACATATTTCGTGAAAGCATGATACTTTCGCGCTAATAAATAAGAAAAAAGCATGAATGTCAGGGTTCGAACCCAAATAGTCTGCGTTGAGATTCTAATGCGTATCCATTACGCTATTTAATAAACACGCTGATTTGATATCTATGAATTTATATGTTCCTTTTCAAATTCATCTATACGATCATGATCATTGAACTAACCTGCACTTTGATATGGACTGATCCAACCAATGACGTTTTGGCAATATTATTGTGCCATCAGATTTTGGCCGCACTATATCATTGAGGCATTTATGTCAGTTAGATTTCTTTCTTTTTATGACGTCATTTAACACATGACGTCATCTGGCAGTAACAAGGAACATTTTCTCTTTGTTCTGCTGTTTATAACACAACTTAACCATCCCTTAGTATAGTCGTAAATTTGTTTCGTTTTCTCGTTTTGGTGAAAATCAATTTTAAGTGTGAGATTGGCTAGCCGTTAAATCGATTTAAACCCCCAGTTTTTATACTGACAGTTCCAAGGCTGTAGATCGCTATGTGGTATTATTTCTTCGTATGTTTTGAATGTACTTCAAGTTCCCTTTATCCCATATAAACTTTTCTAACTTGATATAATATTCTTGTCTCCCACATTTAGGCCATGGCTTAGTTTGTCCAATGGTTAATTCCATCCATTCCTTGCTTGTTGTCCCTTGCAATTCTCCATAGTTGTTTTTGACTGTCAGCTAGACAATACCTTGCTTCCCCATTCCGATAGATATTTGTTCTTACACCATCTAGATCCGAAATGTTTCGTAGGTTGGTGCTTCCCCGAACCAACTTAACCCTTCTTTTCCAGCATCTTTCTACCAGCGTCCGTTTCTATTTTGACGTCAAGTCATGCCTGTAAACATAATTACGTCATTTAACGCCATCGACAATTTCTATCTTGCTACAAGAGAGAGAATACGTAACTACCAGGAACGCCGCATACACAAGACAGTGCCTCCACACGCAGACCTCCGGGAAAACCACAATCCACAAAACATAAGGCACTTAATGAGGTCAAAGGGTACACATGTTAAGGAACAGAGGCACATGGAATGGCCCGGCTGACCACAAGGAATAACTAGGAGAATCAAAGTGGACAATGAAGGGAGGGAATTAATGGATGGAAAATATCACAGGACAAGTCAAGACAACTGGCCGCAATAGGCCGAAAATGGGCAGGAAACAACCTGAACACTGTATAAAGTGACAGAATTGCACAGGGGAAAGGGAAATACAAAACACATTCATAACACAAACAGAAACAACAATCATATAGCGAATTACAGCCTTGGAACTGTCAGCAAAACATACTGGGGGTTTAAATCGATTTAACAGCTAGCTAACCTCACCCTTAATCGCTATATGGTCCTTAATTTCCAACATATATACATAAATTATGTAATTTCAAGTACTTTAGAAATAATGCTTAAAATAGAAACAGGGCAAAACATACCCACATCAGTCTTATCATGCTTATTTAAAATAAAGGCACAGCACGTGCTGATTTTAATTCATCAGGTTCAACTCCATGAATGATAGAAAGGTTTACAAAACCAGACTATACAGAAGGAAAAGTATGAACAAATTGTAAAAAAATCTGTACATATTGTTCATTAATAGCAACATTTCGCTATACTTAGTCACATTTTGCCTGCAACATGCAATATTTAAAGTTTCAAAATATCACATACCCATGCATGTTTCTACGATGCAATACATATCATTTTGTACAGTGTGCATATAATATGTAAATGAGCGGAGAAAACTAAATGAAATCCACACGCTGCTTGTTTACAATTAACAAAACGAGTAATTATAAAAATATCCACACGGCCAACTTTTGATGCATTAAATAAGAATGCTCATGAACGCTGCAGCAAACTCAAAAATAAATGTTATAACATTTACCCTTAACATGCAAGTTATGACAAATCTACTAAGCATGTCCAGCAAAGTTTTCCAACCTACCTATCAAGTTCGGCAAGTTTATTCCATCTCAAATGATTCGAGTTTCAGACGACATCAACATGTCATCAGTGTCAAGGACAAGTCGGTGTCAGTGTACACAGGTACTTGTTACAATTATATTTATCTTTGTTCGAGAAGCTCAGTCCGAAATCAATCAAAATGAACTAGATTCTGCACACTTGATAGCTATTCGAGTCAGGTACATGGAACGGATTCACTGAACGCGTGTATACTGAATAACGCCAGAGACTTGTGCGATGACGTCATTAAACATATCTATCGATTATATTAAATTTTTTAAGGAAATGTTTTTCCTTTATTTACGTTTAACAGTTACGCTTGATATTATATAAGCGAATTGTAAGATATATTAAATAAACTAGAAAATTATAAAATATTTATAGATCTATGGATAATTTTAGAAATAATGAAATGTTAAATGGGGCTACTTTTTCGGCTCTTTAATTAAAAAAAAGCCTAAATACTTTCGGGACGCTGCTGTTACTATTAAAGAGGTCAATTTAATGGTGTTTTACCTTATTTTGTCGGGTATCTGATAAATAGAATATTAAATTCGTGTTGTTTGGTACTAGATCTAAATTAATTGAACTTGTTGAATAAATAGAATATGGAGCTTCATATCATTTTATTAAACTCGTTCAATAAATTTAATACTACATGTAATACAACACTCATTTAAGCCCTTTATCGCAACATTTTGCTACACTTGACCACAATAGCCAAGCATTTTAGGCACTTAAATCGACGTATATAGTTTGCTATATTTCGCAACATTTTGCCTGCAATCTGTAATATTTAAATCGTTTTTAATATTGAATTTCAACCAATTTTGCAAACGTTCTCTACATTTTGACCTTTTAACGCAACAATTTATTACATTGTTAAAAATCTGTACATTTTGCTATTGAATCGACGTACGTTTATATTTGCACACATTACGTACTTCGGGCACATGCTAAATTTCATTAGGTCTACCTATTGCTCTTTATTCGACGTATTTTCCTAAATTTAGTCTCACTATAACCGTAAATTGTATTACTCTAACATTGTTGATATTTAATAGCATAATTTTTGCCAAAAGTCACTACATTTTGCCCTTTAATCGCAACAATTTGGCTACATTTGGCTACATTACGCATTATAGGTACTCCATTTCCCAAGTACGTGATAATAGTCCAGCAACAATTTATTCTCTCACTAGAGGTCGCTGTGTCTACTTCACCGGGTGAGTTTCTGACTCAAATTACTGTGCGGTTTATATTAAGTCCTATCTATAAATTCCTTTGTCGAATGTTTAAAACTGTGTAGGTGCGCGTTTGTTTCATATTTTAAAATTACCGTTTACTGTTAAGAGCGTACTCTAACGTTGATCACACGGGGTAGCAAGTCCCAGCAAAGATCGTGACGTCATTTTTCTTGGGTTACATCGGCCATTTTGTTGCGAACGGAATAATTTTTTAAACTCTTTTCATAGAAACAAGACATTCACTGCATTCAACATAAACTTTATTGTGACAATTTGTTGCATACTTATTACAGGTTCGTTATAGTCATTTACCGGCACCATGAATGAGGGGGCAAAAGAACTGGATGAATGGATCGAGCAACTGAACGAGTGTAAACAACTTTCAGAAAATCAAGTCAAAACTCTGTGTGATAAGGTTGGTTTGTTTAGTTATCTTTACAAAATTTTGTGTTCTCACCTTTGTCTGTGTGTATTCCGTTGTATTACTTATTATTATTCTACTGTTAAATTACAAAATTAATGACCACTTAGCTTCCCACATGCTGCAAAACTCCTGTATCAGGTATTGAAAAAAAGCCAAATATTATTTAATATAGCAAAAATATACCAAATCAAGGTTTATGCAAAAGCGTCCTTATTGTAGTTAATTTGGCTCAAACGAATCTGTGTCATGGGAATGACAATTTGTATAACTATGTTAGTGTGTTTATGAGGTCGCCCGTCGCCACGCACATTTTTTATAATGCACTTTACGGAATTTTAGTTGACCAGGTATGCCCCCGCACACCATAAATGGACTTTTTGAAACCGAAGGGGGAAATTTATCTGCCAGTAGAGCAGTATAGGTCAGACAATTTTTGAAGCCAAATACGGTCACTGCACAGTGCCAATAAGACCCATCGTACAGTTACCATTTTCCTGGCATCTAACCAGTACTTTCATGGAATCTACCCAGTACTTTCATGGAATCTACCCAGTACTTTCCTGGTTACATGCCAGTACTATGTTAGGTGGGAAACACTGAAAAGCATTTCTGTTTTATCCGGCGAGACAAGGGATCGAACCTTCGGATTCGTAGTCAGCTGCGTTAACCACTGAGCCACAGGACCACCTGACCATCTAAAGAAGCTAGTACTAACTACTATGGAGCTTCTTGGGAGGCTTACGATTCCTTGATCTGCGGAAATCACCACCAAATTCACTCTTAGGCACTTTATACGCTTGATTGTATGATGATTTAGTCTACTTGTAACTGTCTCTCATGTTGGGCTAACTCTTTGATGACATGGCCGAGTCTGCTTTACATGAGAGAGGTCCTGGGTTCAATCCTAGGTGGGGCCATGTTGGTATTTCCTTAGTGGTGTACCATAATGGTGACCAGGATAAGTGTGGAAGTACAAGTCACCAAGGGAGCGCCAACAGGCTAGAAATTGCACACATTGTGCAGTTGATGCCTATCTCCATAGTGGTTAAGGAGGGAGAAGTGTGGTGATTTAAACCACTTCCAACAGCCTTGGTATTGGGCTAGTTCCTTAGCGATGTGGTTGAGGGTCCACTTATCATGCAAGAGGTTCCAGCTAGGGCCTGCTTGTTTTTCCATTAAGGGTATGACAATTGTGTTATTAATAATTGTCAACAGTTTGTGTGGGTCGGTAAATGATCAGTTCTCTTACGAAGTTGATGCCGTGCTATTATTAAATTGAGTATTATCCAACTTCTTTTGACATATCTGATACTAAATTACTATACAAATCATAGATACCTCAATAAGTAGAGGAATTGCTTGTTAGTTCTGATATAATTCCAAAGGTGGTTAATTTTTCTCAGTGATTTAATAATTAAATAACGCTAGTAGATTTTAGGGCACTAGACAGCTTATGAGGAATGGTACCTATACCCACATACGGGGGAATTTTGTATTTTTCAAGATAAAATTGGGACATTTATGCTGCACTTCTGTCATAAATTGTTTTGCTTATTGGTACCATTTTCAATGTTTCTTGACAAATAAAGCAATGTCTAATTATATAAAAGGAATATAGATTCACTCCCAATTGATCTTATAGGAATTTTCTTAGTTTTGTTGTGAAGGAATTTTAAGTGGAAGTAGGGGGAAAATGCTATTTTTAGTTGGGGGAATGGTATCCACAAATCATGGTCCCAAACGAGTGCCTTGAGATTTTATTAATTAAAAATTCCACACATTCCAGGCTTTGTCTTAATTTTTTCAGAGCCTGAAATCATTCTTAGCCTGAACTGATATAAGTTTATTATTATACCACCATGTTGTAAAAATGATAAGGTCAAAATTATATCTCTTTACTATTTGTAAAAATTGTTGAGAATTTCAGTTTTCAGACAAACTGTTTTTAAACTTAAAATTTCCAGGTTATTATTCATGATTCATCTGCTTCATGTTAACAGGGATTGCGTTAGTGCCTAGTTACTGGGGAGAAAAAGTTGCATGTAACTGTAAGAGTCTGACTTTGACAAAACAACAGGATATGACACAGTAATCATTAGTGTTGTGGACATATCCTGTCTTGTTAATTATCAATTTCACTTCTCACATTCGTTGCCCACTTCTCAACTGAAGGAGAAAATGATTTCTCCCTAATTTAACAATATTTCTAGCTCTGCAGTAAAGCTTAGCCTTAGGTTTGATATAAATTTCATTCCAATTTAACTTAAGTAGAAATTCTTGTTGGTTATATGATTTAGTTTTTTATAGTTGTTTTATATTTCAGGCTAAAGAAATTTTATCCAAAGAATCCAATGTTCAGGAAGTAAAATGTCCTGTCACAGTCAGTGGAGACGTTCATGGTCAGTTCCATGACCTTATGGAATTATTCAAAATTGGGGGAAACTCTCCTGACACAAATTATTTGTTCATGGGTGATTATGTAGATAGAGGTTATTACTCTGTGGAGACGGTAACACTTCTTGTAGCTCTTAAAGTAAGTATCTGTTCATTTTCTATGGTCCTAATTAAACTTATAATAATCATTCATGCTGTATTAATAACAACTGCTTGATCAATGTAGTTGATTTATTTGCGTAAATTAACACAAAGAAATTATTGAGTTGATTGCATTTCAAATATTGAGTAAAACTGTTGGATTGTTTTGATAATAGCTATGTTTCTGTTTGTCTACACAAATTATGGTGGCTTCATGTATGTGTATGTTTCTAAAGGTGCATGCCTCTTGCTATTTCCAAAGAAAAGAAAAAGTTTAAACCTGAAAATTTACAATATTTTAATTATCTATTTAATTTGGTTACTGAGACAAAAAGTTACGCTTTAGTCTGAATCCATGATTCTGTAAAAATGTTGTCTTCAGGCGCTTTTTTTTATCACTTGCAGGTTAGGTTCAAGGACAGAATTACTATATTACGTGGAAACCATGAAAGTAGGCAGATTACACAAGTATATGGTTTTTACGATGAATGTTTACGTAAATATGGCAATGCTAATGTATGGAAATATTTCACAGACCTGTTCGATTATTTACCCCTCACAGCTTTAGTAGACGGACAAGTAAGTATTCATTTGTGTTTAATCAATTATTGCTGATTAAACCCTATTATTTAAGAAAACTTTTTTTCGTGTTTTTCCATGATTGCATATTATTGTGTACTGCATAACGAGGGTTCAGCGCAAGACTATCCCAACTCCTATGTATTTATATATGAGTTAGGATAGTCTTGCACTGAACCCTCGATTATGCTGTCTATAATTTCTTGTGATTTGAAGCTATCTGCTTTGGCATCTATTGTATGTTGATTTATGTAGCTGCACTCGTAGAAATATCTAGAAAGCAGGGCTCAACATTAACTTTTTGTACTACTGGACAAGTCGGACAAGTAGATTTAAAAATCACTTGTCCTGACCAAATGTTCACTCGTCCTGTCCTTAAACAAGAACATTTAGAGTACAAATGCAGGAGTTGTGACAAATGAAGGAATACAGCATCCATGTTTAGTTGAATTGATTTAAGCCTATCAGATTAACTTGGAAACAATTTCTTCAATTGAAAGTCAATGGTCACTTCGGCAAGTAGTTTTGGAAATTGGTTGCCTGGACTTTCAAAATACTGTTCAAAATCCATCGGACAACCGTGTTGAGCCCTGCTAGAAAGGTTCAAATCTTTACACAGTCTTGCTACTATACTTTAATGCCCTGTCTGTTTGCTGCTGATGAAAGTAGTATGATGTCAAGAGTCTCCAGGAATTCAGTTATGTTTTGTGTTTATTTCAGATTTTCTGTTTACATGGTGGTTTATCACCATCTATAGACACACTAGATCATATCAGAGCTCTTGATAGAATTCAAGAAGTTCCTCATGAGGGTCCAATGTGTGATCTTCTGTGGTCTGATCCAGATGACCGTGGTGGCTGGGGTATTTCTCCACGTGGTGCAGGTTACACTTTTGGACAAGATATCTCTGAGACATTCAACCACAGCAATGGTCTCACTCTGGTGTCCAGAGCCCATCAGTTAGTCATGGAAGTAAGTGTTTCTTTGCTGTTATAACTGTAGATTACATTCGGCCATGTATTGTGAATAACTAGCTGTTTAAGACATTATGTCTGAATATGCAAATTGTAGGCCTAATATGCTTGGTAAAAATCTGCAATTCTTGAATTTGTGTATTTGGAGTTGTCTTTCTTGCATTGCTACCGGGGTGATTTCTTAATTGGTTTTTGCTTTAATATTTTCAGATGAAGCAATTATGATTATTTTAAACAATACTGTTTTCTGTTGCCCATTATCTGTGTCGGCTCTATCATTATGCAAATTTGTATTTTTTGTATTGCAGGGTTACAACTGGTGTCACGACAGGAATGTGGTGACTATATTCAGTGCCCCAAATTATTGTTACAGATGCGGTAATCAAGCAGCCATTATGGAACTAGATGATGCCCTTAAATATTCTTTGTATGTACAATATAATTTATAATTCTTGATTTGATTTTACTGAAGAATTCATTGAATATTTGTGCCCTCTCATTAAAATGCAGGGGGATGGGCATTACTCAAAATTGTCTTTTCTACAGTCCCATAAAGTATTGACCTAGAGTAACAACACTTCTTAGGAATATCTGTCCTTGCTTGAATGTGCTCACCTTTGTCTTTAACTTGATGTTCAGCCAATAAGAGCAGTTACGGCCAATGTAAAAACGGCATGTGTCATGACTAAAATGTGTGTTGCATTTACCTGAAAAGTATACTACCTAAAATAGAAAAGCTTCATAGTAAGTTTGGTCAGTTTATTGAATTTTGGAGCTGGGGTTTTGACAAGGGTTAAGAGCAGAATTATACATTAAGTCATTGCTAGTTGCAACAAGTTACTGTGGAAAGATGTACAGTATTTCAAAGTTTATGCAAGTGTCAAAGAAAAAGTTAGAATGCATTTTGACACCTTTTGATTATGTTGCTTTTAACAAGTTGTTACAGTGAAAAACGTGGTTGCCTTACAGTTTTAAGCAATTCACTTTTATACAGTGAATTCTAAAATAACTTGTCGAAAAGTAATGGCCATCTGTGTTGTGATTTTGACATATATTGATTATTGCAATTATTGTACATTTGAACGCTGCTGTACGATTTCCAACCTCTTCGTTAAATGACGTCATTTCCAGAAAACGTCATATAAGACATCACCATGTACTGACAGTAAGCGATATTTGCCCCATATGGCAATGTGAAAACGAAGTGACCATATGGAGTAAATATTGTTTCCTGCTTGCAAATAGTGACATCACTAGTTGCGGTTTCTTGAAATGACGTCACTTACAGAAGAGGTTGGAAATCCCATAGCAGCATTCATTTCCTCTTTTATTTTAAAGCTCATTCTAGTTTTTGTATTCTGTATACTAATGTTCAATTGTTCATTTTGCTGTTTTGTTTCAGCTTACAATTTGATCCTGCCCCGAGAAGAGGAGAACCTCATGTTACCCGAAGAACTCCGGACTATTTCCTCTGAAAAGTACTCGTTATGTTATGGACTGCAAAATCTTGGAAAATGTGTTATTCATTCTGAATTTTAAATTTGACTATACTCTTCAACTGACAAAAGATTTTTCGACTTTGGAGATTTTTCGACTTTGGAAAATGTTTGGACGTATACATGACATATGCAATAAAATGCTGTTTGAAACTTGCTTTGCAAAAACGTTGAAAGTTCAAGTTGGCATGTATTATTCACCCATAAGCTGTGTCATATTGTCTAAGAAAAAAATATAATTTATCGGAGTCCCAGCAATGGTGTTTTTAATACATATTTCTGAAAAAAAGTTTCGTTTTACATGCACTATTTTGGCTAAATGGCTTAATCTTTATAAACAGATAAATTATTAGTTTGTATGAGAGGCATGCAACTTACCTGTGATGCTTTTTATTAAATTTAAGACCACTGGGCTGATAATGGAAAGTGTGTAGCTGTTGTTCTTTACTGTGGCCTAGTGGCATAATATTTTGTGGGATGTGAGACTTACTATTTAAAGCAATACCTTTGTATGTCATAGCCAAGATTATCTTAACATGATTATTGTGCAAATTGTTTATTGTATTGTATAATCTGCATAGCTTGTCATTCAGCTGTCATTTTCTCATCGTGTTTATGCATGGTTTAAGTGAAGCTTCTAAGTTGTTACGAAAGCAAACAGTATGGTCCCTTGTTCTGTTCTTTACATTGGCTGTTTTGAGTTTGATTCAGTGTGAGAATGATTTGTGGGCATTATGTCATTGAAGTGTTGATACAGTTACAGCTAGTGTGAAATTGAAGTCATTTTTTGTAAGCATTTCTGCATGACATTAGGCATCCCGGGAGTACATTTTGTGTGATGATGCTTTTCAAATACTTGACTGGTTGGCATAATTAACATTCATGTATGTTGTTAATTAGATAACCAACTGTTTGTCTGTACCAATTCTAAATATCTCAACAGTAGTTTTTTCTGTTGTATTAGTTATTGTGAAAATGATGATCTTTTCCTCTATTGCTCTTTGGCTGTAATTTTTATTGTACAAACATAATTGATAAGTATGATCGTAGCGTTCATAGAAATAAAGTCCAATGTTTTAGCGGTACATTCTCAGGTTCTCTATCAAGTTTATAATATATCATTAAACAATTGTTAATTGTGTTCACTTTTAATTTTGCATTCTATTAATCGGATCAGTTTTTTAAATTGTCCTGAATAATCATTATAATGCTGAACACACCAGTGCAAATATGATAGTTGCAACCAGCGTGTTTTATTAAATTTTGTAATTTTATATTGTACAGGTTCTCCCAACAACTTTGATTGTGTATGCTTGGAAAATACTGAATAGTGTCTTAAACTATGAAACAAAAATGTCTGACATGTCAAGTGCTATACTGAGTACATTACTTCTTTAGTTTACCAGTTATTGATTGCTACATTTCTTATATTGTACAAGTGTGATGAAATTGGTTTTGTTATACAGAATGGTGTATTTATATGTCATATACTTGTCAGTTTGTATAGTGACCGTGTTTTCTTTGACACTTAATTTAACATCTCCACAGTGAGTTGGAGGTGTATGGTATTCAGAACAAATCATTCTTTTTACTCATTTTGTTAAACCCCCATGTATATAGTTGTAATTCTTTCTTAATCTAGCTTACACACAGTAAATGTCTGAGAAATGTAATGTGCAGCTGTTCTCCATTTATTTCTCTGACTCCTCCAGTATTGTTGATAATGTATTTACATCTATAGTGATACGTAGAGTGAGAGGAAAGGAGGTTAACTACAGTTTCTTATGGTAATTACATGTTGATTTTGTCATCATCATTTTATCAACACTTTGTAGAGTAATAAATTTGTGATAGAAAAATGCAGAGTTCCTTCTTTTTTGTTGCTTATTTGTGTTGAAAGATTCTAATATTTCCTAATTAGTGATGTTTAATGTTACAACTGTAAGGTGTTTCATCAGAATACGTGTTTGGTGTAATCTGTTAGCAATACAAAAGTCAATTATTCCTTTTCCAACTTCACAGATGGCAAGTTCTGTGTCATTTAAACTCAAGTTTGGTCAATATCATAATCCTCTGCTCTTAGTGTTAATGCTGTGAATTAGTTTCTGAATCCTAACGGGACCGGGCCAGGAAGTTGTAACTAGAACTTCCAGATAACTTACTTGGCTGTCGAATAACCTGGACTCGGTGATTCATGCAATGAATATCTCGTGTGACTTATTCTGTATGGCCAGAGGATGCTTGTAAAAATCAATAATGTTGGTTGACACCCTAAATCCAGGAACACTTACTGTGAAGTCAGGCTGCTTTAGAGTACAACGTATTTGCATATACTGAGAGCAATAAAATGGCCAACTTCTCACAAAATTACATTCTTATATTCATTTCCCCTGGTGATAATTTCCTTCACACTCGGCATATAAAATTGTCTAGTGGAGTGTTCCAAGATTACTTTCTTTATTATCGAACCTCTTGCGAGTACTTGGACATTGTTGCATGCCAAGCCGCTAAGAAAAAAGCAAAACCAAGATGTAAAAAAAAAGTATGAAGTACATGTATATATAACAATTATGTGTATTTGAGATTTGCATGATACATTTTTTGGTTAGCAGATTTAAGTGCATAGCTAAATACCTACGAGATAAGATGAAATGAGCGCTGCTATAGGATTTACAACCTCTTCTGTAAGTGACAATATTTCCAGAAAACACAACATGTGATGTCACTATTTGCAATATTTACTCCATATGGTCACTTCATTTTCATATTGCAATATGGGGCAAATATTGCTGTCAGTACTTGGTGACGTCACATGAGACGTTTACGGGAAATGACGTCAAAAACACCTCATAAGGGTAAAAGTAAGATATTAGGATCATATATGTAAATTATCGTTCCATCTTAAAACGACACCAAATGAACATACTAATTTTCCAGCATACGCTTAAAATGAAATGAAAAACTATTTCAACACGTGTATTAGTATGATGCGTTCTATTACATACTAGGAGGCAAATTGAGCGAACATGAACAGGTTCTATTAAAGATATTTATAAATGAGACGGTATCAACCAGTAAGAACTGGGTATGTAACTGATTTTCACGCCTTGCTATTCTTACGGACAACGGCAATGTGTTCTGTGGTGAAATAAATCAACATTGTTAGTGATGTTGGTATTTTTCCATTGATGATATGACGATTATTATCTGTATACAGTGTGGTTTATTATCATACAATTCGTATGCATATTTTTAACTTATTGTCGTCGCAAATTACTTGACTACTAATTGGTACAAACTTGCAGTAGTTTTCGGATAGACAGCATTTCGGACTAGTGTGCAGAGGTCCAGACGCCAGTCACTCCTCGGCGATTACTGAATAATACAGTTAGGTAATGAGACGTATTTGTAAATATTACAGCAATCTATCTGTCATTTTACTTCATAATAATGAAATTACTGTCTTTGTATTTAAAGCAAAACATATTACATTAAAATCATTATGGTTGTAAGAAGCCATTTTCTGTCTTTATACACATATTGCAAATATCAGTTTGAATAACCTGGAAACCTTGAATAGCAGTTCTGTCACTGTTGAACCTCTCCTGTTTTGGAGTACATCTTATTACCCTGTTTTAGATAATTGTGCTATTTGATTCATGGTTTACTTTGGGAAGATGACCTAGGCCCAGGCTAGGGGATTCAGGGTCAACTCGGCCCACTTCCAATCTCGGCCCTGTCCTACTCGGCCCACTTACCAACTCGGCCCAATAATTGAGGGGATATATATGAACCTTTTAAGTGTCGAATTTTGATATGTAAATTGATCATTAATATTTAAGTTAAAACAAATTAAATGTAAGTTGAAACATTATTCATGATTATTGAATATTTCCAGTATTGAAGATTCGCGGTGCAGTGGAAATTTCCCTGTGAAAAGTATTTTGGTATTAAAACATTTATGAGAGGTATTTCTTCAATCACATAGTTCATCAAAGTTCATTGATAGTTTAAGCGTCCGCATATACGATTCAAACTGTTTAATAATTATGACCCCCCCCCCCCAATTTACGACTCAACCACCTTCAGTGTGAATATCTTCGCCTTTCATTGCGCTTAAAAAGACGACTACTATCACCTTCCTTAGTATGCCGAAGGTGTGAACAACTTTGCCTTTTCATTGCTCTTTAAAAGTGGGCCGAAACCAAGTTAAGTAATTATGACGATTGAATAAAATATATATGCGAAGATTATTCCTACCGTTTTATTGTACCCTTCTAATTTGGAATTTTGCGCTTTAAACTTAGAAATTGGGGAAAAAGTCTAGAACTCACAGTAATATTAGGAATAAAAGTAAGGATGAACTTATTAATTAATCAACAATTGTTCTTTATATAAACTGCCTGTGAGAGAAAAGCTTATAAATTTGTCAACTTTTGGCTAAATTGAACAAAAAGTTTTTCTTCGTATTAATTAGGAATGTTTACATTCAAATTGGGAAAAGAACATTTTTGGCATTGGGATTATAGCCGTAAAACAGTTATAAAACAGCTGAAAAAAACATTCGATTACAAATGTACTTTAATAATACAGCCCTTTTTTATGGCAAATTTGGGTCGATATTTGTCCAATTCCCCAAAGAAAAAAGTTTATATTTTTCCCCTACTTAGAATGAAAATTCCCCTTCAGTTAAATTAGATAAAAATGATTTATAAATACCCAAATTTTGGTGATCCATGATGCAAATTTCCCCTACTGAAAGAACCTGCCATACTTCCCCTAAAAGTGAAAAAATGGCTGTAAGATTTACTCATGAATTAAATCACTTCACATGATTCAATGGCAAAACTTAGACTGGCTGAACAAATTACTGTGATTATTGTATTTTTAGCCATCAGTCGAAGTTATGAAAGCTAAGCTCAAGTTTTACTTGAATTCAATCCATTAGCGTAAATGGTTCTGGTATATTTCAGTCTAGACTGCTGTGAGTTGAAAAAAAATGGCTAAGAAAAAACGTCTGAAGCAGTTGGCAGCAAAGACAAGTGGAGACGATTTGGTTCAAATTGATTTAGAACAGTCTGAATTAACAACAAACACAAACAATAATGACAAGAACACAGTATCCACCTGTAAAAGTGTGATTGAAGTTCCTGATGCTAATGCTAATACCGTAGAAAGCAGTAAAATATTAGGCAATGACCAGGTGTCAAAGACTGAAGGTGCATCAACCAGTCTTGTGCCTGAAAAGTTGAATGCCAATGGCAACCCGCCTGTTGACAAACCAGCCCGACCAAGGTCAAGACAAGATTCCATGCCCTCTGAGACAAGAACTCCTCCAAAAAACGCATCTGGCAAGCAAAGAAGGCTGAAGAAAGAAACTGTTAGGAATAAAATGGAGCAGAAAATGAATATGAGGATGAAAAACATTAAAGATCCCAGATTGATTCCAAGAATGAAAGAGGTGAGATGTATGTTGATCTTTAAAAGAGTCTAAGTGATAAGAGTTCAGATGTTGATTATTCATGTAAATTAATTCAATGATGCTGTCCAGAGTATTATTGAAAGTTGATCATTTATTTCTAGAGCTGTCGTCAATAGAAACGATATTGATATATCATTGATATTTTTCGGTCAATCGTTTATTGATACATATTTTTAAAAATAGATATGAATAATAAACAGGGTTTCCGTTTGACCCTGGAATTGACCCTTTGACCCCATGGAATTTCCAAAATGCCACATTTTGACACTCAGGATTTTTCTCTTAATTAAAGGTAATTTGGCTATAAAATTGAAAATATGGTCAAAAATTATCTTACTGACCCACGAGATTCGGAACCTAGTGGAACCCCTGAATAAATACTTGCCTGAAATGACGAAAAATTCACCCGAAACAAAAATTGAAGCTGGAACGCTGTCAGAAGCTTATGTTTAAAACTTGGCTGTACCTATCAGATGTGTTCAAGGAAAAATAAATAACTGAAGATAACTCGTATTTTTCTTCTTTATTTTGGAAGGAAACGCACATACTTCATTATAGTGAGGAAACAAGATAGTCAAAGTAATATGTAAGAACATACATGAACTGCAAGCATGTAAATGGCATTTTTGTAAACGATACCAGTCCTGATGTATCAATCAGGGTTTTTCCTAGGATTTTTCAGCTAGGGGTCCTTGGACCCTAGTGTTTGATAAATTAGGGATCCTTAGTTAATAATGTAGGGTCCCAGATATGCAGTTTATACTTGACATAAGTTTATTTTAGGGATCCCAGGGATGCACAGTAAGTTGCAAATGGTAGTCCCTAGGAAGAAAAGGGAGTCAGGGACTCAAGATTTCTGCGTCAGGGAAATCAATGTATCATTGACATCTCTCATATGATATATCAATATCGTTGATATGCATTTTGCTGAATCAATGACAGCTCTACGCTCATGCATAGAAACAAAATGGCTTCTGATAGAGCCGCTGATAGACCAGAATGTGGTTTTTAAGCGTTCTAGTCTAAATGTACACAATGCTTGCTACACTGTGTTATTACTATACTTTTATTTACCATTTTTGCCGTTTCCAAGTTGATTGATTCAAGTCAAAATACTTCCATTTTTTGTACCAAGCGTTTGATTGGGAAATGGATGATTAGTGTGGAAATAGGCTGTCCAATTATGTCTGATAGTCCATAATAATACAAACTGATTATGAAACCCTACTGAAATTCTACAGTTAATTTCCATAGTTTGTGTCAGGATCATACATGTTGTCTATTTTAGTATCTGGAATGCAGAGTGAACAAGAATTTTGTTAGTATACCGTTAATGGCGGATTATCTTCAGCAGAAATATGCGTAAGTGTTGCGTTATCTATTATTTCAGTCTTGTTTATGGCTGTGGAGCATGCTTATAATTAGATAAACAGCTGATCATTACATATTACACACGTCCACTGTACTCTTTTATCAACAATACTGTGCATTGATAATTGACAGTTAAACATGTGCTGATCAATTGCTTTATTTTTACCTTTTCACGCTATTTACCAGCATTTCTATTGTTTGATATTAAAGAAGTCATCTTTGAGCTATTATGTTTCCAATCATTTATTGGAATATTTAAAAAAAAAAGGTTGTGGTCTATAAAACAATATAAAATTAAGATTCTTCAGTGTTGTCCAATAAGTGCACATTTTTGTGTATTATCTGAACAGTTTCCTAATATATTTTAAAGTAAAATGTATAATTGTTTTACAGAGAATATGGACGGAAGAAGAAAAGTATGTTTGTTCAGTACGTTGATAAAGGTTGGTTTATTTGTTTTGATTTATTTGATCATTCATGGGTTCCATTTGACCCCTGGAATTTCCGAAAAGCCACATTTTGACCCTCAGGATTCTGGCTGAAGGGTAAATTTTCTCTAAATTATAGGTATTTTGGCTATAAAATGGTAAAATTGGGTAAAACATTTTCAAAATGACCCCTCAGATTCAGCAGCTAGTGGAACCCCTGAGTTACATTCATTTCTGCACATATATTGTATTCTTCAAGGCATTATTTAGCCTGTTCAATTAGCTCAGTTTGATTCACAGACTGGGCAGTTAATCAGTCTGTCCTTCTATGATATTTGGCTACAGTTATTTGTCCTTCACCTCTGATTCATGTGGGGTACTTGCCAGCTGCCTGCAGAAGGGAAGGTTATTACTGGTTGATAATTTATTCCATGAAAACTGACCACCATGTATAACTGAATAAAGTTTTGAAAAATGTGATAAACCCAATAAAAATAAGGTAACAGATTTACATGTAGATCTTAGTACAGCTACACTGTATCACATTTGTGTAATTTGTCATTCTTGATAACTTTAGAATGTAATGAATGGGTTATGTCTATTTTGATATAAATTCTGGTTCCTTGCCTACTATAATCTTATGCTCTTATGATATTTTTGTAGTGAATTTATAAAAATATAAATCAGGATTACACCTGTAGACATGAACATTTTGTCCATACGTTCATGCTTACATGATGAACCATAACTGATCTCTTGTGAGGTGGTGCAACCACGACCTTTGTTGACTATTGACCTCTATGATATGAAGACAACATCCACTACTCTAATTTATTCCCTTTAACTATGATTGTTCATGATTTCAGCATATTCTTACATGGAGAAACCTTGTAACAATGATCCACCACCACCTTTATCAGATACGGATGAAGAAAGTAATACAGAAAAAGAGTTAGTGGAAGAAGAGTAAGTGCTGTAAAAATTCTTCACTTCCTGAAACTTTACTGATGATTTTAGATAACCATATCTGGCTCTTTTTTTTAAGTAATACTATATCAAAATGACATTATTTGTTTGTGATGGTACGTTACATCGCTTTGGTTTGTGGTTGTGCTATAAAATGGATCTAACTACTCGAAATGTTCTTTTAATGTTAGTGACCTATATGCTTTCTATGATTGAAAACCATGCGATCGAGATCTGATCCTTGATCTGATGCAATGGAAAGTTGAAGAGCTAGATGAGCCGTATGATAAATAGCTGCACTTTCCTTTATTTGAGTGTATGAAAATTGTAAATTTATGGATGTTAGGGCTTTTTATATGACATGGTATTGATATGAAGACTGCATATTTACAAATGCAAATATTTATGAATGATATAACATGTTATAGTGGCAGGTATGTATGGAAGAATGTATCAGAACATTCTAGAGAAAAGGAGGATGATGCAACAGAAGATAAAGGAGAAGATGCAATTGGTAAAGATAACGATGCATCATCTGATGATGAAAATCTATCCAATGCTGACCTTGAAAACCTTGTGGAATATAAGGTGTGTAGATTGCTGTTCTGTCCTGTTACTGGGAGTCTTGTTTTTAATTTCAATTTATTTATTGATGATTGTAGACATTTTTCTTTGTTTTTTCTTTGTTTATTTGGTCATCAAGTCAGTTATGTCACTGTTTAGTGAAGACAATACATTGATGTGTACTCTTTGATGATACAATATACTGGTATGCAGTATCAATATACTAGTATGCTGTATCAATATACTAGTATGCAGTATCAATATACTAGTATGCAGTATAAATATACTGGTATGCAATATCAATATACTTGTATGCAATATCAATATACTAGTACATGTATGCAGTATCAATACACTGATATGCAGTATAAATATACTAGTATGCAGTATTAATACACTGGTATGCAGTATCAATATACTAGTATGCAGTATCAATACACTGGTATGCAGTTTAAATATACTAGTATGCAGTATCAATATACTGGTATGCAGTATAAATATACTGGTATGCTGTATACTACTTTATCTTTCTTTTCTACAACATCTCAGGTCAGTAATTACTAATTATTGGCAAATTGCAGAATTAGATTGTTAGACTATTCTACTGTAACAAACTCGATTAGTTTTGCTGAGTATTTTTTTTTTTTTTTTGCTCTAACAATTTCTTTTACCACTACAGTTCTATTTGAACTAAGCGTCATTTTGTAGTACCAACTGTCAAAAGCGTGTTAAAGTAATCTATGTGTAAATTCTTGTTCAAACTTTTATGAAACTCGACACCAAATTATTTTTAATTTCATTATTGATTAATTTTATGAAATTATGTTTGAGAAATAAACAATAGTTTTGCCTTTGTAATGTCACTTTATCTATATGCACAATTTTTGGTTGTGTTTTTAATGGCGTTAGGTATATATTATTTTCAGGATACGAATTCAATCAACAACAGACTGATGAATATGTATAGGGACAGTCCTAAGCATGTATCTAATTCAAACCAAGATGAGAAGAAACGCAAGTTATCGGAAGCTACGCCCTCAAAACCGAAAAGGTCAAAATCTGATAGTAAGGTCTTATATGCAAGTCCCAATGTGTTAGAAAGGAACATGTCATCCACTGGGCTCGTTGGTCCACGTAGGAGTTCTAGTGATAAATATTTTATTGACAGAAAAGGTGATGATGTGTCAAAGAAAACTGTTGCGGTCACTGAGTTCAAGGACTCGCGGGAGGTAACTATTCAGAAATTTCTGGGTAATCTCCCTTCTAGGACATCATTCAGTTCGTATGTCTCTGGCAGTAAGGATCCCAGATTGAAAGGTGGAACTTTATATCGTGTCTTCACTGGTAAAACTGAAGAAGAGCTGGAATTACTTCACAGTGGTATCACAGAGGAAAATGTCGGAACAACTGATGTTGCTCCCAGATCTCCATCAACTGTTGGTCAGGATGAAAGTGAAACTCCGGATGAAGTTGATCCTAGAATGAGAAACGATGATATGGATGGAAAGAGTGGTCAGTCCGTGAAGAAACCATTTTCATCTAACAAAGATAAACAGATGAAAAGCAAGAAAAAACAAATACCAAGACAGAAGAAGGTACCATCTAGTTAAACTTGCATGATATACCTATTTTGTAGATAAGAGGTGCATGTCGAATTATTTGAATTTGCATGATTTTTGCATTTTCTGGCGTTATGCCATGGGATAATTGTGATTCATATTGAATATTGCGGACTGCCAAACATTTGAAGTCTTTGTGATTGACCCTTGCATACAAAGATAATTGCATACCAGAGCCATCCTTAAAAAAATGTTTGTTTGAGGTTTTACACGACCCGGAATTATAACAGCGGGTATGTAGGTAGGGATTTTTAGTTTGGTACAGTAATGGCTAAAAGACTGAAAAAAATATTTTAGGATGGCCTGGGTGGCAAAATAGATACTATTTATATCACTGTTATGTTACATTTTAACTAAAAACTATTTATTGTTGTGATTTCTTCAATGTAAGGAGCATGGAGGAGGAATAATGTTTATATATTTATTTGTTCTGGATATACTATTGATGAATCATATAACAAATAGTAAGTTCACATGCTGTTTCAATTAAGAATTGCTTAAACCTAGATTTCTCTGTTCTTATTTGTACAAACCCAGTTAAACTGATCAATGTGTGTTTTCTTCTTTAGGGTGGCTCAAGTTCAAGAAATCAAGATATGAGTGAAACAGAAACAGAAAATGGTACAAATAAAATTTCTTAGTTTTTTGCATTTTTTATACGCCCATGCGGGTGGTTGGGCGGGGTGGTTTTTGGCATCCAGTACTTTCCAGTACGATCAATAACTTTAGAAGCATTTGTCCAATTATCACCAAATTCAGAATCTGTGTTGGCATAATATCAAGTTCGATAACCAGCCATATCGCTCGAGTCACTTGGGAGTTGTCGCCCTTTGATTATAGTCTAGAAATTACCTAAAATTTGTCATGTTTTAACTCTGAGCTCTGACTTAGGACAGGTGTATTTTGTGACAGTTTGCAACTCTTGTTTGGTTTAAAAAAATGTTGTGTTCTGAAACAATATATTTTGAAATTCTGATATTTGATTTGTGGTCAAATAGATAGCTTCATGTATAGTTGATTTGTTTTGTTGATCGCACTCTAGTGTTATAACAATACCTGTTCTCCATGCAGAAAATCTTCACTAATGTCATAAACATTTATGTGCTTTTAGCTATAAAACACTTTTACTTGACTTATATCGTTTCCAGGGCCAGCCCTTCAGAAATCAAGCACAACTTTTGCTGATGTTGGTGGTAATGAAAAAACATTAATTGTAAGCATTCCCCTTCATGTTTGTTGCCTTATTCCACACATTTACCTTTAAAGATATCAAGTTTATACATGTAAACATTTCCAACTTGCACTTTCAACTTCAAATTTAGAAGCACTCCATTTTAACCAAATTATCAAAGTTATTGACACAAACATGTTTGCACAGATAACCAGTTCTGGTGATCCAATCAGTCATCATCACACGGTTGTTTTTATGCAGGAATATGTATGTAAGAATTTCATGTTATAACACAGATCTCTTTATTATCAATGTGATTAAAACTGTGTAATTCCTCTTCATGTCTCACGGTGTCAAACTTAATAGTTCCAGCAGTATACAATTCTTCAGGGTTCTATTGTTACAGATTGTTACAGGCTGTTAAAAATATATCTGGTACGACTATGATTTTATTTTCTTGTCAGGAAATCTGTAAGTTACTGGTTCATATGCGACATCCTGAAGTGTATTGTCGACTTGGTGTGACGCCACCTAGAGGATTCCTTCTTCATGGTCCACCAGGATGTGGTAAAACATTGCTGGCTAATGCCATAGCAGGGGTAATTTATTACATATGTAAAGTTTAATCAGATATATATCCAAATAAAGCCATCCTTAAAATATTGTTTTTTTGTGGTTACGTGACCTGGAATTTTAACAGTGGGTAGGTAGGTAGTTTTTTTAAGCTTAGTAGTGTAATGGTTAAAAGGCCAAAACACTTTTTTGATTGATGAACCTGAAAAAATTGAGTCGCAGCATTTTTCGTGAGTCAGACGCGTAACTGCAAACAAACAATTTTTTAGGATGGCCTAAGTATAACTGTATATTTATACCTTACATTAACTCAAAGGCATGAGCAGTATATTCGTGTTTGAATTGTCTGTATGGAATTGACATGTCTACACCAATGCGTTAAACAAATCAGTTTGCCATTCAGAAGTTGCTTAACATGCACCTTAGCAATGCTGTTAGCCAATGAGTATGTTTAAGGACAAATAAATATGTAGTCTCTAGTCTGATATTCTGTTATCATATCATCAATTCTGATTTGTGTTGAATCAGTAGTTATCTGTTTTGTGGTCTGTGTTTTTACTTGGATGTAGTAATTTACTTATACAAGTATACAACTTATGGTCAGAATTATTAATACTTTGTAACAAATGATTAACCTTAAGGAGACATATTGATGTTGTGCTGTCTGTCTGGATGTCACAAAGTTTGTTTGACTTGTTTTGCTAAACCAGTGGTTGAATTTCAATGAGGTTTCAAGTTGAGTTATTGGTACCAAGCTTAGTTGTGCATATTGTCAGCATTTTTGGTTGGATTGTTTTTGGCAGAGTGATGTCCCTTAAGTGATGAATAATGGACAAAAATATGTCATGGCTTTCCTCTATAACCCCTGATTGGATTTCAGTTAAATTTTATGTAAGTAATTCTGCTTGTGCACATTGCGAACACTTGTTTTTGGCAATGTTATGTTCCTTTGAAGATGAAAAAAGATGGACATATTTGGCAAAGTACTTGCTTTTCATTGATAATATCTGGCCGTTTGACGAAGTAATGTTTATAAAAAAAACTCCTGATGTGTGTGCATGTCACATCAGCTGAGGAGTTGGGAGAGATGTCCTTTCTTTCTTATTCTATTATTTCTGGAATGATAGTAGAGGTCATTAATTATGTCATTATCATGAAATAAAATCTTTTTAAAATCCGAACCATTGTGTCCCCATGGATCCTAATTCAATCCTTGCTGGATTTGTTGTGAACTTCAATTGATTGTTTCAGAAATAGTTTCTTTCACCTTTACTTATATTCACAGGAGCTAGATTTACCTTTAATGAAGATAGCAGCTACAGAGATTGTGTCTGGTGTATCTGGGGACTCAGAAGAGAAGATCAGAGGATTGTTTGATAAAGCTAGTGTATGTGACTTTATCCATTTCATTCTTACATGAACCGTTTTTGTTAAAATGATAGATTGAAAGCATTAACTTTATCTGGGGAACATCGCCAGTTAATAGATTGAAAGCATTAACTTTATCTGGGGAACATCGCCAATTAGTGTTATCATTTGTGTACCATGACACTAATTAATTAGTTCAAGCTAAGTATTTTAGTAATTTGAAGGCTTCACAAAGCTCTAATGATTTAAAGGAATACATTTGTAATTAGTTCCTTAATACCAGCAAAATGTATCATGTGTTGTATGTATTTCAGATTAGTTATCCATCAACAAAGTTCTCCATGTTTTATTTCTGTGTCAGTCAAGTGTTCTTTGCCTCATTTCTATTTCAGCCAAGTGCTTAGTGTTTATTATTTCAGCAAAGTGCTGTTTGTTTAAATTCTATTTCTGCAAAGTGTTACAGTCTTATTTCCATTTCAGCAAAGTTCTGCATGTCTTTTGCTATTTCAGCAAAGTGCTCTATGTTTTGTTTCTATTTTAGCAAAGTGCTCCATGTGTTGTGTTCATAGATGAGATTGATTCTATTACACCGAAGAGAGAAACAGCTTCCAAGGATATGGAGAGGAGAATTGTTGCTCAGTTACTTGCCTGCATGGATGGTCAGTTATATCACTGTATATGTAATGCCATTACTCGGTTCTCATATTTGTTATGAGTGTTCTAGTATTCTTCATATGTTATGAGCAACAAATTTGTTTAGATTTAAATGTCGTAAAATAATGTTTTGGACAATGTACTCAACCAGTGATATTATTTTAAACAACTCTTATAAATTCTGCTATTAACAACTGATTTTAATTACCATGACGAAAATCTTTTGACACCTGTTAATGGAGAAAGTGTTGTAAAATGAGTGCTTGTAGTTAAAATGATTGAATGTCAGTGACCGTGGACATTGCTAGGGACTAACCACTGCCATGTTGGCTGAAATTTTAATCCTCATCAAGAAAAATATGTTGTACAATGATGTAAATATGTGTTTATATTTAAAATAAATGCCGGTGATATATATTTAATTATGTGCCCCGCTGCTTAGAGTACGTTTTTCATTCTATTACAAGTTTTTTTCTGCATATTTCAGATCTGAACGCAAATCCAGGATGCCATGTTTTAGTAATAGGGGCCACAAACAGACCCGACTCCCTGGATCCTGCTTTAAGGAGAGCTGGTAGATTTGATAAAGAAATATGTCTTGGTATTCCAGATGAAACATCAAGATTAAGGTAAAGTTTTATCAATAAATTGTTAATTTGGTGGTATATCACTGCTTGAACACACAATAAAAGAGTATTAATTCTCATTTGTATCTGAAGGAATACATTTAGATTTGAAACTAGTCTTCTTTTAAAGTGGGATACTAATGTATTAATCAGGGGTTTTAAAGTTCCGGAAATTCGGATTTAGAGGCTTCACGCTCACTTTTAGATCGATATAAATCTGATGATTTTTTAGGGGGGTTAGGGGCCGAATTGCGACTGGTACAAAACGTTTTGTGTACGAATGCATTTCAATAGTCTAGATCATCAGATGCCTGCATATGATAATGCTGGGTCATTGAAGCTTCGATCAGAGCAGCTGAGTGATTGAGATCATTTGACATGACTTCTGCTCAAACTACGACCCCCACCAATTCTTCAGGATTGAGAACATTCAGCTGTTGGAACCCCTGACTAATGATTAATCAGTTTTCTGCAACAGGGTTGGGAAATTTCTAATTAGAAAGTGTTAAGGTTATATCTATATAGTCTGCAATGATGGCTAGATTTAATATAAAAGTCCCATTAATTATATACTGAACACTGACGAAAGGTGCTCAGTTTTTGTCTCCATTGCTGCACATTGCTATTTCAGGATTCTTGAGGTACTGTGTAGAAATCTGCGTCTTTCTTCTGAGTTTGATTTTAGCTACTTGGCACATAACACACCTGGCTATGTTGGAGCTGACCTTATGGCCCTCACACGAGAGGCTGCCATGACGGCAGTGAACAGGTAAATTGTACACTTGTATCAAAGGTTATTGCAGAAAGACCTTGTTGCAACTGGTTGGAAACCCAGAAAGGCTGGTCAGATAAACAGATTCTCGGGAGACTGCATTTTCTACCGGAACTACATTTAAACTTGATCAGAATGTTTGTCTTAATAAATTGCAAGTCCAGTGTGGTACTGGGTCATGTTGGGTCAAAAAGTAGGTAATAAGGTCAAATCATTGAAAATCCTCTTGGACTCTCTTGAAGCCAACATGGCAATGTACTCAGGTGAGCGATATAGGGCCACCATGGCCCTCTTGTTTATAATTTGGACATTTCATTCAAATCCAAACTCTTCAAATATGTTTCAAAAAATGAACATGCATAAGTTACCAAATCTCTTTTCAGTTTCTGACTAGTAGTTAAATATGAGGGTGTAATGACTAGAAAGTAGCTAAAACTAGATGGTTATCAATCTATTTCAGTTTTTGGCCTATATGCAGTTTTAATGACCTGATAATTTCATGTATTTAGAGTGTATAACTAGTAATTTTCTTGCAATAAGCAGAAAAAATGTTCTGTAAAAACGTGTACGTCAATTTCATATCAAAGTACAATACATTTTGTCAGCATGTTGCAATATACCAATATATCATAACACCCCTATGCATCAATAAATTCTTTTTTTTCTTGTTAAAAAATCTGCCTCTGTTATAGGAATTGGATGAATTGAAAAATAATGTGATGTATATTTTTGTGAGATACTAGTTTATGGTCACAGAGAACAACCTTGTATTTGTGTTACAGAGTATTCCAAAGTTTGCAGTCAAAAACTAATGAGGAGTTGATGGACAAGTCAGTAGACAGCAGTTTATGTAATGATCCTCGTGAATCTAGTGCAAACAAACAAGCCAGTGATAAAACATTGACTCAAAGTTTGCCAGAAACCAATTCAAGCATGGAATTAACAAAGAACTGCTCACCATTCCTTATTCCATTATCCAAGGTCAGTTCATCACCGACCAAGTCAGTAAAAAGCTCAAATGTTGGACAAGAAAGTATTGACAAGAACATTAGTGCTTCAAATGGTGATTGTAATTCTAGTTCAGCAGATAACCTTTTAACATGGACATCTAAGACAGAAACTTCCTCAGCAGACAAAGTAATTGACAACGGTGTGGTAACTGAGGCAAATATGTGTAAAAATGATTCAAGCAAAAGTGACCGGACAGAAGATCAGAATACTTGTGATGTTGAAAAAGATGAGCAGACTGACAAAGATCTTCTACAAACTGAGATTAGTGATGATAAAAGTGTGGCGAATAAGTCAAATCCAGAAAATACTGAAAATGTAGTATCTATGGAAACTAATGAAAATTCTTCTTTCAATGATAAACCTGTTGAAATGGATACCATAGTAACTAATGGGACATCTACTGATGATGTTAGTATGGAGATAAACAATGCATGTGATGAACCTAAGAATGTCTCTGACAATGAGATGACCAACTCACAGAAAACCAAGACTTATGTTCAGAGTAGTGAATACACGTCAGGTAGGCTGATTACCATTGTACCTTTTGATTCTCACATATGCATTGCCATCATACACTGTCTTCTGCTTGTGTATATATATGAAAAAATACGTTTTTGTTAATGACTGCCACTGATGAATGTTACGATCATGCAATGTAACTTCTACATACATGTATACCCAGTTACATTGCAACAGGGGTTTTCTTAGGTATTTCCTTAGTAAATTTATAGGGTCCTAGATAATGCAGTTTATACTGGACAATAGTTTATTTTGGGAATTCCACAGTAAGTGGAAAATGGGAGTACCTGGAAAGAAAAGGGAGTCGGAGACTCAAGATGTCTGCGTCAGGGAAATCACTGATTGCAATGACTCTGGATTGTATGCCAATGATCCATGTAATGTAAACATCTGAACATCATATATTCTTTTATAAAAATGCTGGTTTGGTAAAGCTGGTGGCTAAAAGTAAACTGTGTGATGACATGGGTTATGTTGTTGGGAAGGTATTTCTAGATTTAATGATCATTCTGTGTATTTCAGTGCTGAAATGGTTAAAGGAACATCCACCATTGTCTGAAACTCAGCTCAAAGATTTATACATCACTATTGAAGACTTTAAGGTACTTATTTTCTGCAAATATCTTTGGTAAATTATCGAGAAGCCAGCCATGTTTCTTTCCATCTGTGTTGCTAACATTTCCAAAGTGTAGCAAGCCTCCATATTCAGGACACCAGGGGCCTTATTCACAAACATTTTAAGTCTGAAAATCAGACATAGACTTTAAATTGCAAAAGTTATACTTATCAGCCTTTTTTTTTTCATATAATCTAAACATATGAAATTTTGTCTGAATAGTTTTTGTTACCCACTGAACTTTTGTCTGAATAGTTTCTGTTACCCACTGCACTTTTGTCTGAATAGTTTCTGTTACCCACTGTACTTTGGTCTGAATAGTTTTTGTTACCCACTGTACTTTGGTCTGGATAGTTTTTGTTACCCACTGTACTTTGGTCTGGATAGTTTTTGTTACCCACTGTACTTTGGTCTGAATAGTTTTTGTTACCCACTGTACTTTGGTCTGAATAGTTTTTGTTACCCACTGCACTTTTGTCTGAATAGTTTTTATTAAAATCTATATTGTTATAGCAACATTGGAGCAAAAAGAAAATTGAACTTTTTAAAGTATGAGTCAGAGTTTCAGTCTTATAATGTTTTATGAATAAGGCTCCAGAACCACTATGAGTCCAATCACATTTACCAACAACCTGTATTGATGTACATAAAACTAGTTTTAGACTATGATGTTATTTCGATTACAAATATATGTAGTGTGTGGATGTCCAGACGATAGGTTGGTATATCATTGTATAATAGTAGTTCTGTATGTCATATCACAGGAAGCATTGCCAAATGTTCAGCCATCAGCTAAGAGAGAGGGATTCGCTACCGTACCAGACGTTACCTGGGAGGATATTGGAGCTCTTCAAGATGTCAGAGAAGAACTACAGTTAGCCATATTGGTAATAAAGTTACTATTTCACATAGTTCATTAGTGTGTATATTATGTACTGGTACTGTCGATTCAATATTAGTTGTGAATATACCGTTATTGTGTTATCTATTGGTCAATATCTTGCTAAACATGTTTTCATTGGCTGACCCCCTCTCTATTCTCAAAGCAGACTATCTGTCAACTATTTGTGCTAAATCAAACTGCATACTGTCTATAATTTCAGATTTCCTTAAGTTAGAAGTAGATTTCTGATTGATGCATTTTAAATATTGGTCAGATTTTATGTTGCTACAGTATGTCTATGATAAGATCTCTAATGAAGACTTTAATGATAGGACTTATATTACGTTGAAGTAAGAAAACTGTTTTAGAATTCACTACAACTTGAAAAAATGAACCAACATTGTTGTATGTGTATGTTTACATGATTTTCGATGGTTAACAAAGGAATAATGGTGAATTATTATCCGATACACTCACATTGAAATTATCATGGTTAAATCAAAAGGACCAAAATGAAGCATTAAATAAATAAGATATTTGTATGTTTTGGTGTAAAATCGAGTTATTTCACCTCCTGAGCATTTGACTGAAAATATTCTGGCCACTACTCACTGGGTGAATGCATAAACATGCAAAAACCTTCTGTATAATTATTTTACATGATCTTTCATTTTTGTTTGATTTTGTTCATTCAAGGCTCCAGTGCGGCATCCAGAACAGTTTAAGAGTTTAGGTCTGAACCGAGCACAGGGTGTAATGTTGGCAGGCCCTCCAGGGTGTGGCAAAACGTTGCTGGCTAAGGTAACTGTACTTATAGAGTTACTGTACCAAGTTTGTGAATCATATCTACATTAAGAATGTCTGTTCATTTAAAATTCCGAGTATCTTCTGTGATTATTTTATGGTGACAAGCACATGAATGTTTGCTCTTTAAAGTTGCAATCTTTTTCTAAATCAGTTGAAAATAAGAAGTCTTGATGTCCGTTAATTTACCTGGAAGGTTTGAGCTTAAATTTACAGTCATTTAATGTAAACTTGTGACTGTTGATATGTCATGTCTGTAACTTAAGCATTATCTGTTTTATACTTACTTTTATTTTCAGGCTGTAGCTAATGAATCTGGAATCAATTTTATTTCTGTGAAAGGACCAGAGCTGCTTAATATGGTAAAACAACCCTTTGACCAAGTTTACTTTATTGTTTTAATTGAAATTTTTAGTTCTTCACTGATTGAACTATTGTTAATGCACATGATAGAGATAAGACAATCTATCTTTACTACATCACAATCTCAAATCCTTCTGTTTGTGATAGAATTTAGAAAAAAATCTAATTTGAGTAAATCTTATCAATCGGACACATTTGGCAAACTCGACCATGAGGAGTATGTTTTAAGTGTGTTCCAATGTACTATACTATATTATATGATAAATGTATAGTTTTGTACACTTTAGTGCCATGTGTTTTATGTGATATGTAAGATTTGCCCATGAATTGCTCCAATGTCAGATAAAATGTATTCAACCAAGTATTTCGTAAAACATTTTAGGCTCTCTGTAATAATCAGACTCTACATAGTGAATTTGAGTTGATTACATTGTATGTTCATTTCAGTATGTTGGTGAAAGTGAAAGAGCAGTACGTACTGTGTTCCAAAGGGCACGTAACTCTGCTCCATGTGTGATTTTCTTTGATGAATTAGATGCCCTTTGTCCTAGAAGATCTGGTAGCTCTGAGGTAGGGGCAATATATTTACTTATTGGTCAGTTTTTCGTCTGTCATTACATTGATATGAAATTTTGATGTACAAATATTCTGAACAAATATGTTTAGGTCTATCCCAAATTTCTATGACTTGGAGAACATTTTTTAGGTAAGTTAATTATCATTATGCTACTCTCTTACAATCAGTAATGAAACATGACTTTGTGGCACAGTAACTGTTTACTGTAAAATTATTATTCCAATTTGACTTACAGAGTTTGTAGCCTTATACAATGCAAGTACATATGGTCTATAATCTAACTCATTCATCTGTGAGAACTGATGGGATGTGAAATTGCTATTCAATTTGACTGTAATTGTGCAGATTTGAGACCTAAGATACACTATGTATACTTCATTAACTCTACTACTTGACTGGAAATGATTTGTAGGGTAACTCGAGTGCTCGTGTTGTAAATCAACTACTAACAGAAATGGATGGTTTAGAGGACAGAAAACAAGTATTTATAATGGCAGCTACAAATAGACCAGGTAAAATATTACTTAACTTACTTCTTACATGTTTCATCAATCAATTCATATATGTGATGGGTAAATCTTTATGAAAGATTAATTACTTCAAAAATAACATTAATTTATTTTCTGTGATATTTGCATGTATCATGTGTGTGCTGCTTGAGGGCATGGAGAGGCATATTGGTCAAGGAGTGTCCAACTCTTGCTCCAGTGGTAGTGGGTTAGAATCCCATCAAGGGTGTGATTTTTGTTTGTATCATGTGTGTGCTGCTTGAGGGCATGGAGAGGCAAATTGGTCAAGGAGTGTCTGACTCTTGCTCCAGTGGTAGTGGGTTAGAATCCCATCAAGAGTGTGATTTTTGTTTGTATCATGTGTGTGCTGCTTGAGGGTATAGAGAGGCATATTGGTCAAGGAGTGTCTGACTCTTGCTCCAGTGGTAGTGGGTTAGAATCCCATCAAGAGTGTCATTTTTTCTTGGTCTTAGGAGTTAGGTTTGTGATCTGGTTTTAAACCCAGGAAGCAGTCATAAACAGTGATTGATATAAGTTGTGAGAACAGTCAATGTAAAAATAAGTTCTAACTTAACTTGAGACAGAAAGTATCCAGATGGTTAGTCTTGTTACTAACAATGAGTTGGATTGTAGTTTGATTAATTACATGTTGTTCAGTACAGTAAAACTTCACTTTAAGTCCACTTCAATAATATGACCACCACAGAATAAAGGACACATTTTTTAAGTCCATTTTCACTGTTTTGCTCTTTATTCAACCTCAGTATTAAGACCACCTCATATATTTTAAGGTCCCTAGGGTGGTCTTATTGTTGAGGTTTTACTGTATACATCAAGTGAAGTTTTACTTTTGTCACAATGTCCTTAGACATCATATTTGTAGATATTTTTTTCTTTCAGACATTATTGATCCTGCTGTATTGAGACCTGGTCGTCTTGATAAGACATTATATGTTGGATTACCCACTTCTGCTGATAGATTGGATATACTGAACTGTCTTACAAAGGTCATATCGCTTACATACATTATTGTTTCAAGTAAATATATTTTACGAGACAAGCCAGCAACAAACTTAAAACAATAATAAAAGTTTATTCTATCGAAAATACAGATCAAAAGAATAATGAATGAATACACCTGAAATAATTCTAAATTTCTATTATGTAGGACCAGTACTTTTTAGTACTTTGAAGTTTAGTAGCTTATTAATGCTTTTAAGACCATTTAGCAAGTCTTTTTTATTAGATAAAAAGAAAGAGTATTGCAAAAAAATTGTGTGTATCGTATCATATATGCAAGTTATTATGTTTCATTGTAGGATGGTAAGAAACCTTTACTTGGTAAAGATGTTAACATGAAACAAATTGCTGATGATGTTAGAGCTAACTGTTTGACGTAAGTAAAATCACTTAATACCATAGATGGAGTTAAAAGAGAGAGAATAAGTTGCTTCAGGGAACACCACATACATAAGACAATGCTTCCCCATACAGACCTCCTGGAAAACAACTGTCAATAAAACATCAGAAATTTGAGGAGGTGCAAGGGTACATACGCAAGGGAACAGGGGTGCAAGTAATGGCATGGCCGACCATAAAGGACAACTGAGGAGAATTAATGAGGACAAACATAGGGGGGGGGGGATTAATGAATGAATACATCACAGGACAAGTCATATCAGCTGGCAATAATTGGCCGAAAAAGGGGGGAGGAGAAAATAACATGAACACTTTTATCAAGTGAAATAATTGCACATGGGGAAGACATGTTCTTAACGGTTCAACATGTATAATGCAATATTTGTAAACTTGGTATATTCATTTGGTAGGTCGAATGGGAGCAGTAATGTACTGGATTGTATATCAGTCATTCCACCCAGAGGCCATTTGTGTGAACCATGACAAGTTCATGACTACAGCTCTTGAGCTTTTACCTAGAAGCGAAATCGAGAGTGATTCCAATACACTTAATTATTAAAGCTATTATCAATATTGAGGTTAAATAAATTGATATCTTTAAGTAACTGGTTTGGTCATTAATTGATTGTTGTTCTTCAATGATGACTTAGAGTAATTGCTTCAAAATAAATGTTGGGTATTTTTATAATGCATTTAGCAATGTATTTTGAGTGTTGACTGAATGGTTAATGTGACTATAGTAATTTGTTCCTAAGTACTAGTACAATGACTATCTCTTACACACACACTATGATTGACATTACAGTGGAGCAGACTTGGCAGCATTAGTAAGAGAAGCATCCATTGCTGCATTGAAAGAAGTGATCATGTCAAAGACAGGAAAATCTGACGGCCCTGTAGTTGTTACTGGTGATCACTTCAACCGAGCATTTAACAAAGTCAAACCTTCTGTGTCTGCCAAGGTAAGGTGTTTGTCTGTTTGCTATAGATGTAATCAGTATTACTTATTCTTCTTTTTGAATTGCTACAGTACATGTATATATATTTGTTAGGCGGTCACCAGGGTGGTCCAAGTTTGATTCCTGGGCTGGGCAGGTCATGTCCTTTTGTCATATTTGACTACAGTCATTTGTCCTATTCATGTGGGGAAGGTGTCAGCTGCTTGTGGAAGGTCAAGTCAGTACTGGTAGTAAATATTTCCAGGAAAACTGTTTAGGTCAACTGACATCGGTGTGTAACTAAAAAAGTGTTAAAAATGGTAATAAACGTGATTAAAACTAAACATAATATATTTAAGTCTTACTATTACATTGAATAATAATAATGAAGAGGTTACATTTGCAAATCAATACAGTTAGGATTGAGTGTATGTGGTGTAGTGATCAACTGTAGTTGTCAGATGTGGTCCATGTAATTACTTGATATTTACTGATTGGGTTATCATATCAAGTTGATTTCCCATGTGTCCTTAATTGGGAAGTGAAATAAAAATATAACATACTTAGGTTTGTGTTAAATTATGGAACGTATGTACAGAGAGATTTATAGAAGTCATACATATAAAATATAAGTCATCAGTAGAAATTCATGTCACAAAAAGGAGTTTAAAAAGTTGTTTTAGATAAGAATTTGTGCATGTGATTTTATAACTTCTAAATATGAAATTTATTTTATATTTGTTAAGGTATCCAGTTCATTATAGATATTGTATCCAGGGGTGCAGATTCCTGTAGGCCGCGTAGATTTACTTCTTTATAAAATCGATTTTTTTTTTATTAAAACTGAAATAAGATATTTAACGTATGTTTTTGATGTTATTTTAAGCATATTTACCGGAACGAAATATACACCAAAATGCATCTTTGACGATCTACTTACACATTTTTTTCAGGGGGACCATGTCCCGGACCCCCTTTAAACTAGGCCTACACATCAATTTCAGCTAAGCTTCGCCCCTGGTATCATATTATACTGACTCAGTGCATGTATTGACTTTTAGTTCTGGGTTGCTACTTATACACATGGCCAGTTGGTGCATAATACTTAATTATACCCCCACAAACGAAGTTTGAGGGGGTATATAGGAGTGAGCTTGTCGGTCGGTCGGTCTGTCTGTCGGTCGGTCGGTCTGTCGGTTTTCATGGTTTCCGGACGATAACTCATGAAAGGCTAGACAGATTTGAAAATTTTTTGGTACACAGGTGTAACATCAGAAGATACAGGTCAAGTTCGATATTGGGGCTGGTGGGGCCAAGGTCAAGGTCACTGTTACTAAAAATAGTTTCTCTTACTTTCACTTACTAGCAAATGGTTTGTTTTTAGTTGTAAACGACTTATCTTTCTGTGAAAATAACTGTTATTTCTAGCATATTGTTTGATATATTTTGCATTGATTTAGTTCCATTTTGCCCAGCTTTTTGTGAGCAATTCTATACGAGTTCAGTTTTTTATTTCACAGGAACTGTTGATTAGTTCTTACTGTTCTGTTGGCAGCATTTTTGGTTTATTACATTCAGATACTAGCAAATGGTTTGTTTTTGTTGAAGACTCACCTTTCAGTGAAAATAACGGGATTTCTTTTAAAATCCATTGAAATAAGGCATAATATAATGTTATATCCAGGTAGTTTGATTATTTGATTAAATCTGTGAAACTGCAGTCAAGGACAATGGAACAAAATGTCTTGATTGCGAATATAAATTGTATCAATTTAATACGCTTTGTTGCTATATTTGTTCGAATTTGAATGCAAAATGTTCAGATCTTGGGAGTTAAAATCAAATATATTGGTGTTACTAGTTCATACTCTAGTCGAATGTATCATTATATTTCTTTGTGACAAAGTGCTATATATTACTGTTCATTTTTTCTATTTTATTGATTTTGACCTGACTCCCATACTGTGGTATTCATGTCACCTCCGAAATATTAAAATGTACACAATTCTTATTATAACCCCACTTCAAAATATGCAATGGGGGCTATATGGGAATCACCACTTGTTCCGTCATGTCACATAACATGGTTTTCCATGAATTATTTCTACCAAGCCTAGTTGTGTATATTGTCGGCACATTCTGATTGTGGTCCTGTAGTGATAGATAGTGATAGATAATTTCATTGTCTTGACTGGCGGCCATCTTTGAATTTATCAAAAATATGTCTGACAAAGCGGTATTGTGGGGGTATTAATCACCTTCAGTGATAGCTCTAGTTTGGTTTGCATTGTTATGTAATGATTGCATTTATTAACCATCAATTATAAACGTCTATTTCAGGATCAGGAGAAGTATTCTTCAATGAGAAATAAACTAGACATTGTATGATTTTGTACACAGTATCACATCATCTGATCACTATGGAAACCTCAGCTATATTGTATACACCGAGCCTCGAGCCTCGGCTGCTCCGTGTGTGATTAGCTACCAATGGACAGAGAGTGTAGCAATAAATTGTGCCATTTAATGTCACATGTAAATAATAAAATTGAGCTCTTTCAAATGATATTTGTCTTCTTTTTTATATGCCCGTTCGAAGAACGGAACATATTATAACATATAACCGTGGCGGGCGGCGTCCACATGTTGTCCGCTCTCTAAGTCGAACATTACCAAACATGGTGAAAATGTTTTTGGGCATAATATCTCGGCCAAGTTCGATGACCAGCCACATCCCTCCAGGCAATTCTGAATTATGCAAAATTGGCAAAATTAGCCTTGTCCGCTATCTAAGTCGAACAGTTTTTATCCGATCATTACCAAACTTGGTGAAAATGTTCGTGGGCATAATATCTCGGCCAAGTTAGATAACCAGCTACATCCCCCTAGGCACTTTTGAATTATGACCATTGAATTATGCAAAATTAGCCTTGTCCGCTCTCTAAGTCAAACAGTTTTTATCCGATCATTTCCAAACTTGGTGAAAATGTTTGTGGGCATAATATCTCGGCCAAGTTCGATAACCAGCCACATCACCGCAGGCACTTCGAATTATGCAAAATTGGCAAAATTAGCCTTGTCCGCTCTCTAAGTCGAACAGTTTTTATCCGATCATTACCAAACATGGTGAAAATGTTTTTGGGCATAATATCTCGGCCAAGTTCGATGACCAGCCACATCCCCCCAGGCAATTCTGAATTATGCAAAATTGGCAAAATTAGCCTTGTCCGCTCTCTAAGTCGAACAGTTTTTATCCGATAATTACCAAACATGGTGAACATGTTTTTGGGCTTAATATCTCGGCCAAGTTCGATGACCAGCCACATCCCCCCAGGCAATTCTGAATTATGCAAAATTGGCAAAATTAGCCTTGTCCGCTCTCTAAGTCAAACAGTTCTTATCCAATCATTACCAAACTTGGTGAAATGTTTGTGGGCATAATATCTCGGCCAAGTTCGATAACCAGCCATATCGCTCAAGTCACTCGGGAGTTATCACCCTTTGATTTTAGAAATTACCTAAAATTTGTTTTGTTTTAACTCTGAGCTCTGACTTATGACGGGCGTATTTTGTGACAGTTTGCCACTCTTGTTTGTTGTGTTAATGTTATTACGAAATTAGACACATACATGCATAAAGTTCATTATATATTCTGCACCGAGTCAAGAAAAAGTCAAAAGTCTCATTTTACATTATTTATCTGTTTCACATCAATTATTGATCATAGGCACCAGTTCTAAAAGTACTGAGAGGTTATGTTTTGTAAATGATCTAAAGATATTAAAGAGGTAGCTGATTTATGGATCATTAAATAGAAATAAACCTGGAAAATGTGTTTAAGGTACAAAAGCAAGGACGATAGGATAAAGATACATATATATTGATTTATTCAATTATTGAACTGTGTTTTGAAGAAACTGATGACAGGATAATACTCGGTACATTAAAGACATGATTAAAATGCCGATATGTTGTTGATCACATTATTAATATAAATTGAGAATGCTAGTGTTTATATGTGTCGTTGACTACGTAACTATATCGAAGGGAAATCGGTGAAGTTACAGAAGTTCAATGAACTAAATTGTGTGAGACTTCACTATGCCGATAAAATATTTATAGAACACTTTGTTTATTTGTGGTAACAATGATGAAGTAGAAAGATTTATCTCATTCTCTGATGAAACAATCTATAAACCTAACCACGTAATCAATGGCGTCTTGAATTCTCAGATATTGCATTTTGTGAATAATGTATGAAGCAATCGTTACCAGACACGCATCTGAAGCTTATTTCGCACATTTAAATCAAGTTTCTGGATATTTTTTCCTTTCGGGTTGGATTTTTTTATTTTCCTACGTATGGTTTGTGTCGTCATAGTGACGCAATCACACACACATGGCACTCATTTTTCTACACTGCACTTAACATAGAATTCCAATATTACCACAACTTCTGTTAAAACACAACGTATCGCGAGAAGTGTAATTTCTGACAGTTTTAACTTTATACGACTAGACTGATGCTAGGAGGTAGCCAACATAGTCATTTGCTTCTATAAATTCAGGTTGGCTACTGAATTTGCAAATCTTGTCTCAAAATAGTCGAGTTAACAATAATTTGCATGATTTTATCAAATCATCCAATCTGTGACTACCTCGTTTTTAAAACAAGCGCCAGCCTTGTTATGGGTACAGACGTTCGTGAAATTCAAGCTATTAATTAAATACCTGCAATGACCGGCACACAACTGGTCCAAATTCTTGACACTGGCGCTTGAAGTAAGGTTGATATTTTTTAAGCAGACGTCGGATTTGATTTAATAATTTATTGACCCTCTAATCTTCAACATAATCTAGCAAACAAACGGAGATTACCACACGTTCAATATTAAAATTATTAGTTAATCCCAAACATTATCCACGCAGTTAAATCGATTTTAAAACTTTTACAATTTCAATAACTCGATCACTTATTGGTTGGAAAAAGCATGATTGTGTTATGATAAGAATTTTCATAGAGAACTTATGAAATAAATTAAATGCTGTAAGTTATGAAGGACACGCCTTTTATCAGTTGGACAAACAAAGACGCCTTAGTTCCCTGTTTCTTTTATACTTTTTGTACTGTGTTGATTGTTTTGTTTGCATCGCCTTAGTTCTCTTTTTCTTTTATACCTTTTGTACTGTGTTGATTGTTTTGTTTGCATCGCCTTAGTTCTCTTTTTCTTTTATACTTTTTGTACTGTGTTGATTGTTTTGTTTGCATCGCCTTAGTTCTCTTTTTCTTTTATACCTTTTGTACTGTGTTGATTGTTTTGTTTGCATCCACTCGAGGCTGTATTTTATCATACAAGTATCTGATACGTCGGTAATCTTACTACGCACAAGGTAATTGCTCGTATATTTTCGACGCAATTGTCTGGGGAAATATCCCCTTAAAATCAACTTATGACGAATCGTGTCCCACTCTATGTTTGTCCGAAATACATACATGTGGTCTATGAAAATGGATCAAGTCAGAGCTTTATCGATTATACACGCAAATAAATATTCACATTCCAGCAAGAAAAGTAAATTCTACTATCAGTTACGGTTTGTATGAAACACCAGATGTTATTGTTCGCGTATTTCCAGGAATGTTAACCATTCATGTAATCTCAAGAGTGAAAACAGCTTGTATAAATTTGTTCAGTTGTATAGCCTACTGTAAGTGAACATTAAATATATTGCGTTAGGAACATGGGCCCGTCTAGGATAGGGCGTACATATCCTTGGTGACAATTTGACTGAAGATAATGCATTTAAAATCACATGTCCTCCATCTCTGATTCATTTTGGGAAGTTGTTATGCAGTTACTCGCGGAAGAATATGTTAGTAGCTCTACTGGTTGATAATCCAGCCTCCAGGAACAATGGTTAAGACAACTGACCGCTGCACATGAGTAAAATACTGTCGGAATGTCAGAAAACAGCCTTAAACACCACCATATCATTTAGCCGACGGCTTTGGTATTGTTACTAATTTTGACTATATGAGTGATTCAATTGGCGTAACTTGGCAATGTGCTCGTATGTACATGTGTGTAGTTATATACTGTAAGGGTTTGATTAGAGATAAAGAACAAACTTCAACTTACATGTTTATCAGGGTGTTCAATTTCAGCACTACATGTCAACCAAGTATAATGAACCAATTGACTCGTAAAGCAAGTAGAATTATTGATTTTTGATTACAGTTATTCAATTGTGTCGATTCAATGGTTTATTTTGCACTAAAATTATTTTTTTTGCACGCGTTGCTTCACAGATTTTAAATCAAACACGTTATGCAGGATAATTATACGTATATGGGACTATGTATACATGTGTTTATACATCTTTGATGGAAGTTCTATATTTCTTATTCCGTCTGAGATATATGCATACAGAGCATATATATTCTTGGCCCCAGAACACATACATTTCCAATTTACATTGGGGATTAGTCATCTTTGATTCACCAGAAAGGGAACATTTCGATTGTATACAAAATCGTCTGCGCTCTACTCAAGTACAGTTTGGATGCAAAAGTTCGTCGGCTGATTTTAATCCTTTGATCTATGTTTCTCTGGTGACGCAAAATGTGTGACTGTCTATTGAAGTCAGTCTATTTCTCACATTTTGGGTATGGAGTTAGCAGACGACAATTTGGGTAATCAAAATATTTGTTCGTCCTTCATTGGATGCATTGCACTTTTTGAAATGCGAATATGGCACACTAGTTGAAATGCATAAGTGTCATTATCCTCGGGTGCTGGCTAGCCCAAACATCCGATTTCAAAATAATCTCATTTCCGACCAAAGTTTTGATGTCAGGTTGAGTTTAAAGTCAAGTTGTCCCGTTCTTCCGTATTGCGTTGCTCTTTTTTAATATCGTACATTATCATACACAAGGCAAACATGCTTAGTATGGCGGACATTGTGATGCACAGACAACCAATACAACTAGAAATGAGAGAATACGGCGTGGCATAGATGATATGACTATTCCATTCTCGTATAATGTCGAGCAGACGACCTATTGGTATCATCAACAATCCGGCTGAAAAAGAAAGAAATGTCAATAAGCGATATTACAGGCAATTATTCATTTACTCTTAGAATCAATTTCTCCTGTGTATATAATTACAAATGTATATATATCAACGAACTTATATCAAAGATATTCTCGCAGTTAAGTTTCAGTCAGATTGTTTTGTTCCGGTTAGAAATGTTTCAATGTCCTTCATAAATAACCGAAGAGCGCATTTCCTTCGTTCGTCATACATAATTGCTTGTATAAAATGGATATAAGTGTTTTAACCTCGACATTTTTCCTATTAGTTTCCGTTTCATTTTAAATACAAAATCTTGTCCTATATTATAGTTTAGCATAATCTCAATATGTAGATATTTGAAGAGTATCGTAGTTTCCTTGATGTCTACATGTTTTGAAACAATGCTTTAATTCGTATATACATAAGATTTTACGATGTTTTATTTGTTTCAAGCTTGCTTTTATATCCGTTCGAACAAATATTTATCTGTAAATATATATGGTATAAGTAAAGCTATGTTTGGTGTAAATTAACTTTAAGTCTGTGCCAAATATCGTTAAACAGGAACATAAATATTTATTTATGGTATGTAAGGCCATACTTAAAAATTGTTTGCAGTTACGCGAACGACTCATGAAAAATGCCGCGACTCAAATTTATTTTTCAGTTTCATCGATGATTTTTTTTGTTGGTATTTTAGCCTTTATACAGTACTACGCTAAAAAAGACCTACCTACCTAGCCACTGTTCAAATTCCGGGTCGCGTAACCGGAAACAAACAATTTATTAAGGATGTCCCAAACTATCTCATCAAATGTGAAGGTATGAAAGCATCTTTGATTTAAGTTAATTCAACCTATAACACAATGGAATCAGTGCAAACTTTATTGCATGTTTTTCTTTTTCGCTAAATTCATGAGAAGGATGTGAAAATGTATAAGATAACACATTTAGAAACAGTTTACCAGTGTGCATTGTGAATATACTTCAAATATCTTACACAATTGGCTAATAATTGGTAAATGTATTCATTGTTTGTAAAATAATACAGATAAAACATAAATATTGAGTATATAGTGAACTCTGACAAACATGTTTAGAGAAGATAAAATAATTTACGGAGTCGAAGGTTTCGCCAAGACACATATGGTAACAAATCCTCTTTGATGGCAGAACATGAATTTAGCATCTTAGTTTAACCCTCGTTAATTCATATTTATGGTCGCACAAAACTACTCAAATCTCTACTATACTAAAACACTATAACAAAAAAAACATGGCGATGTCTCGAATAGTTTTGCATTGCCTTTTATTTAAGGAATTTAACAATTCAATATAAGCTTGAACTTTAAACTGCAAACTGATAAACATCGTAATGTTTCGCTTACACGCCCCACAAAGAAACAACTATGTGAAATATCTCCTTGTATTCTCATGAATTGTTTGAAGCTTTTGGAGCATGCTGATTGACCTACCTGATACAATAGCTGTCACAATCGCCCAGGCTAGAAAGGACCGAGGATAACTGGACATGTTCACTAGAGCGTTGATGGACATCAGTACACTAGCTATACATGATACGAACGCCAAGGTCACTTCCACTTGTAATTCTACCCAGTTCGTAAATTGAACTGAAAAATATTTAAAACGATGTTTTCAGGTGTTGGTGGAATAAAAGCATTCACTTTACTTCAATAATTGTGGCTCAACGTGTTTTCAACGTAAACAACCCTTGCCCACCATTTCACGTACATCTCGTACGTTTTAAATTGATGAAAGTGATATCTTCCTTGACCAATGCCCGTATATTTGCTCGCACTTAAATAACACCAATGGAATAATACAATACAAGCATAGCTTGAAAATCAGTTGCTGGAATAGAACAAATGGGTACAACAGAACAGAATGCCGTACTTCATACTATCATAATGAACTTGCCTTCTGAGACTGGACTATAATTGAAGAAAACGATGTCACATAGTACACATAGTAACTCAACTCGACAAACTGATAAAGCAAACGCTTTGCTTCTATAATAATAATAATAAATTCTTTATTTTCAGAAGGTTACATATTTAAGGTTAACAATAAATTGTACATCTTTTTTTCAATATGGCCTTCTGTTAACAATATAAACACGCACAAACAAACAAGAATTCACACACGCACACGCACGCTCACGCACACAAAAAGGGAATATTACGAACTATTCAATATAACAAAACAATGCATATATATGTCCAACCATTAATCTAATGTCAAATATACACACGCGTGAAACTATAACATACAATACACTTGCCGCGTTGATTACTTCAATATGATTACACTTGTTATGTGCTCTATTGGGGAGAAAAATGCATTAAAACTGTTATTTGCTCTATTGGGGAGAAAAATGCCCTAAAACTGTTATTTGCTCTATTGGGGAGAAAAATGCACTAAAACTGTTATTTGCTCTATTGGGGAGAAAAATGCACTAAAACTGTTATTTGCTCTATTGGGGAGAAAAATGCATTAAAACTGTTATTTGCTCTATTGGAGAGAAAAATGCATTACAATTGTTATTTGCTCTATGGGGGGAATGCATTAAAACTGTGATGTGCTCTATTGGGGGCGATAGATCTGTTAAAACCGTTATGTGCTCTATTGGGTGGGGGTGCATTAAAACTGTGAAGTGCTCTATTGGGGGCGATAGATCTGTTAAAACCGTTATGTGCTCTATTGGGTGGGGGGGTGCATTAAAACTGTGATGTGCTCTATTGGGGGCGATAGATCTGTTAAAACCGTTATGTGCTCTATTAGGTGGGGGTGCATTAAAACTGTGATGTGCTCTATTGGGGGCGATAGATCTGTTAAAACCGTTATGTGCTCTATTGAGGGGGGATGCATTAAAACTTTTATGTGCTCTATTGAGGGGGGAATGCATTAAAACTTTTATGTGCTCTATTGAGGGGGGATGCATTAAAACTTGTATGTGCTCTATGGGGGGAGGGGGGTAGAATTTGTTAAAACTGTTATGGGCTCTATTAGAAGAGATATGTGTTGAAACAGTTATGTGCTCTATTAGGGAGAAATAAGGCTTCCTGTGTGTTCCTATATATATTTAATATCAGTATTTTGATCGCTATTTTGTACCAATTGTTTGAAACGGTTTGCTGTGAGTTATGAGTAAATGTTTGTTCAAAACATTATTAAATCAACGACCAATTTTTAAGTTCATTATTGATTAAATAAAACTTCGAATCTTGAAAAAACTCACGAATTCATTGCGTTGCGACTGTTAAAACTAACAAATTAATAAGTCCGTCGTTCACTTGTTTGAACTTGAACTTTTATACAGGTTTATTATGTCAGTGCCCTCATGTTTTCACACAGATTGGAGAATTAACACATAAACTGATCCGATTTTAGTACGGTACCACATTAAATGATATTGAATACGGTCAGTGTCGCGGAAGATTGACCTTTGTACAATGCTATTTAAACAATAATGCTTTGTTATAGAAATAGAGCCATGCGGGTGCATTATCATTTTTTGTGAAATATCGGTGAGTAAATGCGTGCCATAGCAACTTACATCTTGGCCCGTATAAGCGAAGCAGCTTAAGTGAGTCTTAAATATGTTCACTTAAGTTCAGAACTTCAAATGAATTTAATTCCTAAATCACATTAAAACTGTTAGACTTTGTAATGATAATGACAACAACATATTAATACTATTCAGTTATCAATCTTGATTTGACCATATAATAGCCTGCATGTTAAATAACCAGTTAAGGAAAATATAATTTTAAAAATAAGGATAAGATTTTACTTAAGATGTTTCTGTAATATTGCCCCTGATATGACGCTTTAATTGTGAAGCTATAATCATTTTGACATAGTATGTAATAGTCACATAACCATGCAATAACTATGACGCACACACGTGACACTATCATCATCATCCTCAGCCACACCCAGTTTTTTCTGCACCAAAGCAGAAAATTCACATGTAGATGCATGCACAGTTTTCCGCGGACATGAAGGAATAATTTTCAAGACCAGTGTGACGCAAGTCACTCGAATACTGGACATGTAAGAGAAATACGGTATCGGTTATTTGTTACAAAATATAACGCAATCACGTTATAGTTCTAACCTTCAATGTTTAACTTGTTCTGTACTATTGTCATAAAACTAGACGATTACTTCAAGGATAGAGTTACGCTTGTAAGTACATGTATATTGAATTTAAATGGCACATTTTGTCCGCGTTACGATCGACTTTTGTAAAACCTAACAATTATCTATTATCCGAGCATTGATTTTATGATTATATACGAGTAAAATATATATTTAATAATCATATGTCTTTTGTTGTTAGATCAAATGGTTAACTTTACGACGGCTTTAGAACGGGGCCAATGTAGTACGCACTTTTTACATACTAGTAGATCTTGAATTGAAAGAGGTCAAATTTGTCATAATTCTAAAGATAGTGTTTATTTTTTATGATTATAATAAATGTTAACATAATATGAATGCGATTGCAAATGTGTGAGACAATTCAGTTTAGATTGTTTTAAGTTTTGGTGTCGTAAAATACTAATTTAATCAAGAATATGATAATAACAATGATAATATAATCGACTGTGTGGATGTAGTTTAGTGAATAATTTAATTTATCAACAATATCGACAAATAATTTGATTTAGAGTGGTTAAATGCTTTGAAAGTATTTACGTCTCATATAATCACCATGACTGTAACAAATCATAAACTGGTATCGTACTCACAACGAATTAACTTCACTATAGTTTGGCTGTCTAACATTCAACGGTTTATTTTTATTTCCATATACTTTTGTCTACATGTTTACAGAAAGAACGAAGCACACATACGATCGTCATTATCTATCAGAGGTCCAGTGCTCAGTGTACCTATATATACATGTACAAGGTATATACTTCAGATACGCAGGTATATTGCCAGCATGAAGGAAAAAATGAGATAAGTATTTAGGATCATAATATTATGTTGGCGTATAAGCGTTCACATCTGAAATTAATATGCAATGCAATAAGTCGAGAGTATAACGCAAATCTACTGTATCTGTTTCCTTCACTTAACCAAGTTACAACAGTTTTGCGTCAAATACTAATAACTTTATATAGTGACTTACCATCATTATCACCAGCAACGTTGAAAGGATTTTCAACCCGAGTCATGGAAGCTGTACGACATCGTGGTGAACCATTACATATTTGTATATACCATACCCCAGCACTGATAGTGAAACCTGAAGGCTGAGATAGCACAATCCATCCAGGTGTAACAAAACCTATAAACTGTAACAACAAAGCTAGACCACTGAACACAACAGTACTGATCAGTATAGTACGAAACCAGAAATGTCCGTCCACACGAGAACGTTGTCTGGTTAACGGCATTTTATCACTATAACGTGTGGTGAAATATCATAGAATTCCCTTCCTTAGACAAACACTCTCATATAACACTTGTATAGTCCTTCCTGGTTTTCGTCATAACATACAATAAACACCATTCAGTCAATTGACATAACCATTATTGTTTCCATTAATAATCTATTAGTCCATAAATCCATCGTATAAATTATAATGTAAACTATCGCGATATAATTACACCCGTATACAAAAATCAACAATATAGACGTCTTAAACGAGAACTTCGATTTAACCAAAAATAGTTATAACATCACTATACGTATAGTAGTTAACATAGTGAAGTCACAAACCGAAAGATAAGAGTTAATCGGACCTAGTCCGGTTTAAGTTTTTTTCACCACTTCATCACGTGTTTAAATTAAGTTATAAAGGACAGCTGATTATCGTGGTTGGCTGTATCGTTTCTACACAAACAATGTCATATTTATAATGTAGCGAAGTCGGTGCGTATTCTCTATGTATGTATTTAAGGCGTGTTCGTTGTATTGGAAAATCCAGTATCGATCTTCCGATTATGTAAAATCGCGTAACTAGTTCATTGGTATTCGTTCTACATGGAATATTAAGTCTATATTTCATGAACAATATTGTATTGTACGACATGTGCCAACATAATGGAGAATAGGTATGTTAAACCAGTGTTAGTTTCGTTTGTATACAACATCAACCGTATACAAAACAAATACACATCACGCGATGTTATAAAAATAGACTCGCTATTATCTGAGCTAGAAATATATGTTTTCCCCAGATATTGCTTAATGTAAATGTATTATGAAGTAATCTATTTAGCTAACTCAATGTGGAACATTCCTTGTAGGAATGCAATATATCCGCACAATTTATGCCGTTTATTTACTTTTTGGTTAAATAAATACTTTGAAATACGGGGAAATGATGCCATGATATAAATCAGATTGTAAATTACAGCTGAAGTCAAAGAGAGGTAACTCAACCTAGTACGATTAGCTTCCCTTACATCACTAACCGATGTCGGAGTTCATCATGATTACTTTTTTAATTAGCACTATCAGTTCCGAATTAATCAAACTATCCAATGATTAATTTCTGTGACATAGAAGGCACATTAAAACGTGTGTGTCCACAAGGGATCACAATTTTCCTTTGTGATGCCGTCCTGTGTGGTCACACCAACCCTTCATTTTTAGTTTAGTTTGGTGTCTCATCCCCATTTTGATTTCAGTGAGTAAGTTAGGGATCTGTGTGTTGAGGGTACGATTTGTGCATATGACATTTCCTATGTTTCTCGGTTTTTACTTATTTGAACACGTGACGAAACTCTAGTTTGTACTTAATGTTTTTTTCTGGCTTGAAAAGGTACGTTGAAGAGAATAATGAATACACAAGATGTATGTTAGCTGATGAAAGAACATCCCAAAACATAAAGCACTTATTTCCTTCATTTGACATATTGTTCCATGACTTTATTGTAAGGAATTATACACGGAAGTTAAGGTTGGCCATTATTTACATTACGGAGGAAGAAATAGTTAAGCAAGCCGTGTGAATAACCACGCTATAGTACGGTCACTTACAATACGCCTCGAGCCTCCAAACACTGTATTCTGTACGATTCGTTACATCCAGCAAATAAAATATCTGACACATTACTGAAAACTGATTGCTTTGTAAAACTCATTTTGAAAATTAATTGGAAATGCCTCGGAATTATATTAAAGAATAACACATTTTATTAAAAAATACCATAACAATAAGCATTGTCAGTTCATTTCTAAGAATTGATAGACTATCGATTCGTATTTTTCTTTTGATGGTTACACAGTACCACATACTGAAGCTCTCTGAAAGGGAATGATAAGTATATATCTAACCTTTAAGATGGATTTATGCAGTGCGGAACATTACTGTATGACTGAAAAAGACGGAAGATCGATCCCAGAATGCTGTGCGAGCGAATCAATAATGTCTTCCGCTATTAGCAGAATACAGGAATTGCTGAATTGACGAATTGAATAAAATATGCTGGTAACACTATATTTTTGGAATATTTCAATTCAACAAAGGCTTATTGGGTGTAATTAGGTGAGTGTAAATTATTTGCCGTATATTTTTCTAGCTATACCGTACATTTAGGTTATATTTGTATATCAGTAATATTGATATAGGCAACATCGCTTATAATATTGATTTTACATTCGTAGAAAGGATATTTATCATTACATAACAGTTTTGATTCCATATCACTACACATTATTTGAGCTATATATATATACATGTATATAACTCCGAATATTATACCGACACTTTGTTTTATAGCGAGAATTCTGCTACATAAATCAAATATAATTATTGACTCGTCAATATCAATATACATTTGTATTTATCATATATTACTTGATATGAGTGGGCGTACCGTACCTATCAATGACCTTCATTTTAAGTCAAGCGGCGCGATCAACGGAGCATCTAAGCTAAGCGACCAAGGGTTACATTCAATGAAGTAACATCTCAGCATCTCAGACTTTTTTATTGATTATGGCGGTCTGCAAATTAGCCTTTTATCAGTTCTATAAGGACAGATATTGATCCCACCAGTACTCGTTGATGTCAAACCAGTACTAGCATCTTATATCTAAAACATGTAATATACAATCAAACCTGCCTTGGGCAGCTAGTCTATGGATATATGAAATGTGACCGCTTGAAGCAGGTGACTGTTTAATGCAGTTGTATTTAATTTAAACATGACATGTTATAATTCATCAACATCGGCTGTTTATCACAGGTGGCTGCTTATCACATGTGACCACTTACACACGTGTGACTGTTGTACTAGCATAATTTAGATCGATTGTCTGTAACAAACCTTGCACATAGAAAATTTAACATAATTCCATAAACACAGCAAAGGGTACCGCTGTTCCTACTTACGTAACTATAGTTACATGAACAGTTTAACATTTATGTGTATAAATGAACACTTTTCTCAACAGCAAATTGACTGATCTTTGACATAAAACCCACATGTTGTAGTAGTATTGTATGATTTTAGATTAAATAGTACCACTAGACAACATACTCAAATACAGTCGCCTCTCTGAGTATGATTTTTTTGTGATTTTTGACAGAATGTTATACAGCTACATTAAAACCTCACTTAAATACCACCTCATAATAAGACCACCACAAACGTTTTAAATTCATTTTCACTGTTTTTTTTTTATTCAACATCAATATTAAGACTACTCCAAGACAAGTTCACAAGGGTCTCAATATTGGTATTATTATCGAGAGTTTACTGTATGAAGTGCTTTGTCCACAAATACAGCCTCTTTTGGGAAAGCGTCAGTAATTCAAAGATAAAAACGTAGTATTACGAAATCTACATACAAAATACAATTACAAAATGTAGGCCGTTAGCCAAGTTGGCAGAGCACTTGACTGTCAAACTATGTGGGGCGTTTGTACTCCGTGAACTCTAGTTATTCGTTCAAAGGCACTTGTCTTCCACCTCGGCCTCATGTCAGGAAGCTGTCATTTGCTTGTAGAAGAACATGTTAGTACTGGTTGGTCACCCAGCAACACACGCTAGTTCAACTGGCAACCGTACGTAACTCGAACACTGAAGCACCAACAAAAACGAAAATGTAGGAATTTTAACAACACGACCTGGAGTTATGCAAAACGCAATCGCATGATCTGGATATTTTTTTTAGTAAAATTGTTAATATATCGCGAAGGAATTGTATCTAGACGTCATTTTTATCAATGTCCAGTCGGTATTTTAAAGAATTAACCAGTTAATCATGTACAATGTGAAAGAAATACTAGTATCAACTTATCAGAACTATTATTTTATCCGAAATACGTTTACAATAATGGATATGTATTCATTCGTAAGATTTCCGTGAGTATTACGACTGAAAATTTAATGTTTTGGGAATATCACCTTGAGCCATGACCATGAATATACTAGCAACACATTACGTGACTAATCGATACGGAGCAGCAAGGGTAGTAGTAATATACCGGTATTAGTGCACCCTACCATTATTAGCGGTAAGTACTAGCAGTATCCCTGACATTACTGTCAGCATAAAAGCAATAATATCCCAAATTGCACATACATACTAATTTGTAAAAAAATGCTAAAGCCTCAAATGCAGAAATTGAAACGACGTTACAGGAAGCATGAAAAGTAAAAGGGTACATTCTGTTAATTTATAATTTCTCAAAATGTGTAGGAAATATTAAAAACACATACTTAATTCTCAGTATCACATGAAATAGCGATTTCAACAAGTTCTGCAGTTCAGTAACAGATCAATACCGACATATAGAATAGTTACAGCCGTATCACTGTCCGTACTTTTATCAGTTAGAGCAATAATACTGCTACTGAAAAAACAGCTATTTCTACCAGCGTCACATCGATATTCTTATGTATTCGTTCGTTCGTTCGTTCGTTCGTTCGTTCGTTCGTTCGTTCGTTCGTTCGTTCGTTCGTTCGTTCGTTCGTTCGTTCGTTCGTTCGTTCGTTCGTTCGTTCGTTCGTTCGTTCGTTCGTTCGTTCGTTCGTTCGTTCGTTCGTTCGTTCGCTCGCTCGCTCGCTCGCTCGCTCGCTCGCTCGCTCGTTCGTTCGTTCGTTCGTTCGAATGTTTGTGAATAAGGCCCTAGTTAAATATTACTATGAGGAGGCGCATGCATTTTCTACTCAGGCAAAAGTAATCGGCTTGAGTGATTGGCAATGGTACGAGAGAAATATGTTTACATTTGTTCGCATGCATAAGTAATAATTTATCAACGGTATCACATTGTCTATGCATTGTCATATTGTATATACATTTGAACCGTTGTTCTGGTGCAGCTAACGAAACGTATCAGTCTGTGTTTGCATGATCATGTGCAATAAATCTGCTCTTTACGTGCAATTTCCGTATTGCAGTTCATTTGAAAAGTAAAACTATACCCCAGAGAACGAGAACCGGAAAGTCACGACTCATTAAGTGAACGTAAAGAACAAGAAGAGGAAGGTAACACTGTAGTGACCATATTAGTAATACTGTAGACAGATACAAATTACGTCGTAAATATTCTTCACCCAATATAGCAAACCCATTATACTGAGTCTGAATTTGTCTTATGTATTCTACAATTAGACATCGTTTTCTCTTATTTTCACCATATTTGTGCTAGACCAATAATTGTGTGAGAGATTAGACGTGTATGATACATCATTGGCTTCGTGCATGTCTGGTAAGGATAGAGAAATGTTACGTGTTGTTATTGATTTACTTGGACTATGGAGGTAATACAGGTGATTATCATTTCAGGAAGTGTTGACTGGTGACATTATACACACTCAAACTGGAACAAATGACAGTCAATGTCAATGAATCCGAAGGTATATTTATATACTTCTTCATACATATAACACGCATTGTGTGCGTAATATATGGTGTAACTATTGCACTAATTTACAATGGGCATTTGAGCATGTGAAGGTTGTATGTTGAAACGACTATCGGACAGTAACTTATACATAAAAATCTATTTGTGATAGCATGTGATAGCATGGTTGTTTCCAATATAAGCTGTATGTATTACATACTCGTCGATAATGGATAAAGGATATATCAATTAGGACTCTGTGTATAGCATTTTATTGTGAGTGTTAGTTCAAAGATTGTTGGTAACATCAATGCTACATGATTCAGTATTACTGACGATGGCAAATGAACGACATGTTATTATTGAACACAGGAATGGCACGAACCGTTAATACAAAGAGGGATATTGGTAATTCATTATTTAAATGCTTCCGAGATTCATTGCATATAGGATGTTAATTATACTTCCGAGATTCATTGCATATCGGATGTTAATTACATTCCACGGAGTCACGTGATATCAAGTTAATCAACTTGTCATCAGGTTTCCACTCGGCATATGTGACACTCGGCATATGTGACACTCGGCATATGTGACACTCGGCATATGTGACACTCGGCATATGTGACACTCGGCATATGTGACACTCGGCATATGTGACACTCGGCATATGTGACTTTTAATTAATTCAATATTGCGTTTCAAGTAAGCTATTTTCTCAGTGTTGATATGTTGCCGACTTGTCCATATTTTATCTGAAATCTGATAAACAATGCAGTCTAAAACATGGATAGACGAGTCATCGACCATTTTAAATGCATGTACATTGTTGATGTAACAATCGATGAACCTCGTGTTCACATTTGGTGTGCGATTTCTACGCACACGCATGTATGACAGGGCAACTAGGAATGAAATTAATAAAACATCCATTTGTTAGAGTATCACGCGACGGGTACAAGACATTTGCTTCTGTTTAACGATTCGAGAAATATCAATAATGCATTCTGTTCAATATTAAGTTGTGTGTATAACATTATGAAGTCATGCATTCAGCGTGTGTTGTTTAAGTGTTTGTCCTTGATATGCTTTGATGATATCAAGAGCAGTTGATATTTTCATTAAATCAGAGTCAATCAGACATTGTTCATCCGAATTTTCAAGATTGACATCAATGGCTTTCCAGGATTCAGATTCTGTATAAGGCTTGTAAACTGCGCTAGAACGTTTGCTCATGAATTGTTCTTCATTTCTTTGACACAATGGACTGGTATATGTCTCAGTAGAATAAAGATGCTTGTCACAAGATAATTTCTAACACATCCAACCCTTTACGTTAGCTGCTTCTGTGTGAGGAATGCATTGAATGAGAGAACTCGATCGTTTCCGTTGGTGTTTCGATTTCTTTTCTTTAAGCCGCATTTGTTATTTTTACAAAATTAATTACATGTATTTATATACAAGTATGTCGCCTGTCTTTTTCAGAGGTAGTATTGACAGCAGGTAAACGAGATGGGAAAGCAGTCGTACGGTTAGATAGGAGACATGTGTCCGAGTTGGAAAGGACAAAATTACATCACGTGACAAGTGGTCCATACAAAGGACTCATTATTAACAAGAAATCTCATTGTAAGACATTGGCTTGATCACAGTAAAGACAACTTTGTCCGTTTCTTGTTGTGCACATATTCTTCTAAGTATCATACATCTCATATACATATATCATTGGATTTAGTATCATGTAGTAGTGTGAATATGACGTCAATATAGCACATGATTATAATGCTGGTAACATACAGTTCTTGAGACTATATTTCAGGATATATTTTCATGCATATATTGAATGTTTAGATATTTAGATACAACAGAAGAACGTCCTTAGGTTGTGTCTCTATGACAATTTACTTGTGTATGTATTCCACTTCTCTAGAGCGACCATCTGTTGAGAAACAACATATCCTCTACAACATTAACAATAGTACCCGAAAAGAAAATGCCACCTCCATTAAACTTCTCTAGATCATCGACCTCTTAAGAACAACTGAGACACTAAGATCTCAAAACGTGTTGCACTGAAGAGGTTGCGCGGTATGAACAGTAAAACCTCACTTAAAGTCCACTTCAATAATAAGACCACATATTTTTTTATTTTCACTGTTTTGCTCTTTATTCAACCTCAATATTAAGACCACCTCTATTAGAAGACCGGCCTTCAAAGGTCCCAAAGGTGGTCATATTATTGAGGTTTTACTGTTTACTCAGGTGTTGATATTAGAGAAATATATCAAAGGTACGCTTATTTTTTTATAATTATATTACATGCACATATTTCAGGTTTAGAGAATGGTGATCCAGCAGAGGCCCGTCTTGAGTTCCTGGCATTCTTGGTCAACAAGGAACATAATAATGAACCAGTACAAGACTACTGGACACTGAAGTTCTGGTTCCGTGGTAAACCTGATGGTATCACCAAGAAAAGGACGTTTACTCAATACTTCCAAGATCTGATGAGTCCAGATAACTTTCCTAAGAGTGAGTTGCTGATGTTGTTTTTAGCTTGAAATACACTCGGACCTCGTTTATTCGACAACCTTTTATTCGAATACTTGGTATAATCCGAAATACATATCATGTATATTCTTCTTCTATCCAGGTCGAATTGTAATGGGCTATTCGAAACCCTGTATTATTCGAAATACAATTTCAGACCTGGTGAATTCGAATGAACGAGGGCCGACTGTAGTATGCTTACATAGAATGTTTACACTCCTTTATCTTAAAGTCATGTGGCTAACTACACGTATATACTATTTGCTTCTTAAGATGAAACAATCTTTTATATTGATTTTTAAAGAGGAACTCTTGGAAAACAAATTAATTTATTATCATCTTGGTTAACATTGGGCCATACATGCAGCCTGGGATCAATCGCCGATATATTTAATTATTCCCGTAGCTTTTTATACGAAAACTGAGTTACTTGTGATATCCACGTCGGACGTTTTTTGCGTCGTATGAAAACAAACGTCAGGCCTAAACACAAGCCAGCATACCTTGAACAGTTTCAAATAAATCTCGCTTAAAATGGCGATAATTTTAATGAACTGAATATTTTTTTAATTTCATTTGAACCAAATACATCAAATAAGCATACCACTTAAGTCCTTCATTATAAGTAGTTTTACGTTTTGTATTTGATTGTATCTAAGATTACATGTGCTTCATGAAGAAAGCTATGGTGTTGATGAAGACATACTTACTGATCAAACGTGTAGAACTGGAAGTGGAACAAGTAACTAAGCTCCAGTCACCAGAAGCCACGCCTCCCATTAGTAAGTATTGGATATACAATGTACATGTATAATCAGTGTCAAAATATTGAATATCCCCATCATCAGCAAAGAGATATCCAAATCTACCAAGTACAACAGAATTTGAGTTGCATCTATAGTGAGTTACTTTAATTAGTTGTGTTCAATCTAAGAATGGGTCGTGAAATCACCTGAATACGGCACCAATTATCTCATACATTATTGTCATTTGGAAGAAAGTCTCCAAACCAGAATATCATCATAATGGTTCTATTTAACACGCATATAAGTAAGTGCTATTCCATTTCACCTATTAGTCTAATACCTTATGCAGATTTCTGAGATGGTGCGTTCTTGTCTGCTTGTTTATGATTTCTTTGTCTGTTATAGAGAGTTTCGTGAGTCTATTCACACCGGACATTTACCAGTACAATTTTGTACCGGAAATCTCCATGACAACTAAGACGTTTCTAACGTTCATGATCAAGGCTAAATGTGACGCCCATATTGCCCTGTCTGCAACATATGGAGAGTTACATAAGAAGACAATAGAGATTGTGATTGGAGCGGAAAACAACACTAAATCTATGATAAAAGACGGTGTAGAAGGAAGTATAAGAGCCGATGCTTTAACTGCCAACATTCTTAGTGGAAATGTAAGTATATAAGACATGTTTGTATCAATTGAACAATGTCTACATTCAGTCTATTTAAATGAAACGGAAACGTGGAAATACAAGTAATAATATTCATGTCCCTGATCTCCGACGCTTAAGTAAGGATAGTACACATCAACATCTTCTGTAAGTGACGTCATTTCAAGAAAACGCAACACGTGATGTCACTTTTTGCAAGCAGGAACCAATATTTACTCCATACGGTCACTTCATTTTCATATTGCCATATGGGACAAATATTGCTTACTGTCAGTACACGGTGACGTCACATGTGACGTTTTCTGAAAATGACGTCACTTAAAGAAGAGGTTGAAAATCGTACAACGGCGCTCCTCTATAAGATGTCTTTATAGAAATAAAAATAAAGCATACGTCTATACACATGTCTTATCGTTAGATACGTCCTGGTGTACAAACATAAATCACGCTCTGTTGTTATAAGGGAATTGTTTGATTCATGGACGGTCATTTCGAGTTCTAAATCAAGATCAGCATGCATAGGTTTCTCTGACATTTACGATGTTTTGTAGACGTAATTAAGATATATCAGAACGGTACAATATTAGTCTAGACTGGTGAGAACTTGTAAACTCTCGTATTGATCTGGCAGGAATTGCGGTATTTCTGGATAAGTTGGGGCAGTCACAAGATAGAAGTTGGACGTGGTGCGCATTATGGAGAGGGAAAGTTTCTTGAATGGCATCTACCCGACAATAAACGATTCGCAATCAGTTCATTGGCTGTTGCTACTGATCATACGTCACATGGACAGTTTGAATTTGCCGAATTAATGGGTGAGTAGTGGTAACTTATTGTATAACATCTAAACGTCTATAACAATACCAGGACAAGTTTTTAACAGCAGTTTAATTATGAATACTGCTCGGGTTTTCTTTTTGTAAATTTTGTTATTTCATTCATAGAAAACCAATTCCTTATTCTGATTCATTTATTGATAGTGATATTTGTAATTCGCCGACCCCATTGTTCTATTTGTGTCCTTATTACATTTAATGTGTTCGATACCAAATTTAGCTGGTGGCTGTCCTATGACATTATGTTGCTACGTTTTGTCCTTTTTATCAAGAGTGATGAAATGTTCACGTAATGAAAATGTGGTATTCTGAGAGTTAAGCATATGAGCGCCGCTGTACGATTTCCATCCTCTTCTTGAAGTGATGTCATTTCCAGAAAACGTCACATGTGACGTCACCACGTACTGACATGGTAAGCAATATTTACCCCATATGGCAATATGAAAACGAAATGCAAATAGTGTGACATCACACATTGCGTTCTCTTGAAATGACGTCACTTACAGAAGATGTTGTAAATCCCACAGCAGCGCAAATTTGATAAGTTTGTTATTTAACCCATTGATGATTTCTGTGTGTGTTGAAACTGTACTATTGTTAGAAGTGGAGACTGACTACAGCAAGAAAGCAAAGAAATCACGTATGCGGAGACAAATCATGTGGTTGGCCAAAAAACAAAGGATCTTACATTGTATGGAAGATGCTTACCCTAACACATTGTCTGTACAAGACCTCTTGCAGTAAGTCTTTGCATGCGTATACTCCAGTCCCTAGGGGTGTTCTGTGTGCAAATAATGTCCAGAGCTCAATTATACATCAATGTGTAGGGGAATGTCTCAGCTTTAAGACAATCTTGGGTGCCGTTGTCGCATCATGGTACGATTTTAGAAATCCAAGATGGCCGCCAAAATTGTGAAAAAAGCGCGTATTAAAATTTTTGGGTAAAATAAAGTTCATTTTGTGTAAATGATTTTCCAAGTGCGAAAAAATTGTTCATTTAATGATACACTTTTCAAGTATATTCAATTTACATACAATTTTAGCTGACTTTATGGTGATTTTTAAAAATTAAAAATAAAGTGTGTATCAATCATGAATAGACATTGTTAGTTTATTTATTTCAACTAAATCAGTAATTTTAAAAACGATTGCCGACTGAGGCATACGTGTACAGCACGAAGATTTACCGGTATTTATTTACTACTATCGGCATTGAGTACAAGTCACAAATTCTCTAAAAGAGTAGCCGATTGATACAATACGACCCGAAGATATATTGTAAATCATTTTAAAGCATTATCTTCATTTCGAGAACATTTTATTAAGAGGTGTACCAACATTAAGCACGCGTCCATTGTTACTTATAGGCAACAAGCGGGTGGAAATCTTGATGCTGGTACATTAGTTATGATGATGAAGGAACTTGAGAAAAGTCAACATGTCCGAGAAGTTGAAGTGGGTCGTTGGTTGCGGATTCAACATGAAATACATTGTGGTTCTGGACATGGTAAACATATTATAAGTTATGTTGCGGTTTATCAGCGTTTAACGCTTATACAAGTATGTGCTTTGGTCAGCATAATACAGTACTCCTGTATGTCCAGCTACCGGGTATTATTACTAGTATGTTCTCCCTACGCAACTACCCTGGCTGAGGGGTTGTCTTCACTCATAATGGATGCCAAAATTCGCACCAGGATCAAACTCAGGAGTTATTAATCAAATGCCTTCCAGTTTACGCTCACCATCATATTCAATCATAACTATTATAGTATTTCGTACTTATAATTGACTTGTTATCTTATTTTCTGGTATATATTTACAATCAAAGCTGCCCTGGATACAAATGGTTGTAGTTTGACACACATCATTAGAATCGTAAATGGGTTTTATGTTGAGGCTTTTTATTTGTTCAGAGATGAAATTAGTAAAGGACTTGCCACAACTAACAGGAAGAGAGCAGCCGACTATTGCTATTGTGACGTCATTATATTGTGAGAAGCTAGCTGTAGACGCTATGATTGATGACAAAACAACATTCGTGAAGTATAAAACTGAAGGTAAGATATAAGTCATCTCCTTGATTACATTATGGCTAGTAGGACTATATCATATTTTGAAAACATTCATATGTCACATTAGCGAAGGAAAATTGTTTGAAAGTGGAATGTAGAAATGATAAAATAATCTTCATAGTTGTAAAAAGCGGCCATATTATGCATTTACTCCTGTATTTTTAGTGGATCAAACAAGTATTAAACAGGAAGTACAGTAAAACCTCAATAATAAGACCACCATTGGGACTGGTCTTGATATTGAGGTGGTCTTAATATTGAGGTTGAATAAAAAGCAAAACAGTGAAAATGGACTTGAACATTGTGCTCTTAATTTTGAGGTGGTTATATTATTGAGGTGGTCTTATTATTGAGGTGGTCTTATTATTGAGGTGGTCTTATTATTGAGGTGGTATTATTATTGAGGTGGTCTTATTATTGAGGTGGTCTTTAAGTGAGGTTTTACTGTATGATACAAAGAATAATCTAACTTATTTATACCTAATTTGTACGCATATGCTTTCATTGAGATAATTTACGAGACCAGCATTGTCATAAGCTTCGTTTCTTACGCGTATTTGTGTTGCATACATCATAGTTAAACTGAAAAACATATACCGTGTATATAAAGCGTTCATTTAAATGTTTTATTTTGTATCTTCAGTTCGACGTAGCTTTGTAGGTAAGCATAGTACGTCCAGCAGCCTTTGGTTTGTCACATGCGACATATTGGACTAGTTTTCATTTGTTTACCTTATGCACCATTTAAATATTTCATATTATCCGTACACGAAACCCTGATGGTACATTTGTAGTTGCCAGATCATGAATAATGCACGTTCCTTGTACACATATGTAGTTAGTGATTCATGCTATTCCACAGTATATATTGTTTCGTTTATTCCCTGTTTACCTAACGTTGTTGAACCGTTTGTTTGACTTACAACCTTAGTGTGTTTACCCGTTTTATACTTTAATAACATATTTAATCGCCTCTATATTTGATGGCGGTCACATATCACCAATGTTTCGAAAACCTTTATCGTGTTTTATATTTTTCTCTCTTCAAGTACGCAATAATTATTTTTCTGTAGTATATGCGTACTTAAAAGAAAAGAACTGAAACAAAAAAGCGGAGTGGAATCTTATACAGATACACAGAATGTTTCATGCTCATTGTCATAATTATGATTGTCGGACAATATTTATCTGGCACACATTCGTATAAATCCGTCAATTATTGTTTGCGAAATACGAAGACCGTCTTTCACTGTAAAAAAGTGTACCATTATCACACGAACGACGAGAACGGCGATTGTGTCCGATGAGAGTAGGCGAAAATTAATGAGTGCCAGTTAAATTCTGTCAACTCATAGATATAGATTTACCTTCTCTGCTTCTTTTCACTTGAATTACAATGACACAAACATCTCGAATAAACTGATCTTAATTTCTGTGCTTCACGTGAAAGGTCATGTTTGTTGATATTGTCATAATATCAGGAAATAAATCATTTCCTTATCGCTATGTAATGTTCGTGTGTTTCCAAGAATACATAGTTCTCACAGCTACAATATTTACACCCCTTGTTCTGAAGTGTCGGCCATTATAATATGCAAATTTCCTTTAAAGGGAATATGATGTAAACAATGATAAACTAATCCGATTTATAAAAAAAAACTTATTCATTTTGCTCATGTGGGCATTTCGCTCAGTAAGTTGAAGAAAAAGTGATTGTCACATGCAAATAATCTTGGTATTTTCTCAATTATCACATATTTGGAAATTACTCGTATAAGGGCTTATCAGTTTTGCCTATCAAAATGGTCGACAGAACAAGGGAGGTAAATATTGACCTTTCACCTTTCATAGTGTGGGAACTATGTATACACATTAACACTTATAGACTGATATCAGAATGAATCGTCAACAAGAGGATACTACCAAATCAACGAAACGACTAAGTATGCACACATACTAACAGAATAAGATAACATCTGCCGTGAAGCACGGAAAATATACCAGAAAGCAGCAATCGTAATTCTTGTTCTCACAACGATACGACATTATTCTTATTCGTTAAGTTTTTTATAACAGTAATTCCTCGTGACGAATGTTTAGTTTGTACTGGGGTTTATTTTGGCGATTTATATATTTTTCGCCATTTTCAAGCTAAGCTAAATCAAAAGTTGTTGAAAACGCCAACATTAGCTCCGCTGATTTGACCCGATTTAAGTATATACTCAAATGCTATGGATGCATCAATTGTCATAATAATACGGATATAAGAAACGGTTTTATTTTATTCCGCGTTTGAAGATGTGCACTTTAGCAATTATAAGTGATTGCAAACTTCGGATGGTAATAAATATCCAGTAAACATTGAAAGATACAGAGTAAAACTTTTTTTTAAACAAGCGAAACACATTCCCTAAAAACAGGTTTTTAATTAATATTTTATTTCCTTAAATTATTGGTTAATATTGTGATTTATTTCTACATTTATCAATAGGAGAATCCCAGGTATATACTGTGGGTACAATTGGTCGGTTCAAAGTAGTGAGTACAAAGTTGTCCAAACATCGTACATCTAACCAGTCTGCCAGAATATCAGCCGAAAATACCATTACACGAATACTAGGTATTGTTTTATTTTCCTTCCATTGACACGCACAATCTTTTGAAAATAAAAATATATAAATAGTAATTGATAGTAAACGCAAAATTTTAGTTTGACACATACTACGCTCAAACGCATTTCTAATTGGTCATCCCACATTTCTGCATCTTATAATTTTGATAGAAATCTTTACAGATCAACTTTTTCGTACAATCATGTGTGAATTTTAGATTTCAAAGGATAACGGCATTGGGTAAGTTTGAAGTAAAACAAAGTTAGTCAATTTATATTTCTCTGTATTTATCTTGAAAAGTAGGATACTCAGTAATATAACACGTGACCAATTAGAAAAGCAGTTGGGTGTAGTTCCGTTACAAATTAAATATTACATATGCAGTTAAATTTGAAATATTAGAAATCTTTGTGCCATTGTTTCATTATTTAGAAATAAATTTTGATTTGAATATTAACATGTTCAAAAATAATTTCAATTAAACATACATTTCATTAGATTTGACAAGAAAACAATTGGTAGATTAGATACGCTGTTAGTGCTCGTTTATTTAGATTCGAGTCATGACTGCTTCATTTTTTTTATAAATCAAAGACTTACTAACTGGATTAGTTACAGTGGCTGTTGTTGTGTGCGTGATGGTTGGTTGATTTTAATGATTAGTTACTGCCTACTTAGTCAATTTATGTATATATGTTGGAAATCAAGGACCATATAGCGATAAAGGGTGAGGTTAGCTAGCTGTCAAATCGATTTAAACCCCCAGTATTGTTTTGCTGACAGTTCCAAGGCTGTAATTCGCTTTATGATTGTTTCTGTTTGTGTTATAAATGTGTTTTGTATTTCCCTTTCCCCTGTGCAATTCTGTCACTTTATACAGTGTTCAGATTGTTTCCTGTCCATTTTTGGCCTATTAAGGCCAGTTGTCTTGACTTGTCCTGTGATCTTTTCCATCCATTTATTCCCACCTCCCCCTCCCTTTACTGTCCACTTTGATTCTCCTAGTTATTCCTTGTGATCTGCTGGGCCATTCCTTGTGCCTCAGTTCCTTAATATGTGTACCGTTTGACCTCCTGTAGTGCCTTATGTTTTGTGGATTGTTGTTTTTCCGGAGATCTGCGTTGGGAGGCACTTTCTTATGTATGTGGCTTTCCCTGTAGTTACGTATTCTCTCTCTTTTACACAATATAGATAATGGATGATATAACTTCACTAAAAGAGCCATTAATTGTCAGATTTGTTTATCTTATCGTAGGTTCATTTAACAAAGTCGAGCACGTGCTATTGGTCGGTGTCGCCGGAGGTGTTCCGAATTGGTGCAATAGTTCTAAACACGTTCGACCAGGCGACGTTGTCGTGTCTATGACAACGGAAAGATTGGACCCTATGTATATCCATTGCTCCAAAATAGACAATGAATCACGTGACAAGGGGTACATATACTCAACGAGGTCATTTACATGCAGGAATAAAACATTACAGAATGTTTCAATGAGTCTGGAATCCATTGTGAAGACAGAATGGCGTAAACCAAGACCCTGGGACTTATACATTGAGGAAGGTCTTATAGCGTTAGAAAAACAGGAAACTAGTTTTAAACGACCAATAAGCGACAAAACTCTACGACTTATGAAAAATGACGATGGATCGGAAATCATGTATGAACATCCAATGCCGATGACCAAGCAAGATTTCCGACCGGATGTTCCAAATATATGCTTTGGAGCCATAGGAAGTGGTCGTTTGATAACCAGAACACCGTCTGTCAGAGGCACCTTTGCTGCATACCATAATGTTAAGGCTTTCGATCTTGACTTTGAAGCTGTACTTGAATCACTTGATGGTAACAGGAATGAGAGTTTTCTTGTAATCCGTGGTATATCTGACTACAAGGATGGAAGTACAAGGGACTGGCAACCATATTCCTCGCTCACTGCTGCTGCTTATATGAAAGCCTTAGTTATGGCCCTTTAAATTGCTTTTTATGCTTCTTCTTTGAAACCGTTATCTGTTTCGGAACACTTTGCCTTATACGCTTTACTATATAAATATGTTAGCCGTTATATATACGTGGCAATAAAGCTATCATGCATCTCTTACATTTTGTTGTACATGAAGTTGTCTCTGTCTTACGAATTCCTAGATATGTTACGTTTGCAATATTATGTTAACTCAAGAAATATAATTTTTGGGGTTAAACAAACTAATTTCTGCGATACAGAATTTGGTTCATATCCACTTAGTTCATTGTCAATAATTATTGACCATAAAATTTAAATCAGAGCACTTGAACTCTATCCTATGCAACAAATCCGAGATGAGTCACATATTTATTTTCTAGGAAGTAACATAACAGACTACTTATTGCGATGGAAATAAACAGCGACTTCGTGTACTCAATACGTGTATAATTTATAATGAATTACTAATTAAAGTGAGATATCTTGCATTGAGGCTATCGAGAAAAAATTACAATACAGGACAAGATTAATAGACTTTTAATTAAGCTGATTAAGTGAAGTGTTCAGCAAGGAAATGAAAACATCACAATGAGTTTCAAGGGAAAGGTACATGTAATTTCTTTTTATGTTTATAGAACTTCTCATGTGGTGTATGTTCATGTTGGCAACGAAGAACTTGTTTAAAAAAAGGTTTTAACGTCTTTATTTTAAATCGATTGTGAAACAAGTTCTTACAACTTATAATAATCTGCCACAATGACTGCATCATGTGTTACTCACCAGTATTCGCGCCTAATTCAGGGATTATAAAGTGTGCGGTTCAACCTCCCCGGGGGAGGATTAGAACACTCGACATCCGGGGCAGGATTAGAACACTCGACATCCGGGTCAGGAGTCGGGCGCTCTTTCCATCGACCACTAAGCCTCGCTTATAATATTACAGTAATTATATGGCCATATTGTATATGTACCTATTAATGTAAGCTAGATTGTGATGAAACCGTTATATTCTTATTTCATTTATTCTCTAGTCCGTTTCTAATGATGTGGTTTAGTTGGAAACTTTGCGGGGTTCAAACCATAACCTCTGGGTTGAGTGGCCGATAACTTAGTTATTATGGTAAACAACAATAAACTTGTAATAGCGCTAGTTTTTTCCATTTAACTAATTTATGTTTTTCAAACCGTTCCACGATAACATTTTATATCATAATCGTCAACGGTAAACAGCTAATCGCTATAGAAACCGTTCTCCATTTCAGGATAAGGGGCAAAAAATACCTGAGTGGGTACAACAGACTGTTCAGAAATCAAAGCTTGGATTTAACAGAGTTCACGATGAGCTGAAACGAATGTACGATGAAAGATTACAGACGGTCACAATCGAAGATCCGGATACCGAACAAAACGTTGCCAGTGCTGGTACGAAGACAAATGGTGTTATCAATAAAGTGTTTCATTTTATGGACAGCGTTAAGAATACCTTGTCGCGACACCGATTCAGTAGACTAAGATTTCACAGTGATTCTCCAATTTCTAGCGCGCAATCGTCGAACACAGTGGAACATGTTGATGATATGGACAGTTCTAAAAAGAGAGGACAGGTCTCGACCAAAGGTAATCAAACAGTAACCATGCCCTTTTCAGAGCTTCTTAGGTCGCAAGTTTACGTCAATGATCGAGTGGTTAACGAACAGGACGATGGTGGAAATAAAGAGTTTGGAGATGAATCCCAGGAACATAATTATGTAGACATTGATGATTGTTCTCCGAATGACAGCAGTGACGCCGCGGAATCTGAGCGCCAATCTTGGTTAGATTTGGGACCCAAGTGTTCGACGAGAAGCTGCAACAAAATGCGCAGGTCTTCAGAATTTAAGAAACAAATTTTTCATGATGAAGATGAACATTGCTACAGTACGTTAAATACTGACAGACGCTGTCAAAATACCAATAGCTCTATGCCCATGTGCAAATCGAACGAGGGATTGCCTACATGCGAAAACTGCTCATCTCGGGATAAAAACAAAAGAGATGATATACCCAGCAATGATAAAGGACTGTTTGGAGCCAGTACAGAGCAATATGCAAAACTATCTAGAAGTTTACCAGCGCAGTTAAACTTGAACGATGTTAATAGAATGTCCAAAAGAAACGACAATCCTAATGTTGCTTCGGACTCGAACGATGATGCGCCCTCATCGCCCCAATACAAGGGCATATACAGATGTGATAACAATAGAAAAGAAATCACGCCTGTGCAATCAGGTCAGAGAAATGAGGTCATACCAGAAAAACATGATCTTAATTACTACGATGTGATAAAGTCTTTTTACGATTACACCGTTGAAGAAGTAGCCGATTGTTTTAAGAAATGTGCATTTGTCGGATTAGCACAAGTCTGTCTGGATGAACAGTTGGATGGGGAATATTTTCGTGATATAACAGAAGACGATTTAAAACAGGAACCTTTCCATATGAATTGGTTTCATGTCTCGAAACTTATGAAAGTGATAAATGGTTGGAGGCCTAAAAAAAACCGGCGTCCTGACTAAAGACACTTCACAGAAAATGTCTACGTATACATGTATTTCAATATTTATCACTGTGTTATGACTTAGTCGCGGCAGTTTTTGTTAAATCAAATACATACTGCATTTCGTGATCCTTTATAACAACAGCGTTCCATTGTTTCCCACAATATATAGAAGTGACTTATTTATGGTTTTAATTATCCCACGCCTTAGGCATAGGGGATAGAAATGGTAGCCGTGTGCGTGCGTGTGTGTGCCGGTGCGTGCACGTGTGTCGGTCACATATTTTGTCCGGTGTATAGTTCGGAAAGATATCAACTTCAAACTTCATATACAGATAAACCTCATTGAGGAGTAGTGCTATTCAAAAACCATAACTCCACCTTTAATAGTTTAAGAGTTGTTGTCCTTTGTGTATTTTAATAATTAATTTTGGTCCGGATTATTGCTCAAAAACTTTTCATATACAGATAAATGTAAATTTAGGAATAGTGCATTGCACGAGAACCATAACCCTATTGTGTTCCTTTTTTTAATTATCTCCCTTTAACATAATTTTCATTGAAAATTATGCTTGTCCGGAGCATAATTCAAATATTTTGTCCGGAGCATAATTCAAAATTTACTGAAAGGATCAATCCCAGATTTAAAATGTGCATAGATAGCAATTATGTTGAGTGCAATGCAAGCAATTCTTCTTATCTCTAGCTTGTCTCCCTTTACCATACTCAGTTTACAATGTATGGTGTAGAAATCAAACACTCTTCAATGGATAGTCTGTAGATTGGAAAAAATAAGTTAGTGGCCATGAATTGGTGTGCATTTCAGTAGAAATGTACAGTTTAACACATCGGGATAAAAAATGAAACACTATTCAATTGATCGAATTCAAATTTGAAATACAAATAAGTGGCCGTAAATCGTAGTGCATTTCGGTAGAAATTTATTCTGGCAATTTCCTTTTTTAATTACTTCCCTTTATTATACATTTTTTTGCTTCAACTGACTATAATTTGACAGAATGTAGTACAGGCAACTATAATTCTAGTTTTAAAAGCACATGTTTCGGTGAGCATCAATTGGTGTTCTGGATCTCTTGTTAGTTTTGTCCAGAACATAACTCCAGAAGTATTAGATAAAGACTTCAACTATTAAAATATGGGTACATCTCACACGGGAAGTAGTGCATTGCATACGATTCATGATTCTGCCTTTAGTATTTTAGTGTTATTGAACTTTAATTGAATTATACTTAACGCACGATTGTTTTAGTATAATAACTCCAAAAGTCTGTGGATTATTGACTTCTAACTTTCGCATTTCGCTGCCATTTGTTTATATAAATCTCCTTCCAAGAAGAGATGCCAGCGTTACGCTAAATTTAAGAGTAATATGAATATTCAATCATCTGTATTGTTTCTCTTTTTATTACTTTCATTTTTACCTTTCCCAATGCTACATGTATATTGCTCCATATTTTAAAGCTGTTTTTTTTCACTTGAAAATGATCCAACTGATGATTGATATCACTGGAGACACACAAGCAGACAGCATCATAAGTGATGCTTAATTGCAAAGATTTTGCATATAGAAAACTCTAATAAAGCTGTAATTAGTGATACAAGTTTTATTTTGCTATTTAACATGTGAACGTTTCCCTGTTGTTGTATCATACACGTTAGACTCCCAAGTATTTCTTTCGGCGGGGGATATTAACAGAACAGAACAGAAGATTATATTTGTTTTGACTTGTACATGGTTCATCGTCATATAATCACATACAAAGTACAAATATACTATATACAGTACATCACATGAGAACATGAAATGAACGGAAGAGAAAAAGAAAACAGGGGATAACAAATCATATGACGTTATTAAAGAGAAAAGAGAAAATATGAAAAAATTACAAATATTGTTTGAAGGTGACAATAGAATTATGGTAATGTTAAAGATCTTTGGTTTAAAGCATCTTTTACAGACTTAGCTACGTTGCATAATGTTTTTACATTTGAGCAACTCGAGAAATTTGAACCGTTCATTGACGGTTTTTTACAATAGTATTTAAGGATATATTTTCTACGTTAATCGGTAAAAGATATTACTGCATTTTGTCGCAAATTACAAATGTATATCTTATTGAAGTACGCCACGAACATTGTTAAGTGTCGATTCATTGATATAGGACACATGTACGTCAATGGATATCGTGGTTTTGTAATGATTATGAGGTTTTAAAATAAATCCATGCGTCCGTTTCCACTTTACACACACAGTGACTTACATATTCATTGCAAACAATGAGTGCTTCTTAAGAGGCGTATATAATTACAAACAGGAACATAATAGCGACCTATGTCTTATATACACACATGTACTTGATGAAAACAGCAATGTTTTCTTGTATTCGTATTTCATACATTTACATTATTTACATTTTTCATTGTCATTGTAACTAATCAAAGTGTGTATTAGAACATCTCAGTTCGGCCTGGAGTACAGCTGAATCAGTTGTTAAACAAGGGAAGCAACTATGACGGGACTACTTGTATATTAGTTTCCGGGCTACCCGTGAAAGGCATTTATATACGCTGCATACACTCCAGTGGACAGAGCGTCATTAGTTTGTCAATGTTTCTACATGGTAGTAACCAATTTGAGGACAGCCTCCATTGTAAATGTACTTTCGAATTGTATGCTTACTGCATTTTAACTGATAGTGCAATTTAACAATTCACGAGAGCTTCGGTGCAATCTTTATGAACAGATCTTTGTACAATCATGTGTGTCTTTGGGTTTCAACAGATTGAGGTATGGGTAATACTGTGAAGTGAAACAATTTTATTTAACTTAAAGTGAACTTTAAGTTAAATAAAATTGCACCGAAATACGACATGCACACTGATAAACAGTGTGTTCCGATAGTCCTTTTCTTACGTTAGACGTAGGGACTGTCCATGGAAATCGGGCTGTTTTGATAAGCAACCACTGGCTACAATACCTGTTTCCAGGGACGATAATACGAGACCTCATTGGACTCAAGCAGCAGCAATCAATATTAACTTTTCTTTACGTCTAACGCCTCATATATCATTTATTGTACTACTACATAATGTCCCTTATTATCATCCATATATTTGTCCAATATCAGCCACCATATAAACACATCTTTATCATCCATTGATCATCATACCATATAACTTACAACAATATTTGTATGACGGGCGTCACTTGTTTTACTCATTTATATTTTATCAAACGGCTTAACACGGCACACATGCACATACTACGTCGTATTACCACCGTCTAATAAATGTATTACTGCATGGTAGCAAGAGGAGAATTGAGGCAGTCATACGGGTACACAGTCGGATACACAGTCGGATACACAGTCGGATACACAGTCGGATACACAGTCGGATACACAGTCGGATACACAGTCGGATACACAGTACTTCGTACAGTAGTCTGAATCACAGGTTGTCATGTTGTGACAATATCGTTATTTTCAGTAAAAAATATATATAGCCCACCCTAATTGCTCAGTATGTAGATGAATCTACAGCAAACCTGGGGGTTGTAGGTTCAAACCCCTGATTAAGCGTATGTTCTTAATTTGACTGAAGATAATACATATTCGTCCAAAGTAAGTTGATCCTAACCTCTGATTCACGTGGAGAAGTTTGTAAGTTTCTTGCAGAAGAGCAGGTGAATACAGGTTGGTAAACCAGGATTATTGGTTAAGAAAATTGTCTGTAAACTATTCATTGTACATTATTTACTAAATACATCTGAAAAACTGCATAAACTACAACCCAACCTTTGTAGGAAGAATACAATTGAAAACATCTCTGGCGTATACACTCTAAAACTCCATGCTCAAAACATTTAGATTTGAAAAATAAACAAATGTGCTTGTGCTTCCATATAATAATTAAAACGCACTCCAAGCATAGAAGTATGCAGGATTCAGATAGGTGGAGGAACCTCACTTTACAACACATTAGCTGGACTTTCTAAGTTCAGTTAGTCGCTCATCATGTGACAGGATGTGTGTAGTCTCTTATTGTCAAATTCCCGCAGGTACGTAGTTTATTCAGGCGTGTACGCATTTTATTTATTTATTATTGGTATGTTGTTGTATGATTCGCCACCCTGATCAAACGTGGACTATTGTTAGAAGCAACAACCGTTTCAAAATTGCTTTTACGAACTATAATTTCTAACATTTAATGTAGCGTGTTAAAAAATGAACTAAAACGAAATAGACGCAATATTCAAAGGCTGTAATTATATGTGTGCTTTTTCGGATAAAATAATATCATGATAAATATCGAGGTATGTAATGTCCTATCGAGTAGAGCTATTCTATTTTCAGTCTTTTTAAAAAAAAATAGTTTTCCATTAATGCAAGATATTTACGCATTTTACTCCAATCTCATTTTTAAATGCATCATCGGATACTCACGCTGAATATTAGTTATATTACATATGTATAGGCTACTACATCATTATTTCGCATAGGCAGTACAATAATAAGCGACGGTTATTTAAATGATACGAAGTCACACTATTTAAAGGACTTCATACTCATTGATCCGTGGTCCAGTGGTAAAACGCTGGACTTGTAATCCAGGGATCGCTGGTTCGATTCCCCGCTCCATCACTGACGTACTAACAGTCTTTCGGACGAGACTTTAAAAACCGAGGTCCCGTGTTTGATGCTTTACATCGAGCACGTAAAAGAACCAGGGGTGCTTCTGGAACTGGGGCATCTTCTGCATGTGGCAGAATTCTCATCATCCGATAATCGATACTGCGCAAAAATGCCTATATATAAATATGAAGGATTTTAACTTTAAACTGGTATAACTTTTTATCCGTTAAAGATATCAAATAAATGCAAACGGTTTTGTAATGTTTCAATATTCCCCATTCATTCAAATATTTTACCTTTTATTTGAAATAAAAGTAAAATGGTCTTTTTTTAACTTTAAAACAGCTACCAGTGCTATATAGAATATATAGGCGGAAAAATTTTAGTCTGAAATTAACTTAATGTCATTTAAAAACGGTTAATGATATTAACAAAATGCAAATGGACTCATAAACTATAATTATTGCTCTGTCAATCGGTATTTATTTGGTGAAAATATTTCAAGAGGAAAATGGTCTTTTTTCACTTTAAAATTATATGGTATGTTTTTTTACCACGTTCGGAAATGTTCGGAAGACCGTCCGAGTATGACCGAATATTACCGAAGTTTTATGGCTCTTGAGCTCCGGACGGGCACACTAGGGGTCCAGCAGCGATTATACAAGCTGTTAATTAACAAATTAGTGCGCTTTATAGGGAAGAATTTAGGGGAAATGTGACTTTTTATAGAATAGCCTTGAAATGAAATATTGGTTTGGTTCATTAGATTGACTTTTTATTCAGTAAGGTGTGAACTTTAAAACAGTATAATTCGATTACAATAAATATGTTTTTATAGGTCCGTGATGATATTGTTTAATTTTATATCTAAATGTGAATATTATTATTAATGTTATTAATATTGTAAATTATACAGATGTTACAATTATTTAGACAATGGTTGCATAACTTATATAAAATAAATGTGGCTTTGTTGAAATCGTATAAAAATAAATTTTACCGCAGAACTGTATTTTGTGACCGTTTGCATAGTTATACATATATAGTAGTTACAATTAAAATGAATTTTTGACATTCAGTTGCTTGCTGCCAAAACTGCGAATTTATTGTTTTAAGGAATACATCGTGTCATGAAACCTTGCATTAAATTGTATAAACATCATTTTAGATGGGGTTTCTATCGCCTGTGATAATAAAAAACCCTTGCTTGTTTTTACAACAAAGTGTCATAAAGTATCTGACCCTTAATTGACAAAACAATAAAAGATGACAAATATGTGAACAATATACTGTGAATATAAAAAACGAAGGTGTTGACATTTGGATCACAAGTAATATCTTCGTATCAATACCTTGTATTCAATACTATGTCAGTGGAAAAAATGAAGGAAATGTTGGTCCGTATGGGAATAAAAACAAAATTAAGAAAAAAAGAAAAGACCGCAGAGCTTCTGAGAAATTCGTTTTAAACTCGGTACCCTGAAACAACACATTTCCCTTCATTTCGTAACTTAAACATGTATATAGGGCCGTAACAGTGTCACCAGAATATAGTTGTAGGTATTATTTTCGCACGTAACATGTCATTTAATTCCACGATGGTCTTGTGATACGAGAGATTCTTTGTTTGCTAAATACATCAGTTTTCTACGTTTTCCACCAATTAATTTTCGGGTTTCATGTATATAGTATTTGATGCATTTTATTTTTCATGAACTACAGTTCATAAATGTAGTGGAATGTAAGACATTACATTATAAAATTATATTAAGAGAACATAATTTTGTTTCGTGTTTTTTTATTAATTATCTGTCTGTTTAGGCAGGTGGTCAGCTTGTTCTATCCGAATCAGTAATACTGCATTCTAAATCACCGTTTAAAGTACAATACACTGGTTTACCCCTGTTGATTCACGCATTAATAACAGTTAAATCACCTTTCGAAATCATTGAAAAAGTATAGCCGCATCATTCAATTGATAAAAAAGTAAGGAACTAATTTAAGTATTAATTTCACTAAAACGACAGACAATCTTGTATATGAAAAACAAGTAATTCGCTCACATACATAAAAAATACAATACAACATTATTCATTAAACGCGCACTTAACCAGAGAAATACATGTATCATACTTAACGTTAGAGGCTACAATATATAAGTATCATGAATGTATAATACATTCTGAAATTAGTACTGCCCGGGGCAATTTCATTATGCTGGCTAAACACAGCGGGGTGGCTAATTAAGTCGTGAACGATAAAGATCATGAAATCATATCATAAATCGGTAAATCACGAAGGCTTCCGAGTGTTTCCGGGTGCTTTCGAGTGTTTCCGACCACCGTGGCCACTAATTAGCGACTCTCGCATCGATAACTATTGGCTTATCTGATGATGAAGATTCTTCGGTATGTATCATGCACTATCCTCCAAAAATCTAATATGACTAACATTCTTCTGGAGGCGTCGCCCATATGGGTAACCGGTGGCGACGATAAATAAACGCAAATACAAACAAATTGATTTGTTATCATAATGTGTGAATGTTATCAGGGGAGCAGGATGTTGTGTGGTACGAGAACAATATACTCTGATAAAGATAATCTACTCAATACATTTTGGACTATCGCTACGTATGAGGACGTGAAACGTTCAGACGACCTTTCCGCCAGCCTATCAGAGGCTCGCTTTCACTTATGTTTAGGCGGGATCACAAATGTCAAATAGCGATTATCACGCGTTTATTACGAAAGCATTTTGCTGCTTGTAACATCGTGATAATTTGCACTTGTAAGTGAAAATCAGCCATGATTTTGATACGTTTACAGCATTTTAGCATCAGCCGCGATGCAATAAAAACGATCGCAATTTAAAAGGACAAGCCGATCGTTTCTTGAAACGAGTTATCTGATTGGCTTAAACAAAAACTTCCGCGGTGTTGCGAAATCCACTCATGACACATTTAGTCAGATTTACGGTGCGTATGATATATTGGTCCCAGGTATGAATCACACAGTAAGATAACGCAGATCACATATGCTGAGTGCAGTGAATCACTGACCACCTCATGTTATTCCACGAAACGTATGTGGGAAAGGCCATACCATATTACGAAATCATTTATCATTATAATTTATTTTAGTTCAATCGTTGATAACTAGTATACATTTCATATCGACAGAGTCTCACCAGTCGTACAGACATGAATCCCAAGAAGCCTTTGAATTTTTCTTGGGTTGTAGACAATCAGTTAGCTGGAATGGGATATCCTAGTGAGGACAGAAATCTTCTGTATCTATACAACGAAGGAATCACCAACATAATTTCTTTGGGATCTGGCGAATCGCCAGCTGAAAAATACCGAGGTAAATAATGTTCATTTATCAGTTAGGACGACGGATTCGATGTACATGTATATTACAGCCTTTTAACGCTACTAGAAGTAGTAATTTTGATACTTACAAAAGTATTAGAGGTATCTAAGTGACACTTTAGATGGTTTCGGAGAATTTATATTGTATAGTTTGATATCAAATAGACAACAGAATTATTTATGCTACGTTCAGAATATTGCATCATTTGTTTCAAAAGTCGCATATTTTTAAGCACTATTATTATTACTTATTATTAAACTTACATGATACTATATTCTGTATTATTATAATTAAGAATATTATCTTGTTATGACCTGTACACATCCAAATCGATAGAAATAACACTATGAGGATTTTGTGACTTCATGATAACACTACGACTAGTTAATTTTATTCTATGTACATGTACAATCCATTCTGCATATAATTCTAAATTCAAGCGATATTTAATACACTATTCCGTCAAATTTGCTATAACAAACTTTAACGTCTCGGACAAAACGTTAATATCTGTGAAACCAAAATTGCAGAGTAAAATCTTTTCGATTGTAGCATTTATGATTTTTGGGTTATGCAATTCGAAACTCCATCCTAACATGAAAATTAGACAATTAGAAATTTCCATCACAATCTGCTTGTAACACAATGTGCAGTTGCAATCACAATTGTTCGTGTTTGACGTCATTTTTTACGACAACAGTACATTCTGTTACAGTAGTGGCAGCATCCGGAGAATGCCATTTTATACAGAAGTCAGTTATGTACTGTTTTTAAATTTTGTATTGATCTCTCTGTCGTATGATATCACTGTATATATCCAGAAATTTCGTCGATCTACCTTTCTTTCATTTTAGAAATGCTAAAAGTGTTAACCATTTGAAAAATCAACCTTAAGGTCGTCATAGCTAGATGGCATTTTTGATCTTTGCTAAATAGCCACTGTATGGCACTATATGCTTTTGGGATAGGACTTCTTGTTTAGAACAAAAATCCCTATTCACAAGGTTATTGAGACATACTTTAGAATTTAAAATAATGAATCCTAATTCTAATACTTTCTGAGATCAACAATGTGTCGAATGGACTTTCGCAGCTGGTAACACAACCCACGAGAACATCTAAAACGTCGAGTACAATTATTGACCACCTGTATTCTAGTCGACGTGACAGGGTCACGGAGGTTTTTGTTTCTTCTTACAGTATCAGTGACCATTTTCCTGTTTGTTTCACGCGTCGTATTCAATCTAAAATCTACAAGAATACACATACTACTATCTCATATAGACAATTCAAAACATTTTCGGCATCAAAATTCCAAAATGATTTATTGATGTCCAACCTAGAAATAACTGAAACGTTGAACAATCCCAACTCTGCTCTCAATCATTTACTCAGCATTATAAAAGAAACACTCAACTTAAATGCACCTCTGAAATCTAAAAGAATAAAATCACAATGTTTACCAGGTTGGTTTACCGGGGAAATAAGATCAGCAATTAGAACTCGTGATACATTAAAAAAAGCAAATAACATAGACCAGTATAAAAAGCAGCGAAATTATGTAACACACATCATTCGTAAGAGCAAACGACAATTTTACATTAAGTCAATAATGGCAAATAAATCAACAAAATTTCTTTGGAATACTTTAAATTCACTCACAAAATCTCAAACATTTCTTGCAGTACCACAAAGAATCAAACATGGTAATGAATACATTGATGATACCAACACTATTCTTGAAGCATTCAACACACACTTCACTAACATTGCAGACATCGTTCAAAAGAATAAATTTGATCCTGACAATTACCACACTTTTGAAACATACTTAAATAATAAAATCAATTCAGATTTGTTAAACATAGACTTCATTACTACATATGATGTTCGGAGAATAATAGGAAAATTAGACATTTCTAAAGCTTCTGGTCTGGATAATATCGGTCCCAATATTCTTAAACTTTGTGGTGATACTATCATTGGTCCTATAACATCCATTATAAATAATAGTATAGCTTGTGGTGTATTTCCTGATCAATTAAAAGATGCATATATTATTCCACTGCACAAGGGCTCTGATAAAGATGATCTTAACAATTACCGTCCTATATCTATTCTTCCAACAATATCTAAAATATTTGAAAGACACATTGCCAAAAGCCTCAAAACTTTTCTTGACAAACACCAACTACTTCATAAATATCAGTCTGGATTTCGCCAAAATCATTCTTGCCAGTCTTCTTTAATAAGGCTTGTCGATTCGTGGCTCAAAGACATTGACTCTGGACGTTTGATTGGATCTGTATTTCTTGATCTTAGGAAAGCTTTTGATTTAGTGGATCATAGAATTTTACTTGAAAAGCTCCGAATGTACCACTTCTCGGAAAACTCGTTAGCTTTGATGCGGTCTTATTTGATAAATAGAAGGCAATGTGTAAAAATCGGATCCAACAAGTCAACCTTTCAAGAGGTCAAATCCGGTGTCCCACAGGGATCTATTCTTGGTCCCCTCCTTTTCCTAATATATATCAATGACATTCCATTTTATCTTCAAAATTCGACCATCGATCTCTACGCAGATGACTCAACATTACACTTATCTGGTTATAACATTGTCGAAATACAGCAGTCCCTACAGGGCGATTTGGACATGGTTTCTGATTGGTGTTTCCGGAACAACATGTCCATTCATCCTAATAAAACTAAATGTATGATAATTTCAAATGCTAAAAGACCTGTACTAAATTCTTCGCTATCACTTTATGTAAATAATATCACTCTAGAACAGGTAAGTAGCCACAATATGCTTGGAGTAATCATTGATAAAAATCTTCGCTGGAATGCACATATAGATCACGTATGTCACAAACTCAAATCAAAGTTAAATTTATTAAAAAGAATAAACTATATCTTAAACATCAACACAAGGAAATTATTCTACAATTCTTACATATTATCTTCAATGGACTATTGTTGCCCTATATGGTGTCGAGGGCTTGTAGCAAACAACAAGAAAATATCCATAATACAGAAAAAAGCAGCAAAAATTATTCTACATAGACCACAAATAACACCATCACGACCCTTATTCATTGAATTAGGGTGGCTATCATTTGAAAATAGATGTAAATTTATCTCAGCAACTATAGTTCATAAATTCTCAAATAATAAAATGCCCACTTACTTTCATGATATAATTTCTTTCACCCATAATTCTACATACTCATTAAGATCCACCACCAACAATGACATAGCACCCTTTTCATTTAAATCAAATTATGGTAAACAAACATTCTCTTTTTATGCTCGTGAGGTATGGAATGCAATTCCTGTAAATATACGTTGTCTGTCTGATACAGAAACATTTAAAAATAATTATAGGAACTACTTAATGCTTAAACAATGATATCAATAATATTTCATTATTGTATGTATGTGTCTTATGTGAGGTGTCTGTTATTGTTGTTGTTTTATTTCAATTTTATTTTCAGATTATCTTAACTTTTGTAGTTTTTAATAGTCTCATTTACATCCTGATGTTAAAACATGATGTACATGTACAATGTATTGTGTATGCGTGTGTGAATGCGTGCGTGATTGGGTGTGTGTAGGTGTGCGTGTGTGAATTCTTGTTAATTTGTGCGTGTTTATATTGTTAATAGAAGGCCATATTGAAAAAAAGATGTACAATTTATTGTTAACCTTAACTATGTAACCTTCTGAAAATAAAGAATTTATTATTATTATTATTAACAATGGAACAGACTCCAGATAAGGACAATAGGTATAAACATACTTCGGCTGTGCTATCCACACTGTTATACTTGACAGAAACAAACGTAGATTTGATGTAACATATTTATGAATGATTATTTCAGAGTTCAACACATTAGCTTTAAAAGTACGTGAATTCTCTCCACCTACAATGGAACAGATAAAGACTTGTGTGGATTTTATAGAAAAATGCATTGCGGAAAACAAGGTATGTTGAACCTATCCATTTTCAGACTTCTGATGTTTTGCTTTGCAAGCAAACAATTTTAAAATCTTGAACCACTGTAACGCGTTGGATAAATCTTTTGTGAAACTCTAAAGATCTAAATACTGTATACAACGAGAGGTCGAAGCAAAACTAGTATGTCTGTCTACAATCATAGTCGCAGACAGGACTATAGTTTCACTTACATTCCTCGAGACACATATTATGTAATTATTGTTGTTATTGCTGCCGTTGCACGAAGGCCTTACAGTTTTAAAAGGTCGTACTTATGAAAGAATTACTATTCAAACTACATTTAGTCCAGTCTGAAAGCTACATGAATGTAACATTTAATTAAGATTCACATATATTTCAACGATTCAGATCATCCAATATGATTAACATATTGATAGCGGGCACTTATTTAGACATTTTTAAGCAACCTGTACATCCACGATCGATGTAACATCAGGTGTAACATTAATTCAACCCTTGATTCACGCTCTGACATATTTCTCAAAATAAGATGTATGATTATCACAAATGAGACCATTATATACGATGGTATATATTAGATTCGGTGTTAGGTGGGTAAAAAATTGAAAAAAATAAAAGTTTAATTAATATCCAGCACGCGTTATCTATTTATTATTACTTATTATAAAAATAGAAATAACACTATGAGGATTTTGTGACTTCATGATAACACTACGACTAGTTTTGCTATATCATATTACTGCGTAAAGATATTTCAGTATATTTGTGTTTCCCCGTCAATGCAGTTCATTTATGTCACAGTAAAGACACAAACACAAATTGTGGATTGGAAATGTCTGACATCTAACCAATGTTAAACGTTTATTAAATATAGCTTTATAAGTATTAAGTATACAAACTATAAAGCTGTGAATATCATATGACTGCGTAAAGATATTTTCTTCACATTATGCAAATTCATGTATGCATTTACAGTGTATATATGGAGAGCAATAACGCGTGTATTTAAATCATCATTTTTTTCATGACAAGTCGCTTAAATCTATCCTCGCTTATAATTTTGATCATACGAGTATGTTCAACGTGACATTTATCGATTAAAACGTTATATTTCACGTTTTACTAGATTTCATCGACTTTTCAAATTTATATGAATTTTACATGGTTTATTATATAGAGGTGTATGGTTTATTATAAAGAGGTGTATGGTTTATTATAAAGAGGTGTATGGTTTAGTATAAAGAGGTGTATGGTTTAGTATAAAGAGGTGTATGGTTTAGTATAAAGAGGTGTATGGTTTAGTATAAAGAGGTGTATGGTTTATTATAAAGAGGTGTATGGTTTATTATAAAGAGGTGTATGGTTTAGTATAAAGAGGTGTATGGTTTAGTATAAAGAGGTGTATGGTTTAGTATAAAGAGGTGTATGGTTTAGTATAAAGAGGTGTATGGTTTAGTATAAAGAGGTGTATGGTTTAGTATAAAGAGGTGTATGGTTTATTATAAAGAGGTGTATGGTTTAGTATAAAGAGGTGTATGGTTTAGTATAAAGAGGTGTATGGTTTAGTATAAAGAGGTGTATGGTTTAGTATAAAGAGGTGTATGGTTTAGTATAAAGAGGTGTATGGTTTATTATAAAGAGGTGTATGGTTTAGTATAAAGAGGTGTATGGTTTAGTATAAAGAGGTGTATGGTTTAGTATAAAGAGGTGTATGGTTTAGTATAAAGAGGTGTATGGTTTAGTATAAAGAGGTGTATGGTTTAGTATAAAGAGGTGTATGGTTTAGTATAAAGAGGTGTATGGTTTAGTATAAAGAGGTGTATGGTTTAGTATAAAGAGGTGTATGGTTTAGTATAAAGAGGTGTATGGTTTAGTATAAAGAGGTGTACATTTGCCTTGAAATATGCTATCTTTATAACAGAGGTTTTGGTTTTATAACAAATAGACAGAACAGTTAGCCTTAATGTCATTTCGGCGCCGATTTCTTAACCGAATGATTTCCGAAATCCCATACCATGAAGGGGCTACAAAACTTATAACTACAATATGTCCGACTTCATTTCATTAATTGCTGGCGAACCACACCGAAGTACTTAAGCCTTTTTCTTTTTCTTATGAGAACCAAGAACTCTCAGAGGCTGTAGCGGGAAGAAGGGGTCAGCCCCCCCGTATCTACTTTATCTGTTCTACATACTTTCTAGCCCGGATCCACTATATAATGATCAAGACTTCACATGCTGATAATCTTAAGAGTATAAGAGTTGTTCACATTTTTTTGAAGAAAATGTTATATATTATCAAATCTACGACAGACTGCATCTGTGTCTAGTTAATAACTTCAAGTGCAAAGTATTCCAGTCAATAGAAAAACATATTTCCCACATAACCGAATAAAGTACAATTTTTAAGCGGAAAACGTCCTGAATTTTAAAAAGACAAACTAGTCGCTAAATGTGTTATCATTGTCATAAACGTGTATCATGCAGTGCATATACGCGTATCTCGTAGTGCATATACGTGTAACTCGTAGTGTATATACGTGTATCTCGTAGTCCATTTATGTGTATCTCGTAGTCCATATACGCGTATCTCGTAGTGCATATACGTGTATCTCGTAGTGTATATACGTGTAGTTCGTAGTCCATATACGTGTATCTCGTAGTGTATATACGTGTTTCTCGTAGTGCATATACGTATATCTCGTAGTCCATATACGTGTATCTCGTAGTGCATATACGTGTATCTCATAGTGCATATACGTGTATATCATAGTCCATATACGTGTATCTCATAGTCCATATACGTGTATCTCATAGTGCATATACGTGTATCTCATAGTGCATATACGTGTATCTCGTAGTGCATATACGTGTATCTCGTAGTACATATACGTGTATCTCGTTGTGCAAATACGTGTATCTCGTAGTACATATACGTGTATCTCGTAGTGCATATACGTGTATCTCGTAGTGCATATACGTGTATCTCGTAGTGCATATACGTGTATCTCGTAGTGCATATACGTGTATCTCGTAGTGCATATACGTGTATCTCGTAGTGCATATACGTGTATCTTGTAGTGCATATACGTGTATCTCGTAGTGCATATATATATATATATATATATATATATATATATGTATACGTGTATCTCGTAATTATTATGGTTGTTTCTCATAATGCATTATACGTGTATCTCGTAATGCCTCATACGTGTATCTTGTAATGCATATGCCTGTTTCTTGTACTGTGGTTTGTAATGTTCTCTAACTTACCACAGGCTGTTGCTGTTCACTGTGCACATGGTCTTGGACGTACAGGGACAATTATAGCGAGTTATCTAGCGAAGAAACTCGGTATAAATGGTGATGAAGCTATTCAAATGTTGAGAGAAATGAGGCGCTGGTCTGTGGAAACATCGGAACAAGAAGAAATAGTTCGAACATTCGCTAAAAGTGTGGTGTTGTGCTAAAGATCGAACATAGGAAAACGAACAGTTCATCTATGTTAGCCGGTTACGCAACAATACAGACATGTTTTCATGGACGGCAGGAAGAATACTCGAGGGTTGTGATGATAAAATTCAAATCGAAGCTCGATCAAATACCGTATCAAACATAATCGAGTGTATAGAAGTTTATAATCAGGAAACAAATGATAGATTTAGCAATGTACTCCAAAACACAAAAGCTGTTAGAAAGAACCTTTAAAATTAATGGCATTATTTTATTTTCTGTTCACTTCATCCTCTCGTTGATGAGTTGTTTGAATTCTGTACTTCACTGGATACCTGAAAGGGTGTATTCATTGAATGCTTTTTTTTCTTATTGAATGTTTATTTCGCTCAATGTTTGTGTAATATTGTTACATCATTGCAACAATTTAATCCTGTCCTGATATATGTATTGAACATTCAACGAATACTTGAAGTCGCTCTACTATAACCGTGTATGTATATATGTACATGTATATTTATAATTGACTTCTTGACAAAAATTATATTGATAGTAAATTAAACGAGCTATATTGCCATGATGTATTTAAAGTAAATGTATTATATTATCATGCTGTATTTTAATGTGATGAAGTGGAGTGCATGATTGGTTAAACTGCCATAAGCAAACCATATGATATTTTTTATATGTATACTTTTTAATAAAAATATCTTGATATGCATGTAGTGATTTGTATATTCAAGTTAAAATTAGAAGCAGTATTATACTGCCCGTCATACATCACTGAAATTTGTCAATACCCGGTTGGATAAGCAAGAATACCCAGTTTGATCGATCGTATAACTCAAGTTTAGATACACACACTTAAACTGTTCATGGTTGATAAGCGGCTGACTTTCAAAGAACATCTACATACATACAGAATAGGACTAGTCAATTTTAATAAAAGAAAATACACATTTTAAACATAGAATTGATCTGCTAAAATGACAACGTGTGCTCACATTTTTAACAAAAGTGGAATACGCAGAGTGGTAAGTACAAAGTTTATTGTATGATTTTAAAACCGTTATTGAGCAAAGTTTACTATAATGTTAAAAATAGATGTAACTGTGTTGCTACGGGACTTCCGTGGCCGACTGGTTATGGTAGCTTGCCTCTCACCGCTGTGGGTCAGGTTCTATGCGGGATGTAGAACTAGGCTTACGGAATATCGTTGGTTCCACATGGTTCCAGCTTATACCCAAATATAATGATGGAAGGGGTACCTGGTGTCTTCCTCCGTTTAATTCATCTGCTCCCGTGCTTATTACTTATTTGTTATTTGTTAATTCTTATTACTTATTTGTTGTTACTTATTTGTTATTACTTATTTGTTAATTCTTATTACTTATTTGTTATTTCTTATTACTTATTTGTTATTTGTTATTACTTATTTATTATTACTTATTACTTATGTGTTACCACTTATTACCTGCTTTCTGATAATCCGTGGGCACATACTGACAGTTAAATTATAAACATAAACAAGAAATCCCAGGATCACCATCACCTAACAGTCATGCAGATAACAGTCAAACTATCAAGCATTTCTGACTATTTCCATTTTCGTGCTCTGACAGGCAGATTTGTTAAGACTGTCAGTCTGAATGTCCTGCTGTTTCTAAAAGCAATGATACATAAAAGTCATATATCGGACTGACAGATTTCCAGAAAGTCTGACAGATTCTGGCACCTTGACACACCAAATGTCCTGCTAGGCACAACAATCATTCGCCACAACTGGACCTTAGTAGCACTAACTGTGGAGCCGCCGCGGCGCAGTGGTAACGCATTCGCCTCATGATTGAAGGGTCGTCAGTTGGAATCCCACCTGCGTCATGACGGAATTCCTTATTGCCTCTCTCTCTCTCTCTTCGACGTGGGTTCCATCTGGAATTATTCTACAGAAGGATTAATATAAGTTGTAAGAACTAGCTTCCTAATCGAGAATAAATAAATTAGTATAAAGTAAACCTAGGTATGTATTTTTTACGAATCAATCGAGACTTGAACAACACTCAGACATGGCGAATGATTTTTGAGAATAGCAGGACATTTGGGCTGACAGTCTTAAAATCTGTCAGTCCGAAAGAAAATCTGTCAGTCCAATAAATGACTTTTATATATCTTTGCTTTTGCAAATAGTAGGACATTTGGACTGACAGTCTTTAAAAATCTGTCAGTCCGAATATGAAAATAGACATGTCTGACGCGTTATCGGCATGACTGAACACTGTTGATATAGAATCAACCAAGGCAGCAACAAAACACATTTGGTAAGGGGTCATCTAATGATCATTGCTGTGATGTTTCATGAAGATAATTGTCCCTGAGTTTGGGTAAAGAAATCAAGAAACTTTGAATGACAGATGCACAAATTGAACCACGTCCTTATGACAGACATCAGTGTTACAAAAATTAAACTTTCAGCATGTGCTAGTTGGCTTAAATGTTTATGGAGAGATGCACAGACACTGAAGATGGGCAAGTGTCACTCTGAACAGAATTTACTTCCTGCTCATGTCAGCTAAAATGGATAATTGATAAGCCTTGGAAATATTAGCGATCAGATTTCAATGAAGGCCAGTGTAAACTAGAGGTTTTTTTTTAAACAAAAACATACAGCTCCCCCATGGTGACCTTGACCATGAGTGGGTGTGCCTGTTATGTCTTTTAATATTTTTATTATGTCTGTAATCGAAACAGTGTTAGAAATAAGCACTTGTCCACTTGCCCGACAATGTTGAAAATTGGCAGGGCAAGTTGATGTCCAAAGTTACTGTTCCTCTGGGCAAGTGAAATTTCCATGAAACATTTTATAGTTTTCAGCACTTTTAAGGTCTTTTGCATTTTGTTTGTTATATTTATTGCAATTCACAGGACAATTTTCAAAGATTTGACCATTTGAAAAATCTTTAGGTCAGTCTGTTACTGAAAATGCAAATGATTTATCCAATTCTTATGCTAGCTAAACAAATGGAACAAGATGAATATATAGCAAAAACAAATTCGATCAGTGAACAAGAATATGTACATAATGAGGGCAACTTGAAAAGGTAACGGACAAGCTGAAGTTATTATGAACTTGCTCTGTGGGCAACTTGGGTTCAAAAAATATTTCTAACACTGGGAAACATTGATAACTAGGGTGCAAGATTCATGAAAATCTTTGAATGTATCAAGAAGATACAGAACAACATAAAATAGAAAGGAATTTTAACTAATACTGTACTTTAGCAGGTATTGACACTTTCTTCCTTTTTTCCTTGCTCATCTTCTTCCTCCCTAATTGTATTTAGTGAACAAGGCTTTTATTTTTTGGCCAAATATTCAGCCTGAAAGGAAATAAGTTATAACTAGAGTTGTGTCCATTAGGGCTGGGACTGGAATTCGGATATCCGTTTAGCTAGCAAGTCGGGTAATGCTGCTACCCATGTAGTAAATTTCTACCCGGCTACAAATAACAGTTCTAACTTCTCATCACGTTTCATACAAGTTTTCAGAAATAAAAGTCCCTGACATTTCCCGGATGGCAAGCAAAATTCTTTACATTTTTGCACGGTTGAACGCGTGATGGACATTTCAAGAGCGACAAAGCAAGAAATAATTTGAGCTGTGTCTCCATTTTCTAAAGAAAACATGCATTTTAAAATACAGACGATCTTGAATGAAAGAATTCCCTGACATTTTCTGAATTTCAACTTAGTATATGTACACTGAAAAACATTTCCAGAAAGATGCAATGCCATGGCTGGAGTTTGCGCAAATGTTTTCTTAAAGCATGTGACCTGAGTGCAAAAACGGGCATAAAAGAAAACTGCTGAGAAGTACTCAAATATGATTGTAAAGCCCAGTAACTAGAAAAGAGTTCTGAAATCTCAGTTTTCCATTGTATCATAATCAATGCATGATCGTGATGATAAAGACGTGTTTGCCAATTCCATAGCTGACGGACCTATACCAGTATGCTGCAAGACCAAAGAACGGGCTTGTGTCACCATTTCATGATTTTGGGCAGAGACATACATGTAGAAAACAAAGATAAGCTCCTGGATTGTATGATAAAATATCACCCATGGCATCTTGTTAACAGTATGTGGCTAAAAGACATTAAATCAGAAATATTATATTTTCTGAAAGGTTAATCTTCAAAACAGCTGCAATTAAATATATTTCCATGTTTTGCATTATCGTTGTAGTTTTACCCCCAACACAATACATGTATGTATTTGATTAAGTTAAGGAAAAAAGTAGAATTTATAACAAAAATGATGTTACTAGGATTTTTTTTTACTGCTGTTTTAAACACTAAAATCAATATCACATTTTAGAAAAATCTTGCAGTTATAGAAGAAACCTTAACCTTTAAGTAAATGTACAGTTTATTGGTGTAGACTAAATATTTTTCAAGTTTTAGTTGTTACAGAACTGGCAATATTTGGTTATTTGTACTGCCATGCATGATATCTTGATATGTAAAGAAGGAGCTGCTAATCTCTGTTTTCTATGTCTCTGTTTTGGGAAACTAAATCCATTCAACTACATAAAAGACTGATTGGTAAACTCAAGGTCTATTAAAAGTTGTAAAGAAATATCTTATCTTTTGTTTAAGATAGCCATTAATATTTGCAACATCAGTCTTTGAACAGGAATCAATGAATTGTGTTTAAGATAGCCATTAATATTTGCAACATCAGTCTTTGAACAGGAATCAATGAATTGTTGGCAGATGTTTCATAGAGATCAGCTCTTAAAATGGTGTCACCTGTTGCACAGTGTTCAGATGTACCCAGTGAGCACATAAACCACACTGGACTTAGGAATGCTTTTACAAAATACCAGTCCATATTCCATAATCAAAATGGTGTAATGAAATGATTCTAGACACTGCAAACTGCAGGTTTATGAAATGAAAGGACAGTTTGATACCTCGGAAAAATTACAAGTAGCCAGGGCCGTAAATTACACTGAGGCATGTAGGCAGTTGCCTCCTATTGCGGGCTGACCCCGAAAAAAAATTATCATTTTTTGTCTAAAAAGGGTCCAAAAATTTTTTTTGCCTCGCTCCGGTCGGCGGGGTGCCTCCCCTTCCAGGGGAGGCAATTTACGGCCCTGGTAGCAGTAAATTGAAATAAGGAGGTATACCCCATGTAGTACTTCCTGTACAGACTGTGAAAAGGGTGTTAGATATGATGTTTTCACATTTAGAGAAGTAGTCGGTATGCAAGTAACAAACACTGAAATCAGACTTGATATTTATTGAAATTCAATATTATGGGAGATCGAAATGTAAAATCTTGACAAAACAAAATAAACTGTCTTCTTGCAGAGTGGGCAACACCTTAGGAGAAGGTACAGTACGTTTATTTAGACGATGTAAAAAGGGCGTCGCCTTGTTACAGTCGCAAATTAAGTAGATAAAATGTTAAAACGGTTCATGAGGACTACAAACGTGTATAACAATCTTTTTCTCCATCAGATTTCCCTGAACGAACTCAAAGGTTTCGAGCGAACAAGATGCCACCCTATATTTCAGTATATATGCTGCTAAATGATTTTTATTCTTCAGTTCTTCCGAAAGAAAGTAATCATCATTGGTATGATATGTGTGGGTATATGCTATGTTCTGACTGGGCTAAATATGTACCTTACCAGTAAAGGCAAATTTCCGTCAAAAGCATCTGCTCGTGGAATTATCCCTGCAGGTAACGTACTTTTACAACAATCAAACAGTTTATTTTGTGTACGTTGTATTAAAGAATATGATAATACACTCAAATGCATTTCTGTTTTGTTTCTTCTTATTTTGTCATACTATTCAACACTAAAATATCGTGAAATATGAAATAACTACATTAAAACCTCGGCAATTAGACCGCCCTTGTGATCCATGAGAACTGGTTTTCTAATTGAGGTGGTCTTAATATTGAGGTAGCATTAAGAGCAAAACAGTGAAAATGGACTTGAAAAGTGTGTTCTCAATATTGAGGTGGTCTTAAAAATGAGACTCTACTGTATTTGTATTTATTGATTCTTACCCATGCCTCAATATTTTGAAAACCCAAATACCTATGTGATTGTAGAAAATCTGCTCATTAAAATTTCAAAATCAAGAAATTGAGTAGATCACAGAAAATTATCTAAGCACTAGCGCACATAATTAAATGAAAGTTTTTGTTTTGACACTATGTTCGGAGCGTAACAGCATTTGTTACCGAATTCATTCTTGCTGGAACCGTCTGGGCATCAAGACAGATTACAATATTTAAAGGGAGAAAGAAGATTTGATGGAAAATGCGAAAATACAAAATGGAACGACTGGTCAAAATCACTGGTAAAACTTTGGTTTCCTTGGCATCAATAACTGAAATACATGTATTCTTGATACGAGCCATAACAAATAAAAAGTAGAAGGATGAAAAAAAGAGAGAACGCTTAAGCGAATCCGGATACAATGTTTGCCGGACCTCTTCTTCACTGTTTGGGTTCATACAGAGACATGATTGCCCGTACTTGACCTTTTTATCATTTTATTGTAGAGTATGTGTCCACTAGTAATCAAGACGCTGGAGAAACACCTATTGTCATAATAGCATACATGCGCTCTGGTTCGACTCTGACAGGAAATATTGTGGAAAGGCATCCAAAAACATTTTATATTTTCGAGCCGCTGCATCATCTTTTACAGCAGTACCTGACTCAAACTGAAAAAACACTTCTGGGTTTTAAATTCAAGTAAGTTCTTTGTTTGAAATTCACTGTTTGTTTTTGGTAACCTGTTTCCATTGCTAAAGTTGATATCGTTGGTTTATGGAATGTAATCAAGCATGACAGACGTCATTGTGTAAGCTTATATTTATTGATGAAACCAAATAACAAACTGTATAGCATATTCAGTAATGCAATAAGCGAAAAATACAAATGTAAATGTATAAAGGTTTAACTAAGACATACGTACTTTGTTTTTTTTGTCTAGATACATAATTTGTATGTAGTAGGTGGTTGACAACATTTATCGTCTCTTGTTTTATTCAGGTGTAAATTGGTTGGTTGAAAAAAACCAGACTTGACTCAGTCTCCACGTTTATATGTCAAAGGTTCTACTGATGACCAGGTTAGACATTTGATGAGAGAGATAATCATCGATATCCCAAAGTAGGAGTATATTTTGCTGTATACTCATCAGTCAGCAAGTATAGTTGGCGCGACTTGATTATCCTCCCAACGTTTGAGAACTAATCTCACGAAAGTATCCACCCTTGATCAAACCGATATTAAGCTATTCTCAATGTTCCCCAAAGACCTAAATGATATTTATGTCTTTGATGTTCACATTGCTTATTCCACAGTTAGTGCTCGTGCAGCATATATCGCGACAACTACGTTTCATATTATTTATTTCAGAAATGTTCGCCCTTCAATGTCGATCAAGGAGGAAGCGCAGGCAATATTCCGCGCATGGTTTACTTGTGATATTGAGTTTATCCTTGACAAACCTTACAGATACTTCTTTACTTTCTTCAGAATGGGTATGAAAACAAACAAACTTGTGAATTGTCTGAACCAAACTGCCAAGTATGGTATAAAATATTCTACAACGTGTACATCATTATTAAAATCCCAGTGTCTTAATTCCAAACACAAAGTTATTAAAACAATACGAACACCAATCCATTGGATATATGAATTGATGAACGAGTTTCCTACTATGAAAATCATTCATTTAGTTCGGGATCCTAGAGCTATCATAACTTCTCAACGACGATTCATAGGCGAGTGTGCGCGGGAACAGGGTGGCATTGTTGGATGTTCGAGATTACTTTGTACCAATATGGAGGATGACCTTACTATGTTTGAAGTGTTCAACAAAATGTTTCCTGGACGCACAGTGAGGCTCAAGTTTGAAGACTTAGCAACAGATCCTTTGAATACAACGCAAGCTTTATATAAATTTTTAAACTTTCAATTGACCTATTCAGTAACATCGTACGTTAGAAAAATTACAATGTCTGGCCGAAGTCCAGTACATGTGTTAGATCCTGTGAGACCAGATTCAAGGACCAGTGTGGATGAGTGGAGAAAAAAATTGTCACAACGGGATCTAGACATCATTCAACACATATGTAGATATACCATGGATCAATTGTCATACCGTCATTTTATTATGCCTCACTATGATAAGACAAATAAAAGCTTAATTGTGCCATAATTATCGGAAGGCCCACCAGGTTATCTCAGTGGTTAGCACACTTGGCTGTTACTTGGGAGGTCCTGGTTCGATTACCAGACTGTGCAGGTCTCGTCATTCTGTGACATTTGGCTGTGGTTACATGTATTTGTCTTCTGTTTCTTATTTATGCTGAGAAGTTGTCAGCTGCTTGCAGAAGGGGAAGTTAATTCTGGTTGATAATTTGAGGAAAACTGATAAGGTCAAGTGACTGTCATACATGTATAGAACTGGAAAATTGTCGTAAAATTGTGTCACGTCCAACCTATTAAAAATTGGTATGCTGAAATTGTATAATCTATCATATATATTCACACTACTTCAACCAAAGACTGTACTAAATAGATATTCAGATAAGTTCAAAGCAGATACGACTGATTCTTTGCAATTTACAATGCATGTTGGACATTTATTGATCATTTTGTTTTAATTATATGTGCTTGTATCATGAAATTCTCTACTTCCTCAATAAAGTTATTTGTATTAATTAGCATGTTAATTAACATAATTTATATCTGATATCTGGTCTTTTTGTTTGTTCCAAAGTTGCACATGTTTGGAGACTTATTCAGAATGCTTAAGCAATTTATCAATTTTTTGTTTCTTCTTTTTAACGTGTCCTGGAATATTGTCAATATAAGATTCTTTCCAATCTGATGAAAGAAAATGCAGATTTCGATCCACCATTTTTAACAAATGTCCAGAGGTACATTTTTTCAACTCATATTTTTACATTTTTTAAATTTCTGACAGACATTGTTTGAGATCAATCAACATTTTACACTCGGTCTTCCATGTTGTTAGCATTGCTGTACAATAGTTCTGTTTGTATACACTTCAAAATAAGTTTCTTATGGTTCTCTGGTATATCTGGCAATTATGTAAACTTAGAGTGCTTTATTCATGTAAATATCATATCATATGTACACAACACTGATAAGACATAAATAAAGGTAACTACTACTACAGGCATGGGAATGGAGTTTTTTTAAATCAGCAGAACTTTTCAGGAGGGGTTGCCTCAGGCGCTCGGGTGGCCCCAGGGTGGGGATCATATGGGAGGGCCCCAGCAAACCCGAATCCACTGAGAATTATCTTGCCTGCTACTACTATCATTTAACAGAATACACTGAGAGAAAAATAAACAAGAGTACATGTTTAGTGATATTTTGATGAGATAAATTACAAAACAATATGTACAAGCATAATTTAAAAATATTTGAGTAACTATTAATGATTAAATTACAAATATTCAACTAATCAGTATTCCATTGATATGAAAATGTCACAATGCAGTATCAAACACAGCTTTATTAACAACATATCACAGACGGTTTTCACAAATATACTGTATCCAAGAATGTCACTGAGATAAAATAATGTTCTAGGTAATTTCATTTTGTAAGATAATGTAAAGAAACATATTTCTGTACTCTTAAATACTAATAACACATCTTTTTTCAGTTATGAATAACGCATATTTTGAATTAGAAACTTCTATTTCTCAGATGACAGAAATCAATTATCTGGTTCTTGTACTCTTATTGAAGCAACTTTTGGTTTGTTTGGGTTATTTTCCAGTAGCCAATCAGCAAGCCACACCTAAAAAAAATATATGTTATCAAATTGAATACTAAATTAACAAACCAAACATCCGAATAACACAGGTTCTGATGCAAACTTAACACAGTGAAAAAAAGAAATTACAAAGGTACATTACAAGTGGATTGTATTTAATATATGTATGTGATGCATTAAATGTCAAGGTTGAAATATGCTCACTTTAAATGCAGCCAAAGCTTTTCATTTTCAATTTCATCAGCATTACCTTAAGAAACGTGCATGTTAAACAAAATAATACTGTTAACCTAAAGTTTTAACAATATTATACATACATACAAGCACGACCATAACAATACCTGTATTAGTGACGTTGGTTATTATGACTGAGTATTTCCCAATCAAAGTTTTGAGATAAAAAACAAAGTGCTTTTTTTAAGTAGATTTTTTGGAGGCTTAATTACTATTAATTAAACGACGAACATGGAAATATTTATTAGTATTTGATAATTCGTTTTTTTGAATATTGAAGAAGATAATATTTTTTAAGAATTATGTACATTCTGACGCGTCATCATCATGTTGTAACTTACTTTGGCATCTTTTTTTAATATTGGAATTGCTATATTAAGAAAAGTAGACTTCAAATTTTTATACTTTTGGTTTTAAATGAAAGTTGAAACAAATATCTGTTAGAAAATGTAAAACCTGAAAATGAACTTATATGGTCACTAACAAAGGTTCTGTTGTGACCCAGCTCATATGTATTTGAAGATGTTCAAAAACATCTAGCAAAAGTTTCCCTAAGGTCTCAGCTAAATACTGACAACAACTTACCACAGGATCAACAGGTTTCTGTTTGCACAGTTCAGTGAGACCTTTCAGTAATGTAGGATTTACTTTTCTGGACAAAAAATCTTTTGATGCCTGACCAACTGGAACTGGCTCTATAACACCTATAATAGATAAATCAAATTATATACTTTATATCCATTATCAGCATGAAATTTATGGACAACAGATACATTTCAACCAGTTTCATGTGGAAGAATTGTTGAGTTGTTTTGTAGGGTATAGTGTCACTGGAAAAGCCAATATGATAGTGTACATGTATAACAAATTGTATTAAAACATGTTTATAAAAAGATACAAGAAACAAAGAATTAAACACCAAATTGAGTAATGTGTCATAATTGCATAAAAAAACAAATATAAAGTCAAGAAGAAATTATAATTCTACAATAACTTACTGTCTGGGAAAAAGAATCTGATTTCTCTCTCTGAAGAAGTAAAACTTTCACTACCATGAAGTGCATTTCTTTGATCATCTGTTCCATATATGGCTCTGAGGCTGCAATGGAAAGTATTGAATCATAAGTTTTTGCCAGTTAAAATGGTTTCTTGTGGAATCAACACAGGTTTATTTGAAACTTATTTATTGTACATTGATTGCGGAACTAGTTATTACAACTTGTATTGAAAACCCTAGGTTACTACTACCAGGATTCCTAACCGGTACCTAAGCCTAATTCAGGGATTGTGAAGACTATGAAAGGATGTCAGCCATGAAAGGATTCCAACCCACAGTCTCAGATCAGGCCGCAGGCAATCTAGCTCCTAGACCAAAATGTCTCCTAATGAACATAGGTAAATTCTCAACGATACTTGGTGAATTATTTAAGCAGAATTAAAAACATTAATACACTGTGGTATCACGACTTGTAGAATATATCAAAATATTTTTGCAAGTAAAATGCAGCTAAAGATGCCACAGACATGGAAAAAATGCTAGTCCAAGAATGACACACAGTTAATTGTAAAAGTCAAATGTGATAACTGATATACATGTTCATTGTATACATAGAAAATATTACCAATCTGGATGTGTCTGTCTTGCTTTTATTGTGTTAGTTGGGCCAATCAATTCTCTCCAGTATGATATAGCTTGATCTTTTGCAATGACAAGAGCAATCACAGGTCCACTTGACATGTATGCAACAAGACTGGCAAAGAACAATTTCCCATAGTGCTCTGCATAAAAGTCACTAGCCTGTTCTGGTGTTAAATGCACTCGTCTTTTCTGAAATTATTATCAATTATATGATTTAAACATTATCGTGGTTATTTTGTTCACAAAGTATTGAGAGTTTCAAAATGTTAAAATACCTGTCACCATTTCTAGGAATTAAAAACTGCACAGATCCTACATGCCAATGAGTAGTAAAATATTCAGACTTCTAATCAAGTACTATACTGGTTGCAATATCATTTATTGTCCATATTTATGTATTATGCTATATTGTTTCAATGTAGGTGTTGTTGTCAAAAAACCAATATACTGTGACGCCGGAAGTTATGCGAAAAGAGCAGCAAACATTAGTTTCATATTTATACAAATTAAATAGAGACATACTCTTTTCTACTATTAAAATGACTATTATATACATGTATATTAGGTAAAGTAAAAATTAGATCTTATTTTACGACCACATTTCACGGTAAGAGTGTGAACCAATCACGTTTTGATGAAGTGTTTCAATGTGAAATTCAATTTCTAACAAAATAATGAGTGTGCCTGGACCAGATTTGTGTTAATTTATGCATTAAATCACCAGACTATTACTGCTAACAATTTAAACATATGTCTTATCAATAATGAATTTATCATCTGATACGCGTATACGCTTAACAATAAGCACACTGAAATATAACGGTGGTTTTATTTTTGTTTATATCAACAACACCCCCCACCCACATCTAAAACATTTAACAACAATCACCTGTAAGACCGCAAATCCAGATCTTAGGATAATATCCTCGATTTCCTCGGCTTTGTGCACAGCATCTGGCTTAATAATAGCGAGTGTCCTCTCAACGTATATGTGAGGAGGATCCATTCCCATTTCATCTATGTTTCCACCCGTCATGATTCTTACCGACTGTAAAAGTAATGGTTCCTAAGTTGCTAGGTTACGCGCAAAGGGATTGTATAAAAACCGTCCATGATATGGTATGGTGTAAACGCCGTGATTTGGTGTCTCGGTAGTTCGCCTTTACACATTTTGTGCCATATCTATTTACACGGACACTAGGCTTGGAGCTTACGATGTATTTTCCCGATATTCTATATATTCAAACTAATTTTAGAAAAATGTCGGGCGTTATATCGATTGTTGAGATGTTTATCCCGAATCTAGTTCATGAATATATATATATGGTTTACTAGTTTTATTGAATTTTAATAATATATAAAACATACATTAAAACATACCAGTAATTACCACATAACAACATTGACAAAATTGACGGACAATAAGAATTTTCAGTGTACTGTCTTTAAAAATATGTTATTATTTACAATAAATAGATGTTCTATGATGATGCAATCGATGTATACTAAACACAGTATAAATTTAATTAAGATGGTAGTGTTCCCCAGTATTGTCTCGCTTGTTCTCAACGTGGCGTTTAGCTTAAACTTGTTGTTGTCGTGGAGTTCACTTGACTCATGGTAAAACAATATTTTAACTTGACTCTATCACATCGATGTTTCACTATTTGAAAGGCACTTTCTCTTGCAAGGTGTGATCCACTTTACTGAAATATATGTCAGCTACGATGTTCATGTCGTGCATTTGGAATTACACTTTGCTTCTGATAGAGATCAAGCCATTCTAAATATATCCGATATGCCTCTAGTGGTAGCACTACATTGAACCTGGTAGTGACTACAAACATTTAGCCAGTTTTCCAGAATGCAATTTTGTTGTGTAACGTATGGATACCAGTAAAAATACTAATATAAGGTATCAGTCATACAAGATGATTCCTCTCAGTACATTCTTCGTCGAGGTAATAATACAAGAAAAATAATTACGGTAGCTGGTATGTAAATAGGTACACTGTGGACTATGAGGTATTTCCTGTTTTTACATTACGATGTGATGGGGCGTTGTCGTCTTGCAGTATTTCCCCACGACCCTATACGTACGGAACCACCGTCGTTGTCAATATTTCATCCATATCACCATAAGTTAATTATGACCGTCTCTATGAAGCGATTGGGTCTGCAGATTATATAATTTTATGAAACCCCGGTATCCACACAATGACACTCCTACCGGCCCAATTTATGAATGTGTTCACTTAAACAACACATGAACATTTAGCATATCGTTCTTCTCTTCACCTTCTAACCCATTGTCATTCTCACGGGTCCACGTTTAGCCCATCATCATCGGTGGGACAAATCTGCATGCTGCCAGAGCACCACGTGTTGCCCCTTTGCCTCGCAGTGAAGATGGTACTTTCAGGTTGAAGGTCGTCTGACATTGATCCCACGAGATGTTAAACGTTGACGGTCATTGTGTGCACTTCTCTGTCGGGTGTATGTAACAGAATGAGTTACACACTCACGGTGTTTGTAACAAACGATAAAGTTAAGGTAATCTGTACAAAAATAAAACGATTCAGAGTTGCATCATAGTGCTATGAATGTATGATATTTGCTTATTGCAATAAAACCGACTTTTTAATACATCATAATTTCTTAAAATAAAGACTTTGTCGGACATTAGTTTGCGAGCAAATGATCAGTTTTTAGCAGTGAAACCTGGTTCTGAGATGCTTCTTCTCGTGTTCCACGTGCATAAGTGATTGCTACTGAACAAATCGTTGCGCATAAAATTCTGATTTTATGTACAGGTTAACTATGAGGGTAGGGTGAAATATATACGCTTACCAAATTATTTTGACCTTACATAGCATTAATTTATAATGCTTAGTGTAAAATATGCACATGGACATATATGTATTACAGTTGTATATGCAATGATGTGTAAATACGTTTTTTCTTTCTTTTAGCATTCGGTAAACAAATTATTATAATAACAATGGCAAGCTATCGTGATTGATTACATCATGCTTGACGATGCGTGGAAGTGGCGTCGGGTAAACTTTGTGACAATTTCGATCTCCTCCATCCACCCAATATTTCTTACCAATCTGGCCGAGATTATCAACACTATCAAGGATCGTATATGTTATATTGTGTTCCAAATATGTAGTGCTAAATGATGCCAAGTAATATGTATACATGTATAAGTTATACCTGAAATGCGACTAGCCATAGTTACTGTTCAATGATGTCAATCCAGAATTTGTGAACGGAAGCGAACGCACAAGGCAGTTTTTGTCCTAATATACTAGGTCCGCGATCTGATATTTAGCGCTTATTTGGTATCTTATGTACTTTGATGTCAGTAAAAAAAAAAAAAAAATTTAATTATTATTTCCATTATTCCAATTTATTTTTACATTTTCTGTTCTTTCGTGAAAAACGGCTATTAAAAACAAACGTATATATTAATAAGAGCCGAACCAATAGATCGCAGACTTGTATATCAATATAATGACATGATTCAGACACATTGTCCAAGCATTTTATTATACATTTACACATTGAATGTATAAGGACCAAATGGCAAATCAAGGGAGGCAACCACAATACGAATACGAAGGGAGAGAAATCTTGGATATCATAAATGCTTGATTACAGCAATCAAAACAATAGAAAATTATAATTTTATAGCATATTCATATATATTTCACCTCAAAGTATACGATTATGAGTGTTATTTGCAGAAAATTTGTATTATTAGGTAGTTATTTCGAATTATTCGGTATTATCCGGTATTATTCGGTATTATTCGGTATTAAGAGTAACCGGGCAGTGCCTATGATTTTTCCCGTAATAACGCCAGTCCGGACCAGCATTGGTTTTAACGCTATTCTTGCTACTCTTCATATTAGAGGTAACCCCGATACAACTTCAAGATTGTCAACAAATAGCAGTTTCAATTTTAATAAGCGTTTGGAGTCGTTTGTGAATTCAGAACTTAATCATGGATTCAGTACGTTTTTTTGTTTTTATTTCATTTAAATGATCGGTCTCGGTCTACTGTATGTTTTGCAATGAACTGAGATTTTATTGCATTCGATTCGTGTCTGTGCAAGATTTATTTTGGAGCTGAAAATACAGGACAGCCTTTTTGGAAAAACTTGATGTTGTTACATGTTCAAAATGTCTCTTGACACACTTCTAGTTTTATATATGTGATTGACAGAAATAATTATCATTAGAGTCAGATGTAGCTTTGCCCCAGTAAGCGTGTATTAAATACTTATAATTATATATGAATCATTTTTATGATGATACCTATTTAAATGGCAGTGGCTACGGGTACGGGTCCATACCTCTAGAATCTGATTCTAGGGGTACGGGAGTCCCGTACTCATAGATATCCTACATAGGATAGACTACGGGTACGGGAGTTTTATAAATACACATACTCAGAACAAATAAGTGAAAGATATTAAAACAAATACAGTGAACTCGACAGTTCCGGGTCATCGACCGACCATTCCGGGTCACATTTAGAAAAAAATATTTATTATTCGAGAATGATAAAGTATTTTGCTAATTTGATAATCAAGTCATATTTACCAATCACTTGGCTACTTTCACTTTGATTTTGGATAGATATTCTGCAACACAACACTTGTTTTAGTATCAACCAAAATGGCAGTTTCGTCGTATAATTAATGACAACCAAAATATAAACATTTATATAGCATATATACTGATATTTGTTTTAATATCTTTCACTTATTTGTTCTGAGTATGTGTATTTATAAAACTTCCGTACCCGTAGTCTATCCTATGTAGGATATCTACGAGTACGGGACTTCCGTACCCCTAGAATCCGATTCTAGAGGTACGGACCCGTAGCCACTGCCAATAATCATAATAATTATTATGGATGATTTACCCATAGAAAGAAATGACTGGCTGTAAGGAAACCACAGCATGGCCCATAGCATTTAACTAGGCATCTGTCAATCAATATATTATATATAAATGTCTATACCTTATTACTTTAACCCAAGAAATGCTGATGACATTCATAATCATACATGTGGTAGTGAAGATCTTACATCTTAAGCCAAAAAAAATAATTGTGTGGTTAGGGTTACATCTGTTCTAGAAACAGGTAGGGTAGGTAGGATTTTTTTTTATTATTTATTTATTAGGCTTTTTGTTGGAACGTTATTATTGTCATCATCAGCTATATTAAGTAGAAAGCTTTTTAAACTACATATTAAACCACATAATTATTTTTGCCTAACTACTGCACTAATAATTTCCTATCTGTGGTGATAGGTGGCTTTCAAAGTTTCCTTATATATTTACTGCCTGTTTGTATAAGTTTATAAGTGTGTATGCCAGGCTGTTCCAATCAGATTGGAGGTTCTATTTACCATTTTAACAAAGCATAAAAACATTGGGCCCTAATATACCTTAATATACAAATTATAAATTGTTTTGAGGTATTGACAGCTCTTGCACTATAGCAAATGTAGAAGACAGCTTAGAATTACTTTAAACGAATGTATTTGCAGAGCTAGAGCTGTTTTATTTCTTGAGCCAATTTTGGAACTGGACGGTTTCAGTCATTTGCGGGCTATATTACAGCGTGCATTCGACAAATATCTAGCCAGACAGTATAGAGTAGACCACCTGTGCAATTTCCTGATGGCAAGAAGCAAGGCGAGATGTTGATGTTTCCAAGATGTTTATTCTGCTATATTAAATACATGAAACTCTTCTGAGAAAAAGTATTTTGACTGTTCGTAAACATACTTAATATTTATCATTATTGTGTAATTACTCTATACTAAAAGAAAGGTATTATATGCTGATTCTTTCATTTCAAAATTGTTTTTGTAGCATTGGACTCCTGGAACTGGAAGCAGCCGTGGCAAACAAAGTAAGATTGAATATTAATGAATTCTTTACTTGATACTCATTCCTTATCAATTCTTTTTTTTTCAGCCACGAAAATGATTCTTAAAAGAGATAGAGGACTTTGAACAGTGTGCAATAACAGTCAGAAAATCAATACAATGTTTTTTCTATTACTAATTCCTTGCATTAATGCCATATTTATGTTTTGTCTAATATCTGATGTAAGGATTTATCAATAGGAGAGATGAAATGAAAAAGAAATAAAAGATCAAGCCCTTTTTTTTCAGAAAAGGATGATTATCTGGAAAATAATCTGTGATGGTCTAAATTAGTATTTGTTGAACTAAAGAACACACTTTGTTTGATATATGATTGTGCTGGATATATGTAAAGTTGGACCATGGACATTTTGAACATTTATTAATACTACATGTAAAGACATTTTGCAGACATGTAATTTTCTTGTTGTTCGCAGAAAATACACCTGTTAACAGTTTCGACACTGTACAATTTAAATATCAGACGTGTATCAAGTGAAACAAAGAGTTACCTGACTTAATTGCAAGTAAAGCGGATGTGCTATGCTTGTTAACAATTTATAGAACATGCTATTTTTTATAACTTTTCATCTGACATGGTTTCTTGTTCGATTTTATAAAATATTATACCATTTGAAGGTTTACGACCTAGATTTTCCAGAAAATATACAATTAAATATATTTGATGTAACAGCAAACATTGAATCAATTGTTACAGTTGACCTTATATCAGGAATTTTCGATACAAATTATATGAAGAGATAAGCATTCAGCAATATGTACTCGCTAATAATCAATAAAAATGGGGGAATGTGGAGCCTTTTGAAACTGTTAATCAGTGTGTATTTAATTACATAAAAAATGCTGTAAGGAATACCATTGTCAGTAACAGTTACTTCATATTATGAAAGTTGAATAAGTGACAGAACTTTAGGAATGAACATCATGTTTCTTTACTGTTGTAATTTTACTTTTTGTTTCTTACATCAATTAATTTCAAAATTTTCCATTCTTTAATCAGAGGGAAAAGATTCTCTTGATGACCTGCTGGGAGACCTTCTTGAAGATGGTAAGTTTATATGTGTTATTTATATTTTATTCTTATTGATGCACTTAAGTTGCGAATTTAAATTTATCTAAGAAATAATTTCACTGCATGTGTATTATTGTAAATGTTTGACAAGTATTCACTTCCTTGGCTACATTCACAAATATGGTTCAATGCTGCTTATAAATACAATGTTGTCAATAAGTTATGGTTGAACTGGCCCAAACAGAAAAGTAACTGGCCAGCTAGAGGGACCTGGGGGGTAAAAAATGCAACCATTGCAAATTTCTTATTGTTCTTATTGACAATACAATGTACTGTAAATATGTACAGGTGTTCAAAAAAGAGAAATGGGAGACTGATTGAGTGTGTTTAATTTATCAGTTAATGAAAATGTACCAATTGGATATGTTTTGTGATATTTATAGATCCTAGTCCACCAAAGAAGAAATCCAGCACAAACGATGATGCAAGCAGACAGCATTATTCTGCTAAGAAACAGAGGTGAGTCAAATATTACACTTGTTCATTTTGCATCCATTTAAAGATTTATTCTTCATGTAGTAAAACTATGTGCACTTTATTGCATATAATATTTCAAACTTACATTTGCTCATCCTTTCAACATTAAAACATGGCAAATAGTATAATGAACAATTTGATGTATTTCCAGTTCGAAAGATGAAGATTTTTACAGTAGTTTAGCACTTGCTGCAGAAGATGATCACTTATCTGATGTTTCAGAGGCTGATGTTAACAAAATGGCTAAAAGTATTGCTGTATGTAGCTGTACTTTACTTTTTATATATTCATATTGGTTGTACGACGATATTGAAAAAGTTTCCAAATATTTTGTGTGTGTTTAAAGCATATTTAAATAACAGAGTTAGTTCGAAATTTAGGAATTGTTTAAACCTTTTTTATCTGCCTAGATTCTCTTTAAAAGATTACAGTGATGGAAAAAATGTTCATGTGTCCAAACGATGACTTGACGTACATTGGGTTTTCCCTAGGATTTTTCAGCTAGGGGTCCTTGGACCCTTGTGTTTGACAAATCGGGGATCCTTAGTAAATTTGTAGAGTCCAAGATATGCAGTTTACTTGACAAAAGTTTATTTTCGGGGTCCAAGGGATGCTAAGTTAGTTGAAAATGGGAGTCTCTAGAAAGAAAAGGGATTCAGGGGCTCGATATTTCTGCATCAGGGAAATCACTGCGTACAGTGTGAGTTGTTTATGAGTCTGTTGACATGTTTTAGGATTTGGATGATCTAGATGCTGACTTGTTTCCTGTCAGTGGTACGGCTAAAACTCCGAAACGGGGAAGTTTGAAAGATAAATCAGGTAAAGCAGGCACGCCACGTAGGTCTGGTACACCAAGATCAAGAACTGGAACACCTAGAGCTTCTTCACCACCACTAAGAATGACCTCTCCTGGAAATAGAGTTATCTCCCCTACACACCAGAGAGTAACTTCTCCTCCAGCAAGAGGTACACCCACAGGGAGAGACACACCCGGAAGTCAACATTCTGGCATCGATTCAAACAGATCTGGTAGTGGTTCTAAAAAATCTCAAGGTTTAACAAAATCTCCATCAACTGAATCTAATACTCCCGAGTACCGACCCACAAGTGCACCTGGGAAAATGACTGGTACGTTAATGTTTTTACTATAACAAACATCAAACTTTATTTTTTTACTATAACAAACATCAAACTTTATTTTTAGTATGCATAGTTCAATAGAAAATTTTGTCATTTGAAAGTATTGTGACTTGTTCGTATAGAAGGTGGAGTATATTGCGTGAGTGATCATGTTATTGAACACAAACTTTTAATAAATGAACACACGTGTAATATTTTTTTTATGTACTGGTTAATATAATGCAAATATACATTTTATCAAAAAAAGATGTTATTCACCCCTAATAATAGGGACCATCTCTGTAAAGCAATTGTTACATTGTGTCATTCATAATTTCTTATAGTAAATGATCGAAATTAATACAAGGACCTTATTACTGATCCATAACATCATTTATGCAATCAATCAATTATGTCATACTAAAACACATACATGTATATTGTGATGCATTATGAATGACCTTTTCATAAAATTTTAAATGAATTCATTTATTTCACTTTTTGAACAGATCTTAATGAGAGATTTAATGTAACCATGAAGCCTGGACATGAGTTGGAGCGACCCAAGACCGTACCAAAGACAAAGTCATTTGATTTTGGAGGTAATTTGAGATTTATCAATGCCAGTTCTTTCTCACATCTGTGTTAATGATGCTTATAAGTTGTAGAAATGCTGTATTTTGTCTGTATGTAAAATGTTCTAAAATTGCTTAAAAAAGTAAATTTTGTTTTATTTGTGATTTGATTCTTATTCAGTTGTCCCATCAAACCAATTTTCACATTTGCAGACTTCGTTAATTAATCAACATTTCATTGCCAGTAAAACTCTGGACAACTGTATTATATTCTGTTGTGTCCAAGGAAAATGTAATGTAAAGCACTGACTAGTTATCATTGTTTCCACACAGATTTTGATGCTGATGATCCACTAGCTGGTATACCTTTGTCAGATGAAGATGAGGATCTAGGGTTAACTCCAGCAAGGAAACAGGCTAAGCCAACTGTTTCTCGACAAAGATCCTCGGAGAACCTCTCACCTCGCGTTCAGCCTGCTGCAGTACAGGAAACTAAACAAGGTCAGTTACGTATATAGTATAATTTTTCATGTCCCTCAGCAATGCATTTGTCTGTGATTTATAAAAAAAGCCTTAAACGTTTTTGTTTATATTGTTATTTTATAATTTATGAATTGTGTCAGCTACAAATTAACCGGGACATCAAGCTCATGTGTTGGTTAACTTATTATAAAAGTCTACTCTGAATATGAAAGCTCATAAAATGCTATATTGAAATGTGTATTGCAGCAGCAACAAATTAATTAATACACTTTATGATATTTTTGAAATAATTACAGTACAGCACAACTTGACTATAGGAACATCCTTTTGGAGAAGCTTTCTGCTGTTGTTGAGTGATTGTAACTCTAGAGAGGTCAACTTGGTAGTAAAGGGTTGTTATAGGAAAATTGGGCATGTTGTTTAAAAGAGGTTGTTGCTGAAGAGAGGGCCATTCAGGAGATATTAATGTGTTGTTGTACATTGATGTTGGGTGTTTTTATCTCGAGCACTCTGAATAGTAAGGATTGTGATGGTCATGTTCATGTTATGTTTGTAGAGTCTCCCAGATCTAGGAATATATTTGATAGACCACCTACAAGAAGTGGAAGTGGTAAAACAGATTCTCCTGACAAAGACCAGGAACCAGCTCCTGCTCCAAAACAGCCAGCTCAAAAACCTGGTAATTATTGTTTGACAGGTCTTAGATTCTACAATGGCTGTTTTTCCTTACAAACTCACTACAGTTGTCAAACTATCAATCCAGCAAAGTAACATGTATTGTTGGAATGTTGTCAACATTCAGAAACTTATGAAAATATATTTATTATTGGAGCGCCACTGTACAATTTCTTCTTAAAGTGACATAATTTCCAGAAAACCTCACATGTGAAGTCACCATGTACTGACAGTAAGCAATATTTGCCCAATATAGCAATTTGACAACGAAGTGATCATATGGAGTATATATTGTTTCCTGCTTGCAAATAGTGACATCACATGTTGCGTTTCTTGAAATGACGTCACTTACAGAAGAGGTTGTAAATCCTAAAGCAGTGCTCCTCAATTTTGTAGAAACTATATAAACTAAGATTATATTGGTGGGTAAGGTCTTCTGTCTTGTATATTATGTGAGAAGCTTCTTTGTATGTAATAAATATGATAGACATCAAATCATATCTGTATGGCTTATCTTGACACATACATGTTTATAAGTTCACAGTGTTATACATGTTTTTGTTCACAGGTCTTCTGTATACTGTACATAAACTGCTAAAAAAATTATTTAAAAAAAACTGCTTAAAATAAGGTAACAAAATCATAGTGGATTATATTTGGTTTTATTTGTTGAGAGGTAGATAGAGCCATTTGAACAATCTTTATTAATTATATAAATGATTTAACACAAAACTGTGGTATCCCAGTATTGCGATAAGCCTTTGATCTTAGTGATTGGTTTCTTGGTTTCGTTTTATGCCTTTATGTGACCTTGTTAAAATATTATTATTGAAAAAACAACAACAATTGTTTCAGCATTGAACAAGAAAAAGTCTGAGGAATTATTATTTAGTGATGATGATGATTTCTTGGGAGGTCTTGGTATTGAAGAGAAAGGTGCTGCCCCTAAGCCTAAAGCTCAAGTGCAACCAGAAGATGATGAAGATAATAGACCTGCAAAGTCTGCTATGGACAAACTTCTTGGAAAGAGTGCTGTATCCAAACACCTAGAGACAACAAAAGAGAGAAAGGAATTTGTTTTGGATGCTAAATACACCCAACCTCAAGGTAATAATCAGACAAAGTGATGTAATGAATGATATTTTACCTGAAAATTAATGTTTATTAATATTAATGTTTATTAATATTTTTGTGCATTAATCTTATACTGCATTGTAATGTTTTGCTGTTATTATATCCTAGCAAATTTTTTTGAATTATCAAAAATGTAAAACTGCTGAAAACATCATCAAATTGTTAAAAGTAATAAATGTGTATGTTTAAAATAAGATTTCTTGATATTTCCTCATTATGCCTTCTTACTTCTTATTAAAATTATACATATGGATAGATTTTCTGTACCATTATCTTGTTAAAGTTATTGAAGAATTGTCTGTTCATAATTCACACTTTATGTTTACAGCTACGCAAGAAACTGAAGATGATTACCTGTTTGGCAGCTACATGCCATCAGCTGTTGGATCAAATAACTCAAGACCAACGTCTCGTAGATCAGTCAGGTACTACTGTTCGTTATATCCTGTTTTACACCTGTTACTGTGACAGAGTGTATTATGGTTCGTTATATCCTGTTTTACACCTGTTACTGTGACAGAGTGTATTATGGTTCGTTATATCCTGTTTTACACCTGTTACTGTGACAGAGTGTATTATGGGATCAATGGTTGGCAGGGCATGTCCACCGGTGTTCTCTTACTGTAATATCAAATCTTCAAAAACTTGTTCTACAATATTGATTGGCAGAATATCTCAGCCAAGTTGGTTAATGAGACAGGTTCTGCAGACAGTGGATTTATGGCCGTTAAATTTCTGAAATTTTGCCAAATTGACTCTGTCCACTATCTTGCACAGTCTGCACTGTCTAATCTTCACCAAACTATGCACTGTAGTTACGGACATAATATCTCATAACTAAACTGGGCATTGAATTGGGTTGTTTGTCACCATTTGGCTTCTTATGGCGACGATATGAATACTGGTATATTAATGTTCAATATGTACAATCCATTTGAGTATGTTGTAAACTAAAGCTATAATATTATATTCATGTTAACTTAGTCATCATTTGAGGTTTGGCAAGTGGTAATAGAATGTATCATGTGATGTAAATAAACAGGTACTCTCTACTATTTTGGTGCAACTTCTAATATTACTCTATTTAAAAAAATATTCTAATTTTATAAAAGATGATAATTGTATACCAGGTTCCAAGATGAAGATGACATATTTGGTTTGAATGAAGCACCTGCTACTAAGTCTTCTACTCCTGCTAAGAAATCAGCTGATGATGGTTTGGACTGGCTTGAAATGGCAACTGGTGGCAAATCTCAAGATAAAATGCCAAGTCAAGATAAACCTGTTGATAGAGCAGTCGAAAAACCTGCACCAAAGCCTGTGGACATAAAGCCATCTACCGCACCCAGTAAATCAGGCAAAGCAGACTGGCTTGGATTGAAAGATGATGAAGAGGAAGAATTTGACTTTCTGAAATCATCCTCATTTTCTGCTCCTGGTAGACAGACGACATCTGCTGTAAGTAATGATAACAGAAGAGAATCTGTGAATTCTTATGTGTTTTATATCTGATACGATTTAAGGTAGCCCACTCCGTAAAAAATATGACGTAATATCATGACGAAATATCATGTTTATCTAGACCTATAAATATAACATCGCTGTGTTTTTATTGCGACTAATTATTAGCTGACAAAATTACGCTTCACAATGCTGCTTTCGACAACTCTTCCTCTGTGTCTGAACGATGCTTTTGAGTCTGTTTAACTGTTTTACGCTTTCGAAACCGTGCTTTTTTACGGAGGATGTCAACAACGCGAAAAGCGGTCTATGTCGAAGGAAGGTAAATCTTGATGTCGCAAAAGTAAATAATACCGAAATAAGAGTAAATAATAGCGGAATATAATTTATTATTAACAAATTGGAAGCGAATCGCTACAGTAACGCTACAGTTCGTTATTTAATACCATTAAATAGTTTATTGGGGCGACTTTAACAACGTCCCGTCTTTAACAACATCCGCAAACGGGCTGCGCGAAAATATGCACAGATGACGCATAAACGTCAGGAGTGGGCTACCTTAAAACCAATGTTTCTATCTTTTATGACCTCAGGGGACAATTAAGGGCCATCTATCACCAGGGATTGCACAGCTGATTCTGGTTTTAAGACCAGGAGGGGCAATTAAAACCTTTTTTGACCACAGATTACTTGCTACAATGACTGATATTTTAGTTTCTGTTTCACTTCAGATTATGTATATTGATTATTCACTTAGTAGTTTATAAATCATTTAATTCCAAACAGCCAAAGTCTGTGACCAACCCAGAAAGGTCAAACATAACAGAGCAAAGAGTTCCTGAGAAGTCTGGTAATGTTCAAACCAAGCCATTTGAAGCCAGGACATCAGTATCAAGTGGAAAAGACGACTATCTAGGACTTGGAGAGGAGGTGGATCCTAGCAAACTGCTCAGGTACTCTATTATCTATATTAACAGTTATTTGGTAACAGTTTGTATATTCTTGGTTTAATTATCATTCTATTGTATTTCTAATTTTGCATACATATACAGAACATAGATAGAAATGTAGTTCTAGACCTCATTTCCTAATTATTACACAGTATATGAATCTTGCTTGGATTAAGGCTTTGACATTTATTCAAACTAATATTTAGCTCGCTGTCAACATTCATGTATGCTCTATAGGGTATTTTTAAGTTTACAACCATTGAAAGAATCATATTTTTTGTAGCAGATGTTTTATCTTAGAATATTTCTATTATCATTGTTTTATAAATACTAGCTTGGCGATATCTTGATAATTGTCACTTCTTGCTTACTTTTATTATAACCTTTTACTGGTAGTATATATGTATGTCCCGAGAAAAGTCTTAAATTTGAACTTTATTTAAGTTTTGCATACTATATACATGTAGTATTATCCATTTCTTGAGAGTGGATATATAAGTGAATTGAAAATCTCTCTTGTTGTGATACTTATATTTAATGCTACAATATTGATGAAATATAATTCAGTGTAGTTATAGAGCAGGGTTATGCATGACACTGGGTGATGAAACACTGCTCTCATATCCTATCACCTTTGGATGTCTTGATCTTAGCTCAAATTCTAGTGATGTTTGTTATGCTCAAATAAGGGGTTTCGTTTGACATACTCGCTCAGTACACTTCAAAAATCACTATTTTTGATAAGGGTTATTTTTGTATGGAGTCATTTCGTGGCATTTAAGTAGGTTTATTTGCTACAGGGCTCTAGAAATTCACTGGCCCAACGTCCCAGACAAGTCCAATTGCTGATTCAAACTGCCTGTAGTTGAGAGAAAGTTAGTCAAGGAAAAGTCTGTAATGCTACTTTTGTAATCAGAAGTCATGGAAAAATTAGCTGTTAGACTTGTGTGTTCTATTTTCTGAATATAGAAATGAAAATCATGCATTACTGATGTCGTGAAAATTGATGACTATCATAACTGTCAACAATTTGATCGGTCATCTAGCCGACCATGTCCGACATGTACACTACCGGTAGTCTGTGACAAATGTATTTGAAATGAAATTCTAGAGCCCTTGCTATGAGATTCTTCGATGGTAATTGTAATGAATTCAGAATACATGTGTAAATACGATAACAATTTCATTTCTTATATCCCAATAATTATGTAAGTCAATGATATTTAATAGAAAAAAACCTGCATTGTGTGTTTTTTAAATGTGCTGAGTATGATATATACCTGTATTCAGTTACATCTTATATAACCATTCCTTCTACCATACTAACACATTTTCAGAACGAAATCTGAGTCACCAAAATTTGGTGCCAGTTCTGACCTTTTGAAGGAGGATGACTTGTTTGCTTCTTCACGACCTTTGACTGCTCCCGGTCCGGACAAACTTGATCCAAAGTGAGTTATTGAGTGAAATAACAAATGCAGAATTGTTTCATAATTTGAATAATAATACCAAATTTTAGTTGTCAGTTTTGTTTAATATATGATCAAGTCACAAGAAATATATTCTTCAATATTACAACTGTGATTTATTTTAGTGTTAAGTAATCGTATGACCTAATAATCACTTCATTGTGTTTGATGACAAGCCATCATAACCAATGAATGGTGCTTACACTTTGTGCTATGGGGATTTTTTTCCAAACATTTTTAGACCCGTCCCAATTTATCTTGTTCATAAGGTCAATTTTATTCACACAATTTTGTCTGTGTGTGATTTATTTGGTAATAACTGTGGTCAATCTCTTAAGTAAAAATGTATACTGGCAATATTCTTCTATTGGTTTATATTACGTGAATTTCTATGAAGTGATGACTCAAGAATTATCAAAACATAGAATTAGTGTTTGTTATAAACTAACATTAAGCTAACCAAATTGATCATATCGAAGATACCTGTGACCATGTATGTAGTGTAGTTTAGATAACTTCATAAATTCTCTGATCACCAATATACTTGGTCTTTTATTTTGTATATAATATGATTGTGTATATTTCTTAACATGTATAGAGGGCTTATACTATATTACTTGTCTTAATTGAATGTTTGCATTTATATATGTTGTTGTTGTTCTTTGTTCTAAGTTCATCAGATGAAGAAATGTCAGATAGGTACATAATCTTTTATTCAATATTGTTGTTTCTCAGTGTTGTTTCTGTTGTTTTGTGTTGTTTTCATCATCAGCAGTTTATCATTGTGATATTGCTATGTTCATTGGATTGGTATACATCATCAGTTAATTGGCTAATATGTATATACAATGTACACATACAACCCATTCTGTAACAATACTCAATACTCTGTCGTGGATGCTAGAGTGTTTGTTCATTGTACTTGATGTAGCAAAGCCATTGATGATTTCCATTGATGATTTCCATTGACTCTATGATTGCTTGTACCTGTGACATTAAGATATAAGTTTTTATCTGATATTTTGCTCATTTAACAATCTTCCGCAATCATTTATTGAATGGAAGTATTTAACAAGTTGATCTGTTTCTTAAATGCTGATCTAGTTTAGTTTTGCTTTCGCCTCCTGATCTGTTATCTGATGTTCAGATGCTTTATGTCGGTGACTTTTAATATGCAGTACTTATTATAATTTCTTTTGGAAATATAATTATTGCATCATACACCACAATGATTGTTTATATTATACTCATTTGCCATTGCTTCTGTGTCATAGAGTGTGTGTGTATGTGTCAAAACCTTGTCAGCCAACATGTGTTAGAGCTAGTGTTTGTATGTGATTAGAGGGTAAAGAGATGTGTGCAAATAAGTGATTTCTGTTCAGTTTATTGTAAAACTTTTCAATGGATCAAAATAATATTTATTTGATAAGTCAGTGTTCGTAAGTCCTAAGAATTTTGTTTTGAAGTCAGTTTATTACTGGGTGACTTAATTATGTGTGCTTAATTGTTTTATTGTGATTTATAATTTTGTAATTATTCTGTGCTTGCAAATGGAAGAAGATTATACGTATATGTATGCATGTTTTATTGTTTAAGTTGCATTCCATCTTTAGTATCCTAATTAAATAATTAATATCACAGAGTTATAACATTTAAAGTGATATTTATTTAAGCTTAGACGTCTTGCATTGAAATTGTGTAGTATCAGATAGGTTTCCATATATATGTTTCATAGGTGGCATCACTTTTTAGTTCCATAAGGTTTAACACCACAGTGATAGTATTAAATCTCCTATGAAACTTACTTCATTAACGGAAAGTACAATGGCTTATGTGGATTCTGTAGAATTTACTAGTGAATTCATGCCTGACTGAGAATAGAATCCATATTATATTGCTGTTTTGTTTATCCAGTTATTGTTCAATATATTTATCCTTATGCGTTGTATGTGTCTCTACCTGTAAGTTTTACATTTATCATAAGTGGAATACTATTCATATTAAGTTTGAAAAATTCTTGGAATTTGAAATAGTGAATTTCATTTTGATTCTACAGATTAACTATGTAAAACTGTATGTACCCGTAATTACCGGTCCATTTCTGACTGACTAGTGGATATTTTTGCTATCTTTTTCCGTTATTTATATACTCACATTTTGTACTTGACTGTGTGTAAAACTGTGTGTAAAACTGTGTATTGTGATGTAATTGTAGTTCAGGAAAGCCAATGTTTGAATCTGCATCTAGAAGACGAACAATGAACATGTCACCCAGACTGCAGAAAGACAGCCCAAGGAGAAGCCCAAGAAGCCCAGAAAGAAAATGTAAGTGATAATAATATTTGTTCAGATGAAATATTAGTAAACAATTATATGTGCCTCTGTGCCTATCCTGAGTCTTGGTTATTTTCATATCAACACAATGTTTAATGTGAAGTACTTTGTAGTGTGAAGTGATTTCAGTGTTCATGATAATAGTTAATCTTTATATTTTGTCTGATTTCAGCACAAGATATAAGCCCAAGAACAAAGTCATTAGCAGATCAGTTAAAAACAGTACCAAATGTTGATGTGGCAGTTACTAGTCGCCAGACAGAGCCAGCAATGACAGCTACAGCTGCTAAATCATCTGCTGAAAGTAATCTGAACGATACTGTGGAAGATGAACTTAATTCGTCAACCGATTTCTTCAGTTTCAAGAAGAAAGATAGTATGAAGGAACAGCCTGGTTCACAATCTATGCAGCAACAAATGTTGTCACAGTCTGGTTCACAATCTATGCAGCAACAAATGTTGTCACAGTCTGGTTTTCCACAAACCAGTCTGCAGGCTGATTTAACACCTCAAATGTATACTCAATCCAGTCAAGCTCAAGCCGGGATCCTGTCTCAGCAGACATCTATGTCACCTGGTTCCCAGCAATTCCAGACTGGATTGCAGGCATTCCCTGATATGATGAGCTCTCCAATGGTTTCCAGTGCTCAGCAGCTACAACAACAACAACAGCTTATACAAAGACAGCAACAGTTAAAGCAACAACAACTGATGAAACAAATGCAGAGACAACAACAACAATATCAAAGACAGCAGCAACAACTACAGCAGCAGATGCAACAACAACTTCAGCAGCCAATAGTACCAGATACACAGGTTAGACATTTTAGCTGCGGATTTTCATTCATGAAAGTAAATTATATTGATTTTGTAGCATTTCCAGTGAAAACAACATGAAAACATTTACAGTTCAGTTGTGTGTATTTTTGTAAAACACTGCATGGATGTTTCAAGTACTTTCAGTATTTTGTCCAGGTGAATTTTATTTTAACTTACTGAGATTTTAGAGTAGGCTTTGTGACCAGTCTCTTATCAGGATACAGTAGTTAAATGGGTTAGAGGTCTATGGAGTAAAGAGTTAAGCTGGCATTTATTTCAGCTGCTAGCATATTTCTTGCTGAACTATGAAATGATGTACCTATATTTTATTCCAGTTATTTGGTGTTGGTAATCCAATGTTTATGGATGACATGAGCCTGGGATTTGGAGGTCAGCTTGACTTAGATGCACAATCCAAGGTATCAATTCTTGTTCTCTGATTTTTAACATTTAGTTGTATTAATGCCTGTAATGGTGCATTCTACAATTCATTTTCAGAGTTTGTGAATAGGCCATAATTTATAAATTTATAGTTTGATTATCATGTTTATTTTCTGTAAATGAGCAAATGGTCTAGAACTTTCTAAAAATGAATAATGAAAAAGTTTCGATATCGTAATAAAATTTTATAAAATGTATTGATTTGGTAAAAGAAGACAGTTTGAATTATTGCATGCCTTATGTGTTTCTTTACTTTTTTTTTAGAGAAATACAAAAATCATCAGAGCAGCATGAAAGGAAGGTTGGGAAGGGGTGATATTCAAGCAGTATATCTATCATTGTTTTGTACCCACTACAGCATTTATGTTTTTCTTAACACTAGCTGTAAAAATGTGTTCTTTTTATATAAATTACAGATACGCAGACTGGAAGTTGAATTGCAGTATGCCAGAGATATTCTCACAAGTACAAAACAGAGATATGAAGATGAAATTGTGGCTATTGAAAACTCTTACAAGTTTGTTAATTTCATTTTAGATCTTACACCAGTTCTACATGCTAGCTTTAACTTGTAAACAACCAGATTGTAGACAAGCCTCTCCATCTCTGTATATTTCAAATATTTCTGATTGAATAAGATATTAAGCATTATTTATGTACCAAAATCTCTGCTGATGTATACTCGGTATTTTTTATAACTTATAATGTGGGATTTCTAAATTTTCATTTAATGACTTTAAGGATATAAGAGAAGAACTCGACATGCTATTATTGCATGTGTATTCAACATGTATGCTAAATTTTATGAGAATTGACAAGTATTTTCATAAAAATGAGTTTCAAAAGTAATAAAATGAAATTTAAAGATGTATGGTTGGTAACAAATTGTGCGTTTTTAAATCTACTGAGTATATGAATTGTAGTCAGAGCTAATTTAGTAGTTTAGTGGTATCAGATTGTCAGTTTCCAAGTAAATTCAATAATTATCCTCTCTGTGTGCTTGTATTGAGGTAGTCTTAATATTGAGGTTGAATAAAGAGCAAACTAGTCAAAATGGACTTTAAAACTGTGTTCTTAATTTCGAGGTGGTCTTATTATTGAGGTGTTCTATAAGTGAGAATTTACTGTATTTATTTTTTCTGATACAGAAACCGTATGAACCTGTTGGATGAAACAAACAGCAAGAGAGAACAAAGGTAACTTTATAAGACATCCACTATCTTAACAATCTGTATCTTGAACTTGGATAATGTAGTCAGAATTAGAATGTGAAATTTAGACTTTAGCTGCCATTGTAAGACTCGATCACATTTTCATATGTTTTTGTTACAAGGTATGTTATAATCAATGAGATTTCTTATTAAAAAATTATAGATTGTTGACCAGTACAAATGTAGACTGGAGAGTTGGAAGTCACAGTATGATGCACACTGTGACAAGTAAACTTGCAGCTCATCAATATAATTTGAAGTTATTTCAGTAATGACTACATAATCATACAGGTTGGCCTGGTTAACAAATAGATGTCAGGTGTTGATGACAAGTTATTATTTGTTGGTTGTATATGATACGATTATGTTCAGCGTTAACAAGTTTTAAATTTTCGCAGATGGAGAGAAGAAAATGAACAGTTGTTGAATCAACAATTATCCAAGGTGAAACAAATGGAAGAGGAGAAATCTGATCTTATGAATTCTATGTACAAGAAACTGGAAGAAAGCGAAAAAGAAAAATCTCTTGAGTTTGAGAGATTGAAAGAAATCCAGAGGTAAATCACATACATTCATAGTTTTTAGCTCACCTGAACTCAACCTGAACTAAAGAAATTTCATCCAAATATTTTTCTTAATGAAATGCAAATCAAGAATAGTATTGGGTCTAATGGGGTAAAAACTAGGTCACAGGGTCAAATCATGGAAAATCCCTGTGGATTCTCTAGAAGCTGCATTTTCTAGCTGAATATATGAAGCTTGATCAGATGTTGGACTTAATAATATGCAAATTTAGTACCGCACAGGGTCTTGTGGGGTCATAATCAAGATCACAGGGTCAAATCATAGAAACTCCTCCTGGACTCTCTAAGGGCCACATTTTCGTCCTGAGCATTGTGAAACATCATCAAAAATGTTTGTCTTAATGTAATGCACATTGTGGGGCATGCTATCTATTTTTGTTTGGATGGTAGAATTAAATATGTTGTCTTACAATTTGTTTTATTTAGGCAAGGTCTTGAAAATATAAAGAAGGATCATGATGAAACATTGACCAGATTGAGACGATCCAAGGATCAACAGATAGATGCAGCTGCCGCTAGTCATGATACCTCCAGGTATGTACAATGTATCTTGTATCTTCACATTGTGTGTCGGCAGCTGTCTTTAACCAAGCATAACACAGCAGTGTATAGTCAACTGGCTTGGCTATGATAAATATCCTTTGTCTCCTTCTGTTTGTTATCCCCTTCCATGATATTGGCAAAAGAGCATATGAGCGCTGCTATGGGATTTACAAATTCTTCTGTAAGTGACAACATTTCAAGAAAACGCAACATGTGATGTCACTATTTGCTTGCAGGAAACAATATTTACTCCATATGGTCACTTCGTTTTTGATATTGCCATTTGGTGCAAATATTGCTTACTGTCAGTACGTGGTGACGTCACATTTTACGTTTTCTGGAAATGACGTCATATAAAGAAGAAGTTGGAAATCGTACAGTAGTGCTCATATATTGTTACCTCTGTCCATATGTCCGTATGTGCAAAAATCGTGTCCAGCCCTTTGTTGTTTATGGTGGAATTTTGAACTTATTTGGCACAAATGATCCCCATGGCAAAACAACATGAAAAAACATGTTTCAAGGTCACAGTTGACTTTGTACTTTTTTGGTTATTCACTATATAATAAAAGTGTTGATGGGTGTTTGTATCCGGTCCATAATGTTGTCATTAATGATTGAAAGTTGATGCGAGGTTGTCGTTAGATGTGTTTATTTTAAACAATTTCCTTTTAGAAGAGAATTTAGTCTTCAAATTTCGAACAACAAGATTTTGTTTTTTGATTCAATGATTCAGTTGAAAATGGTTGAAGGTTCAGTCAATTATGACAACTTTAGGACTTCTTGTCTTATAGTACCTACAATATGTCTGTATTTATTGTATAGATCATTGGTAGCGGCCGTGGAGCTGATTCGTACTAATGCCAAAGATCTGGGTGACCTTCAGAGAAAGGTTGATCATTGGCATGCACAGGGACTTGATGATAGAGAGATTTCATTGAGGGCTAAAGATGAACAACTTAAAAGTAAGTTTTGATGTTGTTATGAACATTCGCTTTTTCATATAAAACGTATTTTTACTGGTCTTCCTGATGGCTATGTTGCTTCATTGGAGCTTTCTATGCAAAATGTGACCGGCTCTTCCTCTTAAAAAATCAATTACTGTAATTGAAGTGTATAATTTTGTCATATGTAACTACATTTGATTACTATAAATAATTTGCTTCTTCTTTGTGTAATTGTGGTCTGCGTGTGATTTTACCGACGGCTTGTCTTCTGTAGTCTTTTGTTACATGATAATCATACTGTAACATGAACAGACTTTAAGGGAATATTTATGATACTCAGACAATAATGTTGATGATTTTACAATGCCTCGTTGTATGATTATTGTGACTATATCTGACTGTTAATCCTTGTGAAATATATTAAACATTGTGTCAAATATCTTGTGTGTGACTACTATTAGTCCTCATCTGAAATTCTCTAATATTTGTCACTTTTATTGCACTAACATGGTTAGATTTACTTACTCTGGTATTGTAGTGTTACAAGAGCGATTGAACAAACAACAAGAGGACAATGAACAGGAAAGACAAAGATTACAAGAACTTGTTGCTCGCTTGGAGACACAGATCAGAGAACAAACAAGAATGTTAGAAGAGGTATTGCATTCTCATTGATTATATATTTATGACAATATAATTATTAATTAATAATTATTATTAATGGTTAACGGCCATTACATTTTATTTATACCAAATATACATTTTATGGCATACTTAATCCCTTAATGAATAAAGCCTTCTGTTGGTTCCTTGTGTTAATGTGTCATATATGTATGTGTTTGTAGGAGAGATGGAAGGTAAAACAAGAACAGTCCAGACTACAAAGTCTACAGCATTCTCTGGAAAGTGAGAGAACTTCCTGGACTGATCACCAAGCAAGGGAGAGGGCAAACATGGAGAAAAGTCGAGTAAGTCAGTTATAAACTGTAATAATTTTGTTCTTTGTCTGGTTTCAACTTGATCAAGATTGCACATTGTAAATACTGAAAAACATGTCATTTCAAATCTGTTGTTTTAAAGACATTTACTGTCTTGGAGACTGTAAAGATACTGAAACATATTATTATCTCTTCTTTAACAAGCATGTGTAGGTCACTATTAGAATTGGTCGTATTATACATTTGGATACTAATGAATACACTCTTGCCTTCTGTGATTTTATCTGTTTAGTGTATTCATTATTACAGGAAGCTTTATTGGAAGAACAGAAATCTACACTAGGACAGTTACACAAGGAACGTCAGGCATTGGCTGATGAACAAGTACAGTTTACATTGAAACAGAAGATGGCACGTGAAGAGGGAAGTCAGTACTCAATCAAGACAGCTCAAGCTAAGGCAGAATATGAAGCTTTAACCAGAGCTATTGCAGAAAGCAGAGATAGGTTAATATCATTCCATTTGTTGCTAAACTTACCATAAATCCTTGATATACATAACAATCATGCAGAACTGCCAGTGTGATGATAATAAGGCCTAAAAAGATATGTCTATTTCCAGTAACCCAACCACCACTTATATTTTACCTATGTCCAAATTTTTATTGCTAAAAACCCTGAATGTCGGATAGAATGATCACTGATCCTATACAACTGTATGATAAATGATATTTAATAAAAGAACCATACGTACAGACTAAATAGTTTTTGAGCATAAGCATGTTATAGGAAACATATTTTCAAACATAAGATTTGTTGCTTTGCTACCTTGCATAAGTGAGTGTTGGATGTTTATTACATTGGTAAGGTATGCACGATAGGATTTACTTTATAGAGGCTGAGGCACAACACACATAATCTGATTTGTTTGTTAGATCTTTGGAAAAACATTTTTAACGTTTTGTTACATAAGAACCAATTTTAAATGTAAGAAACTTGAAAATATCTTTTTGAGTAAATATGCATGTCTTAGTTTAAATGTACATGAATGAAAAATTCAGACTTTTTTAAAGTAAGATGCTATAATGGTTTATTATTTGTTTGATGTAGGTATGATTCTATGAAAGAATCCAACAGAAAGGAGGAAGACCGTCTCCAAGAAGAAAGACGTAGAATGGAGAAAGAAAGAAACAAGATGGAAAATAAAGAAGCTGAATTAATGGAGGCAGCTAACATGATTCAAGAAAAATCTCGTGAAATTGAAGAGACATATGCTGTATGTTGGAATTTGTAGTCGCAACTCTGTATTTGTGTATTCAAAATAACATGGCAGTCTGTTCGTTGATAAATTGTTTAAGTACCATAATTTCATATAATTCCAGTTTTAAGATAATGTTTACCCAGAGTGTTGTACAGTAAAGAGCTATCTAAATGGTTTAATGTGTGTTGCTAGTGGTGTATTGAAATATGGCTGATTACATGTGGTGTTAGTAATTTGAGTCGTTTGTTTGATGAATTTCAATACAATGTATGCAACATACATAGCAGCCTTACAATATGTTATACAGTCAAATCTTGGTGTGTCGACTATGTTTGTTTCCTAACTTTGTGTTGTTGTATTGATTATGTTGCTATATGGAATGGGATCAGTTTGGCTTAGATTTGTTCCCAGCAGATTGGTGTCATTCAACAACTATTCTGTTGTAAAGAATGTCAGTGTAATGAGAGTTGAGTCTATATTGAATGTTTGTTACTACAGGAAGGACAAAGGAAGTATGAGGAAGGAATGTCAGCATTAGCAGAAGCACAGAGATTGGAAAGTGAGGAAGCTAAGAGAATTGATACAATTAATCATCAACTTAATCTACTCAAAATGAAAGAGAAGGAAATGACCGATGTAAGTTTTATATCAATCAGCTGTGCTCTCGCATGATATTTCATCTCTGGATCTACTGTTTTTGTTGGTTTTGTTCCATCATTATGAAATTATTGTCTATTATATCTACTAGGATTAAACCATCTTCAGTATAGGTGAACTACTGGTAATCGATTCGCCTTTCAGTTTATGCAGTGTTGTTTTTTTCTTTATGTTACAATATTCTGTTTATTGTTGCGACAACTCCTGTTGTTTTTTCGTGCCAATATATCCCTAATGATTCTGTGACATTAAGGGAATTTTATTGTGTTTGAACATATTTCTGTTAATAATATAGTTTACTTATGACGCTGAGTTTATGTCCTATTTATGTTTGAAACTTTTGAGTGAAGTTTAATTTTATGTTTTATGGAAATATTTGATTCATTTGATTAAATGACATGATTATATTATTGTCAAACATTCGGTGTTTATTACACAGGAGAGATTGAGGTTATCAAAGGAGAAGAGAGAACATGAAAAGTTCCGCAATACCTTACTGTGTCCTAACTGTAGACATCCTGCACGACATCAACATACTGGAAATGTTAACTTGCAAGAAAGTAAGTTGTGGTGGTGAAATTTTCAATATTTAATGTTCTTGTTTACATGATGTTTCTTCAGTTACAGATCTTGGGTTAAGGCATTTGCCGTAGATTATATGTCCCAACATCATTTGTCCTCCAATTCATATTCATGTTGGGAAGTTGTCGGATGTTTTTGGAAAATCAGGTTAGTACTGGTCGGTAAAGCAGGAACATTAGTAAGGTCAAATAACCAGGCACTTCCTAACATGTAGTGGGTATTTTCTGTATAATTGTCACTGACTAGATATCTGGGTATTTGTTAGGTGTTATGGTTATGTACATTTATACAAGTAGTAAGTTGAATTTACTTCACCTTTGTAAACAGCTATTACTGGTAGTGGTATTGTTTCTGTGCTCTACAATCCTGAATTGACCAACAAATATTTGACTGACATACTTTCAGATTCTCCACAAGGTTTATTAATGCCAACAACTGGTTACTCATCCATTGGTTATCCTGCTATGAATGGTTCCCTACAACCAGCATTTAATCCAGCTTTACAACTGAGTGTTAATACAGTAGACGCAGTCACAGAATCAATTAAAGCTGATAGATCTATCAGATTCTGGAAAATGGAAGCATTAAAGGTACAGTATGCCGGAAAATGTTTGATGTTTTCATATGAATGTAGGACTTATGGTCTGCTATAGGATGTTATTTCGTCTGCTCCCCTGGAGATTATTCCAAGTTCACTCTCCTTCTATTGTATATATTGTATAGACATTGCCATGAGATTGCCTGTCTGACTTAGATCACACAAACTTCATGAACATTGTATATACTAGATAGACCGTTGAAGTAGAGGCCGCTGATTGGACGGATTGCGATGAGTTCTAGTCTAAGTACTATATATATACTGTAGAAGGGGAGAGAACTTGTGACAATATCCTGTGATCAACAACTGCCCATGCTTTCCCCTAGGTTAAAATGTGTTATGTTTTAGCATTCGCTTTTTATTGGACATCTTGCTTTTCTCATGATATTACTGTGTTAAATTACTTAGAGTTGTCTTTACTGTATTACATTTCTTTGAAGACTCGATCATCTGAATTATATAGGATTTAATACATTTGTACCCTACCATTATACAGTATTAAGATGAATACTGATGTTATTAACCATGCATTCTAACGGTAAGATCACCCAACTATCCCATACAAGTCTGTAAACTTATATGACAACAATGGTAAGCTTTCATATTAAGAATTATCAAAACTAAACATTAATTGTTTACTGCGTACCAAAATTTAAATATTGAGGGAAGTATGAATATGTCCCTGTATTTTATCAGTGAATGAAATATAGGCAGAAATGTGTTTGCACAATAATTCAATCAAGAAAGTAGATCTTGCTAAAATTATTGTTCACAATGACCTTAAGTCTCTTTCCTCTTTATTATCTGTCCAATTTGAGATCTCAAGAAGAATAAGATGGTGTAGTTGGTTCTCAGTGTAGTAAATTCTATCACACATAATAATTTTTTACAATTTATTTACATATTTCTGACAGTGTTATGAAGACATTTGTTGTGATTTTTTCGTATGATAATTTATATTCATTGATTTAAACTTTATATGTTTATGATTCAGGATCAGAAATACTTGGAAGAACAGAGCATGTATTTACACACATTGAAGTGTATGCCATACTCCTCCCCTAAAACCTGATACAGAATCGTGGGCCTGGACAAAGGGGAGACAACCTAGTGTCATATTAACTTCAGGAATTCATTCATCATCCGTCCGCTCATCTTGAACTTATCACAGGATATAATGTGGATTGTTTTATAGTTTCTATAGCAACGAACTTAGTTAGGTTATCTGGTAGAAAGTGCACAGTTTTGTGTTTAGGGTAGATTCATCACAGAATCCAGGTACATTCAATGCTGTACATGCTTCCCTTTATGAGGACCTGACATGAGTTTTTATGTTAACTTTATTTTTAATGTTTGTTCATCATGTTCTGTTGCTATGCTACCATTTATTTGGACATTCGTTTATGAAACAGTTTAACACACATGTTTGTAACTTTTAGTGACATGTAAAGAGTATGTGTTAAATTGCAGGTTTGGTCAGATATGTACTCTGATGAATTTTTTCAAGTATTTTTCAAACATACTGTATCTCATTCAAAATAGCTGTATTACAAAATGTGAATATAATTTTAACTGAAACAATACCATTTTTTAAATTGAATTTGTCCTGCCTAAATAAACAAAAAGCTGGTATTCATACATTAACGTTCAAATATTTTCAATTTTCGCTCTTATTGTGAAAGTTAATGTGAATCAAACATTGCTTCAGTTTTGCATGCTTTGCAATATAATCCAAGGATTTTAATAGTCATCAGTTTTTTCCATTCTAAGAATGTTATGAGAGCTGGCTGACAGTACTTCGATATTCATGACATCCACCTTGCTACGTTTTACATACAATTGGTGACTTTGACAGTGCCTTTACCACTCTGGCCTTACTTTTCTATGAATCTCACACGTACAGTTGATTCTTTTTTTATAAGTCAAATGTTAATGTGTTTATTGTTTGATTGTATTGCAAGATATCTCAACATTATTATGATTGGATATAATAGGTAGCATACATTGTATTCATATTGTAAGGTAGTTTTAGTCTGTGATATTTTTATGTTTTGTGCTATATACATGTATCTATATACTAATTATACATTGTGTACAATGAAACAGAATTGTCCATATGGCAGCATGTTACTATTACATCCAGAATACTCATTGACATTTTGTATATCATGAGTTGATGACTCGTTTTATGTTTACCAATCTTTTACCAACACCATTGCATCTTAATTGTGCTCAAGTTGTAACAGCATCATTACCAACATTAAACAGTAAACTTGAATGTTTATAAGTCTATCTGGGTGGCTTTAGTTTGCTCATATGTAAGTGATATTTATAGGTTTAAAGTATGCTTGAGCAATAGATTTCACTCTGGAGTAGGTGGTAATTTAAATTACATAGTGCTATGTCTGTGACTGGGGTTCCATTTGACCCTCAAGTTGACCCTTTGACCCCTGTGATTTCCCATGAGCCACATTTTGACCTTCAGAATTCTAACTCAATGGTCAATTTTTCTTTAAATTATAGGTAGTTTGGCTATAAAATGGTAACATCCAGTAAACAATTATCAAAATAACCCTTGAGATTCAGCCCCTAGAGAAACCCCTGTGTAAAGATGTGGATTGTTCATATTATTTAAGTTTACTTCATTTACAAGTTACAACTTTCAGACAATTTTGACCAATAAAAAGAGTAACATTGATCACTCCATTCAGCATATATCTACTACTTCGTCATTGTTCAGTAATTCAAGGTGTGTAACTATTGTTTCCCAGTTTTGCATCTGAGGTGAGAATATACAGTAGCAAAAATCAACGGTTATCATCAGAACACTGCAAGCTACATTTATTACGCATGTCTGTTCAAATCAGAACAATTTTTAGAGCAAAAGTTCTGTCCAGATTAGAGTTAATCAGCTTAAAAGATTCTCATGTTTTATTTATAACGACAGCTAGCATTTTAATTGTCAGTATGATTATTTATTTATAGTGCATAGACATGTGTCTGGTTTATCTTCAGTCATGTATATACTGGAATGATAGTTTTCCTTGTTATACTACATGTAGTATGTATCCAAGCATGGTAAATCATAAGCAGGTTTGTATTCTTACCAATAAGCATTTTGTGATACTTATACAATTCTTTTGTGATTTAGTGTTTGCATTTTATTGATGTTGTACACTTAAATTTGAATAATTTTGGTGAAGTAGATAAAATAAAGAGAAACACATATCCAATTGTTGTGATTTCATTATTGATCTATTAACATTAGGGATGTCGGCAGTAAACCTGTTAACAGTTCGAATGTCCTATTATTGTTTAGTAGAATTATCAACTGGTTTATCGAAGTAGAGTATATTAAGTATATGGTGTAAGTGTACAGACTTGTCATATAGCATTTCAGATAAAAATTATCATTAACAAAATTAAGTTATACTTGTGATGTCAGCATTGATTAGGTGTGAAAGAAAAATCCGATGGTGCAAATTGATAAAGTATTGACATCTTTATGACATGGTCATATTGCTGATAAACAATTTGTTGGATACAGTTCAACTAGACTCGTGTATTCTGAACAGTTTTCTTAAATTGCATATTTTGACTGTATGTATTAAAAAAAAATGTTATACGAAGAATGAATTTCTGTCAGCTAATGATTTAGTGTTTAAAAGTAAATGCAAATCAGTAATATACATTTTATATTGCCTTTCGCATATGTAGTGTATCATGAAGTCCATGTATGCATAGACTGTCTTCAAAGGCCATTTACAAAAACTACTCATTAAGAATTACTACTCAATTACGACTTTCTAACAGCTGAACTTTTGGCATGAACTTCAAATATAGGTTATGTGCTGATTATGTGTTAATTAATCTCCTGCCATGTAGCTGGAGGGGATAATAGGCGCGACCTTTGTCCATCAGTCAGTCCGTCGGTTCATCCGTAACATTTCAATTCTGCTCTCTACCTCCTGAACTGCTTGAAGGATTTTCATGAAACTAGGTTCAAATCTTCATCTCGTCAAGACGACCTGCAGAACCAATGTCTGAACCGCGACAGCTCAAGGTCATGGTCACACTGCAAGATCAAAGATTCAATCCTTGGATTTTGTGTCCGCTATGTATCTTCTGAACTGCTTGAAGAATTTTCATGAAACACGGGTCAAATGTTTATCTTATTGCGAAGACGTGCATTACCCATGTTTCAATCGTGACTCCTCAAGGTCAAGGATACATCAGAAGATCAAAGTTCAAGCCATGGAGTTTGTGTCAATGAGACTATGTAGAATCCATATTTTAATCGCGACCGCTCAATGTCAAGGTCACAAGGTCAAAATTCGAGCCTTGGATTGTGTTCCCACTTGGTATCTACTAAACCACTTAAAGAATTTTGTTAATGAAGGCAACATGCACTTTGGGAACTTCGCGGTGGGGGATATAGCTATCTTTCAGACTGCTTTGTTTCACTAATGCAATAAATGATTGTATTCTAATCTGGTTAACCCTTTGTAAGATCTATCAGTTAACCAGTTAGCAAAATAATCAATTATTCCCATTCCTAATTACAATAATTTGATGGGTCCTGGAGCTAGGGCCCACTCAGCACGACATATTCTGTCATGTAATGATATTATCAGTAAAAACTTTGAGTCAAGTGATTTTTATTGTTGAAAAATCATTTACAAATAAATAACATGAATATGACAATGACAGACATTATCTGGCGTTGTGTAAACACATGAAAACAAGTATAAATGAGTTAATCCAAATTCATGTTATAATATTAATATTTTCTACAAAAATAAAATATCTAATTCTTGCAATGTAACCATTCTGATTAAACACAGTGAACATATATAATACTACTGGTATGAATTTGCATCTACAATAAGTATTTAGCAAAACAATAGAAAACAAATTGCCCATAAATTGACACAGAGAACAAAAAAGTTATGCACAAAGATACCCTGATAGTGAGTTTTCATATTCTTATATCATGCAGAGTACAGTGCAGCACGCTTATAACGAATATCTTGGAACCTAGAGATTTACTTCATTACAAATGTACATCCAAAATTTGTTACAATACCAATACAACTAAATTTCGTTATAATTCTATTGATATAACAACTTTCGTTATATAATCCTGTTTTCACACCCAGACCAATAGAAATTTTGAATTATGTTATAACCGAGCACATTTGTGTAAAAACATGCCTTTTTGGACCCAAAAATTAGGTTATATCCAAATTTATTATAACTGTGTAGGTATACAATGAAATATAGGAGACCTTGGTCTGAGAATAAAAATTACTATGAACTATGATCTGATTTTTCATTATAACCGAGTATGTGATAAACGTGTTCTACTGTATAACTAAAATGCAACATCTCAGTACAAACTTAAGTTGAATGATCAGATAGGGGAACATCAAGATATGAAGATATTTAATGGTTCGTTTATTTTGTCAATCTTCTGAAAATATATTAAACATAGTAACACATATCGAATTGTAGTATGAATATGCACGTATACACACAAATCTGTTTTGTCTTGAAACATTTTTTATTCCAGTCTAGATTTGTCAAAAATCATTTAAAAGCTAAATATTTTTACTTGCTCTATGGAAGAGATGCAAGTTTTCTTGAAGTGAAGTAGCAATTTTATCACAAACATTTATAAACATTTTATTTTCATGAATATAAGCAATAGAAAATTAGCAGTGTTTATTTCTGAACAAATTTTACTTATCTGGCAACTTAAAAACAATACAAAGCACTAGCATTTTGACAGCCTAATACGCTTCATAGAGAGTTTATATACTGTTCACAGTAACATGTGGAGCCAACATCACCCAACTATTGGAACATTGTGAATTTTCTGATGGAGAGGAAAATAATCATGGACACAAACAAATCTCAAGACTGTTCTCACATGATCTTCCTATGGTGGAAGGGGTTAACATAACAAAAGTGGACATAAACTTTGCAGTAATATTAATATTTTCGTATATCACAGTAATACATGATTAATTATGACTTAATTGCAAACTTGATTTCCCAAATAAAACATTAAATGGCATAACAGATCTCGACATTTATTTTAGTATCTAGACTATGTCGCCACATCATGCTTTTTAATTCTACACATTTACCAGCAAATGTAAGAAGCTATTGGAAGCACAACATACAGTGATAGGACAAAGTAACAGAAACAAACACAACAGCTGAGCAATTCTGGATATAGTTCCATTTCTTAGTCAGGGATGTTATTATAGTTTTCAATCCAACATAAACCATTTTGCAGGTAATTTTTACATAACACAGTGCAGATTGGAAATCAGCCAATGAAAACATGTTTCACAAAATACTGACCAATAGACATTGAGTACACAATTACGTTATTCTCAACTAATTTTGAATCAATAATGGTATCTTTTTATTTATTTAAGAAGAGCTGTAAACAAATTGTGATGTAGTCAATTAGACGTTTTGAAAATATTGACTTATAAACATGGTATGCACAATAATGGTATTCTTAACTAAATTTGAATCAGCAGTAACTATTTGTTTTTTTGTTTATTTAAGAAAACGCCATGATTTACCTATCTATGAATGTGTCTCTAAGCTGAACTCCCTAGCATCAAAACTAAACTATATAGTATTACGCGTACAACACTGATAAGGACAAACATAAGAAGCTACGAAATAAACAAAACACAACTCATTGTAACTGAGCATGGTGAAGCAACAATAAACACAAAGAATCACAATAAGTTTCAGCTATAACAACAACTACAACAATGATTACTACCACAACAACAAGCCAAAGCTATAACAGCTGTGTATATCACCATATTTGGCTCAACACAAATAAAATTATCACTAAGCAATAAACAAAATGTAACGAAAAAAAAAGTATGCCAAATATTTTTATCATTTAGAATTAAGAAAAATAACAAAAAAAAATAAAACAAATGAAAAGCACATGCATGTTTTGACATAACGCACCAATGGATATAATTAAAAAGGTGAAGTAATTCAAAATTGAGACAAAATATTATAACGAAGGGTAGAAGTGAACTGAGTCTATCTGCAAATAAATAAGGAAGCAGTGAGACTTGTTTCACCTTCACTCATCGATATGCACATTTTAGATTATAAAACAATATATATTTCTCAATAATAAACTCATTAACTTCCAAAAAACATAAAAAAATAATCAGGCTTACCTTGATTAAGTTTAAGTCAGGAGGGATTCCGTGACTCAAATAAACACATGAGGTGATAAATAAATGTGTTCTTGGATGAAACAATATTACTTGTGGTGTGATCCTTGTTCATACATAGGGAGGCAAATTTTGATATGATACAATGTCTTTATTCCCATCATGCTCCACTCACCATTACAACAAATAAAGAATATCTTCTGGTTTCTCAAGAAAGAGTGAATAAATTGTTTTCTATAAAGCAGGATTTGCCCAATTCTTTCTAAAATATTATTCATCATGCTAAACAGACAGATCAATGATCGGCATTTAGTATGAAGATTACATTTATATTTAAATCCACCAATATCATTATCAAAAAACCAAATTAACTCTCAATGCTCAAAATAGCTCGTTGTAGATACATTTCATCAAGCACTGTGAAAACACAAATTTACATCAAGAACAATCACACAATATTAATACATGTAGATCAATTTGGACCCAATCCATGAAAGACGAACCCTATCATGAAACATTACCATACAGTCATGAGCATTTTTCTAGCAGCTAAATAATGGCTAAGAAATTTCAGTGCGACACAAGATAATTTTACATTCATTCAAAATGTATCATACGATCAATGCATTCTTCATCTAAAATGTTCTTAAGATTTTTTTGTTAAGAAATCACAATCTTGGGTAAGATAAAGCAAAGTGCTGATAATTTATTTAGTGCATTATAAAAATGAATAATTGCGGACCAAAAGCATTAGCTTCTGAATCAATACCTGTATACTTGATGCTGAGAAATTTATGAACAAAGTACAACAGGAATTTTCCATGAACATCAACAAATATGTTTATTCATTTGATCAACCAAAAATGTATCCAAGATATTTATCATGCAATTAAATCATCAATGCTTTATAGGTCCCCAACGTTGACCCTACAGGTGACTTAATACAACAGCGCAACATAGTGAAACAAGCACATAAAGCCGATGGAAGTAATACAAGATAATGATGAACAGATCAGAAATGTTCTACAATAATGTCTATTCACACATTCTACTGTTTCTTTTCATGGGCAATTGATTATTAAATCAGCAGATACAAATTTTCACAACCAAACTACATCAATATGTCGAAAAGCTCACTCTCACCCCAAATCCCACACCTTCTCTCTCTACCCCTTTCTCTCTATCTCCCTCCATCCTCTCTTTGCTCCCTCATAACCTCCTTCCCTCTTTTTGTCTCCATCTCCTCTCTACCTCCCCCATCCCCCTCTCATTTCCTCCCTCCCTCTCTCTGACTTCATAATTATGTAAACAAAAACTATCTATACATTCAAAATCATTCATAATTGGTTATAAATATGAAATGCTAACAAACACGAAGTATTCATCCAGATTTACATACCAATATAAATACTGATATAAACATCTTTGATGCAGGTTCTTTAGAAAAACGAACTTTTGTGATTATACACAAATTACGGAGAAGAAATATCTTTAAAGTTACCACAGCATGATCTAAATTCATGAGCTTAGAAAAGCATTAATAATGTACAACATATCACAGTAAAATACAATCATGTATATGAATGTGTTTAAGCAAATTTCTAGGATCAACCTTATTTGCATATCAAACATAAATGATCATACATAGAAATATCAATGATAAGCAATCAATCTCCAACAATACTCTTCAATATATCTATCCACACACGTAAAATATCAACTCTGTCAACAGACAAGATGTGTAAAGAACCCAAGCAAATACTTCATTCAAGAAGAAGCATATCACACAAGATCTGATAAGTCAAAAAATATGCGTCCTGTAACATGCTTAAAAAGTTTAGTCTGTAGGAAATTTCCTTTATACACATTTGTAGGAAGACAATCTATATCTAATACTTTGAAGTAAATAAACCTGATTTGAGGTCAAAGTTGAATGAACAGTAGCATTGAAAACTGAAAGTAACATACTGAAAACAACATTAAGGAACGAGATACCAATGTATGGAGTAGTTTGGCTTTGTCAGGTACATCAACATTTGTAAACAAAAACGATGACAGTAACAAAAATAGTAGTCGTCTTTCCACAGTCCATATATTATACTAAGAAGGATCGCTAGTGTGTGAAGCATAAACACACAACTTTTGATGTCAACAAACTGAATATATCATGCCCATGAAACACACAGAACGAACAATACATTAGTTCACGTTGAACGATCCTTACATCTTTAGAGATAAGTTATCCTTACATCTTTAGAGATAAGTTATTCTGAGTTTATTCCCTAGAAGGTATTTAAATAAAAAAAATTTTTTTTAAATTACGGTTAAAATAATTATGCCGATTTTGTTGAGACGCCAGTCTAATATCCTTGAGTTAAGAATTTTCAACTGTTTAAAGATGTCCAGGTTAAACAATGGATTGGGTTACATATAGGACGCAGACACATTTTGTAGGCATTAACATTGAACACATATATGTTTACTGAAGCTGAAATATACAAGCTAACAAAAAATCACACTCTTGCAAAGGAACTACAGTCATCTAGCTCTATATCTGAAGTTATATCAAATTATATCAAAATCAATAAGAAATATTGCAGAAATAAATACATATTAATACAAAAATAATGTCTATTCTTTTCAAACATATTATAATAATATACATACGATATGTTTCAATTTTCATGGCTTTATCATATTGAAATTAACAATAGGAATTATAATGAGCACATTGCGATCAAGTAACATAAATTAAAATGTTCAGCGCAAGACTATATTCATATAGGAGTAAGGATAGTCTTGCACTGAACTCTCAAAAACATTTTATCTTGCAGCTTGATTGTATAAGAAAGAAATTAAATAATCATACAATACATGTGTTTAATGATATATCAAGTGGTTTGATCTCATAGTAACATGTTACAATACATGTAGTAATAAAGAAGTGAAATTTTATGTGATTTTGCAATGACAGAAAACTGAACAACAATAACTACTTCTGATGTGGCTCCATTTCTCCTTTTTCCCCAGACAAAATATACTGAGCAATGTTTGTATCAGTAACAACCATACTGATCGCACAACAGACAATCTTTCCAAATGTTTGAATGCCCTTTTAACTTCTGTCCAAATATATTGAATTGAATGTGTTTCTATGTTACCAACGTATTGCATATAATCTACTGTATTGCCATAAGGTTTGCTAAACCAGGAAGAACTTGCGCTTGTAAAGAATCCGAGTCTACCTTTTCACCATCAACCATAATTATGCCTTCATCATTTTCAGGTTCAAGGCGGAATGCTAACACTTTCACTAATTCAATATTTGGTGAAGGATGATCAACATGGCTTCCTTTCTCAAGCATGCCCATCAATTGTATTAATTCAGTTTTTTGTACCCCGGCTCGTACAATGCATAGATGAATAATGCCATCACTAAAACGGGCCTCAGGCGCCATGATGACATCACTTCCTAAATGTGTTTGATATGTAGCACATATGGTAATAAACTCATCTTCTAAAGTCACCCAGTCATCAGGCAACGCTTCATTCAGAGCTGGCAACATAGTTGGTACGTAACCATTGGGTGCTTTACATAACTTCAAAACTTCTTGTAGACTATTTACACTGTGCAACGTGCTGAGCGATTTTTTCGTTGTACCCGATGTTACCATTTCTTCAGTAGATAGTGAAAATTCGGGATGATCAATTTCCAATGATTCTTCCGTCATCAAACTTTCACCATTAAACACATCAGAAACAAATGATTCCCTTACATCAGTTAACTGTTCTTCGATCACATCATAGTCTGAAGACTCAGACGTTCCATTGGATAGATGTGCCGGAACAGATTTCGATCGTATTTTTATATTTTGCATATCATCATCATACTTGTCCAAATTCTCCATACTGTTTAGAGTTACCCTTCTATTGTGTCCAGGAATGTTGGTCAGTTTTGAATTGTTATTTATGGAAGATTTTGGAATGTATTCTCTAATTGGTAGAAATGAAAGTTTACCCTTGTACTTTCTCAAAGCTGAAATGTAAATGGCTCTACTTATACGTCAAGACAAGATGTAACATAAAAATAAAGCAATTATCATAAGAACTATAAAGTCTATATAGGTTTGAAACACATGGAAAAATGTATAATGTAAAAATTCAAGGGCTATAACTCAGGGGTTTCTGTGGCAATTTGGCTGGCAATTTGGCTGGCTATTGAACTTGTACTCCACAATGACCATAAACATTATAACCAAGGTTGGTGAAGATACAAGTTTGAGTTAGAGAGCAGATATCTTTAGGGACACAGCCTGCCATGGGCGATCCCAATAATGTCCCATCATGAAGGGTCTATTAACATAAAATATGTTTTTTGTATTTTCTCACCGATTTAAAGAACTCAAGATATATGGTAACACATATTTAGATTATGGTCAAGTTCTAATATTAACGTGGGTGTTTTTGTCTAAGAACACTCCTCATCCTATCACTTTCCCCCAAAAAATCAACACCCACACCCAATGACACATCATCTCTAAATCAACAGGTATATCAAGGAATGTACAAAATACCAATAATTACTGACGCATAGCAAAGATATAAAAAAGTTTATAAAGGCTTAAGTAATATTTATCAAATACTGGTAGGCAATGTTCTGCATCACTGACTCACTGATAGGCAACTGACATTTGCATATCTGAGAAATCTTAAAATCATTAAATATACTTGGCCAATGTAAAACATACAATTTACATTCCGGTAGATTTTTAACCATAGTCAGAAATACTCATTGAACTACTGACCTACTTTAAGGCTAGCATTTTCACTTAAAATGAATATTTGCAATAGATATACTCCCAATTGCTCTAAATATGGAATTTTCCCTCTTATCTAGAGGTACAAAAAAACAATATATTGTTAACATCGCAATGAAAACAAAGACAGGATTGACTGACTTTCAATGGATTTAAAATAAAACCCATTTTTAGCGCATTCCAAAGTTTGTCTATTGTGTAAGCTGACAATTTTGCTCACTATATTCAGTCAGTAATTCACAGAAGTGTGACTATTTTACTTTATAAAAATATCCTTGATTTATTTGCATGTAATTTTATGTAAAATTTTACATAGTATTCTTGACCGGTGCATTACATTACATGTATGAATGAAATATCAATAATTACTGTATAGTAATCAACATTTCTTTCAATTTCAACTAAACCTCAATCAACTGAATTCAAGATTCTATTTAAAGTGAATAAACCTGTATTTTTGATGTCGAAGTTGAATGAACATGAGCATTGAAACGGAAAATATCATTCATGAAAGATATACCAATGGATGGATGATTTTAGCTTCGTCAAGTTCATCAATGTTGTCAACAAATAAAAAGACCATTGACCAGGGTTACTGGTGAGTGAAGCATATACACACAACTTTAGATGTAAACAAACTGAATATTTCATGCCCGTGTAAACAAAGAACGATCAATCAATTAGCTCCAATATTGAACAATCTGTACATATTTTGAGACAATATACAATGTATTCATTGTGTTTTCCTTAAAAGGTATTTTTAATTAAAGAACATATTCTAAAATTATGCTTAAAAAAATAATTACATTTTGTATGCTGATTTGGTAGAGATGCCAGTCTATTATCTAAGTATTTCTGCATGTATATGTATGATGAGAGCACTGTACACAGACACAGATGATTGTCTGTGGGTTACGTTATCACTGGAAGTTATACTTTCTCAAAAACTGAGCTAGACACAATAACGACCATCAAGCTACAACACGAGTTCTTCGATTTTTAAATTAGACAAGCAAACAGGAGTGCTGAGTATCGCACAGTACGCCCGTTCTACAGTTATGTCACTGGAGTGAGAAAATAAATCAATCAAGCAATATTGCTGGTTATCGAACTTGTTCGAGATATTATGCCCATACACATTCTGACAAAATTTGGTGATGATTGGATAAATGCTTCCAAAGTTATTGATGGGACAACTTACTCAACGCTGCCCGTACGCCGCAGGTGAAACTATAATACGTCCCGTTCTATGAACTGGCATATAAAAAGGAAACCTAGAGCTAAAGTACCCATTTTAATTATCATTTGTTTGAAAAAGTACAACTAATTCTTATTGTACCACTTACACAATATTCTCCGGATGGCTTGTAAGGTGAACCGTGCCTCACCGATAGCACGGAATTTCTCACTCTCGTAGTCAATATCAGCAAGAAGTCCCCAACAGATAGACAGAAATGAGTATATCTGCTGAGATGGTTGTTGTATCAACACAAGATCCATTGGAATGACACGATGTTTGATTAAAATAAATGTGGAATGAAGAACCACTTCGGCCTCAACAGATTCACTGTAAAATAAAATGTGAACAGAGTTTTACACATGTTGTCATGTTTTTCATGAACCGAGAAATGTAAATAAACTAAAACTGAGCAATAAAGCATAAATGAAGTGCACAGCTTAATAATATACCGGTAATACAATGTTAAACCGGTAATACAATGTTAAACCGGTAATACAATGTTAAACCGGTAATACAATGTTAAACCGGTAATACAAAGTTTAATCGTTACCAGTTTATATATTTTCACACATTATCCAATTAACATACACATATTCCTAGATTTTATCAGTAAATAAATACAGGCAGTTGTTTGGATGAGAATAATTCAATCAATCACTCCTGATTAATTCAATGCACATCAAAACTCCTGCCCATATTTTATCCAAATATGTACAAATAAATTTCTTCTTTCTTAATCAGATTTAAGTTTTAGAAGTGAAGTTACATAATTACATACAGTAATAAGCAATGGCACTTAACTAACCATTTAATAAGACATGTATCAATTTTGTAACAACACATTATGAATTCCTTTCTCATCTCTTTGGTCATATATCGGTTTTTCCTTTCTAAATTGAAATTGCATCTGTTTTAAATTATTAATGTAAAATTATAAACATACAAAAAAAAAGTTTACTGCATTGTCATGTTTGCATTGATTTAAACTTGTTATTTGTATTGGTAAAATTAAGTTCAAGTTTGTATACATAATTTACATGCAGAGATTGCAGTGTAAATATCGCCCTTTACATATACTAAATTTACCAAATGTGTCATTCTCTGAGATTTTTGGCCCAAATGACATATCTGGGAGAAATTGATTTATTAACATTTCTGAATGCAGGGATATTTGTAGGTCACAACAAAACAATTTTTTTGCAAAACAACATTTTTTCAGGGAATTACAGCATTTTTAATATGGTCATCAAGACTAGATCTACAAACAAATCTGAGTTTCAGAAATTTAATACAGCATATATATGTTTTCAGATACAATAATATATTACAAATAAATGTATATTATTCTTTTCCTTTAGGTAAAGGGGCCATCTCAATGTTTACCAATAATTGCTTTGCTTCTGCTCGCTGCTGAATCATAAATCTTTTACTGAAATGTTTCAACTAGCTGTTGCAATTAATGTGAAAGCATGATGTCATAATGTGAAAACATGATGTCATCTTTATTGCGTTTTTCTCAGAAATGAGGCTCATTGCATTTTGGCCAAAAATCTCAAAGACTGCTACATTAATATGAAATTAAAGCTTGTATCAGGGTGAAAAACTTTAGTAAAATAAGCATGAAGATAGAGGGACATTTCCAAACAATAACGTTATCACATCCATAGTGACAAGTTTTGCCATTTAAGTATAAACCAAAAAAAAATCAAATATCAACGTCCACAAGATTTTGATTTTGTCTGGTTTGACTAAACTTACAAGGAAAAATAGCAGGAAACAACATGACATAGCCACACCTGTGAATATCATACATCTCCAGGCTATATTTCCAGGGCAATATCAGTCATCAAAAATGTCAATTATAGTAAATGTGCACCGAGTTACATTGAAGTTTGTCTGATGGTTTTATGCATGGCTGTACAGAGACACCCCTGGCATAGGACTGCAGTTTAGAGTAAACTTGAAAAAAAACGAATTAATTAATTCTGATACATAAATAAACCTCAACACAACCTTACACCAGTAATAACATGCCCAGTATATATATTGTATAGATTAATCTGAATAGCAAACTTTTATTATTCCAATAAACTATTTCATAGGTTAAATCAACTTTAAATGACCCCCAGGGAGAATTGAGAAATCGACACGGGTCAAACTTACCTAAATATTACTAACTAATCCTTTATTATAGTAATTGTAAATTTACCAACCCTTTGATGCAACACAATGCATATATAGACAAAGATACAAAATAGTGAAAGTATATTTGAATCTATGGATTTGTATATCAAAGACAAACCAGGGTAGAGGTATAGCCAATCACTGTGAAATTTAGCTGATTCTCTTGGTGAATATTTTCAAATAGTTAATCATTTTAATCATATTATCCAGTACTTTATACACAAACCCTGAACAAATCAATCAATAAGCAAAGTTTACATACTCCAATCTAATTAACCTTTAATCAATCTACCCGGGTATTGGTATTGAAGACTATGGGAGAGCATCATATTTGAACTGGACTGGCCAGAGCAAGTGATCTTTTGGTTTCAAGGTTTATATTACTCAATCAGACATGATTTCAAATGACTATATTAAACTTTCATAGATCTTGAACAGGAGTATATATAGTAGTCATATTAGTCAACCAGAGCCTTTGAACTAATGGACTTAACAATGTGACACCCAAATGCTGATCCCACGGGGGGGGGAAGGAGGAGAAATATGAGATTTTAGACAGGAGACAATTCCAGATGGGTGACAATTTGACATCCAAATGATTTAGGGCCTCCGGAAATAGACTTGGGTTGGATTTTTAATCGATCCTAGAGGTGGGGAATCAGACAAATGCTTGGCTCTAGGGTTGTGAATTAGACTAAAAAAGACAAGTTATCTAATTGCCCTGGGTCAGCCTGCAATCCTCCAAGGCGAAATATTGATAGGTGCACCAGGTTCCAGCAAATGAGAGCACACTGCAGCTCAAAGACACAGTTCAATATAGAATCACTTGATACATGTATTGTGTCCCTGTTAAAATCTACTGGCAAAGAACAGTGGATACATGTAGTCAACAAATTGTTTAATTTATTGAACAGTATAAAAACTTTACTTAGACTGAAATGAATGTCAAGAATCATGCCTGCCAGTCAGACAAATTGTATCAACTGATATTGTAGACCATACCAGCACATACTTACCCTGCTGAATAATTTATTGCGCAAGCAAGAGCATTGCCAGAACCTCCCGGTAAACATCCAATTGGTAACTTTATAGCATCTTCCCAGTCAACACGACTCATTAAACCATTAATCACCTGACAATAGAATAATACACTGTAAACATATGGTAATATTTCCTTTCAGAAAAAAGTTTTAATTACTTGCAATGAGAAATGTTTTAGTCATATTATTCTGGTTCATTTTGTGTTGTATCTTAACTTGCATTAAATATTTAAAATTACAGGATCAATCTGGAAAATTAGTAACTAAGAAAAGGATAGCATAACAATGAAACATAAAGAATAACACATTAATGTAGTATATAATGACCCTATAATTCAATGAAGCAATAATACATCATAGTATTATGTAAGTGCTTCATAATCGTTACAGGCTGGTCCACACTATAATGTACAGTATAAGCTTTCCAGAAACTTATCAGCTGTGACAATTTCACTATGACATGTTATATAATCCCGAGAAAAATAATATTGCATACAAATACATTAACTGTAGACTTTTGACATTTCCCACAGCCTTTACTACAGAATGACACATCGCTAAAACAAGTACATTACATGATCACATCCTACACTTCTATTTAACCATACATTTTATCTGATAAACATAACTTGTTACAAAACAGATACAGTCTAAGACATTAACAAACTCCCTTACGGTCCATATATTTGCATCGTGGATTTGCATTTTGGAGATTACAACTGTATGAAATATAACTAGTGCAGAAAATCCTGAGTAAAAAAGCTAACTACATATTGCTGGATGTGAACTTAAGTGAATATGAACAGATATTGATAATCTTTTGATAACATTTTCAAATACTTGAGATTAATATCTCATGAAGGATTATACAAGTATAATCAATGAAAAGTTTTACTTAAGCCATATTATTGGTAACTACTGTGTGAACATTGAAATGTAAAAGAGCAGAGTGAAATGTATCACAGTAGTTGACTAAATGGAGGGACTTGAGGAAGTAGTATACACAATTGCGCAATGGCAATGTAGAAATGTGATAGAAATATGTTCAAGTTATAGAAACCCTTTGCAGCACGACAAATGCACAATGGTGCAAGAATGGTAAGGAAGCAATGCGTTCAAGTAAATCTCGAACAGTGATAAACCATGGTTATGGCAATGACATAATTATGAACAGAAATCACGGACATACACTTAAATTGAAGAGATGCAGGAATGGTGGCATCATGAACATAGTTATGTATATTCCTATGTCTGTTCCTAATACATGTATACGTACATATTTGTGACAAAGCAGACATCCCTAGAGTGCCAATGTTTTAAAGTGCATTACGTACAATGGAAGGTCAACAACACATTGCAGCATTATGTACTAGACTTACCTCGTATATAAGTCCATCACCTGACACAATGACAACACCATGATAATCCTTCCTGTTGAGAGTTTTCATCATCTCCATACCATGGCCAGCATTTTCTGAAAATATATACATACAATACTGAAACACATAATTGTGGCAGTCTCTGAGATTTTTGGCCCAAATGACATATCTAGGCGAAATATCCCTACCAAACGAAAATATTGCAAAACAACCTCTTTTAGGGAATTACAGCACTTTTAATATGGTCGTCAAGACTAGAAACTTTTCTGAGTTTCAGGAATTTTATGCAAATATGTTTTCAGATACAATAATATTTTATAAATAAATGTATATTATTCTTTTCCTTAGGAAAAGGGGCAGTTTCAATGTTTACCGATAATTGTTTCGCTTGTGCTCACCCCTGAATCATACATCTTTTACTGATAATTGTTTCAGCTAGCTGTTGTAATTAATGTGAGACGTGACGTCAAAATGTGAAAACATCTTTATTGCGTTTTTTATCAGAAACGAGGCTCAGTACATTTGGGCAAAAAATCTCAGAGACAGTCAAAAAATATACTAGTATGATACAATCATGGGGATACATATACAGTGAAACCTCTCCAAGTACCACCCTGTGGGAGGTGCACTCAGTGAAACCTCTCCAAGTACCACCCTGTGGGAGGTGCACTCAGTGAAACCTCTCCAAGTACCACACTGTGGGAGGTGCACACAGTGAAACATCTCAAAGTACCACCCTGTGGGAGGTGCACACAGTGAAACCTCTCAAAGTACCACCCTGTGGGAGGTGCACACAGTGAAACCTCTCAAAGTACCACCCTGTGGGAGGTGCACATAGTGCAACTTCTCCAAGTACCACCCTGTGGGAGGTGCACACAGTGAAACCTCTCCAAGTACCACCCCGTGGGAGGTGCACACAGTGAAACCTCTCCAAGTACCATCCTGTGGGAGGTGCACGCAGTGAAACCTCTCCAAAAACTTCCCTGTGGGAGGGGAACACAGTGAAACCTCTCCAAGTACCACCCAGTGGGAGGTGCACACAGTGCAACCTCTCCAAGTACCACCCAGTGGGAGGTGCACACAGTGAAACCTCTCAAAGTACATGTAACACCCTGTGGGAGGTGCACACAATGCAACCTCTCCAAGTACCACCCTGTGGGAGGTGCACACAGTGCAACCTCTCCAAGTACCACCCTGTGGGAGGTGCACACAGTGAAACCTCTCCAAGTACCACCCTGTGGGAGGTGCACACAGTGAAACCTCTCCAAGTACCACCCAGTGGGAGGTGCACACAGTGAAACCTCTCCAAGTACCACCCAGTGGAAGGTGCACACAGTGAAACCTCTCCAAGTACCACCCAGTGGGAGGTGCACACAGTGAAACCTCTCCAAGTACCACCCAGTGGGAGGTGCACACAGTGAAACCTCTCCAAGTACCACCCAGTGGAAGGTGCACACAGTGAAACCTCTCCAAGTACCACCCAGTGGAAGGTGCACACAGTGAAACCTCTCCAAGTACCACCCAGTGGGAGGTGCACACAGTGCAACCTCTCCAAGTACCACCCTGTGGGAGGTGCACAGTTTGGCTGTTGTTGAGAGGCTAATGCTCTAGAGAGTTTAGATTGATAGTATATTCTGACTGCGGCAAAGTTTGATACTGTTGTTGCTTAAGAGAGGTTCACACTGGAAAGGTTGCACTTTATATCTATTGTGGTTAACTTTTATTCTTCTAACAAAGTCAAAATGTTACGAAGCACATGAGAAACGATTATACTGGATTCAACCTAATTGAAATCAATTACCGGGAACTGAAAAAAATATGATGGACTCAAACTTAGGTTTATTAAACAAGTTTTGCATTGAAATGTGGACCATAGACGTGTCCAGAAAAGAATTTATGGCAAGACAAAAAATAACACCAGTCAGACGTAATAAGTAACTACATGTATAACCGAAGGGAAAGTTTATAGACTGGTTCACTGATGTTTTTTATAGAAAGTTATAACTATAATATAACTGAACATACCAGTCTGTATAAGTTTTACTTGTATATCAGCTTCATCCAGCATGGGTGCTACCTGACGTTGATATATCTGCATAGCTTTACCAGGTCCACTGTGTGGGTTCACTAGCACCAAGAATTTGGTTTTTGCAGGGACTGTACATTTATCTACATCTGTAATATAACAACATACATGTATTAAACAAGCAACACAAGGAAGTATGTCTCTGTTCTATTGCACAAGTACTGCGCACATTCAATGCATAAACTTTATATTTAATAAGGGAATAAATATGGCTTTAGTTTAATAATACATACTTTACATTAAAAGCATTTAGACATAGACAACTTGAATATAGTGTTTCAAACTTTGTTTAGAACAAACATCTTAGGTTGTATGAACATGTGACTTTTGTACATTCTGAAAAGTAAAAAAAGCATGCCTGTAATCAGACAGTACATGGATGTCAATGCAGCAATACAACTGCATTCAACACCATCTGTTGCTCAATATTTTGACATTCGAAATAGATAACTATGGTATTTAATATTGCACAGTATCTTAATGTACTCAACTTGTACTAAGAATTCGGTATATTTGTTTATCAGCACTGCTGTCATTTTCATTGTTGGTTACAAGGCATGATTTAGAACACAGGAGAATATCAAAATAAAGAGAAGAGATCTGATGTAATAGGACAAAGATAAAATTATTGAAACTCTATTTATAGATTTTCAGTATAATTATAGAACATTATCTCCGCTAACAAAATTTTCATTTCAAGCTCATTAACTTTGAACACTTATAGCATTAATACATCAATACAAGGCATTTACTTATCATCTGAGTCATAAATTGTAATAAAACCTGGTATATTATTTTTTGACACACAAAATATTCTTTGAAGATCAATTTGGGATGTAATTAACATAACATTAACTTAATTGACATTAAATAATTACGTATTTATTGCCCTACAATTATAGACACATGAATACATATGTAATATCATGAATTAGTTAATACATGGATATAATATTACATAATGACGTCAATTAACATATAAATTAATATGGTAGATATATCACAGTAAACAGGACAAGGCAAATTTTAACCAGCTGTGTCTATCCTGTTATTCATAGTACATGTATATTGATGATATAGCCTTATCATTGAAAACAAATCTTGAATATTTCAGAACGGAAAAAAACAAAATGATTTATTAATATTTTGATATAAGTACCAAATTAATTGTTCAATAAATAAACTTTAAAAACAAACAATGTCTACACTTAAAATCTGTTCTGTCAAGATTCTCCTGAGTTGAAACAGTTCATATGTACATGCAACTATCAATAAGAAAATAAAGATCTCCTGGATAAATACACATTACAAACAGAATTTAATGTTATTTGGAATAAAACCAAAAAGCTTTTCGTTTTTCATTTGTGTGCAACTGCAAGTTTTGTTTGAAGATCAGAGAAGAAGCAATTTATTCCTGGCTGACAATTAATGGAACAATACCTAGTAATTAATTATGCTAGTGTTTAAACAAAATGTCATCACATGAACAAAGGGATCTTTCATTGTTTGGTGCACCAATGTTTATGCTCCCAGTGAGTGGGTTTTATGTTGAACAGAGATACATAGAGACGGTGTTTACTTGTAGGAGATAAAGTGCTGTCACATTGCGATACCATGCCATAGACACATGATATAATACCATGTCAAGTAACATTAACCTGACACCAGACAGATCAGTCCTAGCACTACCTTTATAACGCCGAGCATAGGAAAGACAGTCACTACAGTTATTTCTAACTATATTGATATGTTGCGTTGGGGCTCGAACCCACTGCTCTCCGCACACAATGTTGAATGCTCTACCACTGAGCTACTGTGGTTTATATTAAGATGATACATTTTAATAGAAAAACGCCACTTACTGTATTCTCTGTTATTTCTGGTTATAAATTATAATTAGGAATAAATATGATAATGTTTGAAATCAATGTATAATGAAATATTTATTATTGACGATCATGTAAACCCTATATTGAACTGTCACATGTATTAAACAATAACACCAGTATGATAACAGAAGTAATGAAATTAATGCAGATATTAAAGTGGCAATCTAGGTCAGCTGTTCATGATCACCATACTTATGTTGTTATAACCTATTTATACTATTATCACATTGTTTCAACATTGAGTGGATGTTCTAATATAACAGGGTCCAAGTTATTCACCTCAAGAGCAAACAATCACACCACACAATTACAAAAACATGCATCATGAGCATGGTCTAAGCCTGATGGTTGATCACTGTTACCCTGAAACACCATATACAGACTGTATAGTGCACCGTCTTATTAACCACAAATGCAAGAATACATCACCTGGATGATTACAGTTCAAAAAGGGCGTATTTAAATGTTCATATAGGTCTGTGAGCTTAACAAGGAGAAAAGCTGCAATTGTGCTTAGATCGAAAAGTAAACCAAACAGCTGTTCTAATTTATGCATATCTACATACAAAATGTGTTTGATATAAACAATGTATACTGGTGAATGGAGACAGGGGACATCTGAGATGCCATAAAAAATGCATTCAGAATCTAAAATCTTGACCAGTATAATCAATTGTAACCCCAAATTTCCAGAGCAATACAACTTCATCATTTTCTCCATGCATTTTGTATAACTGACTCAGAACCGTCTGACATGCAAGTTGAACCCTGAGTTCCTGTTCACAAAATTAGTTTACTTGGTGTTTCTTACCAGAGCAAATATGTTAAAGACAAACATTGACAAACAATAGTTTGACATGAATCAAACTGTAAGGAAAAAGGGACTTAAGATGTTTCAACTCAAGATTATCAATATACACTTTGCTCTGACACCCTCAACTTTTTATTTGCAGTCCAACGATCTTACAAGAGATAGAAAGAAATCCCTGTCATTCTGGAGTCATTGGTAAACAACAGTACAGTACAGTGTGCTAAATTAAGTAGTCATTTACTATGGTGGCATATTTCTGCCACCAGTTAACTACTTAATTTACTAGACAAGAAATGGGCAATGCCCACAAACCAGGTTTTAGTACGTAGTTATTTGTAACCAAGGCTCAATTTGTATAATGAATACATGATGATCATCAATGCTGCAAAGGTGCCATAGGTGATACATGCATATACACACTCACACTTAGATATATTATATATATATGCAACAACTATACACCAAGTTTGATGTCAATACACCCACGCATAGCGAAGATATTTAGTGGAAACTGTTTTTTTAATTTTAAGTGACCTTGACCTTGGACGGAACAAACCAAAAAGCAATCCCAAGCGAGCTCTTACTATACACTAAGTTTGATGTCAATATGATCAACAAAACTTAAGTTATTCGCCGGAAACTAAATTGCTAAGTTTAGAAACGGTGACCTTGACCTATGACGGAACTATTCCAAAAGCAATCCCAAGCGTGCTCTTCACATGTTCTTACTATACACCAAATTTGATGCAAATATGACCAACGAAACTCAAGTTATTCGCCGGAAACCAAATTGATATCTATAGTAACGGTGACCTTGACCTTCGACGGACCGAACCCAAAAGCAATCACAAGCGAGCTCTCCACACGTTCTTACTAAACATCAAGTTTGATGTCAATACGATGAACGGAACTCAAGTTATTCGCCGGAAACCAAATTTCTATTTTTGGTAATGGTGACCTTGACCTTTGACGGACCAAACCCAAAAGCAATCCCAAGCGAGCTCTCTACAGGTTCTTACTATACACCAAGTTTGATGTCAATACGATGAGCGGAACTCAAGTTATTTGCCGGAAACCACCAGTTTGACGTCCGTCTGGCCGCCTGGCCGCCCAATGACACACACTATTCTAATAACCTGGTTTTCGTTGAAAAAAATGGTTAAAAATTATGTGGTTAACTGGATAAGTAGCGTGATAAATTTTAATACCAGATAAATATCTTAACAAAAACAATTGTCTGATAGTGCCCATACAACTGCCATCACTTAATTACCCACCTAACCTAACCCCCTAGGTTTTCAGAACGGACAATCTAATTATAATTAGTTAACATGATAAATATCAATTTTGCATGTTAAAGATATTTATCTGGTAGGAAAATTTATCATGATACTTATCTAGTTAACCACATAATTTTCTAGTTAATTAAGTAGTTATCTAGTTTCTTTAATGTGATAATCTCATAATTTTCTAGTTAACTATGTAATTGACTGGTGGCAGAAATATGCCACCATAATTTACAGCTAGACTTTTAATCAAAATAACATCACATTAACCACACCTTAGAAATAGACATATTTAATTGCATGTATAATTCAAGTTATACCATGACTCATTCAATGCATAAATCATACTACACATAGATCATGGAATATAGAAAATTACTTGATTTGCATGGATGACTTACTGGGTAAATGGATTTGAGTCAGTTAGCTAATATACATATTATAGCCTAGACTACGTAAGATATCACCATATTCAACCCAGGCAATGTACATCTTACAGCTACAACATATCGTAGAACCCAAGGATGCTGACCGAAGTATGTGAAAGATCATTGAACCAAAACATGCAGACAATATGCACATTTCATCTTGCTAATGAAGCTTCCTATTAAGTTTCATTGTATTCCAGTCAGTGGTTGCTGAGATACAGCGTGGACGGACACACATACAAACACACGGACAGACATTGAAGCAGTGGTTGCTGAGATATAGCGTGGACGGACACACATACAAACACACGGACAGACATTGAAGCAGTGGTTGCTGAGATATAGCATGGACGGACACACATACAAACACACGGACAGACATTGAAGCAGTGGTTGCTGAGATACAGCGTGGATGGACACACATACAAACACACGGACAGACATTGAAGCAGTGGTTGATATAGCGTGGACGAACACACGGACAGACATTGAAGCAGTGGTTGCTGAGATATAGCGTGGACGGACACACATACAAACACACGGACAGACATTGAAGCAGTGGTTGCTGAGGTATAGCGTGGACGGACACACATACAAACACACGGACAGACATTGAAGCAGTGGTTGCTGAGATATAGCATGGACGGACACACATACAAACACACGGACAGACATTGAAGCAGTGGTTGTTGAGATATAGCGTGGACGGACACACATACAAACACACGGACAGACATTGAAGCAGTGGTTGCTGAGATATAGCGTGGACGGACACACATACAAACACACGGACAGACATTGAAGCAGTGGCTTAGGCTTCTCCTTCAGGGAGCATAATATCTTTATTATAAAGCATTTATCTACAGTCTAAATCAAGAGATTACCGAAATTGTTCGAAACAGCTGCATGGATTTCCAATAAATAGTCCAAGGACAATACATGCGTTTTACTGTTCAATTATTCAATATCTTATAATGAAATATTATTCTTTAAGTGCCTTGGAATTGAATTCAATTCAATAAATCAATGAAAGCATCAAGAACATTTTGTTATGAACAGATTATAGCAAATATCACATACTGCAGCACCAAGACAAATCAACAGCTCAGGCCCATGGCTCTCTAGGCCAGAGTTTATTTATCTTTCGTTTTACGGGAGCGCTGTACATAAATATTGCAAAACCAAAATAAATTTCTATTTTCTATTTCTTCCGCCGCCATTTTATTTATATTTTTTCCCTGATGCTCACTTTTCTCCTTTTTATTTTTTATTCTCTCCTCCTGGCTCTTAATATTTGAGAAAATTCCTGTAATACAAAAGATATAAAACTCTGGCCCTACTGTGGCTAGAGCTACAATCTAATGGAGGCATTGAATGCGCTTAGAGGCCTTCCTGGTGGAACAAAATATGATGCAGTCATTTTTAAGGTTTTATTTGGAAAAACCTGGACATTTTAACGCAGGCAAGTGCCCCCACTTGCCTCAGACATTTGGGCCTAAATTAAAATCGGATTTTTTTTATTGATTTTTTTTGACTATTTTTGTTTCATTATGTTTGCCTTATGATAACTTCCTCTTGCTAGAAAAACTTTGGAACCCAAAGTTAGAAAAAAGTATGACACAAAAATGGTCATAGTTGCCCTTATAATAATTTCATCAACAGTTATTGAAGCCTCGTGATCATACTCACTAAAACAGGCGGGCTATATTAAGTATTAAAAAATAGTACACATAAAAGTGTCAATTTTGCTTTCATTTTACCAACATTAATTTTTTCTGAATTGATCCCAGCTTATGTTAACCATGGTTTTGTCGGTAAAGGGCAAACAAACTTATTTTGATTTAGGCCTAATCGTATCTTTTTTAATATTTACAATTATTTTACTGTACCCGCCCAACCAATGTACCATGTGCCGAAATTACCATGCACGAACAATACATTTCGACTAAAACATATTAAAATTTCCACAATAAAATAAAATATTTTTCCTTCCTACCTACCCACCTCTAAAATCTAGGTTCGATAAAGGGCAAACAAAGACTTTTTTAATTATGGCCTTGTCTCAGTTACTAACTTGGGAATTCAAAAAATGCAAATGAACATTTTCAATAAATTCAATGAAATAAAATATTTTAGTACATTCAATTTACTGACATCAAATAAGCTAATGTTATGCCTCATTGAACATTAACTCATTAAATCTAAATAATAAACCTACATGTATACATGTTTAAGGATGAGTAATTATGCATATAACAAACTTCAAAATGTAATTAACTGTTTTGCAAAAAGAAAATCTCTGAATTTCATTTATAACATTCATGTACATATATGGTTGTCTATACAGTACCAACAACAAATACCTGTCGACTAATATACCATTTTTTACAGAATATAAATGAAAATGCCTTCCATCTGTTAAGATAATATTTTCAATATCCTTCCATCTGTTAAGATGATGACTTGAGGAAAAATACACGGGCTATTCAGTGTATCATTTAGTATATATATGTACCAGCTCACAATGGTAGAATTATACATGAAAATATAACCCAAATACTTTTATTTTATAAAATTCATAAATGTTTCCTGACCTCAGATATCAAAATCACTAAGTAGCAGCAGGTCACAAGAAAACATTTATATACAGTTCGTCTTGGAGACTGCTATGTACTTAAATGTTATAACTGTAAACTATAGGTTAGTTTCTCGCCCACCTGGATATAGCTCTGTCAGTAAAGCATTGGACTACAGGTCGAGGTCGTTGGTTTGAACCCAGGGCAAAGATTATGTTCTTCCGTGACAATTTGACTAAAGATAATACATCCAAAGTCATTTTTCTTCCACCTCTAAACTCTGAATTATGTGGAGAAGTTGTCAGTGACTTGGGGAGGAGCAGGCTAGTACTGGTTGGTAACCCAGGAGCACTGGTTAGAGGAGCAGGCTAGTACTGGTTGGTAACCCAGGAGCACTGGTAAGAGGAGCAGGCTAGTACTGGTTGGTAACCCAGGAGCACTGGTTAGAGGAGCAGGCTAGTACTGGTTGGTAACCCAGGAGCACTGGTTAGAGGAGCAGGCTAGTACTGGTTGGTAACCCAGGAGCACTGGTTAGAGGAGCAGGCTAAGTACTGGTTGGTAACCCAGGAGCACTGGTTAGAGGAGCAGGCTAGTACTGGTTGGTAACCCAGGAGCACTGGTTAGAGGAGCAGGCTAGTACTGGTTGGTAACCCAGGAGCACTGGTTAGAGGAGCAGGCTAGTACTGGTTGGTAACCCAGGAGCACTGGTTAGAGGAGCAGGCTAGTACTGGTTGGTAACCCAGGAGCACTGGTTAGAGGAGCAGGCTAGTACTGGTTGGTAACCCAGGAGCACTGGTTAGAGGAGCAGGCTAGTACTGGTTGGTAACCCAGGAGCACTGGTTAGAGGAGCAGGCTAGTACTGGTTGGTAACCCAGGAGCACTGGTTAGAGGAGCAGGCTAGTACTGGTTGGTAACCCAGGAGCACTGGTTAGATTAACGGACTGCCGTTTATAACTAAAATACTGTTGAGAAAAGGTGTAAAACCCAAAACAACGAAGCATAGCGAAGTTTGACTTCAAACCTTATCAGCTCAGGTTAGTGACTTAGTTATACTGTATGAAATTTGATATTTATTACCATGTTTATGAGACAAAATACAAACATCAATGCAGTAGCGTTAAGTAAACATAACCTTCAACATGGCTTAAATTGGGATAAAAAAGTACAATAATACCCCTGACCGAGATATCAATGTAAGGGCATACACAGACTTCCACCGAATTTCTACAGCAAGTAGTACATGTATCTATTTTTAGAATCTATAGTTGACAGTATTGTACAAGTACGGTGTTAAACGTTGAGCTAATGATGACATACTTCTCTCAATTTTGACAATATTGTGAATATACTAAAGTCAAGAAAGTACAAAATCACGAAAAGTTTGATCTTAACCTTTGGAAGTTCAGCTTCAGTGGCGTCATATTGGGGGTGTAGCTTAACTTAAATTGATGAGTAGGCCCAATGAGGGTTCAAGAGCATGGTCCCCAAGAAAAGATTTGTAGCTAGGATCATCAGAGATACGTTTTTTGTGTATATTTCGTTCCAGTAAATATGCTTACAATATCAAAAACATACATTAAATATCTTATTGCAGTTCTGGCCATTTTATTTTTTCGACTTTTAAAATAAGTGTAGGCCGCAGCCTGTAACAAGAATCTACGTCCCTGAGCTTTTAAGGATCCCATTATTTAGATAAATCAGTGTAATTTCTTAAATGATTACCATTTCGTGTTCAGTGCAATATTAATGTAAATATAACCTATAAAATGACGAGTATGATTTGAATCATAATTTATAGTCACATCCTTGTATAAATGTTTTAATTAAGCATCAAAGATTTATAATGAATTAATATTTTCTTTGCACATAGATAAAACATATTATAAATGTAGCTCTCGAAATACTGTTTGGGTTAAAGCAGGCCTCCATTCAAATGACAAGTACTGTAGAAAAATAGTGTTTATAACAATATACTGGTGACCTTTGCATATTTTATATCAATAATATATTTTAACAGATATGTAATACATGCAAAACAAAATTCTATACACTGGGGGTCGTGAGAAATATGAATGAATACCGTGACGGTATCATACAGATGACATATCATAATATAGTGTTTTTGAATAAAAGTTTAACATCCCTATTATAATGATACGTTGCATTTATCATATTATATGCTAGGCCTAAAAAAAAAATATCTGTGTTTAGGGTAACGGTCTCAAAAATGCTAGGTAGGGTAGGGACAAAGTTTTTTTTGTTTTTTTTGTTTTTTTCAAAAACAATTAAAAATCAAAAAAAAAATATCCAGGGTCATAAAAAAACTCTAGGGTCGGGGTTTTCGACAGGTAGGGTCGGGTTACCCGAAACACAGATATTTTTTTTTTAGGTCCTAAGGCCACACCAAATTAATTTCTTGTTCTTCGGATTTTTGGGTGAAAAAATTGGGGCGAGCGAGCGAAAAAAAAAAAAATATATATTTTTTTTCAATCCTCATTTAATTGAGCGAGCGAAGAGCGATAAAATAAAAAAAAAGTAAATAAGTTCAAGTATTATGTTTGATATCATGTCAAGAGTTACCTAGTTGGCAGTGGTCAACATACCACAATGCTGAGGTCAACTTATCAAAAACACGTTTGCCACTGTTAAGTGAATCTTGTGTCCATCCAGAACCAAGCTGTTCACCCCAATCAATCAAATTACACAGAAGTTGTTGTGGCCCGGTTAGTTTTTTGTTTAAGTTCTCTGGCTTAGGAGGTAAGCTTATCCTTTTCTGTGCATTTAAAAGTACAGAAAATGCATTGTTGGTTTTAGTAGTGACGTTAGAAGGGGATGGAAGTCGTTCTGAATTTAATACGAACTCGATATATCGTAACTGAATATCGACGGCAAATTGTACATGTAGTTCAAGATTTGGAATTTTAATTGGGTTAGTTACTGAAGGATTAGTGCTCGCATTAGCGTAAAGGATGTTATCTGGAGACAATTCTACCTTGTTGTAGATGGATGCCTCCCTAAACAGATCTATGAAGGTTTGGTAAGTTGGCTGCTGCACGGCCGTCCAAGTGAAAATGGTGTGTGCCTCGTCTCTGCAGCAAACAATAAACACATAGGGCGCTGCCATCTTTGTGTGTTCTTGATTTTACATCGAGCGAACAGGAAAAAAGTTAATCGAACTACATAATTACTTACTTGTAAATGCGTTGGTTCCTGGCACTTATTTGAATCGGCGCATTGTCCAAGAACATCAAGAACATTTTCTAATCAATCCGAGGGATTTTTTTCGTCCAAAATAATTTCGACCAAGCGCAAAAATATTTTTTTTTCGTCCCAAATAATTTCGACCCAGCGCAAAAATATTGGAGGTGCGGGCGGTAGAAAAAAAATAAAAATATTTTTTTTTCAAAAATCGAAAATTAGGTGCGGGAAATCCGACGAACAAGACATTAATTTGGTGTGGCCTAAAATGAATGATTAATTAGCTATATTTGCATTAAAATTTGACTTCTGTGCTTAACTTTTGATTAGACTTTCAACAAAAGACGAGAAACTACATGTACAAATGAATGCAACTCAATTGTTAAGTAGATAACTCGACTCAGTTGTACAGGGGAAGATAGGGTAGTCATGAATATACTGGTTATCATGATAGCTCTAAGCAAAGCAATGTATCTTGAAGTTTCAAGTATGTTAAAGTAGTTAATAAATGAATGAAGGAATGCTCAGTTTCCCAAGCACATGTGCTTGATATTAAGATTCAAGGAAATAGTTGAATCATACACTTCTACACACTGCTTGTTACCGATATATCATATTCATATAAATCCTAGTTATAAAGTCGGTAACTAGGTTCTCAGTTCAGAAGCTGACAATATTGCTCCCTATTTGATATAATTATAGAAATATGCCTGGAACATGTACAGGAAGACTAAAATGATATCCCTAAGACATACAGCACAGAATTGTTTTATCATTATTTTGCCGTAGGGGGTTGGTGAGCTGACCCAGGGAAATTAGACAATTTGTCTTTTATGGGATCTAATTCCCCACCCTAGTGCCAAGCATTTTGTCTAAATCCACACAATGCGAGATGCTAATTCCCTACTTACTGGATCTCTTAACAATCCAGCCTAAGTGTCTATTTCCCAGAACCCTGAATTATTCACTGTGTCATATTCCGACCTGCAAGAAATTGTTTTTTCTCTGAAGTCCTGTGTATCCCTGCTGCCCCCTCCCCCCAGTTGGGGAAAACACTGATAAGTGCATTATTACCAGTATATACCAAGCAAGAAATGACAACAAATCTACACTCTGGGTTGAGCAAAAAAAAAAAAGTTACATTCAGGTAAAATTACATATACATTGTAATTTGGTTTTGACCCCTGAAAGTTCAACTCAGGGACACATTTACAGATGAGGTCAACCATGGAGTGTTCTAGAACAAAGTGATAGCAATCTGCAGTACTGATGTAATGTAAACATTTGGTTTGTGTGGGATTTCAAAGTACAGTAACAACCATGACCTCGAAACTATTCTGGAGTGCATTCACCAATGTTAAAATTCTGTGCGCAATAAACCTTTGCAAATGCAGAACCGTTCAAGAACAGCAGCAGCATAAACATCTGAACATCTCAACATGATTCATACATACATGTACAATCAAGCCTTCCGGCATTAATTTCAACAATAAATACGGTAACATGATAATGATTTGATTTTCAACTCAAAAACAAGAATGCTAGTTTAAAACTTGTATGGGAAGTTTGAGTGTTATAAAACATGTGCATAGTTAGCTAAAACATGTGCATAGATAGCTAAAACAGTGACTTATTTCTTCTCATTTTTTATGTGCTTAACAAAATGCAAGTTTTACATCAGGACTATGAAAGCACAAAATTTTACCATTTTTATGACCTGATAATTCACATATAATTTAAATTACAAGAAAAATAACCCAGACACCAACAGCAACTAGATACATGTATACAATAAATACATTCTGAGTACATGTACTAAGATTTGAAAGAAATAAGGAAACAGAGGAGTTGACTACATACACACATACAAACATGTATAGTACTGATACCAGATGACAGAGCAATTACAGAAAGATGCAACAATGCTAACAGTATACCAAAATCCACTTAAAGCACTACAAAAAAGCTTGGACAGATTATAAACAGAAGTGATACTTAAACAAAAGCAACATCAAGTTAGTAAAGAAAGTCTGAATACATTTATTAATCTTCTAGCTATATGAATAGAGTTAGTATTTTATCATATGTCCATTATTCCTGCAAGTTTGATGAAACAACGTTCCGTTCCCTTTCAACTCGACAACCTCCGATAAGCAAGACAAAAACAACATATATTTCAATTTACTGTTCGATTTGTGATTTATGATTAGCACTTGGGCAACCAACTACATCATTGTGATCGAATAACATAGTCAAATACCACATGGTTATCAACATAATTCATGCACATGTATAACTGTTATAACCTTGTTATATATGGTTGCATGAAATAACATTTCACAATAAACTTTAAAGAAAAACAGGTATTAATGTGTCAGCTGCCCAAAGCTAAATGACTTCAAAACCTAAACTCTTAAATGAAAATCTCGTGCACAAGCACCTGTTAGCGACACCTATCGGAGATATTCGACATTTATAAGGGAAATTAATTTTCTCCTAATTCATTATATAATATATTCAAACAGAGAAAATTACATATATCCTAAATTGGGTGTACTTATTGGCTAACCTTGTATAAACATTAAGCCAGATTTATCCATAAACATGATTGTACTGAAATCTATAAATACTGGTTCTACTATTCATTATTACTATTATTGACTTAATCTACTTTGTGGAATAAGGTGTGGCACATATCTCCATAATACCAATGTACTGTGTATAGTGACAGCCATAGATCTGACTTACTGGTAACGCTTTAACAACTAAATTTCTGTTCCCTGAATGAATGCCAGTGGCGCACATATTAGATCTTTATCCTTAAGCCACAATTAAAAAAAAATTGTTTGGCATATCCCTACCTACCCATGAAAAAGTTTTAAGGGCTCTGACAAAAAATTTAAGGATTGCCTTAGTTTGTTTGCAATTGTAAACATGCATTCTCATACATTGTTACAACATAAAACTGTAATAATACCTGGGAGTTAAATATACATGCTTTATCAAAGTTCATGACACTACTTTAATAGCTACATGTAATAACGTTTGTATGTGTTATATAGCCTTTCTACCAACATCGAAAAATTGCAGGAAAGTAGGACATATGATATCAATATATCTGTTAATCTTGTGACTTTCACTTGCCTATATCAATTGACTCGGGAGGAAGCTCAGGAGCTTTGGCTAAAATAAAATACAACAACTCATGCAGTGACAACAAAAGCAAAATTAATGAACAGTTTACAAATAAAATAAAAACCAATACATTTAGTATATGTGTGTAACATCTATGGTAAGAACTAAGATCTATGCATAGTACAACAATCTGAGATTTCAAAATTTTATGAGCAATCAAAAAACAAATCATGAATGCACAATCATGCATATAGTTATATTTAACAAAAGCTCTGTACTCTACATGACTATTCCGGTATTTTGGGGATTAATGAATAGATAAAAAAATCCATTATGGATAATAAATACAACACAAACATATCTTTTATGTAATTATTATATGAACGTGCTACCCAGCAGTGACAATACAAATAGACAGTTGCCTTATCTTAAATATATATATGACAACTTTTAATCTGCCCAAAAAGAAGAATAAAGACCTAGATCATAACATTTTTATTTAATGCGAGCATACACTACTTCCTGAACTCTAAAACTTATCATGTGTTATTCTGCTAAACAAATATTTAAACAAATCACAAAAACTGTTTGCAGGTTCAAGAAAAAGCTCAAATGTTTATGTTCAATTCAGTTTGAATCCAAAGTCAGAGTTCATGAATCATTGAATGGTTAAACATAATAAAACATGGTCTCTGTCAAAGTGCATGTATTTGTCTATTCCAAACAATGAGATTAAGTATAACTATAAGCAATAATACCCAAACAACAGGATTAGAGTATAATATTCAACTTTCCTAGAGTTTTAATAAAAAATATCTTAATACATCATAATTCATGTAATATATAAAGTAGGAATACATGTACTATCATACTTATTCAGGGGTGTAATTTAGATGTCAGAAATTGGTGCGTAGGTGTGGTTTTAGGGGGGGTCCCAGGAAATTTTTGGTAGCTAGATCGTCAGAGATGCGTTTTGATATATATTTTGTCACGGTAAATATGCTTACAATAACATCAAAAACATACATTAAATACCTTAAACTAATATAAATATATTGTTTTAGTCATTTTATTTTTTCGATTTTTCGAAAAAGCCTATAGGAATCTACACCCCGGTCATTAATACTTAGTCAACATTATTCATCAACATGTTTACACATTACATGTTAATTCGGATATATCTATTTGCCTAAAGAGTTTAGAATGAAATCTCTAATACAACATGTATAACGGTATAGCTGTCCTAGATTATGAACCTGACACTAACGTATGACCAAGGTAACATATATATTTACATGTAAAGTGTATGGTAAAGTTATCACAAAAAAGCAATTTACATGCATGTAGTAATTGACAATATTTTACATAACTGAACTTAGTTTTAGTGTAAACTGATGTTACTGATCAGACAGAAACAAAATATTTTAAATTCTTGAATATTGTCAGAGTTTACATTACACTTACAAAGCATAATATATCATGTAAAGTACAATACGGGATATTTGATGAATAAACTCTGCACATTTATGTTAATTAAGCCCAAGTAAATGTCACTGTCAATTGATACATATGTTACAGTGAATAGCAGTCAAAACGGCCCGCCGCCAAAACAGCCCGGTGAAAACAGACCGGATTGTCGGTCAAAATGGCCCCGATTGTCGGTCAAAACGGCCCGGATTGTCGGTCAAAACAGCCCGGATTGTCGGTCAAAACGGCCCGCTTTATGAAAAAGTTATTTACATGTTATAATAAATTCAAATAATGATAAATATTTTGTTATCCTGTTATGAGTACATTTGTATTTGTTTATCTTTTATTTCCCGAGTAGAAAAATGATATTCATACAAGTTACATATTATTTATGTTCCAAAATGTCATTTTATCATGTTATGAGTACATTTGTGTTTGTTTATCTTTTATTTCCAGAGTAGAAAAAAACACTTTAAGCTAGAAACATGTATTTATTCTATTATACAATTTCTGGCCAAAACGACCGAGATTGTCATGAAAAGATGTCGAAATATATGTTTAATGTGTGTTTGCATACAACCTATATTGTGTTGATGTGTACTTGTGAGTGACTATTTATGATTGTTTGTTCAATTACTATTGAAGTAGCTATTGATTATGTTATAAAACCAACTGTTTAAGTTGACTTTTTTGGTGTTATTATGAACACAACAGAACATATAGTTTATTTTGGAATTGAGCAATTACTACATAGACGCGAAAAAGAATGATATAGAGTATAATGTTTGCCGCTATTTTCGCGTTTCTTTCGTAATATTATGTTATTTTTACAACAAAACATACATTTTGGTGTAGTATGAAAATACGGAAAATGAATGATTTTGACACTTTAATTGACTGTAAAATTTTTGAAAGCAGAACCTGAACACAAAAGGAAATGAAAGTAAGTAATTTATTTCGTAAGTACTGCGAAACGTAGGCAAACAGTATACTTGTAAAATCCTTATCTTGTATTTTATTACAATTTTCTTACAAAATTCATCCACAAACAACAAATAATAAAGAATAACGTAATTTAACATTACAGCACATTATAAAAAATATAAAGTTATAGTCTACACCCTAACCAACACCCAGACATTTAGACATACAAACAAACACAGACATATTATAAATATCATCATCAAATAATAGTCTACACTGTAACCTACACCCAGACATTCATAGATTGTATCTTCATTTTTTTGTTTGATAGGATAAATAGAACATATTTATGGCATTATTTTTCTGGCATTGTTATTCAAAACATATAATATGATTAAAACAGATAATTGCACCTGGTCAAGCATACAAAAATTTACGAATCTTATGTACGGAAAACCAAAAACTACAATCTCATGTAATCATGCGAAAATTATTTACTTTGCCAATTTATTTATTTAGAAATAAAAACCAATGTATGAAAATTATTTAACATTTGTGTTGCTCTTTGAAAATCCATGTATTTCTTCTACATTTTATATAGTAGTATTGACATTGCTAAAAACATGTTTATGCAGTAATATGAGATTATACATGCTAGTTTTTTGTGTATGTTCTAATAAAGTATAACTGCTAGCATGACACGTGCTGATTAAAATACCATTATCAATTAACGACCTAATCCCCAGCATGACGCGTGCGTTTAAAGGCGTATCCAACAATAAGGCCACTTTTTTCAAATGGAAATTTTTCCTTTAAACTTTGTAAATTTTATCAGTTATGTATCTAACCAAAAGATGAAATAAAAATGACGGATTGCCTTGCTTGATTTTATGATAATTAAGATTAAAAAGTGAATATTTCATATGAAAATATAGAAAAATCGATACAATTTTACTAAATTACATTAAATTATATTTTTTTTGAGGAGAGATTTTCTTACAACTTATATTATATTTCATATATTATATTATATGAGAGTCACTGTCTGAATGAAAATATGAAATAAAAATAATTTCAAATGGGAGAATTTTAAATATCAATGACATTTCTTTTTTTAATAGTTAAGTATATGTTGTTTTAATGAGTCTCATATATATATATTATAGAATAGTAAATATTCATACCAGTATTGCAACAACTGATGGGGTGCCAATGATCACAACTGTCACATGTTATAACTTATAGCTCTAGAGTTGATGTAGACTCGTCTCAAACAAAACAAGCACGGCGGAGCTGGCATGGTGATTTTCTTTTTAACTTTAACTCTATCGATGGATATCGTATTATTTAATCAAACTTTGGAATGTGTATGAAATTACCTTTTAATTGTATTTGCGTTTATTTATCGTCGCCACCGGTTTCCCATATGGGCGACGCCTCCAGAAGAATGTTAGTCATATTAGATTTTTGGAGGATAGTGCATGATACAGAAGATGCCCCAGTTCCAGAAGCACCCCTGGTTCTTTTACGTGCTCGATGTAAAGCATCATACACGGGACCTCGGTTTTTAAAGTCTCGTCCGAAAGACTGTTAGTACGGTCAGTGATGGAGCGGGGAATCGAACCAGCGATCCCTGGATTACAAGTCCAGCGTTTTACCACTGAAATTACCGTAGGACAGGCTACTGTCCCTACATATATGTGTATCTCTTCCTTGACATTATCTACTCATGCAGCGGCGTCATTAAATAGATACATTAAAGGGCTAAACATTTGAGTTGAGAATTTAATAACTAATTCTCACAAATTACACATTAATTAAGGAATGATTTTCACAGTTTGCACATATTTACACAAACATTTATATTTTCAAAATTAATGAATGCACCACACCATACATTATTAGTTTATGAGTGTAACAAACAATAAATCAACCGACATTAATTGATGTGAACAAACGTTTCTTATAATTTTTTCATCCTAATTCATATTCATACTCACAAAGTATTTCTATCAAAATAACCTTATTCTTAAATAATGCATGCCATAACAATATTACACAAGTTCGAGAGTTTTAAATGACATTTTGGAAATATAAATATCATTTTTCTACTCGGAAATAAAAGATAAACAAACACAAATGTACTCATAGTCATAACAGGATAACAAAACATTTATTATTAATTGAATTTATTATAACATCTAAATATCTTTTTCATAAAGCGGGCATTTTGACCGATAATCGGGGCCGTTTTGACCGATAATTGGGGTTGTTTGACCGATAATTGGGGCCGTTTTGACCGATAATTGGGGCCGTTTTGTCCGATAATTGGGGCCGTTTTGACCGATAATCGGGGCCGTTTTGACTGCATACCGCTACAGTCCATCACATACATGATGTAGCGTTAATGATTTTCTTCAATTTTTCCGACTGAAAAAAACAGCAAGTATACAAATGTAGAAATACCTTTTTTATTAACTGGTAGTTGTCGACAAAGGTGAAGTATCACACGCCTCCATTGTTCCACAACCTTCCTATTTCCATCAAAAGATGCATCTGAATTCCGTGCCAAAGTGACATGACTTTTGAATCGCACATATTTTTCACTAAATAATTTCTTTTTCAAAGGATACGCAAATATTGTCAAATAGGCTTTGTTCTCATGTTTCTGATCCAATGACTTTCTGCATCTGCAACCAATAACATCTCCAAAATGTAGATATTTCACACTTTTATTAGTCTTTACTCCGTCAACAGGGTAATATGTGATACCATTTCGTCGAAGTTCAACTGTATAAAGAGATTTTTCATTCGGGAAAAGTTCAAATTTCCCTTCTAACAATTTTTCTTCCCTTGACATAGCTTGTGTTGTTCCACCAACAACAACAGTGCCCATCTTTACAGTCATGTGTCATCAAGACCGGATCACGTGATTGCTACGGGGGTCGACTTGATTTTCTCCTACAGATTTTGTGCGAAATATTAACCGGTGTCCATTATAGAGACGTTGTACGTATTTGTAATCCAAGATGAGGTCCAACTCCTAATTAATGATGAAAATAAGGGCCGGCCATTTATCGTTACGTTGCAACAATTTCTCTGTTTAAATCAATACGATTGATGTTCATATATAAACCTGTATTGCCTCGCGCCTGTGTTCCATTACGTGTATGTACCCTTGAACCTCCTCAAGTGCCTTATGTTTTATGTATTAATTGTTGTTTTCCCGGAGGTCTGCGTTAGGAGGCATTGTCTTATGTATGTGGCGATCCCCGTAGCAACTTATTCTCTCTCTCTTTTTTATTTCTATTTCTATATATTACATATAAACAATCAATATTTGATTATAACTGGAAGGCGCAAGTCAGGTGACAGTAGGTTGAAAGAGATTTAGTCTCGTGCTGTGCAAGTTATAGAATAAAAAGGCTAGTGCAAATGTTAAACATTGGTAAGAACAGGACACAATTTAAATAAGTGGTACAGTGGCCAGCCGCTCAGCAAAAACACTTAAACTGGGACTGGACTGTATACGATGGAGGAGGGTGTTCCACAAACGGATAGTTCTGGGAGTGGGGGGATTTGAATAGTATTGAATGCGGGAAAGTGGAATTAATGTTGAAATTCCTGGTAGGGGTGAGATGGTTGTGAACTATATGGACCAGGTCATATCTGATTGTGTATAAGAGAATTAGGGATGATGATAAGCGACGGTGTTCATTAGCATATCCTAATGCTCATAGTGTCTAAGGCAAATGAAAAAGTTGTTGGTTCAATATCAATACAATAATTAATGCACTAATTGTAGCTGTAAGAGATAAGAAAATTGATAGTGTCCCCTTTTCTAAGACTTGAACTAACATGTAAAAACTATTTAATGTATTTTAGTGAATTACCTCCCTTTATCATTATATTTCTTTTAATTTCTGCTTGTAAAAATATAGTGAATGACTGCCAAGTATTTAAATAAGTTGAAAGTGCTGGTAAATTAAATTAACAATGATAAAATTAAGAAATATGTTTGAATTGTTGATGTATTGAAACGAAATTACCCACCTTTTTAGGGCGCTAAAACCTTAATTGTATCATAGTTTCGGTAGATTTCTTTGAATACAATATCCGAAGAGGTGGAGCTAAATTCAAATTCAAAGGTGGGCACTTAATTTTCAAAGGTCAGAGTTCATTAACTAACCGTGCGGTAATTAGATATAATGCACTGTCAGTTACCGTACTGTTGACAAAGTGACATTTCAAATCAATTTTTGCCATGATTGGTTCAACGTCATGGGGATCACAATCACAGTCATGCAACGTTTACTTGATTGGCTAAATTTTAGGGGATTTTCTAGAAGCAAAACAATGAGTGACATTGGATTCTTTGCTTGAATTTGCATGTTCATTTATTGCTGATAAATATTCAATTAAAATGCATTAGGAAATTGGTATATATCTTGGGATTTCCTCGTCAAATGTGTGGCTCGTAGATTAGAACAGATGTCTCGTAGAATAGAAACAATAAGATAATTCGACTTTAATGCTAACAATATGATGAAGGTAAGTTTATGTCCAACGTTGTTGGAAACATATTTTTAAGAGGTAAATATATACATAATGACAATTCATTTTATGTTTCACTCTATCTAAATGACAAGAAAAGCCTATGGAAGTGCATTTGAATTGTTATTTATTAATTTTCCATGTGTCTCAATAGTTATTGCAAATAAGTCGTTTGCTTGACTGCCCTCAAACTAACTGAAATATACGGCATATACGCCATTATTGGCTGTAAGAACTTTCAACTTAAGTTAAAATTGACATTAAGTTACTCATATATATATACGCTTTTGACAATTGAACTTACTTACATACATTCGCATATGTATTTTTCTTTATCATACTAATGTTTTAATAAGTTTAATTTGATATACTCCACACTGAAACGAGGGTCTAATCTACGGGACAATTTGTTCTCATTTAGGAAGCGTAATATTGGACCAGAGTCATATTCTCACTACGTTTACAACATAGAAAATGCCTTACTAAGTTTTTTCTATGGACATAAAGGCAATGTGTAACTGGGGTACTTGTACTTTTATTGCATTTTATTTATATTTAAGCTAAAGTTCAAAAGCAGATACTTCAAAATACACAAACTATTAACTTCAATCGGTGCTGAATATAAAACTAGCAAATGTGAAAGTCGAAAATTCAACTTAGTATAATGCGAATTGGCAATTTTTCATAAGACTGCGTCTTGAACTTAGTAACCTCCCCTACATGATCGCAGAAAGACTGCTAGATAAGTCTTTTTCTATAAGGTGGCCGAGGGGCTGGTGCCAGTAATGCCCTGCAATGTCTATCTGACCCCCATTCATGGTAAACGACTCATTAATTAGACCCAAACAATTTAGTGACTGTGTTAGTGACAATATAATACAGAGACAAGGCTCCAACCATCAGAAGTGTTTCAAACAAATATTAACCGTAAAAGTGATTTATACAAAAACTAATTTTCCCCCAAAACAAGTATAGACTGGAATAATTTAGATAGTGACACAGTGTGGGCAGTGACAGTAGAGGGCTTCAGGAAAGCCCTTCGCCATAGGGACTATACATCTCCCATCTCTCTCCCGCTGCGTGTACGCCGAAAGGTCATGCAGTGTATTAATCCAGGTCCAGATACGCAATTTTCGATTGGACTATGATACACTAAATTAGACATGCACCCTCTTATTTATAAATAAATAAAAGTGGATTTCAAGGGAAAGCAACTTGTGTACTTCTGGACGATTTCATAAGTTTTTCATTTATGATTATATAAAACGCATTTCTCGTACTTCTGTGAAATTTATTGAAAAATTATCGTCCAAATATAAATTGTTAACGCCTCCTATCCAATAAAAGAGAGAAAATAATATCATGTACTGATACCTATTTCATTAAAAATCAATTATATCGTGTACTGGTATCCATTTACATTAAAAATCAATGATAGCATGACCGTACGGGTCTGACAACCCATAAGACAGTGCCTCCTAACACAGACCTCCGGAGAAACAACAGTCCATACAACAGAAGGCATTTGAGGCGCAAGGATAAACACGTAAGGGAGCGCCGTTGAGAGAGAATATATTCTTCTTTTCTCCAATTTCTGTTGGTTCCCCACATCAATTCCCATATTATGATGGATAAAGGGAAAAAGCACGTGTTGTCACCGTTCACTTCCTTTTCCGGTTAAAATCCAAAATGGTGAGATACACAATATATTATGTGTTGTTGTAATCTGCTGTTACTGCGTTCATCTTTGCATAATATGATTCGATTCTGGTTCGTCTCCCATGGCAGTAATATTAATAAATCATTTCCTGTATATTTCAGGGTATAGACATCACACACCGCTACAAGCGGAAGGTGCACCGCACAGCCCCAAAAAGTGATGACATTTATCTTCGTCTCTTAGTAAAGGTAAGTCGCTAGTGTAGAGGAGTGTCGTCATGTTCATTTGAGAGTCCATTTCGTTGTCTTCGACTTTTATATGAAATGGAAGATGTCAGTATGAACTACCCGATACAAAATCTTCTAAAGAACTTGACCAGACTAAACTTGTATACTAAAAAGACTGCATACTTTCTAGTATTCCGGATAATTTGGACACCGGGTGATAGTCATTTATATTGCTACGAATCATATATTATTTGCTGGTCTACCTTGGTGTCAACAGTCTGAACACGGTTCTGTTTTAGTCCGAAGTGTTAGATGTGTTCATGTCCATTAACCATAAACATTCGTTATGTTATTTTACTTTCACTTTGCATGTAACGTCTAAACATGCCCTATACAGAGAGATGTAGCATTTTCGAATCCACGAATTATATCGTTGATTGACGTAGAAACAGTTAAACGAACTGTAGAATGTCATTATGAACTGACAACTTTATGAAAATAACCTTTAAACGCTTAATATTCAATAAAATGTTCCATGTAATCTTTACTACGCATTTTCCACAACATGATAGCAAAATAATATATATATTATACGAATTGACGTGCAAAATAACATACACATGTCATTTAACCCTCTTTAAATGATGCCGGGTTTTTCACTCATGGATCTAATATTTCATCTAATTTTCGATTTGTATATTGACCGTGTTAATTAATTGGGTGTTGCACAGCCATTACGCTGAAGATTTGTAAATCTGCAATGAATGGAAACAAGTGCGCATCTTAATACAATTAGCGCATGGCATTGGGAATTCTTGACCTTATCCGCTGTAGAAAGTATCAATTAAGCTGTAGGAAATAAGACCCTACATATCCAAAAAATGTCAAAATAGCTATGTTGGGTCTTATTAATGGTCTATATGAAAAGTAAAACCTGCTTGAGGTTTATTTGAGATGTTTGCCAATAAGACTTGCTCAAGTAGATTTCATTTGTGTTCCTGAACATTTTGGTCAAGTTTCATCCTACAGAAACAACAGGTTTCAAGCATGCTGCAGTGGATTAAATCAGTAACCGAGTTCTAAGTGACTTACAAATTGGGTATAGATATATGATGGATCATCTCGAACATTATATTGGTTTGTTTCTGTTCAATGAAAACTTTTCCTGATGCAGCCATTAAAATTTGGGATTAATTTTAATTTTGGTTTGTTCCATTATTTTGGCCCAGCAGAATGAAGTATTTGCTGCCCCTTCTATTTCTAATAGTTATTGGAGTCGGAACGTTTAATTTCTATGCATCATCAAATGATTTTACATCAAACTTGTGAAGAATTGTGTGGTGTTTTTCATTGTTCTTGCCTATACACAACATAGTTTATTTAACCGTTTCAGCTGTACAGATTCTTAGCCAGGCGTACCAATGCCAAGTTCAACAAGATTATTCTCAAGAGGCTGTTTATGAGTAGGACAAACAGACCACCCCTGTCTTTGGCTCGATTGGTTAGTGTATTTTTTATTTATGCCTGTTGCCAGTTTATTTGCATTTTGAATGTTGCACAATCTGAACATATATTGTCGTCAATAATCATTTCAATGTTCAGTCATGGCGAATACCCATCAAACTGTGGGACCTGACTGATAAAAAACGGTCAGGTCCGATGCAGAAGGCCTGTGCGTCGGTCCTTATGTCCGGTACGGATAGGACGTGTTTTACAACATCCGTTTGCTGTTCACACAATGCGGTATTCTTACGCGCATCGATTGTCTGCACATTCGCTTGTCTTTCGGACATTAAACTTTGATTGTGTCGTCAAAAAGGCATTGCAGGAGTGAATGTTTAAGTTTATCATAATTTTTAAGTGTTATAAAAAATTTATCGAAATACGCCAATTATTTGCCCATTTCTGTTAGATTTGTTTACTTCCACTTCGAAACAAGCTATATGGCTATAGCCGCACGAAATCCTGTCAGAAAATGGAAAAAACAGTTCTTTTCTTGCGTTGTAGACGATTGGTAGAGTTGTCAAAATGGACATTTCTGGATGGTTTTCGAGTTCAGTGCGGTACAATAGAATTATTTTGACAAAACCCAATTTCCGCAATTTTGCTTGTTACTCCCATTGTATTTACAACATGTAGAATATAAAAATAGATTTTTGTTTTGATATTGTTACAGACCCCTTCGCTTCCTAAGCCACATTTTATGTATGAATGCATGTATGCAAAATACTGTATTTTTACTTTACCTTACCAATGTATCTGCAAAGAATGTAATTTTTAACATCATGTCGGTCCGACAAGATTGCATTCGGTCTGAGAAGTTTTCCAAGTCCTGGAAGTCATTCGCCATGGCTGAATGTTGTATAATGTATGTACACTAAAAGGCAGTGCACAATATGTGTATCCTTTATACATTATTTTTGACGATTACATCTTCATGGAGGCAGGGGGTTTTATGAAGTCGGGACTGGAAAAGGGACCCATTCCCAATTGAAAATAATGTTTTTTTTCTAAATCCAAACCTGAAAAATCCAGTATGTAAGTTAGGTAGTGTGGTCAGGTGACTAAACCAATCTTGGGAACCACCCATTGGCCTACTCATCTGCAAGCAGCTGACTTCAAAATTTGAATCGATGGTGGACAAATGGATTCAGATGGGTAAAAGTTCGGAAAATTAAAAATACTGAACATTTTAGCTGGGGGTCAAGGCGACCTCTTGGCCTGTTGTGGATCCAGGGCAACACCCAGGTGGGAGGTCATAGGGATTCACCCTCTCCTGAAACTCATGGAATATGATGATTTTATGTGCTTTGGAAGCTGATTTTTTGGTATTGAATTTTCAAAAAGTACAATAAACTGGAAGTACAAATCCCAGTGCTGCAAATGTCAATTTTCTTCAGCCATTCAAACCTTTGAATTGAACTCGGAGAGCCACTGCCATGGTCATTTTTTTTGGCTTATTCAATCTCATTAGTGTTATACCCTCGGGGTAAAAACGTTTTGTTCACAATATCGCCTCCAGTTTGTGGTAGCATGTGCATTCGTATGCGATGATCTAAAATTTGGTATTTGGGGGAATTCGCTATTTTCTGTCTCAGTCATTTCTATCATGAACTGATAAAAGGGTGGATAACCTCCCCAATAATTTTCTCCTTAAATTACGCGATTTGGAAAGTTAAAATACTTCATAGCTGTCAGTTTGCTGTGTATTTGCATTGTTCTTCTGGTTGTCAATCTTGTATTTCTGGGATGAAATGTAACTGATGCTGTTCAGTGTAATAAGGCTACAATGTTATTTACGTACATTTTTTACTTTCAGGATCGTATGATGAAGAAAACTGGCCGTGAGGGCAAAACTGCCATATGTGTTGGCACTGTCACTGATGATTTGAGACTCCTTAAAGTACCAAAATTGAAGGTATATTCCTTGTTAAAATATCCACTCACTTGCACAGTATGGATCTGTTTTTATTTTGGTTCTGTTTGATTGTAACTTAGATTTAGATCCGTATTACAGTAAACTTTGAAAGTTACTTTTTGATCTTGAGTTTGATCAGTGTCTGCATTTGATCTTGTGTAAACATCAAAGATTTAGGACTAAATGAGACAACATAGCTCTGATGTCCATTTATTTCTCCTATTTATATCTATATATATAAATGACCTCGTTCATACAGGATTAAGAAATAGTTCAGATGTTTCTATCGTTTTCAAATTTCAGGTTTGTGCTCTGAAAGTGACTGAGCGTGCCCGTGGCCGTATCCTGAAAGCTGGTGGTGAAATCATGACTTTCGATCAGCTAGCATTGAAAGCCCCAAAAGGAAAAAACACAGTTCTTGTTCAAGGTATGTTATTTGCATTGTATGAAGTTTTAGGAAAGTAATGTATGTGTGTGTGCATTTCACTTGATTGGGCTATTTTTCTGTGTGAAGTGACATGGGAGAGTAATTTTTACATGTATGATGGTATGACTAGTAATGACATTATCAAAACAAAATGTGTGCTAGATTTACAGCTTACTGTATTCATGTTAACTGACAAAAGGGATAAAAACATTCATTGTATAATACTGATCATCGACCAGTGCCAGCTCCAGACTATGTATGTAGTGTGGCGTTTTCACACTGGCAGATTAAATGTTGACCACGCTATATCCCATTGTGTTACATGCAACTGGGACACGTTGGTCCAACTACACTTGTGATACTTTGATTGGCACTCGACAGTTGACTGACGTGTATAAACTTACTTTTCTTTTGTAAATGATCTTTGCTGTATTTATATAACAATTGTTGTGAGTTTGAATCCAGTCTTGAGCTAGGTTGAAATGCAAAGATCCTAATCTTTGAATTAGGCTTAAGGGGCGAGTAACGCTTAAGGCTGTTTCACAATTGATTTAAAATCATTAAATGTAAAGTTTTAAAAATGTTAAGAGTATAATCATAATTGTATTTCATTGCCAATATCTTAGAAATTATTTGACTATCATTTGAATTGAAGACTCTTCTTTATATAATAGTAGTTCGTGTTAATTGTTAGTAGTTACTCTAGTACATATCTAAATTATATTGGCAAATATTTCTTTGTTGTAGTTAATTGAATCATAGGAGACTGTAACAAGTTGTCTCTCAATCTCCTATGATTCAATTATCCCTTCTATAGAGTACTACATATTTAATGCAAGAGGCCTTATGCTTTTTACACTGTATACTATGATGTCTGTGCTTTTAATATAATCTCATTCTGCTTGTACAATGTTTGATGTTGCATATTGTGACCTATATGAAAACTAAGATGGTTGTCAGATGTCTCAATTATTGAATTTTAGTGACGATATTTGGCACCATTATGTTTTTTCCCAACCTGGACAAAAAATTCCCAGTTGAATCTCTGAAATCAATTTCTTTTTTAAAGCAATGTACATGACTTCGACCAACTAGCAACTTCGTAGCGTCTTTATTAGTGTAGACAGTTTGGCATTGTTAAAGAGGTTTTATTTATTAACTTACTTACTTGTATCGGTGTATAGTAGAGAAAACATCAAATGAACAAAAATTCCCCCAGAAAAGTAAAATCACCAGAAAATTCCCTGGAAAGGGGCACAGGCTCCCGGCTCCCTAGACAGAGACTCACAGTTGTATTTGTGGTTTGCTCAATAAGTTAATTAGTTTAGGTACACAGTTCAGTATTGTTTTGGAATAGAAACATGTTTTATAATATAATATAATACTAATCTTTGACCAGTGCCAGCTCCAGACTATGTATGTAGTGTGGCGTTTTCACACTGGCAGATTAAATGTTGACCTCGCTATATCCCATTGTGTAACACGCAACAGGGACACGTTGGTCCAACTACAGTAGATACATCTCGCAACTAAATTTAGCTGAGTGTTTTGTAGACAGATTTAGTCAGAGTTGTCATCTGTTAAAGCATTAAATTTAATTTGAAAGACAGGTAACTAGTCCATTTTCTTAAGTTTATTCACCATGATCAAATACAATCTTTTCTTTTTGTGAATATTCATTTATGTTCATCTACACTATCCATTGCAGGCCGACGAAAAGCCCGTGATGCATACAGGCACTTTGGAAGGGCACCTGGTGTTCCACACAGCAAAACTGCGTAAGTTGCATCATTTTACTGTTGTTTTACTGAAGTTATTCCTGGGCATGGGAATATCAAGTAGAAGGAAGCTATTGCTTTATATTTGATGGCCCATCTGTATTTGAATTTTGGAAACACAAGTCCGGTGATTTCGTTGTGTACATTGTCAAAACTATTGATGGGTGCTTTCAAACTTGTAAAAACTCGCAATGTTTTTGCTGACATATGACCTTAAATATATGGGGATGCTGTGAGGGTACGTTGTATTGGATAGGCCCTGTAAATCCCAAAAAATAGCCAGTGTCGTGGACTAACTATTTGGGTGGATCCCGGAGTAGAACTATTGACTCTGTAAGCCAGTTAGATGGCTTCCTCACAGATTCAATATCATGGGTGGGATTCCAACCTACAGTGGTAAGGGGCGTACAATTTAAGCCAATGACCTTAACTTTTTGACTATGGAGGCTACCTTAGGTTATTTTGCATGAGGAAATATCACTTCTTGCCTACAGATTAGGTTGGTGGCACTTCATATTTTGTTGTAATTTATGTGTTTATTAATATTTTGTGCTTTGCTGGATGAAAGTGCTCAAAATTATTGTATTTCTTCATGATACATAACTTTAACTTATTTTTATTTCAGTCCATTCGTACGTACCAAGGGCCGTAAGTTTGAAAAGGCCAGAGGTCGTCGTAGTAGCAGAGGTTACAAGGCGTAAATTATTGATTTTGCTGTATTACACTGGAAAAATAAACCGTGCTCCAGTGACATATTAGTTTTTATCTTTCAATCAATTCCTTATAGGCCCAATATGAATTATTTTTCTCCATGTTAACTGCAAAAAGAAGAAAAATAGATCTACAACATCAACAACAAATATTGTTTAAAATGGGGTTCACATGATGTGATGCTATCAACAGACATGACTATGTGCCAGCGACATCGCACAAAAAAAGGCGAGTGTTTACAAAAGAAACTAGGTTAAACGAACCTGTCGACAGGAAATATCAGCATTTTGCATCGATATCGAATCTTCAGAAATGTGATAAGTCGTTGGTATGTGAAGAAGTATGTTCAAGGGTCTACTTGATATGGAAATAGTCCAGGTATTTGGTAATGCAGACATTTTGAAATGAATATGTACTTACGACGTTAAAGAATTTATCAGAATTGGAAAAAAGGATGATAATCTGTTGAAGAGCCTTGTCCTTCATCTAAAATGTATCGACAAGGTGAACAGATACCTTTGCATTAGATTGAATAGTGTAGACTGCAGAATGAGACAGAGTAATGGTTCTTGTACACTGCACTTTCTCTATATCCCGTTTCATAGTATACCGTAATCAAAATTCATTATAGTTTAGCTCTGGACAAGGAAATAAATCAAGGGAGATAATTAAAAAAATGAGGCATTTATGGTTCTCTCAAATGACCTAAAAGTGTGATGTTTTAAAAAAAATAATTGAATAATATTGGGAGTCATGTTATGGATGGACGGAGACCAGCAAGGGGATAATATTGGACATGATCGGCTAAAAGCAGCGATGCAAGTCTTTGGGTGTTTATAGATGTTCTGAACAGTAACTGATGGATAAAGCTTTTATCTGATGTCTATTTCATAAATGACTTGCAACAAAGCCTTTCATTGGTTGACATGGACTATAAGCCAAGTGACTGACATCTTGACGAATCAAATAGCTTGATAGACTGGGTAGTTGATTACAAAGACAGAAAATATTTTGGATGAAATAGTCATCTGTGAATTTGTAGAAAAGTGCTGTTTTTTAACGGAAATTGTAAATTAGACGACATTGAGAAAACATGACTTCCTACATCTCGGTTAAAGAAAAGAAGTAAATTTGTATAAGAATATTTATTTTACACAATAATTTAATCAATACATATAATTTCACATTCAAACAATTTACACATTCATACACTGATGTACAATGGCAGTATCAATGTAATTGTACATGAACATTTTAAGCCAAAGTTCAAATCTCCAAATGTAGTGTACCTTACATGACAGACCTATACACCAATATCTTGACATTGGGTTTAGTGTTACTCTAACAAATGATAATAAAGAGTTATGATCACAGATTAACAGAACAACAATTAGACAACATGACATGAGTAACATCTGAAACAATTATGACTACATAAGTGTATTAGAAGTATATATTACATGCAATTTACCACATAATTATACTAATTTAAACTCAAAAAATAAGTTAGCATATTTCATTGACCTCAAGTCGCAGTATGTTTTAAGAACTGTAAAACAGTTAAAAATTCCTTACCTGTAATACACATTAATGTATATAGAAGTTGCAGCAAGAAAAAAATAATCCTACATAATTTATATCACAAACTGCTTCTTGTAACTTCAATCATTTACAATGCATCTTTCATTTGTAATCGGTACAATTAATACAATGTATTTGCAATGCCAATATATCCAGTTCCATAAATGAGGATCAGCAGTTATATTACTTATAACATAACAATATGACATAATGGATAACGTTTACATGGTGACAAACCGGATGAGACAACTCTTCAAAACAAATGGTAAGACCTGACGTGTTCACGATGACAAGTTGCTGTCACATTAAAACTCTGCTTATGATTGGATTCAAATGTATGTATACACTGAACAAAATTTCTCAACTTCCACTAGGTACTTTGTCAAAATATAAGAACAGAAACCAATGTACATATTTGCGCCTATTGAACAGACGGGCAACCTGAAATATTAATTAAAAGTGCTAAATAGTACATTTTTATATAATTATAATTATTTTCCAAATTCTATTGAATTGATTCATTAATTTATAAAGTTAGTCGAATCGGAGCTTCAGCATCAATCATACCTATGGTCCTGGCACTTTCTTCCGTGGTCTTTGTCGGCATCTTTTCTGTTTTTCGTGTTGGTCATACAACGTGGATTGCATTGAAGTGAATTTCACTGCTCACTATATAGTACACATGATCATCGTGCCAAAAGTTAAAATCGTACTCACCGTCATGCATGGTCAACCATAACAATAAATAGATACTTGTGAAAGTCGATAGAGCATTGTGTATAATACTAGAATGTCAAATTTTAAGTCGGCATATAAAAATGGTTTTCTTAAATTTGTATTTTATTTAATGGACGTTTAGACAATTTGTTCAGTGTATAAAGAAAATCTTCACTTTAAAAATTGTTTTGGCAATATAGCAGTCCTTCAAATAAACAGAGCAATTTTCTCTACTATATTTGCACTCAAATCATGACTAATCACATACTGCAACACAAGAGTTGTACACCATTCTGGAACCCACTAATACCAAGAGTCTATTGCAACAAGTCCATGAGTTCTACGCGGTCTCAAGATTTTTTCCTTACAGTCAAATATACAGCCATTACTATGACAAACAGTATGACCAGAATAACAAACACGAGCAATATACGATTCTGGACTATCCTGAAATGATAAAGCAAGTGTCGGAATAAAACACGTTCTACACAGTATTTATTCAAATATATAAATTTGTTCATGTCTGAACCATATGCGCATAATAATAATTGTGTGAAATAATTGTTTTATCAAAACAAGAACACTTAACATGGACAATAGAACTAACATACTTTTTCATAACTATTTCTACAAATGATTTATTCAAATTATGAAGTTACAAACTTCCATGATTTAGTTGAGAAGGTGCATTAAATTTTAGAACAAACCTTTTTGCCATTCCTGATAAAACTCGAGAGCTTTTTCCAAGAGCAGAATTAGTTTCTTCAAGCTGTAATGTATACAAATGATCATAAAAATATGACATGAAACAGAAACATGTGTGAAAGACATAAACTTCTAATTAGTGATGGCGCGATTATCGAAAATAATAGAAAGATCGTCGCTAGACATCCAACAACGGCGACAATAAACTATTATAATCTTTTGACTGAAGTGTTATTTTTTTCAATAAGATGATATACATATCAAATTTTGAAGTTATAAACCCGGATATACTTTCAATTCTTAAATCTAGCTATACAATGTACAAAACATCTAGTACTCAAATATTTATTGAATGATAAAATGTTCTTATGATATCAAAATCAGTAATGTATAACCCCATTGTGATTGATGACAAAACCGTTAAGGAACATGTAAATCTTCCATAAAAATAACTGCAAAATAACCAATCCAAAACAAATAAAAACATATAAAAACATTAAGGGTTTCTGTTTGGTGCAAACTATAGCCACTCAGTTTCGGTAATGAAGCATTGCAACACTTTTGTCCAAAGCCCTCAGCTAAAGGCAACAATGATACAACAATTCTTTTTATGTAATAAGTTACAATTAAGGTAAACAAACCCTATTTCTGGATCTCTGTATGGTTTCTCTCTGATCATGCAAATCAGTCAAAATCTGAGCCCCCATTTGCTCTGTAAATACATTGAAATGATTATAAATTATATAATACTACCATGATCGTCCATCAGTTATCTTTTAACTTATTGTTTCGCTGTAAGAAAAGGCTCAATAACAGTAACATGAATTATAGTTGATAAATATTGTCCAGTTTAAGAAAATACAAAGCACTGGTTACCTATTAGAAGAATATTTAATACATATGGGTTGCTAGGTAACTGTGACATGAATTCAGGTTTAAATGCTTAAGTTAGTTTGGTGTCCTGCCTAGTAGCACCTATTATATTTTGTTTAAATTGGGATGGAGTGTAAAATCAACCAACCGATACTATTCAAACATACTTGTGTGTAGTATTCCTGTATAACAGATTCAACTCTCAAAAGCTACGTTCTTGCTTGATTGTTTAAGAGCATAATAAGATCACACACAGCTGTATGTTTTCCCCTACTTTTCAGTACATAGATTTTAAAGATTATGCACAGTCATCAGGAAAAGCATGTTGTATAGGAAATTACTTTACAAGAAAAAATCACAAACCAGTTTCCATAACAACCCTGTATCCATCTGTCAACCGCCTGGAACCTCTCTCTAATTTTTCTGAATTATCTAGCAATCTTGCCCTCTAAAAATTCAAATGACAATACAGTATCAGCCATAATTATGACAGTTTCTGAGAGTGTGTATGTGTATGTAACAAATCCAACCAAGAATTCAATTTGTCTATTAAAATGCGCAAAACTTATAAGTGTAAAGTTATAGAAAATTTACTAATTTTAATCATAACTAGATGGTTGTTTTTTAATAAAAACATATGTCGCCCAGATGGCAGTTTGTCAGTAATTGTAATACTGATACAAGATGTTAGAATAAAATATCAAGCAAACAAGAAAGATAGTGTTTGATGAGTTCACCATGCACTGTATATGTATAAAAACATAAAGGGCCATAACTCAGTGAAAAATTAACTGTGCGGAACGAAACGACAAGGATGCACAACTACACTTGATGCGTATTAAGCCTGTGAAGTTTGGTTGAAATCGAAACAGCCGTATTTGAGATGAAGCGCGAACAAACTTCACCATGCACTGCATATATGTATAAAAACTTCAAAGGGCCATAAGTCAGTGAAAAATGATCTGAGTGGAACAAAACAATGAAGATGCACAAAGACACTTGATGTTGATCATTCCTGTGAGGTGTGGCTGAAATCCAACAAGCAGTATTGGAGATGAAGCGCGGACAACTCATATGTATTAAAACATCAAAGGGCCATAACTCAGTGAAAAATTATCTGAGCAGAACAAAAAACGACAATGCACAACTACACTTGATGTTGATCAATCCTATGAAGTTAAAAGTGGACAGACGGACAACAGATGGACGCCGAAGGCAAAAACAATACGCCTCCTTCGGAGAGAGGGAGACATAATTAATGTAAATAGAATTTCTAATTCAAAATGACGATCATCTAATCTTTAATCATGTATTGATATAATAAACCTACCTGGTCCTCTGAGTCATTTACTTCATCTCCAAGTAATTCTTCTCTAGCATTTAAACCCAGTTTAGCTCTTTTCTATAAAGTATGTGTAACGTGAAAAATGGCTGGCAGACAATCTCCATTAAGAATACATACAATGTAATTGGTCAGTTCTTAGTTTATCATTTCGTGAAAGGTTTTTTCAATCAGACATTTGCAGTTGAGAATAATAATAACATCAAATGCGTATAAAAGAAAATGATACAAAAATTAAGCATACATCAATTTTCATCTTATTATCTATTTAAAATAGATATAAAATTGAAACATTTGTCATCTTATTTATCTCAGCTCTAACAATACAGAGATAAACAAATGAAGATTAAACCAGGATGCAATAAACACTTAGTTTCGGAACAAAAATACTGCATGAAATATACTTGACTCAAGTTGAATTTTAACACAGATAAAATCACTTGCCAGATCTGCTTGTAGTTTCTTGTTCTCAGCTTTGTATGATGCAAGTCTAGTTCTGTATTTTTGCTTGTCTTTGGCAGGCAAGTCTTTGATTTCCAACTCCATCTGTTCAAGCTAACAAATATAAAACATAATTTTTTTCTCATTTGTACACAGTAGCTTAACACCCACTTCAAGTCTAGTGCATGCAATCAGAAATTAACAAAGCAGTTTGGGAATGAGTGTGATGCATTGTTAACTATCAGTATAACTAAATAGTATTGAGATGAAAAAGTCTGCAGAAACCTTTCTTATAATGTTAACTTAAAAAATATATTAATGTCCAAATTTTGTGTAAAAAATTATATACATTACCAATTCTGATAGTTCATCAAACAACTTGTCAACATGGCGTATGTTTGTCTGTTTTTCAGCTGAAATGAAACAATGTCATATGATGACCACTGGTGTTATACCGGGGGACATTTTGAACAATATGTTATCACAGGGAGCAGAAATTTGACCAGAAAGGGGACGTTTTTACTTGTTTCCATGCAATGTAGTACTTAGCATTTGTACGGCACCGGCACAAAATTGTGAAGAATAGTTTTGGCTGCCAAAAGCCTAATCGCAAATGGGCCACATACATTCCTGATGGGTCACATTATTGGTTTCAGCTATGGCAGAGTTAACTATTTCCTATGGGATGAATGATTTACCGAGGTTTCGGTAAATGGCTAGTTCGGTAATTTTATTGTGTAGTATGATTGGTGCGGATAAAATAATACAAAAGTGTTATTAACGCATCAGCAATTAATAGTTAATGCTAGAAATAACAAAAACTCTCATGTATTTGTAGAATTAAAGCTGAATACAGATAGAAAAAACTATGACATATTCATTAGTTTACAGCTTAAAGTAATAAAAAAAGTAATAAAAAATGAAAGGTACGAGTTGACCAAATTCGGTACGAGTTGACCAAATTCGGTACGAGTTGACCAAATTCGGTACGAGTTGACCAAATTCGGTGGAGTTGACTTGGGTAGGTACGAGTTGACTAAAGAAAGGATATGAGTTGACCAAATTCGGTACGAGTTGACTTGGGTAGGTACGAGTTGACCAAAGAAAGGATATGAGTTGACCAAATTCGGTACGAGTTGACTTGGGTAGGTACGAGTTGACCAAAGAAAGGATATGAGTTGACCAAATTCGGTACGAGTTGACTTGGGTAGGTACGAGATGACCAAAGAAAGGGTACAAGTTTACTAAGTAACGAGTTGACCAGTTGCCGAATGTTGTGGTATTCAATGAGTACGAAGTGCCAATTAACATGTCAATTAGCAAATATTCAGATGTTTCACATGATAATTGAATTAATTACCTTGTTTGGTCACACTTTGCCATACTATCCTATTATTAAGCCTATGTCATTGTTCAATGTAAACAAAAAGTCTTTTTATCGAAACCACTGAAAGACATGAACGTTAATATCAATTTACCGAACTGGCTATTTACCGAACTTACCAGTATCTGGATGAATTTAGACCAAGGCATCAGTAAAAATTCAGTTTACACTCGGCTTTTCTTCTGCTTCTTCAGTGCCAACGTCCAAAGCAAAGTGGTAAGCAAAACAACAATAAACCTTTCCAGGAATGGCTGATTATTTTATCAGTCAAAAGGAAAATAACGAAATAAATATAAGACGTATGAGGTACTTAATTTCTATAGACGAACGTGTCATTATCCGAAAATATGCTACTATGGAAATACGTCCGTTTTTTTGTTAAATGAAGTGTAAGACATTGATTTTTACAAACCTCCAATAGTTGAACTTATTTTGCCGATAGATACTGTTATATCGGCACTTAATGAAGAGTACTGTTGCTCGTACGACTCGATTAACGTGGTCATTCTGTCAAACACAAATTTTCCGGAAGTTAAATACTGATTGGTTCCCTCGTTTATCAATGCGTTGAGGCAAATGTGATACATCTGTAGGTCACCAGCCCATGTTCTTTCTTTTTCCGCTGTGATCAAACAAGGTGGAGTAAACATATTTGTGTGATTATAAATCCGTTTAAGTCTTTCTCATCTATAATAGTCTAATGTTATTTATACCTTTCATGATGTCTGAAATGCATTGTACTCATATTTGTCTATTGATTACACCGATAACCGTGCAGGTTTTATGCAAAATCACAATATCATTGAACAGTATTTTTGCAACAAATTTGTTTTGGTCCATGATTCTAGTTTCCCATTACCGATGAACAATTTGCAAGTTGAGTAACAAAAATAAATCAGTTATGTATGATCGCAAGATTGTTACATTGAAGCCCTTTGCATACTTTGTGATATTTTGTGAACCATCGTCTTGTAATCCAGACACGTACTGCATCCAATTATTTTGTCAGTGTGTGATTAGCTTGGTTTGGCAAGTGCATTGTTACACTGTTACTGTAAACAGACATTCTGAATTATGTTATTTCTTCTTTATATATTCTGTACATACGGTACCCGTCTGCGGCATCGTTGTACAAGATGTACTTGCAAATCTAAAAACTGTTTGGTTATGATGATTAGAACTTGCCCTCTCTGAAAACTATGACTGAGAGCTGATTCTTTGACACTGAACCAAATTGTTGAAACTAATATTCTCTCTGTTTTAATAGATACTATACTTTGTGAACAATAATTCATTTTTGGACAGTTTCGATGATACAAACTTCCACGGAACTGAGACCTGCACTGCGTTCAGTTACAGCTATCGGCCCTATCGTTTCGAAACGTTTTGCAATTTGGTTCCCGTGGTGCAGCCAATGTGATACAGCGGGAAAGGGATACAATTCAAAATGTTTTGTCACTGATATCCGTAACTGAACGCAGGGCTGATGGATAATGTTTATACTCTGATGGTCTTTTTTCTTGCAATTACTAGTATTGGTTTAAGTGGCACGAAACAGTTCACTATATCCACAAAGCATCATATTCTTATATATGTGTATTGTCAGATGTATCAAACCTGTGATTAGGGAAATTCAAATTCACAAATAATTTTCATTGTTTGCAGATGGTTCAGCGACTGACTTTCCGTCGCAGACTCTCGTACAATACCAAAAGTAACCGCAGGAAGGTGTAAGTAAAGTAACACATTATATTATGTTTTGTAATGCTCTTTTTTATTATAAATAAAGCATGGTATTGTAATGAAAAGGAACCTCTGTATGATGATGAAACTCGTGAACTGTGTATCAAAATGGTAATTAATGTTCCTTATAATCAATTAATGTCATTATCTTTCACTAAAATTGAGATATTGCCTCGACATCCTATTCCTTGAATATATTAAATGAGTCTTGGAACAACTAGGACTTTTTATGAATGTTTAGCAAAATTGTGCTTGTTTTCTTTCAAATGTTTCGCTATGCTGTAAAAATAACATAGCGCATTTATCCTTTCATATTCTTGTCTTGATGGTTGCTGTTCATAAACAGATCAAAAACCCCTGGTAAGTTAGTTTTTGCTTGTATTTCAAGACATTTAATTTTTAATGTGTTGGTATCAAATTTACATGTCGAGTTGCCTACGTCAGTGATTCAACTGTTATTTTATGGTTGAAAAAGAGTATATTTTTTCAGTTAATTTATTAATCCACCTTAAGTGGTTGTTAATCTAAGGCAAGTTATGTAATAAAGTATTTCCTTGATTTTACTTGTACATAAACATTTACCATTATATTTAAATGTGTATGAAAGTAGATTATTCATTTGTCTGAGATGAAATGATGACTGGCCTGTCCGTCACAGATTATTACATGTATCTTGTTATTGATCATATTTACAGGCGGTAAACTTGTTTACTTGTACAAGAAGAAACTTGGCAGCATCCCAAAATGTGGTGACTGTAAGGCAGTTAAATTACATGGTGTAAGTAGACGTTGTATAATTCTGGATATGATATATTTCTGATTACAAAGGTTTCTCAATAAGTGTACTTATTGTCATTACATGTATGATAGTAACACTCGGTGATTAACTAAATTCAAGGCAATCTTTTGGCCATTTTTTTAGCTGTTTAGTGGTTCCATTCCCATACTAAAAAAGTATGTTTTTCCCATATATATATTTAAATTTTCCCTCTAAACAAAAGCTACTGAGAAAATACTTATAAGATCAGTTGGAAGAAATCCACATTCCATTTATAATAACCAAATAGCTGTAATTGTCAATTAATGTTATAAATATGTCATACATGATTGAAAATAGTACCAGAAATGAAAAGTTGACTATATACATATGGCTTATAATTCCCCCTATCTTAATAGAAATCTGCAACCCCCCCCACCCCAATCTTATTAGGTTTCCTAGGAGATTTTGTTCTATCAATGACCGACCTGATGAAATTGTGAGCACTGGGATATGAAAAATATGATTTCATTTGCCACACTGATCTGCTTGGTAGAGTAAATGATTGATGTTGTTCTTGACATGAATATTTCTGGCATGTTAGATTCGAGAACTTTTGTAGAGTTACATGTATATATAATTGTGTTATTAATTTAATTTCTAAGTTGACAATACTAGTTCAATTGTACACTATATTTGGTTATGATGAGTTGAACTTGCCCTCTCTGAGAACTATGACTGAGAGCTGATTCATTGACACTGAACCAAATTGTTGAAACTCATAGATGCCAAAGTATTGTACATTACTTGGTTAACATTAATTCCTAAAGACTAGTGTTATGTAGATATAAACTCTCAGCTGAGATGTGATGGATAATGGTTATAATCTGATGACTTATGGACTGTTCTATTAGAGGTTGTACTAAGTTATGAATTATCCTTAGGGAACAATGCTATATGTCAAGTTAGAAAAACAGATGCAAACTTGAACAATGAAAATTAAGACAGTGAACTTTTTCTTGTTGGAACGTAGTAGTGTTAATAAATTATTTGATTGGTTCCTCAACCACTTTCCTCCATTACAAATCCCCCATGTATGTACGGTTGGGTACCAGTCACAAAAAGCTGTCTGGACCTGACTAAAATGTGCTCATACATAGAATGTAAACCTGGATTTACTTCTCAACAGATACATTAATGTGTATTTAATGACTGCCTGTATTAGAATTTGGTTTTGAGGTTGAAATGGATAATGATAAGTGGAACTTGCCCTCTCTGATTTCTTTGATTGAGATGTGATTCCTATCTGCTGAACCATTTTGTATGCAATCCCATAATACTGTAGTAATCTTATACAGTTTCCTTTGAGATTTTGTTCTATCAATGACCGACCTGATGAAATTGTGAGCACTGGGATATGAAAAATATGATTTCACCTGCCACACTGATCTGCTTGGTAGAGTAAATGATTGATGTTGTTCTTGACATGAAACTTTCTGGCGTGTTAGATAAGAGAGCTTTTGTAGAGTTATGTATATTATAATATTAGTTTAATTTCTAAGTTGACAGTACTAGTTCAATTGTACACTATATTTTGTTATGATGAGTTGAACTTGCCCTCTCTGAGAACTATGACTGAGAGCTGAATCATTGACACTGAACCAAATTGTTGCAACTAATAGATGCCAAAATGTTGTACATTACTTGGTTAACATTAATTCATAAAGACTAGTGTTATGATGATATAAACTTTCCCTCAGCTGAGATGTGATGGATAATGTTTAAAATCTGATGACTTGTTTGTTGTTCTATTATAGGTTGTACTAAGTTACAAAAATTCATTTACCTTGGGGAACAGTGCTTAATTTGTAATACAGATAGTTCGAAAGTATCATTGTTTCTGAAAGTGTATTAAATTGTGTTTTTTCTGAAAGTGTATCAAAATCTGAAGAATGAAAAATTGACCATGTGAATATGGCTTAAATTTCCCCTATCTCATCTAGACATCTTCATATCCCCCTGTGTATGTACAGTTGGGTACCAGTCACAAAAAGCTGTTTGGACCTGACTAAAAGTTGCTCATTCAAAGAATGTAAACATGAATTTACTACACAACAGATATATTAATATGTATTTAGTGACTGCCTGTATTAGAGTTTGGTTTTGAGGTTGAAATGGATAATGATAAGTGGAACTTGCCCTCTCTGATTTCTTTGATTGAGATGTGATTCCTATCTGCTGAACCATTTTATAGACACTCCCATAATACCTGTAGTAATCTGATACGCGTCCTTGGAGATTTTGTTCTATCAATGACAGACCTGATGATATTGTGATATGGGTTATGAAAAATATGATTTCACCTTCCACACTGATCTGTTTGGTAGAGTAAATGATTGATGTTCTTGACATGAATATTTCTGGCATGTTAGATTAGAGAACTTTTGTAGAGTTACATGTATATATAATTGTGTTATTAATTTAATTTCAAAGTTGACAGTACTAGTTCAATTGTACACTATATTTGGTTATGATGAGTTGAACTTGCCCTCTCTGAGAACTATGACTGAGAGCTGATTCATTGACACTGAACCAAATTGATTTATTTGCCACATTGATCTGCCTTGTGGAGTAAATGATTACTGTTGTTCTTGACATGAATATTTCTGGCATGTTTGATAAGAGAACTTTTGTAGAGTTATATATATATTGTATTATTAATTTATTTCTAAGTTGACAGTATCGGTTCAAGTACACTATATTTTGTTATGATGAGTTGAACTTGCCCTCTCTGAGAACTATGACTGAGAGCTGATTCATTGACACTGAACCAATTGTTGCAACTAATAGATGCTAAAATGATGTACATTACATAGTCAACATTAATTCATATAGACTAGTGGTATGATGATATGAACTTTCCCTCAGCTGAGATGTGATGGATAATGGATATAATCTGATGACTTGTTTGCTGTTCTATTATACAGTTTCCTTGGAGATTTTGTTCTATCATTGACAGACCTGATGAAATTGTGAGCACTGGGATATGAAAAATATGATTTCACCTGCCACACTGATCTGCTTGATAGAGTAAATGATTGATGATGTTCTTGACATGAATATTTCTGGCATGTTAGAAGTTGACAATACTAGTTCAAGTACACTATAGTTGGTTATGATGAGTTGAACTTGCCCTCTCTGAGAACTATGACTGAGAGCTGATTCATTGACACTGAACCAATTGTTGCAACTAATAGATGCCAAATGTTGTACATTAATTGGTTAACATTAATTCTTAAAAACTAGTGTTATGATGATATAAACTTTCCCTCAGCTGAGATGTGATGGATAATGGTTATAATCTGATTACTTGTTTGCTGTTCTATTATACAGTTTCCTTGGAGATTTTGTTCTATCATTGACAGACCTGATGAAATTGTGAGCACTGGGATATGAAAAATATGATTTCACCTGCCACACTGATCTGCTTGATAGAGTAATGATTGATGATGTTCTTGACATGAATATTTCTGGCATGTTAGAAGTTGACAATACTAGTTCAAGTACACTATAGTTGGTTATGATGAGTTGAACTTGCCCTCTCTGAGAACTATGACTGAGAGCTGATTCATTGACACTGAACCAATTGTTGCAACTAATAGATGCCAAATGTTGTACATTAATTGGTTAACATTAATTCTTAAAAACTAGTGTTATGATGATATAAACTTTCCCTCAGCTGAGATGTGATGGATAATGGTTATAATCTGATTACTTGTTTGCTGTTCTATTATACAGTTTCCTTGGAGATTTTGTTCTATCAGTGACAGACCTGATGAAATTGTGAGCACTGGGATATGAAAAATATGATTTCACCTGCCACACTGATCTGCTTGGTAGAGTGAATGATTGATAATGTTCTTGACATGAATATTTCTGGCATGTTAGAAGTTGACAATACTAGTTCAAGTACACTATAGTTGGTTATGATGAGTTGAACTTGCCCTCTCTGAGAACTATGACTGAGAGCTGATTCATTGACACTGAACCAAATTGATTTATTTGCCACATTGATCTGCCTTGTGGAGTAAATGATTACTGTTGTTCTTGACATGAATATTTCTGGCATGTTTGATAAGAGAACTTTTGTAGAGTTATATATATAATTGTATTATGCATTTATTTCTAAGTTGACAGTATCGGTTCAAGTACACTATAGTTGGTTATGATGAGTTGAACTTGCCCTCTCTGAGAACTATGACTGAGAGCTGATTCATTGACACTGAACCAAATTCTGGCTTAATTTACAAGAATTTTGCAGAAACCAAAAATATCCAAATACATATACTTAGAATAATATCACTAGGTTTAGAAAAAAACAATGACTACAAAAAAAGAAAAGTAATAAACTCTCTTATAATACTAGCAAAAGATTTCATCATCTTGACGTATTTGTATTGAAAGAAAGATGGCAACTCAAATGATAAAGTAGAAGTATTGAAACAAAATGGAAATATTTTATATCTAACCTGATAATGTAACACATGCATATGCCACAACACAGAAAATAACATGTAAGCATATGATTGTTTAGGTTTTTTTCTACATATATTTTAGCTCACTATGACCCTTTTTTTCAACCTTTATTTTTTGTGTTCATCATAACAAAAAAAAACATTTAAGTGGGAACATAACACATACTATTGGAATCAATTTTATAATGTCTGTTAAGGGCCATGTTATTCTGCTTTATTCAATGTGTACACTATCTGTAATTGTCAGCATTATTGTATGTGCACTATATAAACTTACCTGGAGTCGCTTCACAACAGATACATTGATATGTATTTTAACGACTGTATTAGAATTTGGTTTTGAGGTTGAAATGGATAATGATGAGTGGAACTTGCCCTCTCTGATTTCGTTGATTGAGATACGATTCCTATCTGCTGAACCATTTTGTATACAATCCCATAATACTGTAGTAATCTTATATGGTTTCCTTGGAGATTTTGTTCTATCAATGACAGACCTGATGATATTGTGATATGGGTTATGAAAAATATGATTTCACCTTCCACACTGATCTGCTTGGTAGATGATGATTAATGTTGTTCTTGACATGAATATTTCTGGCATGTTGGATAGATAGTCGAGTTGCATATTTTGTATTAATTTCAAAGTTGTTAGTACTAGTTCAGGTACACTATACAAGTAGTTGGTTATGATGATTTGAACTTGCCCTCTCTGAGAACTATGACTGAGAGCTGAATCATTGACACTGAACCAAATTGTTGCAACTAATAGATGCCAAAATGTTGTACATTACATAGTTAACATTAATTCATAAAGACTAGTGTTATGATGATATAAACTTTCCCTCAGCTGAGATGTGATGGATAATGTTTATAATATGATGACTTGTTTGCTGTTCTATTATACAGTTTCCTTGGAGATTTTTTTCTATCAGTGACAGACCTGATGAAATTGTGAGCACTGGGATATGAAAAACATGATTTCACCTGCCACACTGATCTGCTTGGTAGAGTGAATGATTGATAATGTTCTTGACATGAATATTTCTGGCATGTTAGAAGTTAACAATACTAGTTCAAGTACACTATAGTTGGTTATGATGAGTTGAACTTGCCCTCTCTGAGAACTATGACTGAGAGCTGATTCATTGACACTGAACCAAATTGATTTATTTGCCACATTGATCTGCCTTGTGGAGTAAATGATTGATGTTGTTCTTGACATGAATATTTCTGGCATGTTTGATAAGAGAACTTTTGTAGAGTTATATATTGTATTATTAATTTATTTCTAAGTTGACAGTATCGGTTCAAGTACACTATAGTTGGTTATGATGAGTTGAACTTGCCCTCTCTGAGAACTATGACTGAGAGCTGATTCATTGACACTGAACCAAATTGATTTATTTGCCACATTGATCTGCCTTGTGGAGTAAATGATTACTGTTGTTCTTGACATGAATATTTCTGGCATGTTTGATAAGAGAACTTTTGTAGAGTTATATATATAATTGTATTATGCATTTATTTCTAAGTTGACAGTATCGGTTCAAGTACACTATAGTTGGTTATGATGAGTTGAACTTGCCCTCTCTGAGAACTATGACTGAGAGCTGATTCATTGACACTGAACCAAATTCTGGCTTAATTTACAAGAATTTTGCAGAAACCAAAAATATCCAAATACATATACTTAGAATAATATCACTAGGTTTAGAAAAAAACAATGACTACAAAAAAAGAAAAGTAATAAACTCTCTTATAATACTAGCAAAAGATTTCATCATCTTGACGTATTTGTATTGAAAGAAAGATGGCAACTCAAATGATAAAGTAGAAGTATTGAAACAAAATGGAAATATTTTATATCTAACCTGATAATGTAACACATGCATATGCCACAACACAGAAAATAACATGTAAGCATATGATTGTTTAGGTTTTTTTCTACATATATTTTAGCTCACTATGACCCTTTTTTTCAACCTTTATTTTTTGTGTTCATCATAACAAAAAAAACCATTTAAGTGGGAACATAACACATACTATTGGAATCAATTTTATAATGTCTGTTAAGGGCCATGTTATACTGTTTTATTCAATGTGTTCACTTTCTGTAAAAATACACTAGTTGGTTATGATGATTTGAACTTGCCCTCTCTGAGAACTATGACTGAGAGCTGAATCATTGACACTGAACCAAATTGTTGCAACTAGTAGATGCCAAAATGTTGTACATTACATAGTTAACATTAATTCATAAAGACTGGTGTTATGATGATATAAACTTTCCCTCAGCTGAGATGTGATGGATAATGTTTAAAATCTGATGACTTGTTTGCTGTTCTATAAAAGGTTGTACTAAGTTACAAATTTTCATTAACCTTTAATAGGGAACAATGCTACATTTGTAATACAGATAGTTTGGTTCTTATATGAATGTTAAAGTATCATTGTTTCTGAAAGTGTATTAAAATGTGTTGTTTCTGAAAGTGTATTCAAGTCTAAAACATAAAACATTATCCACATGAATATGGCTTGGATTTACCCTATCTTATCTAGAAAGGTTCAACCCCCTCGTGTATGTACGGTTGGGTACCAGTCACAACGAGCGGTCTATGGCCCTGACTGAAAGGTGCTCATACATTGAATTAAACCTGAATTCACTTCTCAACAGATATATTAATGTGTTTTTAATGACTGCCTGTATTAGAATTTGGTTTTTAGGTTGAAATGGATAATGATGAGTGGAACTTGCCCTCTCTGATTTCTTTGATTGAGATGTGATTCCTATCTGCTGAACCATTTTATAGACACTCCCATAATACCTGTAGTAATCTGATACGCGTCCTTGGAGATTTTGTTCTATCAATGACAGACCTGATGATATTGTGATATGGGTTATGAAAAATATGATTTCACCTTCCACACTGATCTGTTCGGTAGAGTAAATGATTGATGTTGTTCTTGACATGAATATTCCTGGCATGTTGGATAGATAGTCCAGTTGCATATTTGGTATTAATTTCAAAGTTGTCAGTACTAGTTCAGGTACACTATACATGTAGTTGGTTATGATGATTTGAACTTGCCCTCTCTGAGAACTATGACTGAGAGCTGAATCATTGACACTGAACCAAATTGTTGCAACTAATAGATGCCAAAATGTTGTACATTAATTGGTTAACAATTATTCCTAAAGACTAGTGTTATGATGAAATAAACTTTCCCTCAGCTGAGATGTGATGGATAATGTTTATAATCTGATTATATATGTGCTGTTCTATAAAAGGTTGTACTAAGTTATAAATAACCATTTACCTTTGGGAACATGCTATATTTCAAGTTAAAAAACAGATTCAAACATGATCATTGAAAAATAAGGCAGTTTGAAATTTTTCTTTTGGGAGAGTAGTAGTGACTCGTGTTGATCAATGATTTGATTGGTTTCTCAACCACTTGATCTATTTCAATACATTTGTAGGGTTCTGATATAAATGTTAAAAGTAATATCATTGTTTCTGAAATTGGATTTAATTATGTTGTTTCTGAAAGTGGATTAAAGTCTTAAAATGAAACATTGACCACATGAATATGGCTTAGATTTTCCCTATCTTATCTAGAAAGGTTCACCCCCCTCGTGTATGTACAGTTGGGTACCAGTCACAAAAGGCTGTCATTCGTCCTGACTAAAAGTTGCTCATACATATAATGTAAACCTGGATTTACTATGCAACAGATATATTAATGTGTATTTAATGACCCTGTATTAGAATTTGGTTTGAGATTGAAATGGATAATGATGAGTGGAACTTGCCCTCTCTGATTTCTTTGATTGAGATGTGATTCCTATCTGCTGAACCATTTTGTATACAATCCCATAATACATGTAGTAATCTTGTACAGTTTCCTTGGAGATTTTGTTCTATCAATGACAGACCTGATGAAATTGTGAGCACTGGGATATGAAAAATATGATTTCATCTGCCACACTGATCTGCTCATACTGATAATTGACAATACTTGTCTTGAATATTTGATTAATATGATGAGTGGAATTTTATGCTTAGGATATGATTTCTAATACCCGTACTATTTCATTGTGTTTTGTTCATTTTATGATACAATTTTGGTATCGCCTCCATATCCAGTATATGATTCTTAATCTGTTGCTATGGAAACCAGATTTGATGAAATTGTGAGCACTGGGATATGAACTATATGATTTTATCTGCCACACTGATCTGTTTTCTGTAATACATTTTGTGATGACAATATTAAGGGGAATATATATACACAATTTTCTTTGAAACTTATCAATATAAATTTATATATTTGGAAGCTGGTAATACATTTGCTATATATGATAGACTATGTTTGTAGTATTGTATATTTATTTACCTGGACAGTTGTATGGTTGGGTAAATCTGTTGATGTTGCAATGTAAGAAATATTGGGAACTTGCCCTCTCTTGAGATATCTGATTGAGAAACAATTCCTTTTGCTGAACAGCAACATATGTGAAATAAAGTTGTATTCGATTAATTTGTCATGGCTAGAGAAGTAGATTTAGTTTTGAATGTTAGTGTGGACATAGAGATACAAACCTATTTGTTGTTGATTCAATTTCTTAATTTTAAGCCAAAGTTAATTGAAGTGGTGTTAATGATGAATGGAACTTGCCCTCTCTGATAACTATGACTGAGATACAATTCCTTTGACTGAACCATTTCATGATATTTATGATCTAATATTGTCACGATTCTTGGGATTTAACTTTGTTGTTACTGTGTTTGATTTTTTGTTGCCAAGACAGCAGATATGATGAAATTGTGAGCACTGGGATATGAATAAATAAATGATTTCAACTGCCACACTGATCTGCCTTGTAGAGTAAATGGTTGATGAAGTTTTTAGTACTATATATTGTTACACTTGACTTGAAGCAAATGTATAAGTGTTTGAAAACTTTCTTTGGTTATGATGATAGGAACTTGCCCTCTCTAAAGGAAGTTCATGATTTGTTCACATAATTGAGTGTAGATTGCCTTTTAGGCTACATGATATAATGATGAAGACAAACTTTCCCATTGGCAAATATCTGATGGATATTGTTTATATTCTAATGTTTAGTTTATTCTTTCAAAAGTCATTTTTCTTCTGTGTATTCTGAATACAAATGTGTACAATATAATGTGTTCTATTTTACAGATCACACCAGCTAGACCTAAAGAACTTATGTCTATGTCAAAACGATTTAAGACAGTATCCAGAACATATGGAGGTTCACGATGCCACAGATGTGTGAGAGACAGGTACTTGCTATTTATGTCCCCCATCCACATAGTCGTCTATTAGTCTGTGCTAGTTCTCCTTAATTAGTGGTTGGATTTCAATGAAAATTCACATGAGTACTTGGTACCAAGTCTAGTTGTGCTTATTGACTGCATTTGTTGTTGGATTAATTTTGGCAGAGTTATGTCGATGAAAAGTGCACAAATTTGGAAACGTCCTTGCTTGTTCATATTGTGAATGATTCTTTTTGGCAGAGTTATGTCCCTTTATTGATGCAATGGACTAATTTGGCGATATATTTGCTTATCAAACTATAATATCTGGCTGTTTGACAAAGTAAATTATATAAAAATGATGTATGTGCGTCATAATATATGTCACATTAGCTTGGGGGAGACATACATTTTTTCTAAAAACAAGCTCTAGTTTTTCTGATTTTGCATTTTCACTGCTTGGCTGTGGTATTCTGGAACTTCAGTTGTCTAGTTGTGGATAAGTATATCTGACCTGTTTGGTAACTTAGAAGTATGCTTCAATCAAATAGCAGTATATGCAATTATACTGTTGGTAATGAAAACAAGTTCATATGATTGTGTGTTAGACAAAGCATTTTTTGAAGTAGCATAAAGACTATCAAATCGCATGAATTATGTGCACAATCTAGAGCCCATCTGGTGTTTATATAACAAGCTGGGTGTAGAAATTGTGCAACAGAAAAACCTGTTTGCATTTAGATTTTATTTGTGATTCAAGTAACATCTTGCATTTGCAAAAACCGAACAGTATCAAATTATGAAAGTAGCATGAAAACTTATCAAATCTCATGAATTATGTGCACAATCTAGAGCCCATCTGGTGTTTATATAACAAGCTGGGTGTAGAAATTGTGCAACAGAAAAACCTGTTTGCATTTAGATTTTATTTGTGATTCAAGTAACATCTTGCATTTGCAAAAACCGAACAGTATCGAATTATGAAAGTAGCATGAAAACTTATCAAATCTCATGAATTATGTGCACAATCTAGAGCCCATCTGGTGTTTATATAACAAGCTGGGTGTAGAAATTGTGCAACAGAAAAACCTGTTTGCATTTAGATTTTATTTGTGATTCAAGTAACATCTTGCATTTGCAAAAACCGAACAGTATCGAATTATGAAAGTAGCATGAAAACTTATCAAATCTCATGAATTATGTGCACAATCTAGAGCCCATCTGGTGTTTATATAACAAGCTGGGTGTAGAAATTGTGCAACAGAAAAACCTGTTTGCATTTAGATTTTATTTGTGTTTCAAGTAACATCTTGCATTTGAAAAAAACCGAACAGTATCGAATTATGAAAGTAGCATGAAAACTTATCAAATCTTATGAATTATATGCACAATCTAGAGCCCATCTGGTGTTTATATAACAAGCTGGGTGTAGAAATTGTGCAACAGAAAAACCTGTTAGCATTTAGATTTTATTTGTGTTTCAAGTAACATCTTGCATTTGAAAAAACAGAACAGTTTCAAAACGCACCAAGTAGTTTAGGGTACCTTGACATGGTGAGATATTGTAGTATTACATGCTGAATAATAATATGCACATATATACATGATAATGTAAATTCTTGTGTTTTAACGAGTTGTTACTTACTTGTTGCGATAGGATACATACTTAAAAGTCTGGACAGTTGAGAGTTAAAATGGTTTGTGCATATTGATTGCCATTCCTAGTTGAGCACAACCTAGAGCCTATCTGATATTGTTATAATTAGTTAGGTGTAGAAGTTGTGCCATAGTAAATCCATTTTTTATGAAAACTATACTTTCTGTTGTAAGTATGGACTTCTTTATGTAAATGGGACATTCTGTTGCAATACCTACTTTACATGCTTAGTTCAATCTTTTAAACATGTTAATTTGTCTTATCTATTTTTGTCCTGAAAAAAATAATCAAATGAGGCTGGTTATACGTTGCATTAATGATGATATTGTGAGCATTGGGCAATGATATTTGACTGATTACAAACTTTTTTTTTAATGCCACACTGATCTGTGCTGATTAAGTGCCATGGTCTCAAAGACATTGACCTTTCCTTTAAAATGTGGTTTAACCGAACTAGTTAAAGTTGTGTTATAATGCTATACTAGATCATGCAGCTGAGATAGGTAGATACATTGAGAAATATATGATAATTGTCAATGTGTTATAACAATTGTCAGAAATTGTTTGTATTGTGAATAAAATGTTCATTATTCATTTTAGAATCATCAGAGCTTTCCTCATTGAAGAACAGAAGATTGTAGTCCGGGTACTGAAGGCACAAGAAGCCAACAAAAAGTAATCTGTCATTCATTTAGACGGGATGTAAATAAAGAAAAAAAATTATAACCACTTGTTTCTTCTGAATGTTCTATTTTATTTCTAGTATGTAACATGAACATATCTCTCATAAACTATATTTCATAGCTTCCTGGCTTGATTGTGATAGTTCCAGTGCAGCTATGTTAATGTCTTGTTCGTACACATCTTAAAAAATGCCTTCCAGTCGTTTAGTATATTATTCTATGAGCAGGAACATTGCAGTCACCATAGGAACCATCACACATTATTACCTGAGCAAATATATCACAGTCTAATTTGGAAGACAATAAAAGACACAAAAACAAAACTTGGCAGAGTCATGACGTAATATGGAATGAATGTTATGATAGATCTGGACGGCAGCAGAACATTTAAGATGGCTTACACTAAGGTTGGGTTATTCATGCTTCACTGGGATAGGTGAATCGTGCAAGCAAGGATGATGTTTTCTGTAATCCATCATTGTCCACAGACTGAAGAGCATCCATACAAATGCTACAACAATACCAAGGTGCCAGATATTGTGACTGGATCCAATGAAGTTGAAACAACCTGGAATTAGACAAATATTAATTCTAGCATGGCAATATCAAATGTTCCAGCCATTTAATCCATATATTGCAAAATGAGGAAAAAAAGCATTCCAACACCACCTGTTATGCTACTATATGGGTCTCGCTATAAAGACATGACTCGGTATTAAGACCACCTGGAACAAGAACAAGATTATTTTAGTTGCAGTGCCTTGCTGCACTGCTAGTGTGTAATACAGGCTACTCTGTTAGGTGCACAATTGATGATAATACTCGGCTTTAGACTGAACATGACCATGACAACTTTTTTAAATGGCCAAGTTGCGGTCGTATTCATTCGAGTTTGCAGGGACCAAGCAAGAACGGTGCCAGTGAGATCGGGAACAAATCCCTAGCATCTGTCAAATGCAGCTTTAGGCCCGATAGTGTCACGCAGGGGCTTCTTTGGTTCAATCCTCTGCAATTTCATGTTGACTATAAATTAACGGCCATTACATAATGATATAAAACAGGATTTTTCAGGATTTGTATCTGTGCACTGATCTTTCAATTGCTTGCAGTATCAATTAGTAGTTTGCTTTCTTTGTGAACAATGGTAGACAGGATAGTGTACAACATATACAATTTAAAACTACCAAGAGTGGGGGAAAAATGTTTTTATTCTGTTACAACAAATTACATTCAAACCAACATGAATTATAAGAAACAAAATAAGTTCCCTGCAATAAGAACATGTAACTAATAACGTTGGTCCACCAAGTTGCATTAAGTAATTTCTCGTAGATTTGAGCAACTGAATATTGCATGATTACACATTACAAGCATGATTTTTGTAAAAGAGAAATAAGATGATAACTAAATGGAATCGGATATTAGCAAGTGGCAGTGCATAAACTGTACTGGTGAAAAGTGCAAACATACCAGTAATAGTTCAGCAATAAACCTAGTAGATACATCTAATCAACCCTAGTAGATACATCTACTGTTGATTTTGATTGCAGTAAGCCATTGAATGTATGATTCAAATAAAACTCAACTACTGAATAAAGCTGTCAAAATGATACTCTTCATGAAGAAGTGACGATATTTCAGGTTAGCTCTTCCAACCAGTATAATTGAGCGCTGCTGTACGATTTCCAACCTCTTCTATAAGTGATGTCATTTCCAGAAAACAACCATGTACTGACGGTTAACAATATTTGCCGCATATGGCAATATGAAAACGGAAGTGACCATATGGAATAAATATTGTTTCCTGCTTGCACATAGTTACATCACATGTGACGTTTTCTTGAAATGACGTCACTTACAGAAAAGGTTGGAAATCCCACAGCAGCGCTCGTATATGCATGTAAGCATAACATTTTATATGACATAATAACAAAATTATGCAAACTGCATGGCTTAACAAATGAAAATAAACGGTTCATCAATGAAATGAATGATTGATATTTATGCATAACAAAATGAGACATTTATAAATAAATAAAGACATTCGAGTAATTCATAGAAAACATTATCAAGGTATATTAAGTAAAGAGGTAAATGAGTAATACTACAGGTTCTACATTGTTGGGTAAAACAGTAAATTGTTAGTATCAATATGATCGAAGTTGAAATACATAGACATAAGCACTTTCATAATTCATCTTGATCACTGTCTATGGAAAACTATGGTATTTATTGCAGATTTAAAAAAAAACGATTGTATGTTCAGAAAACTTGTTGATTTGTAATAATATTGTACTTAATCAAAATACCACTATAGCCAGTATAAGTGCCAGATAATTGAAGTTTCTTGTTGTAATGAGATTTTGCTCTGTAATACTACACTTGCACAAAACATTCAAGAAAAAATTCCTCTTTCATTTCTATCATACCTATCTGTCGGTTGTCTCGGCCACAATCACATGGACTAAAGAAAACTTCAATGATCTGGCACAAATACAGTCAGTCACTACTTTCAGTATATGTATAATTTCAATAAAAGTAAAATAGTAGTTTTTTTACCACACTCAGTTGTTTGGTAATATATCTATACTTTTCAGTTTTTAAATCTTCAACCAAACGATTAGTCCATCAAAATCAAAAGTTCACATAAAACAATAGAATATTTAAAACAAAGACAACTAGATTGAATACAATGGTTATTAGTGTTAATTTTTCATAAACACTCGTAAAAACACAACTATGTCACGTCTTAAAAATACAAAAGATAATCCAAGGAATGAAACAAATGACAAACAGATCTCGCTCAGTCCTAAGATTTTGTTCATTTGTCTAGCAGGCATAAAAATGCTCAAATTTACAACGTAGTTTTTAATGTGGTTTAGTAATATTAAACCACAAGTATGAGGGACAAATAACATGTAAAAGAGATGGATACATAATAAACTGGGATGTAAAAATATTACTTACAGTGTAAATATTAATTGCAGTATAAATAGTCAAATAAACAAAAAAAACAGGACAACAAAAACAGATTAATACCATGTAATTGGATTATCACAGATAATAAAATATGATCACATAAATAAGTGCACCAAAACATGATGTAAAATGTTCTCCAGATTCTGAACTACCCACTGATCACGTTTTGCTTTGATATACATGAACAATCATTTAGTCACATTCTGCAATACATGCCCATAATCACTAAATCAGTTCTATCAAATGTTCCAAGGTACAATATTTGACAGATATGTTGTAATGGTTCCATGATGGAGGCATAAAACCAAATAAATATGCTCAACATTATGAACTTTTCCTAAAAATGTGCATATAACTAGGAGAACCACTATATGTGCATTGAATCTGAAGTGTGCATGCACATGAAGGTCATGAGTAAATTAATACATAGATACATACATAGACTTCAGTGATAGTCAAGTGCAAATATAATAAATAAGAGGTGCTTTTTTAGAGATTGGAAAAATAGAATTCTACCTAGCGCTACGTAGGAAAAGTAGCAGTGCCGATTCTTGAACGTAGGAAAAGTAGCTCCTATCTTTAGATAGGTAGCCATTTTGTAGCTATCGAAGCATTTTTTATAAAGCTGCCTTTACAACATTGGCTAATTTATCTGGCTTACAATCCCCTACCTCTAAAAAACGCACCCCAGTCATAGTTGACATAGAAATGACTACAGATATATAAGCGCACCCCAGTCATAGTTGACATAGAAATGACTACAGATATATAAGAATGGAAACCTTCCTTCACCATGTGCAGTCTTCTCTGCATTTATACACATTCAATCATAAATTAACGCATGTATATGGCGCATTAAAGTTCAGCACATAAATTCATCAACAAAATGGCACAGCAGATTGCATGATCACACTAATAGCAGTGACAACATTTCCTATAGTATCATGGTGTATCATATTACTACTGGTTTTTCATCTGGTCTTAACACAGATAATTCAAGCTTTCAAATGTGCATTTACAAACATTCACAAAAGTAGACAATTATATCACCAATTGTATAGTGGTAATAAAAGTTTGGAAATTCCAAATATTTCTCAACAAAGAATGTGTACATCTCATGCTGCTAAATATTCCAACATTCTATCACAAATATGTTTATTCAGTATGAAAAATTCCAAATTCAAGTAACCATAAAGACTTTGGAAAAACAATACATTGAATTTTACACCAAAGCAAAATTAAGTTGAAACATAATTTTCTCTAATTAGAATCTCGATGTTTTCAAATCTGTTTTCAGTTGACTGGACAGTTAAAATTATAGCACATTTGACTCCAAAACCCTAAACATGACATTCTTGTTTTGTTTGATACATAAGTAGCTCGCTTCCTGCAGAATGCCAGAATGCGAACGCTACCACAATTATGAAGTGCCAAATTTGATGACTGCTTCCAATTAAGTTGAACACACCTGAAAATAGACAATATACCACATAAAGAGTGCTTGTATGTCAAGTCATGCATTGTCTTAAATGCAATCACTACATTTGTTATATCCAAATGCATTTCAAATGATATATGTTAAGTACTTGAGCTGCCACATTAAATGTTGTGGTAAGATTTATATCAATTCAAGCTTATGATTCTATAGTGATATAATATATATATATAATATTACTTTAATGAATTGCCATTCAATATAATTTCTTTTGAACATAAAAACATAAAACTAGGTTAGATGTATGTTTGTACGACTTTCAAATCAAATAAGCACCTTCAAAGACAGAAAGAAGTGCACTTTGAATGTATTATAAAAGCATATTAATATCCCAAATGCTTCTAAAATGAAAATTTAACTGATGATAGAAATGCATAGGAGACATCCGCACTCATATGGTATACTGTCAATCTTTTCTAACACAGATAAATCTCAAAACGCACTAAACTGTCTATTTTCCTTTTTTTAAAGGGTATAAAATGGGTAGGATATTTCAAATGGATTATGCAATAATAACACTTGTCTAAGATACAGGAGGGTAAGACTATACTTGTGCTTTATAATCTGAGTGAGTGCATTAGAAAACAAGTGAAGCATTTGGGTTATTAAGCATGCAAAAGAAATTCTACATTATTAACATCAGGGTATTAGCAGGTACATTATAAAACCAATATTCTCAGAATCACAGCAGACTTCCAGACATGAATTATAACATCACACACAAATTTGAGGAAAGTGCAATTGAAACTGATTAAAAAATTATTTACCAACAACTATATATGTCAACAAATCTTGTGAGCAAAAGATAAGTTGTGCATGTATACTGCCCAAGGATACGAATGTGAATCTAAGAATATTCCATAGATGTTTACCAAATTTTCTCATCAAACAATTACTGGTATGAAAATTCTCACCTGGAAAAAATCTTTCAGGAAATTTTGTGATATAAAACGCAAACGCCAACATCCCAAGACAATACATGGTAACTACTTTTGGAATAAACATCTGAAAATAAAGAAGTCAACATTATATACCAGGGAAAACTAGTCAAATTGAATACCCACCATATTAGTAAGGACAGTAAGTATGTGTACTCGGTCAAATAAGCATTTTTATTTAGTTTACTCTTATAATTGCCACGTAGAAATATATAGATGGTCACCAAAAGACAATCTGACCAATGGAAATGATACAAAATGTACCAAATACACAGACATGTGACAACAAACGGTATTGTAAACACCTTAAACTACTATCATAATTAAACATTACAAGACCATAGAAAGTTTGTTATGTACTAAAATGTTTAAAGAAAAATATGTAAGGATGGTGTACAGAAAAATGTCAGGATTGACCAGGGCTACATTTCACAAACACAAAGAAAGTTGTTTGAATGGAATATTTATATTACTGATAATATATTGTAGAACAAGGTCCAGAAATGTATGGGTCAACATCACAATGCTCAGATCTTTGTGTAATAAATAATTGAAAATCACACCTTTAAGTTTAACACTTTTAAGATTAGCATGCTGAAACTGGATCCAAATATGTGCAATGCAATATCAGCTACTTGCTAATAAATCTTGCAGTAAATTTGAGACAAGGTAAGACACAGAATTTACATAAGACTCTTACTCTAACAATCTCCGAAGTCCATCCACCATTAAGGAAGTACCAGTGTGTAGCAGGAATAACACCATATGCAACAAGACCGATGTACACGGCTATCCTCTGATGGAACCAATGATTGGTGAAATATTTGGGGTGAAATTGCACAAACATTGTCAGTCCAGATAATACTGCTATGGTAAATATATAAATGTCCCTCCATATCTGAAAGCAAATAAAAAACACAAACAATAAGATATGTATTCACCAACCTCTTGATGAAATGTACAACTGCTATTTTGTAGGCCACTCAACATATGTAATAAACCCTGTCATCTTATCTGATCTTAAATTCTAATATTGTTAGCAATAGGTATTCGGCTATATTCCCAATGAGAGAAGTATATATTTTTCCCAATTTGAATGTAAAAATTCCCAAAAAATCTGAAGAAAAAGTTGTAGTTCAATTAAGCCAAGAATTGACAAAGTTAGAGGCTTTTCTCTCACAGATAGTTTATATATACATGTATAGCAATTGTTAATAATTAATCACTACCGGGTATATCCTTTAATTTCATTCTTATTGTTTTCCTGTAATTTTTAAACATTTTCCCATTTTCTAAGATTAACATGCCAAAACACCCAATTGGAATGGTATGGGTCACCTTCCCAAAATAAAACCTCGACGTTCACATAATAACATATATCGTGATCAATGTTTTAACTGAAGTTGAAATCTGACAGTCTGCAATAACAAATAGGAATTATTGTTTATTATAGTGTTGTACATAAAATATGTACATGTACACATTTACAGCCATACTGACTACCATCAGATTATGAGATAATAATAATGAAACATGTAGTTCAAAGATGTAATTTGTTATATAATAACAATGTGTACAATTGAAAAATATATTTATAAGTTTATAACGATATTTTATATACTGCATATCATTAGGAATCTAATTATAACACATAAAGACAAACTGTCAATGCCCTTTACATACATCGCAAACATATTGACTGATAAATCAGAAGTGTTATCAACAATATAGTTTTCAAAATTATTCTGAGCTCAAGATCACACGCAAATCAAGGCTTTTTATTTTCTAATAATTGATTGACAATGACATTAGATTTTTGATAAGATTATGAAATGTTAGCATAAGCATGATAAATTACCTGCTTGTATGCATAAAAAAAGAGAACTGACAATCAAACAAACTTACAGAAAGACAGTAGAATGCATAATGTACTGCTGGAAGATAGCATCCAATTACTCCTATCAATATACCTGCCAAATCTACAGCTAGCCATCTCTTACTAGCTCTTGCTGAATGGCATCCAAACATATGGAAACCCGCCGAACACAACATACAAAACTGGAAAATAGAATTATATAAAGATGAAAATATTTGAACTGATAATGATACACAACATCATGTAGTCAGTACAGCGAGTACTCATATAAGAAAAGTCATTAACATAAAATTTCCAAGTGTACTAGTTGAATATCTTACTTACTGTTTCTTAAAACCAAGCTAAAGAGATGTAATGAAGCTTATAAATCCCATACATTGTCATAAGAAAGTTATTGAAATGTAACTCAGATTACATAGCACTAGTGTAATGAACTAATTCGAAATTAATTTCAACTACAATTGAATTTTGAATTTGTATTCAGGATCTGCCCGGTGACAGTCTAGTGCTCTACCAACTGAGCTAGCCGGGCGGGCTGAAAATATAATGAAACAATAGCTGATTGACAATTACGATTACCCAATGCCTAATGAACTTGTTTTTTACCAGACCAGATGAATGTCAGGAGGCCAGACACGTTAGGCAAAACTTCAGCAAACTTTGAATCATATTACTTTCACTTCATCACATATAAGACACATGTAAATTGTAATGTATATTAAGCATTCACCTGATAACAAATAAGCCCTAAAGTCACAATGACATGATCAGCAAAGCTTCCTTCATTATGTGGTATTTCAATAATGTTGTCGTACAACATAAAAAATATGAAAAGAAAAAATCCTGCTAGATGTGACCAAATATTGATGGTTTCATTTGTCCATATAAACATACTGAAATAAAAAAAACGTTTGTACATAAATAACATCAAATAAGGAAGTGAACATGTTCAAACTTAATTACTTGACACTGATTGTGAAATTAGCTCTTACAACTTATAAATACTATAATCACTGTTGAAGACTGCTTGTGGGTTACCGACCCCCACTGAGAGGCTGATGCATATCATACAATTGTTAGACCAACTTTAGAGTATTTCTCTAAAGCCTGGAATCCATATCTTCAAAAGGAATGATAAATTGAAGAAAAAATATTTGAAGACAAGCTGCCACATGACCACAGACACAGTCTTAAGTATGCTAAATCATAATTTGCAATGGAATTCTTAAAGTATATAAGGAAATGTAATTGGCTTACCCTGGTATTAAACATTTTTAACTAACACCTGTGATCATAGCCTGTGCAGTGTTGATTATCTACAATTTAACTAACACCTGTGATCATAGCCTGTGCAGTGTTGATTATCTACAATTACCGGACTCCCATAATCCTAGAATGCAGGTAATCGTAGCCACTTATTTCATAAACAAAATTTAAAAAAAGTGAATATAATAGCCAGCAGTTCAATGACAGTCATTATAACTGTCAATGATTATAAGTTCGCAAGAATTTTGAAATAGCTTACCTTTTTAAGCACATCGTAAAGGTTAGTGATACCCTGTATCCATCAGTAACAAATGGATTTCCCTTCAAAAATTCTGGAATATCTTTGTAGTCATAGAGAGGTATGTCTTTTTCTTTCAAATCACAAAGTCCGGAGCTCAGTGCTCCCTCGATACTTTGATCGATCTCAATATCCAGTATGCTGTAACTTTCCGATTTATTCAACGAACCTGTCTGTCTATTCTTTATGTTCTCGTGATACGGACCTGGACGCCCCATCATGACTGCAAATGTAACACGCAACGCTCACTTAGAAACGCTCACTACAAATTCAACATTTTATACTTTCGAACAATACTGCAAACAAAGATAACTGCGACAAACAATCGAATTCCAAAAAGCAATACCATGCGTAATATTGATAGAGGTCAGTCTTGCACGGTCACGTCTTATTTGTTTTTATTTCTATGCCACCGGTTACCTCCTAAATGGAGAGTTATATTTGAGCATTCGGAGCCGGGTCGGTCTAATCACCCCAGGACACCCCAGGACACCCCAAGACACCCCAGGACACCCCAGGACTGCACCAGGACTGCCACAGGACTACCCAGGACTCTTATAATTGGACTAGAGTGTGATTTTAAAACATTTTATACAGTTATTTAGACATAATGGAGTAATAATGGGTAATTTGCGATCAATATAACGTGCATAAGGGAAGTAACTCTGAGCATGACACACCAATACACCCCAGGACACCCCAGGACACCTCAGGACTGCACAAGTACTGCCACATGATACACCAGGACTACCCAGGACTCTTATAATTGGACTGAAATGTGATTTTAAAACTTTTATACAGTTAAGAATATTATTTAGATATAATGGAGTAATAATGGATAATGTGCAATGATTATAATAACGTTCCCTAAGGGAAGTAACTCAGAACGCGACACACCAGGACACCCCAGGACTCTTTTAATTGAACTGAAATGTGTAAAACAATTGAATTAATGAGATAATGGTATAATAATGGGAATTAAGTGATATAAGAACAGTATTTCGACAAAAAAAAGAGAGCGTTCCGTTATAGCCGTACCTCTGCAAAGCTAATTGCACGTATTATTTCTATCGCAATAATTTTACAAGTTAGTTTAAAGGATAGATTTGTGTGTTTTTCCATAAGATACTTAGTTCGGATTTTAACATATCATTTCGCACGTAATTTTTATAGGGGGCATTTTGGTGTCATTATTCAATTATAAAATCACATCAAATATAGTTTATCAATTAACAGAGGTGTCATAATCTAAGTAGTAGTAGTAAATTGTTTATTAGAGTGACATGTGTATGTAGTTACAAGACTATTAATATATAACATGCAATAAGTGAAATATAATACACAACGTCTCTTATGAAGAGAATTATTGTTTCTGATGTGGATGGTATATATTAATAAAATAATTTAATTAGCTTAATGTAGGTGCAAATCTGTGTACTCCCAGAAAGTAGCGATTTTGTATATTGTCAAAAGCTTATGATTCTTTAAAACCACATATTGATGCGTTATAATATAAAATAGGTATCATGTATAATGCATGATTCACATACGGCAATATTATTCATGTAGCTTTGCCAGGTATTAACTCAGGACTGTTTTATGTACGGTTGCACAGATTTAATTATCTACCAAAACTGATTATAACATAACATCAATAATGTTCTATTCGTAGAATTGTTACTTTTTTTTAAATAACTACGTTCACATTGAAATTAATAATCAAAACTTTAAACAATTGTTTTAATCTGGTAATAAATAAATTATTTAACATGTCTGTTCTGTTCTGTTCATACCCGAGTCAATGGCAGTTAGACATGTGCAATTATCCAAACACACGTAACACATATACTTAGGCATTTTGGTATCAAAATTACTTGAGTATTCTGCTTATAACGATTGTTATTTTTGAATTAAACAATATGATGTATATAATTAACGAAGTTGGTGCGATATTAGCTTCTCACTTACCTACCTGTGATAATCAACAGGTGCATAAATACACATAATTATACTTAGAGAAGACACGATGAACAATTGGTGATTATCGGAAAGTAATCCCTCAAAACGGACCGATACCTGTGTCTCACCGACAAAAGACACCGTCACCCCTTAATTACATGCTCAGGAATTTTACATTGTTTTGACATCGTTTGGAACGAATTCCACTTATACACAGTGGTAACAATGAATAGTAAAAAACATGAGTAAAAATGATGCAGTTAAACAGTATTACGCAAAATTTATTACAAAGTCAGTTATTTTTATGAGTATGATTAACGCAAGCTAACACTAAGCATATTTCATTATTAATATATATATATATGATGTTTAATTTATGCATTAAAGCAACAAATTCAGATTTGATGTCTCAAATAATGATTTTCATATCCAAAGCGTATCGTAGTCATACCGAAATAAGAGTTACTTCCCTTGTATAATGTGAAATATCAGACACAACCAATTTCACTTTATTACTTTATTACATTGAAATATTAACAGCGAAATGTCCTACATTGTTTATAAAGATACATTTCAGTCCAATTATAAGAGTCCTGGTACTCCTGGTGTATCCTGTGGCAGTCCTGAGGTGTCCTGGGGTGTATTGGTGTGTCATGCTCAGAGTTACTTCCCTTATGCACGTTATATTGATCGCAAATTACCCATTATTACTCCATTATGTCTAAATAACTGTATAAAATGTTTTAAAATCACATTCTAGTCCAATTATAAGAGTCCTGGGTAGTCCTGGGTAGTCCTGTGGCAGTCCTGGTGCAGTCCTGGGGTGTCCTGGGGTGTCTTGGGGTGTCCTGGGGTGTCCTGGGGTGTTTAGACCGACCGTTCGGAGCCCCTCACTAAGGTCCGAGTTGTTGCGATTGCGAAAAACGTGGTCAGTTCGTACCTTAGTCAACTCGTACATTATTTTGGTCAACTCGTACCCTTTCTTTGGTCAACTCGTACCAGTTTTAGTCAACCCGTACCCCTCATTTATTATTGTTTTAAGCTGTATACTAATAGAATATATATATATACGAGCTATATCTTTGTTCAGATTTCAGGGGTGCGTTTGTTAGGGGTAGGGAACGTAAGCGAGAAAAGTTAGCCAATGTAACCGTTTAAAAAACGCTTTAACGCTTCGCTAGCTATAAAATGGCACCCGCAAGACAAGACGACACTGTTCCGCATGGATGCCATTTTGTTAAGCAAAGCTAGCACTGTCAGATCACGCTACCTATCTAAAGATGGGGGCTACCATTCCTACGTCTAAGAAACGGCACCGCTACTTTCCCTTTGTAGCGCTAGGTAGAATTATATTTGTCCTACCGCTAAAAACGCGCCTCTGTTAGGACACGGATAATTCAGGGGCGGTTCCAGGATTTGGTCTTAGGCAAGTTAGAGGGGCGTAACCTTTTGGTCATTTATTTTTATTTTGCTTAAGCCTTATAAGACGGTCAAACGACTGTGTTTTGTTCTTTGTTTTTAAGTTATTGAACATAAAAACAATTCAGAATCGCTTATTTGAAAATCTTATAATTAAAGATCTCTGTATATTTTCGTATTTATATTCAGACATACTCAGACATACATCTAAGGCTGGGGAATTTTAGGGGGGGGGGGGGCGCCGGGTGGATATATATTAACCATGTGTCCGTGGTTATAGGATTGACATCTATCTGTTATTGTAAAAATGCCCAAGACGACTCGGAATATGATATTCAGAAAATTTCAACAGGTGCATTCGGTTGTTTATTAAAATTGGTCGTAAATTATGCATTATTATCAAACGATACATTAATTAGCATAATGATGTTAGATCTAATAGGTTGTAAAGTCAAACTAAAAGTCTGTTTGTTACAGAAGTGTGTAAATAAGCGTTGTAATAGAAGTATATGTTAATTAGCATAATGAATTCTATGTTCCAAGTGTGTTATTGTAAACATGGTATATAGGTCCGTGGTGTAACTATAATGATATGATTGATCTCACTTTTTTCAACATGCGTGTTTAATTAGAGGTCCAATGAGCCATTAATATAATAAATATTAGAAACAGAGAACCAATATTTCTAAATCATTTAACCTGAAATAACGTATCACACCCACGTTATGTTGGAGACGGACCGTTGCCGAAGGGGAACAACTCGGGTAGTTTCCCTTAGACATTTGGAAAATTGTGACTGCGATAGAGTTGTTTCCCTTTGACCATGTTATGTTAACGATGACAACGATCAAGGTTAAATGGTTTAGAGCTACTGCTTCTCTGATCTAATTTCTATGAAATGAGTGCATGTTGAAAACTGGGTCGAACTGGCCAGGACCGTTGACAATTCAATGATTGCTTTTTATTGGTAAAACGACTTTTTGCAACTCTGATTATCACGACTATTCTACTGCTTAAATCTGTTTCAATAACTTGGACGTAAATTTATGTCGTCTGCCAAATTAATTTCACGATGCGTCCTCGGTCATTTACACCCATAATTTATGGGCATAAAACTAGTGGATGACCTTATGATGTATTCGAAAATAATTGCAATGTCATAGAACACGTACAAAATCTCTTACAGTTCAGCGTGTGCACATGTATTGATCAATTTACCGAAGAAGATATCATGATAGGAAACTGATATGAATTATTGAAATTCTCTTAAATGTCATTTAAAATAGTTCATGTTTTGCATTCAACATTTCCAGCAATTCCAGGTAGAATTGAGTTTGAACTTGCTTGCGTTTTAATTATTCACGAGTTGTTTTGATGTAGTAATTAGTTCTTCAGCGAACATAGATTTACTTTTGCGTATCGCTTAATTATTGATAGGTCAGTCCACCTATGACATCATTTTCAACATTGTTTAGAAAGGCAAAACTATCATCATGGCATATTTATGTTATTTCGTAACATATAGATTTACAGTTTATTTAAACCATAAAAATAAACAGACGTGCTCAGAAACTTGCCAAAATGGCCAGAGCTAAAAATTAATGAAAGTATCTGTTTGTGTTTGTTGACTGCTTGTTTCAAACCTACCACCCTTTGCATATGTACATTGCTTTATATATAATAGAAAAGAACAAGAAATAGGTGGGTATTCTTTTCAAATGCCAAATACATTTATTTAAGAGTTTAGCACACTTTTCATGATTTTTACGTAGTTTTACACACGAATGATACATGAAGCATTAATCTCTTGTAAATAAAATCGTAAAATCCAGATGTAAATTTAAAAGAATAACAATTCAATTACCACTAACGAACTCAAACACTTATTGTTCTAAATACATTGTAACCACTATGTGCTGTACTCAGAATGACACCAGGTAATTGTTTATGCCAATGTAACTCTTTAACATCAGTTTGTCCTTGATGTATAAACAGTAACTGTGTCGGCACTTCTGGATCTCCTCCCTCTGAGGTATCAGCAGCTTCAGAATCCTTTTCTACACCGAGATCCCACAATGATATCTGATCATCAGAACCTCCAGCAGCAAATATAGAACTATCTGTTGGATGCCATTCTACTGTGGTGATTGGAGCAGTATGATGTTTGAATAAAGCAGCTGGTTTACCATGCTGAAATGTTAAACAAGTGATATTAAATATTGAATGTGAATAATATTTGAGTCTTTAAAGATACATCTAGACGATCAGCAGTTTTACCTAATTTCATCGACAGGTTATCAACACTGAAGACATACCATAGCATTTCCTACAGTGGCACAAGGGAACAGCACAGAATACTTCTGTCATAAATTCAGTTCTAAGTAAATGCAGGAATTTTTTGTTATCACAAAATGAACACAAACATGTCTACAACTAAAACAGCAAACACCTCCCTAGAATTCCACACCTGGTTTCAAGTACAGTCACAGAAATGTCATTTACTACATATACAAGTTTTACACTCTATAAAAACCAGAATCTGTGAAATTTGTTCAGTGGGGAAATAGGAAGCTAAAGGTTACACATTTGTACTAGATCATGTCAACTATTTGTCATCACAGTAACACATTAATGGCAGTGAACGAAACAGGGAGAACAATATTATAACTTTACATAATGAATAAAATGTGATGATTGTACCTGAAACATAGCATTAAATATCTGAATAATAAAATATGACAAAACTTCAGTATAATGATTGATTCTACAAGAACCTATCAACCATACTTGATTTACATATTTTAAAACGGTTAAGCTGTTATATCTTTTATACTATTGTATACTATACTACCTATACGTAGCAGAACTTTAAACAAACAAATAATTTAAGATTTGCTTTTGGCGGGCAATAATATGTAATAAAATTGACATGATTCAAACATTACAAATTTACCTGAAACTGTCGAAGATCCCAAACTTTAAGGACCCCGTCGTCACCACCAGAAACAATAAATGGTTCATTTCTATTCCAGTGAATAACATTAACATCTCTTTCATGTGCATCAGAAGTGGTCAGCATACAAGCCTTGTGTGGAGCAGCTCGACAATCCCATACACGTATACTTCTATCAACAGAACATGATGCAAATACCTGCAATTAACATGTATATGTCACTACTTTAAACTTATTTATATTACATTGAGTGTGAAATTGTTGATTGCTTTGTGTGTATTTGTAACCTGTACAGACACTTCAGTCAGGAATTGTGCAGGAATCTCACACATTATCAAAATAAGGAGAAAATGGCCTAATAGACATCTGTTGTACCCACTAGGGGTTCCCATGGTGCTGAATCTCAACGGTCATTTTGATTTTTGCTGGATTTTATCATTTTATTGCCAATTGACCTATGATTTAGACAAAAATGGACAGGACTGTTTTAAAACAGTGTCAATTTTATCAGTCTGTTAACACAAGTGATCAAACCAGACACCACCATGGCTATCAGTGTTTAGTTAGAGATTATACACACAACACATAATTGAGGCAAAAACATCTGATGAAAGTAAACTGTAAAACACTATGAAAGACGTCATGCATAATCAAGCATGATCAGAAACCGTCAGTTTAACCAATGATTAGGTAGACTTCAATCAACTACAATGTACCAACAACATAGTTTAAGTAATACTGTACAAAGATATACCAGTGACAGGTATACAGATGTAATCCCAAGATTAAAAAAAATAGTTTTACATAAAAATCATTCATTTTCTGTTCACAGACCATTTGGTTACATTTTATGTAACTTCTAAACACAAAAAATAGTTTTTCTCCATTTCAAATGTGTTCCTAAATCTAGTAACTTACTATTTTGATATGATTACAATGCAAATATATGATAGACAAATAAGAATGACAATGTTTATTTACATTTGCTTCATTTGGTGACCACTGCACATCTTCCACTGATGATGCATGAGCACTGAATGGTCTCTGATCAACAATCCAACTCCCTCCTTCAGTCGGGGTCCAAAGATGTATGTTCTTATTACAATCTCCACTTAGTAGTCTACCTTTAATACAGAAAAAGCAAAGACTGAAACACGATGATGTTAGCAAACAAACTACTTATCGACCAATTACTTCTTATGATATTGTTAGCAATAAAACAACTATTGCATGGATCACAAAACAGTATTAAAATCAGACTTAGCTTAATATAGCTTAAGAAATAAGTTTATGTATGTTTTTTGCGCATATCTTAATGAGTTACCTTCAATAAAAATGACATACCTTCCATAAATAAAGTTTATTATTATCATTATTAATAATATTACTGGATTGTTTGTGAAACTTTAATAAACTTAACCAAGTATAAGGCTAGGTGCTTTATACCAGCATTTAGATAAGACAGTTGTTTGCATAAATGAACTGTCAATCAGAAAACATATTTTTTTCACTCCGTAATTTTGCATTTGATAGTAAAAAATACCAATAATGGTTTTACACTCGTAAGCATACAGGATAAACACAGGGTTCCATTTGACCCCTGGGTTTTCCAAAAGACCCGAGTTTTCCAAAAGACCACATTTTGACCCTTAGGATTCTGGCTGAAGGGTGAATTGATCCCTTAATTATAGGTATTTTGGCTAGATAATGGTAAAATCCCGTCCAAAATTATCAAAATGACCCTCGAGATTCAGCACCTAGTGGAACCTCTGGATAAACATAGTTTATTATTATATACACATATTGAATGGCAAAAACTGCAAATGAAGCAGATAGCAGACCTCCAAGCAGGCCTCTATGAAAAAAGGTTCTAAAGAAATTCCCAAAATTTAAAGGTTATAACAGATTATAAAGCTATCACTAGGAGACTTATATACTTGGATAGAATGTTTTCACTTTCATCCTTCAATATACATGTACAATCTTCTATGAATATAAATTGTAAGTCTCAATTAATTTAAAAAAAAAAAATTGATGACATACCCGGTACATGAAGAATTTTGCAACAAGTTTAGAGAAACTCTTATAATGTTTATTTATGTCAAGATAAGTAGGAAGCTAGTTTTACCTGGTGTAGTCTCATCCCAATCAAGGGCAAACCCTTCAGTTTGATGGCCAGAAAATGTGAACAATGGAGGTGTTGACTCTTCATTCCGTACATATATACTCATGACACTAGGATCATCTACTGCTTGTAATGGACGAGTTAGATCCCAGATATTAACTTTACCTTTATCTGACCAACTTGCAGCCAACGTTTTACCATTAAATTGGGTAGCCTGCCAATGAATAATTGAAATATCAGTACTTATATCATATTTATACATAAGTTGTTAATTTTGTTCAGTATCTACGGGTGTAAGTTCCAATTTAACACGTAATATTCAACTGGTTCACAAAAATAGGGACTATAAGTGGGTACACATGCTATTGCAATTCAATGCTTCAATGGTAGTTAGCTTGAAAAATATGATTTTGTTTCTTCCCAGAGCTGAAACTACAGAAATAAAGTTCATGCTAACATTAAGACATACAAACTCAAACTTGATTTATTAGTGCAACAGCACTTATTTATAAACAAGATCTGACATACCCTAATTCTATTCACACTTCCAGATAATGTAGATACTACAGCAGTCTCAAGCTCAGGTTTCTCTTCTTCGTCATCACTACCACCACTTTCACCATCAGACTCTTCATTGTCCATCTCTGATTTTTGTTTACTAGTACGATAAAGATTGCTCATTTTCATCACAATTACATGATTTGACTTCCCTCTCTGTGCCTGTGTTCCAGCAACAATGTAACATGTTAATGGATACTCTTCTCTATTATCGCCAAGGTTGTCTTTAATTGTATCAAAACTTAAACATGGTGCCCCTGTAAGAAACAAGAACATAGGATAAAACTCCAAGAGCTATGTTTGTAACTTTTACAGCAATCTTATAAAAGGCTTATGCCATTGATGTATGCTGTGTACTAAAGGTGATGTTTGGGACGATGAGACCTTGCTGTGACACAACAGCGGCATGTTTTAATTTGATTTGATCCTCGTCATTTTTTGGAAATCACTTCGGCACATCTGCTATGACAAAATATAAATGTTTATGTGCAGTCACTCATGCATGTGCAAAATCTCTAGAGGTAAAAGAGATAAACAAAAAAAGGTAATGATGACTTTACTAAGTATTTAGACCCTGGTGCAGTTGGGACCAGCACCTACGTACATGTGTCTCTATAGCAGTAAGTTCTTGGCTAGCTGTTCCCGGAATCTTTATCAGAGTCAAACCCAAGCTGCTGTTTTTTCATTTTTTCAATAGTGTAGTCAAACAATAAATTTGTCACAAAAGTCAAGTAGAGACAACTACATGCACTAGCAGGCCCGGATCCACCGCGGGGGGGGGGGGGGGCAAGGGAGGCTGTGGAGTGACCTTTTTCTATTCCTAATATAATTTAAATGCAACACATTGATTTATGGTCGATTTCCTCTTGTATACTACCAGTATAACCGAAGCATGTGCCATAAAATTTGGCCCCCTGTTGTGCTCATTGGCCTTGAGACCGTCTAGGAGAATCGTATGCTCACTCTACATCAGCCAGGCGCTTTAAATTTCCTTACCATGCATATAGGTAGATAGATGAAAGTGTCTGAACATCATACGTAACAGAGATCAATCATGGTGGTGTTTTAAAGATAAAAAATTTAAGGGGAGTTGTGAAAATTTGACACCTGATATTAGCTCTACTGAATTAACTTAAGTTTTATTAAAATAATTTTAATCAATTCAATAATTTATGGAAGTGAATGTAATACTTGGGCCTAAAGTTTTGCAAAATAGAAGAATTTTATTTTTCCCCGAATAAGCCTCCTTTCATATTAATGTTCACATTTTCTTTAAAATTTGTTAAAACAGAACTAGAGTCTATCATGTTATACTTGTAAAGGTACAATAACGATAATTTGACATCAGACAAATTTTCTTTTTTCAACTTTAATTTTCCGCTGCCGCGCAGCCGTCATCAAAATTAATGTTGTTTAAATGTTTCAACCAGTCTCAATAACTGTTCTTGACTAGTGTACGGTTCTTTTGTTTTCAAAAACTTTGCTTTTGGGTGGCATTTTATGTCGTTTGTCAATTTTGTTAATTGAATCCTCAACAAGTGGACATTGGTAAAAAATATTGGTACTTGTATGAATTGGTGATAATACATACTAGTGAAATTCTCATGAATGAGTCCTCAAATTTTAGACCCCGAAATGCATCAGAAGACACCATTTCATAACTATATTGTAAAAATAATATCGGGGGAGATCTGGCTAGGGTTGGTATAGGAAGTGGTGTCCCCTGGACAATTTGTAAAATGTTGGTACTTTTATGAATTGGTCGTTTTTTATTTTTTAACAAGACACATGTAATACTAGTCATTTCTCATAAATGAGTCCTCAAATTTTAGACCAATAAATGCACCAGAAGCCACCGTTTGTAAACTTTTCTTGGGGAGATCTGACTGGGGGTTGGTACAGGAAGTGGTGTCTCCTGGACATGTTTTAAACTGTTGGTAGTTGTATGAATTGGTCGTTCTGTATTTTTAACGAAACAATACTAGTGCAAATTAAACTAGTGCAATTCTCATGAATGAGTCCTCAAATTTTAGACCCCGAAATGCACCAGAAGCCACCATTTCCTACCTATATTGTACAAATGTTCAGGGGTGAGATCCCCGCTAAAGGGAGGGATCATTTGTCCTCATGTTTGGCCTCCCAGTCTGGAATTTCTGGATCCGGACCTGACTGGATGGCAATAAGTTTACAATGGAATCGACTACAAAATAAGGGTTCATAAGACAAAAAGTGCTCTGTTCTCTACTCATAACGATTCCCATCACAAGTGTTTAACACTTAATATACTATCATTGACAAGACACTTTACATGAACCTAATAAAGTCTAAATATTATAAAAATATAATATTGACACATTCTGAAAGAGCACCTGTTTGAGCCTGATGGTACATAACGTACGCTGATTCGTCACAGACAAGTTCTTCGTCCTCCTTCAACGGTTGTCCGGGAAGATAAGCTTGAGGTGGACCTGTTTCCTCATTTTCTTCCTCCATATCGGAGCCGGAATCCTCTTCCCCACTCATTTCTTCCTCGCCAGGGATGTTTTCGTCCATGTTCGACATGCTGTTTCCGGTTTAGCGACCTTGACTTTCATTTCGGGTTATCCAATCAAAAGTGAGAAATCGGCCTTCGATACACACAAACAATATGGCGGATCAAGTGTGGAATGAAAGGTAAATAAATCAATATTAGCATTTTCTCCCACAACACTTGGATTTTGATGACAAGATCAACTTAACCTAATTATTCAAGATACCCAGCTGCGATATTGTGTTATTGTCACTACCCTCAAATATGCAACGTGGTCAAAGACCTTGTTTTCAATACGTAAATTTTAGTCTGACCCAGTGTCTGATCAAGTCATTAACATTTTTTGTAAACTGTCAACAATGCTTGGCTGGCTTGGAGCAATTTAGTGAAGGAGATACATGTACTAACTCTCACTGTGCTCAGTTCAACTCCTTTTATTGTTGGTGCTTACTAGGTTGTATTGTTGCTCATGAGAAGGCTCCAATAATTAAGGGTCTCATTTTTTCTGATTAGCTCTAAGTTATGGACTTTTCCTGTTGTTCAACCTTACCCTTTTTCAAAATGGCAGTAATTCAATGAGAACTAGTGCTGTAATGAAATTCACAGATGAATTAAATGCGCGTTTGAAACATGCAGTAAATTGTTCATACTGCATCAATTGATCTTACTAACATGGCTTAAAATTTTGATGCACCATTTCAAATAAGAGCCATATGCTGGCAAGATCTGATATAAGGCTATACTTTTTATTGCTTGACATTTTCAATCTTGGTTAGGACCAGTTGGACCACTGTCCATATTTTGAGGGTCACAATGTGACAGTATAAATATATGTTCCTGTTATCAACAAGGAAGTAATGTAATGGCAGCACAGCCTCTGAGCAGAAACAACTCTCAACCTGTCAGTGTCTTGTTGATGATGATATGTGTGTGTTTTATGTATATACTCTTTAATATATAAAATCTTATAGAAATATTTTACGATCAACCATTATGCACCTATTAACAGAAGTATGATTCACATAGTGTAAATTTCTTTTGTGTGACTCTGAAGATAAATAGAGTTGTTTTATGAGAAGATATATATTTATTTTGACTTACTAAATATCTTGTTTGTAAACATGCTTTGTGACATTCATCATATTTCCATGTTTTACTTGAAGTATTCCAAGCAAGAATTGTCTGTAATTTGTTATAAGATTGCAAGGTTTAATTAAAACTGAGATGTTACATTTCACCTGCAAGTGATCCTTACTTAGTAATATTTACCGTATATGTCCGATTTAATGCTCCCACTCTATTAGATGCGCCCTTGCTGTTTTTGAAGTGGTGCATTTGAAGTCTGTCACTGTCTGTGAGAAGAAAACTTTCGACTTGCAGCACTTTAAACATTTTGTGCCAAATTGTTTGCTTTTATGTTTACATCTATTTTTTAAAAGACAGAGAAATAGATAGCTGACATGCTTAGCAATGTAGTCAACAAGTCAGTGCCAACAACATGCACTGTATTTATCATAATTAGCACATTTGGATATCGCAAAACAGTTTGCATTGTCATCAATTATTATTTCTTCATTCAGACAAAAGATATGGTGTGGGTTTTACAATGATTTGGCAATATAAAACATTGAAATTTGTTTTTTTTAACCCTAATTTGTGGGCCAGATCAGTGCGGCATGTGGGAGTGTTATATAGGGCATATACAGTAAATATACTTGTATGGTGCAATTTTTATCTCTTATTTACTATATGCACCTTTGCAATTTGGGCGATACTGTATTAGCGTAGTAAAGAGCATCTTTATAGATGGATACATCCCACAGGCAATTGGAATTACGTCGTCAATGTGGTTGAAGTACTATATTATATAAACTCATTGTAATTGCTTACTATAGTATTGTCAGATTTTGCTATCATTAATGCAGATTTTATATTGATGATGCACAATTCTACTTCTAATCCATTGAAAGTTACATGAAAATAGAAAAGACTATATAAGGGACGGGTAATGAAAATTCCAAAAGGCAGAAACTAATTGCAGTTTATTTTTTGTGTCTCCTGAACATTTTGGTTTTTCAGTTTCAGGGTTTTAGACATTTGCTTCCGATATATATGTGTATCTAAAAATTATGTTTCTTGTAAATTTAAGATGATAGATATATCCATAAATTTAGCAATTTACCAATTTAGTTTTTTCAATTAACTTACATATAAATATAAAGTATACATAATTTCCAATGTTTGCTACCATTTCACTTTGTGACCTGATGGCAGGACTCTCTATTGCACAACTCTTAGCTAATTACCGTTCAAAATTGAGGTCAATGTGTTGCACGCTTGTCAGATAGATATTACTGGTATCAAATGTTTACATGCATTTTTACTGTGCACTATTTTTGCATACTTCAGGAAACGACTACTAGGTTGCTGATAGAGGACAATAATATATTTTGTGCAGTTTTCACTGATTCTAATCACTTTGAGAGCTGATTCAGTTTCCCCATTAACATGGCAAATATATTTTGTAAATGAGAGACATTGCTACTGGAGTTCAAGGAAGCATTTTCTAATTCAAATTCTTGCATAATAATAGTAATGCTTAGTTTTTAAAACTTGATAATGGAGGCCTGCAGATTTCAGATCTATTGAACAGATAAGTGGATTTAGAGGCACATCAGCATATCATGTCAGTGTCACTCCAGCTCTTCTCCCATGTTGAAAAATGCAATCAATTTATTTGAAATTGCCATATTGGTGAACGAGTATGATATTGAGGAAATGTCAAACTTATAATTTTTGTCAGCCTACCTATTGTTATCAAAACTGAATTTAACCAATCAAATCACTGTGTACCTTTGAGTTCTGTGCATCTGTGGTGTGAATCAAATACTCCTATTACTGCTTTGAACCTTTGACTAATTTGTGTTTGATGTTTAATGTGAAAGGTCTTTTTTATTGTAAAAGTATCATGTTACAATATTTAAAACTGTTAATATTTGTGGTGAAATGGACAAAAATATCTCCTAATAATTGTAAAATGTACTACCAATTTATACTGTCCTGCAATATTATACTCAAGGATATTTTGTATTGACTGATTGATTTTGTTAACTGAAAGAAATTATCTGTTAGAATGTTATCTTTCCTCTAGCAAGCCAGTAGGGTGAAGTTTGTAAATAAATGTCTTGGCAATACAAACAAAAATCACAGCCGTATTGAAAATGGTGACTTCGTTATTGATCTCTCCTCAGTTAAGTTATATTGTCTATGTTAGATATGGTAGCTTGACTTCTGGGATATATAACTGTTGGAAGTGATAATACTGCTAAGTGAAATCACCTCATGCTGTCAGAGTACAGCTTCATGGATGTATTGGAGAATTTTTCCCTGCTGTTATTGAATACCATATATGATTTATGAGCCATTGGAAATTGGTGATCTCTAGATACTGGAATATTGAAATGTTAGACTGTCATTAACTGATGTGTGCTTTGTATTGCTATCCTATATTGTGTTTCTACTTGAAGCCATCATTTAAATTATTTATTGTTTTTTTATCAAGTAACTACTAAGTGTGGGATGGAATGATTAAAATCTGCAAGCGATTGTTAGGATGGTGACTGAACTATAAATCACCATATGTATTTGATATTTTTTTATTTTAATTTGTCAATGAGGAAATGTTTCACTTTTTTATGACTATGTAACATTTGGTTTCACTGAATGTACCCAGTGGTAAATGTGTACTAAATGACAAGTTGTGTGTTCTAACTATAGTGCTAACATAGAGACTACTGGTTGTCATCAATGATGGATAGGGCTGGCAACTCTATGCTATGGAAAAAAATACATGATCCTGAATCATTTACACCAAGGGCCAAACAATGGTAAGTGTAAGACACAGAGTTACTCCGCCTCTCACTGTGTGCATTGTCTGCTTAGTGTTCGTGTATGTCATTAACATTTCTAGATGTGTTAACATTAATAGACGTAGACACTTGCATGGAAATGTTGATCTACTGATTGTTGTTCTTGTAAATATGTTTTGTTTCTGCATTTCCTTGTTGGTTTGAAATTAGAAATAAAGTAAATTATACTAGTTCCTCTCCAACAGTCAAAATCATAGATTCACTGTGTTTAGATTATTCCATTAAATACAATTATCTGTTAATTTGATAAATTGAATTGTTCGTTTTCTGTTTAATTTGTTTGACGGATGTATTGTGTCTCATTTGAATTTTATTTGAAAAATATTTGTATTTTTTCTGAAATGAGATTTTTTTCTGTGAGTTTAGAAATATGTCAGTTAGATATACGGGTATATTCATATAGCTCTTTCTTAGATAAAGTGGATTAATTATCTAGTTATTATGCTTGTTTTAGAGTTGTTAATGTTTTAAAATGAATAGCTTATATTCTTTTATTTTGATATGGGTAGATATTATGATTGTTGTAAGGTATATAGATTCCATATTTGTGTGTCGCAAATGTAATAAAAGATGGGAAACGATATAGAAGTCTGAATTTTTACGCATATGTTTCCTCTTTTGCCATTGGTCTAGTGAAATTTCTAAAATTCCTGCCTGCATTTTAGATAGAGTGGATCCTTCATATATGGCTGATCTTGAAAGTAATGTTGAAAGAATGCCTGTAAAATCTTGAAAACAGTTGATTAATCATTGGTGTTATTTCATAGCCTCATGTGACTAATTTTTAAACAATATTTTAGCGATTCACCGGTAGATAGTCTGATTTAGCAAAATAATTCCAAACCTCGCCTGTAGAGTGTTACATATGACTTCCTTTTATTCTTCTTTGTATATGGTGGTCATAAACTTACAAGTAGTACTTGATTATTATAATTTGTTAACTAGTCGGAACCAGTATTCTCAACCAGGTTATGCTATCAAGTATAAAGACTCATCTTTGCAAAAGCCATCTTCACAAAAAATTGACCCACAGTAACAACCCAAACCATATTTAGACAGTGGTGATGGAAATTTAATTTGGGCATTTATCTCCACAATGATAATTAAAATTGTTTTTCATTATACCTGCCTTCCATTTGCAATGTATTATAGATGAAAATTTATTAAAAAATTCTTCAAGTACAGTACTGTTCAAAAAATAGTTTTGCCTCTAAAATTGAATAATTTTCTTGAGGATGTAATTTATGTGCAAAAAATATTCAACATCATTTAATATGATTTTATAATCTAGGATGAAAATTAACCTTTAGACTATCTACTTGTCTGACTTCCTCCCCTGGATTCTTTATTCTTTGATTAAAGTTTGGCAAATTGATGTGTTTTATTATATTTCTTATCGTCTTTTTTGTGACTATTTGTTTAATCAGACAATTTGCAGAGAGCTACCTACAAGTGTAAATGTTGTCTTTCCCTATATTCCAGTTGTTTTGCCTACAGTATCTGTACAAATACAGTGAATAATACTAGATGTTTTATTGTTTATTATTATGTCACCCTCTCTCCGAGGGAGACATATTGTTTTTGTCTTCGGTATTTGTCCGTCCGTCTGTCCGTCCGGTCAATCCGTCCGTCCACTTTTAGCTTGTCCGCGCTTCATCTCCAATACTGCTGGTTGCATTTCAGCCAAACTTCATAGGATTGATCAACATCAGTTGTAGTTGTGCATCTTTGTTGTTTTGTTCCGCTCGGATAATTTTTCACTGAGTTATGGCCCTTTGAAGTTTTATACCTATGCAGTTTGTTCGCGCTTCATCTTCAATACTGCTTGTTGGATTGCACCCAAACTTCACTTGATTGATAAGCTTAAAGTGTATTTGTGCATCTTTGTTGTTTTGTTCCACTCAGATAATTTTTCACTGAGTTATGGCCCTTTGATGTTTTTATACATATGGAATATGTCTGCGCTTCATCTCCAATACTACTGGTTGGATTTCATGCAAACTTCACAGGATTGATAAGCATCTAGTGTATTTGTGCATTCTCTTCGTTTCATTCCACTCAGATAATTTATCACTGAGTTGGACCTTTGATGTTTTTATACATTATACAGTGCATGGTGAACTGATCAAAGACTATATTTCTTGTTTGCTTGATATTTTATCTAACATCCTGTATCAGTATTGCAATTACTGACAAACTGCCATTGGGGAGACATATGTTTTTATTAAAAAACAACCATCTAGTTTAACCTGGCCCTTGAGGAGCATTTGTTGTGATATAGTGCGATTTTAGATTTAATCTCTAATTTAAGCTCTAAAGTTGAAATAATTTTCAACAGTCTTTTTAATGCCAAATACAATGTCAGTTTCCATTCACCTGACGGAATCTAGTTCAATCTTTTCCCCTCGACCGCAATTGTTTTGTTGTAAATTCTGGAAGTCGGGAAAAAAAATCCCTACTCACAATGTGGATTTGTCATTGCAGGAAACAGATAATACCCGGTGTAACAGGCCAGTTCTTCCCCCCAGTCCAGTTCTTCCCCGGGGAAGAACTGGACCGGTCCAGTTCTTCCCCGGGGAGGTTTTGGACTAGTCCAGTTCTTCCCCACCCAGTCTGTTTCTTCCCCGGGGAAGTTCTGGACCGGTCCAGTTCTTCCCCCCGTAGGAAATTATTTTATTTTCAGCTTTTTAACATTGAAAATGTTCTTATTTTTTCATGTTTGGGTGGGGAAGTTCTGGACCGGTCCAGTTCTTCCCCCCTTGGAAATTATTTTATTTTCAACTTTCACACCATGGAAATTATCTAATTTTTTGTGTTAGGGTGGGGAAGTTCTGGACTGGCCCAGTTCTTCCCCCCTAGAAAATTATTTTATTTTTTCAAGTTTTTAACAAGTGAAAATGTTCTTATTTTTTCATGTTTGGGTGGGGAAGTTCTGGACCGGTCCAGTTCTTCCCCCCTTGGAAATTATTTTATTTTCAGCTTTTTAACATTGAAAATGTTCTTATTTTTTCATGTTTGGGTGGGGAAGTTCTGGACCGGTCCAGTTCTTCCCCCCCCTAGGAAATTATTTTATTTTCAACTTTCACACCATGGAAATTATCTAATTTTTTGTGTTAGGGTGGGGAAGTTCTGGACTGGCCCAGTTCTTCCCCCCTAGAAAATTATTTTATTTTTTCAAGTTTTTAACAAGTGAAAATGTTCTTATTTTTTCATGTTTGGGTGGGGAAGTTCTGGACCGGTCCAGTTCTTCCCCCCGTAGGAAATTATTTTATTTTCAGCTTTTTAACATTGAAAATGTTCTTATTTTTTCATGTTTGGGTGGGGAAGTTCTGGACCGGTCCAGTTCTTCCCCCCCTAGGAAATTATTTTATTTTCAACTTTCACACCATGGAAATTATCAATTTTTTTGTGTTAGGGTGGGGAAGTTCTGGACTGGCCCAGTTCTTCCCCCCTAGAAAATTATTTTATTTTTTCAAGTTTTTAACAAGTGAAAATGTTCTTATTTTTTCATGTTTGGGTGGGGAAGTTCTGGACCGGTCCAGTTCTTCCCCCCTTGGAAATTATTTTATTTTCAGCTTTTTAACATTGAAAATGTTCTTATTTTTCGTGTTTGGGTGGGGAAGTTCTGGACTGGTCCAGCTGGTCTAATTCTGTCCTCCTAGTTAAAGACTTTATTATTTGTGTCAGTGGGGAAGTTCTGGACTAGTCCAGTTCTTCTCCCCTAGGAATTTATTTTATTTTTTCAACTTCAGCTGGTCTAATTCTTTTCCCCTAGTTAAATACTTTTTTCTTCTGAGGGTAAAGTCCAGAACTTCCCCACCATGAGTCTAAAAATTGAATAATTTCCAAGGGGAGAAGAACTGGACTAGTCCAGAACTTCCCCACCATGAGTCTAAAAAATTGAAAAATTTCCAAGGGGAGAAGAACTGGACTAGTCCAGAACTTCCCCACCATGAGTCTTAAAAATTGAATAATTTCCAAGGGGAGAAGAACTGGACTAGTCCAGAACTTCCCCACTCTAAGGCGCAAAAATAAAATAATTTCCAAGGGGAGAAGAACTGGACTAGTCCAGAACTTCCCCACCCTAAGACAAAAATAATAATATTTTACTAGCGAGAAGAACTGGACTAGTCCAAAACTTCCCCACCCTAAGACAAAAATAATAATATTTTACAAGGGGAGAAGACCTGGACTAGTCCAGAACTTCCTCACACTAAGACAAAAATAATAATATTTTACAAGGGGAGAAGAACTGGACTAGTCCAGAACTTCCCCACCCTAAGACAAAAATATAAATATTTTACTAGGGGAGAAGAACTGGACTAGTCCAGAACTTCCCCACACTAAGACAAAAATAATAATATTTTACTAGGGGAGAAGAACTGGACTAGTCCAGAACTTCCCCACCCTAAGACAAAAATAATAATATTTTACAAGGGGAGAAGAACTGGACTAGTCCAGAACTTCCCCACACTAAGACAAAAATAATAATATTTTACAAGGGGAGAAGAACTGGACTAGTCCAGAACTTCCCCACCCTAAGACGAAAAAATAAAATAATTTCCAAGGGGAGAAGAACTGGACTAGTCCAGAACTTCCCCACCCTAAAGCGCAAAAAAAAACAAAAAAACTCTAGTCCAGAACTAATCCCCCACCTTGACACAAATAAAGTGTTTAACTAGGGGAGAAGAAATAGACTAGCTGAAAGTTGAAAATAAAATATTTTACTAGGGGAGAAGAACTGGACCAGTCCCGAACTTCCCCACCCTAACATGAAAAATTATATAATTTCCAGGGTGAAAAAGTTGAAAATAAAATATTTTCTAGGGGGGAAGAAATGGACTGGATGGGGAAGAACTGGACTAGTCCAGATCTTCCCCGGGGAAGAACTGGACCGGTTCAGAACTTCCCCGGGGAAGAACTGGACCGGTCCAAAACTGCCCCAGGGAAGAACTGGACCGGGGCAGTTCTGGACTGTTACACCGGTATTCATGTATAGTTAGGTCCAGTTTATCACTTTGCTTGCACAGTTTTCTCTTTATGCTCAATGCATATTTGTCATTGCCTACACTGTTTGTATTCACTGTCTATGGAATCACTTTAATCCTTATATCTCTCTCTACCAGCGTTGTACAGTATACTACATACAAGAGGTGTCACAATAAGCCTGAAATGTACCACAATATATTGCAATACATTATCAACATTGCTATATGTACCACACTAAATTGCTTTATAAACTTCTAGATAGATAACTATTGATTTGCATATATTGAAACAAATTAGTCATCAATCTCCTTTCAGTTTTGACTGGTAATAAAATATTGAATACATGTTTGAGGTTTTAGTCATCAAAACAAGTTGAAACTAAGCTGGTATCATTCTCATTTCAATTTTTGACCAATTTGAGGTTTCATGACTCGATTATACAATATATTAAACAACACTGAAATGTTCATTTTAGTTGTGTTACAATAGGATTCGACTGCATATTGCAGTATACCAATGAACTGGTATAACACAATCATGCTATTATGACATTTGTTGATATACAATTAATGTTTCTATTGTGGTTATGGATGAAAATCAGGTACCCAGGCGTGACCTGCCATGACATTGTCCCATAAGCTTATGAAAGCATCCTGCACAAAATACAAAGTTTGGATGCTCCCTATACATGTATGTACATGTATGATTAAATCACAAATTGAAACAAAAATCACAGAATGTTCAGTTTACCCACAGACAAGGCTCTGGAAATTCATTAGCCCGACATTCCGGACTTGGACTGCTGAATCAGGCTACCAACAGTTGAGTTGAAGTTAGTCCCAGACAGGTCTGTTTTTAAAACTAACCAACAATTGTTCAGTTGTAAGTCAAATATTAGAATCCCACAAACACATACCCGGTACATGAGATTATTAATTTTAGATTGTGGAGCTATCATTGTGTATGTTTATTTGTTACTAAATTGACCGATTTCTCACACAACTAGCTTCCTATGTAGGACAAGTCAAATTTTGCATTTCTGTTAGTACAGGACAAGTGTCTTTGACAAAAAATTCTAAAGCCCTGCCAGTGAGTTTATCTTATATCTCATGTCCACTCTACAGCATACTCTTTGAAACATCACTGGTCCACATTTCATATATGAGCTTATGTATCTTGGATTTATACCGTACTGAAGTGGAGAATGTCTTCCTTGTGTATGTTGTTTTCTTTATTGATCCTATCGTGTCTATTATTAATACCATTTAATGCTAGGCGTGCTGAAACTACTTAACTTTCTGTCAATCTGTCATAAATATTTCATCAGTTTTGATTATCGCATTTTAGAATCGGTGACTTAATGGACCCTATGGAAGAATGTACCTTGGCCCTTATCTTATGTATTGATCTGGAAAGAATATTTCCCGATGATATCTGTCTAGTTGTCTTCAGATGTGGCATGTTGCTACTATTCGCATTTATAATATGGAAAAAATGTTAGTTGTTAATGCATCTGTCAGACCATTCCATGTCAACTTCTTGTTTTATGATGGCAAACAAGCTGGATAGTAGCAATTCATATACATGTGTCTGTCATATATCAGTCTGAATTTCTCTCTGTATGTATCACTGCAAATTGCACCTAGGTGATAGATCATGACTTTTTTGTAGATTATGTATAATTTATTCTGCCATCTTGTCCCTTGAGTGTTTATTGTTTTGTTGCTGTAGTAACATTAGTAACATATTAACTGATGTGGGTAGAATGATGAATTGGGTGTGACGTATATATATAGCTCTGCAATTTGTATCTAGAGGATCTATGACTGTCATGCTTGGAAGGTCAGGCTTCAAACAACAAACTTCAATCATTATGTTATTATGTATGCATGGTGGCGTCTTGTATTAATAATCTATAATAATACCAACACCTTAATTCTAGAATAGCAAATATCAGTATACTTCTAAGTTGCTATATTGGAAGTTCTTTGTTTGTTTTCTATTCACGTCTCAATATCAACTGCCAGGTATTCTCAAGTATTTGAATCCTGTTGTAATTAACAACTCTGTTAAAGCCCAGTATATGACAAGTTTTGTTTTATTGGAAGTCTTCTTTGAAGAAAGAACTGCAAAAGCAAGTTTTGGATAATTAACCAATATTTCATGTGCTACAATGACAGATAGAAGGTATTGTTAAATGCACAAACACCTTTGTATCATCATTAATCATTCGTTTATTTCTTTATTTCACTCAAATGATACTTTGTACCATGTTTGTGTGCTTGATTCATGTTCAGTTGAATCACTGTAACGGCTTCATACATATTTTAATGTGTTTGCTTGGTATTTTTATGTGCACTGTATATAATTGAACTGGTGTTTTGAAGCATATTGTACATTTGTTATTCTATTATGGTGTTTGGAACATATTTTGAGCCAGTATTTTTGTGTTTGTTGTATAATTGAGCCAGTATTTTCAAGCATTTGGTACATATGTTAAGTCGTCAGGGATTCCCCTTGGATTTTTCATATAGGGTCCTTGGACCCTCGTGTTTGATAAATTTGGGGTCCTTGGTAAATTTGTAGGGTCCCGGATATGCAGTTTATACTTGACAAAAGTTTATTTTAGGGGTCCCTAGAAAGAAAAGGGAGTCAGGGACTCAATATTTCTGCATTAGTGAATTCTCTGGTCATTATTTTCAAGTGTTCAGACATGCCATATCTCACGCTGTGAGACTATTCCTCACGTATTTTCATGCTTCTTCACGGTCTAACGCCGTTAGATTAAAACCTCATGTAAAATTGAGCCTCCAAGAAAAGAAAGAAAAATTCACTAATCGTGAAATTTTGTATCTTGGACGTGCTTATAATGACGCTTCGATAATACCCTAAAACGCCAATTTTTCCGAAACGAAAGGTAAACGCAATATTAGCAAAGTTGACACTTTGGCCCCTAAAAGAAAATTCAAGGTAAATGAACCTGACTATGTTAGGTGATGAAGTTGGTATATAGAGCACAGAATTGCTCAAGATCATACTTGAACTTGTTTAGTTGTACCTTGTTGTTGTGTTATCAGTATTTATTTGTTGTGCATTTAGAGGTGTTTCCATGCTGTTGTTATGTTCTATACACACCGTTGTTGCATTATGTCACTATAAGCTATGTGTTTTGCATGTTTTGAAGTTTTCATTTTGATGCATTCAAAGATGTGTAAAACTTGTTTTTGTATGTGGAACAACCACTTATACCACTTAAGTTTGCATGAATATTGATGCACAATTAATGCTGTGTACATGTTTTACTATTGCAGTTTGTATTCCATCAGTTTCTTATGTTCACAGATTTAAGAGGAAGAAAAATTGCCAGAATGTTGCATTTTCTTTGTATTTTGTATCTTTTTTTCATTGATTAAACATACATTATCTATGCAAGTTTCTATCATTTCAATATTGGTTAAATGTTTTGTCAGAGGTTTATTTATAAAAATTGGCTGATGTCATATATTTTACTATCCATAAAAGGCTGTAAACATTCCAACATTATTTTCCTTTAGTGTTTGTGTAAATATATGCAGTAACTTTCCTCATTGTCAAAAAAGATCTTGTTCATGTATTATCTAAATAGTATTTTGAATATTCTCATGTAGATGAATATTTGTTTTTTTAACACTAATGATTATGTAGACAAGGTTTTGTAACCTACGACCATGTTTGAAGGGTTAAAGGCTGGATATACCAGGCATTTAGAAAATTACGACTAATACCTTTGGGTATGAAAGCAGAACAAAGTGTTTATTATACAGAAGGGTTGTTTCACTTTCACCCTTTGACTTGTAGATAAGGCTGACTCTCTTTGTAATGCAATGGATGACGAATAGTTTGTGAAGATAGACTCAAGAATTCTTGTAGAAAGTTTTTAGATATAAGGTAACACTGGATGTTGGACTGTTGTATCTATCTGGTTGTGCATGTACTATCACTTGTATACTTTCAGTATTTTACATGGATATAGTTTTAATCTACGGTGAACTTTAAATGAAAGTCATTTATATTGAAGATACCTGTTTGATAGTATACATAATCTTTTTGGCAAGTGCCCAATATCAACAAAGTCGAGACTATTGAGACTATACTCTTGCAGCTTGAAACATTTTTGTGTAGATAAATAAAGCAACATTCATATATACATAGAAGAGTTTCCTGTTTCAATGATATAGTTAATTAATTGATCATGAACCTTCATTTAACCTTATGGTCGATTTGTAACGCAATTTGAAATCTGCTGACACATATTCAGATTATTAAGGTTTTCAAGTTGGCTACACTTTTTCAGAACAAAATTATAATTGGCTCAATCATGGTATCTTTGGTTGAGATCTTTCGTTTTTTAAATTTTTAAATGGAAATAATACCTAGGTCGATTTAAATGGTTAGTTTTGTATGTATTACAGTGATCAAATGAAATATCATGTTCTAATATTGTTGGTATGAATTATTTAAGTGTCCAATATTTGCAGTTTGTTTTAGAATATTGATCATTCATTCACCTGACAATTCTCAAACTATTACATATTTATATTGGGTTTCTATAAGTTTAGTATATGACCAAAATCATTTGTCTGAGACTCGTGCCATATTGATTCCAAGAACTGCTGTCTTTGACAAGCGTAGAATCGATATGTTTTTGAATCCAGCATGGAGATACCCATTCAGCTTCGAGCAACATTCTACTTGGTAACAAACCTATTTATTTGCCGTCCATTCAAAAACTAAATGTAAAGAAGAATCAATATTGAAGTCAGTATATACTATTGATTCTCATAACTAATGGTATATAATGCTCCTGTTCAAGGGAACCGTATTGTAATCACACAGTGTTTGTCTGCAAGTTAATCTGTTTAGTACCTGTCTTCCATCCATAAAATGCTCTATTTTTTCTCGACTCAAACTTCACATGTAAAACATGATGAGAAGACGTGTCACAATGTTAGAGTCAGCCCTGCTTTCAGTTATGGCTAACTGTTGCTCATGTTATGAAACTGTTTTGTTTTGTATCCCTTGCCCACAGTATAAGATTCACTGCACATGGGGAACCAAATTGCAAAAATGTTACGAAACGTTAGTCACAAACACCTTAACTGAATGCAGGGCTGGTCTGTACCTCCAAGGTCAAGGTCACTGGCTACGACACTCATTTTTAGGAAGGGTGGAAGGGGGGGGGGGAATTCGTCACTTACCAGTAACATCTTACGTTGAGATACAATATTCAGCTTCAGCATAAGTTTGCATACAATGAGATTACAGTTTCTTTTGTTTGCTTTTGAAGGAAAAAATCTGTTTCATATAGTTTTTATAAATTTACCTAATCTCTTGACTTCTATTTGCATAATTTCACAGTTGACTACTTGTCTAATTTATTTATCTACGGCTTTCTACACATTAAATATTACGAATATGCATGTGCTATACTACTATAAACAATGAAAAGGACTGGTATTGCATGATTTGCTCGCATAAATAGATATATAATGCCTAGTAGTTGTGTAATATTTTCATTCATAACGGTCAGGATCAGGTTAATTTTACAAGCTCAAATCGATTTTGTTTATGATAAAATATATATTCTTTAATCTTGAAAAACCAACATGGAATTATGGTATAACATACGGAAATGTATTGTGTAAATTTCGTGCTATATCATGATCTTATATGATAAATTTAACATACCACGGCCTTATTGAGCTGTCTGATAATGTTCTACATTGATTATTTATTATCTTCCTTATATTATGTAATATCATGTCTCTTTGATATTCAAGGAGTGTTCTGTAAATACCTTTGTAGGATCATAAAAATGAATGTGTTCACTTTTTGAAATGCATTTTCCATATTTTTGGTATAGAAAATTGTACTTGGGTTTGACTGGTATAATTGATTTATGTTGAGATTCTGCATGTAGGTTTTTGTGTTTCATTTTTGATATATATATATACCGAATATTCCCTTAAAAACGTCCCTCCCCTAATTATCGCCCCACCCCCTATTTAATAAAAAAAGCCCCCAAAAAAAGTATTTTTTAGTGATTTTTTAACCTTTATTAAATGCCCACTCCTCAAAATGTAACGCGCCTGGGGGTGTTTATTAGGGAATATTCTGTATTTCAATATGATTGAGCTTCAATTGTTTTAGAATTATTCAAATTCATGTGTCAGATAAAAAGTTTTAAGTAAAAAAGTTGTTACCTACCTACATAACCTAAATTTTGCTGAGTGGGGTTATATGCCAAATGAACAATTTTTAAAGATGGCTTTGCTAGTAAAATTCCTAGAATCTGTTTTTTAGTTACTGAATGCCTGGTGAATCTCATGGGGAAATGTTCATATTGCTCAGACATTCACTGCAACACAAAATAGAATCTTAAGCTGTTTTCAAAAGACCTCAAATTCTATTGAATGGCCATTTAACATAGATACTATCATGTTGTATGGTCCACATTATTTATATGTGTCAGAGCTTTTATCTCAACATAATGGTATTTATTGCCTCAGTGCATGCAGAGAGTACTTTGACCACTATTTTCCTTATCACAAAATGGCTATTTTGATTTTTGGCTTTCATTTAATTTGAATCCAGACCCTCACACAAGATATATATATCTATACGGTATAATATATTGTTGCCTACATGTCCATGAATGTTTTACTGTAAGACTTGAGTACATTGTTATACGCCCGTTTTCGAAGAACGGGACGTAATATAGTTTCACCTGCGGCGGGCAGTTGGGCGGTTGGGCGGGCAGGCGGGCTTCTTCCAGCATGTTGTCGGATCAATTTAAGGAACTTAAGTATTCTTTGTCCAATTGTCACTAGACTTGGTCAGAATGTGTATTAGCATAATATCTTGGACAAGTCCGATAACCAGCCATATCACACTGGTCACTCCAGAGTTATTGCCCTTTAATTACATTACATTAAAAAGTCTCAATCATGGTACATGGCTGTATAAATGTTCAATGTCACAACCAGTCTGCTTGGTTTCGCTATTAAGACCGACTCGCTAATAAGACCACTTTGTGTCGGTCCCATGGGTGGTCTTAATAGCGGAACTTTACTGTATAGAAATTACCTAAAATTGGTCTTGTCCGATCGAAACTGTATTAGAATTCTTTGTCCCATCTTCACCAGACTTCGCCAGAGAGCAATTTTATTGTTATTAAATACGTAAATAGTTGTTGGAATATTTTTAGTTTCTAGTGACAAAACGTTTATAACGGCCGTATTTTGCGATGGTATGCGTTCTTGTTGACATTGTACTTGAAAACTTTGTTAAGTCCCGAGCTGGAATCTCGTATCAGACATGCCTTATTTTAAATGTGTATTCAGTGCTGTTGTCTTGTTCAAGATTATTGTTATTTACAAAAAAGCTGTCAGTTGATGACAACATTTGCCCAGACGTATGGCATAACATTGATCATTTGAAATGTATATATGTTTGATGCTATTACAGCAACATGAAAGCTAGGAATGGCTTAAAGTTACCTGTGGCTGCTAGCTTGCATTTATCAATTTAAATTATTAAACAAATGAAATATTTGTATTTCAGGCAACCAATGCAGAATCAATTTCCAGCAAAGTATGACCAACTTCCTGGCATTGGTGCCGCATCACCACGAAGTTCAACTGATAACCAGTTGATACCTATGAGAAATTACAGAAAAAGAAGTCCGGAGCCTGGACGTAAAGATACGATAGATATGGACACAGAAGAAAGAGTGCGTCAGCTGGAAATGAGACTGTCTGTGTCTGAGAAATCAAATCGTGCCTTGTTAGAGGAAGTGCTTAGACTACAGAGTGACTTACGGAACACTTCAAAGCGTAGTGAAGATGTTATGCGCGAAGAACGAGAATCACGTCAACAGTTATCCGAGGCAATACGTATCAGTAATGAACTAATTTCACAATTAAGTTCTAGGATAAAAGAGACAGAGGACAAAATAGAGGACGAGAAGGAATCTTTAAATGCTTTATTCAGTCATACAAAAAATGTTGAGAAATCTGTGGTTCATGGTCAGCAAGAAATTCAACAACGACGAGATGCTCAACAAATGAAGTAAGAGTTGTCCTCTTCATTTCAAAAGTTTATTTGCCTGTTAGAGCCGCGGCCGTGGTCCAGTGGTTAGTGCATTGGACTTGTAACCCGGCGATCTGGGTTCGATTCCCGGTCGCGGCAGGTCATACCCTTCCATGAAAATTTGACAAAAATGTCGATTTTGCTCCACATGTGGAGAAGTTGCCGGCTCCTTGTGGAAGGGTAAGTTAGTACTGGTAAGAATTCAGTCCAGGAAAAACTGGTTAGGTGAACCGGTCGCCGTATATATAACTGAAATATTGTTGAGAAACGGCGTTAAACCCGATGAAACAAACAAACAATTATTTGCCTGTTACTACATATGTGTATCACTTTACTGTCTACTAGAAATTAGGATTAGGGATTTGTTTGTTCTGTCTGTCTGTCTATGTTTCTGCCGGTCACAAAACTTGTCATTACATGCCAAATGGGCCATAGAAATGTTCTTTAATTTAAACCAATGTCACTCTGCTCAGACAAAGAGCTGAACATATGTCAGCACAGATCGTTAATGATCATGCTAGTGGTTGAGATTGAAGCACAGATCGTTAATGATCATGCTAGTGGTTGAGATTGAAGCACAGATCATTAATGATCATGCTAGTGGTTGAGATCGAAGCACAGATTGTTAATGATAATTTTTGTGGTTGAGATTGAAGCTCAATGTTTCCATTTTACTTTTGCTTCCAATTATCATTTTAATTTGCTATGAGAAAGATCTTATAAGTGGTTGTAAGTTCCTCTGTAACTGATTGCCAAGTAAGGAAGTCTGAGGCTTTAGTCTTACCAATCTTTGCACCAAAGGTCTACCATAGTCATCGTTAAGGGACTACATCAGACCTCTGGTATCTTCCAATCTGACCTTGCACAGACAATTATTACTACCGGTATCTTTAAAAAAGATTGCGGTCAAATATGATTATATTGTCTTATGTAATTTTTTCACCATATTAATCATTTATTATTCTCACACCAGAATTCAGGAGTTAAGATCAGAATTGAATGAAACAAAATCATCAAGAAACCAGTTGGAACAAGTAACATATACATTGTCAGAGGAATTGAGAACATTAAAAGCTCGGTTGGAAACTCAGCAAAATGAGTTTGGCAATATGATCAATGAAGTCCGAAACCGTGCACGTAAACTGGAAGATGAAAACAGATTAAATGTATGTATATAATCCTATTATATTATACCTTGCTTATGTCTAGTAATGAATACATTGCAATCTATTGTGGTCATTCATAGTGGTTTATGTTGAGAAAAGAAAGTTAAACATGTTGATGGGTGATAGCAAAGCTAATCTATCTGCTTGTAGAGAAATAGGGGCCAGGGCCATGTGAAAGGGGAATTTTATATCGTTTTTTACTGAAAAGGGGAATTTCCAAAACACAATTTTATGTAAATTTCACATTTCCACAATAGCAATTTCAGATTCCAAAATGTGTTAAAAAGTCAAGAGCTCTATTTCATAATATAAAGTGTTTTTGATCAGACAAACACAAATTAATTTTTGTGTGTGTGATTTTGGAAGGGAATTTTGACCAAAATTTGGGGAAATGCTTTGGGAAATCGGCCCTAAAAATCGTCAAAAGACAGCCCTGGAACATGTCACCCCTTGATGTATTGACTGCTTCATATAGTTTGGACACAGACAATGACCACTTTCTTCCTTTCATTTTTTCTGTGCAGAACAAGCCTTGATAAATCAGCCATTATTTCTGTAGAGCTGGAAATCAAGTCAGACTTGTGTGCCTTGTATCTTTATACAGGGATTGTAACATAATAATGTTATAAGTTTTTGCATTACCATGTGCCTGATGACCTGAATAGTAACCACTGCATTTTTTCTGTGGTCATTTAGTAAAATTGAGGGTTTTCTCTCTGTTACAACATTAAAGTCTGTACAATTATTGATTCAGCAGCAACCAATTGGTATAGATAGATATTTTTTAATAATTACAATAATGAGCAGCGTGGCAAATGGCGTGATAGGATGTAATGTTGGTATATGAATTTTAGAAATTTCAGTATATCGAAATATAAAGCATGTTTTTTCTAAGTATATACTGTCCCATGCTCCTAAGTTGGGAGGATTATAGTGCCTGCATGATTTAGATGATTCCTATCAATTTGGGAAGACTGGGTCAACGGTCAATGTCAAATTGGCCATTGGATGGAAATCTTTGTCCACAAGATAATTTAAGTATTGTTGAACATTTTAGGTCCCAAAAGGAAGGATGATTACCTGTAGGTGGTTAATTATATTTATTGACAAAAAGGTCACACATCAAAGGTCAAGATCATGCTGACCTAGAGACTGAAATATTTGCCTTAAGCGAAATTTATAAGGGGGGCATGTTCATACATCTCTTGTTTAGAATTGTGTCTGTATAATATTTTTGTCATGAATTTACTATGAAACTGTTTCCCTCTTGAACAAAATTACTAGTGCTTGTTTGCTCAGAGAGACATGAACTATTTCTATTATAATCTGTTTGTAAAAGAAGGTAACTCATTCATTTTATGCCCATATGTCTAGTGCACTTTTTTGAATTTCAGTAAAACAAGCAATTTCTCCAGATTATTGCATTCTTGTTGTCCAAAAGTTGTTTTATTTTACTGTACCATTGGCTTTTAGAAGATGTTAAAGTTTTAGAAACCTTCATATGTCATTTCTTGAATGCTGTACAATGTTGTCTTAATGTTTAGCTCTACTGGCCAAAGTCCAGATGCCTTATATCTTCTCTGAAACTGCAAGGCAAAATTTGATGAAACTTCCCCAGTAGCTTCTTGGCCTGACACTTTCTCAAACTTGTTAAAATGGTTCCGCTTGACTGCACAATATGGCCGCCAGTGCTCAAAATAGAAAACCTTTAAACAACTTATTTGCATCAAACTTGCTCTGTAGCATCCTGGCATGACCCTTTCTCAAGGTTGTTCAAATGGTTCCAGTTAATAGCACAGTTTTACATCAAACTTGCTCTGTAACGCATCCTTGCATGAACCTTCCTTTAGATTTCTGACATCCAAATGCACATTGTAGCCAGTAGAGCATCAGGCCCACGCGGGCCTCTTGTTTAAAATATACTTGGTGTTGTTCAATTTGTTATGTGAATAAGCATGAACCTGCATTAAATAGGCAACCAATTTATTTACCAACTGAATAGTTTATGCTCATTGTTCAATCCTTGTAAAAAGCACAGATAATTTGCTTTACTAAGTTAAGTGAGACTTATTTGACCCCAAATGTTGCTTAGCTGTACTTCTATTCCTGTTTGCCTGAAAAACTTGTCTTAATGAAAACACGATATGGCTTCATAACTTCACCATTTGTTTCTGTGTTCATATAAATACCCACCAACGTTATACATGTATGTGGTAAGATCAATAACCTCGGTGTTATTTTATATGTTGACATATAGTTGCGTGGTGTAAGTATATACATGTATATGATGATGCACATATTTTATCAACTGCAAAAATGCATCACTTGACACACATAGTCTAGGTCTAACTATTACATATATTGCTGCCTCCAATTTATAGCCTGCCTGGTTAGCTATAATGTTGGTGGAGCGTTCCACTTCTAATCTAGAGGGTAGGGTGTATGTTCTTCAGTGACAGTTTGACTGAAGACGCATCCAACTACATGTGTCCTCCACCTCTGAACTCTGATTCATGTTAGGAATTTGTCAGCTGCTTGCGGAGGCGCTGGTTAGTACTGGTTTGTAGCCCAGGAACACTGGGCATGTTGACCTACTCCCATATATAACTAAAATACTGTTGAGAAATGGCCTAAAACCCAAAGCAGACAAAATGAAATTTATATAATTCTATTGAACAATGATTGCTCTTACCATGCACACTAACTCAGCAGTAACATATTATTTATATAATCATGGTGAAGGTTCGATAATATCGTGAGAGAAATAATAACTGGCAAAGAGTTCTTGCACATGTACTCCCTGTAATGCACAGTGTTGAAAACATTAGCATTCATGCATGATTGACTGATATTACTGCGCATATTTTGCTGTGAGGTTTTCAGTACAGAAGTTTACAATATCAAAGTAATAGTTATTCAGTTAATGATACAGTAAGTATTATTAATTAAAATTTGTATGAACAATAACTGACTGCTCACCTGCAGTGTCTATTGTCATGACAACCAACATCAATGGAATCACTAATTCAAATGTCACAGTTAGCAAGGTAGTTTTACAGTCAGTAACAAAGAATGAATACAATAATCCTATTTAGGATACTCAATCAATATCATTAATTAGATATTTGATTTTGATATCGGTTTTAATGGCACATTGAATTCTGCTGAGCTCTCATAGTTATGTGTTTAAATATAGATATTATATCATATTATTTTACATCTTCCGATATCAAGCTATAACCATTTGTGTGACCATATTTATATTATTTTATTTTTATTTTTTCCATATAACTGACAGGAGGTAATGTTGTTGGCTTATTTTGTAGTTCACAAAGACTGTCCTGTCAGAATTATGCCTAACTCTGCTGCAATGCTTGGAGTAACATTATGTTCATTTTTGGTTATTGTTTACCTTTTAAGTAAAAATAAAAAAAAAGTTAAAACATCAATAAATATTGAAGAATACACTAATATAATGAATTCCTCTGTAATTGTCGAAAAACTATGTAACATCTTCAAAGTAAAAAAACTTTGTTTTAAAAACAAGTGTTATTTTTGCAAGTTTTGTTTGTGTATAACATGATCAAACAATGTTTTTTTATTAATGTTACACTGCAATTGTTTGTACATGTATAATTAACCAACGTTGCACCAACACTGGTTGAAGCCCGTTCACGCATTTATGTTCAGATCGGTCCGATACATCTTTAAAATAGATGTGAACTTTATACAAAATTTATCCCTCACTGCAGGGTTGTACATGAATTAGCAAAATTGTTTAAAACAATGTAGTACTTTATTAATTAATTCATAGAACAATAAGAATTGTATATGTTGACTTCTTATTGTACAACATAACTGTCAATTTCTGTACAATCTAACAATGATGCAGACTAATTCAAGCTGCTGAAAATTTCAATATGAAGTCTTTGATTACCAGTAAGGTCATTGTAATTGTCATTATTTTATTTATTTACTCAGTAACTGAGTAAACATTGCTATCTTACTCAGCTTCAAGTTGTATATCCATGTACTAACTGCTTTATGAATGAGTATGCTTATAATTGTATTGTTTTGATGCTGTCAGAGTGATGTGCAGATTATATCATAGCTTGTACATTATGATGATAACATAAATATAGAATGGAAATACGTTTTTGAACATGTACAAACATTCGAAACTGATATGCCGTGGATGCAAGCCATGTGACTTCTGTCCACGTACAATTGTTGATACCACATGGAAGTGACTACATATACAGTGGTTATGCACTGTCACAATCTACTTTAACTCCACTGTGTCCATTTAAAGGTCCATACATGTATAAGGGGTTTTAATAGGTTATTTTAACCGATATAATGTTACGATGTAAACATACTGTTCTCATAATGCACACTATCATTGATGATGTTATTTGAATTGTATACATATAATCCTGCAATCAGCTGGTTTCCATTGTGTGAGCATTTATTTCTATGTTCTAGTTTTGCAGCAGGTATTATCAGACAATATTTACCTGGCTCTCATCAATATTCTTGCAAATCTGTATTCTATCACCTTTGGCAAAATACGAAGAGCAACTTTCAATATACAGTCAAACCTGTGTTAAAGACCACCTGCAAACAAAGACCACTATTGCAAAACATGTCTACAAAGACCACCTGCGAACAAAGACCACTATTGCAAAATCTGTCTGCAAAGACCACCAGTTATCTCCCATCAGACCATTTTCAATGATATTTAATCTGTTAATAGAGACCACCTGTAAACAAAGACCACATTTTGCTGTTCCCATGGGTGGTCTTTACAGACAGGTTTGACTGTATGTACAATTGTCCTGCTCAACGAAAATGGTGCTTGTACAATGCGGAAGTGGTGAAGATAAATGAGGGCCAGTTTAATGTTGCCTTATAATAAATAAGACAATTTCTGACTGTAGTTAAACATTATAGAATCGTGAAATTTGAATATTGGAACATTTGACGGTACACATCTAACATAATTCTTCAGTTATTGTGACATATCGGACAGACTGTTGGACAATATATCCAAATGTTTTATATGTATGCATGAATAGGTTGAGTTATTATTCACAATGTCTTAATGATTTTATTTAATTTATATTACATGTACATGTATAATATTTACCAGATTTGTAGAACTACTGATCCAAGTTTATATCTGTTTATATAAATTAATGGAATATGTAATGGTTATTTGATGCTTTTTTAAACAGAATGCTACAACAGATGCCATGTCCTGTGTTTATGTTGTAAATTATGACAATTTTTGCTATATAGATACTGTATTATGATGGTTACATGGCGAAGACAATTTTTTTTATTAAACTGAGCAATTTCAAGAAGTAACATGTAAACAATGTTTATTTGGTGTTATTATAATGTTTAAATTACTTTATGTACAGAGTATTTGATTAAAACATGAGATGTCTAACAATGCATAATTATATTTTATCATTTTAGTTTGATTCAATGAGAAAACAGTCCGAGTTACACAATATGACCGACGTGACAACATCTCAGCTACGTGGTCAGGTGGAAAATAGGTAGGGTATTTCTTATCTTAACTGAATGTCTACTATACTGGTACCTGATGGCTCCTCAGTATGCCAAATTGCCACAAGAATAAGTAACGTAGGAGTAGAGCACAACATATTTAGTTCATGCCCCATACTTTCAACCAAATCTGTTCTATTCTGCATGTGTACCTAAGACTTCCGAAGTACTTGGTCATGAAGAAATATTTGCATTCATTTATTGCTTCTTTTTGGTCACTATTAAGAAACTGAAAAATTTGATTATCCAAGTCATCTGATTGGCTTAATATAAAGGTTAAACACTAAGCTAAGTTAGGGTACTCTTCCTGCCTTATTGTTGACCTATTAAGACAATTACTCTTCTTCATGCACCTTGTACAGTGTGTTTTGGTGATAACAGAATGTAATAGTTATAATTTGTATCTTATTTCATCTACATGTTTTTGTTAGATTGTATTTTTACTACAATGATTATGTATTTATACAGGCTGTCCGAGTTACGAGACGTATTGGTGGATCTACGAGGGAAACATGAGACGGAACAGTCGGAAAGACGGAATCTGGAAAAAGTGATGCAAACTAAGTATGTGCAGCATTTATAAGTTTCAGGCCTTTCATGTAATTGAAATGATATTTGGTGGCTAATTGTATTAATGTTATGCATTTCAGTAGTCATTCTGAAATTCATATTTTGTTCTGTAGTGTAGTATATCTTAAAACAAGAGCTGTTCCCTACTGTTGGTTTAATGCATTCATGATAAAATTCATAATTTGTTCTGTAGTGTAGTATATCTTAAAACAAGAGCTGCTCCCTACTGTTGGTTTAATGCATTCATGATAAAATTCATAATTTGTTCTGTAGTGTAGTATGTCTTAAAATAAGAGCTGTTCCCTTGCTGTTGGTTTAATGCATTCATGATAAGGAAACCAACTGTGCACAGGAACCCTGCTTGTTCTATTTTTGTTGTAACAGACTTGGCTCATTTGTTTGTTCCTTTTAGAACAGTCAATAGTGTTTAGATGTCAAAATACCAGACTTTGACACAGTTATATCATAGAATGGATTGTGGATACTATTGTTACATTACTGATTGTATTGCAGGATTAATGATCTGAGCACATCAATGAGTGAACAAGTACGAAAGAGAGAAGAGAATATGCATACTGTAGATATGGTTTTACGAGAGAAAGAGCACGCTGCACAAGCTGAAAGACTACAAATCAATGCTAAGGTTACTGATACTGTCGAGGATGTCAACAAACGTTTACTGTCTAAAGAAATGAAGATCAGAGAAGAAATACAGTCTAAATATTTACAGCTTGAAAAAGTATGAACATTGAAGTGAATTTGTTTGAAATGCTTCATGCATTTATGTATAATGAATTGTGATAAATACTGGGAAAGGTGTGATAGTGAGTGTCTGTGGAATAATTAAGACAATGTCTAGGTATTCTACATGCCCATTATATACTGTTCTCATTTTTCTGTATGCCTGTATGCTAAAATTTACACACGATTGTTTTCAAATAACTTAAAAATTACATGATATTAATTTGTTCAGTCTTTTCATCAGGCTTTGATTTATGCATGTAAAGCTGCATTATTTTACAAAACCTTTTGATAGCAATTAATATTGTGTTTAGTATTAAGATAATTGATCTTGAATAAAAATATATTCAGAATATATAAATCTACATATATTTGTACAGCTGGTACAACGAGAACAGCAGTCAAGACAAGATTATGAGAAATCATCTCATGAAGAAGCTGACAGAAAATGGCAAACATTGAAGAAAGTCCTGGAGCAAGAATTACATGGGCTGAAAGAAAACATTTCTGTAAGTGGGATACAGCTGACAAGACATTGTTTCAATCATGTCTGCACTGTTAGATGATCTGTTTAATATACATGTGAACTCTCACAATTTCTTCGGGGGTCTCTCGGATTTGACAGGCCACCCACACTCTCCCGGCCGGGTGCCGCGATCTTCCGATTTTCAGAGTTAACATTGTAAATTTTGTCATGGGGTATTTTTCATTCCTGACTGGTTTGCTGAAATTTGTGTCAAACTGATCACAAGAAGTGGTAAAATTGGGATACCAGTCCGAAAAATTGTACATAGCATGTTGTCTGGGTTACATAGATGCTCTCAACCATGGATCTAAGCGCTTGGTGACACTGATCAAAATATGACATGACCGACTGCGTGTCAAGTTGTTGATTAAAGTTTCACATGTATGGTTTAATTTATAGTTATTGTATTCCCTGAAATTTTGTTTTGTTTCCATACAAAGTCTGAGAATGTTTTGGGCATGCTTCTTTTCCCATTAGTACTCTGTGTGTACCTTGAATAACATTTAAATGTATTGACAAATACTTGAGCAATTTGCATGGAAGGTATATTGGCTTATCCATTACATGCAACGTCTTGGGTTTAAACAGCACAAATATTCTGACCGTTGTTGTTTACATTTTTTAGGGTGAAAAGAGTCGTAATCGTGAAACCATTAACAAGTTAGATCAGTCAATCTCTATTGTGGAGAAACAACTTGCTGAGAATAAGAAACAAGTGGACAAAATAATGACGGCAGAAATCAAATCAAGGTTTGTCTTTTGACTCATTTTCAACAGAAGCTTGGAAATTGTGCTGAAGAATGGTAACAACATTGCTTTCATTCTTTGCTTCAAACTTTATTACGTTCAATTACTGCTGAATAAGGTACATTTTTGTTAGAAGTATTAATATCTGCATAGACAGAATACTAGAAATAAAAGTGATAGTGGGTATACCTAAATATTATGAGACATTCTACTTACTGATATGGGGATAAATTTGTTTATTTGCACAACAATATGTTATACAATGTCCATCTCACTTATACTCAATAGTGGCATCTAAAACTTATTCTATGCTAAGGTATTAACATTAGTGACAGGTGCCTCTGTGGAGGAAAATGATAACATAATGTGTTAAAATGTACCCTGTTGCCTTGTAGAAAAATCCATGAGGCTGGAACTACTGATCAGATATCGAGCGTGAATCAGAAATTGCAGATAGCTACATCAACATTACAACAGGCTATTGGTGGTATCTCTCAGAACCTTAGTACAAACTCAGATAAGGTTTATTATTATACAGTTCTTAAATTTTTATTTTTTCGTTAAAATTGTTTGTTGGATGTATTTGTTTGTAAACACGCAGATGTTGCTTTTATTAAATATTTTATTATGTACAGTGAAACTGAAATGTGTTTTATTCTGTTTATGGTAATCCTTATACTTTGTTTCTTCATTTAAGTTTTTATGAATATTTTTAACATGTGTACACTGAATTATTTGTATGGTACAGGGGCTTATGGGAGTTTCCCATGTTCGTATGTTTGTTTATTCACAGATAAAACGAGAAATGAAGCAGATTATGACAGACCAGCAGCAGGGAAGTACAAGAGCTCTGTCTGATATGGATACAAAATTGAGTACAATGAAACAGAGATTGAATAACTTAGAAGATATGGTTGATGCCAAGGTTGCTTCTGTGAGTACCGTCTTTATGATTCATTATAACCATTGCATTGGTGAAATATTCCAGATGGTCTGAGCACGGTGTGGTTAATATTTGTAAATAAAAAACAAATATGTCTTGCTGTGACTATGCTAACTGTCCTCTTGATCTAACATTGTGTGGAATCATTGAATGACTGTTTCTAATGTAACGGAGGAATCACTGAGAAAAAAACCCACATCAGTATACCTGTAGATAGATCAAAATTGAGATGTCCTTAACGACAAACTTTGAAATCTGAATGTTCCATGCTGTTGTTTCTAGTTCTTAACCTGTTCATTTGGTAGATATATGATTGTTTGTTACATTTCATTTTCAAAACCTTAGACACCGGAGATTTACTGTGACTCTAATATTTTACAACTTACCCAGATGTCATTAGGGCAACCTTGGTTCGGAGTTATGGTAGTACATCTGCTTCCTAGTGAAGGATTAAGTTTTAAAATGTAATTAGGCTTAATTAATGGTTAAAAATATACCATAACTGATGTAATTTTTTCAGGAGTTCAAACATAAGACTAACATTTGGTATTGAATAATGAATAACATGTATTATCAACGCTATGGGGTGTTGAAGAAAATTTCTAATTATTATACTGTTTAAATGAACAGATCTTTACTTATAAGTTTGAACATAGTCTGTCCTTTGCTTTTTAATTAGAAATTGATGGCATTATTTTTGGAAAGTTTATGGTTGAGACTTGGTTGTCTGACTCGTCACTTATTTACAATGAATGTTTTTATTGAAAGCAGAAAGTGGACAAACATATTGCATGCTGTTTGTGAAGTATGTAAATATTTAGTTGTATTGTATGTTAATATTGTAAGAATCATATATTGTAATTGTCACTATGAAGTTATATAACATTGTCAATTATCAGTGTGTGAGCTCATCAATAGTTGTTCTCTGATATTGTTCTTGAGTAACTATGCAAGCTGTTGTTTTGTACACTGGTATTCATGTTGGCATGCACAATCTGTGAATTCGGCATTATATGATTGTCAGCAATGGAGAACGAATATTTTTTTATTGAAAATGTATCCAGACTTCAATTATTGAAAACATAATACTCTCATCTCATGTAGTATTTCAACAATATCAGGTTGTCTTATGCATGTCTGGATTGGTCAAGATTTGAAACTTTCCTGATCAGTGCATACCAGTGACTTGATTCTAGGAGTGTGATATTTTATATAGTAGTAATTTGCATTACATTTTTGTATAAAATCCTGAAAATTGTATTTTTCTGATTGATAGATGGAACACAGTATTCTTGAATTTGTTTTTGATATTTAAATATTATGCGATATTCCCCACTTTCAGAAGATACAGGTTATGACAGGTGGTCATTTAACCAACAGAAATGATGACAATACCGTCCATGTGGTACAGAAATGCTTATTTTCTATATTACGTGTCGTGACTTTCTGTGAACTTTTTCTAGATTATCCTTGTATCTGATAAGCTATGTGATGCTGGGCATATCATGAGATTCAACTCGATAATTAATCTTTAAGATGAAGTATTGTTTTGAGGAATTAGAGCAAAACTAGTCTATCTGCATATACATGAAGACACAGATAGGCTTGTTTTGCTGTCGTCCCTCAGTTTGGTGGTTTCTGTTCTGATAAGAGTTGTTTGTGACCCAACTTAATGTGCATGCAAAATAGAGACAATACTGATTTGTCATTACTCAATTCTGACTTTAAGGTTCAAATAAAATCATTAAATCCCTAAACTTTACTTGTTAGATTGAACCTATACAATAATATGCAAGTTTGAGCACTCAGTTGGTGTTTGCTGTGCATTATTGTCATTAATTAAGGAATACATCGTTATTTTATATTTATGAAAATTATAGCATGATAATAATTCCATATTCATGATGATAGATATTGGCTGGCAGTGCTCTACTTGCACATGTTTTGTTTCCGTGTATTCATCGTCGTTAATGACAGTAAAAAAAGAAATCAAACAATCATGGTGTATTTGTCTATGTTTATTCTTTAAGACTGTTTGCTATTTTCTTCCCTATAAACTGTTGTATGTTTGCCTCCATCCTCTACTATATTGTTGTTACATACCCGTTATATATATTGTAGATGTCTCCTTTTGAATTGTATAAAATGTTCATGGAATCTGGGATTTATTAAATCTTGTAATAAAAGTATTACCTTTTAAATAGTGTACATTTTTACAATTTATGAATGTTATGTTGTACTGAGCATAAGTACATGAGGTACTGGTCTATAGCAATTTTATGTTATTTGGTGAAATCGTTCATTAAAGCTATGAACCAGATCAGAATACTATACATTGTAAATATTACTGTTTCCCTGAACATTTTACATAGACATGTGTTGTTTTCCATGTTTGAATGTACTATCATATATCCATCTTCTGTGATGTTCCATTTTCTCTGTTTATTTCTCTCTTCTATCATTTGAAGTTATAACATTCTAATCATTCTGAAAGCTCGCCAAATTTGACGAAGATATCTTTAAAAACAAGTTTTGTAAATTTGAAACTGGTACCCATTCCTTCCTGCTATATAACCAAATGAATGCTGGCTGAAACGTTCTGTGACAAGCTTGGTCCTGAAACATTCTGTGACAAGCTTGGTCCCAATAGGGTTAAATGAACTACCTCCCACTTAGCTTAAAATATTAAAATAATACTGTTCTGGATAAGCTTATGTCAGCAGTTTCTTTCCATGTATTTATGACTTTCTTACTTTATTTTTTATTTTAAAATTAACCAAACTTTGTGGACTTGAATTGTGAATAAATTCAAATATCTGGTCACTCTTGTTATATTTTTGTGTGTAGTATTTTGTTCAACAGTTTTGATAATACATTGTATTATTGATTTCTGATATTTTTTTATCTGATTGATTTCTGGTGCGTGGATAAAACCCTACATCAGTTTATTTTGAGTTTAATTGATAATTAATGAGAAAATTATTGACCCGATTGTTTTAACTTCATACATGTATGAATGTTTGTTGCATGATTGTAACTACGGTAACTTAGCTTCTCCTCGGAATCTAAGATACAATAGTTTTGCACCAAACCCTTGGTCTTGTTCTTACATAATTTTATACATTGTCTACATATTAGATGTGTGTTTTTGCCGCTGGCTTGTTTATTTATGATTGTTTGATTCTAGGGCTCGAATGGCAGTGTGACAGAGGTACAATAAATACACTGTAATATGTCACTGGGGATCATATTTCAATGTGTGTGATAGTGCATGGCTTACTTCCCTTTATCTTCCACACTTGTAGAGTCACTGTTTGTATTTGTATGTGTCAATATTGTTATATGATAGAGTATATATGTGCTTTACACTTCGCTGCATTTTGTAGAGACATCACATCGTGCAGTGTGTCATATTGTGCAGTGTGTCATTTTGTACATAATTTTTGTGTACAATTGTTCTTAGAGCTTGTTTGGATTTTAGTTTAGTTTGTTTATGAGTCTCTAAAAGAGACGTTCACAGTATCAGCACTGCTTATAACAAAGTAATGGACAAGTAACGTTGTATTATGTCTTGGTGGGTACTCCTACATCTATGTATGTGCCAGCAATGGGTAAACATTGGTTTCTGGTATGGTGTGATGGTATATTTTCTACCTACAGTACTGTCATTACCTGAACAATTCACTCTGATTGAATCTCATTTTCTTCCGATTTAGGGACTTCATTAGGGATATCTTCTTGTATATCTTTATGAGCTTGTTAAGGAACAACTTAAGCTAGATGTTAGAAACTTGTAGAACAGTTTGGTGATGAATGAGTTTTTGTACTGAAATAGCCAGGCATTTTCTGATTTGTTAGGAATTAAAAGTATGTGTCCATGGTATACAGAGGCTGTCTGCAATACGGTACATTGAAGAACCAGCAAAAGGCTCTTCTATTTTCTTTGAACACTGCATGTTTAGTTCTTGGCACTTTGCGGTAAATTTATTTTCTTTTAGCCAAGTACAAACAAGCTGTTTCATCTCTTTAAGTACTTAAGGTTTACAGTTGTGTATAGTAGTTTTATACACATCAGATATTATTTATATTATTTATCATGAGTTGGAATGCTTTTTAATAGGCAGTAATACAAATATATGGAGAACATTTTGGCATTTGAATGTCCATAGAATTGTTTCATTTATTATCTCATAAGCTGTTTAAAGTTGACCTTGTAAGAATGTTTGAAGAGAACAATGATATTAACAAAACTGACAATTTAAAATAGCTGAACATTTTCTTTTGCACAAAATATGTTATATATTTTCACCTAGGTTTATACATGTAGTTATGACACATAGTTACTGTAACGAATACAAAAACACTTAAAAATTCATGCTTTAGTCACTAAATGTATTCATCTAACGTCTAAATTATGAATTATAACTATCAGATTAATTAAATAAATGTATTATATACAACTTGTTTTTGGTGGAATCATTTTTATGATACTGGCTTATATTTAATAGTACCACTTTAATTTGTTTGTTTAGAAATCTATTGTCTGCTGTCTTAAATTGCCATAATAAAACTCTATTGTCTAGGCTCTAACTAATTCTCAAAGGCAATATAAATCCATTGTTGCTATTTATTTTTCATTACCGTAAAAACGTGAAAAGAGCATTTTAATGATGTATTGATTTTGGAAAGTTTTGTATAATAATGTTGGCAAATAAGTTGTTACATTTTTTCCATGGATTTTATATATGACAGCTCTCAACGCACTCCTGCTTATTAATAACATAGTGGCATCATAGTCAGGCACAGAAATACATACACATATTATTTTGACTAATTTTAATTATTATTTATATTATTTTTGCATTTTGAATTCATTCAAGTACAATATATAAATGTTCACAACACATTTGCGTATCTGTTCTATTGAATTGCTACATTTATATCAGCGCTTTAGAATGTGATAATCTTACAATGCACATATACAGTAAATATTCACACGTGTATTCGTTTTTTTCAGTATAAAAAAATTAACTAGTGTGAAATAATTATAAAACAGTTCAATTTAATATTATATACACTTTTTGTCATGTGAAGTGATAGTAATGTTAATGATATACATGTACTATAATGGAGAACTATTCTCTTATACAATAACATCATACATGTAAGTACTTTAAATTTAAAGCTCAGTATTATCTGTGGTATTAAATGTATGTATTTCAAAAATATTTTCTCATACAACTTACATGTCTTTTTATTTCATACCCATTCAGAGAATCACTTATTTTTAGCAATAAATGCAGGAAGTCTAAACCAATGAATATCTATATTACTGCCACAAATTATGAACCATTTTGGCAGAATTCTTGTTATGTTGCCATGGACACCATTTTATTTATTTTATGACATGATTTCAAGTTGTTTCAAAGCAATATTGGTTGTAATTTTTATTGCTTATGAAAGTGTGGAGAATCATTAATGTAATGCATCCCATTCTAAATGAATGTGTCTTTAATTTTGGTGTGCAATATATTCATAACTGTTAAAATATATGTGTACTATTTTAATAATTTCCAACTTGGAAATATATAAATTTCCATGGCAACATTGGAAACATATTCTTATTTTTACAAACAGGCATCACAAGGTATGGCAGAGAGAACGAATGAAAGACTTGAAGCCATCACAAAGTGGCAGGATGCTACCGGGGACACTCTGCGTGAACTTGGACGCAGCGTGCAGACGATGCCTCAAGATGTAAGTGGTCAAATGCTCGTTCCTTAATAACAGAAGCTGTATATTAATATCTGATGCATGACATAGTTATGGCATTGCTTTGACTTCATTTTACTGGTTTGTTACATTGTACTATACTGCCATCACAGACGTTACTCCAGTGACTTTGGGCGCAATCCATTGTCTTCAAAGACATATGTGAGCAAGTGATGATGGTGTTACATGGTAGCATGAACTATGTGTCTAGTAACTTAAAATTCACCTGAGTGAAGCAATTAGAAAACAAATACTTCTTTGATTGTTGACATTTTTTGTTTAGTGCCATAAGATCATACAGAAATTCATGTTGAATATACTTCTTTGACCAACATATGAGACGCTGGAAAGGTTCTTGAATTTATTTATTGTTTATTTGACATTCCCAAATTTATACGGACAGTAACCGTTCTAGATAAGTTATATGTTACAATTTTCTAATCTGCAGATATATCAACTTGAGGAAAAGTTCAAGTTAACAAAAGCAGATATGGATAATCGAGTCAGCCATGAGACAGACAGTCGGTTAGTATAATTATGTTCTGAATTAGATATTGTTTTGAATGTTTGAACTATATGCCGTTTGAAATTAAATAAATACATGAATTTACGTTAAAATGGGAGAGTTCTCCGTGACAAGCTGACTGAAGATTATACATCTGAAATCATTTGTCCTTGACCTCTGATATATGTTGCGAAGTTGTCAGGTCCTACGAGAAGAACAGGATATCACTGGCCGGTGACCCACATACTTGGGTTGGGTCAACTGACTGCCGTGCATGACTGAGATACTGTCGAAAAATGTTGTATAACTCCCAACTCATCACCACAGTATTAATGTATGAAAAGACATTACCCTTAATCGATATGCACATTTATTTTCATAGAACACGTGAAGTTGAAGCACTAAGACAGGAGTTACAGACAATGAAGAGTAGGCTGGATAGACAACCTAAACCTGCCTCTCTACAAGATCTCGAAGCTGTAAGTATTCAGTCTTATTGTTCTAATTGTAAGTTCTATGTTCTGTTGGCAGAATATATATATATGTCATATTATAAACATCTTGTCGGGATTTGCTTATACAATGTGGAGTGCAGTGATTTGTATATTAAATCATCATTATTTTGGTATTTTGGTATTGCATATATTGTGATCTATATACATGTAACTCTCACGTGGTATGTATTGTCTTCTTCAATATGAGAACTAACTAACTAACTATTTATTTATTGTGTTATTTTGGCCACCGGCCCATTCACATAATATCAATACAATACATATATATACAATGTGAAGCAAGATCAGGATCAGTGCACACAATGTCATCACTTGACAATACAACAACATAAATGTTAGGAAAAAACTGACATGAGTGAGTTTCTGGTTTTAAATGCATAGTATACATACATAGCTAATCCTCTCATAGTGTCAACATTTGTACAAGACATCAAATGATTAAATTTATGTAATGTTGGATATGCGACATATGAGAAATTGGTTATATCTCCATCTTGCTGCATTCTTGTCCACTTGAAACTTGAACTGTTGTTCCTACTTACCTAACCTGTGATCATTTTTTCAAGTTTTGAAACAATTTTAACATTTTATTTAATAATAACGACTTTATTTAAAGAGGCAACACAATTGGGCAAGCCCAGTCTTCCCTGCAAGCCACTATGATACATGTATAATATGTTTACAGCATTATGTAACACAATCATTGATACCTGAAAAAAACTCAGCAACATATGAGATCATACATAAATATATAACAATCGACATGACGCTATTTACAATGCAACAATGTTTCTGAATAAATGAATACAATACACAAAGTGGTTTGTGGTACAAGACGCATAGTCCATCTATCGTCCTTCTGACTGCTTGTTTTGTACATATTGTTAAACTCATCCAAAAATTTGCAAAGCCAGTATTCAGTCATGTCGCATATACAGAATAGTGTTGCTTTTAGGAAACATTTTATACTTGTTAAGCATGTATTTAACATGTTGGCCTCATGATGTAACAAATATTTCACTACTCATTGTATAATATGCTACATTCTTGCTAACTGTAGAGAAATAGATTCCAGGATGATCCAAAGGTTTGCAAAGAAATAGAAATCTTAGCCTTGAGACAGTTTAAAACCTATACATATTGTAATAGTCGTGACATTTCTTAGACGTTTCTGTGTATTTTATGTTTACCTGATGTCTCCCTGATGTTTCCCTGATGTTTAGTTTTGTGATTTAAGATTGGACTACTTTCATTACTCCAACTTGAACAATATCTCAATCTATGTCCTGTCTTTCTCTCAATTCTGTTGTTGTTGTCTTCAAATATCTAAAAATCTGAGAATGAAAGTCTTCCCCCTGTTTATACTGCTTTTATTTGTATGCATCGCTCTGCAAGAAGTATTTCAGTTAAGGGACTTTTTTGTTTTGTGTCCGACCCATTTTGCGATGGTGAACTCTCCTGGACCCAAGGTTATAAAAGAGTCTTTGGACAAGTCTCAGAATACAGCCCTGCCATTGGTCAGTTTTAGGTCCATGCTCGGAAACAACCAATCAGAGGCTGTAGTTTTGAGGCTTGTCTCCAACTGACATTTTATGGTCTCAGGCCCTGTTTACATGAAGCATACTTACTTATTGAATCCATAATTAGAACTATACTGGTGTTTCTCAGAAAATCTGTTTCTGTTAGTGAATAAATATAATTCAATGTGATCAAAAGACTCCTTGTTCCATATAAAACATGTGATTTCTTTTATAGTCTTCTTGTATACTATATTCACTTGAGAATGATTGTAAACAAGTGGTCCACTTGTGAAAACATGTTTTGGATGCTATATTGACCAATATACCTATTGTTTACTCAAAATACGCTTACTGTAAACTAATTTTGAAATGCCCAGTACCTGGGTATATGGCATCTGAGTATCTGTAACCACTCTCTATATGTATATGTTTATAATGAGCAGGCTGAGTTAGATCAAGATGGTGAAATAAATGAGGTTTGAAACTATCACCTTGGCACAAATTGTATTTATACGTAGACAATAATGTGTCATTATGCACGTTAAATATTGTAGTAATTTATTAAATAAGATTTGATGTTTCGTTTATTTGCTAAGAAGAATGAAAGAATGACTCGTATTAATTCATTTGTGTTCTGCTTTTTTATATGTTGTTGCTGATTATCTTTATGTTTTTGCTGCTATTACCTTTGTTTCTACTATGTGGAAATACTCAATTATCATTGGCTGATGCATTAAGACATCTGACCAATGATGTTACAACATTACTTCTTTTCTTAGAAAAGAGCTTGGTTGGAGGGTATGTTTTGTGTTTGAAGATCAGTCTGACAGCTCAAGCATCTGATTGGTTGGTTCTGAGCACAGTCTTATAATTGACCAATGGCAAAGTCATATTCTGAGACTGGTCTTCAAACTCAGTTTGATAACCTTGAATTATTGTCAGTACTGGTTCAACACCCAGCAAATGTCTAGGACAACTGACTGCCATAATATAAATGAAATACTTTGAAGTGTGCAAAAACTTCAAGTAATCTTTTGAGAGAAACTTCAGCAAACTGAAATGTTGATATGTATGTTATTGCTTTATGTGTGGATGTGTGTTGTTGAGAATTATTGTCAGCTACTTTGTGATTTAAGTTTATTTGATTTTATTATGTCTGATTTTGATTTATTCATACAGCACCGTATATTGGTGGTTATGATTCATTAATGCTTGCATTGTTTTGAATGGTGTTGAGTATTTATTTTGTTTGTTGGATCTTATTTTATATATATTCAGTATATGAAATGATTTCTGTTGATGTAAGGTTCTTAGTAAATGAAATTTTAAAGGATTTTTCTGAGTCTATACAGACATGTGTAGTTACATAATTTGATCAACATAGTCTGCGTCTATGGTCATGTATGGTCAGCCTTGCTGTTTGTATTTGAAAGCCCCAGTCCTGGTCAATAAATTAATGCTTATAGATAAAGAAATGACCTCTTATATTCACCTGCTGGTTGTTATGGTAATGTCTGGCCTGTCTCTTCTGTAGCTGTTTTATTAAGTTGAAAAATTCCAGACAATTATAAGTGAATATCTACAATAGGTCAGTGTTGTCTGTTTTCTCGCATTTTTCACTGGGATCAGGATACATTTCTATATGAAGACATATACTCTTCATTAAATGTGTTTTACTGAACAGTTTATATGAGAGCCGCTGTACGATTACTAACCTCTTCTATAAGTGACGTCATTTTCAGAAAAGTCACATGTACTTTCAGTAAGCGATATTTGCCCCATATGGCAATATGATAACGAAGCGACCATATGGAGTAAACATTGTTTCCTGCTTGCGAATAATGGCAGCACATGTTGTGTTTTCCTGAAATGACGTCACTTACAGAAGAGGTTGTAAATCCCATAGCAGCGCTCATTATATGGATTATAGTCCTATGTTCTACTTTTGATCTGCATTATCAGTCATATAGTTTTAGCATGTTTTTTTACATTTTGTTTATTTTTACTACCTGCAATTTCCCCTGACTTATCTAGTAGACTTGTTGTGATGTTTCAAGCATCATATTTTGGATAATGATAAAAGCTTCGTGATACTATGTCACATTTAATTTGTAGAATAGTCTTATTTGATATTACAATGTCATATAATTTGAATGATGTTTGCTGAAACATGGCCATTCATTTAATACATATGTAATTATGTGCTGTTTTTAATGTTCATGCTTAGACACTTATAAATAACAAATACATGTATTTTTACACATTCTTTTTTTATAAACTTAGTCCATATAAATCATTAATTTAAAATACTATTTTCAGCTAAACTGTTTGCTTAATATTATATTAACTCAAGTAAGTGAATTAGTATCTGATCCAGAAATAATTTTAAAAAATGGAAATTAGATGGTGCATTTCTTTGTTTGTGGAGCATAGCTATTACATGTACTGCCACGTTTAGTTATTTTCTAGACAGTTTGACCAGTTAACATTAATAAATATTAACTCTATATTTCAGATGAATGTTGGTGTCAGAAAACTGGCTGACAATTTACAGACTGTTAAAACAGTGCTGGGTATGAAGATTCAGTCTGAACAAAAATTGGTGAGTGTTATCAATTGCAAGCAGTGCAAGTATAATTTATTCTTGTATTTAATAGTTCATAGACCATTTGTACATATCATGTCAACTTACGGTGATGTTCAGTGGCACATTAAAATAACTAATTACTTGTTTTGTCATGCAACCTTGGATATAAATAATGCACAATTTTCAAAGGTATATCTCTAAATAATGTATGAAATATATAATTCTGTAATATGATTAGATGTACTTGTTTCCTGTCATTTACTGTGTTAAATACATAGGTCAGGTTTTTGTGAACATGAAAAAATGATGTTTTTTGATAGTTTTTACTACTATAGGTTTTATTTTGATGTGTAATTATGACAAACGGAATGCAACTGTTGAAAGTTTTGCAGGTGAAGTGAATGTTTTTCATGCCAACTAGTCTTGTCTCTTTCTTTTAACTGCTGTATACTGTTGTGCAGTCCTCATGAATTTGTTGTGTTTTTACAATATTTTTTGTTTCTTACTTGATAGTTAGCTTTCAGCTTTAGTATTAAATCTCCTGTTTTTTGTTGAGTTTGTGTATTTTGATTAATGTAGGTTTTATAGCAGTAGGACAAATACACCATACAAATGAAAAGTTAATTATATCTTGTAATGTTATTTAGAAAAGTGGATGTATGCAAACCTCTTTATGACCACACTGTACTGTCAGTCATTGTATGATACATTCATGTGTATTATTTAAGTACAATAGTGACTTGAATTTTAATTAAACAGCCACACATTGCTATAGTGTTTAAAACTCAGGTCTTAGCTATTAGAATCGATCTTACACTGTCACGTTTTTACCACCATGTTGGTTTTTTCAGGTACCTTACAACTTATTACATTATAATTGTCTATTTTGTTTCAGCGTTTCTCAGGATTGGAAGATCTGCAGACTCAAATTAATCAGCTTAAGATCCTAACAGGATCTCAATTAAAAATTCAGCCCACTCATAGAAGTCAAATGGATGACTTGGATACTGGTCTGGGTTGGGATGACATGGGATCTTATGGGACATATACTGGGACCCCTAGCACCTCAATGGCTAATGATAGGTCCAGACAACATATGTCTGACCCATTGAAACCAATAAATAAACCTATCAGGGAGGATACTAGGGAAGGGGAGGAAAGTCCCTTTGAGACTAAAGGGGGCCTTAAAAGTATGAATGTCCAGTCCCCTACTCCACGGGGAGGTAACACTGCCAGGTCACCTGAATTTAAAGATGATCCAACTCGGGGCAATAGAACCCCTGGAAATGAAACTCCTGATGATTGGAGACTGACTCCTAAAGATGGTAATAAAACACCTGAAACAGGTAGAACAGGTGGTGCAAAGACTCCCAAAGATGGTAATAAGACACCTGAAACAGGTAGAACAGGTGGTGCAAAGACTCCCAAAGATGGTAATAAAACGCCTGAAACTAGCAGAACAGGTGGTCGAAAATCCTCTCAGTCTAATAAGGGTAGAGCTAAATCTCCAGGTAAAACTACCCCACCGAATCAGACCCCTCCCAGAACTCCAGCTAACCCCAATAACCAATCTCAGAACAATGGTGGTCAAAGTCAGAGACAACAAGACTCTGGATTAGATGATATATAGACCAACATGAGATTTGTGGTAAGACCCGACATGGGCTGTGTTCTTTGCCTTGAAGTAATAGATTAATATAATCCCTTAGTGCTGCTGCTAATATTTTCATCATATTCCATCCATCCCATGGTAACCCTAATAGTCATTTACATACTTGCCATATTTTTTCCTAATTACAGGTGTTTCTGGAATTGCTCTGATATATAATCCACCTTGTTGCATGGTGTTGGTTTTTATCTAACCAGATTAATTTTCAGATCAAATGTGTACCATAGTATTGACCTGGATTGCATGTTGCATCCATGTATGTTCCTGTATGTACCATAATGTGTATAAATCATACCACAAGATCTCTGAAAATATGGATATTTGTCAAGGTTTCATACACTATGATAAACAATTTAAGTCTTAATCCCTCGTTTCCTTAAAGAGAATGTCTGTGATACAAAGTGCCTATCATACGAATATTCTTCTATCGTTTGTGTCCTATTTATTCATTATCCTGCTATATTCCTGGCTGTGCTTGAAAAATGTCCTCTATTTCTCAGATTTCTTACATCTCATTTTTTTGCAAGTTTGAGTCATCTTTACTTCATGGTAAAAACCACATGAAATGTTTCAGTATGTCAGATGTAAGTTGCCGACATCATTTTAAATGGCCTCACTGTTGGTTCAACAGTTATAATATGACCAACTATTCGTAGTTTAGAGTTATCATGGACATCATGTATGCCTCAAATTTGCAACAAAATGAAATCATATTGCATGTACTTATCAAGACTTTAGTGCAGAACTATTGGAGCTCAGTAGTTGCAATAGTTGTGGATCTAATCTTTGATATATATTAACATACATTATAGCTAGATAGTATTGCTAGATTCCATTCATTGAGCAACTAATAGGTCCATGGGTCCATGTTTCAGCTTGGAGTTGCCGTATGCCCCGCCCCCGGCTTGTTAAGCACAAATTGTATCCCTACACACTTGTTCATAATTGTCCTCTGATTTTATGTGTGCAGCGTGGAGACGAAGTAGAAAATCTACAACAACAAATTGATGAACTCAAGAGAGCCGTAGGGGCTGGTCGCAATAAACCTGAGTTTGTTAAAGATGACGATGGACAGGGTAATTCCCCTAATATAAACAAATACGGAGTGTATAATGCATACAAGTAAGTGACACTGCACACAGTAGAGTAAACATGTATCACTGTCTATGTATGTATTGGTTTCTGCAAGTATATATCACCGAATGTTGCAATAAACTACGGTTGTTATAGAGGTTACATTGGATGACTTTCTTAGAGAACACCATCTTTCACTGTTGAATTATCACTCGTACGTGTGTACCATAGCTTTCACGCAGTTAGTGCTAAACAGAAAGATAAAGAATTAGAATAAAAGCTGTATTACTAAAATATTCCTATTAAAAACTGATAATCTAAAAGATGAGGAAATTAGAAATTGCTCAATAATTCATTAGGAAACTGCATTTTTCATTGTACGATTTAGTGCATTTTGGAAAATGTGCTTGTCTATGTAATGTACAAATTTAACTTGCACTAATTCCGTACAATTTAAAGTCAATAAAAATTTATATATTTGGCCATGGTGTGTGTCAATATGTTATGTGGATGTAGTAATGGATAAGAGAAAATAACAATGTACTAATTTTTACGTCCTAGTGATGGCAATAACGAAGGTAATAGGGATGACGACAGTCAAGGTATTGTGTACATTAAAACAAGTTCTGTTCAAAGTATTTTTCATTTGATTTCAGTAATTTTGCAATATTTTGTTTACATGTTATGTAAATACTGGATTATATTCCCATATTTGATAGAGCTTTGTTATATGCTGTATTTATGTTGGCTGACTATTTGGTGTACTAAGTTTTGTGTCATAGCTTGTTGTGCTTGTATTGATGTTGTGTTGGAACCAGACTTTTCAAAGGTGAAATGGAGAAGTGCGGGGAAGGGCACATTCACTAAAGAGGGTCTCAAAATAAAATCAAGACTTCAGGGAGGCATACTTATAAGCAAGAGTAAAATGAATGTCAGAAATATTTTTTCTTAAGAAATGAGATTTGGTTTAGTGAAGATAAACTCAACAATTTCATTTAAACGGTTTAAGAATAAGAAAACTGAATGTAAGTAATACTATTGGCTTGCATTGGGAGTAAATTTATGAGGGTAAGCATGTAGAGACCATATTGCTGATGACACTGATTGTGAGAGAATGCATAATGGATTTATAAATGTGATTTTTATTAAGACATGTGTACCAGTTGTTACTGTACTGAAGTATTGTGGTAATAGAAGAAAAATCTGGTTTGTTTGGTGTTTCCATACTTGTGTCTTACTGTTGTAAACTTGAAACTTGTTTAAGCTAGAAATATAAACATTCATATACTGTGGATTCATTAATTTTCGTTGAACATTAAATTTCGTGGATTTCGTGGTTGAGCTTATCCACGAATTCAAGTACCCAACGAAAATTTTGTCTTACGATCGTATCCGAAAAGTCTATGTCCGAAAACTAGTACACTCCAGATAAACATCGCCGCTAACACGCGGTTACCTCCCGTGAATTGTGTCAGTTTATAAGCATGTTGGTGTATATATAATGTAAATATTTGATAACAATAAACTATTAATGCTTTTACTATTTATGTTTGTTATATATTCTTCGTCATAACCCCGGAGTTGACGGTAACCGTGTAACGACGTTACCGGACTTTAGCCACGACATCAACATAATTCTATATTTAGCTTGTGTGTAGACGATAGTTTGGTTTCTCAAAAGCGAGTGATTTCGAAGATGATTTGCATTAACTTTTATTGACTGATTGTTAATTCGTTTAGCGCCAGATTAACTGGTGCTTAATTGACATATTTAAATGACATGTGATGTAAACAATAGGTAGATAATTCTCAATATAATGTGTTAATTGACACTTGCATAGTGTGGCTAACTAAGGGAACGGGGCCACACGATGTAACATCGATAACAATGAAAGGTGAGAAAATACCTGTATATCTTTCGGGTCCGTGTCACTGTTTTCTAATTGACATATATATTTTATTTGTTTTGGACTTATAGACTACTTTTTTAATTTATGCTTCAAAAATCAAAAAACCACGAATTCAAGTACCCCACGAAATGCCCATTTTGACAAAACCACGAAATTTGGTACCAACGAAAATTAATGAATCCACAGTATTGGCTAACCAATTTTAATGCACAATTGTTTTGACTGAAGTACATTTACTTAATCACTTACTGAACACAAATTTTATAATACTCTCTTGGAAGAAATTCTTTAAGCGTAGTTACTCTTGTCTTTAACATTTGAAATATATTTGTAACATTAGCTAAACAGTTAATAATATGAAATGAAAAGCAATTATATACATGATACACTCGAGTACATGGAATCCTCTTGAATCACTAGATACCCAGAGAAAGACCATCCACCACCAGGAGATGTTGTCATTACTGCTGGTAATACATACACTATATTGGCATGGTGGTGGTCCTCTGAATAGCTGCACAAATATATCAAATATTATACCGTGATAGAGGGGTTGGGTGTCTGACTCCTTGGCTAGGGTGCCTGACATCCTGATCAGTAGACTGTGAGGTTCAGCCCCACATTGATCGTGTTTTGATCGCAAACTTTGCCGTCCCTGAATTTAGCACAAGTTCTATATTGTAACTCTCAACACAGTCTTTGAGAGTGATTAGTATAAGTTGTATGCACTTGATTCTCAGTACATGTAAAATGTAATAGTTTTAAACTAAATACCATACTGTGATATAAGAATGCATTGTCTGTAAACTGAAACACATTACCTTACACTGAGAGATACATTAATGGGTTGCATTGAAACACATTACGTTACACTGAGAGATACATTAATGGGTTGCATTGAAACAAACGCAACTCACCTTGGTTAACATTCTTGTGTGGGCACATTGTTGTCGGGAACCCGAAATTGTCTGATTTACTTGAAACTGAAAGTTTTGTTCATACATGTTTCTAAATAAAACGTGTTGTCACATAACTAATGTTCCATTTGGAAGCTACACTAATGAAGAACAGTGACTCAAATTTATATGTGGAATCTTCCTTATCTAGATTGGTGAATGGAAAGATAAGGATTGTAAAATGCAGTAATGTTGTATTTGGTTACATGTTGTCATGTTGTTGTTGCATACCATGTTGTATGTTAGTGTATGCTTGCTCCTCATTTGACTTCTGGTCATGCTTGTTAGCTCTGTGTATTGATGGAGTCTTGTTTTGCTTGCTGGTTGTTTGTATTGCATGTTTGTTTGTGACTTTGTTGGCTTAGTGTGTTGTTGTTATGCTTAAGAGTTTTGTCATTTTGCATGATCCAGTTATTATTTTGAGCTCATTTATGCTAAATGTTTGCCTTTTGCTTTGCATGTTCTTGTGTTCAACAAATCATTACGCTGCCATATCAACACCATCTGTGGATTTTAGTATTTTTAATCATTTCTGTTTCTAGTCATTAGTACATTCATTAGAATAGTCTCATTTATTATTACTAACATAAATAATTTTGTATCATTTTGTTACCTGCATTTTATTTCAGATTTTAGATATTTTGGCTTCTACCATAATTTTAGTTTTCTGATAATTAATGTAATATAACTATTTTCTGACTGAGGATTTGTGAATACATTTATATAAACGATCTTATGTTTCTGTATCTTATAGAATAAGTTACTGATTAAAATTTCATTAATTATATTGTCTGACATTAATTTACTGTGCATACCATATATTTTCCAAAGTTTGCTTATCAACTTATTTCATCAGGTATTATCACACATGTAAAATATTTCGATTATTTTACTTGAACATTTTAATTAATTAATTAATGTAATACTAAGATAATCAATTTTCGATGATAAATTAATTGCTGTTGTGATCGTTTGCTTAGGTTACCAGTATTTGGTCATAATCTGATTGATTTTCAGGTTCATTCTATTTTCTTTTGAACATGCTATCTTGGTCTGTCTCAGTATTTTGAGCCTTTTTTAATGCATTTGAAATATTTTTAAGCTTTGTCCATCCTTAGTTGTTTTATTTTACAATAAATTTTATTTCAAACAGTAAAGTTTAAAGCAGATTGCTTAGAATTAACTTTGTCCTCGAACAAGATGGATATGAATTCATGATTTAATATTAAAATTTGTATGTAAGTGCCATCATGTATCTATCTACCATTTTAATAATGTTGGTTGTTTTTAAAATACTGGATGATATATCAAGTGTTTGGCATTAAACTATTTTGTACCTCAGTTATGATATGGAAGCACTTACAGCAGTCTTAAGTGTCGAACCCTTGGTATGTGATATATAACAAGAAAATTCTATTACCTTAGTTCAAAGATTCACTTCTATTTCCTTTATGATATTCTGTGTGCATTTATTAGCTTTTGTTGAGTTGTAGTATTATGTAGTATTTATATTTTCATTCCCAGATGGATGATGTGGAAGTCAAGACTCATGTATTTAGTTTGGGAGATACGTTCAAGGCCGCCGATACAGCCGACAGATCAATCATCTAAACACGATAAACAATTTGGTGATTCTTCGAAACCGAAATCAGCTTCTGTTAGAAAAACTGTTGTTTCTCCAAATGATAAAAATTCAGAATATTCTGACAAACCTATCACTCCTAAGGAGGATTTGAAACCTACGCCACCGAACGGACCGAAGCGTCCAGGCTCATCAAGGAAATCCCATAGACCTGATCCAGATTGAATTAACACTTCACAATAGTTTTCTAATGAGTGAAATATTGTTGTTCCTTCCTGATGTTGGAAATTTGTATTGTTTAATTCGTTGTTGAAATAACTCACTTGTTATGTTGGTTTACAGCGTGTAGTTTGGAGTTGGTGCTAGCTTCTGTTGCTTTTGATCAAACATTTGCTAATTGTTTATCATACTGTGATGTTGTCGAGAGTTGAAAGAGCTGTTGATATTCACTGTTGATATTTTCACGAAGTTAAGTTTATCTTGTAAAAATTACCAGTTGCTGATGAAATTGTTTTTTGTGTGGAGGTTTAGTTTGGATATGAGAAAAAGCAATTTATTCTGTCCTCTGAACATGTAGATAAGCACCATTGTGCCAAGACTTTGAGTATCCCAGAGATAAATGCCAGTCTATGTCTGTGATTTTTTGTGGTTGAAAACTATTTTTTCACAATAAATAGAAAGGTCACTTGTTGCTTGTAGAAATAATTTGTTCTGGAAATTGTGTGACCGAAATATTGGTCAGTTAAATAAAGACCTCATTGTTTCGTTTCATCCAAGTCCATGGTTTGAGGTCTAGGTATAAAATATGTTGACCATGCATAGATGTTTTGTTAAATAGTTAATTTATCATTACAAAACTGCAGCAAGTTGCAATTTGTGAAAAACATGTTATGGTATGTTGCAAATTATGAGCACAAGTTATTGTCTGTTGAATACATAGGTTTTAATGACTTCTGTCCTGTTTTCATATAAAGTGAAATAATGCTGGAAATGGTTGCTAAGCAACTGTTCCCAAAAACTGAATATAAATCTGTGTGACACTGAATAGCTCCTAAAAATCTGTGAGTTCAGCTAGAAGTTTGGCTGTATCGGTCTGTATATATAAATGTGTTCATGGTTAACTTTCTTACTACGATCCTCATTGTGAACAGATTCCATCCATTAATGATTGTACTGTACTTGCACAGATATATGAATTTAGGAGTCAATGTATAAAATTTCTTACAGCTAACACCCCATATACTAATCAGTTCTTGAATGCAATGAATGAAGCTTTTTGTCTATTCTTTGTTTCTTAAATACATATAATGACAGTAAGCATATATTGCTTTATTCTTACCTTAGTACAAAGTTTAGTAGGGGATTGGTTTAGTTAAAAAAATTGAGGAATGAAAGCAAAACCTGTCTGATTCTTTATATGCGTGTAGGATAGTTTTCTCCCCTGATGTTGTAGATCACTGATGCTCTTCCACTAATTTGCATACATTATTAATCCATAGACATATAGCACTCAGTGTCTCTGATATTTTGCCAATACTGTTACCTTGTTCATTGCTATCAACAATTTTGTCGTGATTATGTGAGCAAATCTTAGTTTTCTCATTTTTTTTTTGTGAATAATTTTATTTATTTTTTGATTGATGATACAGTTTTATTTATTCAGATAATTATTTTTAAAATTTACTGTGTTATTGACGTCATTCCGTCCAAAAGTGCTCGACTAAACAAAATGGACCCACATCGAATGTATGAAATGATGTATTTTAAGCACACATTTTGTACTAATTGTGTTGAGGAATCATTAATTTATTTTTTTAACATTCCTATGTGTATCATTATAGAGTATTTGTTAGCTTTTTCTTTACGATATGAGTAAATGATATTATATGTTATTATTTTTTATTTCTACTTGTTAAATTCATAACTTATAACCCAGTGCCACCTTGTTATAGAACCAATCACATATGGAAGAATAGAATCTCTTTTATTTACGAAAATGTACGATGGTGATCCAATGTGACATTTTGGTCAAGTTTTGTATGTTTTCGTAGCATGTTCTTTTTCTTGGATATATTTATCTGTAATAAAAATTGGTAAAAATCAATTTAATATTATTCTGGTCATTTGCTGTTGTACTGATATTACTTGCATGAAAGTATGGAACAAGTTGATGATACTACGTTAAGTCATTTTCAGACCTTCGTTTTATTGCCAATTTTGGCCTGCCGGTAATTATATAACTTTGTTGGAAGAAATCAAAACTCAGATTATTAATTGGTTTTGATTGCCCTTAATGAGACAAATGTCCCTTGTATCAATATATTCCTTCATCCAGCTTTCAATGGTGCTGTGTGTCTAAAAGTTACATTAATTTGTGTACTGGTCGAAACCCAGGGATCACTGTGGTCAGATTGTCTGGTGGCAGTACAAGGCTGAGCTTCTGTGAACACTCCATCATTATACTATAATGTACATACTTAAAGCTCATTTTACCGAGTTGTATCACCTGAATTACTCTCCCCTCCTCAACAATAGCTCAATTACATGTATCTGGCGACCCGCATCATTGGACACCCATTCCTTTACTCTCCTTGCATCTGTGTATGCATTGAAGCACACAATAGTCGTGAGTTGTCCATTGCAATGACCGTACTTGTTTAACTGTGTAACAAACCAGTTTAAACGGTTACTGCACGTTCATAAAAACTTTGTCTACATTAAATGCTGTATCGTGTGGCCATGATAGGTATAAATATATTCACTTGATATGTTCAACAAAATTGATACAAATGTATACACCTGTACTTACAATCAACAACAAAACAATTGAAATTAAATACAAAGTCGCAATCCTCCTCCTTCGGATACCAAGCAAACAAAAGTCAAATAATATATCATAAAGGTCCAATGTTGGTCAGTGCATGCTTATAATCAGTTGTTATTATATGTGCTGATGAAATTGTCCTTATCAAATGTTGACAGTTTGTCTGCCTATGTTTTTTAAAGTAATGGTCATTTATATAATCAAATGTTAATGTTTAATGTTTATGCTTGACTACATTTAGAATTATTCTGTTTCAAAACTCATTTCCGTTATGGTTTACTGAGCGTAAAACTACTAGGTACGGAAATTAGACTCGGCCTACAGCGTTCACGGATTTATTACATGTATTAGATCCGTGTGTGTTTGAGTATTCGAATTCTTTTTTTCGACTTATTTATTTCTACATCGTGTCGGACCACCGATATATGTAAGTTTACTTATGAAGATTTGTAATGGCGTAACAGTAAAGCAAATTTGTTTTAGAGCATCATTTATACGTTTTATAAAAAGCACAAACGCCAATACAATATAGAATCAACTGGTCGCCGATCACGTACGAATGCCAATTTCGGACATTTCTTGAATTTGGTATCGGTATCGGTATTTGGTACAATTAAGCGAGCACTTGTAAGGGTTCCGATAATATAATGGCTCGAAGAAGACCGAACTCGAGGTGTACGTTTTTAAACATGTTTATTAACAACTATGTATATACTGCAGTGACGACCTAGATAGAAGACAGCGCGGTAGGAGACCAGATCGCAGACGATCACCGTCTTACGATTTTGATGACAACGACTATGGGAGACAACGTTCACGTTACAGGAAAAGAACACCTCCCCGTCGTGAGAAAACGCCTCCAAGACGTGAGAGAACACCACCTCGACGTGAGCGAACTCCGCCCAGACGCGAAGAGACTCCTCCCAGACGAGAACGAACGCCGCCTAGACAACAACAGTACTCACCGGCTAGTACACCGGAAGCACCACGAAAACAACAACCAACAAGTAATAACCCTTGGACAACCAAGCGACAACGTAACTCACCAGAATCTGACACGGAAGATGAGAGATAATTGTCTGAAGTAGGTGCTTTGTCGGAAACTACTACTTGATACCAGTAGCACGACGGCACATAGGAATTCAGTTTGTTCTGGGAGTTTAAATAAACTGTTGATCACCATTGTGTGTACATGCTTTGTTATATAAATGTCTAGTTTGTTAATGTATACGAATAAAATATTGCATGTTGAATGCTAAAGCTTGCACTTGTCAACAGGCCGTCAACCATTTAGTCAACAAAATATAGGAAAAATATAAGAAATTTTGCATAAAAATACACGAGTTTAGGCAAAACTTTTGAAAAAAAGAGGAAATTCAACGACAGAACATGTTCATTTGAAGTAAAACTTGTAATGTTAACTCACTTGTTCAGCTTCTTATCACTTTCTATATAAGGTTAATACTTTACTAAAACATTCGACCAACATCTCAAAAAGCAGCCGTAGCACCCACATGACATCTAAATGGACACCTTTGAAGATTTAAAGTTGAACATCCATCCCATCAAAGGTGTCCCTTAAGAAGACCCATGAAAATATGCAAACTATAGGTTTTTGATTATATAGGAAATTTCTTAAAAATATATGAACATATAGGAATTGTTTGACGGCCTGCACTTATTGAACATCAGTTGCAAAAATGATGCAAACTCATACAATACAATGTATTTAATGATGAGTGTAAGCAACATTGTATTGTTCTGTTATATAACGTGTTTTGACGACTTTGTGCGAAGTTGTCTGCTTGTGCCAATGGTTGCATAAAGTGAACATGTCACCATTAGATGTCAACATGACAAAATTTAGAATAATTCTACATTCGCTATGGAGCAATACATATAAATCATTCACCTTATAACTGAAGGTTTACATGGACCACTCTGGTTTCCAAGGCAATCTTCTACATAAGCATTGCAAATTCGTACGCCCTATCAACGAAACACTGGCATGGCTTCATATATAACAAGTTACTTAGTTGATTTTCTGTAACATTTGTTTATGAAATGTAATAAAAAGACGAAACTAGAGTGTAACAATTACTTTTATTAGAAATTAGCTTTATAAAACACCTTGTTTACTTGTCAGATACATAACAGCAGATAACAACTTAAACTACACATGATGCGGATAAAATAAACACAATATAACATATAATACTACCTGTACTGTGCTACATAAACATGATATATTTCATTTGCACGAGTCATATATACAAATATAAGTACATGTATGAGAAATATGAAAATTTGAATACCAGCCACAGAAGAAAATTTGAAATCCACAAAACATAAGTTGTAAGAAAGAAAATTTGAGTTGTCTTTTTGAGTTTTATTCTTGCTTTACAGAAGGTTGATATATCAGTTATTCTATGTACGTAGAAACTGGATAAATGGATAAAAGGTAGCCATGATCGCACTTACTGAAAGGGGAGATCACTGTGCCAGAGTGGTCACTAGTCAATCAACAACGGTCCAGTACGGACATACAGACAGATATACACGTCTCTGACATAAGTTAGAATAATGGCAGAATAGCACAACATGTCCAGTACTAATAATGTTCCCATAACCAAAATATATTCATAAGAAATTAATAACACCCTCAGTTGCAGGAAATGAACCCTTCTCATAGAATGAAACAGTTTCGTTATTTAGACAAACAATGCGAACATAATTATTTAGCACATGTATAATCACTATGATGTATTTGACAGATCAAAGGCAATATTGTTTGGATTATACTGTACCGTTGGTGCCTGTTGTGTTTTAATCTCCTGACAATTAAGAATGATTACAAACAAAAAGTTATTCCAATTGAAAATAGAAATTATTCAAGTAAATAAATACATATAACATTCAGTAATGTTTTTGTAAAGTAGTTATTGTAAATCGCTCCAGAAATATCAATTAACACCACATTATGTACATATTTAGTGTCTCCGTATAGTATGTTTCACAGAGACATAAACACTTTATAAACAATGAATATAATATCATACAATATCATACAAGATAGCATTCATACCAGCATATATATATAAACTAAATATTTTATACAATAATTATAGAACAAATTATATATATGTTGTCATATTAATGTACACAAAACATATATCATTTCAGGATAACAAAAATTATACACCATCCATGTTATATACTCACAGTTGTAATTACAAAGTAATTATTGAATAATTGTTAACCCAGTCTCCGTGTTGCTAATTTCTTGAAAGACTTTTGGTGTTACTGGCATTATTTAACAACAGATCCTTTTCAAGGCTAAACTCTGAACCCTTGTGCGTACTGATGGTTGTTATAAACGTTGCTAGGTTACGCAACACATACATTAGTATAGTTCAGCTTCCCATTTATCTCAATATGTAAATATCTCAGTGGTAAAGTATTCTAGTCTGAGGTAACAGTTGGTGTTCATAAAAAATCTGTCAGAGGGTTAAAATGTTCTCATCAGTAAAATCTACATGCGATAGTACAAACATGTGTATATTGATATAAGATTGACACTCAATGAAGCACTTGCACACAGAAATGTGACAATGTTGGTACGTGGTAGATGTGCCAGAATCTGCATTATTTGTCGTCTGTTTTAAATTCAGTGGCCATTTTACATCTAAAAAATACACTCGCCCAAAGTTCTAACGCATTACTTTGAGATAACTTGATTTCGGAAAGACGAACGAGGGGTTGGAACTTTACGATATTATACATGTAGTAGAAAAAACCCAATATAATTACAGATAATAAAATAGAAATAAGTGCTTGAATTAGGTCCAACAAACAAAGAAATTTTACAGAAAAAATAACTAACAATTTTAATAAAATTTCAGTTTCGTATACTAAAAACAAAGAATTAAGCTTTATGTAAATAATTACTAAGCGTGTGTAAGGCACCTATTATTTGAAGCATTACACGAGTCCCCTTAACTGGTGTCGAGACGAAGGAAGCGGACACTTCCGGTTCCACTTCCGGTCTTTTAAAATTTACAATGTTTTACTTGGATCCACGTGGAAATCTTGTGTTACAAGCTCAAATAGATAACGCTTTTGTTAGATTCAATTAATTATCTTTAGGGGTACAATCTATTATATTTCTAGTCCTACAGAAAATACATTTTTAGCCGTATTTATGAAAGGGCACACCATTTTCAGCATTTTAATGGACAAATTTCCCTCGCATATTCCTTTTAGACCATTTTTCACTCAATACCATTTTTACGACTTTAATACAAAACAACACAATTAGAAAAAGTAATTATGTGAAAGACAATAAAACCAGCAAGTCAAAAATCTGATTCATAACATTTAGTGCAGAATTAACACAATTATACCAAACTTTAAATTGATGCGTTAGAACTTTGGATGAGAGTATAGTTGATATTTCATACTAACTTTTTAGTTACCAATGGAAGTTATTACACTCAGTGAATATTATACGGTGAATAAATTTTTTGTCGAGTTGTTTAATATTTCTTACTATAGGCCTAAGATGTATTCCTATACATAATCTAGACAAAGAGTTCTAACATTTTAACCGGTACTATATATACATGTAAGCTGCCTCTGGGTACCGCATTGCTTTGATGCACACGCCATTTGTCGCAACAATCTGTCAAGCATCTAAACAAAAAAGATAAATACATTAAATGTGCTGCTGTGGTATTTTTCTGTTAGTGACGTCATTTCAAGAAAACGTCATATGTGATGTCACTATGTGCAAGCAGGAACCACTATTTACTCCATCTGGTCACTTTGTTTTCAAATTGCCATATGGGGCATATATTGCTTCCTGTCAGTACATGGTGACGTCATATGTGACGTTTTCTGGAAATGATGTCACTAATGCATGTAGAAGAGGTTGGAAATCGTACAGCGGCGCTCATTTACTATCAATCTATTGACAATAAAAGGCCTAAAAATATGTTTGTTTCAGGTTTCATGCCCCCGAAAATAGGGTAGGTAGGTCGGAAAATATTTTTTTGTTTTAGATTATTTTTATTTTCACACGAAGCAAATTAACATAGATTTAAATGAATATATGTTAAATCCCCTTTCCCTTTTAACATAAAAATTGTCCAATCAAGGTTAAAATAATGCTCTATAGCTGGAATACTCGTAAAGCGTCTAATAACTGGACAGAAATTTGAACCTAAAGAAACATTCACACAAAGAATTTTTACCAAAAAGAAGAAATTTTACCAAAAAGAAAAAAAATGTTAACACGCGCAAATATGTTCTAGGGTCGGGGTCAAACAATAGGGTAGGTCGGGAAACCTGAAGTTACATTTGAGCGTTGAATGTTATAAACGCGTAGGCCATATTAGCGACATTTATGGACTTTAATTGTCAAAAAGGTTACTTCAGCGAAAGTGCAGTAATTAATCACATAAAAATGAATATTCGGAGTCTCTAAAAATAAATTGATTTCATAATGTGTTGCTGCAATATGAAATATATAGTGGTATGCATTTAAGGTTTTATTTTAATTTATTAGATTATCTAAACATTTGGCTGTCATACTTTAAGAAGATGTCATAAATATAATCATGTTTGGCTGGGTGCGCTTATTACCATAGTGACATACAGGCATGTCCTACTCAAAACAGACAATGTTGTACTTACTATTGTATTATGGTTACACAGACTCTTGTCGTAAGGTGTACGACATCCATATCTCAGTGGTCGATTCATATCGTCTCCTTCAGAACCCCATTGGTATACAACATTGTAGATTTCCTGACCCTGAAATAATTTATATGATAAGTATTGAATGCCTGCAAATACTGAGACTATGAAACATATATGTAAATGTTGGAAATTATTCGGTTCAACTTCGACTGAGCAGAGACATTTCACCGCTATATACCATACAGACATTCTCCATCCACGCTGACAGTCTGTTCTCTCTGTATATATTCCGACTTTGCCATGAATAGATCACATTCTGAGGAATACTACAACAACCATGAAATGACTTTATCTTGTGAAGTTAAGTGGTAATAAGCAACATTGCACTAACCGTGTAAGAATGCTCATTCTTCACAACAGTACAATATTTGCTAACACATATTAAAAGAAAAAACAATAGCAATTATTGAAGCATATTCTGCCAATAAAGCTACACGTATGGCCAACCAGAAAAGAAACAAACGTACAGAATACGAGAACTGACAAGTTGACAGAAGTATGTTATAATGGACATAAATATGCACAAAGCGCACACATGTTACAACAACAGCCTATGTAATTACTTGAACTAGTTTATTATTTAAATGTATTATGTTTACATTGCTGAGTGCTTAAAATAATATCTAAATCAACTTTGTTATAATGGTAAATTACTTGGTGAATTGTCACTGCTTTTTGATACAATAGTGTTTTTACAAACTGCAAACTTCATAAACAATGACCGTATACTTTATACTGGATTAGCGTGCTTATTATTGTTGTACAATAATTGAGCAAAATGAAACATATGTTAATGATGTCGTTGAGCGCATCAAGTAATTAACATTCGTCGTCACCCGTTTAAATAGTACATACACGGTATGTCAATAACATGGCACAAAGACGCCAACGTCCGCAAGAATGTCAGTATTAACCACAGATGTCATATACCAATGGACATGCCCTCATATGGAAACATGTCAAGTTTTACTAATCTTGGATTCTACGCTTACTCTGTTTGCTTTGCCGAAGTTAGTGTAGCAGGTTATCGGTCCTGGGTATTCCGTCTCACAGCGGATCACGTACTTCGCCCAGCGTTCTAAATGACTGCTCCACGCCTACAATATATACATAGTGTTTGTTTTAAATTGTGGTACTCTAAATGACTGCTCCACGCCTACAATATATACATAGTGTTTGTTTTAAATTGTGGTACTCTAAATGACTGCTCCACGCCTACAATATATACACAGTGTTTGTTTTAAATTGTGGTACTCTAAATGACTGCTCCACGCCTACAATATATACACAGTGTTTGTTTTAAATTGTGGTACTCTAAATGACTGCTCCACGCCTACAATATATACATAGTGTTTGTTTTAAATTGTGGAACTCTAAATGACTGCTCCACGCCTACAATATATACATAGTGTTTGTTTTAAATTGTGGAACCCTGCTATATACATGTATATATATATAGAGCAAATACTCGTAAGTATGAATAGGTTGCCTACTATATCAATTTAATAAGCAAATTGTTAAAATGAGTCAGTTTGTGTCGTATACGTTGAAAGATAATATAGTATCTCTTATCCTTGAGATGGGAAATATACAAGAACGTACACGTTTGACTTAACAATATAAGTTCAAAAATTTCAAAATGAACTCCTTTACGACTTAATTTTCTCCCATGGTCGGATGCCCTCGACCGATTCATTCCCGTTACTCTCAATTTATTGACGAAAGCAATGAAACAGAACATTCAGTCGTGGGTATCTGACGATGCTTTCCTCGTCGAGTAGTCATAATTTATTCATTGCACTATGAACCACACTCTACATACCAGATCCTTCACTCCCGCCTCTCGTCTTAACAGATTATGTGCCGATATCGTGAAAAATTGTTCCTCGCCTGTCAGTTCACCTGAAACAATGTAACAAGTTGTTAGTATAAAGTTTTACATCATGAATACGGAATTGTCTATGCATTTGATCGAGCAAATGTTGCATACAAATTACATGGAAATCCATCTTTGGACTCTAAGGTCCATATAAGTTTAAAGATCGCTTTAAAAATCAAATCACCAATCTTCTGATCAATTTTACGACAAAAATGCTAAAACTTATATAATATTCTTGAAAATATACACATGGAAAGCACATTAGACTGAGTGACTTTGCAAACATTTTGACAAACGATGAAGTATCGCATGAATATATCTAGACTACTTAATATGGTTATGTTGAATTAATGCTTTGTGTCTAAACCTTTGGTTTTACTGAATGACATGATGCTGTCCTGTACAATGAGCCCTTAGCAAACAGAGAAAACATTATACAATAATAAATGTAATGAAAGTATACCGACATTGTTTTGAGATGTATTTCAACAAACGTGTCATACAAAGTAAATACAGCAAGAAAAAGTGTTATATGTCATTGGAAAAAAAACATGTCATACTGACATGGTAATATTTCCTTTCCTGAAATGGACATGATTAATAAGCAGTGAATACCTATCCCGCGTTTATTACCACTGGGTGGACGAGATTTGTCTGCTGTTAAGCACCTATGATTAACTACTTATACAAAGTCTTCAAGCTGCATAACATTTTTCATAGTAAGTAAAATATGCTGTAAATGATTGTAAGTAATATATCAATTTGTCAGTTAGTGCACAAACAACTTGTACATATCGTCTGCCAGAAACAGCAAAGCAGACGACAATGGTATTATTATCAAACGTCAGTATACGTTACTGAAGTTACGGCGTCTTCTTGTGATGATAAAATGAAACATTATACCGGTACAGAACTTGCAGACTGTCACTTATAGTGACTTTTGACACCTGTGTGGTGCCATATATATTTGCATCAATATATTCCCACCAGACAGTAATTTTAAACACTAAATCATTAAGATATCACAATGCGCAGACGAGACACTGCACTTTTCGATGAATGTATCTTGATAAATACGACATTGTCTAAAAGCAGACGACACTAATAGATAGCTTTGACATAGCACACTCATATTGCATACAATACATAATAATTATATCATTATAAAAGATCTAACATAATAACAACAGTCCTTCTTCTAATAAGAACACATATACAACTACATTATAGATATATAAATTACAGAGATACCTTCAACGATTCTAGCTAAATATATTTATTGATCATCATTAGCTTAATAAAATGTGTCTATGCATTAATTTTGTTATACTACCTGTTTGACTGCCTTACGACACAGTCACACACTGTCAGTAATGTCCCAAATTAGTATACAAAAGTCATACAGATACACACATGGTAAAAGCGAAACTAGTCTATATGCATACACATAAAGAATAAGGTATACAAGATTCCTAATCACTCCTGACTTCGATATAAAGTTACTAAGTCTACAGCTAATAAATATCTCATCTCACATATATAGGCAAAGGACTGACATCAGTGAAACAACATCAACTTCAACAGATAATGTTAACACCAGGACAAATATATCATGATCGTACAACAAGCGCTGATATGGGATTTACAACATCTTCTGTAAGTGACGCCATTTCAAGAAAACGCATCATGTGATATCACTATTTGCAAGCATGAAGCAATATTTACTCCATATAGTCAATTCGTGTTCATATTGCCATATGGGGCAATTGTTGCTTACTGTAAGTACATGGTGACGTCATATGCGACGTTTTCTGGAAATGGCGTCACTTGAAAGAAGAGGATGGAAATCGTACATTGGTGCTCTATTCATATTTGCCGTTTCTTATAGTATACTATATATAAGCCCATGAAACTGAACGCAAATCGACCCCTATGCGAATTCTTCGCTTTTTATTTTGTGAAAAAAAATCGAAAGGCGGTAGTGTGGACATATTTGTTGAAGTTTATTTAGTTACTCTTTTGCCAATGAGGTTAAGTGCTGTTTTAAAGAATCTCAAATCATCTAAACAAGCGAATGCAGTTATGCTTTGTTTGGACTCTACTGCCTTGCTACTAGGAACTTGAGTATTGATGCCAGTATAAGCAATCTCTTCGTTAAAATTCCTTTCTAACAATGCCGTTTATTTTCTAAATTCAACAGAAGAAAAAACCCTTATGTCAAGTTAAATCGTCTTAAAGTACTAATATAATACTCTTGTATATAGAAACTATTTAATCGTAACAATTCTTGGTTATACATAACAACATACACAACATCTCTTTGGGTATGAACATTAGACATTATATAATTAATTCCTGTTAATAGTCTAGCAGTTACATTTTCCCATTTATTTAAAGTCCAATTCACAGCATATAACCAGCTATTCCGACTACAGACTATACAATGCACCTCGGTTTTGAAGCAGTGCTAGAGCCTCGTATTCTCTCCTCTGTTCTTCCAACCGCCGACGAATTCTCATTTCTTGTAGATACATAGACCGTTCAAATGTGTCTGTGCAGTAATGAAAGCAGCAAAATGAATATAACAGTAAACGAAATCCTGCTTAACTAGCGGCAGAGTGAAAGTGTTTTTGTTTGCAGTAGTGTAACAATGAGAAGAAGCGAATCAATCATTGGCAGATCGAAGGGTTGGTTTGTTTAGGATACCAACACCATTTATAAATGAGGGCTGCTGTTGGATTTACTACATCTTCTGTACGTAACGTCGTTTCAAGAAAACGCAACATGCATGTGATGTCAGTATTTGCAAGCAGGCAACAATATCTACTCCATATGGTCACTTCATTTTCATATTGCCATATGGGGTAAATATTGCTTAGTGTCAGTACATGGTGACGTCACACGTGACGTTTTCTGGAAATGACGTCACTTAAAGAAGAGGTTGAAAATCGTACATCGGTGCGCAAATGTGTTTTACAGAAATAGCACGAAACTTTGTAGTTAAATGCGCATAGAGAAGATTTATTATAATGAAGCACCCGATAGGGAAAACCGTAAAAATTGAAATACTGTACAGCAGACATGACTTGTTAAACCAGAAATTAAATTCGTTGAACTTAATGCATTTAGCTGACGACGTTATAAAATAATCTTTTGTCGGTTATCTGTTGTCTGACATAGTATATGACACGCATTGTACATTTTGTATTTGCGTGTTGATTGCACACATACTTAATATGTTTGAACTGATAATGAAATATAACGGGTTATAGGTTTAATGCGATAGGAGATGTAATTTGAACTGAGGAAGATAATACAAATATGTATAGTGTAATAAAATGCATCCAAGTACTTGCATGCGGAGGTTTAAATTAACAAAGAAAAGCATGCCAATAAAACTGTGGTGAAATTTAAAAGCACGATGCAATTTATGGAAACTGAACCAATGTAGTTAACTGTGCAAGCGTGCTATAAATGAAAATAGATTTCTGAGCACCTTCGTTCTGGGTTAGTGCTAATGCCTCGTATCTATCCCGTTCTAACCGCAGCCGTCTCTGTCGCCGTCTCTCCAATTCCCCGTTGTACCTGGAAACAGCATCGTCCCGGCGAAGTTCTGCAAGAGCATCATTATGACGTTCTCGTCTGCGCAGCTCTTGTTCGTAGCGTTCCCTTCGAGTTCTGCGTTCTCTTAGTAGCTGTTCATATTGGCGAAGATAGCGTTGATATTCCAAGCGTCTAAGATAAAGAGCGTCCATATTTGAAGCTTGTCGCTTCTCTGAAGATCAGGAGTCAAACAAACACACATTTTAGTCAAAACAACATAAAGGTTACCGAATAACTCACACAATTTAGTCAAAATAAAATGACTGTTACGAAATAAATACCACACACAGTTTGGTCAAAACAAAATCCGTGATACTCAAAGGACATATTCACAGTTTGGTCAAATCAAAATTATTGTTATCAACTGAACATACACGTTTTTAGTCAAAACGAAATGAATGGTATCAAAGTTACACACATATTGTGGTCAAAACAAATAAATGTTACCAAAGGAACACATGCAGGTTAGTCAAAACGAAATAAATGTTACCAAAGGAACACACATTGTGTTAACATCAACAATAACCTAGTACATCGGAAAAACATTGAAACTGAGTTAAGATCACTGCAAACAAAGTGTGTTCACTTTAACATCGAAATGATAATATCTTCATATGACGTTAGGTGTTGTAATATGCACACACATTGAGTAAACATATAGGCAGACGGAAGCTATAGAGAACTTACTTCTGCTGTGCTCCCCATGAGTTGTTGTGTTGGTAACGGTTATATTGTTTGCTATAAGTTCTAACTGATGAATAATTTTCTCCTGTTTTTGGTCCAGGTCCTTCTCCTCTTTTCTCTCGTACTTCTCAATTTTCCGTATTACACGTTTTTCTTTTTTCCCTGTAACAAAAAAGACCCACTAGCAATTGCCAACAACAAGAACGTATGTTGTCTATCGTAAATATCAACGACTAGGGAGAAGAGTTTTTTTTAGAAAAGCGAGTTAGAGAGATGCTCAAGTTTTAGTTGTACTCACTGCTTCCAATTCTGTATAGAATAAATCTAAGCCTGAAAAGATCTGCTTAAGAATTTGGATGTTATTTTTATGTTATTTTGTAAAATCATTTTAAAACGTCTTTACTCATAGACGTATTGTCCAGACATTCCCCGTAGGGATAACGTGTGTCAATAGAGCAGAATACAGATAAAACCTGGCCCCATGGTTCGCAAAGGATGAACTGATCTTGATCAACATAATTCAAAAATTTTTTTTACCTTTTACATGAAGCATTTGAACACTTTGTCCAATACTTCTCATAAACATACACACAAAGATCGTGAAAACATACTTTACTTCACCATGATGTTGGAAATTAATTTATTATACTTATGACTGAAACTGATCCAGATCAAATCTGGATCAATTTTCCAAAATCCGTCATAACTTATTTAATCTTCATAAGCCTGAACTTTGAAGTTAATGTCTCAAAAGTTTTGCAGAATGTTCATATCTGTCACAGTATGTAAACATATTTAGCTTTGAATAACAGTTTTTACAAAGTTTGAAAGATCCTATATTTGATCTTGATCCTGAAAACTGATTCTTTGTAAACACAGGGCCTGGCGTCATGATTTAACCCTATTCAGAGTCAGGTACGTTACAACAACAGAAACAGAAAATACATATTATTACAACAATACGAGTGATAGACATACCAGGGAATGGGATCACTCTGTTGTTCGGGGTATATACTACAACTGTTTCATTATCTGTCCTGATGGCGTAGCTGTCAGGGTTACGTCTATGTTCCTGGTAGTCAGGGTTATCTTCTGATATTTGAACTCTGTAAAATTTGTAACACGTATAAGACCAATATCTTTTAAATGTCACAACAATCTACTTCCAACAAAACACAACTAGAATATCAGCCAACTTTCGGTCATAGAACTAGTAATTGCACACGATAAGCTATCAAACGATCTCGTTCAAACCATATATAGCCTTGTTGTGGAATACATTTCATGCAGACATATATTTTTATATCGGCAACATTTTAGCTAACATTGCTTCTTTTCACTGATTCATTCGTTCGTTCTTTTGTTCTTTTTTTGTGTTAGTTCGCATATATTTTTTATGCGTCCTAAATGTAGTTAAGTCAAGGAGACAAAAACAACAACACTTTTCTCCGTATTCCATATGTAACCAAACCAACTCTTCACTTATATACATTTAGTGAAATATATTGCAACATTTTGTTTGTTTGGTAATTTATATGTTTTAATAATATGTTCATTTGTACATTGATCGAAAGTATTTATTTATAGCTATGTTTATATTTGCATGTGTGTATGCTCATGGGCGATATCAATTGCCTTTGCAATGAATATTTTTTTTGTATTCCCAGATAATACAAAATGTTATTTCTTAAGCTTGTACACTTTGCTGTATAAACGGTTTAAACCAGTTAATTTTTGCTGTATATATGTTATCAATATGTTATGTATTTTACTGGCTTTAATAAAAGCTCATTTACAACATATCTTCTGTCTTTGTTATAATTTTGTATTACAAGCTACACACACTTTTAAGACTCCCTCCGAACCATTTGATGGCCATAAATATATCTACATGTATATCTATATAATAATACTTACCCTACTGAATTACTACTTGCGATTCTTCTGTCCGTCTTGCGTCTCTTCTTCTCCTCCCTATTTTGCTTGCGCGCTCGTCTTTTCTCTTCTCTGGATTTCTTGATATCTTGTGGTGACGATGTTCTACCAGACGGACCGCTGGGAGCTTTGCTCACTTCATGTCTGGAACCTATTATCAAAAGGACGGACTTATTTGAAAAAGTATTAAGCTAAAAGCTAATCGAATGAAAAATAAAAAGCTAAATCATATGCTCGTGGTTTAAACAAATTCTAATTTGAGCGCAGCTATGGAATTTACAACCTCTATACTGTAAGTGACGTCATTTCAATAAAACACAACATGTGATGTCATTATTTGCAAGCAGGAAACCACATTTACTCCATATGGTCACTTCGTTTTCATATTGCCATATGCTGCACATATTGCTTACTGTCAGTACATGGTGACGCCACACGTGATGTTTTCTGAAAATGACGTCACTTAAAGAAGAGGTTGGAAATCGTACAGCGGTGCTCATTTAGTCCATGCGTATAATAACACAGGATAATAACAGCAGGTCCTTGGCATTTTTGTGCTTACATAAATTCAATGTCGCTACGTTGAATGGTTTTATTAATTTTCTACCAAAGCAAGAACAAATACACATATATAAGAAGATATCAGTAAAGCTTGAACTTTAAATTTATTGACATACTCTCTTTTTTTAAATTGAATCGTTATCCATATACCTGATATTGATTCGATCTGGACACTTTGACTTCCCGTTGGCAACGTTCGTGCTCCAGTCTGGTGGAAACGTGCTGTAAATATAGCAACTGTGGTAATTAACATGTATTTGCATATTTTAAACTAAATGAGTCTCCGTTCAGTGAATACCCCATAAAGACATGTTCACGCGACTATTCCCGATGGTCGTTATTGAAATGTAGACGACAATTTCCCCTACATTATATTTACTCTGTGTTATCTTATTCATTTCGGAGCGTTATGCATCCCGGACAAATACGCATTGTTTGTGCATTTCCACAAATAAAAAATCAAGAAGTGTTTATGGCGACCTATAATATATCTCCGCATTACAGTGTCATTGTGTACATATTTAAGTGACAACTCTAAATCATAGATGTAACCATTTACATATACCGGAGAATGAGGAAAGATTTTAAGAAATGTACAAGGCTAGAATGATGATACAGACATGAATATTTACCTGAACAGAGATTGTCTACACATGATGTACCCGGTGGACAGGCTGCACATCGCTTGTCTGGAATAAACACCTCGGAGCCCAAAATATCCACCCTGTAATATATGCCAGTATCTACTATAACAGACCAGAACGGACATTTTATTCAGACTTGTACAACGTACATCGTCTACAACACATACCTGTTTATATACATTGTGTCAACGTGTAAGTAAGTGGTATTGTACAGTAATAAAAATACATATGAATAAGTCGTATATCACACATATGAGTTTGAAATAAACCGTCGGAGGTTGAACTAAGCATTTATCTTTCAACAGTTAATAAAGCATTTCTTACAACTAGTGCTTCTTTAACATATAAGGCAAGTTTAATCATTCCAGTTTCTATCATCAGCAAAATCAGTTTTTATTGTATGGATAACTCGGTGCTGTTCTGTTGTAGACACAGCCATATTGAGATAAACGTCCGAATGTATACCTCGCATAAATTCAAACTGTTGTAGCATTTTAGTGAATAAACAAGAACTGTTCAGATTGTTTTGGCTTCATTAATATATTTTGTAACTACACAAGATGCGTTTGTATGCAATCTTGCATTAAGCTTTAAGAAACGAAAGGGAATAACTTAATCATTTAATCTAGTGTCTGGCGTCTGGCACCGCATAAGCACAGTTTTTTATATCAAGTTCCAAGTTTTAACCACTGCACTACCCTCGCCGCGATGTCTGCACAGCGCATTTTGAGCCAGTATCCAAGTTGAATTTGAAGTAGAAGTTGAAGTCGAAGTAGAAGTAGTGACTCTGCATAACGTAATAGAAGCTACGTTTTTAGGCATCGAGGTTAGGTTTATTAATATTGTTAATTGAATCCAGCCATTTCGAGTCATAAAAAACGTTACTTTGCAAGCTCAATCTATTATAAAGGCTACAGTGAAGAGTATGTGACATTCTATTTTTCCGTCTAAAATAAACCTTAATCATTTTCACTCTGATAACAACTATTCAGTATGCAAAGTCATTATCACTGCATGATCATTTTGATGACAGTGTAATATTGTAATAATCAACATCTGCATTCAAGATATGTAATCAGTAAGTGTTGTATACAAATAATTGTTATAATAAACTAGGTATAACAATGAATATGACATTTATTTCCTAAGTCTGACGCCTAAGTACTCTATGTTTTTATATTACGCTTTAGGTGAGTGAGAAAAAAATGTGCATACTGTAAACTTGATATAGATTGAATGCATTATAGCTAAAGTGTTTGAAAAGTAATGTGATAAGTAGATCTGATAATATAGTAATTATGTAAAAAAAATCTTGAATTAAATTGTCTGTGTATAATACAATCATTATGACATCAGATATGTTTCCGAGAGGTGTTAACTTATCGGATATGATGTCAGTGAAACTTGAGGAATTCATTCATATATACATGTAATGTACACCAAATATATAGTTATGTAATCCTACATAGACATCACTAGCCTGTTCCATTCAAGGGCGCGAAATGTCAAACTGTGACAAACTTATATAGGTGTTCATACATTAAAATACTCAATGGAAGTATGTTTTAACATGCAGTTTAATTGATGATTTTAGGTGTTTCTCTCAATGTTAACTCGTGTACGAGTCAAATTCCTACGAGATGAGAGGCACCAGAGATAATATGTATAATATATAACATATGTCAAACAATGTCTGAAATATGTTATAAATTCTTTCATTGTGTCTCTTGTTGACGTATTATGAACTTTTGTTACAGGATGTAAAAGCGAGCAGAAACATGCACAGTTGGTAATTTCTACAGTTTTAATGTAACAAACAATACAATTGCTATAGTGTGATTATTTGCTGACAACATGCAAGTATGCAAATATACGTGTGTAGGAGTAAATGGAACAGTAATCAAAGTGCATAAATTCTGGTAAAAACTGAGAAAATAAGTTTAGAAACTGAATTCAAAGATTTTAACAGGTGATAAGCTTAACTATAAACGTTTATGTTCGTTTTATTATTTATGAATTTATCACGCGCATTTATTAGTTGGCGTGTCCTACGTATCATGCAAAATAATGAAAACTCGCCTGCGATATTTGGACAATGTCAGTGAATTGTCTTAGATATCATATATTCTGCAATTCGATGCATTGGTATGCTCTCAATATAGGGTAATATGTATAAATATGCAATCTCTGTAAGCACCAGACACGTAGAAACGGCACATCTTAAAAAAATTAAATATACTATAAAATAATCCTTTCGGGTGAAATGTTGATATTTGATACCAAAAAAAAACATTATGTCTGTTTTGGGTTGCCATGGTTACACGATTTTGCTTTTTGCAGCATTTTCAGCCTTTGTTCCCTTTGAAAAAAAAATCACAAATTATATGAGACTTACTTGTTCTATATTTATGCTGAAATTAAGCAGAAGACATACTGAACAATACTTCTTGACACATTTTCTTGTTTTATCAAATTATGTTTTATTTGCTGGTCTCAGAGAAATCAGTTTATTAACATGACACGGTTCCGTGAGAGTGAATAAAATCGCAAAAGTAAAGTAATTACTTGTTATATTTAAAGTTAAATATAAAAATATTTTGTCGGGATTTCGGAAAATCACATGACTCCATTAACAATAAATGACGTGAAAAAAAATGGTTGGGGCAATTTGAAGGCTAAGCCTTGTTGTGCAACATAAAACATGCCGAGATGTCACGATTGCTGGTCACTCCACATCCAAAATGGATTTTCGGTAAATGCACCAATCCGTGTTATGGTTACAAACGTTGTTCGGTTGAAGAGAAATTGCCTTGATTGGTTTACACAACACTGATATGCAAAAAGCAAAACCATTTATGTACGACTGTCCCGAAAAAAAATCACGATAAAATAATTCGTGAAAAAAACCGACCATGATAAATTATCAATTCTATTTTAAGTAAACGAAGTCCAACAACTAAGTCATATTCAGGAGAACCAGAAGCGCAGACTGTGATCATATCTGTGGCTAAATATACACAATTGTCCGGTAGTCTGCATATATTAGCAATTCATCAGTCTGCTGCAGTCTGTCTACGTTTTAATATGCGCACATTTTGAGTAATGTATATGGAAGTAAATGGGCCATACTTAAAGTAATACTATGCTCATTTTTTGTTCATTTGTTTACCTAACCAAACATGAAATATATAATTCCTATAGTTAAAACATCAATAAATATGCATTACCAAATAATGAACACATAATGTATTGATCCGTATTTGTTGAAGACAGAATAAAACTAAAAAAAAACAACCTTTCAGTTGTTTTAACAATCACGCTATTTTACTGGTTTTGTCTGTTAGTAATATGATTAAAAAGATTTTTTCAATCGGTTATACATTGCAATGGTTCTTATTACAGATGTTTTAGCCCATGTAAAACAATACTGGATAAAGCCAATTCAAACATTTTATGTTCAGATGAGCCAGATACATCTTTAAGATTAATTACTGACAAAAGTATCACTATGATGAGGGTAATTATGGAATGCAATATCATGATACACGCCCTATGTGCTTTTGTCTAATTAATACAAAATTACTTTATATTTAAATATCATTGGTTTGAATGAAAAATTATGTCATTGTCAGTTAAGTGATACATTTGTAATTTTGGGTTATAGCAATGTATGTTCTGTACAGAGTTATGGAGGTAGTTGCAAATCAAACGTCCAGAGTCGGGGCTCAAGAAATCCACTAGCCCGACGTCTCGGAATAGTCTAATGCTGAATCGGGCTACCAACAGTTGAGTTGAAGTTAGTCCCGGACAAGTCTGTTTAAATAGCTAATCAGCAATTGCTTAGTTGTAAGTCAAACCTTAGAATCCCACAAACATGTGATTATTAATTTTAGATTGTGGAGCTATCATTGTGTATGTTTATTGTTACTAAATTGACCGATAGTCTTGGACAACTAGCTTTCTTTGTCGGACAAATCAATTTTACATTTCCACTAGTCCAGAACAAATATCTTTGAAAAAAAACCTCTAGAGCCCAGAGACGGTGTATTATTGATAAAAATATATAAAATCTAACCATCTAAGATGTCCCTCTTGTGGACCGCTATGTGCATGTTTGGCGCTTACACAGAATGCAAATCAATACACGGGCTTCTAAATATGTACAAGACTGACCTGTTATTACCGAATTAACAACTGCACCCGGCGATATGCACATCATAACCAGCAAAGTAATAACCTTCAAATATTAGAACGGTAAAATATTCATCATTAATTTATTCCTATAATACTCACCAGGGTGTGTAGAAACAAACAAGGAGTTTTGAATGGCGTTGTACAGCATGAGGAGCCCGCAGCTCCAGGTTTGGACACTTCACAATGGCACATCCCAGCTCCTGTACATCGGCGGCTATCAACTACAATCACAACAATTGTCAAAATAAAGAAAAACATTCGAGTTCAGTCATTATTGTAATGTTTACTTAAACCATCATATCATGTTTGTGCTAAGATCAACATCAGTAGTATTTATGATTTACTTTGTGTTTGAATACATGGTACGCTAATACGTTTGAACAATCACCAACTTCTCTCCGCGCGATACCTATTAATGTTATGACGGTTATTTGAATGCTTTGAAAGGCTTGATAGTGTTGGTCGTTTTTATTTTATACTACTATCACATTACACAAACTTTAATTGAGCTTTTCAAGTTGTTATTTAATTCAATTTTCATCACACAATTATAAGGATCATTTGACATTGTAAACCCATATCTACGTAACTGAAAGATTGAATTTAGATAGTATTTAGTGAAGATATTGATAATATCAATGGTCGAGATCATGCGATTGTCTCTCACAAATGTTTGTATAGATACGGAAGATGATACGTATACTGTAGAGGGGTTGACAAGTGTGTTTACGTTCTATGCAGGGGAGAGGCTATCTATCTATGTCATAATAAACGATTTATTTTCAAAGCAAACTTTTTATTGCGCAACCTAATTTAAGTATAATGTCTGTCATGTTAAATACAATATCAAGGCGCGTATCTCACATGAGCAAACTTTAAAAAAATGAAAGTCTTAAAAATCGAAAAGTGCAGTGCAATAAATAAAATGTGACTCTCAGGGGGGTGGGGGGGTGGGGATAGACCCTAACCAATCCCAACGGGTAGCTTTCAATCTGTTACACTGGTAATGATATGTGATTATTCTGTGTAAAACTTGCAGATGGAATTTCTTATTATATAGACAGATTTTGAATATACATAGCAATGTAAAATATAGTTCACGAGGGAAATGCACAGCAAACTTCAACAATAACTTCTTGTGTCTCCAAGATGCCGGCTCTTCAGTCTGTATTGGTGTTAAGATGTACTCATAAATCATAATCTAGTATCGCAATCTGACGAGCAAGAGAGTAGACTTTATGTAAATGAATGTCCTATTTTAAAGTAGGGCCCTAGATAATGTTGTTAAAACTTTTGGCCCAACCCTTTTGTATTAATGTACAAGTTATTTGTATGTTTATGCAAATATGATAGTTATATGTATAAATACAATACAACGTTATTAAACTAAACTAAACTGAAGTAATGTCCTATTTTAGTACATGCTTAAAATGAATGTATTCATTTACTATTATAGATCCAGACCTGTATTAGCCGTATATTCCCTTTTTAGTGGCCATATTACCTTTGTATACAATGGCAATGGATAAGAAATCAGTTACTGACATCCATAGTACCGTGTTTCGAAGTAACACATTTTCATTTCCCCCGAAAGATTTGTATAGATTAATTATTTTCATATATCTTATGCAAAAAACGACGATACTTCGTTAGTAAAACGGTATTCGGGTCTTTACCAGCAAAAAGTTATCTCCTACCGTATGGCTTGCTCATATATCTCTATAAACAAGTACAGACACATGACTGTATACAATCTTCTCTATCTAAAGTACCAAGATAAAAACTATACTATACTTTAAATGACATGTTACACAATTAAACATTACTCTTATACTGTCAAAGATTAACATCCACGCTGTCGCCTTATACGATTAAGTGATGTTTTAAAGAGCGGAAAGAAATAAAGAGCGGAAAGAAACATCTCTACTGAACTACTCAAACATCATAAAGGATAAACCATATATAAACAATCTTAAGTTACTATGACTTGAAAGTGTCATGGACATTTGACTATTATTGTCACCGAAATAACGTAATGTTTCACAGAAATAATAAAATGCAAGCATTTTGACAGATACTATTCGTTTTCATTGTTTGTGCATTATGGCGGTATGGAACATATTTGGCATACCTGAACCATTAAATGAAATATTTTATAGTGGATTAGATAAATGTCAAATCAGGATGTTACCCCGTCTCATGGCGAAATTATCAAGTTACTATAAACAATTAAATATGAATTATTGTCAAACAAGTCGTATTAGGATTATGATAAAATGTGATAATATCTTAATAATTATACATTTGAGTTCATGTTTATAGAAGGCTATCGTATGCCGACTTTACAAAAATATTTCTGAAGCAGACGACACTGAATTATGATAAAGATTATAATACTATTAATACAACATAAAATATGAATAAATATCTCTGGTATTTCAGACAATTGTTACTAAATTTCAGAGTGAAAAGGTAGAGAACACAGTTTTGTATAATACTACAATCAATGAAAGTCTGAAGACGTGTAAACGTAACTTAACAAGCCGGATCTAATTCCAAGCTCCATTGGAGTGTGTAACTACAACAGGTAAATCCCCAGATCAAAAGCTTGCAAGATTTTACACCTTCACATTGATATCCAATAGAGTACCTACATATTGCAAGGTTCCTGAGATCCATTATACTACATACACCTTGTGAAGTTCCCGAGATCGAATAGAATACATACACATAGCAAAGTTCCCAAGATCGAATAGAATACATGCACCTTGCAAAGTTCCCGAGATCGAATAGAATACATGCACCTTGCAAAGTTCCCGAGATCGAATAGAATACATACACCTTGCAAAGTTCCCGAGATCGAATAGAATACATACACCTTGCAAAATTCCCGAGATCGAATAGAATACATACACCTTGCAAAGTTTTCGAGATAGAATAGAATACATACACCTTGCAAAGTTCCCGAGATCGAATAGAATACATACACCTTGCAAAGTTCCCGAGATCGAATAGAATGCATACACCTTGCACGGTTCCTGTTATCTCATAGATTCCAGAGATCCATTGGCATACATATTTCTTGTAAGATTTCTGAGATCCAATAGCGTATGTACACCTCGTAAGATTCCTGACGTCTATAGCATACCTACCCCTTGTAAGATTCCTGAGATCCAGGAGATTCCATAGGATTCCGAATTTCAGAGATCTGATAAGGTGCTTACATACATACGATCCTATATAGTACCTACATCAGTAATATAAGATACATGAGATCCTAAATAGTACCTACATCAGTAAGATAAGATACATGAGATCCTAAATAGTACCTACATCAGTTAGATAAGATACATGAGATCCTAAATAGTACCTACATCAGTTAGATAAGATACATGATATCCTAAATAGTACCTACATCAGTTAGATAAGATACATGAGATCCTAAATAGTACCTACATCAGTAAGATAAGATACATGATATCCTATATAGTACCTACATCAGTTAGATAAGATACATGAGATCCTAAATAGTACCTACATCAGTAAGATAAGATACATGCGATCCTATATAGTACCTACATCAGTTAGATAAGATACATGAGATCCTATATAGTACCTACATCAGTTAGATAAGATACATGAGATCCTATATAGTACCTACATCAGTTAGATAAGATACATGAGATCCTATATCATAGTACCTACATTAGTTAGATAAGATACATGAGATCCTATATCATAGTACCTACATCAGTAAGATAAGATACATGAGATCCTAAGTAGTACCTACATCAGTAAGATAAGATACATGAGATCCTATATAGTACCTACATCAGTTAGATAAGATACATGAGATCCTATATCATAGTACCTACATTAGTTAGATAAGATACATGAGATCCTAAATAGTACCTACATCAGTAAGATAAGATACATGAGATCCTAAATAGTACCTACATCAGTAAGATAAGAAACATGAGATCCTAAGTAGTACCTACATCAGTAAGATAAGATACATGATATCCTAAGTAGTACCTACATCAGTAAGATAAGATACATGAGATCCTAAGTAGTACCTACATCAGTAAGATAAGATACATCATATCCTATATAGTACCTACATCAGTTAGATAAGATACATGAGATCCGATAAATTAACCATATCATGTAAGATTCCCGAGGTCTAATTTAGAGAACATATATACATCAGGTTAGAGCCCTGAGATCCAATAGAGAACATATATACATCAGGTAAAAGCCCTGAGATCCAATAGAGAACATATATGCATCAGGTAAAAGCCCTGAGATCCAAAAGAGAACATATATACATCAGGTAAGAGCCCTGAGATCCAAAAGAGAACATATATACATCAGGTAAGAGCCCTGAGATCCAAAAGAGAACATATATACATCAGGTAAGAGCCCTGAGATCCAATAGAGAACATATGTACATCAGGTAAAAGCCATGATATCTAATAGAGAACATATGTACATCAGGTAAGAGCCATGAGATCCAATAGAGAACATATGTACATCGGGTAAAAGCCATGAGATCTAATAGAGAATATATGTACATCAGGTAAGAGCCATGAGGTCCAATAGAGAACATATATACATCAGGTAACAGCCCTGAGATCCAACAGAGAACACATATACATCAGGTAAAAGCCCTGAGATCCAATAGAGAACATATATACATCAGGTAAAAGCCCTGAGATCCAATAGAGAACATATATACATCAGGTAAAAGCCGTTAGATCCAATAGAGAACATATATACATCAGGTAAGAGCCCTGAGATCCAATAGAGAACATATATACATCAGGTAAGAGCCCTGAGATCCAATAGAGAACATATATACATCAGGTAAATACCCTGCGACCCAATAGAGAACATATATACATCAGGTAAGAGCCCTGATATCCAATAGAGAACATATATGCATCAGGTAAAAGCCGTGAGATCCAATAGAGAACATATATACATCAGGTAAAAGCCCTGAGATCCAATAGAGAACATATATACATCAGGTAAAAGCCCTGAGATCCAATAGAGAACATATATACATCAGGTAAGAGCCATGAGATCCAATAGAGAACATATATGCATCAGGTAAAAGCCCTGAGATCCAATAGAGAACATATATACAAAAGATAAGACCTCTGAGATCCAATAGAGAACATATATGCATCAGGTAAAAGCCCTGAGATCAAATAGAGAACATATATACAAAAGATGAGACCTCTGAGATCCAATAAAGCATTCATATACACTAGAACCTCTGATCCCTGGTCAGCAAGTATATTAAGTTTCTGTCTTATGAGATACGTGGTTTGGTGTCTCGAGTAGACCAATAAGACGAGCACCATATTGTGCCATGTATATTGAATATGTACATGTATCTTAGAATGCTTAGTCCATTCCGTAAATGTCACGGCTTCCAATAACACACCCTGGGTCCGGAATTACAATCTTTACTCAGCACTCAGATGTCAAACTTCTGTCTGCTTAGTCCGTGTTAGTATATTTGAGGGTACGATAGAAATAGTAATCCTTATCGAGTGCTAAGTGATCTTACTGTCCGTTTTCTTTGAGTGTAACAATAGATGGTAAACATTACAGTCAGTCATAATATCGTACACTCAACCTAAGATTTTTTCTCAAATCTCTTAGAAATTGTGCAAAAAGAAAACTCGGCGCTAAATAATTATTGTAAACCATTTTTATTCCCACACGGACTCATCAGCATAATTTGTGACATCTGAATTGCCGAGTGCAGAGTGGGCAGTACTGGTTATAAGTTCGGGCCAAATACTGGATCTTCCAAGGAGCTGACTCGAGATTTATTTAGATAAAAAAATCTTTCAACACAATTCAGTGACAATAAATTGCTGTTCGAAGTGTAACAGATAGCAAAGAATGATAATTAGACGCACACTAATATGGCATTACACACACTATGGTAAACTTCAATCAGATACAATGCAATATGATTATATTATAGACATGCTTCGGTTCAGAATTGGAGGCTGCAAATGTCATATGGTAAAGAATACCGCGGCACACATTACAAAAGACCGATGGTGAAAGCCACACTTCATTATTTCTTTCCCAAGAATTCCATTTTACGAATTCACGATTTAAACTTGACGAATTCAAGATTTCAAATTCGTGATTTCGCGATTTCAACTTCATGAATTCACAATCTTGAATTCGGAAAGTTGAAATCGTGAATTTATAAATTTGAAATCGTGACTTCACGAATTCAAGATAACAAATTCGTGCTGTTGAAATTTTGAAATCATGACGAAATAATGAAGTGAGAGAGTCACCACAGGGCTTTCGTACATTGTTCACCTGTTCAGTGTAACAACCATGTTCACCATCCATGTAACTGACAGTTTCACAATGTAGCAGACATACATGTACCAGTGTATCTTGTATAAAGAAGACATTGGTCAATCGATTACATAGCTACAGTAAAACATTGCTTAAAGACAACCTCAATAATAAGACCACCTCAATAATAAGACCACATCAATAATAAGACCACATCAATATTAAGACCAGTTTTCAAGGGTCCCAAGGGTGGTGACTCTGACTGTGAATGTCAACATTTTTTTCAAGATTCAAAGCTTTATTTATTGTAACATAGGTCACCAGCCCAAACTAAACCATACTTCCTCATATAACAAAATGCAATGTCACATTTTTCTCCCCCAATAGAATACATAGCAATTGTAACAGATTTTAAGTTATCTTTAAAGTTTATCAACATATATTGCTATCTTTCATATGATAATATTATCAGTTGAATTAATTGTTTTATATTGTCTGTATGATTAGTATTTATACAGTATCATAAGTACTAACGTTCTCTATAATAGACAATTACAACATTTTTAAAGGACAAATGAAATATTAATGAAATATTAACATATATGTATAATTTACATCAAAAGTAGAAAAAAATCTTAGGATTAATTTATTACTGCCTTGATTATTACTGTATTTAATACAGACGGTGTAAGTGACAAGCAACTAAGTAGCGATACGTATATAAACGACTGCTGATGAACAAGTTGGTATTCAGTAACACTCTAGCGGGCGTTTTAACTTAGTCTTAACATTCAAGTGAACAGACAGATTTAATGTGACAGCTTACAACTGGTGAACTACTTTCTTGCATTTTAGCTTGCCTTAAATTGCACAATACTGACAACGTCACAAGGCCAGTACATAACAAGAATGTAATAAGATCAGATAGACTGTTACAGAAATCAGTGAAAATAAATTGAAAAAGACAATCTGTCTAGCGAAGTTTATAACGCAAATATGACTTTTCTCAGATCTTAAATAATTGCAGAAACGGTAAAGCAAACATAGCTGTGGATATGATATAATGATACATCTCTCGTGAACCCAACTGTGTTAAATCATACAATCAAACCAAGGCGATAAAGATAATTAAAAATTATTCCACGTCGAATTCCCAATAAAATTAACCAAGCCCCCGGTTAAAATAGTTGTTTTTCAAGTCACATTATCACAATGCAATGTATTGTTAAATGCAAGTATACAAGGCAACAAAAAACTGGGAATAAATTACCATTCATTATTACGATGATTAAACAACACATATGCTACGGGCGCCGTATTACGACTTGGAGTGTGATATCATTGTACAACGTCAGACTAATATACTAACTTAAACGAAATCTCTGAATTATTCCAACCTTAGTTATTTCATCATATTGTTAAATAAACTAATTGAATGGACAGAAACTGAATGAAGCAAAGCTTGTGATAGATCAATGATTAGATCGTGTCGTATATTAAGTCATTTTCACTGAATTGACGTTATATAAATTATGCAAATCAAGAAGTTGGGGTTTTTGTAACGAAGCTAGATGTGATGTTTTGAAAAAATGGGATAATGTGTGTGTATCATCTATCAGTGTCATTTAGACCTCTTTTACACCTGTTAGCAATGATAAATGACTTTTTACTTCACGCATTTGCGCTATATTTTAGTAGAACATATATACCCTTGTAATAATGATAAATAATTAGGTAGGATTGGTGTTCTAAAGTTATATCAAACAAACTTTGAAACTGCAAATGTAATTTTAATTTTATTTATAATACTACATACAAGTATATATTGTTATGAACTGACATAACACCGTGGACGACCTTTTATTGTGATGTGATAATGAATTTATAGATTTAGTAAAATGTTAGTCAACGGGACAGTAAAACGTAAGCATCAGATTCACCTGATTGGTTGTTTTGACCTCAGTTCTAAAATTGACCAATGGCAATGCTTCGTTCAGAGTTTAGTATTCAAATTCAGTGTTATAACATTAAACCCTGATATTATCACAAATGTCACTGATATACATGAGGTAAAATTCAATAATTTGGTATTGCACAAAAGCTACATAAAGGACATTACTTACTTATTTGTGGCATGTTTTATGCTAAATTTAACACTGTGTGTGAATGGGATCTTACCTGGACATATGAACAAACGTTGCTACCGCCACAGTATCTGTAACGTCTATAATCATAATGCAATGTTTCATTCGCCCATGCATAAAAACTGTCTCTAAATAGATCCATAGACGAATTATGATAATCGTTGCCATAGTAATAGTTCATATTTTGTCCCCATTGGTTGTCAGGGCGACTGATATACTCGCATTGTGAGCCCCATTCAGAAGCCGCAAATGCCACAGCTTCGTTCCAGGTCTGAAAATATAAATATATACATTGACTTAATGCACATAGTTTAAGCTGTGTGAAATTACAGACATACAAGCAATTCAAAAATGTTCCAGCACGTATAAGATGCAAACGAATGGTCGAAGATATACATGTTATATATCAAAAACATGATTACAATGCCAATATTCGTCAAATATATATTGCTGCTGACTCAAACTTCAGTTCGTGTACTGTATTTTGACGACACGATTTGTACCAAAACAATTTTGAATTACATGAACTCAACTGCTTTCCTAATTGGTCACTGTATTATGGTATTATTTGTCTAAGTAAGAGACAAAATGTGTTGTACTTCGCATATACCATATTACAATTCTTAACGTGTCATTATACATGTTTCAAATATACAACTACATAAAACCAAACACTGGTGACGATTTGATGAAATACAGAAATTATGTAATCGTAGGGTGACCCATTAGAAGTGTTCACATTAGAAACGTTCATATAATAGTCGATAGGAATAGTCGTTGGATTCTGTTTATGAATTATACATCACAATCAGACAGAGAGATTCACCAAATGCAGTCTGCTGTGATATTATACTTCATCATTTTTTATCTAAATGTTAAAATGGTTATAATGTGAAGGAATTTAGTAGTATCCAATATTTAAATTTGATTTATTTTCCAGTTATTTTTTCATATCATTAACTCAGGTGCACTTTGAATTATAAGTATTCATATTTAAGATACGAATGTAGATCTAAACACGATAAATTATCTGATACAGTCAATGACTCTGCACAATATGTGTCTGATAAATTTAGCCAAGACTTCGTGATTTCATAGTTCAAGATTTCACGATTTTATCTTAAAGCATGAACTTATAATTCTCGAATTTATGACATATGATGGCACCACCAGTCTGTCGTATAAATTTAAGCCATTGCTTGTTACAAACATTCAGTAAAATTGACGTTGTGGATAATGAAAACTATGATGATCTTATGTGGCAATTAATTCCCAATATACAGTAAATGTCAACTCGTAGTGTTAAAACATACATCTAATAATCTACTTCATTATAAAAATGCTACAATACGATACAGGGCCTTTCTTGTCATTATACTGACATTTACAAGTTAAAACTGTAATTAATTCAGCATAAATTGTTACAGAGTCTACCATGCAAGGTTATGTCAGTAATCAGCATTAATGCATGCGCATATTTATTGACAATTATCAAACGTCAAATAACATATTAGTGGTCATGTTCAGGCAACTTAAACATAACCTATCTATTGATATGCAACGGTATAGAAGTGTTAAAATGAGATTCAAGTATTATTTTACGTCGAATGAAGAATATGTTTTGCCAATGAATTTGAATAATTCTCGAGGGGTGCTGTCTAGGTTTCTAACCATCAGTAATTGCGACGACCATAGAAGAACCTCGCACATGACGGAATTCGAACCCACGACATCGGGATCGGAAGTCCGGTGCACTCCATCTAAGCTACCATGCCTTAATTTTGATAATGCCTTGCATATTTCTACTATGGTATTAGGCAATAACAAGAAATATCTTGAAAAAAGATTGTCGGCGCAATTTGAAGGTTAAGATTTGTTGTGCAACATAAAATGTCGAGATGTTACGATTGCTGGTCATTCCAGATCCAAAATGGATTTCTGGAAATTCACCGAAATTCAGCGGATGTCGGCAGGTAACGTGCGCTTTATCGAAAGATTAACCAATCAGCGTCAAGGTTACAAACGTTGTTCGGTTGAAGAGAAATTGCCTTAGTGGTTAACGTAAAATTTGATTGGTTTACACAACACTGATATGCAAGTAGCAAAACCATGTAAATACGGCAGCACCTAAAACGCGCCTGTTATTCATGGCGCAATCCCACGACGTAGAGTATAGTTGATCAACATCTTAAAGTGTACCTCCCGACTATTAAGTTTCTAATTAAGGTAGGTTGACTTGATAACCAGTGACGATTCACCGGACAATGATGTAAACATCCATCTAGTTACACAATAATGATATTGAAATATAACATGAAATAAGGTCATAAAGTTGACCTGATTAAACATCCGAAGAATTTTATGTTATACTAAATCTAAGTACGATCATATCTATCTCATACGTGATTACTTATATAACAAATTTGAAGTTTACACCATTAGATTTTACCAAAATACTGGCGGGTATTCTATGAGGCGTAGCATCAGCCTTGCCAATTATAATTACTTTTTTTATATTTCGACACCTAATATTCTCATTGACAAAGTAATTATACCGTACGTATCGTGTTATATATCAAGATTATGTATGATAGACCCTTAAAAATAAAGATCATATTTTAGGCCAAAGTTCGTGAATTTCGACAGGTTGGATAATTTGGTTTGTATTGTACGATAGATTTATGATCATAATATCCAGATATGTAATTTAAGAATTTTGGACCATTTTTGTATAAATCATAAATAATTAGGCGGTTCAGTATTTGCTTTGTCATTATGCTGTTTCTATGACACCAGTGCCCCGGAGAGTTTGAAGGGTCTCGCCCTTTTTTCAAAGGACTAAGGACGCCAACAACATATTATATGATGAAAAAGCTTCGTCATAGCATACTGACATGATTTCAAAATGTAATTATTTATTACGTCTTACTGGACGATATTATCATCCTAGTTGGTATATTCATCCAAACAGAATACATTATTACATGTGTACGTTAAAGCATGCAATACTTCTGAAAAAAATATGTTCGTTTTATCGCCATTGGAACACATCATAGCAATAAAGTATTTATTTGCATACGTTTAACAATTACATGCATGTCACACCTGCTAATTATTCATATGTCGCATGCTATCCACTATTCAGCAATTTGATACGCATTTGAATTAAATGGTGCTTTAAGTAACACATTTATGTTAATTGATATTTAATTAACACATTTACGAAGAGACAACTCATCTTATTCATTTTTTTGCAATACAGCATATCGCAAATCATCAAAATTAAAAGATGACATCAGCCCACATAAACAGGAATAAATTTAAATTTGCTAAACAGTAAATCGTATTATGTTAAGTTTTCGTTCACAAAATGTTTTTTCTATGAATGAAACTGATACTCTGCATGCATTTTGGAAGTTCAAGCATAATATTATAGTGTTTGTAACTAATGGTAATTTTCAACTGATTAATTTTGTGCCAATTTACGCTACATTTTATAATTAGCGGATGTACATTCATCGAGTCCGAAATTTTATTTCGAATAATACATGGTTTCGAATAGGCTATTTCTATTCGACGGGCATTAGATACATCGTAACCTGATATTTATTTCGAATGATACCGAGTATTCGGATAAAATGTTGAGGAATAAACGAGGTCCGACTGTATTTAATGTACAATCTATCAAATATGGTGTTTAGTTGTTTATTCGTCGTACTGAAACAACAACCGGTGTGTGATTAAAGCTTCACATATTTGTCGAGGGTGTGTGTCATGGCGTATAACCAAACATTACCTTTCTCCAAACCTTGACTGACCATCAGTCACTCTGTTACAACTGTGTTATGTTGCATGTAGACCTGAGCGTTATAACAAATGGTATGTGGACCTGACTTTAGGCCTAGGTGGAAAATAATACGCTAAAGGCGATCATATAATGTATGTGAACATTGCTAATCTGAAAACTGGCAAATCACACAAAAGTAGTTGACATGACATCTTATGTTATTGTAGTTTTAAGCCAGTAACTTTTCTGTACTTGATACAGTGTCTGATAAAACATTTATTGCCTTTGACTGCATTATATTGTATTCTTCAGAGATAATAAATATCGATTTACAATTGAAAATGGTTTATTTAAACTACATTAATTTTACGGTCGAAATAACCAGAAAAAGTGTTCCCTTTGTAGCAATTAAATCTGACTTGTTTCCGCACTCCTGCCTTGCCCTAAGGTCATCACTAAACCACATATTATATCGTCCAGCAGGTGTTTCTCCTATTTATTCACCAATGATATCTCTATTTATCTGACCAAAGTAAACATAACTGTTAATAATACATTAGGCAAAATTGGAGACAACTTCAAATGTACACAATAATATGATAATATCTCCTTAATATAAAATTAAACGGAATAGACTCCCGTTTTTTTGGCACTTGTCGTAAAGACTTGAGTTATATAGGCCGACAACCTCAATTAAACGTTCTTATCACGGGTCTGAATAAACAAGCTTGGGATCTGCATTCTTACAATACGCGACTGAGCAGTATTAAACATGATGTAACCACTTCAAACATTTAATTCTTATTTGGTTGCAGTTATGTATCCATAGACACAGAGACTTATTTGTCATACTATATTTTACTCTACTATTATACTATCGATACACATGGATGAGATTTGAGAGAGGGAGAACGAGTAAACGAATACATAAAGTGTCGTGGTTGTTGGCCCTTTTTCTACTAATTTTATTCCTTGATCAATAAGTATAATGCAATATGACGTAAGTACTGCTCCCTACTACGGCTGTTGGTAACAGCAGTGATACTGATCCCATCCACGACTGGCGGTAACAGCTGTAACACTGCTTCCAACCACGGCTGGCAGTAACATCATTACTCTGCTTCCAACCACAGCTGCTCAATACCACGACTGGCGGTAACAGCAGTGAGACTACTCCCTACCAAGGCTGCTCAATACCATGACTGACAGCAACAGCAGTGACACTGCTCCCTACCACGGCTTCGCAATACCATGGCTGGCAGTAACAGCAGTGAACTGTCTCCTACCACGGTTGGCGGTAACAGCAGTGACACTGTTTCCTACCACGACTGGTGGTAACAGCAGTGACACTGCTCCCTACCACGACTGGTGGTAACAGCAGTAACATTGCTCCCTACCTTGACTGGTGGTAACAACAGTAACACTGCTCCCTACCACGACTGGTGGTAACAGCAGTAACACTGCTCCCTACCTCGACTGGTGGTAACAGCAGAAACACTGCTCCCTACCACGACTGGTGGTAACAGCAGTAACACTGCTCCCTACCACGACTGGTGGTAACAGCAGTAACACTGCTCCCTACCACGACTGGTGGTAACAGCAGTAACACTGCTCCCTTCCACGACTGGCGGTTACAACAGTAAAAAGCTATGACTGCATGATATAACACGATGTTAGGGCTATGACTGCATGATATAACAAGATGTTAGGGCTATGACTGCATGATATAACAAGATGTGAGGGCTATGAATGCATGATATAACACGATGTTAGGGCTATGACTGCATGATATAACAAGATGTGAGGGCTATGACTGCATGATATAACAAGATGTTAGGGCTATGACTGCATGATATAACAAGATGTTAGGGCTATGACTGCATGATATAACAAGATGTTAGGGCTATGACTGCATGATATAACAAGATGTTAGGGCTATGACTGCATGATATAACACGATGTGAGGGCTATGACTGCATGATATAACAAGATGTTAGGGCTATGACTGCATGATGTAACAAGATGTGAGGGCTATGACTGCATGATATAACAAGATGTTAGGGCTATGACTGCATGATATAACAAGATGTTAGGGCTATGACTGCATGATATAACAAGACGTGAGGGCTATGACTGCATGATATAACACGATGTTAGGGCTATGACTGCATGATATAACAAGATGTTAGGGCTATGACTGCATGATATAACAAGATGTTAGGGCTATGACTGCATGATATAACAAGATGTTAGGGCTATGACTGCATGATATAACAAGACGTGAGGGCTATGACTGCATGATATAACAAGACGTGAGGGCTATGACTGCATGATATAACACGATGTTAGGGCTATGACTGCATGATATAACAAGATGTTAGGGCTATGACTGCATGATATAACAAGATGTTAGGGCTATGACTGCATGATATAACAAGATGTTAGGGCTATGACTGCATGATATAACAAGATGTTAGGGCTATGACTGCATGATATAACAAGATGTTAGGGCTATGACTGCTTGATATAACAAGATGTGAGGGCTATGACTGCATGATATAACACGATGTTAGGGCTATGACTGCATGATATAACAAGATGTGAGGGCTATGACTGCATGATATAACAAGATGTTAGGGCTATGACTGCATGATATAACAAGATGTGAGGGCTATGACTGCATGATATAACACGATGTTAGGGCTATGACTGCATGATATAACAAGATGTGAGGGCTATGACTGTATGATATAACAAGATGTTAGGGCTATGACTGCATGATATAACAAGATGTTAGGGCTATGACTGCATGATATAACAATATTACTATAGTCGTTTTAATTACTGCACAGATGTTAGCAATAAGAGCAGTAATACTGCTACTGTCGTCACTACTGTTGCAGCTAAATCCACCATTGAAATTATGAAGCCATTCTTCAGCTTGCATTACTCCTTGACGAAAGCAAATGAAATCAGGGAGTGTAACAAGGTCACGTGGTAGGTGTAATAAAAGTCTATAGTGCTATATTTATTAATATAATGTAAAAACGAAAACACGAAAACATATTGACATCATTTCGTCGAATAACAACCGTAACTAGAATGTTTGTTCGCATATAATGATATACTGTAGAATTTAAATGCCTTATTGTGACGATTACCGACTTTATATTTAGATAACTACTTCACATTATGTAATGGTATTTTCATAACAATGAATTATGTAAATTAGAAGTTAAATTGGATTCTGAATATCGTGTTTATTGTCTGACATGGATAGCGTCAATCGACATTTTCAACACCACAGAAGCTATGAGAAATATGAAACACTATTTCGCAATTTTACGCTACTTTTTTTTAACATTTAAATTGTAAGCGCGCGTTCAGTTTATTCGAGTATTGTTGTAAGCTGGTAATTTTGTATATAAGACCTTGAATGTTAACAGCACATTACATAACTATATATATCATCATAAGTTGTCATTTAATAACTTCAACTTCAACTTAGTTTATTGTCGTAAACAGTATAGTTTCTTGACATATCAACTTACATTACAATATAATTTTAAACAAAGTCATACGTTACATGGCATGTATACATAGTTATTTATAAGAAAAAAACTAACATTTTTCTAGACATATAATGTCGAATATACACATACATAGGTAACACCAAATAAATAATACATAATAGGGTTCCAACTACGACCAAGTAATGACAATAGCTCCTCAAATATTTTGGTATGGGAGACTTAATGTGACTAGTAACTAGTCTAAACAATGTTGTTGACAAAAGAATTTCTTATGACAAATGCTTGGGAAATAAATTTACCAATGTTTATCAATGTATGTTTGTTATCAGATTTCATCATTTTTAAAAATTTGAATACACTTGGGTGTCTGACATAATATGGTTTAATGAACTCCTTTCTGAGACCATTGTAAAAGGGACATATGATAAGAAAATGATACTCATCTTCTATATCATTTGAATGACATAAAATACAATAACGTTCTGATCGTTCTTCTCTATGACGGCCATATCGGCCTGCTTCAATACGTAGTCTGTGGGAAGACAGTCTTAACCTTGACATAGCTATTCTTAACTTTTTTGGTAGATTTTCTAGATAATATTCGATTGACAAAGTTTCTTTAAGATATTTATATGTACACAATGTGTTGCTATTACAAACATTTTCGTACCAGGTCTGTTTAAAAACATCTAAAACTCTATTTCTAAAGATATGGTGGAAAGTTTGCATGTTTACACGTTCTGGGTTCCTCCATACCTCAGAGAAACCAAATGTGTCTAAAAGTATCTTAACCTTATTTGCCCAATTATTACGAGATTCAAGGTTTTCTAACATTGTATTATACATAGTTTTAATAACAATATTTTCTGAATTTTGAATTTTATACCAATATTTGATAATTCTTGCATATCTGTTTATATATAATGGGTATCTACCTAATTCCCCGTAGATAGCCATGTTACAGGTAGTAGTTTTGACGCCAAGGACATATTTGCAAAATTTAAGATGGATGCGTTCGATTTCTTTAGATTTGCCGAATCCCCAGATTTCGGAGCCATAATTTAAAGTAGCACTAACAAATAACAAAACCGTGATAAAATCGTCGCATTAAATAAATGCCTTAATTTATCGACATCACGAATACGCTTAACATACAGTTTTTGTGTATTCAGAACGACAGATTCTATTTCTATATCTTCATAGCTTATGGATAGCATGTACATGAATTAAGATGTCCCAAACAAAGCATTTGCTGCAAGTCGACATGGAAGTCTACTGGCACCAACAGGAAATTCTAACTCTCGATGGTACCTTAGTTCTCCAGATTTTGGTCAGAATTCTATTACATGTACTTTGTAGAATTAGGAGACTATGTGTGTACATGTATTACCAAACGTAGGTAAGCGAGTGATAACATCCGTGAATAAGATATAAATTACAGATGAAATATGACTTTTACACGATTTGTTAGAAAAAATATTGCGCTTTAGAAATCTAGTGCTATGAAAACCAGACCGCGCATTTATATTTATGTATGTCACAATTAAGAACAAGTCTGTCACCAACTTAAAATTATGTAAGCAAGTTTGTCCACAGGCTTAAGAACGGGATGTCTCATAAATTTCATTTTATACGGCCTTAAATGTACAAATTGTGACAAAATAGTGCGTAAATTAAAATGCACGAATATAAATTTAGGAACGTTGACAATTGCCGGTGAAAAACTGCTTGTTGCATGAGAATTACTTAGCCACATACAAAAATTGCATGAAATATGGCCATCATTTTTCGGAAAATATTTCTTAACAAGTTTTAAAATTAGCATTTATCATTTTCTATCAATGTCAGACTGTACATGAACCATTAAGCGTGCACTGGATCGTCAATTCATAATGTAGCAAAGACATCAGAACGAGATGTTTATCATTTCTATACACAGTTCAACATCTTCAGAGGAAACACTGTTTAGGAAATGCAAATTTCGGTTCATGGTTGAGAGGTTGTATATCCAGAGAGGTTAAGCAGATAGTAATTGTTTGCGACTGGAAAACAGATAGTATTTGTTGCAGAGAAGTTGCTATTAAAGATAGAGCCGCCGTGAAGAGTTGGCATCGAAAATGCTGACTATAACTAAGTGATTTCATCTACTGTAACAGCACCGACTATCAGAGTTTCACCAATGCTCACTGAGCAACGAGAAGACAGCGTAAGAATTCAAGCGTACGTAAATTGACGAAATGCATAATGTCGTTGTGCGACTTTACAAATCTTAAATAGGAGTCATTCGGACCAAGACAAATCGTCTTCATTATAATTATATATTTCGACTTAAACCTGTTAAATACAACACATGTTCTATCTAAATACTCCGCACAATTCTCGCCTATACACGGACTATTATTCTATCAAGTCCTTTTTATCCTATTACATTTTACGGCGGCGGTCGCTGCTATTTAAGAGGTTGGCGATACACGTATTTATGAAACAAATGTATGAAGAATATTCATTATACACGGGAAGTTAGCTCAAAACAGTTTACATCAAGACATTGTTTGTTTCCGGACAAAAGGAATGTAATAATCGGTAATACGACGGTTTATAAATTTCGTTGTAATGTAATATGTCAAACGGATATATGTGTCTGATGACCGTGTCTGGTATGAACGAATAAAATATTACTGTATTCGTTAATATATTCGACAATTGCTTAATTTGGCTCAAGGCCATGGTGCAAGAGGGTGTCCGAGATGATGAAACTTATTACCCAGCATGCACCTTGTGTCTGGTACTAAATTTCACTGACCGGTTACATGTGACATGTCTGTTTGTGCTTGATACAGTGATGATACAGGTTCTTAGCCTAGGTCCCTGACTTAAGATAAATATGCTTCCTGTCTTGTTTTGTAAGATGGCCGGATATTCATTATCTGTGTTTGTATATATAACATTATAATGGTTACATTTGGCGCTAGATCAAAACTTACTTCACCTTATACCGTGTCTCATTTTTCATCCAATCACTCTACTTGCAGCTTGTATGTCAGTGTCCATTGAATAAAATACAGAAGTCACTGCCGTATATAGATACAACTGTATCATTTAGAATCATATTCTCATGTTTGATAACGGTCCGAGAACCCCCACCGATGTGGCAGATATCTGTCTGTGTCTATTGTCATAGAAGCACGTCCAAGGGTGGTCAACTTGTCAATCTAATATATGTATAAGGTTATGATACTTGTCAATCAATTGTACCATATCGTATGTCTGTAATCTGATTTTGCTGGTAACTTTATTGTCATTTAGATATAAAAGATCGTATAAACAACATATATCCATACGTCGTATAATTCTTTTGTATCCAAAGGTCTCTTAAATACACGAAATGTGGAGAATTCATTAACTATTATAGTATTGATGTATTTTAGTTAAAACACTGGTGACTTACAGACGTTCGACAAAACATCACGCACAAATGCGCAACAATATCTAAAATAACCAACACTAACTCAATTACATCATAAATGGTAGGTGAAAAAAGGAGTACAGCCAGGCTGCCGTGTAACAGTCAGTGACACCACCACTGTGAGCTTACACTAGCTTTAAGGGTGCACCCAACACCATACTTTCCTACAATCATTCAAATAAAACGGACAGTGTAAAATAAAACAAGAAAGTATCTTGAAAAAATGGTCGGTGCAATTTAAAGGTTAATATTTGTTGTGCAACATAAAAAAATGCCGAGATGTTACTATTGCTGGTCACTTCAGATCCAAAATGGAATCCGGAAAATTTCACCGAAATTCATTGGATTTCGGTAAGGTAACGTACCCTTTATCGAAAGGTTAACCAATCCGCGTCAAGGTTACACACGTTGTTCGGTTGAAGGGAAATTAACTTGGTGGTTAAAGTATGATTTGATTGGTTTACACAACACTTATATGCAAATAGCAAAATTAGGTTAGCACGGCTGCGCCGAACACTATAACGTATGATTGTTGGACTAAATCAACATTACGTGCAATCTGTTCCTAATAAAAATCAACTTAAACATTATAGACATAGACAAGGTTAAGTGTGCTACCAATATGGTCATGCAGAATATCATAATAATCGGGAGCATTGTTCGATGAATAGAAATAACATAATTATACAATTGTATCTGAGTACCAGGAAACAACGTTGTTCAACAACCATTGTGTTGATAAAGTGTCGTCTGCTGTCAAAACATTTCCCACTCTCATTTCCATATTTTCTGTTTATAACATTCGGAGTCAATAATCAGCATATACAGTCACATGCTTAAACAGCGTTTCTAAAACAGTCACAGTTTATCTCGTAGCAGAAGTATGTAGGACTATATTAGAAACTTTATCAGAGTATTTCATGTAGTTCCTTATTCGATAATAACCGATCACTACCAGCACTCAGTACAGAAATCTTATATCAGATATTAAACTATTGTTGCATAATACGAGTATGCTCAATCGTCTGATCTCAGTGGACTGCATTCTCGACAGCTCTCGGGTATTTCCGTACCACTTCGTTACTCGGATAACACTTGACGTAGTTGGCCGAGGATTTCCGAATGAGTGGACTGTAAGAACTACAGGCTGAAATGTTTGACATAATTATTCCCCCCAACCTCTATACTACCAGCAGACGACATAAACAAACCGTGCTAGGTTATTGCCGTATAAGGTATCTGACTTATTGGTTTCGCAAAACATATTGTTTTTGTTTTAACCCTTATTAACCATGATGTATGGATATCCGTTAATGTTTTGTTTGAAATATTTGTTTATTGGCTACATAACAGAATTTAGCGTTATCACTAAAATTTATCGAAAACGTCGCATTCCTTTGTACTTCTATATCATAAGTCTTCTCTATCTCAACTATCGTATAGTAAATTAAAAAAAAAATTATATTGAAATCGTATACCCAATCTTCTGTATGAAGGCGGGAATGGTGTCTTATCAGTATTTTGTTATCGTAATATCGATGACAAAACCTGAAGATCTTAACAAGGTGGTATCCTCGTTATCTGTATTGGCAGAAGGTGATAGAATACGTGAAACAATGGTGCAAACGGTTCACACGAGACCTTTGTTTATCATTTAACATGACTAGTGCAATAAAACAAGATTGTGCTCTAGTTTCAAACTGATCAGAAAAAAACTTACAAGTTCATAGACGTGACGTGACGGATTGTCAATGAGTTATACTGGCTGTCAATGGGTTCTACGGACTGTCCGTGGGTTCAACGGTATGTCCGTGGGTTCTACGGTATGTCAGTGGGTTCTACGGTATGTCAGTGGGTTCAACGGACTGTCAGTGGGTTCTGCGGACTGTCAATGAGTTCTACTGGCTGTCAATGGGTTCTACGGACTGTCAGTGGGTTCTACGGACTGTCCATGAGTTCTACGGTATGTCCGTGGGTTCTACGGTATGTCAGTGGGTTCTACGGTATGTCAGTGGGTTCTACGGTATGTCAGTGGGTTCTACGGTATGTCAGTGGGTTCTACGGTATGTCCGTGGGTTCTACGCTATGTCAGTGGGTTCTACGGTATGTCAGTGGGTTCTACGGTATGTCAGTGGGTTCTACGGTATGTCAGTGGGTTCTACGGTATGTCAGTGGGTTCTACGGTATGTCCGTGGGTTCTACGGTATGTCAGTGGGTTCTACGGTATGTCCGTGGGTTCTACGGTATGTCAGTGGGTTCTACGGTATGTCAGTTGGTTCTACGGTATGTCCGTGGGTTCTACGGTATGTCCGTGGGTTCTATGGGCTTCCAGTTGGTTCTACGGTATGTCAGTTGGTTCTACGGTATGTCCGTGGGTTCCACGGTATGTCCGTGGGTTCTACGGGCTATCAATGGGTTCTTCGGATTGTCAATGGGTTTCTATGTCCAAAGTAAGCGACACTTCAAGAGACTCTTTGTCACTTCTACAAACTGTATGTGACTTTTACGGACGAGAGCCTGAGATTTCCTCAAAGGAATTATACACGAAAAATTAGTGACTAATCCTATATGTGCCATTTTTAACCTTAAGTGATCACCTCCATTAATTTTATTTAAATATTTTGAGCAACTTTCATCGAAATAAGTAAATGTAGGTAGCATTTCTCTTATAATATTCACCAATGGTTCTCGCTTAAGTTCAGTTCAAACTTATTTATTTTACATCGATTGTTTAACAAGTTTTTACAACTTATACTAATGACTGTCGATGACTGCTTCCTGGCTACCAACCAGTACTCGCGCCGAATTTAGGGATTGTGAAGTTCTTGATCAAACTCCGCTCATCGCGGGGCTTGAACTCACGACCTTCGGATTAGGAGTCAGGCGCTCTACCCCTTGACCACTGCGCTTAAGTTGTAAATAAGTGGTCGACCACTGTATCCCCGGTATTTGAGAGATGAACAATGCTTGGGAATTCAGATCAGCCTCAGCACGTCCAGAATAATCAAAATGGTAACTTTCGATGAATATGATTGTACTTAAACTAAACGCAAAGGATGGCGATTAAAGTATGACTGGAAATATACTCGACGAAATGGAAGATAACGAAAATGACAATCAATAAAATGAAATGAAGCGTAGAAAAATGAGAGAAAAGTAAAAATATTTTATAATTATATTCAATGAGGTGTAGTAATTAGGATTGTGCAAATTAAAAGGAAGTGGTTTTGTTTGAAATGAAAGTACCCTACAAACAAATAAGTATAATGTAATATAATTAAGTTGATTTTAGAAGTTGTCAAATGTCCAGTTCGACACGGTATGAATCTATTTGGGTGTCATATATTCGGTCATATCTCGGAATTTAATAACCCAGTTTTATTTATTTACAATTAAACCAAAAATAATTGACTTTTTGCAAATATATCAAAGTAAACACCAAAATTATATTTAAAATCAAACCCATTATATCATTTTTACCGATTTCAACGGTTATACATGCATGCATTGGCAATTTTGATATTCAGTGTGAAAACGTTAGTTGGCAAGCGTAAATCACAGTGTGTGGCATTCGAATACTGACTTGATCAGCTGTGGAACGAACAGACACACATGACTGGTCGATAAGTCCACGAAACAAGAAAACAGCATTGAATATTTTGAAACCCACCGACATGATAGTTATCTTTTGACGCGTCGACAAAATAAGTGGCTAGGGACTAGATAAATCGACATGACAGACGACTGCAGATACACCGACATGACAGGTGACTGTAGATACACCGACATGACAGGTGACTGTAGATACACCGACATGACATGTGACTGTAGATACACCGACATGACAGGTGACTGTAGATACACCGACATAACAGGTGACTGTAGATACACCGACATGACAGGTGACTGTAGATACACCGACATGACAGGTGACTGTAGATACACCAACATGACAGGTAACTGTAGATACACCGACATGACAGATGACTGTAGATACACCGACATTACAGGTAACTGTACATACACCGACATGACATGTGACTGTAGATTCACCAACATGACAGGTAACTGTAGATACACCGACATAACAGGTAACTGTAGATACACCGACATGACAGGTGACTGTAGATACACCGACATGACAGGTAACTGTAGATACACCGACGTAACAGGTGACTGTAGATACACCGACATGACAGGTTACTGTAGATACACCGACATGACAGGTAACTGTAGATACACCGACATGACAGGTGACTGCAGATACACCGACATGACAGGTGACTGTAGATACACCGACATGACAGGTGACTGTACATGATAGGTACACCGACATGACAGGTAGCAAAGCCGACAAGGTAGGTAAATGCATACATACAGATATAAGAGGTAAATGGAGACCGGTATTGTTAAAATAGTGTTTGTTTGAGCAGTTTTGCTGATTTATTATTTTTCTTTCATCGCTTGTTTTATATACAAATATTCCTTTTGTAGAATAAATTGAGAACAAACTGTATTTGACTGTTAAACATTCTTGTTTGCATTATCGTCAGATTTGCAAGTCAACCAAATTATTTCTTATTCACAGTGACCGGTTTATTTTGAAACCTGTGCCATTATACACAGCGAATCATACATACCAAACTTTCATGTATTTAATACGTATATTTAAATTCATCGCAATTTCCTATTCTATAGAACTCAGTAGATCTGATGGCCTACAAAGTTGATCCCGGGTGACAAAATCTACAGTTTGTTTGAAGCAAATACACAGACTTCCTGTTCAAAATGTGCACAACAAACCATTGTTTATTTTATACTTGATCTTCGACTCAAAACATAGAAATATCTTTGAAGTTTAATCTTAAAATATATTTAATCTAAGCGATGCAACAAATGCGTATCTGACAATATATAAATACGGTTAAATCTTTGGCCTTGTTTTAGAACTGTTTTATAGACGATGGCAGAGGTCAGATAAACTAATCAATAGCAACAGTGTGACGTTTACTTAGCTGTACTAATACTGTTTTTATTGAAATTTGATTCTCATGTGTTAACGTAATAAGTATCAAAAAGGCAAAATCAAAATTAGGAGGAATTTACGGCCCAAATAGCTCAACGACATTTCAGAAAACATTGCGTTAAATAATCTAAATTGTGATTTCTGTGTAATACTTGTGTGCTGTAAAGCAATTTTGTATAGACACTTTTAAGAACTATGGTTTTTCAAACGTTTGATTCCATACGGTTTGGAACCTGATCAGAGTCAATTTGACGCGCACATGAGTAAGTACGTGAATGGGTTTGTACCATAATAGATTACATAATTGAAAATCTCAAGTGTATCAAAACTGCTGACAGAAACATTGGGGTAAAGAAACCATATCAGTGTACATAATTGAATTCCAGGACATGTTTAAATATACGCAATGACTGATATCATCAAACATAGTGTGTTATGGTAAATATACACCGCAACGAGTCGGTCTGAAGTTTTGTTTCAGATAAAGTTAATTACGTAAAAATGTTACGACCGCAAGAAAGTCGCATGGAAGGCAAGAAGTCAAGCATGTGATTTGACAACGTAGAAATTTAGTAAACACCGAGCAATTAATGCAGCTTACATTCAGTGCTATACTTGTTACCATTGATATTTATTAGATTAAAATTAGGACTAACAGATAAACGCTAACTATCACAGGATGTTTGAATTGACACGAGTTAACATTAGTTCATTATTTATCGTTTTTTTGTAGCACACTACGTGAAAGTATCTTACTTATTTTCAAGGATATATTATATCAAGCTGGTATGAAAAACGTAGCAGTCTGTAACATGTTGTTATCCGAAGTGGTCAATGAAATGTATTATGGTATGGCTACACTACAAACAAATCTCCAGCTACAACTATATTACATGTACAGTCGGACCTCGTTCATTCGAATTCATTGGGCCCGAAGTTTTATTTCGAATAATACATGGTTTCGAATAGTCCATTTCAATTCCACGTGCATAATAAGATACATCGGGACATGGTATTTATTTCGGATGAGACCTTGCATTCGGATAGAAGGTCGTCGAATAAACGACGTCCGACTGTTTATTCATTCACTTCACAGTCACTGAGACAAAATGTTTAAAATTCATTCTTTGGCCACAAATCATACCATACACCCATTCACTTCTGGTATCATTGTCCCCACAATAACTCCTTTATACTGACATCGAACAATGTGATCAACAAAAAACTACGAACATTTTTTCGTCACGTTCACAATATATGTCACACTTCAAACGTATTTGGATGTCATCGATCATTCCTACAAACTCCACCATAACAACCCTGAGTTTATTTAAGTGTATAAGTTCAAAGGTCCAGGGTAGCCATTATGTGTATAATTAGCTAATATCTGGGATGAAATCATATATGATAATTTTAATATTTAAGAAATGCAAAATAGGTGAGTTCACTATACGTATATTATAGTTTAGGGCAGTCAGCGGGATAGCCATGATAGAGGCATTATTCTAGTGGTATATAACAATTCTCGTTTTGGTATATTAAGTTTTCAGTAGACAGTTATTTTCCTCATCAGCTTAAATGTCGAATATTTTAATTCGATAATGATGCATTGTTATTGTATTTTCAAAGAAGGGTAACTCTAAAATGACAGTATTGCGGTCGATTCGCGTCCTAGAGCGCAAATGTGTCGACAAAAGTTTGGCAATGATTCTAGATTTGTAACTACTCCAAAATTAGTCAGTTCATTGTAAATATTTGACAAAACAATACGTGATAGGTGAAACAAAAGTGTTTGACGTTGATTAGCGATTTGAGGAAAATCATAGTTTAAACGAAAACTGTCTGATACTACAATCGCAATCAAATGAGTGTAGCAGTTCTAAGCGTTAACGGCTGCATTGTGAGTAGACACATAGGATGTGTGTATCCACTGGCGACTCTTGACCACAGAATCAATCTCCTGAATGAAGAGTTACATTAACTACGCTGCGAGGACATTCTTGCGCTAAATAATCGCCCGCGTTAATTGCTTCAGTAACATAACGAGGCAAAATGCAAACTCAACTGTTTCAATATATGTTACACGACAACAACCACAAGTGCATGGTCATGTGATCTTCGATATTTACAGCTAACGAAAAGGTACATGTACTTTGTTTATAAAACTAACAAAACTCTGAATGTAACATTTATGTTTTGATTTATGTAGGTTACCCACCATTGTGCATATCTAATTTAATTCATGTTATCTGTCAATCTAATCACAGTGTACATAAATACAGTGAACTAAAGTTAATTCCTATCAAAGTAGCCTGTGTCGTGTTTAAAAAAACACGAGTATTTGAATTGTTATCAGGTATATAAATGATAATCATTGATTAAGTGGTTTCAAACTGTGTATCTATGATACTTGTATTAGTTCAAGTCTCACTGGTCTTACCAGTTGATACGTGTGGAAAGAGTTGTCATTCATAGTACGGTTAGGTCCGAAAGTGTCCGGGTTTTATACCTGTCGGTTGTTATGGCAGCATGTATAGCAAGAATGGAAAAGTGTTGATGACAATTCATTCATGAAAGAAGTCCTTGAACCCCATATATAGAAATCTTGAGACAACGAAATGTTGAATACATCTTATACTGACTGTAATGTTACAAAATGATGATGATATATTATAATGCGTGCAATTAAACGTGCATATTAAGTACGTGCCAGTGAAATAATTGTAATAAAATAATGTAAGTGTAATAAATGCATACATAATGTAAATGTATGTATCTAAGATGTATCAGACAATATGTATCAGACGAATTGCTGATGAAACATTCTTAAATGTCAACTAGGTGATTAACTTAGGACATCTTCACGAAAAATTCCGTCTAATCCAGCCCTCAGTCGAACAAGCTTTCAATCGAATAGAACAAAGCCTTCTTTAACATGAATTTCATTTTTTTAAATAAGTGATATTCAATAAAACTAATCCATGAAATAGATTTCTAGGATCAATATTGTAGACTGATATCTTTATTTAATGTTTACATGTGTTGTATATATTACGGTAAATCAATTCGTGAAAAGATCGTTAGTAAATACTCAAAACGATCGAAATAAAGCTGAAGCCAAAACATATAAAATGAAGGCCTAGTAATTAGATAACAAAAAGTATTGAACAAGTCTGGGAATACATACATATTCACTAACGAAATGCATGCTTGAGACAAATGCTAAATTAACATATAAGAACTGTTAAACAAGCGAGTGAAAAAAGTGTCACTTCATTTAGTCAAATCTTGCCCACTCGATCCAGATTCATTAAAATTCAGTTCAGTGTTTTCCGATCAATCGATATAATGTTTTTGTCTATTGTTTGTGTGCTGATTAAAGAGAGTACCATCGCCACAATCTTTCTTATTTTTTTGTCATTTTAAATCTGAAATTACAGTACTTGATACAAGTTGGTACAGCCCTCACATATACACACATACTTTCGTATCTTATACAAAATACTTTGTATACCAACATGATGATGCTCTGTACTAGAACGGAAGTCTTAGAATATGCAACTGAACTAAACCATGCACAGAAAAGCGAGCACCTTTTCTCCTCTTCTCGTGGAGGTTACAGTGCACATAAACTACTTCTCGTGGAGGTTACAGTGCACATAAACTACTGTTTAATACAACACATTATAATCACATAGTACAACAATGAAGATATTTTGTTGATTAATGAATCTCCTTCAATATTACAGAATCTGTAAAAATAATATACTATTTTGTATATCTCTTTTATAAATTTAATTTATGTAGAGGTAGAATTTGATAAATTTTGTATTTGGCAGGAATAAATTAATCCTTCATTTTTTTGTATTTTATTCGAGAATTTACAAGCGAACTTCACGAAAATACCGTTTTAGGTGAGAACATTCTTATCAGAAGTTCTACAATTACACGGGCGTAAAGAACACGTTTCTAAAACACCTGTGAAGAAAAAAATAGTTGTCGATCAATAAATAAGTATGTGACAAGCAACTCGGGTATGATTTTTGTTCTATTTGAGACAAACAATCCGAGATAAGAAATAAAAAAAGCCACCTACCAATTCTCTCATGTTTGCTGCATTGTAGACAGACCTCCGTAGATTGTTATGTATCGAAACAATATCTTTAGTTTCATCTTGACTAAATCGTATCACATTATGTTGTGTCCATGCCGTCGAAAAAAGACAATAAATGAATAAAACTAATATCCAGTGGTGAATTCTGTAATCCATATTTCGTCTGATTTAAATAAATATAATTTTTCAAACGAAAATATTTTTTTCTTCGAAATATTGTTTTCACCAAATTGTCAATGTTTTTTTTTTTTAAAAATATTTCCTTAACAAAACTTTATTATTTAAGAAGTAAACATCGCTATTTTGTTTCTCGGCAATTTATATCTCAGGTCCCGACTCGGTAAACCATATGCATATTCTATATTGTTAATCACCACATTTAAGTTTTAATATACGGAGTGTACGGCTCAGGGAACGGTATATATACTAGACCTAAATAGTCCGCTTTTGGTCGTGTGTCGTTTTGTATCGTAGCCAGACGAGAGATACTGACGATCGTATATAACTATGAAACAGTTTAATTTAGCCCAGTCGAGTGTGCATTTCTTCTTGTCAAATAAAATTGCGTTCAATTGGTTTAACATTTAATATTAAGACCATTCTACATAAGTATATGCACCATTTGGGTTCTCGCTTCGCAGACGACGCTATGTACCATTTTTCCACTGAAATACCTTTATATATTTTTATTTACATATTTAAGTTACGCAAACTTAACAATAAAATTTATGGCTATTACTAGACAGCGTCAAACAAATAATTTATGCATTTCTGTCAGATTGTAGAATTCTAAAATTCGTTGTGCCTTGTATATCATTACGGAATTTGAAAATGTGACGTTTAAATGGCAAAATGTACGGCAAATATCGCAAACATAAGTTATGTTTGCCTCATATTCTTAATTATTATATTTCAGTCCGTCATGTGTGTTTGATTTAGGTACTGTCTTGAGTTAATTATACTTAAGATGATAGTAAGTACAACTCACTCCGGTTAGTACCGCGCTCTACGAAGAACAAACATGGCTTAAAATTATCTCACATTCTTTAAAACGAAATTCATTGATAACAAATCTAAACGTGTATGTATTCAATTTTCATTAACTTGAAATCTGTTGACGATTAGTCAGTGAATACAGATTTAATCAGATTATGTTACAATAAATTGTAATAATACGGGAAGGGAAGGTAGATTCAGTATATATTTTCACTGGAATGCGGGTCATGATTATCTACTTTTTCGTAAGAAACATAAGAATAAAATGATAATTTTACTCCATGGGATGTCATTTTTCCCTATTCATGTGTTCAGTATTGGTATTTCGAAAGTCTATTTTATCTAATCCAGATATCATTATTTTGCATTAATTGTTTAATTAAGTAATGTGAATATTTACTTGTAAATGTACCTATACATAGGAATGAGAACCTGCACAAGTTGTTTATATATTTATATATACCGGTATATAAATATTTGTTATTCTTCTAAACTACGGGTTATATCATAAATCTTCTCTTTTTCTTAAACTTGTCACGGAGGTTTCATCTGTTATGTCAGCTATTAACTAAAATGTCACTATTACAAATTATCGTCTTGCATACGCAATGATACATGTATAAAACATCATTAAATATATCTTACCGTGGCTAGTAAATATACGTGTGTGAAATTGGAAAACGCTTCATTAAGATATGTCATGATTTAAAAATGTATTAATAAATCTTGTATTTATAATTAATACCACTAATTGAACTCTAGTCTTGTGCATTAGCGAACGTATGTATAAAAGATTGTTGCGTATGTCTGTAATTATCATTGATAAATGAATGCTTCAAATGACAAATGTGCCATGGACTGTACGTATTCTGTTTGAATAGAAGGACACGAACTCTGTATTAGAGATATGGCCTTTGTCGGTCAGTATGGTAAATATGTATTCACACTTATTTGTTGATTCCATGCATCGAACTTTGTAGCAAGGCTGTTGGTCAATACTCTGTGGATAAAATGTTTCCCAAAGCAGTAAGTGACATCGTGTGAAAAATCTAGTGAAAATTTGAATTGTATAGTTGACGGTGTTAACAGTAATTGAAAAGAACTAAATGCAAAAATAAAATAAACACGTTGACAACAAACTTCGCGTGAAATGTAAATGTTTTAAATATAAAATATCACACGTAGATTTTGACACATACTTGATAACTGGTGTGCATGCAATTAATGGATGATGAAAGTGTACTTTACAAATGAAAAATAATTTATGGATTGTAAAAGAATGGCAGAGACAATAAAGAGACACAAAATAGCAAATTATGTCACTGATATATATTTGAACACTGTATACGCACGCCATTCTGTTATATTCAAGTCAACAAATAACTTAGATTCACCGGCTTTCCATCCGAACCTTATGTAATAGACTATAAGGAACTCATTTCAAGAGCTTTATTCATAGATTCCCTTTTTTTTCGAGATGAGAACGGTTAAAAAACATAAGCCCATGCTGAGAATTAGTGCCCATGTCAATACAAGTAGGAGAAGTTCTACCCGCATGAAAGCACACCATAGAACTGAATTGGTTCGACCACCATCAACATGTAGATATTAAGTATATAGGAAATTGCTCTGCATCGGAATTATATATTCGCCATACTGCTCTGTCAATACGACGTGACTTTTATTACAATGTATATACAAACTCCTCCTTGTGATTAGTGATTCCACACGATGATTCTGCATAAAGGTCGAATATATTATAACGGTTTCCTGATGGTGACTAGAAAACAAGTGGCAAACAAAAATGAGTAAACCAAATAAGATAGTGCAGTCAAATCGCAATATGCTATTCATGAATGAGTTAGTATGACTTCAAGTATCAACCAGACATGATTGCAACTATGCTGCCATTGTCATACAATTAATGGTAAATGATGCAACTATACGATAAATTGTTTGACTTTGCCACCTTTGCTATACAATAAACGATAAAATGTTCAACTTTGATACCTTTGCCATACAATGCACGGTAAATGTTCAACTTTGCTACCTTTGCTATACAAAAAACGATAAAATGTTCAACTTTGATACCTTTGCTATACAATAAACGATAAAATGTTCAACTTTGCCACCTTTGCTATACAATAAACGATAAAATGTTCAACTTTGATACCTTTGCCATACAATGCACGGTAAATGTTCAACTTTGCTACCTTTGCCATACAATGAACGTTAAATGTTCAACTTTGCTACCTTTGCCATACAATGAACGGTAAATGTTCAACTTTGCTACCTTTGCCATACAATAAACGTTAAATGTTCAACTTTGCTACCTTTGCCATACAATGAACGTTAAATGTTCAACTTTGCTACCTTTGCCATACAATGAACGGAAATTTGTTCAACTTTGCTACCTTTGCCATACAATGAAGGTAAATGTTCAACTTTGCTACCTTTGCCATACAATAAACGGAAATTTGTTCAACTTTGCTACCTTTGCCATACAATGAACGGTAAATGTTCAACTTTGCTACCTTTGCCATACAATGAACGGAAATTTGTTCAACTTTGCTACCTTTGCCATACAATGAACGGAAATTTGTTCAACTTTGCTACCTTTGCCATACAATGAACGTTTAACTTAAATGTTCAACTTTGCTACCTTTGCCATACAATAAACGGAAATTTGTTCAACTTTGCTACCTTTGCCATACAATGAACGTTAAATGTTCAACTTTGCTACCTTTGCCATACAATAAACGGAAATTTGTTCAACTTTGCTACCTTTGCCATACAATGAACGGTAAATGTTCAACTTTGATACCTTTGCCATACAATAAACGGAAATTTGTTCAACTTTGCTACCTTTGCCATACAATGAACGGTAAATGTTCAACTTTGCTACCTTTGCCATACAATGAACGGTAAAATGTTCAACTTCGCTACATTGACCATACAATAAACGGAAATTTGTTCAACTTTGCTACCTTTGCCATACAATGAACGTTAAATGTTCAACTTTGGTACCTGAACCATACAATAAACGCTTTATATTTGTATCTTTTCTTCCTTCTTAATGTACATGTAATAGATTTCCAAGCACGATAAAATCACTTCATTACTTAAGTGTGCAACACTGATAAAATATTTATCCCTTATCGACAGTTCGGCCATAAAAAACTGCCTTGGTGGTGTTCAATAAATGTGTTTGTGAACATCGTACATGTTAAAACTACTAAATAAGTTTAGATATGCTCAGACTCGGATAAAACTGAATGATGTTGTTAAAATATGTGTTAGTTAAGTATATCTTCCTCTGTTTTGTGTGTAATATTTAATTACTGTCGTAAATTGTTAAAACAACAATCATTATTCTCACCGCGTCATGTAGTTCTATAAACACATCTATAATGTTGTTGATCTGTTTATATCCATCAAACATTCGTTGATAAATGCTTTTTTTTCTTCTTATGTTGTGGTTGACAGTTGGTTGAAGATTTCAACTAAATATGAATATAAGTAAATAAAGATATATACACGTGGGAGGTATATACATATTGTCCGTGATGATTTCTATAATATTACATTCTCACACCACAAATACGTCAATATTTAATTCTTCTGTTCATATCTTCATGATACACGACAAAAGTCATACAAAGGAGGTACCATGACATTCATGCCAAGTCTAATGTATTTACTGATACTCGTATTGTATCATTCAAATGTTACAGTAACCTTAACAATGTAAATGTTCATAATACACTTAGTAATATTATGACAAATACAAATTAATAATCGCGAACATCTGGTTTTTTTTATTTATGAAATATGATAACTCTTGACTTGTTTATTAATTAGTACAATTAATATTACCCTGTCTTCGAGGACTCCAACCAACCACATTATACACGTGTATGTAATTGAGCTTCTGGACATAATATTTTGGTTCATTTCCTTGTGTTTTATCGGGTTTAACTCACGATTGTATACAACGGTCAGATTACCAAACCAGTTTTCCTGGACTTAAGGAACAACCAATACTTACTTTCCCTTCTTAACATGGATCAGAGATGACCGTAGCCAAATGTCGCGGAAGGACATGACCTGCCTACCCCGGGAATCGAACATGGACCTCTCGGGTGACAGCCTAGCACTCCAACCACCGAGCTAACGGGCCAGCACATTTCTTTACTATTACATGTTACTCTACTGAATATTACGTTGTTTTCATAATCGCAATATCAAGTATATGTTATAGTATTTATATATACTCGGTACATTTAAAACCGCACAACGAAGGATTTCTAAATTTTCATTGACTGACTTTTTAGGATACAAGAAAATACTTTGACACGATATAGCATGTGTATGCAACATGTTGTTAGCTAAATTTCATGACAATCCACGCGTATGTTAATAAAAAATGAGTTTCAAAAGTGATTAATGGAATTTAAAGAAGCACGGTAAGTAAAAAGTTGTTCGTTTTTAAATGTACTGTGTATAGATATATAGATAAGATAAGATACGTTTATCTATGTCTCACTTTTGTACATGAGTGTTACAAATATACATATATAAAATATTAAAAATGTAATTCATACACATAACCACTCAATCTGAGTTACGAGAGACAAGATAAAATAAATAAACAAAACACATAGCTACATAAAATTAGTATTCCGATAATATTAAAAAAACAACACTCATTATGGAAAATACATAAGAAAACTTCCTTATAAGAATGCAATATTTACATGTAAAACATTAATTGTACAATACAGTTTGTCTGGTGACTAGAATATCATGACAAGCTTTGGCACTGTACTTCACGATTTTATCATTAGATAATATATAACAGAATTTATCAAGGTTATTATAATTACAGAAATCAGGATTAATTTTACGTATACATTCAAAAAGATACTGCCTGATGCAGTCGTACAGGCTACATGACATCAACACAGGGAACTCATTTTCAATTTCATTAATACAATTGAAACAATATTGTTCATGTAATGGTATGCCTTAGTAAAGACCAATCTCAATCTTAAGTGATGTAACACCACAACGGAATTTAGCAAGAACGCTTCTATGGCGTCTATATAAAATGTGATTTTTAACATACGGTTCAGTTTCATAACTGTATATACCTTTTAGAACAGTATGTCGACTATGGAGATGATTTCTGTCTGATTTTGATAATTGGATCATATCTGTCTCTTTTCACATACTGTCGGCATTTATAATTGGGTGTCGGTTGCTTTATATTATAAAACATCTGATCAGTTAATATAGATGTAGATACTATTATATCAATTATATCGCGTTTTATGATACAATAAATCAATTGGTGTGAATTTGATACATTGCAATAAAATTGAAGAATTTATCAAATTTTCAGACCGTAAAGGTTCAATCACTCTATAGACCGAGTTAATGATATCTAAACGGTTGTCATGTCGATATTTTTAAAAATACGATGTTTCATTGTGTGGGAAACAGAGATTTTGAATATTTGTGAAATTGAAATTGAATTAGGTGGTCTAATTATCTAACCAGTAAATTAAATAATAAACTTGATATAACTGCATTATCATACAAAAACGTCCCACAACAAGGCAATAACATTATATTTTTATGTATTCATTTTGTGTAAATGTATCTTTATTGACAATAAAACATTTAATTATTTTCTTATATCATGCGTATTATGTGGATAGCAATTTTCTCCATTTATATCAAGTTTTACTTGTACAGACTTGATTTAATGAATTTTGTGACACTTTGAAGCCCCCCTGATTAATTTGTTTGTGTCGACTTTGTGTTTTAAACTTGTCTATTTTGCATTATTTTGGGAAAATTTATCGAGTACGCCTTTTGGAGGAATGTAAAAATGTTGTGTGATATAACCCACGGCCGTATGACTAAAAGTTATGTCCAGTTAGTCAACAGAACTTTGAAGATTATGCAACTTTTAAAAAAGTATTTGGCAACCAATTTAGTTAAACAACAAGATGTGAATTTGCTGTACTACATATCGTGTTATACATAACGTATGTAATAAACTTCGTATCAAATACACCAGTATGAATAATTATACAACTGCAATACAGTTTTAATGTTTTAAATAAGACTTCACGACTTGTCTCCCTTCGTTATCGTTTCCTGCTTATTTTCATGTTATAATATTAAAGAGCAAAACTACGATTTCTGTAGATGTTTATGCATAATGTTTTATGTAACTTTGCATAAAACGCATTTTACAGCATAGTTCGTATGTTTCGATACAGTTGGCATCGTATTGGGACAGTGTAAGTGAGGAGCCGTGACCATCTACTTATCCGATGTAACAGACACTGAAACCTATTATAAATTATTTCTAATTGAACTCAGATTTATTCGCAATACACAGTACATTGTATAGATCTGTTCATTCACAGCTGTTCTTAGTTCAGATGTTAAAATTCGAAAATGTATGGCCAGACGATAGATGTGAGTTTGGATATGATGAAGCGAATGCACAGCTATTAGTTGTTAGTTCAGATATTCGTTCCCGAATTCACAGCTGTTAGCTGTTAGTTCAGATGTTCGTTCCCGAATTCACAGCTGTTAGTTGTTAGTTCATATGTTAAATAACTGCCAACTTCACAGACCTACATTTTTGTGTACGTATGATAAAGGCACTGTGAGAACTATGTAAACGACGCTTAGATTATATAGTATGTTGATAAAACTATAATGAAGAAAACTGATGTGTGATTAGTAATTCTTAGAAAACGGAAGCAAATTGTAATTAAAAAAGGCATGCCCACATATATAGAACTTAAAGATTAACTGCATGCATGATGATGCTTGCCCGAATTGATAGTTCAATGTTTTTTTTCAAAACGGACATACCCAGGCAGTCCCTGTATGCAAAACGAACGCCAGCTGGTTGTCGATGAGAAACGGTATATGATTCAAATGTGAAAAATTGCCATGTCGAGTCTTATTGTTGGTGTGATTTCTGAATATCTGTATTACGTTGTCCCCGTGCACAGTATAAAACACTTCAAACAGCTGCAGGGGGATTTATTAGTATAGCGGTTCATACCTCTATGTTGCTGAATATGTACTATATGTTTGTAATTATTATATATTATATATATTTATATGAGATAATATTTGTATTTATTGTCGATTATCAATAAAAAGACCACAAACGCATAATGTGTACAGTGAATATATGCAAGTTATACATCGGATATTACATGACTGTATTGAACTTATTAAACACGTTTACTGAAAATGTTGAAAGCGCCTTTGAATTATCAAAAATATGGGGCTTATAATGCGTGCGGACGTCATTTAGCGTACACATGTTACGTATTTCAAAGAGTTAACTGTAGCAGAAATAAAAGACACCAACTCAAGTGGAGTAATTTATTCGTAATTTTTATGCTGGAAAAATAGATTCCCAAACCAAATATTATCATATATTTTATTTCAAATCAATAAATCAATAACCATCAGTATCAGTCTAACATATTCTAACCCTAACAATTTGAGACACGTTCATTGGAAGCTAACATGGAAATTACCAGACATTGCGAGCGACCAAAACAGCCGTGCTCCTACTTTCTAGTTCTTGTTTATTTTAATGCAGGAAAAATGTTGTATCGTTTGCAGAATTTGAAGTATTTGAAGCTTATTTCAACGCCGTCCATTCGTTGAATTTGTTTAAATTTCAACACGAATGTTGTTGTTGTTTCATCTGTGTAGAATGTTTATTACCAATTTGCCACAGGAACAGACTGAAAACAGAAACATAGATCAATCCGTAAAGTTTTGGTACGTAATATTTCTGTAAAATAGACGTATGCAAATGATGTACGAGAAATTATTTCTATAGTATTTTTACTAAAATGGCTTTGCTCTATGCATATCAGTGTTGCATAAACCAATCAAATCTTAAGTTAAGCACCAATGTAATTTCTCTTCAACCGAACAACGTTTGTAACCTGGACGCGGATTGGTTAACCTTTCGATAATAGGTAGGTTACCTTACCGAAATCCACTGACTATCGATGAATTTACCGAAATCCATTTTGGATCTGGAGTGACCAGCAATAGTAACATCTCGGCATTTTTTATGTTGCACTACAAAGCTTAACCTTCAAATTGCGCCGACCATTTTTTCAAGATATATCTTGTTTATGAAGTATTGCTTAATGTCGTTGTGTCTATACTGTTAATTTGTCTATTTGGTTTACATGTTCAGTTCAGCTATAATCAGTGTTCCTGGGATACCAGCCAGTGCTAACTTCCCCACATAAATAAGAACAGGTGACGGTTGATGTAACAACTTCAAGATCAAACGCCAACATCAAGTGTTCGAACCTTTAAGACCTCATGATTGACAGTCCAGGGCCGGGCTTATAACGGATACTTACACACAGCAATCAAATCTCAAATCACTAAATTTACTCTTATGAGTATGATAGTGATTCATATTGAGAGTGGAGTATGTATGCTAATAATAAATGAATGCTGAGTATTCTTTGTGACTCATAACCTTAGAGATTTAAGTGTATAATGATGTGAGTGAGTCTGAGTACAATAATATAAAACCATGTAATAACGCCCAGGTCTCATAATCACAATACAATCTCAATTAAAATGGACCAAAACAATACTCAACACTCATTCCATTCATTTTCTGCACTCAAATTTCCTTAATCAGACAAATGAGAGCAAAATTGTGATTTGAGTGCTGAGAGTAAGTATCCGTTATAACCCTTGGCCCAGATTCATTGCTTGTAGGTGTAGCAACTGTATAAATATTCTTACGGGTAATAGCAAAATCAGAACTTGTGCTGTTACGGCAACTACTGCGGCTATCGGTACTTTCAGACCCGCGTCAGTATGGCAGTGACCTTTACATAAATATCACAAACGTGACTTTCAATATACATAACCTGTTGAAGTACTTACATTATCGTATATGGTGACATTAGTACAGATAGCTGGTACATCAAATACAGATGCGTGTTTAATACCAAGGGTGACATTCGCATACTGTTTCATCGATATTGCCGACACTGTAAAGTATTATACAGATTATACACACTGTTCGTCCAAAGTTGAAGTACATCATTGCAAGAAGTTTTTTAAGCGTGTGGTATTGTAAATGACAAGCACCTGTCAATGGTTTGCCCCGCCGATGAAGCGGTGGAAGTACAGGGGTCTTTATTCAGCGGGTTAATCCCGGCACCAGGGATTTTGACAACGCCGGTGAGACATCGAAACGAAAAACAGGCTTCGCCGAAGTCTTTCTGAGAGAATTTTGATGTCAAGCACTCCCCGACCTAGACGGTTCGGACAAAACTCCTCAGGGTCATGATTAAGAAAAAGAATTTGCTTTATATGTCTTAATGCCCTGGGTATGCCCACTAACAGTCTAGATGGAGCTAAACACCAATATGTTCAATACATTAATGTATAATTGAATTGTTTGCAGGTTATTATACTCTTTTGCAACGCTCATTTTGACAATGCTTCCATTTTCTAGCCATCCAAATGCACTGTAATGTGTTACTGTTAAACATTGCTATTTAATACAACATAATAAATGACCGTGTCTATGAATCTTATTACTTGAAAACTACTATAGTCCTGTAATAGTACATAATAATGACATTGTATGTATGTGTTAAATAAGTCTTTGCTTCACCACTTGGTCACAACACAGACACTGAAACTGATCTGGTTATATTTGCCAATTAAGTTAAAACAACACAAAACTAGTGTACATGTCATTTAATTTTTTAAATGACGATCAAATTTCTATTTGACAAAAAAGACAAGACGATCAAATTTCTATTTGACAAAAAGACAAGTTCTAAATATATAAAAATAATCTCAAAATCTTCAATATGGAGGCAAAGGTGGGTAATAAACCGCCCATTTTGATTTTCTGATTTGTCACCCTATGTTAATGTTGTTAAAGGATTTCAGTTGTTCTTCAAACCCCTTACTAGAGTTTGATTTTATGCGGTTGTGTATCTGAAACATTTGCGTTTGTAACAACATGATGTGTATCTGTGCGTGCAACCCACTTGGATGAGTGTACCACTCACTTTGACACACCGTGACCAATTAGAAAAGCATTTCAGTATATTTACGCTCGTATAATTATAGATCTCTATTCAAGTAATTGTTTTGTAAGACAAATGTTTGCAGATAAAACAACACTATTGTTACCTCCCCCAGCTGAGCCATATCCACTGACAAATACCGGAGCACAGTCATCTGTTGTCATGCCAATGGAATAATTTCCGGTTGGTGCAGAGTAAGAGTATGTGTCGAAACTAACTTTGTTATCTCCGGCACCATAATACGTCGTCTGTGCCTTTGTAGCATTGTCTGATAAAATAAAACATACGTAGACAATTTATTAGACGTCATCGCATCGTTCAAACAATGTGAATTAAATCAATTTCTAAGTTTTTGTAAGATATCTAAGATCGTGTTGATGTATTATCAAACATAAAGGACGGCAACAGGGGAAGAGTCATTAACGGTTGTATACCACAAAACAAAATGATACATTTTAAAATTGTACGTTTGTCAAGTAACAAGCATTGGTCAAAATACTTAACCAGCCATTTTTAATTTAACACAAAAATATGTATGTTCTGTATTTTTAATAATGTTCACTAACTTTGGTAAACGGTCATGAACGTAATTTTGTCAGGTATACATCGACCTTTTCCCCACAGTTCAATTCATTTGAACCATGTTTGTTATAGCTTATAACAATCAAAATCAACGAATGGTGTTATAACTTAACTAAGTGCTGGCGGCGTAGCACATTTGACCAGTGTGTATCCACAGTTAAATGTTCTAACATTGAGATCGCAATACGTTTGAGTGCCAGAAGATATTAATGTATGTTCAACATTATTTTAACTCTGAACTGAATCGCCAACCAATTTGAAGACTTGTTTTCCTATGAACAATGGATTAAATTGTCATGAACAATATTATTTACTAATTTGATTTAGCTACTTAAATGGCTCACCCACACACACAGACTGACGCGCCACTTATATGCGGTTTATACGACTTCCCGGGACAGCAGCTTTCAAATACAGTTTGGAAATTTATTAGTGAACTCAATGCGGTTCGCACCCACACCTTTAAACGTCAGCGCCTAGCACTGACTCAGCAGCGACTGAACCACCGAGGCAACCCGCAAAGAAGTTCTTCAAATGAATTCTCGTGATAAATTTCCAAAATGTGTATTTATTGTGTATACATTATAATCACCTGGTATACAATTAGGGGTCCAAGCAGGAAGATCGGTTGGTTTGCATTCACCACTCTGTATGGTGTACATTATACCCTGCAATTATATACCATTATATATGTTCAAAAACGAGAGCTGATAAAACACTAACACAATGTATACATGGTATGTAGTAAATTCCCACTTTCTACAGTCCTTTATCGCTTCAAGTATAGTCTGAATTATTCAGCAATAATAATTGAAAAAAGTTAATGTTGCGCAGGAACAAATCCAGTAAAGATATAAAGAAGAATATAATTATTTATCATTCGTGATTCAAATTATGAGTTCTGTCTATGAATTGCTGGTACATGTACTTGCGCAGGTGGTGTTACTGTCTAAGAGCTGTTTTGATTATAGTGTAATATTCATAAATAATAAAGAAAAAAATGAAACGAATGCATTTATAAAGGGTTTGTACCTTGTCGAAAAGTTGAATGACTTGTACATTGACTTTGAATCCAGAAGTTGAAAGTGTGGAGAGAGAGGCAATCCTGTGGTTAGTCTGATCCACAGACACTGCTTCTTCACCCTGTAGTATACAAACAAATAGACATTCACGTGTCAATACATGTCACCTATCGAGCAACGTGAAGCGTTTGTTCCTTAAAGTAAACTTATCAGTTCTACACGAGTGTACATAATCCCGCAAGAAGACGTGCACAAATGACAAATAATATGCAAAGTGTGCAATAATACATCATTCAGTTACGATGGTATAAATTATTATATAAACAATGTGTAAATATCAACATAATGATTATCATTGGTAGATACCATAAACATCAAGTGTGCAATCTTTAGAACTGTTACGCTGTTTCAAATATTTAGTCAAGCTCTGAGTGATTGATTGTATACTCTCAATGTATTTACGAAGTGTGATATACATTACTCGTGTGTCTCATACGACAACAAGCGAAGCCCACTCGGTAAGTTTGATTCGTAGAGCATTCCGGAGCACGAAGACTCGTACTCGTGAGGAGCATATGTTATCCGTGAACATTTGACAGAAGATCTTCGATTCGCATCAGGCATTTGTCGGTTTGTAGTGGTTTTAAACCTAAGAACTGTGGTAAAATGAGGTGACCTCCCGACAAAAATAAAATGCCGTTCCAAAGCAGCGTAACACTCGAACACAGCCAAGTAAAACAGGTGATGTTTTAAAGATTAACTATTGACGCCAGTAAATGCATGTAAACAGGAATACATACGCTAGTGTACACAGGCTTTTTAGATCCAGTCGTATCAACTGTAACATAGGAAACACTATTGACGGATTCCCATTGTGCTGGTGTGCAACAATACTTCGTCTGTCCATTAACTGATACAGCCATCAAAACGAACAGCAATATCATCTTTAACCCCATAGTTAGCTCGCTGAAACAAAATCGAATTAGCTTAAAACAATATTTGCGTTGTGAAATCAGTAGTTTATATTCACGCACACGTGCAAAGTACTAGCAAAGGACATTGATGTATAGGACAAGCCACGGTAATCTTGTATTCAATAAAAAACAAATCACTCACAATTTATAAAAACAAATTCATAAAGTGCCTATAAATACTATTCACATTTGCATGTTTTTAAATATAAACTTTTATCACTGAATCATTTGATGTCATGTAAGTTACAAGTTGGAATTCAAACATCAATCAACATAGAGCATGGTGAATATTTACAACATAAAGCGACCGAAACAAAAGCAAAGAAAACAATACTTACTTTCTAAGTTAATGCATGCAGTATGTCCCTATATTTTGGCTGAACGAGTTTACATATTGACATAAAAACACACCCACTGTGGAATGTATGGTAGATACAATATTACACAGATAGCAGTGTTAGCCTAAATAGCATGGTTGGTAAGCTAGACAACGTCCAGATGTCTATTGACACATGAGATATTATCTTTATCATGAACTCTTATTCATTATTCACTCAATATACCCCCTTTCACAACCACAGGGGAAAATTGGATTCGTCTTTCAGTGAGGTTTACAGTTTGCATACGATACGGCACGATACCGTACCCTCCCGTACCGTACAATACAATACAATACAATACAACGCAATACAATACAATACAATACAATACAATACAATACAGTGACTCGAGAGTGCTCCTCCGTTGAGAAACAACCTCTCTGCAACCTTATAATGAATTTCCCCGTATTAAACATTTACAACTAATTATTCTCTATACAGTAACAACCTCTCATTAACGGCCGCAATCTTCATCTCTCTAAGGAGGTTGCACTTAAATTGTATATAATATGTCGTTTATGAGAGAGATCAAGGTTTTATACATGACCGCTTAGGTGCATAAAAGCAATATACTACAGCACTACAAAGATGAAGACAATTAGGTTGTATCCCAGACTGATATACAAAGTCAGTTACAGCATTATCACACACTCTTATATGTAACATCGTGATTGGAATGTATTATATTCAGCAGCAAAAACCAGTCAAGTTGATTAGGCAGACATGTGTATTGTATCTTCATACGATTTCTTCGTTTCCTGTCCCGGTCATAAAAATAATCACGAAAAGTTAGACCAGCTCTTCATTATTTATTGGCTAAATGTACTTATGTTTCTTAAATATGTTGAAGACCACGGTACGACCGACAGAGTAAAAAATGATATCATTGCTAAAATTTATAGCTGTCAATATCTTGAACGAACGTTCTGATTTCATAGGTCATGTGCAATGAAATTTGGAAACCATGCTTATTTATATATGCATTCCTACAAAGTGTACATATACCTCTCCGTACAGATCTTATACCGATATGGCTATACATGACTGTGTAGAAGGCCTTTCTAAGACTGTTTCGAATAACCATAGTATATGTAATATGATTATGAACATTTGACTGGCCGTGAATATATTTGGGAACACTGTGAGCTGGTGACTTGTAGTCACATATAGGTAATATATGAAGAGATGAACTGGTTCTGACGAAAATGAATTCGGAACGTACATTAAACATGGGTGATGAGAGAACACCGCTAATTCACGCGGACGATGATCGAGAAGAGGATGACATTGATGTTACTGAAACTGAACCTCTTTCAAAAGCTCGTCAAGTTATTCTTGTCGTTGCTTTGTTTCTGCTCAATGTTTTCGTGTACGGATTTGGTCTGAGCCTCAGTGTACTGTATCCAGTGTTTGCTGATGTTTTCAACTCAAACAGAGCTACAGCGGCTTTGGTACAAAGTTTGTACTCAAGTCTTGGAATGGGGTTATCTGTGCTATGGAATAAACTTGTCATTCGATTTGGTTGTGGGCGATGTATAATTGCTGGAGTATGTCTCACAGTTCTTGGCATATTTCTAGGACAATTCGCAACGGATATTTGGACTTTAATCGTTTTCATAAGTATCTTTGGAGGTACTGGTTGTTCCATTGCCGGAGTTGGACCTTATATTATTGCGAATGGTAACGTCGACAAACACAAGAATGCAGTGATGGCGCTGTTACCTGTTGGAGCCAGTGTGGGACAGTTTTTCTTCGTGACATTGACTGAATATTTCATAGAAAAATACGGCTGGAGCGGCGCTTTGTTGCTGATGTCTGGCATACAAGCAAACATGCTTCCAATTGCTTTACTCATAGACAAGATTGACAAGCAACATATTCAAAGGAAGAATGTATCAACGAAAACATACAAAATGTTTTCTCTTACAATCTTCAAGGAGTGGAGATTATACATTTTATTCACGGCTTCTTTTTTGTTTATTTTCGGCGCTTACGTTGAGACTAAATTCATTGTAGATTTCGCGATTGTTAAAGGTTATGAACGAGAGGTAGGTTCAGCGCTGGCCTCATACCTTGGATTGGCGAATGCCGCCGGAAGATTAGCTAGCTTTGGACTGAAGATGGTCATTCCCGGCAAAAGTCTACTTCAAGCATCGGTGCTATCTCTTATATCTGCTTCCTCTCACGCAATTATTTTATATCTAGATTCGTACACTTACATTCTAATTGGTATAATAGTAAACGGCGTTTCACTCGGAATGTTGGTATCTATATTTCTAGCTGCATTGTTAGAGATTTTCTCGCCAGATGATTTCGGTCCAGCTATGTCCGTGTCCTTCATTATAACAGGGATTGGCAGTTTTCTAGGCGGGTACTTTGGAGGTTACATACGAGATTTGTACGGCAGTTATGACTTATTATTTGAACTTGCTATTGGTTCTGGAGTGCTGATGGCATTGTCGTACGTACTTCTGGCAATTTCAGTGACCAGTGTGTGCAGAAAGATGTGTAAATGAATACTTCCTATATCATATGTGATCGCCTGGAATGTGTGAATGTGTTATCAAGCATTATTGGTGGATATATTGGTCATTTTTACTGTGAATTGCAATATATAATTATGAATACAATTCACGTGATCTGCAAGCCAAGTCACGCTCCTACTCAGGTCATTATGTCATGTACATGTTTGTAAGAATCGATAAACTATATATCCAACAACACCGGTAGCGCGGCCGTACGTCACAAAATTTGGTGGTAGCGATGAGATTGTGGATGAAATTCCACATGATTTGTAATATTTGTTTCCATGTGACTTCACGATCAGTCACTGCTCATTACTCATTATTTGAGCCTGTAGTATACTGAACGCACTGGACTGTCCGTGTGCCTAAAACTACAAAACCTTTGCCGACATAAACCAAGTGAACATGCAATAACAATACTGCTTTAATAAAACTTTTACTGAAGCTACATCGATAAATCAACAGTTCAAAAACCAGCGAATTGTTTTTGTCATCCTGTCTTTAACCAATATTTGTTGGTGGACCACAAATAGCGGGGATATCAAATATCGTCTGATCTTTAATACCGACTGTAAAATTGTACGAAACGACGGCTTGCATGTAAGGGCTATCTGCAAGAGATACAATACACATTGTTAGTAATATGAATATAGCTTACGACTTATTAGGTACATCATCATATGTGAGATAAATTTTGCCACTGGATTATTTCGAGTGCCTTCCATGGCTGGGGACGACAATAACACGCTTAGCCAGCGCTTGTAAGCAAACAATTAACTTTTGGATATCCAAATTCTAATATGTCAACTTAAATTTGAAAACTTGTCTCAAAGATGAGACTTATAATAACATTGCATTCGTTCATCAAATAAATTACTGATTTATCAAATCTGGCTCCAACTTTTTAGACTCTGGTGCTACATATGAGCACTTTATACACATATTATTTATGAACATATTGCTAAAAAATAATACTTATCTGTCATCTAGGAAATTTATTATTCAGATAATACATTTATTTTATACATGTTTCTTAATCTGAATGAATACAGCTAGGGATATCACATAGTTTGTATTTAGCTTGACATTAACGAAAACCAATGTGTGATCGTGATGAAAATACATTGTGAAGTGTGATATATTTATTCAAGCCCAGGTCCTACTTTTACTTGCGACAGTCATCTACTTATCTACCAATTTCGCTGAAATCAAATAAGTGAGCAAACCCGGTTTAAAACTTGGTTTAATCCGAGTTAAACATGCACCGGGATAAAAGTGGGTCTTTAAGCTTACCGAGCAGGTTTTTTCTAGACAAAATATGGCTTTTCAGAGAAAAAAAGAACTTAGTACGTTTTTTTCTGAGTCAATATTGGTTTTTTAACACACCTCTCCAGAAGTTGGTTTTTTATTGGCTAAACGTGAGTAAAAGCGAGTTTTTAGGCATAAATGTTAAGGTTTTAAAACACACTTGAACCAATTTTAAACTCAATTATTTCCATAAAGACTCGCTTAAAACCTACATTTTGTAAAATAAAACAGAATAAAATCACTTTTTAGTAAAAACCCAGAAAAAACTCACTTTTCAACGAGGTTTGGTTAAACAACCCACTTTTCATTTGTGAAGGGAGGAACTGAAATTTAGCAAGGAGTGCCCTACTTCTTCGATTACCTAGTGAAACACCAGCGAATTATAGTGTTTCTTTCGATATCTTTAAACCCGTCATTTTGTCAATCTTTATTTAAGTAAAGTTGATGTAGTTTTTGTTAAGCTTTATAATTTTACTCTGTCTTTTGCATATGTAGTACTTAAAAGATCGTCTTACTTCCACCTGGTACTACAGACACATCTAGCATAGGAAAACAATCTTCTGTTGCCATAAGGAATGAAGTCACACTACCAGCCGTATTGTTGTAAACATTGAATGTCTTTCCAGAGTCATGAAGACCAAAGTAAGACTGAATCTCCTTGTTTGCCCATTCTGAATTATAACAAAACCAAATAAGTCACTGTATATAAAAATCTGAACTGAGTGAGTAAGTAAAATATTTTATAACAAATTAAAAACGTGGCGGCTGTCAATAAATCTGTGAGTCAGACGAGTTCATATAGTAAAAGACATTTAAACTTTTGTTATAGAAGTAGGTATTTTTGAAAGCGGGTCTCGATTGAGATATAAAAACGTCATTTACAATACATTATCAATGGAAACGCGGTGTCAAGCACTTAACATGTTTTGTAATCCGTTGATTGGAACGTGTAGAGACGTGAGCATACGTGCTACACCCTGAATGTATTCTGTTGTTTTTAAATACCATGGAATTGTATAATTTCTTGTCAATAAACCATGACTGGATTGTTTGCGAAGGCTGTAAGAATGAATGTTTTTTAACAGACGGCTGCTCTGAAGATGAATATTTTAACAAGGCATAGTGGGAGGGACGCTGGAACTTGGATTTCGCTGACTTGGCCAGTTTTCGTGATGGTCAAACTTAGGAAATGATTAAAAAGTCTTGAGCTGATGCAAGGTTAAAGGTACAGAATAACCAGGAATACATTTAAATACTAAATACTAAAATATACAACAACGGAATTTTATTAACAAACTACTAGTATACTAATTATCACTCCGGTTTTATATTAATGTAACAAATACCCTGATGAGATTGTAAATACTTAACTTTACATTTTGTATAATAATGAACGACATTTCGATTTGGACAAATTTTCTATTATTTTTTACATAATGTGCCTGTTTAACCACATAGTAAAGCGTATTGAAAATGCTTTATCTACTCATTTTGCAGGACTTAAATGAGTTTTTAGAACTTTTGGACGACTAGGAATCTAGACACCCTGCAGATTATTTCAAGTATTCACTGTCATATTCTCGTAGCTGAATATGCTTAACTTGACAGGGATTGTAAACTTGGAGAATAATACATATATGCGACATCATTACTGTTTTGCTGAATTTGTTTCACTGTGGTTTCTAATGAGATAGTTACAGAAACATTCCGTCATTTAATGGGTGGAACTAAATAGTGTTCCAACGTAAGTGGTATAAGAAAGCAAAATGATCTCAGATATCCGTTATCATCCGGTTACCACGTGTCATTAAAAATATGTATATGCGTAGTAAAAAACATACTCGATTTTATTAGTTTGCAAAAGGATGATAAAGTGTTAATTCTAACAACACGTATTTTGGTACATTATTACAGTTTTGCCTTACCTGGAATACATCCTTCCTTGAATGGCGTTAGTGATTTCTTTGTGCAATGATTTCCAGTTATTACGTATTTTGTATTCTAAAAGACAGTATAATTACAATCAGTCAAAATAAAACTTACAAGTCTATCTTATACATTTCGTATACATATTAACAATACAAATAAATTTACCAACGATAATCAATGCGTACTGTTGAATACTTTGGATTTCACATTAAAAATGTACGAGTTCTTAATCAAACATTAAATCTTACTCATTTAGATAATATATTTTTCTTACATTACTATTACATAGAATTCACAAACTTTGGTTCAGCAGTAATTAAGACATCCTATATCGATATATATTATATAAAGCCTAGATGTGTTCACCAGTATAACAATATGACCTTATTATCGCATGCGTAGGCATGGTGGATTAATGGTAGAGAACCAGAATCCTGATTCGAATGACATGGGTTCAAACCCCCCATGTGTGAAATTCGATGTCCGCATCTTTACAATCCATGGGTATGGAGCGAGTAATTGTAAGTAACACGGGAGCCAGTAATCGAGAGTAATTAATATAAGCTATGAAGGAACACATGTAATACATAAATTAAGAAATAATGTGAATGTAATTATACTGTAATATTGTAATCTTTGATGACGATGATATTGTACGGTTGACCATCTACTGCAATCTGTTCATGAAATGTTTCCCTTCTACTCACACTATCATACCAATAATGAATAGTACCCTGGAAAGTGTACAAAAGAACAAAGCATACTTATATAATTAATTCGATATAGATGATTAATGATAAGTGATAGCAGATATGTTGAGCTGCTTTCCAATTTCATCCACATCAACTGGTAGTTTGCATTTCATATTTAGTTTGATGAATACGTTTGAATACATGCGTTTATGGAAGTTTGGGAAGTGACTTTCAATTCGCGAATTTGCACCACTTATGCATATTGATGCATCAAAACAGGAACATACGCGCGAAGATACGGCATTAATACATTAACGAGCGAAAATATTATATTTGCATTGTGATCTGTATTGAAAAAAAACGATAAAATTGTACAGTGACGCAATATAAGAACTTTTGTTCTTTCCTATATTTTTAGATAGTTTTGTTAATTCAACCGCGAACAGGTGTATGAACTTTCCGGATCGTTCCAAGTCAATAAAAGTAAGGATATGCTCTTGTATGTAAAACTATAACCGCTGTTTGGTTTACTTTTCTTTCTAAACCGTGGCTTTTCTCCGTCAAGCTAACGGACAAACACGAAAACTTCAATACACCTATTTTAAAATAATATATTCATGCGTTCGCTGTTAATAAAACCTCACTATGACCTACTCGGAATAACTGAGCGAAAGTAATTACACAAGGTTATAATAACTTTATACCTACAAAACAACAAATGACACCGACTTTAAGCCAGTCCATCAGGTAATGGCAAAGTTTTCTCAGAAACGCTTCAAAATGCGAACTGGACACAAACTTCGTCGATTGTTACAAAACATGATGTAGTCGTGGAGTAATGGACAGAGCGCTGTGTTAATAGCTCTAGTAGTATTTTTGTCGAAGGTTCGAGTCCAATACGCGGCGGGATTTAAACTCGTGTTGTTGTCGAATATTTTATGTAAGCACTGCGTGTTTTGCCGTGCTTGTTATTTGTTTAAAATAAGTTAACATCAAGCTGTCTTTATCAGAGAGAAATGTTTATGAATATACGTCTAACGCTCGCCACATAATACAAAATATTTTGAAGGCTTTTATCACCACTTCTGTGTATTCTTAATTCTATATGTTCAGCACCCGCGAATAAATGTGCACTCGGTCTCTACGCCAATCGTCTATATGTCACGGGATTGTATTTGTAATAGAGAATTATCGAAAACATGTAATAACGATTATTACTGTCGAATCCCCATAGTGGACCAAATCAGATTTCAACGCGTTTCGCATTATCCTGGGTGGACTATAGTCTTACATATCCTCCAAGCTGACAGAACGGTTTAACACGTTTTGTTGTCACTGACCGATTTACTAAACCTTAATGCACTAATAATTGCAACTCATTTACAAGATTCATTCTCTTGTACTTCTTGCGTCGGGCATAAGTGTATACGTCATCGCAACACAATCATTTATATTAGATACATGATTTCAATTGGTGCACAATACTCAGGACAGTCTCTGATAGTTTTAACATTTATTTTGAACACTAATATAATTCTTACTGTGATTTTGAACACTTACATCATTCTTACTGTAATTCTGAACACTTAGATATCTTTAAAGAGCATGGCATAAAAAGTATTTTACCTGCAGAACGGACAAACGTCCATTTTTAACTGTTGCCTTTACTATTCTCTGATTAGCTTCATACTGCCTAGGAAAGCAGCAAGTACTAGCCCATGATGCACCAACACACATCACAGCTATCAAGAAAATTAATCCTGTCATCCCAACAAGTAAAACTGGAAAAAAACGTTATTAGACTGGTACTTCACAAGCTGGATAATAAAACTGATATAATACTCGTAAACGTATACTCTGAACAAACGTTCATTTTGGTTACTTGGGGTGTATTGATATTTTTAAACAATGATTGAAAATCCAACAATGCAAACCATCATAATATAAAGAATTCTTTCGTACAACTTTTCTGGAAATGTTAATCCACTTTGACCGTCAGCTGAAATAAACGACAGGTAGAAAACAACAACCATACTTTTAAAAGTCATAAAACAGTAATAATATGTACGATCACTAAAACAAAGTGGCTATTTAAACATTTTGCTCAGTAGCTATAAAAGGAATATGGACACTACTTACCACTCACAGTCTCAAGAAAGAATCGCAGCTGCTCGTAAATACAACGTTATTATGGTTGAAATTGTTTCATTTATCAGTTTGTCCTATAAATATTTGGTTCCTTTGTGGATACGTAGCTATGTTGATAACGATAATATTCTAATTAATCACCAACGAGTACAAACCACAATTACAGAGCTAAATTAGGGATACGTATTTATAGAATGGAAAACTTGTACGATAAAGATCTGTTCTGTTCTAATATTTCTAACGATGATTCGCTGTACAGATATCTACTAAAAGCACATGTTTAAGTAAAAGAACAGCACGAGCGTTCTTCAAAACGCTTCCATACACATAATCAAGAAGACAGATACTTTTATTTCCTCCATGCATGGAGAGCAGAACAATATGTACAAAGTGAAACAATCAATAGTAAACAAACTAATCATCAACAAATCATCTTGAGTTATAATACAATTTAGAATTTAAGATAAACAGGTAAATACTAAGGAATGTTAACAAAAGTATAGACATACTATAACTTGTATATCCAGCATTTTCATTCGTAGTATGTACATGTACTATGAATAAGTATCAGATACATTATTTGGATCGCTAGTCGTGTAATAACTTTGTCATTGAAATGTTTCTTGCTTTGTTTAACCATTGATAAATTCACGATTTCCTACATTGTTTCTTTCGTACACAATTGATTTATTTCATTATTAAACCACATTGCTGGTTCTCACGCTAAAGACGGTGTATGCTTAGTTATAAAGTACTTAATTTTTTTGTATAAAAACATGTACTGTTATGTTAGGATCAGTTATGATTTCGACGTATCAAGAACCAACGTTGCTATGTTTTCATAAAATTCTTGAAAAAAAAACCATAATATATGTATATATATGCTAAACTATTGTCGAAGTCAATGGTATCCGTATGTTAATATCATTGCATATGTGTGTGTGTGTATTAAGGGAAGCAATTTATCACGACATAGCTAATTCGGAGGAAAAGTCGTCTTGTTGTGTTATACTCGTACTTGTAAATTAAACACTGCCCGATTATTACTAACAGACATATATGATTCAATCCAGATCTAAGTTTGTGTTATAAATCCGACTTAGGATAACGATATACAGCAATCAATACACCTACTTTGGTTAATATTTCAACAATACATAAACAGATACATGTATAATTATAGCAGCACATATTGCAACAAAACAATCATGATTAAACTTAGGTATATCGTGATTAAACATTTTGGTTTTTACCTCGAAATCTACAAATGAATTACTTTAAAACACATTTTTTAAATTGTATGCGTTCATATTTTTCCATATGGTAGGTAATCCATAACATATACGACAGAGACCTGTGCTTTTTTATGTTTTAGATTAATGTTTCCCTTTTTTCGTAGTGCCTTAACTTGATATTATGTTCGTGTTCTTCCCTATCCTTTTCGGCCCCAGACCAGCTTGTCCTGTGTTCTATCCATTCCATCCGAGATAGATATAAATTAAACCCGTAAAGCTAGTTAAATTCGTACTCGATGATTTATCAGAAGTCAGAGCAACTGAAGACAAACCATTTAGGACACGACAAGATGGGGGACAAAATACCGCAATCAAACGCATTCCCTCTGTTTCTGGGGTTGGTAGGGTTCGTATTAATAAAAGGTGTTACAATCGAGCAGGAAACGCTCCATATAAAGACACAGCCAACCCCAAAGCACATGAAACATGAAAATATATCCATAAAAGTAAAATACACAGACAAAAGGTACAAGACAAACATTAATGATAGGTGAAACTAGGAGTACAGCTTGGCTGCTGTTTTAACAGTCAGTGACACCACCACTGTGAGTTTACACTAGCTTAAAGGGTGCACCCTACACAACACTTTCCTACAATAATCCAAATAAAACGAACAGTGTAAAAGAAAGAATCCTTGCTGGACGAATTTCCGACATAAGGGACGGCGTACAAAGAATGACGCATACAGAACTTATCAGATGCCTCAGCACATGAAGACATGACTTTAAGGGCACGACAATAATGGTAATTTAGGATTAAACCTGACCTGACCTCGAACAACAAAGATGTCTGATTCATAACCAACTGAAAATGTTTCGACTACCAGGGTTGCAGTACGTTATAATATAGTAGGTTCATAATCTCTCTTAATAAACTGTTTGATGCGCCTTACAAACACAGGGAAATGGAAATACGTGTGGATCGTAAGAAGATTTAAATCACATCACCAAAAGTTTCCAGGTGCGACATATCTTTATCTTGTCGCATATGTGTTTTTAAATTGCAGTTTTTAAATGATAACGGGCAGATTTCGGAAATTAAAAAAATGTTTTCTATGTGTATCATAAATGCAGCCCCTTAATAGAACTTGTTTTATACGACAAATGCGGTCGTAACAGTGATGTACAGAATGATGCACAGGTACTTGATAAAATAATTAGTTGTGAAATGTGAACCCCTTAAGATGTAGCACGGGGCACATCTCCATCTAAAAGAGTATAAATCATCAAAATTGATTCATGCATTAACAGCGTCTTGTCCATGTTTCCAAGTTCGATTAAATATTTCGAGTAATAGAGTAAAATTCCAAGTTCGATTAAATTTTGCGAGTAATAGAGCAAACTTCATAGCAATACGAGCATTTCAGCGTTTCATGCTTGCTCGTATAATATAAGATGTAATACCGCAATCATTCTAACATAATCGGCACATCTAGTCGGTGTATAACGACGCGAGTATAGCACAGGATTATATATAACGATACATTAATAATCACGCTAACATCAAGTCATGATATCGCATAAAATTATTATGATACTTTTAATTTCCCGTCATTAATATATAAGCCTATTTGATAAACATTTTCCACTGCACAGTTTAATCTGGTTTTAAAATGTCGTCATATCGTAAAGGCTTTCGAGAAAATGTTCATGACCACCACAACGAACGATCGGCACTTCTGAAAATCGATGGAGATAACCAAAATGATGGACTGTCGAAAAACTTACACAAGATACCGAACTTGGAGCATTTCATGCTTGTTGGTGCTTCACTTCTTTTGAATGGGCTTACATTTGGTTTTGGTAATGGATTAAGTGTACTTTATCCAGAACTAGTGAGAGTGTTTAACGCCGACCGATCTGTGGCAGCTCTGGTACAAGGATTGAATGTGAGTTTGTGTATTTCTGGCTCTGTTTTGTGGACTAATTTGGTCAAGCGGTATGGTTGTGGATTTTGTATCAAATGTGGGGTTCTTGTGTCTGTCATTGGTGTATTTCTAGGACAATTTTCAGTCAACATCTGGATGGTGATATTTTTTATCGGTATAGTTACAGGAATAGGAATGTCAATCGTCGCACTAGGATCACTGATACTGCTGAACAATGTGTTATCCAACCTACCATGGAAGCCTGCGGCGTTAGCTGCTGTGCCTGTTGGTTCTAGCTTATTTCAGTTTATTTTTACACTTCTGATGGAGTATCTTATAGAACAATATGGCTGGCAAGGAGCGGTAATGATTATGTCTGCCATATTAGCACACATGATGCTGTTTGCCATTAAATTGCACGAGATTGAAAAACTTAGCAATAGACGTTGTGGCAAGTTTAATGTTCAAACACAGATACTCACTATTAACATATTTAAAAACGTTAGGTTTTATATTTATGCCATCATTGTATTTTTATTTGCATTTTGCGGTTTTATTGAAAGTAGATTCCTGGTAGATTTTATTATCCTGAAAGGTTTTGTTCGAGAAACAGGATCGTTGATAGTGGCATATCTCGGAATAGCAAATTTTGGCGGCAGAATATGTGGAGCGTTGTTGAAATTATTCATTCCCGGTAAAAACATTTGGCAAATCATGCTTTTTACTTTGTTAAATGGTTCAAACACATGCTGTTATATTATATTTCACCGCGTATTCAGGGCTTCTCCTTGGGTCAATTTTGAACGGATTCACATACGGTTTAGTGATCTCGCAGTGGACAACATCAATACTTGAAGTTTTTACTGAAGAAGAATTTGGTTCAGCAATGGTTGCTTTGAACGTCGTTGGAGGATTAGGAAGTTTCTTTGATAGCTTCGTGGGTGGCTACATAGAAGATATGACTAGTAGTTATGATCTGTTGTTTGAATTAGCAATCTCTTTAACTGGCGTAATGGTAATATTTTATGTAGCGCTCAAAGTATTATCGTCAGAGTCATACAGACATGTATGCAAATCGAGGAGTGGAAGCGACTAGTTTATCAGCATATACACTAGTACAGCAGATAGATAAATTACACTTTTACTTCTTGAAACGTCCTCATGACACATTGCTATTTACGATACTTTGTTCAATAATCGTTCAAAGTAGGGGAGATACGGTCGCTACAACAGATCTACAACTATCGGGATTAGTCTCCCTTGATACATCGAAGACTCCGTTCTGTCCTAGGGTACATCACCTCAGCTATTTCGAACTGTTCTCTTGAAGGTCATCAGATTGTGGCATGTTCAATTTATCTGAACAGACATAGTAAAGCAAGTTATGCTGTGATGCAGCAATCACTTTAGGATGTATATGTATTGTGACACTTCATACCACGTACTGCATACCAATACATGAAAAATAGTAATTTAATGGATTTAATAGCAAGAAAATAACTGCATGGGTGAGACGTTCTTCCTTTTTACATAACTAATTCGCGCTGATCTCGTACTTATCTTAGTCTTCAATCATGTTATCAAATGTTACACAGACATCAAGGTTTTGCTTTATACGGCACGTATGCGTTTGTCCCTTTATACAAATGTTATATTATTGATACTAAATTTAATCTCAAAACATGATAACATGATAGCATTAAGATAACTTATATTTTATGCTATCAAGTGTAATCTTAAAGTTTGGAGTCCATTTTCCATGTCTATATCTGGAAATGTAGTTTGCAGGCATGTGAATTTTGTTAGCAGGTCCCCCATTTTCGTAAAAAACGACTATATAAGTCACAGAATACTTACCTTTTTTTACTTTTCTTCACATTTTACATAAACGAATAACTGTTGTATTTAATAAACACTATAAATCACTATGGACAAATACTTTCATTTATTCAAATAGAAATGCATAGTTCAACACCAATCATGGCAGTTGGGTACAAGTTTATTACATAACGATTTATAATTCGACCACATCTCGCGTCTCATGCCATTCTGTGTCCATCTTGTTATTTTTTAAGTTAAGTAATATTTTAATGTATTTATACATATAACTATCATATTTGCACAGACATACAAATAACTTGTACATACATACAAAAGGGTTGGGCCCAAAATGTTTACAACATTATCTAGGCACCTTCCCGACATATGGCATAGTATAACTAGCTAAAAAGTAATGGTTTATTTGTGCATACGAACTTTTAGATTTATGACATTAACTACATGAAACAAGAAAAATCTGTTGTAAAACATAAAAAATGCTTAATGTTACGATTGCCTGTCATTCAATAATGCTATATACTACAGAAATCCGATTCATGTTTGCGGAGATCACTGCGTCTGTATATGCCTGTATCGTGATCAAGATTTTTTTGGCAAACATTACACCAATTACGCAATAATTGTGTTCATTACTTTGCTTCGGAAGAAAATATACATCTACATCTTGAAATAACACTTCGTCCTGAGATTCGGATAAAGTATCTATACCAAATAGAAGTTTTTGTGCACTAAGAGGATGAAAGTCTCATGTATTAATAAAAAGTGTTCGCCTCTGACGACAATATCGTTTGCATGTAAAAAAGTCATGTTCAGCATCTTCAATCGCTGCACCACACTCACACAAAGGGCTATGGACAAGTTGGTTTTTGTATAAATCTGAGTTAAGATAACTGCAATTATTTCTAATGCGGGTATGATGAACATTTGAGAAACGTTCGACTTTTGTGAATACACTCGGAACTTCAGGGGCATTAAACAATTGTTTCAGTTTATTTTTAAAAGAAGATTCTGATTAAGACACGCGAATATCGATAGTAAGATTATTCCAAAGGTGAATTGCTGATGGTAAAATGAATTGGAATAAATTTCAGTTCTTCTTGCTTCTGCTGCATAATCGGTACACTGTCTTAACCAATATTGGTTTTCACAAGCTGAGTCAACTGTGTTAAATAATGCGGTAACAATTGGTTTTTTACCCTTGAATACTAAAATTTTAGAATTTTCCTTCTATCTGAAAGACTCATCTCCTTTACTAATGTTTTGAAGAAAAAAAATGTAAATTTGATTTAGAGTTTGAATTTCAGCATTTTCATTGGAACCAAGACTTTTCGACGCTTTTGAGACTATATTACATATATGTAGATGCCACGACCCATCCTGACTGAATGTTACACCAATATGTTTATTTTATCGAGTTGTTAGCGCCAGAATCTATCATCTCCTTAATAAATTTATATGGATATAGCTGGTTCTGGCACCAACACCTCGACATATAGGATAAGTTGGGTGGGTTTCTGTTACAGAACGAGAAGAACATAACTTCCGTTTTGAAGGATTGAAATTAACTAGCCATTACTTAGACCATGTTGCTATTGAATTTAGATTGCTATTAAGTGTTTCTTCCATTAAATGTTGTTTGTGGAAACAGAAAGAAAACTGTCATCCGCGGAAAGCCTGGTCATACTTATTGGTGAGTCCGCTATATCGTTGACGTAAATAAGACTGAAATAATAAAGGACCAAAGATGGAGCCTTGTGGAACACCCCTTTCTAAGTAACGGGTTTTCAAACGAGCTGATGCAACAATTACTTTCCGAGATCTCTCATTTAAATAGTTACTTAACCAATTAACTAGGTTTCCAAGTATTCCATACTGTTTAAGTTTGTAAATAAGTCCCCTATGCCATACTTTGTCAAATGTCTTGGATATATCACAGAAAAATATTAAAGTAGAATCTTTGTTGTCTAATGCCTTACACATTTGATTACCAGTAAGTTGGTATACTTTGAAGTGACTAGGTAAAATTCCTGATTGATTAGGAAATATTAAAGAATAGCATGTATATAGTTATACATATGTTTGAAAACGATACGTTCCATCACTTTGTCAACACAGCTTATTAGAGAAAGTTGTCATCTTGTTTCAGTTACACAGAGTAGTCGTGGCCAGATAGAAAAGCATGTGAGTGTATGGCTGTTCCATGTTTCTAGATGGCGTATAAACTATTTTACAGTAACTATAGATCTATCCGTTTCCATGTAATTATAACTTTTTGAATTGAAACATTATGCACGGATGATGGTGTACAATTTAAGAATTCAAAAATATAGTCGATGGTCGTTTCATGGAGATCCCCGACTTCAGAATAAAAATCACCCTTGGCCAAATATCGCAATGACATAAGAATCTGGAATTCAATACCAGTTATTTAGTACGAATACAAAGCTTTTAAACATGACTGGTATTGTATTTAAATTTCTTCATTGTCAGTCAGTCATCTAAGTGTCATCCTGTATATTTTGTTTTGCAAAAATGAAATTAGCAATATTGTAAATGAAATATTATATTTCAATTTATAACATGTTAAATTGGAATGACTCACATACTTTTATACATATCTTTCACATAAAATATAATCAATAAGTTTAAGTTAAAACCATGAACAATTGGCATTAAAAACATATTTACATTAGCAACCCCAGCTTATTATGAAGTTGCTTTAATTGGGTCATTTTCTAGATTTTTTTCGCTATATAATCGCGTTAAAAAATGTGGGAGGTCGCGGAACCGAAGAAAACTAAAAATATCTTCACTTCTTCATAACTTTTTTAAAATTCAAGATATCTTTATAACTGTTTAGAATCTATGAGTATTTTTCATGTAGATTCCATTTATGCTGTTATATTTGGTGTAGCACATAACATTTTCAAGAAAATAACAAATAATAGGGCACTTTGAACATAATGTTTTATAATTGTAAAATACAATCACACCTCGAGACAACTTTTTGAAGAAATCAATGGATTAATATCATCACAATCAACAATGTAACACAATTGTAATGCACTAAAACAGTTTTTTCAAAGAATATTTGGATCTATGTAGTTATAATTGAAGTCAAACAAATTTCTGTCATGGACTAAATTTATGAACAACAGCAAATGTACACAAGTAATACAAAATATAAATGTCCTGACTTCAAACACATCTAACACATTACAATGATCATAATCAGACATGATAATTATACACAATATATAGTAATACACAATATATACACAATAGGGGATAACGTGTTTGTAAACAAAACAACCCGATTCCGCGCATGCACAGTTAACAGGTGGGCAAACGGGTAAAAGGCGGCGGCGCCGTACTATACAACTAATATGGAATGAATGACACGGCGGTAGCCATTAATTTCTTTAATGTTTGACATACAATAATAAATTTGGCATCAATTGCAAGGTAATGCTCCCAGCTTTCCCACGACATAAAAAATAATGAAAATCAGAGGTTGTTTTGGTTTTCAAATTAGACTCTGAAAATGGGCATTTTTCCGTGAAAAAAATTTCAAACTGTTTTAATTCACATTTTTACATATGTGCATCAAATCGATACCAGATCAAAGGCTTCCAAAAATAAAATAAAAAAATTTCTGCACCAGAATGTGACTTTGAAAATGACCACATTTTACGACAAATTATTTTCAATTCGTTTAGGTTCGAAAAACACGGCGGTGGGTATTAGACTTCGTATTAATCAATTTATGTGCATAATATATAAAATCGTACAAAATTATCATATTCTCTTCTTTTTTGCTTACCTCTCTTAAATGACGAACGTAAGATGCAACAAGTTTATGTGAGTGTGTGAAATACTGAATTTTTTTTTTTACTGCTTATTTTATGAAAATTTATAAACTATTTAAAGCATTTATGTAATGTGAGGAAATTATTTATGTAATGTATTATGTTATGTGTTTAGAAGATGTGAGTTTATATGATATTTATGAAATGTGAGAAATGTTGAACTTTATTTAATTTAGTGAATATATTGTTGCAAAATGTTTAATATGTATTGTGAAAATTGAATAGTGTATATGTTTAAATGTTGCATTTTGTTTATTTGCGATGTTAAAAAGATAAAGAAATAAAATGTAAAAAAAATAAAAATATGGTAACAAACCTGTCCACACGGTCGCCCGGATGACCAATAGCTTTTCAGTTACAGAGTCCCACAATAATTATTTTCAATTTCCCAAGAGCACATTCCTTTAAACGATCCTGAAACAAAAGACGTATTTATGACATGTGATAATTAATATGTCTGTACATCCGCGTTTGTATCCTGGTATACCATCATTTCATTAGCTTATTTTACGTTTTGTCATCAAGAAAAAAACACATTTAATTCCCTCTGTGGTTTAACTGGATTTTATGTGCATAAATAATGTGTTATGTGTGAAATGCATCAAAAGTAATTGTTAACATGTACACATATCTAACAAAGACAACAACGTGATATGTTTAATTGTGCGTTTATTTACCTTATCTTAATTTTACATTTAGCATTAAAACATATTCAGCATTTATTTGAGTGTCATTCATACACACACATATTAAGACATAGCGGTAGCTAAATAAATACACATATATCACATGTTAAACAGTTTGTCAATCAACTTTGTCTTGGCTGGCGCTAGGTTAAAAGAGTTGGTAGTCAGATTTGATAAACAATTAAATTGTATTGGAATAAATCTTTGCGAAATGTATTGGTTTGAATGGAGCCTAATGGATTCTCGGCTAGCGCTATCCTAGATTTTACGTAATACATAAAGCATATTATCACTGTTCGGCAGTGCACAGTCAACTGCTCTACCAATGACAAAGTCTACAAAGCCAAGACTCCGTTTTAAATTAGACTAAATTCCTGTACAACTCACGTGATACCACTCAATTCTGCTTGATTTTTGTTCACACATCTTACAACATTTTTAATGACATCCGGTAATTTACATGTACAGACATATTTTATTGTTTGAGACTTATCTTCTTTACAAGTCATTTTCGGCATTTTTGAAACGGTTCAGATTTGTCATTTTCTGAGCATTTTATGAGATGCATCCTCATAGCGGGAATATCAAATCGAACATTGGTGATTTCACAATTCAAGTTACAATGCACAAGTTCTGTAACATATGCAAATACACAACAATCGGATGTGTTCGTTTGCCTTTGTACATCAGGTATTATCACATTTATCGCAAGTTTTTTAGATTCGCCCACATACATTTGTGACAGCTGTATGCTGATATTTGTGTTCACAGTTCTGTTCTTTAAACTGTCTAAAACATAAACGTGTGGAGTTGAGTTTGTTTACACTCGCCACCGGGATAACAAAAACATAACATAAACGGAGCCAGTTGAATGTTTTTATACGACGTTACCCATTGGTAAACTTCCGTCCATCACCATATCAAAATAATTGACACTTCTCAACTTTATTTGTATATATGTGTCTGATGGTGACAGCAAAAAACTGATTGGGTTGCATATTGCATGGACTCGCACTGGGCCAGACACTGTGAAATGCTGATAAGGGGGCTGAATAAGATTGATATCTATATAGTGCATGCCGGGGACACTATTGTTTATTGCATAACATTATATAAGTTGTCCAACACAATACTGGCCTTGTTTCTACCTCTGTTTCTGATTTTTATCATGTTATCTTATACGTATAATTTCTGGAATTTGTAGAAGTATGTGTTGCAGGATTTATTGAAGATTTCGGAAATAATCCTTATAGTTTTAAAATAATTATGTTAGATGATCAAATATGAAGTTGATTTTTCTTTCTTTCTGGACAAAACAAAAGTTGTCTATGTACATAAATATTTCCTAAAATGACTTTTATTCACACTTAATAATATTATACATAAGGGGACGGACATTACATAGGTTGATGAGTCGACGGGTCCAGTTTTCCTGTCAATGGCAGATAGCTACTGTTTCCTTCGCTCTTAATTCTTCTCATTAGGAATTCTGTGCCATGCAATCATAAACCCTTTCGCCGCTTGTGTGTACAACCAACAACCATGAAAGACTGAATCATAACTTAAAGAATTAACCATTTAGATGAAGCGAATTAGCGTTATAAACAATATGGCGCTGTAACCGGATATCGATTTTCTGCCCACCAGCAATGTTTACATTTCTATAGCCGGTGAGTGTGACGTCACGGCGTTATCCCCTACTGCACTTGGGCAGGTCACACTGTTCAAATTAGGTATGAAATGACTGAGTAAATTTATGAATTCATTTCTATTCAGTTTTTCATTATCACAGAATTATTTAATTTCAAGTACAACTCCATTAACTAGTGACATATACTTGATCCAACTGTGGTATGTTTTTAGTCTTCAAACCACTGACTGTGACACCTAAAGCCTCACAGTAAGGTCCAGGAAATGACATCTTACTTCAATGTTGATTAATATTAGGTATCTGAAATCAAAACGAAAATAAAAGTATAAATAAAAAACGCAAAAAAAGCGTATCGTACTCCGGGGTCGAAAGTGGTCGGGGACGAATAATAGACGCGTGAAATACATAGAATTTACAGTTTTTATTACAAAGTCGATGGGAATCAATAACTTATCAACAAATTTACACCAGTGATTTTAATAATCCACAAAACATCGACAAGGGTAAGAATCATTAAGCCAATCTGCGGCCGCGACGAAACAATTCATTTCGTCACGGTCGTAATCAACGAGCTACAGCTCAAACAGATAATTGAGAATAACTTTTTTACGCAACAGCAGAAATCAATTTTAAGTATTATTTATCAACTTACCAATTACTCATATAATATTTTAGCGATCCATCGTAGGAAATCGATTTAACTGTGTTGTGATTTACTGAGTACATGTGTTATGGCAATTCTACAATATGTTTACATATCATGCATTTAAGCTTAGAAATGAAATATTGTATTTGAATTGATTGTCTTTTGTGTACGTGTATGTTTTACTATTGTTTACATGTATATATTATTGTGTATACATTGTAATGTAACGTAATAGGTAATAGACACATGTGCTGTATCTCGCATATCTTCTCCACAAAATAATGAACATGCTCTTTATTATGTTATTATATACACACATGTACTGTACCACTGTTCTGTCAGTATGCTTTGTATTGTCCTCATGGGCTATCAGCCTTTTGGAAATAAAATAAATATATCTATCTACAAAATATTTGTGACAAATGGAATAGATTTTCTGAAGTACTATTGTCATATTGGAGGAGAAATTAATTTAATCTATAGACAAACAACATAATACGAGATGTGAATCCAATCAATCAAATTATGACAATTTTGTCTATAATCTGTAACACCCATTAGCACCCTTTTCCTTATACTTTAATATTGGGGTAGAAACGTCCTGGGGAAAATGACTGGGGGAGAAATTACTAGGGGAGAAACGACTAGGGGCGAAACGTATAGGGTGAGATACATATGTAAACCAACCGATAATAGGTATCTTGATCATACAGATTTATTGATATATATAACATCTTGGTCTGAAAAAGGAGAATGTGCCAGTCTGATAAGTGACATGTACCATAAATTCATGATCCGGAATATATCTAGGACAAACTATGCTGCATTACATTTCCATCTCAATTGTAGTATTCTCTGCCAAACCTGGTCATAAAGAAATTGACTTTGTGGTTACAATAATTATTAACATCTTCAAAGGCATTATGTCAGTATAATAATAAGTAGGGCCTATGGTCAGTTTATTGAGTTATCTGTAATTTGTAAATAACATCTTATGGGGATATGAGCGCCTTGAAAAATCAAGTGAAGTAAATAGTAGCGATTCAATAGCAGATTAATGCATCAACAATGTTACGTTATAGACTAAAGTCAATATTAATGTGATTAAAACATAAACTCACTTGGTATGTTTTTCTTTCCCCACCCACTTACTGACTTAGCTGGAAGGTTAACTTCTACGCAAATCTCTATTTCCATGCAATTTGTTGAATGCAACATGCCTTAAACGTCCTTGAATGAATGATAAGATAAATGTACGACCAAATCATTCAAAAAGTCGCTTCAGGCTTGTTAAAATCAAAATGATATCCAACACTACATCCTCCAATCTCATACGTTGTTATCTCCCCTTACAGTTATGGGTTAATGACGTACTGCAAGGGAAGATAACTGCTGCTTGGAGTTTGTAAATCATCACATAACAACAATGGAAGAGTTAGCTCCCTAAACAATACAGTAGACTGGCAACCGGACCAAAGTCTGAACATACAACACAAAATTATTACCGTTGTGATGGGTGCGACTGGGTGACCCATGTCAGTACTAGCCACTAGATCGTCGTGTAACAACTCTTCCAAATACCGGATGAGACCCCTCGATAGTCTATATCGCTCTATCACTTCGATGTCTCGCATATCATCAACAGATACTCTTCGAGCACGAAAATTTCGCTCGGCCCGCCGGCGTCTGTGGCGTAAAACGGCCGCCATGACATGTACGAAGTTTCCTTGCAATATGTACTTACCTTCCATAGAAAATGTTCGTACATTTACGAATTCGTACGTGCGAACTTCCTACGATATTTTTAATAAAACACCTACGTATTCTTACATAGTTCGTACGAAGTAAGTACGATAAAAACGTTCGTACGAAGTTTAATACCCCCCCCCCCCCCAGTGATATAGTGGGGCCAAGATCTGATGGCACAATACTATGTACTTATGCTAATAAGCCGACGGTTTCACTTTGCACAAAAAGGTGATCATTTAGAGTCTCGGTCAATAAAATATTGTGTAGTACAAAATATTCGAAACATAACTAATTATTCAATTCTGAACTTACGTGTGCCTCTGTAGCTCAATTAGGTGAGTAGTCACTTAGCTATCGAGAGGTTAGTTGTTTTAGCCTCACATATTATTTTTTTTCGCAGTTATAAAATATTTTATACTTCTAGAAATATTTTTTCTTAACTTATCCTTCTATATGTAAAATATTATGTTTTAATTTACTTTCATATACACGGCTGCGATACACCCACACGTATTTCGTGAAAAGCATTCGAGCTAAAAGTAATTTATGAAAAAATGTGAATGTCAGGATTCGAACCCGGATAGTCTGTGTTGAGAGTCTGATGTTATTGTACCTTCAGATCTTGGCTGTACTATACTATGTCTCAAATTTTACCAACGCTATCTGACTGACAGCACAAATATTTGTGCAAAGATTGATCACTTATAAGATGTACTAATATTTCGTTCATATGCTGACATTGTGCTGCTTTATATATAGAATTGTCCATATGCATATAAATAATATATATATATATATATATATTCATCCAGCTGATTAATGGTTCGCTGGTGGATCTACACAGGGGTCCATTTGGGGTCTTCCTCCACCATCATAGCTGAAATATTCATTTCATGACCCTTTCTGTTTATGTGACTTAAAGCTCATTACGAAAAACAACTCAGAAAGAATGGATGTTAGTACTGTTAAACTGTGGTAACTGCAAGATTTGATGTCCCATTGTGCTATAATATTTATGTACTGTCAAAATATGGTAACTGCAAGATGTGATGTCATATTGTGCTCTTATATTTATGTACTGTCAAACTGTGGTAACTGCAAGATGTGATGTCACATTGTGCTCTAATATTTATGTACTGTCAAACTGTGGTAACTGCAAGATGTGATGTCACATTGTGCTCTTATATTTATGTACTGTCAAACTGTGGTAACTGCAAGATGTGATGTCACATTGTGCTCTAATATTTATGTGCTGTCAAACTGTGGTAACTGCAAGATGTGATGTCCCATTTTGCTCTAATATTTATGTACTGTCCAACTGTGGTAACTGCAAGATGTGATGTCCCATTGTGCTCTAATATTAATGTACTGTCAAACTGTGGTAACTGCAAGATGTGATGTCCAATTGTGCTCTAATATTTATGTACTGTCAAACTATGGTAACTGCAAGATGTGATGTCCAATTGTGCTCTTATATTTATGTACTGTCAAACTATGGTAACTGCAAGATGTGATGTCCAATTGTGCTCTTATATTTATGTACTGTCAAACTGTGGTAACTGCAAGATGTTATGTCCAATTGTGCTCTTATATATATGTACTGTCAAACTATGGTAACTGCAAGATGTGATGTCCAATAGTGCTCTAATATTTATGTACTGTCAAACTGTGGTAACTGCAAGATGTTATGTCCAATTGTGCTCTTATATTTATGTACTGTCAAACTGTGATAACTGCAAGATGTGATATCCCATTGTGCTCTTATATTCATGTGCTGTCAAACTGTGGTAACTGCAAGATGTGATGTCCAATTGTGCTCTTATATTTATGTACTGTCAAACTGTGGTAACTGCAAGATGTGATGTCCAATTGTGCTCTTATATTAATGTACTGTCAAACTGTGGTAACTGCAAGATGTGATGTCCTATTGGCTCTAATATTTATGTACTGTCAAACTATGGTAATTGCAAGATGTGATGTCCAATTGTGCTCTTATATTTATGTACTGTCAAACTGTGGTAACTGCAAGATGTGATGTCCAATTGTGCTCTTATATTTATGTACTGTCAAACTATGGTAACTGCAAGATGTGATGTCCAATTGTGCTCTTATATTTATGTACTGTTAAACTGTGGTAACTGCAAGATGTGATGTCCAATTGTGCTCTTATATTTATGTACTGTCAAACTATGGTAACTGCAAGATGTGATATCCCATTGTGCTCTAATGTTATGTGACTCGTCATCGGAATTTTTGTAAAGGCGGATATTGAAATATTGATTTTGCGTTTTAAAAAATCTTAAAAATGGATTGTTCATACATGTATTTTGTATGATTTAAGATCTATTTTATTCCAATGAAGAGTATCAACGAAATCAGAAAGTACCACGCAACTATCTTTTTATTCATCTGTCATCATTAATTTAATATTATGTAAGACATTAACCATTTGGAATGTGAAAAGGTGATACTATTTGATCAATCTTCCTTCTTCGAACCTTTAACAACCTTTCATTGCAGGTACTTCAACTGAATACTTGTCACGATATTATGTGATGTCATTCAGACATAAATGTGTACCATTATGTGTTATAAGAAACTTCCTAAATCGACAATGTCAAAAAGAAAGAAAACAATTATCTTTATGTGTTTGTACTTTTTGAAATAACTGTTTATAGAACAAATTATGAAAAACACTTTGATTACCTAGGGAAAGAACAAATTGAAATTATTGCGATTTTCAAAGATGTTAAGCTTAATTTACTCGCGAGTGTGTATAAAACAAATGCACAAAGCAAATGGCATGTATTATTTTGTATTCTAAATTGATAATAAATATTTTGATAAGAATTGTGATCAAAATGACCAAATCAATCAACGATCGATCGATTGATTGATTTATCGATCATTGTTTTCAATCGATTTAATTATGAATGTGTTTTACGTGTTCTCGTATTTTCTCTGCATATGAGTGATTCTTTTTGATAATTATACTTGTATTTAAATAATTACTTATTTATTCATCAATCATTCAAAGAATAACATATCAATCCATTAATTGATCAGTTAGGTAAAGAATTTCTGCCCTTTATTAATAATGCCCTAATTTAACTGCGCTTGTACAAAATCAGAACATAAATTTCCATCTTATACAGTGCCTACGATTTGCAGGGTAAAGGGAAGCAACCTTATTATACATGGTGAATACGTTGGGCGTGTTATCCTTTAGTGCAATGTTCTCCTATAATGCTCTATATTTACTAAATATTTCGTCTGAATTAAAAGAAACAGTACAATAGAATTGATGATAAGATATCAAAATTTGTACACAAGAGCAATTTGGACACATTGAAAAAACAAACATAATGATAGGAAAAAATAGATGTACCGCCATAGAAATGTCAGTGGCAAGAACATCATTATGGATTTAAAAATGAATTTGAAGTCGAGCAAGAAATGCCACATACGAAGGGCTCGACCAACCCAAAGCACAATGAGACATGAAAAATATACATACATGAAAGCACTTACAGACGCCTTTATATAGATTCATCTTATCTAGACTCCACCGAGCAAATTATTGCCTACATTGCATAGTATTATAGCATCTCTCTAACACGAGAGACGGCGAAAACATGATAATGCATGTTAAACATACAAAATTATCGATTGAACATTGTAAAACAAGTGACCCAAAGATGTACACGATGATTTATCAGAAGACCGAGCAACTGAACGGATGCCGTTAAGGGCACGACAATTAAGCATGATACAAAGGCGCCTTCCTTTAGTTTCCGGGTTAGGGAGGTATCACCATTATATAAATATATGAATTACAGGGTACGCCACATTAGACACTGAGGTGATGCAAGGGTAAATATGCATGGAAAAAAGGGGCACCAGGTCGGGTTCGTTTTGTTTTACGAAATATAATCCCATAAAACAGTCAGATGCAAGGCCATCTAGTACTAAGAAGTGTTAAGACGATTATGACAACCGTTAAATCGCGATGTATGCGGTGCTTTTAAACGGCGAACAAATATGAAAACACACTAAAATAAACACCAATACAAAATGTAAGACAATTCCTCCATTTTCTGTAGGCAAGACATTATTCCAGTTATTCGAATAAGGTCGCTTAAGGATGCTCGCGTTAACGGGACGTAATATATACTACTCAAAGTTTGCTAAGCACCACATATATGACGCATGATGTAATGTATGGGTTAGTTCTAGCTTGTACTTTTTAATGTTAACTTGATTCATAACTATATTGGGATGGTCCCCAATCTATACATAAACCAATAACAAAAACAGCAATATTGTGACAGGTCCATGTAAACACGAACGCCTGGTTTTGCAGGTGCTTTTGATACCTTGCACATTGTGTATATGACACATACACTTTATTCAAAGGCCAATTCTTGTGTAAAATATCTTCTGTTAGCTACACATTGCTAATGCAAATATCAGGCGACATTTAAGTGAAGCAGAAATGTGGTGGGCTGCAGGGATGGTTGAGCAAGGGGTCAGGCATCGTGAGGTTGGGGAGGTCTTTGGTGTGCACCATACTGTAGCTACCCGAGCCTCGGTGAGGTATCGGCAGTTTGGCACACATGTCAGGTGATATGATGGGTAGAGATAGGGCCATTTCGAGGGCTGATGAATGGTTTCTGCTAACAACTCAGACACGAATGAGCCGTTTTGCAACCAGCAACCGCCATCTGTGATGAATGTTTCCACTCTGACCATCCGATCAAGGCTTCATGAGGGTGGTCTTCGGTCGAGAAGACTATGTTTACGCATCCTGCTGACAATAGCATTGAATATACGGACAGGCGTTCTAGGGTATCGATGAGACCAGGGGAGAGATTTCATGCAACTAACATCGCGACGCACGACCGGTATGGTGGGGGCTCGTTGATGGTTTGTGGTGGCATCAGCTCTGGGCACTATTACTGACAAGCGATATAGGGATGAGATCCTGGATGTTCATGTGAGGTCCTACGCTGGTGTAGTCGGTGACGGCTTCATTCCCACGTTTGATAACGCATGTCCTTACACTGCCTGTGTTGCTCGAAGAACCGTCCAGGAGCTTGGTGACATGCTGGTCCAAAAAATGAAACATGTGCCACAGAGGACCATTCGGAACCTGATTTACCAGCATGAAGAGGCGCTGCCAAGCTGTGATTTATAGCTGTGGGTCACATACCAGGTACTAAACCAAATAAGCCGTTTTTACCATCTTTTGAGCAAATTTAGAAAATTACCCCAGTTTCTCCAAATCCCCCTTTACCATGATTGTGTCTTGTTCATTATGTAAGAAGGTCCTAAAACAACAACGTATTGATAAACTAAGTGTTTATTAATCGCCCAATAAATGATTGCGCCAAAGTAGGTGAGATTAATTGGATGTTAAGGACCTCAGCATGCAAAAGTATGTCATTGCTCTTTGTTTTCGACCATACAAAAGTTAACAAGTGCATGTGTCCAAGACCGTCATGAACACATCGACAGAAAACGACACAAATCGACACAAAATCGCTCGCTATTCAAAGTGTGTTATGAATAAGACGGAAAATAGGAGCTCAAAGATGAACACGGTACTAGTCGCAGGAAAGCCAGCTTGACATCGACAGAACATTTACTAGTTTTGAGAGCTTTCAATATATGCACAACAGATTGTTACCCAATTTGATGAGCAGTGGTACATTAATTGTTTTTAACAATGGAAACATGTGTGGTGGACATTTTTTCCTTGAGATTTGCCGACAGAAGTAGGGACAAAGAATACAAATTAGCCATAAAATAGCCATCGTTGACAATATACTGTGAGCCTGTGATTCGAAAGAATGTAATCATAATGTGCTGTTTCAGACCCGTGTATTTGCGGGTTTGGGAAACATGTGAACTAAGAAAATGACAAAACAGTGTTGTAGAGTAAACAGGTAAGTAGGCTTTTTCTCATGTATATAAAAATACCTTCAATAGATTATACCATTAATGAATGACGAGACTGATCGAAAAGTATCACAATTCGTGGTTGTATGGTATATTCGAGGTTAGAGCGATACATGGATTCAAATATCAACCAACACTTAACACAGATACTGCATTTTGCATTTCGCACTGCAAAATGTTCTTGTATAAAAAGAAACTAATACAGTAAAACTTCGAAACCTCGAACAGTTTTGGCTCGAACACAGTAGATACCTCGAACAGGTTCTTAAGGTAAGCAGTCTACCATTGACATAATGTCTGCGATAAATGAAACAGTTGTTGTTTCAATCTATATAATAATGCGGATAAAATTTGAAAATTTTAAAAAAAATTACCGGTCCACAAAAAAATAATGGCCCGTTTTGTTCTCTGAAAAAAACTTAATCCTTTAAAAATAAACCGATGAATGGAAAATCACATTTATTTTCTTATTTCTTCCTATTTTCATATAGTGAAACCACCTTTGCACTAAACAGACTTGCACATTTAAGAAAAGTCAGAAATATTCGAAAAAAATCAAAACAAAATTGATGCGAACATCAAAATATTGACTATGTAAAAAAACAAATATCAGTTGGCCGTCATATTGTCTTCAATGAAAATTATTTGTAATGTATAGCATCAACTATATCCAAATTTCAGAGACATTTACCGTCCGATTTTTGCAAAATTTCATTTTGAACATATTGCTGCCTAAATTTTACATACACATGATTTAATTGAAATTCGCAATTTTGCTTATTTCTTTCAAAAGTATGATTTATTTATGGCAATCGAAGTTCATTGTAGTTGTAAAACATAAGAAAATTGATATTGTTGTCAAATTAGGTCACTTCCAAGACTTAAACTAACATGTTTTTAATATTTTGAAGTATTTTAGTAAATTACCTCCCTTTATAAAAAATTACATACTTTTGTATTTTTTTCCAATATCAGCACAATTAAAATAGTAAGTGAAGGACTGCCTAGTATATCATGACTTGCAACCGCTGAGAAATTAAAATTAACATGAATTAGGCAAATTAAAAATATTTTAATTTATTTAGTTACCATATAATTTAAGGGAAATTACTTGAGCCATTGATGGACTGCTTACCTTAAGTCCCGGCGAAACCCCTTCTTATTTCATATTATCTAACAGTAGATCACTCGAACAGAATCGAACAGGATTTGTGGTCCCTAGCTATCATTTCATTCATTGTCCATTTCCGTAGGCAAGACATTCTTTCAGTAATTTGAATAAGTTCGCTAGAGGTTGTTTGCGTTATCGCGATGTAATATATAATGTCTAAATGCATTCTTTTATTCGACTTTGCAGACTAATTTAAGCTACAAAATGTATGTAAACTTGAAAATTCAATTTATAGCCCAAAATCCGAAGTTATAAGAGACCAACCTATTTATGCTCCTTTCATAAAAGGAAGATTTGCAATGCGATATGCAAAATACATGATGTGTGACATATTAGTTGATATTTAAATTCTTCCATAAATTATGTAAATTATCATTATAATGTGTTTATTCGTTATAGAAATGTAGGAAATTCGATTCTTTAGAGTTCATTCTTAAATAGAAATTACAGCAAAACTGCGATGTGCAGAAAATGTATAAGATATTTAATTTTTTAGAATTTTCTGGATATGTTGATAATTTCACTGTATAAGGTTGATATATCAATGTCAAGCAAGTATTTCAATGAATCATTCAACATGTCAAATGATTTTAAAAATAGCTGAAATTAAGTATGGGCGTTTTGCAACATTATACCGTCCATAAAACCTGACAAGCTATGCACTCAGTACGATGTATTATCAAAACGCCATACCTGAAAAATATGCACCATAGCTTCATTTCAAAAGATTTTTCGTTGAGGAAAATAATAATCTAGGGTAAAAATTTTGAATTGTAATTTGAGTACCTAATAGGCCCTTTTCTGCGCTCACATCCAATGGTTTCAATTGTTTACATAATAAGTACATCTCGTACCCGGTCTTACCTTGTTTCCGTCAAAACTTAATGCAATTCAATTATTATGCCTACTCTTAATTCGCAGTCATTATACGATCTGACGTATTTTTGCGGAAAAGTATCGTCCGGTTTTGGGAGATTTTTATTTTACCTGTAAAATAACAATCCGGACAGAAAAAATCGTTCGGATTCCGAAGAGTGGGGAAGGGGGGGGGGGGGGGAGGGTGTGTGGTCCGGACTGTGTTTTTTTTATATGTTGTATTGGAGGAACTAAACAGAGAAAATTCCAATGTACTATGTGACAGACAATTCATGCGTATAAGAATAAACGAGAGAGAATAAGGTGCCACAGGGAATCATTTTTGCTTTCCTTTCCTTTTATTTATTATTTAATTATTATTATTATGAATAATGCTGCGACTATTGAGTGCATTCAGTATGAAAACAAATGCCGTGTGTTCAACATACTTAGTACACTTGCACCGGCAACTGTCAGTTAGGAAATATACGCGTATGCCGTAGATGCCTCGAACAGTAGATGGCTCGAACTAATTGCTAGGTCCGACGGCAGTTCGAGGTTTCGAAGTTTTACTGTATGTTAATTCCTTAAATCTCATTATTTTGATCTATAAAGTAACTTTCCAAGTTTGCAACGTTTATTTACAAAACGAATATATTTAAACGGATGACTCGGTAAAGTCAAATTAAGATTGCATGCACGTTTTATGTTGAGTCGTATGAATGTCAATCCTCTAGCAAACTTATTCAAATTTGTTTGTAATGAATATTTTGGTTTTTGGGGAAAAACACGTTTTACTTTACTTGGCTTTGACATTTTAAAATGCAGTTTGAAATGCAATTCTATTCACAAGTGAAGAAATAAGTTGTAAACGTCTTAGCATATTCGTAATAAATAGTTTTAAATATTATGTAGGGAATGACATTCTTGGGAAGGAAATTATTTTCATTTCTCTGACTTTGATATCATTGGCATTAAATAAGACATTTAACACCTTATCTTCTCCGCAGATATCAGACTGTCACTGAAATACGTAGATGTAGCTACGACTATTAATAACTACAAACAATCACTCGGAGTATACACAACGGTGGAATAATAGTGCACCGCACAGATAAAACAAAATGACATTTATTACTGTAAAGTGTCACCTATCAAGATCGGCATTCCCTTGAGCAACAGCTTCTTTTCATTGAATTGGATTGCTGTTTCAAGTAGGCGTTTCATTTGGTTTTATACACAGGTCTGTATAGCATTAAATTAGTTATTATTATTTATATAATACGAAGAGAGATTAATGTTTCATGCAACTATAAAAGTTATGATTTATGATGATGTAACATAGCCTGTAACGGCAGGCATGGTCAGATGTAGCTTTGAGTTTCTATTAAATATTTAACACAGTAGATATTTTTGCGCACAGTTTAATTTATCATAATGTCATATGAAAACAATACTTGCATTTGCGTTGCGGTTATCGACTTGAAAAGAGCATTTGGTCAGACATTTCATTGATATAAATAAATAATAATGTTACTTAAAACTTTGTGCACAATGCTTGTTGTGAAATTATAATAGGGTTATAAGAAGCATTTCACATGCTGATTTTTTTGGTGTGTTTTTTCATTTTTCAGATTGAGAATGAAGGAAACTAGTGTTATTTTCCGAATATTTTTTGTCATGTTGGCAGCATCAGCAACATTAACATCAGTGACAATTATGCTTATGTATTTCTACAAGTTGTTTCCACATATTGAAAACATTTCGGAGACGTCAGAAAAAATGCCTAGTACCAGAAATAGTATTTTTGCAACAGAGCCACATGCATATAATCCGTACGTTAAACCTCTTGCTGGAAAATCACCATTTAGTGATCGTAAGTTATACATAAATAAAAATACTGATTACAAAACGATATTATGGTGGAATACTCCTAGTTGGATGCGTTTAGCGCGATGGCATACTGATTTAAGAAAATGTTACTACAAGAATTGTAAAGTTTCATTCGATAGAAAATATTTCAATAAAAGTAACGCTATTGTTTTCTCATTAGATATTACAAAATTGAACCACACACCACCCGTACCAATGGATAAGCGTAATCCTGACCAAGCATGGATATTTTTCACGTTTGAACCGCCAAGTAAAATTAAATTGCCCAGTCCACAATGGCACAATACATTCAACTGGTCGTGGAATTACCGACCCGATTCTGATATATTTAGTCCGTATGGTCGCCTATATGCAAAGGAGATACTACCCATCAGAAATTATTCGGAGATTTTTAGAAAGAAGACAAAACAAATAGCATGGCTTGTAAGTCATTGTAATGCTGAAAGCGCAAGGGATGACTTTGTGCGTATCTTGAAGAAGTATATTCCAGTCGACATTTTTGGAAAGTGCGGAAAACAACCACCAGACAATGTAGTTAAGTTTATCAGCGAAAACTATAAATTTTATCTCGGATTTGAAAATTCTCTCTGTTTCAACTACGTGACTGAGAAGTTTTTTGGTAAATACAAACTGGATTTAATAAACGTGGTCAGGGGAAAAACAAATTATAGTGCTTATTTTCCAGCTCACTCGTACATTAACACCGCAGACTTTTCCTCCATCAAAGCATTGGGCGAGTTTCTTCAAGCATTAAGTAAAGACGAAAAAGAATACATAAAATATTTGAAAATAAAAGATATGTTTGAAGTTAAACAAGACGATATGGAACGCGAAGATGCAGTGTGTAATATTTGTGATAAAATAAATAATTTGGAGGATAACAGAAAAACTTACACAAATATTGGGGAATGGTTTGGAAAATGTGATCGAGCTAATGACTTGAATGAGACATAAACTAATGATCAATTATGCATTATACAGAACTATGACAGCAAGTCAGTAGATTTAAAATATAATTCTGGCATACTTGTAAACAAATTGTTATATTATTATATTATCATCATTTGTATTTAACAGACGCGACGATCTGGACGATAATTGCTGCTACATTACGATATGTCTTATATTTGTTATATTTTAGACAGATTACTTGAAAGGGCTTTATCGAAATGGAGGATTATGCTTCTCTGGCGCGTTGTAGCGTTTTTATTTTTATCAAGGCAAATCAAGGTTTTTTATCAGTTAATCGACTGTATTTGTAGTGTGATAACTTTACGAAAAAGGTTTGGTTCACGAATGTACATAATTGGCACCAGATTTATACACATTGTATACTTTTGATTTCAGCTTTCACGTCATTATTTCTACAATGTGTAACTAGCATACGTTCAAAACCGAATATATTTGTTTTTCAAAAAATGTATTTGAGTGTTGACAATTTTAGTCCCCATAGGCACATTTTGAACGAAAATGGTCGTTTTTCTGTCCATTTTGGGAAGATTTATGAATTTTTTGAATGTGGCGGCATTAACTTCAACATTCAACATTGCCTGCTGCACAGTAAATTGGACGAGTTAGCATCAAGGTCAAAAAATAAAGTTAAAGCTAATTCAATCAAAGTATGTTTTTTTAAAAGCTCCATGACTATATTTCATTGCTTAGTTAAAGAAAATTCAATTTTGATTTTCGTTTTCTGTAATTTAGCATTTCGTATGGCCATTCAGAGGAGGGGACGGACGTTACATGGAAATACAAATTTCCAAATATTTTTCTGGAAATCATAAAATGTTCATGTCTAAACCAGGTTAATCTCTTGGAACCACTTATAAAGAAAATAACAAACAATACCAGCAGATTTGATTTTTGTCATTTTCCTGTATGCCAGTCCGATATGATATGCTTTTTTAAAATTTTGTTAGGAGTAGTTGTCTATCATCAACTTCTGCACATGTTTTAGGAGACATAGACAATCCTCAGAGACATAATTAAATTGAATACATATATGGAAATAAATCAAAGTTATTTTTAATTCTTTTACATAAAACCAAAATCTGCTATAAAAATATCATTATGACAATAAGGGACGGACGTTACATTTTCAGGGGACGGATGTTACACATAAACATTGTGTCTCCTTTTTTCTTTTTGTCAGTAAATAATAATCCACAAATGTCTGAAATACATTATTATAAGAGAGAGAATACGTAGCTACAGGAAACGCCACATACATAAGACAGTGCCTCCCCACGCAGACCTCCGGGAAAACAACAATTCACAAAACACACGGGACTTAAGGAGGTTAAAGGGTACACATATTAAGGAACAGAGGCACAAGGAATAGCCTGGCAGACCATAAGGAATAACTAGGATAATTAAAAATGCATCTACCAAAAACTTACTGCAAGTCATTTATACTGTCAAGAAAGCAAACCATGGGTACGTTTCATCAAAAAATCCTAGGAGTAAAAAGTTAGGCACGAAAATCCTAGGAGCGATTTCGCAAGAGATACACTTGCTAATATTCTTTACATTTTGCCCCCTTAATCGACGTATTTTGCTACGTTTTGCCACATTTAGCGGACAAAGTGAGTATTTCAATGTTATAATATTAAATTTTATAGAAATGTGCAAAAACTCGCAACATTGTGCTACATTTTGCCCTGTCATCGCAACATTTTTCTACATTACGCATTACGCATTACGCACTTGCTTAATTTCTATACATTTTGCCCCCCTTAATCGACGTATTTTGCTACGTTTAGCCCCATTTACCGTTATAATATTAAATTTTATAGAAATGTGCAAAAACTCGCAACATAACTTCTACATAACGCATTTTAGGCACATGCTAAAATTCACTCGATTTACATTTTGCTCTTATTAAGCGTATTTTGCTCAATTAAGCCCCATTTCGCCCGCAAAATGTAATATTCTAACATAAGTGATATTCAGTTGCAAAATTTTGCCCTATAATTGCAACATTTTGCTACATTTTGCAACAGTTTGCTACATTTTGCTACATTACGCATTTTAGGTACACCGAATAATATGAAAGATAGCATGCCGTGGAAACCGATATCTAGTAATGATATCCGTGTCGTTCAGGGTATCCAGGCGATTCAGTCTATCCCTGAAAACCCTATCTCTTCGAATTTGCCGGCGTTCCTGTAGTGCGTAAACAAAAGCTGCCATCTTCCCGAAAAGCGTTTCGCGCTTAGGAGTGCTCATGGCCGCTCCTAGAGTTAGGTGCGATATCGTTCCTAAGTGCTAGGAGCGAAAAATTGTTGAAACGCACGTAGGTGCGAAAAACGATCTTAGGGACGAAAATCGCACCGAGGATTTTTGATGAAACGCACCCCATGTCTTTATTAAATGAATAACAGTTACACAGTAATATCTTTGAAAAAAACACATAATGACATTTAACAAAATGACAACTTTTAAATTAATGAAATTAAAGACAATTGTCTTTAAAGAACAACATTTTTATCCATTAGAAGTGTGATGATTTCATAAAATCAATATGTGAAAGTGTACATTGCTAAATTTGTATAGTTCTTATATTAAATGAAAACGTAACTATATGATTCTGAAAATGTGCAGTATTTTATTATTAATCTAAATGTTCTTGAAATTAATCCATCTCAAAGCTTTTTCAAAACTTAATATAAAGCCTAGATCTAGGAATGAATATTGAAGTACAAAAATTGAGAAAGTTTGCTAATAAGATACATTTTAAATTAGGTGACTTAAATATGCAAAGGCTATTAACAATTTATATTAATCTTAAAATTTCGCTTTAATTTTAGGATTAAAAAATGCAGTTATAAATATAATAGAATATTTATCATAATAAACAAGCCATTTAATCTTATTGCAATTTCAGTCTTATCAAAATATTGTTGCTCATGGAACAATATGTATGATAAATGTGTTTATTCAATTGATTTTTTTATCTGCTTTCTTGTTTTCTTTCATGGCGTTTTGCTAGCTCATCCATGATTGTAGTATATGACCCTGCTTACTTACTATAATAATCTTAAAATCAATGCAAACATTCATACAATTGTGCTCCTCCCTAAGTTCACATAGAGCCATTGTCTTTTTGTTAGTGCTTATTAGCTCCTCCCATAATGTACATGGGGCATTTGTTTTACATTTTTAGTAGCACCTCACTTGATAGCATAATCCTAGCTCAAACCCTTCTCCAACTGACCCTGCAACAAATGGGGGGGGGGGGCAATGTTTTTTTAAAGAAAACTATTAACAATCAATGAAGCTGCATGATACAGGATGTGGGCCATAAAGCTTCTTTGAACTTGAAGGGGCTGTTAATTGGTTTCTGACTTCCTGTTATTGGGGGCAATAGTTATATCAAAAGGGACATAATAAGTGTTGTGAAAAACCTTTATGCAAATTTTATGGTTTTTTTGTAATTGAATTGTTTACTGAAATATAATACAACATATTATGAACAGTTATACATTAATGTATTAGATATTTGTATTATACTTTCATTTTAATATTTTTGTAATGGGAAACTTTTTAATTAGTTAAAATTGATAATAAATGCAAATATTGCATGTAATTGCAATCAGTGATTATCATTTAATATAATATGAATAAAAAACCCAGAATGTTTTGTAAACTGAAATTAGTACTGAAATCATAAAAATAATAACTGATAATTCGTAACTGCCCTCCGTGTAACATCCATCCCTTTCTGTAACATCTGTCCCGTCTACAGGTTGAATGTATTTTTATATTTCTATATATTCTAAATTAATTCAAGGTTTCATTGTAAGAACAAATTGTATGATAAAGAAGACAAGATGATTTAAAATATGAAAATATGAGTATTCGCACGGTCGTAACGTTTCTTGTTTATAACGAACCTTGTTACAAATCATTGGAATATTAAAAAAATCTAATATGTTTTAATAACTTGAAAGGCAACAAATGACAGTTTGTTATTCCACCTGTGGTTTTAAGATCATTTGAAAAAAGTTATAGCCAAAAATGTCAACTGCTCCCTCTATAGTGTCGACTGAAGCCATTTTGAGCGCTTTCGCGCTTATCGGAAAAGCGAAGTTGTTGTACATGTTTAAAAGGAAACTCATATGCTAATTTCTTAAATCTCATTAATTTGATATATAATAAATTTTCACATTTGCATAGTTTGTATACAAAACTTTTCTTATATAACGAATGGCTCGGCAAAGTCTAAATGAAGATTGCATGCACGTATTATGTTGTGTCGAATTATTGTTAATCCTCTAGCGAACCTCTGATTTTTTTGTGGTGATGAACATTTTAGATATGATAATAAATTATTGGATTGATTAAAATGCTCACATCCGTTTGAATGCAGAAGTATTATAAAGCGTAAACATTTTGTAACGCAATTCTATTCACAAGTAAATAGAATAAGCTGTAAGCGGCATAGTATATTCCGTAAATATTTTGTACGGAATGGCATTCTTGCGAAGGAAAATATTTTCTTTTCTTTGACTTTGAAATGACTGGCAATAACACCTTACCTTGCATTTGGTGAGTCATTTCTTTGACATAAACAAATAATAATGATACTTAAAACTTTGCGCGCAATGCTTGATGTGAAATTATAATATGGTAATAATAAAGCATTTTACATGCTGATTTTTTGGTGTGTGTTTTTCATTTCAGATTGAGAATGAAGGCAACTAGTGTTTATTTCCGAATATTTGTTGTCATGTCGGCAACATCAACATCAGTGACAATTATGCTTATTTATTTCTATAAGTTGTTTCCACATATAACAAACATCTCGGAGACGTCAGAAAATACGCACAGTACCGCAGATATAATTTTTGCAACAGGGACACATGTAAATGTATATAGTCCGTACGTTAAACCCCTTGCTGGAAAATTACCATTTAGTGATCCTAAGTTATATATAAATAAAAATACTGAATACAAAACGATATTATGGTGGAATCCTCCTGCTTGGGTGGTTTCCGATCGACGGCGTCCAAATTTTACAAAATGTAACTACAAGAATTGTAAATTTTCCATAGATAGAAAAGATGTCAATTAAAGTAACGCTATTGTTTTCACCTTAAGTGGTAGAGAATTTAACCATACACCACCTGTATCAATGGGTAAGCGTAATCCTGACCAAGCATGGATATTTCATGCGTTAGAACCGCCAACTATTACAAGAATGCCCAGTCCACATTGGCACAATGCATTCAACTGGTCGTGGAATTACCGACCCGATTCAGATATATTTCATCCACTTGGTCGCCTAAATATAAGGGAGATACTACCTGTCCGAAATTATATAGAGATTTTCAGAAAGAAAACAAAACAGGTAGCATGGCTTGTAAGTCATTGCCATGCTCAAAGCGGAAGAGATGACTATGTGCGTATATTGAAGAAGTATATTCTAGTCGATATTTATGGAAAGTGCGGAGAAAAACCACCAGACAACGTAGTTAACTTTATCAGCAAAAACTATAAATTTTATCTCGGATTTGAAAATTCTCTTTGTTTCAGCTACGTGACTGAGAAGTTTTATGAATATTACAGATTTGATATTATAAATGTGGTCAGGGGAAAAACAAAGTATAGTGCCTTTTTTCCAGCTCATTCGTACATTAGCACCGCAGACTTTTCCTCCATCAAATCATTGGGCGAGTTTCTTCAAGCACTAAGTAAAGACGAAAAAGAATACATAAAATATTTGAAAGTAAAAGATATGTATGAAAATACTCCAATTGAGGATGATCCGGTGTGTAATGTTTGTGATAAAATAAATAATATCGAGGAAAACAGAAAAACTTACAAAAATGTTAGGGAATGGTTTGGAAAGTGTGATAGAGCTAATGACTTGAATGAGACATAAACTAACAATTAATTATACATTATTCGGAACAATGACAGCAAGAGAATTGATTTAAGGTATAATTCTGGCATAATTGTCAACACATTGTACTCTTATTATATTATCATTTTATTTTAACAGACGTAACGATCTGGAGGATTATTGCTGCCATATTACAGTATGTCTTATATTTAATATATTTTAGACATATTACTTGAAATGGCTTTATCGAAATGGAGGATTATGCTATCAATGTATGCTATCTGTAACGGTAGTCATCGGCTGTATTTGTAGTTCGTTATTGAAAATGATTAGTTCTCAAAATTGAATTGTTGCCTACTTTCAACATATTGAAATACGTATATAACATATATAAAGTAGTGAGGGTTTGCAAGAAGCTTTAGACGTTTTATCGGAATATTGTGATAAATGGAAACTTGAAGTTAATACTTTTAAGACAAAAATTGTATTTTTTAGAAAAGGGGGGCGTTTACCCACCTATATGAAATTTACTTATAAAAATACTGATTTGGAGATTGTTAATACTTTCAAATATTTGGGTGTTGTTTTCTCATCGGGTGGTTCTTTTAAAGTTCAAGACAAATTGTTAGCAGGCCAATCACTAAAGGGAATTTTTGAAATGAACAAACGTCTGTATAAGTTTATAGATTTATCTCCAAAACATATACTCATCCGAAGTATGGGGGTTCTATAAGGCGACCGAAATAGAAAAAACGCACTTACATTTCTGCAAACGTCTATTGGGAGTTAAACTGACGACTCAAAATGACTTTTTACATGGAGAACTAGGCAAGTATGATATGGAAGCTACTAGAATGTACAACATTATTAAATACTGGCTATAAATATGCTTTGCCCCAGAACATAAATACATTAAACAATGTTATCTTTTACTCAAAAGTTATTTTGAAGTAAACCCGCGTAAGGTTAATTGGGTCTCAAGAGTTAAGTCTATTTTGTCTAAGCTTGGTTTTTATAATGCTTGGTGGAACCAAAGAGTAGCCAATCGAAAGTATTTTTTTATCATTAGTAAAGCAAAGAATACGCGATACCTGGATTCAGGATTTTAACTCAAAACTGGAAAACTCATCCAGAGCTATTTTCTTTAAATCTTTTACTTCTTTTACTTTCAATAAATATCTTGAGGTTGTCAACATTAAAAAATACAGAATACCTATGTCCCAATGAAGAATGTCTTCACATCGTTTATATGTTGAAACAGGAAGATGGAAAAAACCTCAACCGGTACCTTTTAACGAACGAATATGTATTGCCGTGTTGGAAGATGAATATCATTTCGTCATACAATGTCCTATTTACAAAAAAAGTCGAAACAAATTAATTAAACGCTTTTATTGGCAAAATCCAAATATGTACAAATTTTTACAATTAATTACAAGTGAAAATGTTACCGAAATTAGAAACCTAGCCATTTTCGTACACCACGCTTTCACTGAAAGACAAAACCTGCATGCAATGGTGACTTAGACATGTTTTTTCTCAACATATCTATTCTTGATGTTGTAATGCAATGTTGTTCTGTATACCCTAAATGATTGTGCTACTTTTGTTTGTACATGTATGTATTATATGTATATGCGTGTGTGTGTGTGTGTGTGTGTGTGTGTGTGTGTGTGTAGGGGTATATGCATGTTATGTATATACGTGTATATCTATACATGTATGTGTGAGTATGTATGTGTATGTATGAGTAAACATACATGCTCATGAATTGTACGGCTCAACAATATGTTGTATTGCATTATAATAGTTCTATGTCATACTATTTTGGCTTAAATATGTTGTTTTATAATTGTTATATGTAATATATGCCTTAATTTTGCGGTATATTGCATACACTGTCTCTCCCGAGAACGCATGTAAAAGAACGCATGTACAATATCTGTAATTTTTTATGTCTATTTAGAAAACAAATAAACAAAAACATGATTTATATCTCGAAAAAAAATGTTTTTCTAAATTCACAAACCTAAATTACATGATTTCTCGCTATTTGTCACGATGCTTATTACTGTAAAAATGATTATTGCCACTTTGTAAAAAATACTTTTCAGTGTTCAATGCGCAAATAAATATATCTATCTATCTATATATATCGTATATATCATGGTATCACTGTATATAATGTACTCTTGTCCATACAAAATACTGTAGTTTTTCCTTACTGGAAAAGTAACATTCGATATGCATGTTCTGTCCAATATAACTAAATTTGTGACCCCATTTGTCGCATCAAACAGCAACATGAGGAATCGATGCTTTCTTTCGGCACTGCTCATGTAGATTCACGTAGAATTTATATGGTCAAAGTCAGGTCTAATTATAGATCGAATGTTCGAGAATGTAGAATTGAGTATGACAAACAAGAAACACACAAACTTATTGCAGCCAGACATAAAAAATACTAAGTTATATGAGAAGAACTTAAAACAATCCACTGGAATAAAACAAGCTTACATCTCTACAGACGTATTTCAGCAATACTATAAAAGCGTGAACAATCCGGTGATCATTTTTGATCTACTGGAGAATGGCGAATTGTCCGTCGTGTGTGCTTCCGTCAGTGCGTGCGTACGTGCCTTCGTGTGAATTATTGTTAAAGTAGAAAAAACCAAATTGATGATTTTCAGAAAGTCGGGTAGTTTGTCTAGAAATACATTTTAACGATATACAAAACGATTTTGTATACAGCAAATTGGGTAGACATTCTTCGCGATTTATCATCGTCATTAGGTTTTTATGACGTGTGGGTTTATCAAGGGGTTGGAGGCAAGAACATATTTATTAGTTTAGTTAGACAATGATTGAACGATTATTTTATGCCAACTTTAAATGCAAACATAAGAAACTCATTAAGAGCTTTGTTTTACCGATAAGTATGTGTTAGCTGTTAATCAATAACACAGCTACTAGCTGTAAACAATCAAACACACAAAACCGCATTAAGCTACTTAAGAATCTGGCGCATCGCCTTCGTGTAGAGACAGGTAGATGGCATAATCTAATGAGAATCCCATTTCACGAAAAGAAATGTGTTGTTGTGTTATAAGTTTGATGACGAGTATCATTTTGTTCCAGAATGTCCAACGACCATTTCCTTAATTTATCGATGCTTATAACGTACTAAGCATTCCTCGTTGATTTTTCGACAACCGTTTTAACCACACATCAAACTGGGGTGGTATTCACAAAGCATCTTAGATTTTTTCGTAAGAAATTTCGTAAACTTTAAGAAGCCTCGTAGGAAATATCTTAGATAAAATATTATCCTAAGTTTGAGAAATATCTTACGTTACAATTTTGTCCCAAGAAATTTCTTATGCAGGCGTCACTCTGTCCCGAAATTGACACCAGGGGTGGTATTCACAAAGTATCTTAGATTTTTTCGTAAGAAATTTCGTAAACTTTAAGAAATTTCTTAGCTAAGAGTAAAATATTTTTACTCGTAAGTCCTATTCAAGAAGCCTCGTAGGAAATATCTGAGATAAAATATTATCCTAAGTTTGAGAAATATCTTACGTTACAACTTTGTCCTAAGAAATTTCTTAACGTCGTTGCTATGTAAAAGTGGAATTTCCTAACCTAAAAATAGTAACGGAAGTAAACACAGCAGTACATATATAACAATCTCTATCCAGAGTTGTCGTTCCTGCATGTTTTAATAACATGTATATATACTTAAGGACTTTGAAAACGCACGCTTTGGATATGTGTGTTTTCACAACGAAAGCACTTACTATATGATTATATTCATACACGTTAGTTGTAACCTATTCATTGCCGCCATTTAGACACTAACACATTTAAAATTGATTGAGTAATAACGAAATTATCGCATGATAAAGACCGTGCTCCAAAAATCGAAAGTAACACTTTTGCCGGTTACTTGTGATTAGATTGCAACTGTCAACATGACAATGCACCAATTGTAGTGATTTATTCATCAGATCAGGGATTTATGAAAGGGGTTTATAAAAGTTACACAAGTAGTGCAATGATATTAATGAATTGTTTTTATAATTGAAAATGGTTTGCATGAAATTTCAGTGGACGTTTTTTCAGTAACCACGAATTTTCGTCATGTTGACAGTTGCAATCTAATCACAAGTAACCGGCAAAAGTGTTACTTTCGATTTTTGGAGCACGGTCTTTATCATGCGATAATTTCGTTATTACTCAATCAATTTTAAATGTGTTGGTGGCTAAATGGCGGCAATGAATAGGTTACAACTATCGTGTATATATATAATCATATAGTAAGTGCTTTCTTTGTGAAAAGACACATATCCAAAGCGTGCGTTTTCAAAGTCCTTAAGTATACATTAAAGAACAAGATACTTTCAATTTGCAAAGATGTACCATACATTACATGGTCTTGAAGCAGCATTTCACTTAATTTACTCAACATTTTGTATAATTTTGATATCATCAATATGTTATCAATAACAAAATTGATAGCAATACTTCAATACTTGCGATAATTTGACATCAAATGAGTTTTCCGGAGTCTTTGTCTCACACACTCTCAATTTTTAATTTATCTATTTGTTTAGTAGTGTAATTCTATTTAGATTGTAAATAGAATGTCTATAATTACAGTGCCATAGTCTCTTATAATTCTTATAGAAGGGTCTTGCATGAGTATGTATGCATTGTTTTAATGAAATATTGTGTTATATGCAAGAATGAGTTTTTAATAAAAGATATATATATATATATATAAACATACATTTAGGCAAGTTCATGATGATCAATTATCAATTACTTGGTTTTGTGTTAATGGCTTTTTGTAAACTACAAATGTGTTGCCTGCTGTAATATAACACAATAAAACGTACTGTTACTAGTGGTACTAGGGAAAGTCCTTCAAATATAACTTAAATAACAATTACCCAAGCATTGTTTACAGGACACATGTTGTCTTAATAATTAATCAGACAGACAAAATTGAAATAATGTTCTACCTAAATGTTTAATATTCAGTTAATACTTATTAACTGTGCATAAATATACAGCAATTAAATAATGTTAATGTATCAAACTTGCTATGTTTGACTCATGTGTATAGCTTACATTAAAGAGAATAATATTTACATCATCCCTAGCTGAGTAAGTGTTCATGCAAAATGATTTGCAATATAATAATTACACCATTGCACAATTACATGAAATGGAATTAGAATTACATCATTTTCATGATAGAATATGAAAACATTGTACCAAATAGAATATGTAAAACAGAAATGTTGAGCACTCTTGTAAATGAAGATTTGGAATAAAATTCTGCAGCATACATATAAAGCAGTAGGGAGTGCATGATTCATTGCATGTATCTAAATAGATGTGGTTTCTGTACTTTTTAAACACCCAAAGTAATATTTATGTTTGAAAGTAGTCAGGCTTGTCATGAATATTTATTTAATGTATACTAAAATGTAACTGAAGGGACATTTAATACACATATATACAGCTGATATGTGACTGAAGTGACTCACAAAGTTGTGATTGTAATATCTTCTATCACACAGCATCCACAGTGACACTTCCATGGTTGATGGATGTGTAAATAAACAACATTGCTACAAACATTTTAAGGATTATTCCAATGCACATCTTAAAGTTTACTGTTATTATATTCTTCAAGGGGTCAATATCTTGCTGATATTATAGTCTGGTATCTTGTACACTTATGTCCATCTCAAATGCAATTGGGCATTTTTTATTATGATAACTATTCCTTAAGTTTCAAGTGATTACAGAACAAATATAATATTGTTCATTTGCAAGTAAATGTGGAGTGCTTAAATAATGATACCATTTTAATATATGATATACATGTTGCATACTTTTGGTGTGGGTTATAAGAAGTCTATAATGCTTATGTTTGTGCAAAGATCTCATGTACTAATAAAATCAAAAAACAAATCAATTCAGGATCCACAGTTTTTATTCAGGTTACATACAGCAATAAATCATGAAATCATGACATACATGCTCTGCTTACAACTGATTGTTCATGTGTTTATGTTTTTTTCCACAATAACTACCAAAATATCATGTGTGTTATCAGCAACCAGGTGATATGAGCTTATCAGAAAAGAATGACACTGTATGTTTCCACATGTGCTAATAAATTGCTGACAAAACTAAATACATATTACACAAACTTCAAGGTTTGAAACATTTTGTCTTTTAGTACACATCTTTGTTTCAGTAAAGTTTTGTAATATATTGGATCTACATATCTTCATTGTGGCACTGCACAGTGAATCTCCTGTTACAGTCAACTGTTGTACCATGGATAGTCCTATACATCTCATACCATAACATCAATATGATTCAAGTAATAAGATGAAGTAGTCAAAGCATATGGTAAAACGACTAACTATGATCAATGGAAGTCCTAAAAAGAAGTTTACTACAGTAAAACTTCGAAACCTCGAACTGCCGTCGGACCTAGCAATTAGTTCGAGTCATCTACTTTCGATGCATCTACGGTATACATTAGACTTTATCATCGTATGTTCTGTTCTGTTCTGTTCTGCATTCTGTTTTGATGGAAACAAGGTAAGACCGGGTACGAGGTGTATTTATTGTGCAAATGTTTTACCCTTTATCATTATTTTACTCTACGAAAAATCTTTTGAAATGAAACTATCGTGCATAGCTTCCAAGTATGGCGTTTTCAAAATACATCCTACTAAGTTTGTCAGGTTTTATGGACGGTATAACGTTGCAAAACACACATACTTAATTTCAGCTATGTTTGTAATCATTTGACTTGTTGAATGATTCATTGAAATACTTGTTTGAGATTGATATATCCACCTTATGCAGTGAAATTATCAAAATATAAATAAATTTAAAAAAAATCTAATACATTTTCTGCGCAGTGCAATTTTGCTGTAATATCTACTTCTATTTAAGAATGAACTGTAGGTCAAAATCTTAACTTAATCATATTCAATGCTTTCATAGGGTTTTAATTAAACGAGATGCGTCTATAGCGGTGCATATACTGAAGAATCGAATTTTCTACAATTTCTATAACGAATAAACAAATTATATTATGCTAATTTACATATGAAAGAATTCAAATATCAACCAATGTTTAACACAGCGTGTATTTTGCATATCGCATCTTCCTTTTATGAAAGGAGCATAAATATGTTGGTCTCTTATAACTTACGATTTTGGGCCATCAATTAATCTTCAAGTTTACATAAATTTTGTAAAATATTGTAGCTTAAATTACTCTGCAAAGTATGAAAGAATGTATTGCCTACGGACATTCAATTCAATCTCCTCTAATCCGAACTTTATAGTTTGTCCGAAGGGTGTTCGGATTAGGGAGTTTCCACTGTCAAGTAATTATGTGTATAACGTGTGTCGCCAATCTTACCCGTCAACAAATAAAAGTATATTAAGCGGTCAATGAAAGGTGTGACTTATTGTATTGTTCGACCTATCTATGGTGAACAATGAATGAAATGATAGCTAGGGACCACAAATCCTGTTCGAATGTTCGACCTATCTCTGTTCGAGTGATCCACTGTTAGATAATATGAAATAAGAAGGGGTTTCGCCGGGACTTAAGAACCTGTTCGAGGTATCTACTGTGTTCAAGCCAAAACTGTTCCGAGGTTTCGAAGTTTTACTGTAGTACCTGTATCCAGTAATACAGTGTTACAAGACACAAACTTGGACGTGTTTTCGCCCCCTCGATTCGATTTTTTGACAGCTGATTCCCGTGCGTGTAATCAAGTAAAATATACAGATTTAATCTTAACGGAATCTTCGCATAAACATATTTGTAGAAGATATTAAACTTACCTTGCATACGTTGAGAGAGCCGGGAATAACCGTGTTTAAAATCACAGAATGTACCGTCGCCATTTTAAAGAAATTTCTCAAGTAGATAAGATACCTATAGACGTATTTTATTTATTGAAAACAATCTTAGATAAAAAACGGATATTTGAGACTAAAATGGGCTATTTAAGACCAAATTAATTCTAAGATGTTTTGTGAATAGCTCTTAAAAAATATTTTAAACTTAAGTCAAATTTTGTCATATTTGAGAATTTTCTAGCAGATAAGAGAAATATTTTTATCTAAGATGCTTTGTGAATACCAACCCAGATGGACACACGATATCGGAAATGTTCAAATTCGGCTCTGATCGTAAAAACATCGGGCCATTCGTGAAGGCATCTTAAGCCATCGTATGACCGCCGGTGGAGTTTCTCAGGCTCCGGCAGCAACTTCGTGAGCGGTGGCAAAATCTTTGGCATGCCAAAAAATTGCCGAAGGACCTTGCGAAGGTTCATGTTCGTGTTATATCAGGTGTCCATTTTGCCCTTCGTAAGGCCATCGTGAGGGCATCTTGTCAAATCGTGTCATCTTCGTCTTTACCTCGTGTGATCATCGGGCATTTTTCGCCTCACGAAGACAATACGAAGGAAACAAGACGCTGCCCGATTGTCTTAGGAAGGCAACACGACTACGTGAAGCCCTCGCAATGTCGTCGTGTCGCCGTCGTATTATAGTACGATGACATTGAGATGGGACCACGGTGTCGCCGAATTTGAGTAGCTCAAGCGTTTCCCGTGTGTCATGGCAACGTGAACATATAAAACGCCAGCCTCAGAGCATTTTCCTCAGTCAGTCCAGAGCAACTCTACAGAGCAGAGGTGTGTGTAACTCCCAAAGCTTCAATCACAATTAATCACAATTTAGTTCCTGTAGAATGGCATACTTTGATGATGAGACAACCAGGATAAAGAAGGCAGCAGCATTGCTTCGTTTGATGCACCTCAGAGAACCTGATGAGCAACTCTTACAGGCCAAGCACCTCCTCTTACAGGTAAAAATTGTCTTATTTCACTTTGTCATTTCTTGCTATTTGCCTTTCTAGCATTCGACAATGTACTTATCTTGTTTTGCTTTTTATTTTCCAGGGCAGGGGCAAACCGAGGAGAAGGAGGAAACCGAGGTCTATGTGGGTCAGGAAATGGCTGTCTGACAAAAGAAGAGAACGCTATGGCCACTATAGCACTCTACTAAATGAGCTGAAGACAGAAGATGAGAAGGCCTTCTACAACTACACAAGACTTCCTAGAGGCCTCTACGATGAGTTCCAGCGAAGGGTAGAAGGCAGAATAGAGAAGAAGGACACATGGTACAGAAAGTCTCTCCCTCCTGGTCTCAAGCTGTCCATCACTCTACGACACCTGGCCTGCGGTGACAATTATCCAAGCCTGTCCTTCAACTTCAGAGTTGCTCCAAACACCATCTCCCTCATCGTTAATGAAGTCCGCGATGCCATCAAAGCCGAGTTTGCTGCTGAGGTGATCCAGTGTCCTACTACAACTGAAGAGTGGACTGCCATTACAGAACAGTTTGAGAAGAGATGGCAATTTCCACACTGCTGTGGTGCTCTGGATGGCAAGCATGTGGCGGTCACCTGTCCTTGGAATACTGGCTCTGTGTACAGAAACTACAAGTGCTTCTTCCCCATTGTCCTCATGGCCCTGGTCGACGCAGACTACAATCTCTGGATTGATGTCGGCTCTGATGGTTCCAGCAACGATGCCAGTATCTACAATGGATCAGAACTGAAGGAAGGGCTGGAGAGTCCGAACAACATATGCAATGCCCCTGAAGAGAAGTATCTACCTGGTGATGACGTTCCTGTCCGATACTACATAGTAGGGGACAATGCTTTTGGGATCAACAAGCGCCTGGTGAACCCGTTTTCCATCAGAAATACGGAGCACCATGAGAGAATATTTAACTATAGACTCTCCAGAGCCAGGCGTGTCGTGGAGAATGCCTTTGGTATTCTGGCACACAAGTTCCGAGTTTTGCTGAGGACCATGAACCAGAGGCCAGAGACATGCAGAAAAATCATCACAACTTGTGTGATCCTTCACAATCTCATCAGACTGAGATATCCAGCCACCCACAACAACCTGATGGACTTGGAGGACCACGGTCGGTCAAAGGTTTTAGACCATCGGTAGGTCACGTGACGCCTTCGTGGCCTAGTTCGAACGCATCGTACTCTCAATACGACGTCGTGTAGCCATCGTGTGGCCTTCGTTTGTCCTGCGGGTAAACTACTGAATAAAAATTCACATCTTCGTGTTGCCTTCGTGTGTGGTTCGGGTGCCATCGTGTGACCTTCTGTAGGCATCGTTCTTGCTTCGGCTATTGATTGGCTGTTTACCAAGTTCGGGGCCATCTTCGCGCGAAATTCAATTTCGGGACAGTGTGACGCCTGCATTAACGTCGTTGCTAAGTAAAAGTGGAATTTCCCAACCTTAAAATAGTAACGGAAGTAAACACAGTAATACATATATGACAATCTCTTATCAAGAATTTTAATTATATACATTAAAGAACAAGATACTTACCATTTGCATAGATGTACCATACAGTTCATGGTCTTGAAGCAGCATTTCACTTAATTTACTCAACATTTTGTTTAATTATGATATCATCAATATGTTATCAATAACAAAATTGATAGCGATACTTCAATACTTGCAATAATTTGACATTAAATGAGATTTCCGGAGTCATTGCCAGAAATATTTAAGAATTGTACTTGATAGTCTCCCTTGATTATCCCTGATTCTCCAAGGTGCGAGACTAATTGAATTGTCTCCCTTAGACATCGATCGCGGGGAATGCGTCACGGATAAAAAAATCAATACTGGGTCGATATTCGTTCGCGCCTTGATTAGCCACCCCGCTGTGTTTAATCAGCATAATGAAATTGCCCCGGGCTGTACTAATTTATCAGAATGTATTACATGTATACATTTATGACACTTATATTGTAGCCTCTTTGGAACAAATAATTTAAAATTGAATTATGCACCATAAGGTTTTGTCTTGTTTTTTTTGCAGATGGTAGCTACTTAGCTTTCTAGCATCGCAAAGCTACATTTGTCTTTTTTCAACAGAAATTATAATGACACTGAAAAAATACAACTACTTATTTTGTATGTTACATTTAAAAACATGATCTCGTATTTTGACGATGGAATGTAATTATTTATACTGTCATCATATGTGCATTGGTGATAATATCTAATTGAAATAATTATGATATATTATGTACAAGTGTGTACGCCGGACAATAAGTATAACATTTACGCCTGTAGTTTCAATATAAGTATAAGTGATAAGTGATAAGTTTTATAATTTTTGCAAAAAACATCAAGCTACGTTGTCTTACTATTGAAGTGAAATTATGCATACGAAAAGTATTTAGTGTATATTATTCATTGAATGATCTCTCTTTCGTCTCTTTTCTCGAAAAACGCTATAAAACTTATAAAACGAATATCAAACCTAGTGGTTTTAAATTTACATTACATAAGTTATGCAGGCTAACAATATTAATATCATATTTTCACTTTTAGATATCAAGTTAAACAATATCATTATAAAAATAATATTTATTGTAATCGTGTTATACTGTTTTAAATTTTACACCTTTACAGATTAAAAAGTCAATTTATAATTAACCACTCCAATATTTTATTTCAAGGCTATTCTATAAAATGACACATTTCCCCCCAAATTTTTCCCTATAAAGAGCACTAATTGTTAATTAACAGCTTGTATAATCGCTGCATCCGGCTTGATCACTACAGTTAGATGTCATGCTGTACACGCACTGTTGGATACCGATCACGTGTACACCGCGATATATTGTGTATTCAAAATTATTGGAAAAAAATTGTATTTTCAGTTTTTTTTCAAATACATTGCTAATTTAAATCAAATAGGGAAGTATGAAGATCACATTTAATTCAAATTTTAAAAACACCATTAAAATATTTATATTTTGTAGTTTATGCACATATGTGAATAAATATTGTACTTTAATTATAAATACTTTAAATATGTATCTAAAAATAGGATATTTTACAAAATTACAGTTTTTCGTGTGTTTTTCAGTTATAGGTATAAGGATCAATAGTAACAATTTTAGATCAAACAGGGAAGCACGAAGATAATAATCAATCATAAAATAATTTATATCATATTAAGAAGGAAACATTGAAGTTTGTGCTCATATGTGAATAAATTATGTGAATTAAATAACAACAAAATTATGATAATCTAAAAAACTGTTTACTCTATATTTCTATAGCCACAAATTGAGGCGGACAGACACATCGAGACCGTTTTTTCAAGGGAGACAATTTCATCAATAAGCCAGCGATTTGCTTGGGATTTCTGGCAATGCTGTGTCTCACACACTCAAATTTTTTATTTATCTATTTGTTTAGCAGTGTAATTCTATTCAGATTGTAAACATAATGTCTATAATTACTGTGCCATAGTCTCTTATAATTCTTATAGAAGGGTCTTCCATATGAGTATGTATGCATTGTTTTAATGAAATATTGTGTTATATGCAAGAATGAGTTTTTAATAAAAGATATATATATATATATATATATATATAAACATACATTTAGGCAATTATATGGTGATCCATTTTAGAATGTACTGATCAATTACTTGGTTTTGTGTTGCTGTCAATTTAATGGCTTTTTGTACACTATAAATGTGTTGCCTGCTGCAATATAACCCAATACAACGTACTGTTACTAGGGTGTACTAGGGAAGGTCCTTCAAATATAACATGATTACAATTACCCAAGCACTGTTTACAGGACACATGTTGCCTTAATAATTAATCAGACAGACAATATTGAAATAATATTCTACATAAATGATAATTCAGTTAATACTTATTAACTGTGCTAAAATATACAGCAATTAAATAAATGTTAATGTATCAAACTGGCGTCAAACAATTTAAATATAAAATGATACATAACATAATTGCCACAAATGAAAACCTTTACAAATGGAAAATATTCACTTTCCCAAACTGCATACATTGTGGAGCTATAGAAAACTTAAACCACTTTTTTATAACGTGTCCCTATATGGAATCATTCTGGGAAACGATAATAAAAATATTTTCAGAAAACGGCATAAACGTTACAACAAACTCTCTAAAATATATACTTATAGGTTATAAAATCATGTACAAACAATATGAAATAATTAATATAATATTAAGTCAAATAGGATATTGTATTTATAAAGAATATTTTAAAAGTGAACGTAGAAAGAATAAAACTAATATTCTCCAAATGTTATATTTTGATTTAGACATTTTAACTCGATACCATAAAAACAAAAAAACAAAATATTGATTTCCTAAAGATATTTTGTCAAGCACTGAACATCTCTATAAATCATTAATGATCAATACTTTATTATTCTAGGACAAAGTCTTAACAAACAACAACAACAATACACTGTTCAATTATATAATTTGTGTTCAATTCTTTGCATGCATATCTATCTCAATATGAACATAAGACTGTTTCAGATTATAAGTATTAAATAAGAATGGCGGATATGGTCATGACAGCATAAGAAAAATGGAAAGGAGTCAACCACAGACCAACGCTATGGAAACATAATAATAACACAAGGATGTTAAGCCAAGGAGCGACCAGTAGCAGACATTTGTATAACCCGGAAAACCCTACCCCTGTTGCACTCAAAATCCAAAATTGTATCCATACTGCCAACGCCGCCAGGCGTTTATAATATCAAAGCATAAGACTCATCCGCACCGCTCGGTGCAACGCATAAAGATTCATCCGCACCGCTTGGTGCAATATCAAAGCATAAATACTCATCCGCACCGCTCGGTGCAATATCAAAGCATAAAGATTCATCCGCACCGCTTGGTGCCATATCAAAGCATAAAGATTCATCCGCACCGCTCGGTGCAATAGCAAAGCATAAAGACTCATCCGCACCGCTCGGTGCAATATCAACGCATAAAGATTCATCCGCACCGCTTGGTGCAATATCAAAGCATAAAGATTCATCCGCACCGCTCGGTGCAATATCAAAGTATAAAGACTCATCCGCACCGCTCAGTGCAAATTATGTTCAAGCTATCGCCGCACGGCGAATAATGCAAATGCCAGGTATCCGCTGTACCTACGTCAACTACCAGTGCAACTTACTATGTATTGTACAACTTAATTAAACACCATCCTACTGAAAATTGTAAGCTAATTAAAGACCGCCATAGAAAACTACGCTATCGGGCCAGCTCTTTAACTGCTCATTTAACCCAAAAGATAAGTTTTTGAAGCCTATAAAACACAGTTTACCGACAGACCAACGCTATATAAATAAATCATGATCGTAGGTATGCAATAATTTTACGCAAGCTCTAAACAACCATTCGCCCGATTTGGAAACCGTCATGTAGGTACTGATCGCTCTTAGCCTTATTAGCCTACTAAGCTGCCATGACAATTAACAAATAATCACTTGACATTAAGTATATAACTAATAACTACCCCCTGACATCTTCGAAGACTACTATTGTTCATCATTTCCATCCTTCGAATGTTTATAGCACAAAATAGAATGGATTTGTCAATATGTAAACGATATAAGTTACGCGAATCACACACTATACATTGTTCGTATCACCACGAAGAAGCCTCACAATCGATGTTGTAGCTCGAAGCCTGGTTGGATTCAGATGGAGTTACCATTGTTCATTTGTAGCTTCTACATCGCATAACGTGTTTGTACTGATGAACCACATTGTCAGGAGATGTCAAATCATAACACATAACAAACTGCAAGATATAATAGTCACAAGAGCAGAATACAAGTTACAACAAAATACAATATTTAACATGAGGGCGGGCGGGAGGGATTTTCAGAGTTTTCAAAACTAAATGAGTGGACGGGCGGACTGAGCGATCGTTTATATAGCCTTTGCTACGTCATGAAATGCACGGGTTACGGGCGACTATCGGGTATTTCCGTATAGAAAACTGTATGATAGAGTGACTACGACATTTCGACTATCGGAGACCAATATATATGAGTACGACATTTCGACGATCAGAGACCAATATATATGACGTACTTATTAGAAATAAACAACTCCAAAGACTGCCAGAATAACCTAGATTAATATTAAAAATTAATCTTTATTATCTTGGAAACGCATAACTACGAAATTACAGTTGCCTGTATACATTTGCATTTATACCATGAACATAGATTTAATAATTATTCTTGTATTTTTGCATATTTAAATTTTAATTTAAAAATATTCCCGCCATAATGTGATTTCGATCCCACACCATCGAAATATTTGTTATTCATTTGAATACTTATACTTGTTGAATTTAATAGAACCGTTTCATAACTGTATTATAGTAACTATTTTGGACATAACAAATATATTCAATCCATCTTTGAGCATGTTAACACAAATTGTATGTTTTACCATTACTGTATGTTTGTATAAATATTGCCTATTGTAAATATATATACGTCGCGTCTGTTAAATACAAATGATGATAATATAATAATATAACAATTTGTTTACAAGCATGCCAGAATTATATTTTAAATCAACTGACTTGCTGTCATAGTTCTGTATAATGCGTAATTGATCATTAGTTTATGTCTCATTCAAGTCATTAGCTCGATCACATTTTCCAAACCATTCCCCAATATTTGTGTAAGTTTTTCTGTTATCCTCCAAATTATTTATTTTATCACAAATATTACACACTGCATCTTCGCGTACCATATCGTCTTGTTTAACTTCAAACATATCTTTTATTTTCAAATATTTTATGTATTCTTTTTCGTCTTTACTTAATGCTTGAAGAAACTCGCCCAATGCTTTGATGGAGGAAAAGTCTGCGATGTTAATGTACGAGTGAGCTGGAAAATAAGCACTATAATTTGTTTTTCCCCTGACCACGTTTATTAAATCCAGTTTGTATTTACCAAAAAACTTCTCAGTCACGTAGTTGAAACAGAGAGAATTTTCAAATCCGAGATAAAATTTATAGTTTTCGCTGATAAACTTAACTACATTGTCTGGTGGTTGTTTTCCGCACTTTCCAAAAATATCGACTGGAATATACTTCTTCAAGATACGCACAAAGTCATCCCTTGCGCTTTCAGCATTACAATGACTTACAAGCCATGCTATTTGTTTTGTCTTCTTTCTAAAAATCTCCGAATAATTTCTGATGGGTAGTATCTCCTTTGCATATAGGCGACCATACGGACTAAATATATCAGAATCGGGTCGGTAATTCCACGACCAGTTGAATGTATTGTGCCATTGTGGACTGGGCAATTTAATTTCACTTGGCGGTTCAAACGTTAAAAATATCCATGCTTGGTCAGGATTACGCTTATCCATTGGTACGGGTGGTGTGTGGTTAAATTGTATACTACTTAATGAGAAAACAATAGCGTTACTTTTATTGACATATTTTCTATCGAATGAAACTTTACAATTCTTGTAGTTACATTTTCTGAAATCAGTATGCCATCGCGCTGAACGCAACCATCTAGGAGTATTCCACCATAATATCGTTTTGTAATCAGTATTTTTATTTATGTATAACTTACGATCACTAAATGGTGATTTTCCAGCAAGAGGTTTAACGTACGGATTATATGCATGTGGCTCTGCTGCAAAAATACTATTTCTGGTACTAGGCATTTTTTCTGACGTCTCCGAAATGTTTTCAATATGTGGAAACAACTTGTAGAAATACATAAGCATAATTGTCACTGATGTTAATGTTGCTGATGCTGCCAACATGACAAAAAATATTCGGAAATAAACACTGGTTTCCTTCATTCTCAATCTGAAAAATGAAAAAAAAAAACCAAAAAATCAGCATGTGAAATGCTTCTTATAACCATATTATAATTTCACAACAAGCATTGTGCACAAAGTTTTAAGTATCATTATTATTTATTTATATCAAAGAAATGTCTGACCAAATGCTCTTTTCAAGTCGATAACCGCAACGCAAATGCAAGTATTGTTTTCATATGACATTATGATGAATTAAACTGTGCGCAAAAATATCTACAGTGTTAAATATTTAATAGAAACTCAAAGCTACATCTGACCATGCCTGCCGTTACAGGCTATGTTACATCATCATAAATCATAACTTTTATAGTTGCATGAAACATTAATCTCTCTTCGTATTATATAAATAATAATAACTAATTTAATGCTATACAGACCTGTGTATAAAACCAAATGAAACGCCTACTTGAAACAGCAATCCAACTCATATGAGTTTCCTTTTAAACAAGAACATTTTGCAGTGTGAAATTCCAAATACAGTATCTGCGTTAAGTTTCTGTTGATATTTGAATCCAAGTAACAATCTGTTGTGCATATATTGAAAGCTCTCCAAAACTATTACATAATCTGTCGGTATCCATTTACGACAAGCTGGTTTTCTTGCGACCAGTACCGTATTCACCATCTTCCGTCATAGTTCCATATGAAAATCCCCCGCAGTCCCGATACTCCCTACACCAGAATCAGAACGAATATTTTGGTCCGGATTGTTATTTTACACGTAAAATAAATTTCCCATAACCGGACGATACTTTTCCGCAAAAAAATCGTCATATAGTATAATGACTTGGAATTGAATTAAATCATAATAATTTTAATTGCCTCGGTGTGTAGACCATTAGACGTTAGGCAAGAACGGGTACGAGGTGTACTAATAATGTATTAAACTATCTTTGTTGTGAAAACATGCGGTGGCAATTGTTTAGCGATTGATGAACACATACAATTAAAGGATGAGCAGTGACATATGGCTGTATTCGCAAAAAGACCTAATGGGCATACAAATCACAATTCAAATATTTTACCCTTAATCATTATTTTCTTCTTCGAAACATCTTTTGAAATGAAGCTATGGTGCATAGTTTTCAAGTATGGCGTTTTGAAAATACATCGTAAAATTTGCATAGCTTGTCTGGTTTTATAGACGGCAACGTCGCGAAACACCCATACTTAAATTCAGCTATGTTTGAAATCATTTGACATGTTGAATGGTTCATTGAAAGATTTGCTTGAGATTGATATGTGCACCTTATTGAATGAAATTATCAAAATATAAATAAACCAATACGTGCTAATATCTAATACATTTTATGCACGGTGTATTTTTGCAGTAATTTCTACATCTTAAGTTAATCGTATTCAATACTTTCATACAGTTTTAATCAAATGAGAGGCGTCTATATAGCGGTGCTAATCCTAATCTTAATCCTGGATAATCGGAATTCAAATATCAACCAACATTTAAAACAGCATGTATTTTGCATATCGCACTGCAAATCTTCCTTTTATGAAAGGAGTACAAATATGTTGGTCTCTTATAACTTATGCTTTTGGTCTATAGATTGAATGTTCAAGTAATTGTGTACAAATATATACTATTCAAAGTTTGCTAAGCACCAATAATATAACTACATAGAATAAATGGTTTTACTCAGAATATTTGGGTGTAAACAGTACTAACCCATACAAAACATCATGCGTCATATATTTGGTGCTTAGCAAAATTTGAGTAGTTTATATTACATCGCGTTAACGCGAACATCCTCGAGCGAACTTATTCAAATTACTGAAACTAGTCAAACAGGAAATCTCGTTCCTCTTAAGATACGCAGGGAGGGTATATTTATGCCCAGTCAGATCACTAAGTGTACTCAAAACATAAAATTCAGACCCCTTTGTTATCCGCAATATTGGTACCCATGTGGCTACGTCCAAAACTTCAGGGGGGTTGTAAAGTGCGTCAATGTAGCCTGTTCAATGGTATCGACCTGGCTGTAAGGCTTCCCGTCAACAGTAATAATAGACATAGGCCGAAGTCGTTTTAAATTGAATATCCGATACTGAAACCTAATTCACCGAAGCTAATATGCATATAACAGTCATGTGAACGATATGTATCTCGATTATTGAAGTGTAGTCATACAATACTGTAATTATCACAAATATACACTATAAGTTATCTCTGTACTTAGATATTTGGATTATCTGCGATCCAATGCCCTATAAGACTGGGGTCCACGCGAAAGAGACCGGTAAACCACGTCCTCACCTTCAAGAAAAATATGGTTGGTCAAAAGCCATTGTCTAGATAGATGAAAGGTCCAACGTTTGTAGATATTTAAATATAAAATGACAAACTAAATAATATCAGCTCTAAATGAGAGTAAAATCATTATGCCCAGGCATGAAGTTATGATAGATCTAGTTTGCCATAGGTTATGAGTTATCTAGTTGTGGTGGGGTATTTTCCAATTAATTTTCCAAGCACAGGGTGAGACGTATATTGAGATGACAACGATCATTTTCGTAGTCGTGCATAACGAGACCAAATCTACAATAAAAAGTAATAAAGAACAACCACATTAGCAATCACTTGTCATCGATTTATATCTTTTAAAAGCAGTCTGATCCCGAGTACACTCTTCTATGTGCGTTCGCTTACCGAATATTTCGCTCTTATAGCGATATCCTGGCATTTTAAGTCTCGAGAACGCTCCATATCAGTATCTATCCGAAAACAATTGAAGAGTCAAATACGCGCAAACCAATGGAGGTCGCAAAATGCACACCGTTTAAGCTTGCACATCATGTATACGCTAGCAACTATATAAAATGACAAACACCATACAAGTTAGGTGCCTAGTGATGCATCTTTGATTGATTGTCTGTCCATATTGATGCGCAACATTGAAGTCAAGTGCAATGTATGGTCAAATACACGGTAACAACTAGATAAAATGACGCATACCATACATAAAAGTCCCGCCCATCCAGACGCGTAACTCCGCCTCTCCCACCCATTCTTACATGTTGTGCATGCTTAACCGGTGTTCATTTAGCCACCTAAACAAAATCAATGCGCAAAAGCAACCATCGTTACCGAAATCGCCTTTAAACCCTTTGAACTTGATAGAAACAGCTTGTAAGTTCACAAACCACTTTGGCAGTCAATTTTTTCAACATTTCGTTGCCTTGAATCAGATTCTGACCATTACTTTACCGCACACTGAACAATGTAGCTACAGTTACTGTTAATCTGTATTTTATGTTTTAAATAGTATAATGACTTGGAATTGAATTAAATCATAATAATTTTAATTGCCTCGGTGTGTAGACCATTAGACGTTATGCATTCCGTTTTGATGGGAACAAGGCAAGAACGGGTACGAGGTGTACTAATAATGTATTAAACTATCTTTGTTGTGAAAACATGCGGTATATGACGATTTTTTTGCGGAAAAGTATCGTCCGGTTATGGGAAATTTATTTTACGTGTAAAATAACAATCCGGACCAAAATATTCGTTCTGATTCTGGTGTAGGGAGTATCGGGACTGCGGGGGATTTTCATATGGAACTATGACGGAAGATGGTGAATACGGTACTGGTCGCAAGAAAACCAGCTTGTCGTAAATGGATACCGACAGATTATGTAATAGTTTTGGAGAGCAAAAATATGCACAACAGATTGTTACTTGGATTCAAATATCAACAGAAACTTAACGCAGATACTGTATTTGGAATTTCTCACTGCAAAATGTTCTTGTTTAAAAGGAAACTCATATGAGTTGGATTGCTGTTTCAAGTAGGCGTTTCATTTGGTTTTATACACAGGTCTGTATAGCATTAAATTAGTTATTATTATTTATATAATACGAAGAGAGATTAATGTTTCATGCAACTATAAAAGTTATGATTTATGATGATGTAACATAGCCTGTAACGGCAGGCATGGTCAGATGTAGCTTTGAGTTTCTATTAAATATTTAACACTGTAGATATTTTTGCGCACAGTTTAATTTATCATAATGTCATATGAAAACAATACTTGCATTTGCGTTGCGGTTATCGACTTGAAAAGAGCATTTGGTCAGACATTTCTTTGATATAAATAAATAATAATGATACTTAAAACTTTGTGCACAATGCTTGTTGTGAAATTATAATATGGTTATAAGAAGCATTTCACATGCTGATTTTTTGGTGTTTTTTTTTCATTTTTCAGATTGAGAATGAAGGAAACCAGTGTTTATTTCCGAATATTTTTTGTCATGTTGGCAGCATCAGCAACATTAACATCAGTGACAATTATGCTTATGTATTTCTACAAGTTGTTTCCACATATTGAAAACATTTCGGAGACGTCAGAAAAAATGCCTAGTACCAGAAATAGTATTTTTGCAGCAGAGCCACATGCATATAATCCGTACGTTAAACCTCTTGCTGGAAAATCACCATTTAGTGATCGTAAGTTATACATAAATAAAAATACTGATTACAAAACGATATTATGGTGGAATACTCCTAGTTGGTTGCGTTCAGCGCGATGGCATACTGATTTCAGAAAATGTAACTACAAGAATTGTAAAGTTTCATTCGATAGAAAATATGTCAATAAAAGTAACGCTATTGTTTTCTCATTAGATATTACAAAATTGAACCACACACCACCCGTACCAATGGATAAGCGTAATCCTGACCAAGCATGGATATTTTTCACGTTTGAACCGCCAAGTAAAATTAAATTGCCCAGTCCACAATGGCACAATACATTCAACTGGTCGTGGAATTACCGACCCGATTCTGATATATTTAGTCCGTATGGTCGCCTATATGCAAAGGAGATACTACCCATCAGAAATTATTCGGAGATTTTTAGAAGGAAGACAAAACAAATAGCATGGCTTGTAAGTCATTGTAATGCTGAAAGCGCAAGGGATGACTTTGTGCGTATCTTGAAGAAGTATATTCCAGTCGATATTTTTGGAAAGTGCGGAAAACAACCACCAGACAATGTAGTTAAGTTTATCAGCGAAAACTATAAATTTTATCTCGGATTTGAAAATTCTCTCTGTTTCAACTACGTGACTGAGAAGTTTTTTGGTAAATACAAACTGGATTTAATAAACGTGGTCAGGGGAAAAACAAATTATAGTGCTTATTTTCCAGCTCACTCGTACATTAACACCGCAGACTTTTCCTCCATCAAAGCATTGGGCGAGTTTCTTCAAGCATTAAGTAAAGACGAAAAAGAATACATAAAATATTTGAAAATAAAAGATATGTTTGAAGTTAAACAAGACGATATGGTACGCGAAGATGCAGTGTGTAATATTTGTGATAAAATAAATAATTTGGAGGATAACAGAAAAACTTACACAAATATTGGGGAATGGTTTGGAAAATGTGATCGAGCTAATGACTTGAATGAGACATAAACTAATGATCAATTACGCATTATACAGAACTATGACAGCAAGTCAGTTGATTTAAAATATAATTCTGGCATGCTTGTAAACAAATTGTTATATTATTATATTATCATCATTTGTATTTAACAGACGCGACGATCTGGACGATAATTGCTGCCACATTACGATATGTCTTATATTTGTTATATTTTAGACAGATTACTTGAAAGGGTTTTATCGAAATGGAGGATTATGCTTCTCTGGCGCGTTGTAGCGTTTTTATTTTTATCAAGGTAAATCAAGGTTTTTTATCAGTTAATCGACAGTATTTGTAGTGTGATAACTTTACGAAAAAGGTTTGGTTCACGAATGTACATAATTGGCACCAGCTTTATACACATTGTATACTTCTGATTTCAGCTTTCATGTCATTATTTCTACAAAGTGTAACTAGCATACGTTCAAAACCGAATATATTTGTTTTTCAAAAAAATGTATTTGAGTGTTGGCAATTTTAGTCCCCATAGGCCCATTTTGAACGAAAATTGTCGTTTTTCTGTCCATTTTGGTAAGATTTATGAAATTTTGAATGTGGCGGCATTCCTTACCGGTAATTATATTTTTACCACAGCTACCTCTCTAAACCAAAAATGCAACATTGCCTGCTGCACAGTAAATTGGACGAGTTATATGTCGATCTATTGTCACCCTATAATGAACCACACCAATATTTTATTTCAATGCTATTCTATAAAAAGTCACATTTCCCCCAAATTCGACCCTAAAAAGCGCACTAATTGTTAATTTACAGCTTGTATAATCCATGCTGGACCCCTATTGTGACCGTCCAGAGATCAAGTGCCATACAACTTCGGTCATACTCGGATGGTCTTCCAAACATTTCCGAACGTAGTAAAAAACATACTATATAATTTTAAAGTGTAAAAAATACCATTCTCCTCTTTAAATATGTTCACAAAATAAATACTGATTGACAGAGAAATAAGTATGCTCCATGACTATATTTCATTGCTTAGTTAAAGAAAAGATAATTTTGATTTTCGTTTTGTGTAATTTAGCATTTCGTATGACCATTCAGAGGAGGGGACGGACGTTACATGGAAATACAAATTTCCAAATATTTTTCTGGAAATCATAAAATTTTCATGTCTAAACAAGGTTAATCTCTTGGAACCACTTATAAAGAAAATAACAAACAATACCAGCAGATTTGATTTTTGTCATTTTCCTGTATGCCAGTCCGATATGATATGCTTTTTTAAAATTTTGTTAGGAGTAGTTGTCTATCATCAGCTTCTGCACATGTTTTAGGAGACATAGACAATCCTCAGATACATAATTAAATTGAATACATATATGGAAATAAATCAAAGTTATTTTTAATTCTTTACATTAAACCAAAATCTGCTATAAAAATATCATAATGACAATAGGGGATGGAAGTTACATTTTCAGGGGACGGATGTTACACACAAACATTGTGTCTCCTTTTTTCTGTTTGTCAGTAAATAATAATACACAAATGTCTGAAATACATTATTATAAGAGAGAGAATACGTAGCTACAGGAAACGCCACATATATAAGACAGTGCCTCCCCACGTAGACCTCCGGGAAAACAACAATTCTCAAAACACAAGGCACTTAAGGAGGTTAAAGGGTACACATATTAAGGAACAGAGGCACAAGGAATGGTATGGCAGACCATAAGGAATAACTAGGAGAATTAAAATTGCATGTACCAAAAACTTACTGCAAGTAATTTATAGTGTCAAGGAAGCAAACCATGGGTGCGTTTGATCAAAATCCTAGGAGCGAAACGTTAGCCACGAAACCTAGCGCACTTAGGAGCGTTCCTATGTGCGTTTCATTAAACTATCCTTGGATCGTTTTCGCTCCCAGGAGCGATTTCGCTCCTAAGAGCTACACTTGCTAAAATTCTTTACATTTTGCCCCCTTAATTGACGTATTTTGCTTCGTTTTGCCCCATTTAGCGGACAAAGTGTAGTATTTCAATGTTATAATATTAAATTTTATAGAAATGTGCAAAAACTCGCAACATTGTGCTACATTTTGCCCTTTAATCGCAACATTTGCTACATTTTGCCCTGTCATCGCAACATTTTTCTACATTACGTATTTTAGGCACGTGCTTAATTTCTGTACATTTGGCCCCCTTAATCGACGTATTTTAATACGTTTAGCCCCATTTTCCGTTATAGTATTAAATCATACCGAAGAATCTTCATCATCAGATTAGCCGATAGTTATCGATGCGAATGTCGCTAAATAGTGGGCACGGTGTTCGGAAACACTCGGAAGCCTCCGTGATTTACCGATTTAGATATGATTTCATGACCGTTATCGTTCGCGACTTAATTAGCCACCCCGCTGTGTTTAGCTCGCATAATAAAATTGCCCCGGGCAGTACTAATTTATCAGAATGTATAATTATACATGAATGATACTTATTGTAGGCTCTTATGAAAAAAGATATATTGAATTATGAATAGAACAGAACCACAGGGGAGTATCACGTGGTCTCCATAGTACATTTGCCGTACAAGATGGCTGAAAATTCCGTCAAAACTCCAAATTTGATAAGTATTGATGGTTACCGATATGGTAGAATCTTAAGAATAGGCGCAGAGTACCCGCATTGTGACACAAGTTACTCATGTGCAGCTGCTTTTCGTTTTTCCGAGGTTTAGTTAGTTTAATTGGCCTGAATCTCGATACATATTTTATTTGTTGTTCGTACATTGTCCGAAAATGTATGTTATTTGGGTATTTCAGCTCACAAATCTGGTATATGATATATATTTCTACAAAATATTGATTCAATTTGCGAATGTAGTACAATGTATGTCGGTTTTTAACAAAAGTTATTGATATATTTTTAAACAAGTACATTGTCCGACCAAAATATTTACAAGTACACTGTCCGAACGATTTTTTTCAATGATCCTATTGGTGACGTAAAAACTTATTTTCACTTTCTATTTTAAAACTCTTCATGCTCAGAACATTTCTTCTATATGATATGTTTTCTTAAAACCACTACATTTCAACACCAGATTCAATGTACAGTGAAGACTTCCAAATCCAAACACCCTTCGGACTAACTATAAAACTCGGATTAGAGGAGATTCCGGACAGGCGAAGATTTCTCCATTGAATGTCCGTAGGCAAAATATTATTTCAGCAATTTGAATAAGTTCGCTAGATGATTTTCGCATTAACGCGACGTAATATATAATGTCTGAATGCATTATTTTATTCATCTTTGCCGAGTCATAAGAACATTTAAGCTGAAGTATTTTACATAAATTATGTAAATTGGAAATTGAATTTATAAGTTATATGAGACTAACATTTTTGCTCCTTTCATACATAGAAGACGTGCTGTGTGATATGCAAATGCATGCTATCTATATGTAAATTATCATTATAAAATTTGTTTGAAAATCTCTTTCAATGAATCATTCAACATATCAAATGATTTTAAACATAGCTGCAATTAAATGAGGGGTGGGGGGGGGGGTTCGCGACGTTACCGTCCATAAAACATGAAAAGATATCCACATAGTACGGTGTATTTTCAAAATGCCATACATTTACTTTAAAATTATGCAACATAGCACGTGAGTAACTTTTGTTACAATGCGGGTACTCTGCGCCTATTTTATTATTTGTTTAATGTTTTGCAAATAATCATTCTATTCAAAAGCAGGTTTTGGGCACTATAATCGGATCCTGACTAGTCTATGATTTAGGAATAATATCTGGACGCATTAATTTTTGAGATATTACCAAAGACATAAATGATAAGTTTTATCATTTTTTACACACAAATCAAGCTAATCTGTCATATATTGAAGTATCGAATGTATATTATTCATGGAATGATCTATCTTGCACAAAAACGATATAAACTATCAAATGTCAAACCTAATACTTTGATATTTATTTTATATAAGTTATGCAGGCTATTTGTCTAAATAATTGTGACATCTGTATTTTACAACATTAATAGCATTAATATCATATTTTTCACTTTTAAATATGAAGTTAAACAATATCATATAAAATATATTTATTGTAATCGAATTATACTGTTTTAAAGTTCACATCTTTACAGAATAAAAAGTCGATCTATTGTCACCCTATAATGAACCACACCAATATTTTATTTCAATGCTATTCTATAAAAAGTCACATTTCCCCCAAATTCGACCCTAAAAAGCGCACTAATTGTTAATTTACAGCTTGTATAATCGATGCTGGACCCCTATTGTGACCGTCCAGAGATCAAGTGCCATAAAACTTCGGTCATACTCGGATGGTCTTCCGAACATTTCCGAACGTAGTAAAAAACATACTATATAATTTTAAAGTGTAAAAATGACCATTTTCCTCTTTAAATATTTTCACAAAATAAATACTGATTGACAGAGAAATAAGTATGGTTTATGAAACCATTTGCATTTTGTTAATATCATTAACTGTTTTTAAATGACATTAAATTAATTTCAGAGTAAATTGTTTTCTCCTATATATTCTATATAGCACTGGTAACTGTTTTAAAGTTAAAAAAAATACCATTTTACTTTTGATTCAAATAAAAGGTATACTATTTGAATGAATGGGGAATATTGAAACATTACAAAACCGTTTGCATTTATTTGCTATCTTTAACGGATAAAAAGTTATACTAATTTAAAGCTAAAATCCTTCATAGTTCTAGTTCGATTATCGGATGATGAGAATTCTGCCACATGTTTTATAGAAATGTGCAAAATTCTAATTTCACATGAAATGACGGAAAGAAAACCATAAAACATCAGTACCAACCTTTGGTACAACAAATTAAGGTGTAAGAGTGGTGGAAACACATTAAGCTTAAAATATATGGCCATGTACTGGTGTTTTGTTTTAATTTTCACATTTACCGTGCAGCAGGCAATATGTTAATTTCATAACTGGTGAACGCTGCCGCCACATTAAAATCCAAGCACTGAAAGAAGCATTGCACAGTCGCACTCGGGGATGGAAAGAGGGACTGGTTCACTTACAAGCAATGTTAATTTCAAACCGTGCATGTATGGACTAGTTTAAACTGGACGATTGATCAGACAGGTTTTAGTTTACCGGCTTCACTTTGGAAGGATTTGTGTGCGGGCGAGTACTCGCACGGTCGTAACGTTTCTTGTTTTTAAACGTTTAAAAGGAAACACATATGCTCATTTCTTAAATCTCATTAATTTGATATATACTAAATTTTCAAATGTGCATAGTTTGTATACAAAACTAATCCTATATAACGGATGGCTCGGCAAAGTCTCAATGAAGATTGAATGCACGTATTATGTTGTGTCGAATTATTGTACATCTTCTAGCGAACGTCTGATTTTTTTGTGGTGATGAGCATTTTGATTATGGAAAAAAAAATTGGATTTATTAAAATGCTCCCATCCGTTTGAACGCAGAGAAGTATTATAAAGCGTGAACACTTTGTAACGCAATTCTATTCACAGGTAAATGTATTTATCCCAGGTTTGATAAATCATTCAGTCGTTGAATTTTGTGTAGTATTTCGCACGAGATAGTCGTGCGTATTTAGTATTTATACCGAGTTTACAGGTTTTTCAATTTATTCGAAGTCATTGCATTGTGTTGAATGTATCGTACTGTGAGATACCCTTCCCACCCACCCATGATAGTTTTCAGTCACTCATGTAAAATTGTTGTTTAAGAGTCTGCTTTATACAACAGAACACATTTTAATTACAAATTCATATATTTAAATATTAACAGACAAACATAATGCACTTTTCAGAGACAGTGTCAATGAAAATAGAATGACTTTTATTAATTTAGAGACTATACTACAGTAGACAGAAGTGTTACATTAAACATTATAATGAGGAACATTGTTTGAACAGTTCAGATTCAGTTCGCCCTTCATGTCATGTAATTTGTATATGTATGTGTATATCTTCACTCGACAATATTGTATTAATTAGAGTGAACATTGAACGGTGTTGTATGAATTACAGTGAACATTGAACAGTGTTGTAGTAATTAGAATGAATGTTATCAAATTGTATTTAAGTATTGTCATTGTTCTTTTTAGTATAATGAAATATTATACATTTGTACAAGATGTGAACAGTATACCAATATTTGATCAAATACAATGCGAGACTATTCCTAAATTCATTACAGTGTTTTTTTGTTTGTTTCTCCTGAATGAATTGTTGATTAGGGGATAAATGATTTATTTAGTTAGTTAAGATAACATACGTTATCTCGTCTTTCAAGCTCTTAAATACATAAATCGACAATTGTTTAACAATAGATTGGTTCGTGGACGAGATTAGTTCAATAAATTTAGGAATGTTCGGTCTTTTCCAAAAATAGCATTTAATGAGATATTTTCTTAAATCGTAGAATAAAGGACATTCTAACATGAACTGAAATTCATCGTCTAATGTGTTGCATAGTTGACATTTGCGTTCGGGCCTTGGAATTTTATGAGGTTTATGCCACCTACCTGTCTCAATTTCTAATCTGTGAGACGATACGCGTAGTCTAGATAGAGCAATTCTGAACTTACGAATTTTTACAAAATCTAAATATTGTTTAAAACCAAATTCAGAAAATAATACATATGAGCTAGCTCTTGTGGAATTGTTAAGTTGTCCTCTCCAGTCTTGAATAAATACAACATTAGCTCTTTGTTTGAACATTTTTAAGAAATATTCTACATTATTCACTCCTTGGTATAGCCAAACTTCATAAAAACCCAAGTTTTCTAACAGCTGTTTTACTTGACATGCCCAATTGCTTTTATGTGGTAACAACACATTATCATTTAACATCATTTTATAGATAAGTTTTATATATTTTCTTTCATCATTACAAACACTTGTAATTTTCAGCCAAAAGCGTATTATATTTACCATTCTCATTATTTTTAAAGGTTTACGCCCAAATTCCCCATATGAAACTGTTTTGTGTGGATATCTTAACTCCTATCTATAAGCTACCGTGCGTAAAGCTTCCGCGCGGTAAGCTTCCGTGCGGTAATTTTGCGGCCGGATTTTTTCCGACAGATAAATTTCCGACATATAATTTACCGCCCGGTAAATTAAGCCTCGGGTTTAGTAAGTTAACTTCGCTCTAAGCGTCGGTATAAGTTATATAGTCAAAGGAACAATAAAGCGGGCCTACCCAGGGGTACTCCATTCTTAATAACCATCTTAGCAGGGGTACTCCATTCTTAATAACCATCTTAGTTTACATAGTATTTGATATCCCAGTTTTTACTACCTGTGTTCGGTTTGAAATATACGAATTGAAAAAGTTTAGTGATTTTTTGTAGAAATGATAAAGTTTAAGTTTATGAAGAATGATCATGTAATCTATGGAAAGCCGCAGGTCACATTTCCGATGGTTACTATATAACTTATACCGACGCTTAGAGCGAAGTTAACTTACTAAACCCGAGGCTTAATTTACCGGGCGGTAAATTATATGTCGGAAATTTATCTGTCGGAAAAAATCCGGCCGCAAAATTACCGCACGGAAGCTTACCGCGCGGAAGCTTTACGCACGGTAGCTTACCGCACGGAAAGCTTCCGCGAGGTAACGTTTGTGTCGGAAAAGAAAGTTAATTAAGTTCAGTAATTAGTCTGGATATCAAAACCCGAACGTCCGATGGTTAGAGCCTCCACGTACGTTATAATAGTTTAAGTCCAACGAGTACAAAACCCGAACGTCCGATGGTTAACTACACTGTATTCATTTACAATCGTTAGCATGCGAAGTTAAGAACCCGATGGATAAATAGATCTACTATACATTAACCTGCGGAATTTATGAAGCGGAGATCTATATTTAGTAACACGCCCGACGCTTAGCTCTATGCATTTACCTCCGGAATTTAGGTTGCGGAGTTCTATATATAGAAACACCTCCGCTGGTTAACTCATCCAATGAAATGGCGTTCCGACGGTTAAAGAATCATTCGGATATGTTTTGATTATGACATAAGACCACAACAAAACCATTCGGATATGTTTTGACAACGTTGACATACAAGATGAAAGTACAATTTCTATATCCAAAGCCACATAACTTTGAAATCCTTTGTCTGACCCAGTAAAAAGTTATGTTGCACTGCAGCACACATCAAAGGTTTTTGCACCGGACAAACAGCATGACCAACAGTAAGACGACTCCTCTAATTATAACCACTTCAAACTTCAAAACTATGGGGATATGCAAATTATGAAAATGAAGAGTCTCTTTGATGTATCCATTCAGCCCACTCTGCAAGGAAGAACGTCTTCCATATCATATAAATTCTTATCCAGGATGTGAACCTCAAGCTCCTACAACAAAAATAATGTGAAACTATTTTTTTTTAAATTGAGAATAACATGATCATCTTTAATAATGGATGTATAACAGCTGAAGTAACTTTAATTTTAAAACATAATTCAGATTCAGAGAAAGAGATTTAGTGCATTCATAGATGAATGAAATATAGTTTGTCTTGTTCTTCAGCTTTCAAGCTATAAGAATCAGTTGAGCTCAATAGCCACTTGGGTACCGTTTTACTAACATACTTACGCTTGCGTAAATCAAAGATTTTCGTAAGTTTTTGCGTACGTACAACATTTGTACGTAAATGCGTTTCACTAATATTTGCGTACGTAGGTATTTGCGTAAGTTAGAGCGTAAAGTTACGTTAGAAATTACCGACCGTAAATCTCTACGTTTTGCGTAAAAATGGCCGACCTTATGAACGCTCGAAGAGCTCGACATTTCAGAGAAATACCTGACATGTTAGACGGATCGTGAACTTATATAAAAGTACAGATTATCACGATATCTGATTGGCGTAGTTTATGATTTGATCGTTAATGATATTAAGCCTCGTACAGATAGGAGCCACCCTATCTCAGCGATGACGAAGGTACAGTTTACGTATTACTAGCATCACATGTTTTTTACATGATAAGCTCTGTAGTGCCACATATAGTCCGTGCCGCATATAGTTCGCGCACGAACTACATGCGGCGAAGAACGCCGCCTTAAGTTCATGTGTTAACTATATGCGGCGAAGAGCACCGCATTAAGTTCACGTTAGCTTTATGCGGCGGACATGTGCCTCGTCGCCGTATTAAGCTCACTTCTCTTAAAGGTGTTTTTGGAATGTGTATTTGAATAAGAAAACAATATCAAAAAAGTTAATTTTGAAAAGGAGATAAACTTATGTATCAATGTTTCTAAACCACTGTCAGTCGAATTAGTTATGACCCATTTATGTACAAATGCATTATAGTGGGCATATACGATGCTTTGTCAGCGCTTCGCCTTCTGCATATAAGACCGACTTGTGGATTTTAAAGAAACCTCACAGCAATAATAAGTTTAAACACATTTGTAAACACCTCTATCAGTTGCGACAAAAGCATGTAAATTGCTAACGCACATTGGTGTTACCTGTTAAGATAATAATGATGATTTATAACGAATCTCCGTCTAGCGCAGCCGGTATCGCACTAAAATTCCAGTCCGAAGGTCGCCGTGAAGATAAAAAAATATGTATTGTATTGTTAATAAACTTTCAATAATGGTGGATACATTACACAGATGAAAATCAAACAAATATTTTAATGTTAATATAAATCATTATACAAATCTGCGGTACGTTGGCAATGTGGAAAGTATATATGAAAATGTTTTACTCGGTTTAACTATTAGCGTGCACCACAGTATATGCCCTATCTTGCGTATTTAATTTTGTAATTTTAATTGGAAATGGAAATACAAAAAGTGGACGTATTTGTAATTATTTTATGTAAATTTATTTTATGCACGATAATGGCGAGACGTCTTTACTGATCCCGTATTTTGACTGAAACACGCTAGACAAATCCAATTTTGTTTATTGCCAAAACAAGTGTATTTAGTATTACATATACAGTATATTTAACATGTCAACGCATTATCAGAAGAATCTGTCCTTGTGGACTAACACGTAACAAATGCGAACGTGCCCGATTGATTGGTTAAATGTATGAACAAACAACAACATTCGAATATCCGGGTCCATTGAGCTTTTTATTTTCTAGCGAAAGCGCGAGACGTATACTACATTCATATCAAGAAATAACATCGTGACAACTCAAGTCTCTTATCGTAAATCAGAAAATGGTGTCTACCAAAAGCCATTACTTTTATCAATCACGATTCGATTTAAACAGCCTTTAAAAATTTTTTTTTTCAAAACTCAACCGCATTTTGTCTAGGAAAAAGCGAAAAACTGCGAATAGATTATAATTATACTTTAAAAACAGAATAGTTTAGACATGTTATTGACTGTGAAGAGGCAGGGTAAACAAGAAATATCTTGAAAAAACAATTTGAAGGTTAAGATTGGTTGTGCGCTGGTTACTCCAGATCCAACATGAATTTTGGTGAATTCACTGAAATTCAGTGGATTTCGGTAAGGTAACATACCCCTTATCGAAAGGTTAACCAATCCGCGTCAAGGTTACACATGTTGTGCGGTTGAAGAAAAATTGCCTTAATGTTAAGGTTAATGTAAGATTGATTGGTTTATACAACACTGATATGCAAATAGCAAAACCATCTTAGTACGGCTGCGTCGAAAAAAGGCAAATGAATGTGTTTAACTGGTCGACATTCGCTACGCACATGTTTCCCTAATAATGCACATTTATGGTATTTCGGTCGATCTGGTATGGGTATTCCTCCGAACACCATAAAGGGACTTTTCGAAGTCGAAGTGGGAAACGGTATAATTTTTTATCCGTTTTAAATGATTATAGAAAGAATGCCTCGGACGAAAATGGTGCATAATTCAATATTATGCTGGCTAAACACAGCGGGGTGGCTAATTAAGTCGCGAATGATAATGATCATGAGACGTTAAAGTGGCGTATATATAATCGGTTATACCATGTAGCCAATATCGATCAGATCTGGAGAATCTTGCGATGAGCCAGAAAGTTGGACATGGCTCAGATGGTAGCGGATCCGCACCTTACAATGCAATTAAGCTTTTTAGTTTTGGGTTTGAGTTCGAGACCATTGGGAGGTAGTTGTTTTCTTTTCATTACAATATTATATATTTCGTTGGTCATCTACAGTTGTACTTACACGTCTTATACTAATTAATGTTCGCTCGAATATCATTAATAAACATTGTGTAACATGTGTATTTATAAGCTATTCACTAAGAGCACGAAACCATCGTGCTGTAGATTTACATGTACATTTATCGCTACACACTCACAGTATATGGAACAAAGTTGATATGGCTACTTGAACGTAAGGGGTTCAAATGAACATTTTAGCGACGACGCTATAGCCATCATTAAACAAGTTTGATTTAACGACAAAACAATTAGACGATAACAAAAAAAAACACACACAAAAAACCAGACAGAAACGATAAACTACAAGTAATTGACATGCACTGAGTAAGGGATAAAAATTAATATTGTCCATAAAAATAGGAGACTGGAATGTGTCTCGAACTCACATCCTATATATTGGTCGAAGTTACTTGACGGAAGCGCTACCAATTGAGCTATTGCTACTGTCTACTTTGAGCGATATTTCATCAAAATTTATATCTCCGATTGAAGAGTTACGAACACATTTCACGTAAGTGGAACAACTTACGCAGTTTTAGTAAAACGGACTTAAGTTTTGCGTAAGGTTTGCGTAAATTGACAATTTACGCAAAAACTTACGCAAAACGTAAGAATGTTAGTAAAACAGTACCTTGGTGTGTATTTTTTATTGCTTGCTAGGCCAAACATTTCAACTTTGTGTATGGTAGTACTGAAGCATACAATTCCAGTAAATATTTGCTCACACTGAAAGCAGACTTGTAAATAATACGCCTAAAAATAACATGTTCTCAACTAAGTAATTAGTGATTCATCAATAATTCAATTAATAACAAATCAATCCTTTAATGGATCAGTTAGGTAAAAAGTTTCTGCTGAATAATCTTAATTGCAAGTACCTACCAATGCCCTAATTTTAATGCGCTTGTACACAATCAGAACATGTATGTCTATCTTATTAAGTGCCTGCGAAATGCAGCATTAAGGGAAGCAACCTGATTAGACATAGTGAATACATAGGCCGAGTTATCGTTCCGTTTAGTGTTCTCTTATAATTACGCTAAAATGTGCTCTTTCGAATAAAAAACGAAGTTAATGATATTTGATATTTGATATTTGTATTTCATGTACAGTTTGGTTTGTCAGGCTTTAAGTTTAAGTTAATATATGTACTTATCTATTTCAAGATGTTTATTACGCTGATGCAGTTTTTCTTGTAGATTTGCAAATATAGCAATGTAAGTTCTAAACCAGAATGTAATTTCTATTAGTTCTATTAAAGTTGTCACTTATAAGGAATAACTATTATTAACATACGTACGACTTATCAAGTTTCTGCTAAATTCAAGGGTGGGGGGGGGGGGAGAACAACGGATCCACAACTACCGGGATAAGTCTCCCTTTATTAGACCGAAGACTCCTTTCTGTCAAAGAGTACATTCCTCCAGTATATCGAACTGTTCAATTAACAACACATTGATTGGTGTTTCTTTTGCAGAGCATCCGATTGTGCATTTTCGATCTTTGTGAACAGATTTCGTGACGAAAGCTATGGTGCAGCAAACAATGTTGTTGTATATTGTTTGTGACACTTGTTATGCCATTGCTTAGATGTGAATATATGAAAATGGTAATTTCGTGTATTTAATGCTAAGAAAATAACTGCACTGAATGTACGAACTGTTCTTTAACTGACTGATTGGCACTGATCTAAAATGGACGCGTACCTATCTCAGGCTTCCCATTCGGAAATCATCGGCCAACTACGTCAAGTGTTATCCGAGTAACGAAGTGGTACGGAAATGCCCAAGAGCTGTCGAGAATGTCAGGCTTCCCTCACGCTATCAAATGTTACACAAACAGCCATTAAGCTTTATACGGCAGGTATGCGTTTGTGCATTTACTTTATACTAAGTTAAATCTCAAAACATGTTTACATTAAGATAACTTACATTTTATACAGTCAAACGTAATCGTAAAGTCAATTTTGCATGTCTAGACATTAAACATAAGTTTGTGGGCATGTAAAATTAATTTAGCAGGTCTCTATTCTTTGAAAATCGTCAGATGAGCATTAATAAAGACGTCTACTAGTATGCTTATTTTTTTTTACTTTTCTACTCATTTCATAAAATGTTTCATTTCATAAACGCCACTGTGCACAGATACTTTCATTTAATCAATAAGTCATGTACAGTTGAACACCAATCATGGCAGTTGGGTACAAAGATTATATAACGATCTATAATTCACGTTCTATATCTAATTTACTCATTTGGAATTGTTCAAGTTTTCCAATGCGCTGGTCATTACTCTTATCTACGTCGAAAATCGTATTCAGCGCTTGCATCTATACTTTTTAGGATCTTTAGCTCAACTCTTGACAAACCATCTCTGCTTCTCTAGATAGTAGAAAAGGGATAATTTTAAATAAGTACTTGGCTTTCGATGTTATGTTTTTTACATTTCTAACGATCGATTGTATTGGTGCTTAATTTGTATTAATACACATCGAAACATTTTTTTCTAATTGGTCACCGTAATGTCATGCTGTTGATTAATTTTGACGGAAACATATATTAGAAGCCTTCTGCGTACAATCGTGTGCGAACTTTGGGTGTCAAAAGATTAATGAAATAAAGGAATAGTTGTGTGGCTTTTATGTTTACACTGTTAATGGATTAAATCCATGTTTTTCTTTAAACGGCTAATGACAGAAAGCTCCCAAAAATACTTATACATCGAACGATATAGATTGTTCATTGATATGTTTCTTAAACAAATCGGGATTTCGGTTAAGTTCAAATGTATACAGATAAGCCTGGCTTACTGCGGACGTTTTGCTTAAAGAAACTTGCAATTAAATAGCGATTTATTTAAACATGTAGCAATAGTCTGTTACATTTAGTTCTTAACATAATATTTGCATTATTTAAATACAATATGACCTAACCTAGCGTGTTTATTGAATCAATCAATTTAATCTTTTGAAATAAACTAGATTTTATTGTAAACGGCCTACACATAAAATCTAGTGGTATTGATCTCTTGGTAAATAAAAACTGAACAATAAAAAGATAGTCTGAGTCAGCATTATGTACTATATAAGGTGACTTCCTTAACAGGTGACATTAGTGAGCTTATAAAATGGCTTAATGGTAAACTTGATTGAAACGGATTGACTTGGATAAATGAATTGAAACTATTTGATAGACAATAACAAAGAGTTATGCTGTGTAATTTATGATGTCAGTGAAAGGTTGTAAATGTTAAACGAGTCGATATGTGGCTTATATGAGCTGATTTTATTCGAATTAAGTTATTAGCGTTTTATAATAGAAGTTCAAACATCATATTGTCAAAAGGGAGACTTGTACGGACGTCAATGGATTAAGATATATATAGGTAAGCTCCAAACGTTTCATTCTTTGTAAAACAAGCTGCTTTTACAAAACTATCTAGTTCAAATATTGCATTTATTTTTGTATTCGTTTTACTTTGATCTTTAAATTAAAATCTTGATAATAGATTAACATTAGTAAAGGGATCGAAAGACGCGTCAGAACACAAAAAATATTGTTTTGTTTAGCATAATTATTTCCCTTTATGATGTATTAAGTTAATATCCAAATTACCTTACACTGACTTCAAGTTGAGTATTACAAATGTGTAGTAATAGAAAACATTGAATTTTATAAGCCGTATGAAACGCATGGGGACCTTAATCGGGAAGTTCAGTTTCATAATCAGTTGGAAAGCTTGTCATACTGCGCTAGCAAAGCGATTTTCATTATTTTCTGAATAAGATAGGAATATCCAAAATAATTAAGCATATACATCTATGTTATCAAAATCGTCTGATTTTCTTACAGATGGAAATGTTGAATATTGAATCATCGTTAGAATATAAACTACAGTGTTTAAAATGGAGCATAGAGAACGAAGATGTAAAACGTATCGCTGAACATATTCAGCAATCCGGTGATATCTTGAGGGATCCTAATGTGAGAGGTATTCTTCCACAACTGCTATGTGAAGCGCATTCAGTGCAAAAGATACCAGTTGTATTATTACTGCTAGATGTCATAGAGAAAGATGTAATACATGTGAGAAATGACCCACGATCGTGGTTCCAGAAAGTATTTTGTTCAGCTGTAGAGTCGGGACACACTACACTTGTTTCAAGAATGGTACAACTCGGTGCTAATGTTAATGTCTGTAGCTTCGGTAAACCTTTACTCCATACAGCTGCTTGTCAGGGATATGAAGATATCATGACTGAGTTGTTGAGCGAGGGCGCAGATGTAAATTCTGCAGACAAGAGAGGCGATCCTGTTATACACAGTATTCTGAAATCTCAACTGAATAACAAAGTAAGAATATCAATATTCATTGAAAGAAACATTAAGTTGTTAATTTATCACTTCCATAATTAATATTATTTATACAATATGGTGTTAGAAATATCAACATTTCGTTAATGTTAAATAAGGAATATTTTGGCAATTTAAATACAATATTATACGCCATGAATGTGCTTCAGTTTAGGCTTTATAAAACAATACTTGTTTATATATTGCATTGCTGAGTGGTTTGTAACCGGGTATTCTGCATTAAAGAGAAAACCTTTCTGTCTCTTAGGCGTTTAACTTTACAAAACATGAATAAAACAATCTAACAGGAAAGCACACTCATAAACAAAGAGCACAACCACCTCAAACGAAAATGTGTATAATTAAAATTAAACGTGATATGAATACTATCGAATACAATGTTTGTTAATCGTGAAATAATTTCATCACAGGATTAACGGAATATAAGTACATCATCGATCGAATATATTGGTTTGTTTCAATTCATTAGTCTTTTTATTTTCAGTTATCTGTGACAAGGCTGTTACTGTCGTACGGAGGTGATCCCCTAGTCAAATCAATGTCTGGAAAATTACCGATACATATAGCAGTAAATAATTCTCCAGATGTTCTTGAATTGTTTCTTCAAGATGGTCAAGATGTCAATATGACTGAGAGTGTTAACAAAGACACACCACTACACGTCGCCTGTGGAATGTGTTGCCACGAAACAATTCTAAAACTTGTTCAGTATGGTGCTCTAATAAACTTGGAAAACAAACACGGAGAAACACCGCTTGCCAAGTTACTGAAACATACAAATAAAGCAAATGATTTTCATTCAAAAACAAGGATAAAGTTAGCCAAGCTACTCGTATCAATTGGATTCCGGATGAAAGAAAAGTTGCCGACTTCCAGGGCCGGGTCTAGTCATATCGGCCGCGACAAAATATTCGAAAGATACAAAGAAATTAAATTGTCATGTAATAATGTTCAATCTCTACAGAATATCTCTAGAATTGTTGTACGTGGATGTCTGACTTCAGGTGTCGGTGTGCCAAAACAAATCAATGAACTTGATATTCCGTCCAATTTGAAAAGTTTCATTTTATGTCAAGAACTTACTTCAAATCACATGTGATGGTTTCAAAATATTGGTTTCTGGCAAGCATTGAGAGCTTCCATAGATTTACTTTGTGATTTAAAAAATAACGCATCGCCTCTTATTTATTTATTTAATTAGTTATTGTATTAATTTTGATGAGTGGGTGCTAGTCTTATTGATAGTATTATTTTGAACTGGCATTTTTACATGATTACCATGCATGTACATCTACAAATGTATTGATTCACGTTGTATGTAAGCGAGCAGTTAACACTAAATGGGTATTTACTATTTTGTCATGTGTTTCCGTAAATATATTGAACATTTAAACTTGCGGTTTTGGAATGCCTACTTGTATGGTTAAGTACATAATGTATTCAATCCTTTCTGTTACTTAATCTCAGAAAACGTACGTGTTTAATAGGGGTGTGTACACTTGTCAAAATAAATGATTTATCAAACTTCGACGTCAAATATGAAATTGTCTGAAATGGTTCAAAGAAAAGTACGCTCGGCTTAAATCTGCATTTTACGTTAACGATGACGCTATTCAACGATTTTATTATTTATTGTCTTGTTTTTTGTACAATGGTTGTTTTGCAGTTTATTACAAGTTATGTCTAGCGGATGCTAGGGATTGGCTGATCTGGTGACTTTAAAAAGAGTTGTTTTTTTATAAAAGAGAGAGAATAAGTTGCTACATCGAACGCCACATACATAAGACAATGCTTCCCCACCCAGACCTCCGGGAAAAGAACAATCCATAGAACATAAGGCAAGTTTACAATGATGCTCAAATCACATTGTATAAAGTCAATATCAGTATCAAATTATAATATGGTATTGACATGTCATGTTTAAACAAATGAAACTATTTCTATATTTCTAATAACGTCTATAGCACGAACAAGTTCAATGGAACGCCACATGCACAAGACAATACCGCCCCAAACAAACCCCAAAGGAACCAACAGCCTACCAAACAGAAGGCACTGAGGAGGTGCAAATGTAAACATGTATGGCAATATAGATACAAGGGTGAATATGTCCGGGGATAGGGGTGCAAGGGAATGGTCTGGTCTACCATAAAGAACAAATCAGGAAAATTTAGGGAACAACAAGGGGGATAATTAGTTAATGGATGGAATACATCGCGGAACAGGTTAAGAAAATCATCAATAATAGGTCGAAATGGTGGAAAGAACATCGACATTTTCTCAAGTAAAAGAACTGCACATGGGGATGGGGAACTTAACATACAGCTAAAACATAAATAGAAATAATAACCATTCAAGTAAAAGAACTGCACATGGGGATGGGGAACTTAACATACATCTAAAACATAAATATAAATAATAACCATTCAGCGATTTACAGCCTTGGAACTGTCAGTAAAATTACTGGACACTTTAAATTGATGACTTTAACAGATTTATCTATTTTATAGCTTGTCTAGACTGAAGTTAAGATCGCTTGGACTTTATTCACACACTCTTGACAAGTTCTATTTAACACTTATCATTCATTACTAATAAATTACTCACAATTTCAATTGCGTAATCTTAGGATTGTAGACTATTTTCTTAAACTTTCACAAATCCTCTTATAAACCACGTTTTAGTTCTGTATCATTTAAACATACCGAGGTTTTTACTATTAGGAATATGAATGAAGACATTCCCACGATTTGATCGATTATGATAATATTTATGATAGTTTTAGTCATTTCTCTGCGATCAGTGAATATGACATAAAACCTTGAAGCTAACATTTATTGATATCGATATTTACTCAATAGTGGTAAAATATGCTCTTACAAGCGAACTCAAAGTACTGAACCCACCATAATACTGATAATTGAAACCTATTTATACACCCAGAGTCAAACTGACTCCGATTTGTTCAATTTATTCCTATATACTGAAATAATATTATTGTAAATAATATACGAGAGGCGATTCATGAATAGGAAACACTTTATATTATGCATTTTCTGCGCTCAATTATGTACTCACTACATTAAATGATCATTTTGAGATCGACAGAGATTGTGAAAAAGTCTAGTTTTGGCCATGAATCGCCATTTGATTAACGTTTGATCCAGCCTCTGCCGCTCATCCTTCACAGCAGATTTAAGGCCTGCCAAAGTGTAGTTTTTGCACTTTTTTAAACGCCTTTCAACTATACCCCAAATAGCGGTTCATTTGTGCTGCATAAGGCCTTAGTTGTGCATGCACTCTTCAGGTGTAATGAAGTTGATATTTTGCTGACTCAAGCAAGCTAACGTTTCGTTTGACGTTTGACTAGAAGCGCTGTCCTTGCTTTGGTCGCCTGGAAACATTCAAGGTAGACCTTTTCCAATACAATGTTTCAGGATAATTATTGTCAATAGAAAACGTAATGTTACTCTCGTTAGTTCTTTCGGAATGTTTTTGTGTGATATTTTAGTTATCAGATGTAATGTACTAACAACCAATTCATCATGGTCACAATGATAAGTGTTAAATGCTTAATACGGATGCATCGAAATGTGATGGAAATAACAAATATAATGTACAACAGCGATATGGAGCGTTAAACTTATCAAATCTGGACTGTATGTATTTGCTACCGATGTAGGCTCGTCCAAGGCCAAGAAGGATTCCACAAATTAATGTAACCGTTATTATAACAGATTGCAATGATAATCACCAATGTTCACAAAAGGTCATTAATAGTTTCAAAATATTGGTTTCTGGCCAGCATTAAGCTTCCATTGATTCGATTCACGTAATTAATCATTTATAAATCGATTTATTAAATAACGCATCGCCTCTAATTTATTTATTTATCTATTGAGTGGCTGCTAGTCTTATTGATAGTACTATTTAAGTCACAGTGACATCTTAACATGTTTACCATGCATGTACATCTATTGAATTACGTAATATGTAAGCGAGTAGAAAATAATAAATCGTATTTACCTTTATTGCGTGTTTCCGCAGATATATAGTACACTTATACCTGAAGTTTTGGAATGCCTACTTGAATTGCAAACTACGTAATGTACCCAATTACACATCACTAAAGCGCACTTGTTTAAAGAGAGGTGCGTGTCCTTTTCAAAATAATCTTACCAACTGTCTAAAATGATTTAAACTAAACTAAACTAAAATCTGCGTTTTGCGTCAGCGATGATGTTATTAATTGATTGAATAATTTATTGTCTTGTTGTTTGTGCAATGTTTTTTGCAGTGGACCACCAGTTTTTTCTAGCGGATGCTAAGGATGGGACGATTGAATGAAGTTTTTAAAGTGTTTTATAGAAAGTTAACAATGATGCCCACATCACAATGTGAAAGACACTTTAAGTCTCAAATTATAAAATAGCATTGACACGTCAAGCTTAAACAAATAAAACCGTTTACATGTTCTGTAATACTGTCTATAGCACCAACAAGAAAACACTTAAATTGTTGACTTTAGCAGATATATCTAGGTTATAACTTATGTAGACCGAAGCACGGATCGATTGGACTTTATTCACACACTCTTTATAGGACAACTTCCATTTTACACAAATCATTCATTACCAATAATGTACTACCTACTTCAATTGTATACTTTTAGGATTTGTAGACTTTTGAACGTTCAGATATTCTCTTATTAATCATGTTTTATTCTTGCTCGAATTTAAAACATCGATGGTCATTTTTACTATTGGGAACATGAATGAAGACATTCGCACGATTTGGTTTACATGTATTGTGATAATATTCATGATATTTTAGACATTTTACTTGCGATCAGTCAATATGACATGAAACCTTGGACTTTTATGAATATCGATATTTGTGGAATGGTGGTAAAATTGTATTGTTTCACACAGACTATAAAGTACTGACCGCCATAATATATGCATACTAATAAATGTTCAATCCATGAAGGTTGTTGATAAGTCTTTTGGCAATTAGCGTTTTATTGAAAACCTTTTGATCCAGCTTCTGTCGCTCATCTTTACAGCAGGTTTAAGGTCTACACAATTGTAGATTTTGCACTTTTATGAACGCCTTTTTAAGTATACCCCAAATAGCAGTCAATTGCTGATGCATCCGGCCTTATTTGGGCATGCACTCTTCCGATGTAATACAAGCTAACGTATGACTAGATGCGCTGTCCTGGTGAAATAATTTGCTGGATTCTGGATACATTCTAGGTAGATCTTCGCCAATAAAGTTTTTAGAACTTTGTTAGTACAGACTTGAGTATCAACCTTGACACCTCTATCAATTCAGTGTATTGGTTTACTTCTGTAACTGATGCCAGACCTGACCAATACTACTTGTGCAAAAGAATCTCGCTAAACAAACGTCAAGTTTGAAATATCATTATACCCTTTTCGAATATAATAAACGACGTGACCGTTGCCGTCTTTTGTGAATCTGGGCTGCATTTAGTTTGCGTACATGACATTTTTACGGAGTTTGGCCTGCAGTACGCCTTTAATTATTATATTTAGAGTAGTTTGAGTTATTCTTTAATTATTTTCCATCTCTCTTAGGGTGGAGTGATGATATAGCATTTAATTGAACATTGCAACTTAACGACTGACGTCATTTTTTGACTTACGTTGGATGCCTTCGTTAACCCTATTGTTTTGGCAGGATGACGGGATTTGCCTATTGTTTGCTTAGCATTGTGTATTGTTGGCAAGGAAACGTCATGTGTCATTGTCTCTTTAGTTCTTTCTGAAGGTTTCTGTTTGATATTTGGTCTTCAGAAGGTACTCTATTACACACTCAATTGAACGTCTACTGATGTTGAAATCACGAATTTCAGTAACATGTAACTTAATTTATACTCTAAGCGACTCGTACACGATACAACCGTGCACAGTTTATATGTATTAGTTGTATCTGTTTAAGAGTTTCAATATTCACGAATCACCCCTCGCATACCTTATTGTATGGCTGTCTAGATCCAGGGTCACAAATAATTTGATGAAAGAAGATCATGGTCTTAAATGTAGATTATTCCTTGCTTAATCCTATTTTATTACTCACATACAAGTTTTGCTTAACCTTTAAACATGTGCTTTTGAAATATAGTTGTGGGTACAGCAAACACATAATATCATTCTACCGTAAGCTGACATAACGACTTTAAAAGTATAGAAATTTTTTGATAAAATCTTCTCTACTCAATATTCGATTTCGTTAAATTGACTGACCGCACAATAAATAGGTTCCATTAAAATTCTACGTCGGTTGTTAGTCTAACTTATGAATGAGGTTTGCTGTGATAGGTCACTACGCATATCCGGCTTTATTCAGTTTCATGCCACTAATTTGTCTAGCAAATTTGATGTTTTTCTGCTAAACTTTCTGTCATATCGTTCGGTGTTGTTGAATGCTATGAGATGCCGACGATGAAATACAGACTATGAGTGTGCAGCCGACTATGTTATTTAATACATATTTCTGATTACATGTAGTTATATGGTATCATCAGCATACAACATAATTACTGCCGACGATCATTTTGACTGGTTCGCGCGAGAAAACAAGTGAAGCCATACATGTAGAAGCGCTTTCAACCATCTCGTGTCTAGTTTAACGATACACATCTTGAATATAAGAGTGTATTTTGCCATATACAACAAAACTTAGAGCACGTTTTCTACACTCACATTTATTGACCATATGGTGCCTTTGAAATTGATAATGTTAGTTATAAAAACGACCCACTCAAACCAATATTGTTTGTGTTTAAATTTTCAGTTGTCACGTAAAAGTCTGGATTAGTGTTTGTGAAACGAGGACCTGTATTAATATGTAATACCAGTATCAAGTAAAAAATATATTGGATGGTACTTTACCGGTTAAGTCGTGTCGGAGTGGACTCTTGACTTTCAGTATAATCAAACAAATACACTGTAATCAGACCCCATTAGCATACCGATATAAAAAGACAAAAATAACTGGCTTAACCAAATACATTGATCTTAAACTACGTTTGATATCAATGTACCACATATTTTTGTCCTTGTACCGGCTATCGATACAAACTTCATGTTTTATAGTCACTGATAAGATTTCTATTTTGCTGTGTTACATATTGATAAGACTATGTATTTTAAGTCAGAACAGTCAAACTGCGCGCTAAAAACCACATCTAATTCAATGTCACATATTCGTATATATATACAATGTATATATATTTATTTCGGTAGTTGTGTATACAGGTACATGGATAATTAAGACATGCAATAATATTAAAATAATAATTATAACATGTGCATAAATCCATGCCATACACACCAACACCTAGGACAGCACAAAAAAGAGTAAACTCTTATTTCCATTGTGGTCCTACATGTTGATGGCATGACATAGAGAGGCATAAAAATCTACTTAAATCATATCATAGAACAAGAAAATAAATATATCACAAACTGCCACATACCCAATTACATTATCACAAGATTACATACAATGAAAGACATTATTGCTAAAATATCACAAATTACTGTATCTCATTACATACAATCCAATTAAAACATGTTGGGTTTATGCACATATATCATACTTCCACATACTTAAAAACCCTCCCTACCGAAATGGATACAAAATATCAGTAAAAGTTTCCTTATAATCAGGGTACTAAAGACATTAGTTTTCAATATTTAAAAAGTGTTTTTTAAAGCATCTTTAAAAGCTGAAAGGGAGTTGATATTAACAATACAATGGGGTAATTTATTCCACAGAGAACATCCTATAAAGCAAATCGATTTTGATCCCAAACTTTGACTTTGGGACAGCGAAAGCACCTTTTGAACTGAGCCTTGTCTGATAACTATGAATAATGTCTTGAGAAATAAAATGTTCTCCCATGTAAGATGGTGCTAATCCATTTTTAATTTTAAAAACATGACATAGAATAATCTGGTCGACTCGTTTATGGACAGGTAACCAGTTGACAGTTTTAAATGATCAATATTTACATGACTTCTGCAGTCCAATCCAATTACAAATCTCAATAATTTATTTTGAGTTGTTTGGAACTTATTTCTGAGAGATTGAGACATGCTATAATACCATATAGAACAGGCATAGTCAAAGTGACACTGAATTAGTGACAAAACAATTAAACGTTTTGTGTGTTGAGTTAGATACTCTTTTTTACGGTATGAAAACTTCAGTCTGGCATTAGCCTTTTTGAGAATTGAACATGCCATAATATCAAAAGACAGAGTTTGATCTAGAGTATATATTTCGTATATACATGTATGTGTTCAGTACACTGTATATAAACAACAAATATACGCTTTCTCCGCTGACATGTGTAGTATATTACAATTAAATACTAATATATCAAATAGACATTTGACATACAGAAAGTACAATATGTCTTGTTTCTACTGAATGCTTCTGCTAAATGTCAGCGCAAAATACAGCTACGTCATTGAAATCAAGTCAATTACACAACACCACCAATAATTTAAAAGTCTCAGAGTACCTGAATGTTTGGCATATTCATAGTTTATTGCCATATACTAAATAGAAAATATGTCAGCGGAGTACTAAGCACTTGTGTTGTTTCCGAACGTGTGTTTTAAACGATTTTTATTCATACTTGTCGTTTTTATAGCGCCTTGTATGTACATATTGTCCTACTTTCTTTTTATTCTCATGTTTGTTTTTACAGTGTCTGTTAGTATTCAGTTATTCAACTGATATATATGGGGTGCTGTTGGCCATATGCCAGTTAACAGCAAGGCTGGCATGCCGTCAAACTGGTCTAAACCTCCCAGTTTTATGCTGACAGTTCGTAGGCTATGATGCTGTTGCGTTATTAGTTTTCTCTTATATAAACACATTCTCTGTTTCATATCTTTTAGTGCCCAAGAGATCTATGTGGGGATGTCCTGTTTTGTGAATGTTAGTATTCTTGTGATACTATTTCTCAATTTTAGTTTGCAACCGCGGTATGACGGACAAGAGAAATATATGTGCAAAGTTGAACACTTATTATTTTTTCCGTTCGAATGCTGACAGTAGTTTATATGCTGAAACACCCAGTAAAACATGTACATAAACATACGTACATCGTCCCGACTTGAAGAAGTGTGAACAAATAAGTAATACATTAGTTTGAAGTTTGATATAATTATATCAATACCATACACTATTTGTTATGGAATTTGAGATTATTGTAGTAACGACCCTTTTCCAAAAATAGTAATTGGATACTCAGATATTCTACTATAGATTAGTTTACCAATATTTACTTTTGTACAAATTCTTGTTGATTTAATCATAAGTAGCCAAAATAAGATATTTTGCTTCAACAAAAACGTTTGTCATACATGAATCATCATTTATTTAGGATAATTGGTATAATTACTGGGATTTATTGGTCTTATACACGCACACTGATCGCAAAGATACATATTGCTTCACTGTATGGTGTATATCATTTACGATGTCAGTAAATATTTATCTACAAATGTGACTATTTATTTGGCAATTTAGTTATTTACTCCTAAATATCGCCTCGTGATATTCTAAATATATGACTATCGTGTTGTTGCGACATACAACTAAATATTAATTTAATGGACGGTGTCTCCCTGGTCCAGTGGTCATGGTCGCTGACTTCAAATCACTATACGGATTCGAATCTCACCCTGGATATAGAATGTGTAAGTGAAGAAGTCATCCAGCTGACTTACGAATGGCCGGTTGATCTACCCAGGTATAATAGCTGAAATAGTCATTCCATGACCCTAGCTATTAAAATGAGTTAAAGTCCCATTACAAAACAGACCCTACAACGAATCCTCACAACTAATGTTTTAAACTCAAAATTGATGGATGCAAGTACTGTCAAACAGTAGTAACTGCAAGATTTTATGTCCCATTGTGTTCTAATGTAATGTGACTTGTCACCGGAATTTTTGTCTTTAGCATACAGCTATAAGAATTGAATTTGCGCTTTAAAAAGTGGTTATTCGTCTTAAATATGGCTTGTTCAAACATGTATTTTGTATGATCTAAGGTCTATTTTTTATTCCAAATAAGAGTTTCAACGAATTAAAAAATACCTATTTTTTCATTCATGCGTCATCATTAATTTAAAAGTTGTTTAGAAATTCACCCGTATGTCGTGTCTTTTATCTAAAAAGGTGATAGTATGTTATCAACCTTCCTTCTTCGACGCTTTTACAACCATTCAATGAATGCACTTCAATTAAATACTTATCATAATAATATGATGTCCCTGCTTTATCATGAATTTGTTTTCACATGTCAAGGGTGCATGCCATGTCACTCCTACGTTCAGATATAAATCTGTGACATTATGTATCATAGAAAAAAATCATAAATCAACAATGTCATGAAAGAAAGTAAATACTAGTCTGTATGTGTTTGTACTTTCTGACATTACTGTTTATAGAACGAATTGTGAAATAAAAAAAATACCCAGTAAAAGAACAAGTGGAATATTGAGCTGTTCAAACTTACTAGGCTTTGTTGAACCGTAATTTTCAGACATACGAATATGTCACAAGTAGGTGTTCGTTTATCGCTCGTTTATTAATTTTAGCTACTAGCCGCCGTATTGTCGTTTGCATCTTTATTTGTGCTTTTGGGTTTATCAAGTTTTCAACAATATTCATATTTATAGCCCTATAAACGAAGTGTTTGGGGGTATATATAGGACAGACCGGTGGTGACATTTTAAATTCAATATTTCATGATTTTCCCATTCATAATTTCACGATTTCAACTTCACGAACTACGATATCAACTTCACGATTTCATCTCATTAAACGATTTCACTATTTCTTGTGTTCACGATTTTAAATTCACGATTTCAACTTCACGAATCAACTTATCAACAAAATCCGACCCTCGGGCACGCTGCGTAGCCGGTAACTCGACAAGCCTCGTTACCTGACAACGTAGGTGCCCTCGGGTCGGATTTTTCTATCCGGACCGGAAACACATGACATATATCATTAGGCCGTACAACGTCGAGGCTCCGACGTTAACCCGAAGTTAACGTCGTCTCGACGTCGGATGTTTGCTAGGAACCTGCAGCCAAGTGTATACACCTTGGCTAAGTTGTCCATATGTTATCTTTTGGCCAAATTGCCCATTTAAATAATTTTATTGGTTAATAGTAATTATTGGCTAATCATTTTGGTTAACTTTTACCAAACCAAAGCATTAACCAGTTTTATACAATTGGCTGCTGTCCTTAAATGGTGACCTTGACCTTGAACTAATGCACCTTGAACATTGGTTCTGCATTTCGTCTTGATTCGTTGAGCATTTGACCAAAGTTTTAGGACTTGATGGGGGCAGACACACAATCATGTTACCTTGAACGTTGACCATGACCTTCAGTCGGCGAGGCTGAAAAATGAGATCTGCGTGTTGCCCGGATGAGGTGAACATTTACCCAGTAGGGAACTAAAATCCGGTTATCATCTTAGAAGTTATGAGTCAACACAAACGGCACCATCACTACACGTTACATAAAGAAAATGTCCAAAAGTGCATCGTGACCCTGCCGTTGAGCCATGGTGCCTGGTCTTGCACGCCACACATTGCCTTGATGTGGTTAACTCTTGTGGTAAGTTTTTTTAAATCGGTCCATGCATCATGAAGTAATTGACCGGACATGAAATGCGACGGACAGACGGACGGAATCGAGCAATCCTATAGTCACAAAAGCAAAATTGATCGTATATTCATTGAGAACAATCATGATTTGCGTCAAACAGATATTAAGATGTTTAATGTTAAATTATTACATGTTTTCGACCCCACGTGACCTCGACCTTTGACCAAGTGACCCCTTAAAGCAACATGGAACTTCTACTACACATATGAAGTATCAGTGTCGAAAGGTTATCAAAATATTGAGTGCTAAAGAAATTGACATGTTTACCCCCTGTGACCTTGACCTTTGGTCCAATGACCCAAAATTGTACCTGGGTCATTTACTCAATATGTTCTAGCATCCTGTAAAATATGAGGGCTATATCGGACATAGCAAAAACAATATGACCCCTGATCTATCTAAGTGGCATAGACTGTTATTTGGAATGTCTGACGTATTCGTATGAACAATATTTGTACAGATGTTTTCCTTTTTTTGACATGTGACGTATACATTTTTGCTTTGAGGGGGGGGGGGGGGGGGGTAGAGGTACACAAATGAATTTTCACAATTTTTTGTAATATTCGTATGTGTGAAAATTACGGTTCAACATAGCACATACAGTTAAATAACTAATAACAAAATGTGACAAAATAATAACATAAATAGTACAATACAAAGTAAGAAAGATAAGCACAGGGAAGGGACACTTTAACACAACACCTCCTCCCCACACAAACAACCCAGGTACAATATGTGATTGCGGGGATGGGAGGTGTTCAACAGAGTGAATATGTCGGTAAAAAGTTATTGGAAGCTTATTGTTACTGTTACGTATTATACGACAAGGGAAATAAACTTTGAACTCGAACTTTAACATAAATTACCATTGTTTGTGGAAGAATTGGAAACATCACGAGCGCTGCTATGGGATTTTCAACCTCTTTTGTAAGTGACGTCATTTCAAGAAAACGCAACAAGTGATGTCACTATTTTCAAGCAGGAAGCAATATTTACTCCATATGGTCACTTCATTTTCATATTGCCATATGGGGCAAATATTGCTTACTGTCAGAACATGGTGACGTCACATGTGAAGTTTTCATGAAATGACGTCACTTAAAGAAGAGGTTGGAAATCGTACAGCGGCGCTCAGACAAAACAACCGTAAGTATAAAACTATGAAATGCAGTTAAGGTGACATTCCTTCCCGCACAGATACATACGATACAAGAAATATATTGTAAAAATATGGTCGGCGCAATTTGAAGGTTAAGATTTGTTGTGCAACATGAAAAAATGTCGAGATGTAACAATTGCTGGTCACTCCATATCCAAAATGGATTTCGGTAAATTCACCAAAGTTTGACCAGTAGAACACGTGACCAATGTTTCATATAAATCCATGTATCGATGAAAAGGAGCGACATTGGTCACGTCAATGTAATAAAGCTTTGACACTTAACATTAAACTGAACCCCATGGATTTGGTGTAAGGGATTGATGAGTATAACTTTTGAGCAAAATGTCTTACAAATCTGACACCGGCAGATTTATAGGACCTCGAGATGGAACCACATTGTGTATGCCATCTTTGCAAATGGTCAACAGTTTCCCAAAACCTCAATGCCTCCACATTTAGCACTTTCGGCCCTTTGATATATCATGGCATAAAGTTTACTATTATTCAAAGACCACGTGACGGACAACCACCATGCAGCACAAGTGTGCTCCTAATGTGACTTAGTAAGCATTAATTCCGTTGAAATTAGACCTTTCAGACAAAACATACGTTTACAGCGATTGTCATAGTCCGCATGGTTAACTTCGTTGATTAAGCATTCGGCTACCAATTCTGAAATCGTAGGTCCGACAGCCGGAAGATGAGTATGTTATCCGTGACAGTTTGACTGGTATCGAGACTTTTCAACCCCAAGACTTTTCAACCCCAAGACTTTTCAACCCCTAAGGTAAAATATCCAAGACTTTTCAACCCCACTGTCATTTTTGGATTTATAGTATATGCTTATAGATAATTACAATATATGTGTGTTTATATTGTGTATTTATATGTAAATGATGACTATGTACAATGTACACGTCGAAATAAATATTCTGTTCTGTTCTGTTCATTTTCAACCCCTAATTAGCCTAAGACTTTTCAACCCCTGTTAAAATCAAGACTTTTCAACCCCTAATAAACCAAGACTTTTCATCCCCTCGAATATGTTTTTAATTGGACAATTATCACATTTGTTACCTGGAAAAATGTTGACAAACACGTTGTTTAAGTTGATTTTTTAAAGTTTATTTACATTCCAAAATGAATACTTATGAAGCATATATACACAAATAACATATCAATAATATTTAAAAAAAATAAAAGATCTATTTGCACGATAGAACATAATTGCCTTTGATCCAACAAACAAGTGCAACAAATAAAAACAAACAAACATATCTTTAATTGTATTAAACTAATAATTTGCTAATTATTATGATGATCAAACAAAATATCACATTTCATCATATGATCTGTTATGTTGGAAGTATAAATATATTTATAAACAATAAAAACATTATGCCAAACAATACACTTATCTGAAACACAGGGGTTGAAAAGTCTTCGATATAGGGGTTGAAAAGTCTTAGAAATAGGGGTTGAAAAGTCTTCAAAGTAGGGGTTGAAAAAGATAAATGTAGGGGTTGAAAATATTCAAACTAGGGGTTGAAAAGTCTCAACAGGTAGGGGTTGAAAAGTCTTGAAAACAGGGGTTGAAAAGTCCTGGGGTTGAAAAGTCTTCATTTGAAAAGTGGGGTTGAAAAGTCTTGGGGTTGAAAAGTCTGTAAGCCGTTTGACTGATGATAAAACAACCAGAGTCATTTGATTTATCTTTGGAAGTTGCAGTTCAGCTAACAATGTTCAAGGGAAGGAACTGTAATAATCCAACTAATAACATACTTACCTCCCTTTAAACACTATGCTTTATGATAGTCTTGTGTTTTAGGGTAATGCAATAGGATATTGTCTCTGATAAGGGAAAACAAAATAACAATTTTAATTAAGACAGTATATTTCTTGTGAATTGTATTATGTTGAATCATGTTGTCACATTTGGTATTATATTATATACCTTTACATTCTATCTTGTACTCCAACATACAGTTAACTGATTTTATGATCTGACACTGACATTTTAGTAATCAGAATTTAAAGCACTGTATGATATATATATATAGCAATACCAAAGTGTTCAATATACATTGTAATATTTTACAACATTACTGTATTTTTCATGTTAACCTAATAACCATTTAATTTATATTAAACAATTCTTTTAAAAAGTAGTAAATAGAGGCCAACACAATTTCAATATCTGTTGCCAAACATTTAAATGTTCCTATTATTTTGTGTCTTTCTTTTTTGGTTATTCAATATGTGATGTTACTTAGAAAAAAAAATCTCTGCAAAAAAAAAAGATCCACCACCAACAATGACATAGCACCCTTTTCCTTTAAATCAAATTATGGTAAACAAACATTTTCTGTTTATGCTCGTGAGGTATGGAATTCAATTCCTGTAAATATATGTATGTGTCTTATGTGAGGTGTTGTTGTTTTATTTCAATTTTACGTTCAGATCATCTTAACTTTTGTAGTTTTTAATAGTCTCATTTACATCCTGATGTTAAAACATGATGGACTTGTACAATTTATTGTGTGTTCGTGTGTAAATGCGTGTTTGTTTATGTGCGTGAGCGCGCATGTGGGAATTCTTGTTTGTTTGTGCGTGTTTATATTGTAAATAGAAGGTCATATTGAAAAAATGATGTACAATTTTTTGTTAACCTTAAATATGTGACCTTCTAAAAATAAATAATTTATTATTCTTATTATAAACTGAACATTGCCTTCGTTTACAGCCATACCGACAGACTTACACTCACATGCAACTTCAAGTAAGACTATATAAATGTTTAATACATGTATATGATTGTTTGAAAAAATAAGACTATATAAATGTTTAATATATGATTGTTTGAATAAGTAAAACTATATATATAACTAATATATGATTGTTTGAATAAGTAAGACTATATAAATGTTTAATATATATGATTGTTTGAAAAAGTAAGACTTTATAAATGTTTAGTATATGATTGTTTGAAAAAATAAGACTATATAAATGTGCAATAAATGATTGTTTAAAAAAGTAAGACTATGTAAATGTTTAATATATGATTGCTTGAAAAAGTAAGACTATATAAATGTTTAATATATGATTGTTTGAAAAAGTAAGACTATATAAATGTTTAATATATGATTGCTTGAAAAAGTAAGACTATATAAATGTTTATTATATGATTGGTTGAAAAAGTAAAACTATATAAATGTGCAATATATCATTACTTGAAAAATAATAAGTCCACGTGTTATCTTAGCTAACTAACTGATAAAATGGAAGCTATTATTAACAAATAACAGCCATAACACGATGCCTTGTAGAAATAAAATATAATATCATTGGTCGACAGTATTGTACTGTGTCCATTTGTCCTATTCCCGAACGGTATTCGAGTCTTTGTTGAAAGGTGTTTAACAATTGGTTAACATACTGTAACCTGGCATAAAATAGATTGTATACATGTATATAGAATTATGGTACCCCAATATTTATTATATATAATATTGGGAACAGATTCAATATTATTGTATCATTGCAAGTGTACATAGTTACTTAGCTGTCGTCCTTAAAATACAGTTTCTATAAGGACACAGTGTTAGAGTTAATACATAAATTATCACTATAAAATATTATCTGTTATAACTGAAATAATATAGCACTTGCATTTTAGCATAACATTGATCGTAGATGCCGACGACACATCTTACGGTTACGTCACTTCTCGATGTCAATACTTTACCTCTATATGGATCATGGACAGCTAACAGGCGTCGACTCACGGTGGATCAACTAATGCGTTGCTTGTTATATCCCCTTATTTCCTGAGCAGTCCATGTTGCTGTTTGCAAGCGATCTCGGTTAACCCTTCTAGAGCTACATTATTGCATATTCCCTGTATCACTGAGGAGTTGGTCAACTGTAGTCACTCAAAACAAGTAAAGCAACACGGCTATATGGCTTAGGAGCGTAATTTCTTAAAATGACTTTTGATATCATATCTTAGCATCTAACATATATGGTTAATCAAAATATTTCCAAAATCTAGGTTTCCAACACTTTTCAAGAAAGCAAAAGTGGTTCCAATCTTTAAGAAGGGATCTAAATCATCCTATATTTCTCTAGAAGTGACCAAGACTTGGTTTCTAATGTTTGAAGAAAATTGTTTTCATTCCAAAGTTTTAAGATTTCTGTATGACATTATACATGTTTTATGTATCGGTCACTCGTTGATGTTAGCTAACAATTATTGTACGCGTACAACAGACTGGGTAGTGGTCACTTTAGGTATTTGGACTTCAGTCATACAAACAATATTTAAATTTAGATCCATTGAAGTTCAGTCAGACGTTAAATCCCGTCTTTGTTTTCATTGTGATTCGAGCACGATGTTAACGGTATATTGTTGTTTGTACTGCAGGATAAGAGGAAATATCCACACACATATATGTATATATACCAACCAGGGGAAAACCTAACTATGTGACGCATTGATCACGTGGGTTTGAAAATTTTCACTTGCTCGAAGGACCAGAACGGATTGTTTACAAAAGTAAGTGCTTTTTCTTGTAGTTTTGTGAAATTATGCGCGTATAATCCATTATTTTTATGTATATGCTGACAATTAACGTTCCTATATCTGTGCAGATGTGTTGTGAACGCGTGAAAATCGAAAAAGTGCTTTAGTGAATCAAATCTGCAGAAATGGCGCGCGTTTCCGATAGTGCCAAAAATTCACCTCACACTCGCCTTTACAAGAAATAATAACGGATGAATAAACTGTTGTTTTTACAAGCTGTGTGTGTATGCGCGACATGATTTACAAAACTTTACTCGCATTGTGGACTTGTACAACCAATCCTTGACATTTAGTGGGTGGGGTACTGATGATGCTCTCTGTGCAATTCTCCAATTCTACGCATGAGATTCTTGCCTTCAATATATTTAAACATCATCAGCATGCTTTCAACTATCTAGTTTTCAAATACCTTTTTCATGCTTTAGAAAATAAAACTTTGGGAGAAAGGTGAAGAAAAGCTAGATAGTACTACGAGTATGATCCACATGAGCTTGTGGTCTCTTCCCTTCTATATGCCTTCTATAGTACAGTAAAACCTCAATAATAAGACCACCTCAAAATTAAGAACAGATACTACATGACTGTTTTGTTCTTTACAGATACACTATTATTTTCACCCTACATGTGGATCATTGGAACAACACATATGATTGCCAGTGGTATGAATAGCAGTTCATACTTCATATCTACAATGTTGGAACAAACCTGATACAGGAATGCAGTGCTGTGTACTTATTGCAGGGTTATCTTTATTTTTATTTTATTGAAAAAAGCTGGTGAGTGATATTTTTAGTTCTTGTATATTTAGTTGATTTGACAGATTACAGATTAAAAGCAGCCTAACACTTCTGATAGCCCCAGGCCACATATAAATGTTTGCCCTTACACATTCTCAACTCTTAGTGAATTGTGTGCTGATGTTTCCCAGTGATCTGTGTGGCGACAGTTTGTCTTGTGAATGCAGCTTTCTCTATATACAGACTGTATCTTTCTTCAACTGTACTTTGCTTTCCTCTCTAACTCTTATTTGTTCATTGCTTTATTGTTGACCGTTCTTCAGTTTATTTATCACCTAACTTCTGTTTATTGTTCACTACTTAATTTCTTTGTTTACTGTGTATTGTTTTCTGTTTCTTGTTTACTGTTCTTTGTTTTTGTTTACTGTTCAGTTTTTCTTGTTCAGTTTTTCTTTGTTTATTGTTTACTGTTCTTTGTTTAGTGTTTACTGTTCTTTGTTTACTGTTTACAGTTCTTTGTTTATTGTTTACAGTTCTTTGTTTATTGGTGACTGTTCTTTGTTTATTGGTGACTGTTCTTTGTTTATTGTTTACTTTCTTTGTTTATTGTTTACTGTTCTTTGTTTATTGTTTATTGTTTACTGTTCTTTGTTTAATGTTCTTTGTTCTTTGTTTATTGTTTACAGATCTTTGTTTATTGTTTACAGTTCTTTGTTTATTGTTTACATTTCTTTGTTTATTGTTTACAGTTCTTTGTTTATTGTTTACATTTCTTTGTTTATTGTTTACAGTTCTGTGTTTATCGTTTAAAGTTCTTTGTTTATCGTTTACAGTTCTTTGTTTTACAGTTCTTTGTTTATCGTTTACTGTTCTTTGTTATTGTTTACTGTTCAGTTTTACTTGTTTGTTGTTCACTGTTCTTTATTTATTGTTTCACTGAGCAATTTCTGTTTTCATTGCCCCCTTGTTTGTTTCCTCTCCTACATACTGCATAATGTGAACAAGTTGCAAACTGCCTAACATGAACAGGTTAAAATATGTATAACGTGAACAAGTCTGATGCTGCATAATGAGTCCTTTACAGTATGACGTGACATGTCACAATGTGCATAACGTGTCCGAGTCACATAGTCAAAGTGAACGAGTCACAAATGCATAACGTGGAAGAGTCACATGCATAATGAGCCACTTAGTGTAGAATGTGAGCTAGTTTCCATTGTTACTGCATACGTGTCCGAGTCACAATATTGTAATAAGTTGACATGCCTAATAGTTTCATCCCACGCTTGCATCATAAAGAACGAGTCACAATTGCGTAAGGAACTGGAATCATTCTACATAAAGTGAACATAATGCATTCTGTATAACTCGAATGAACCGCTTACTGTATAATAAGACATCTTTATTATATATTTTTTTAAATTTTAATAGATGATGAGTTGCTTCTCTTAGTAATGTTTTGGTCCATATTGGTCAGTACGTCAAACATAACAACAGAAAAGATAATAAAGTAAGTAGAACTAAATCTGCCATCAATATATCAAGTGTTATGTGGAAAACTGTTGTAATTAAGTGTTGTTAAAGATGAAATTAAAATAGTTTTGCCCCAAACTATCATAATGATGGTTTAATTATTCAAGATTTGGACTTGGATTAAATTACAGAGTTCACCAATTTGATATCTGCTGAAGTTGCATTTTACTAAGTGTCTATATCTTATTCTACATTGTGTATACATACATGTATAGTTTATCTTACAATTTCATACAAACATTGATAAGTGAATGAAAATCATTTAGCATTAAAATTCCATTATACTTACTTACTGTCCATGCATAAAAACTAACACTTCTGGCATTATTTTCATATTCCTCAATTGTCATGCCCCATAGGTTTGGCATCTAGTGATGAAAACACCTATTCATATCGCTTTTCCAGATCATAACTTATGGAGAGATTCACTTCAAACTTACGATATTTTTACAAGTGTAGTGTATAAGAACCTGCATAATTCTAGCACCAGGGACTCTATAAAAGGGTATATATATATGAATATCTCTTCATTCTTTTATCTTTAGGAGGATTTGGTGGATGATACAACTGAGTTACTTCCCTTGTCAGTCTGGTGTCTTGATATTCTCTCAAAGAAAGCCGCTTTTGTCAGGTAAACAATAATTCTGAACCAGTCTATAAGGAAGCTAAAAATGAAAAAGTTACGAAGTCATTTTAATAATGAAAATAAAAAAATACACGATTAATATTTAAAGTGTTAGTTAAGATGACTTAATTCAGAAATCTGACACCTCATTCAATATTCATGCTATTTGACATCATGACTGTCTTAGCATTTTTCTCAAGTACATTTCAATGATGCAACTTTGAGACCAGAGCAAACACAACAATCTGAAATACATCGATATTTCTTTGGAATGTAATTTTTTTTATATATATATAAAATTATTTGCAACCTTTTAATGACATTTTTCATAATCAAACCATACTTAACATTTTAAGTAGACGAGTGTTTGTGTGTGCATCAGCTCAATTATCGATCTAGTTTTTACAAGAAAATTCACGGTTTTACAAGAAATTACTATCAATCAAATGTAATAATTTTAAATTTAAGGGCGCAGCACAACTTTGAGATGTCCACTATGGTCAGTGGACCAACAAGATTCAAATTTTGACCTCTGGAAAATTAAGTAGAGGGATTCTACATCATAATAGATTCAAAGAATTGCTGCAACAGTTTCTCTGTCGATATCTCAGACATCAATGTGCTTGTGAAGCTTATTCTGGCGTACATGTCTAACAGTATTTGGAAGCCTTTGATGAACATTAAACATCATCATTTCAATATTTGCTAAGAAACCAGGAGTATTAATCCACAAGGAAAGCCTAACATCAGATAAACAGATATTTCAATCACGGAAGTGCTCACCTTGAGCTATAACGGGCGATCTGCTTGAGGTAACCTATAGAAAGTAATGGATAGCAAGAGAATTAAGTGTTACCTTTGTCGTTCATCTGTGTGAATGATTGGTTTCCTATCAATAACCCTCCAATTAAGTACATTGTTGCTGCAAAACATTAGCAATTATTTCATTGCCAAATTATGATACTTCTTCACAAATATGGTACATAACATTAACTACTATTTTAGTGATGGATCCAGTGTATATAATTACATTTTATCAGTTATTAATTTTATATATTGTGTATTTCTTATCTTGTTCATATTTCTTTTCAGGTTATATATTTAGTACCTGTATCATATCATAAGCATACGTAACTCCCAAAGTTTTGTTTAGACTTCATATTGCAAATGAGTTGTTTAATTGGTGTATAACTAGTGCGCAATAGTTATAGACTAATTATCCAGATTAATTTGATAAAAAAATCCTTCATGGGGCATTAATTTAGAATGTATAAAAATACTAATGATTAAAAAGTAATAGAAATTTCAGTATACACTTGTCATATGCTTTTATTCATAATTGTCAACATTATCTCTACATATTATTGTATTACTCATATTCCTTTTCATGTCCTGCCAATTTTTCTACTTCAAGTATGATATTATAAGCTTACTGTTATAATTATGTATGAGCTTAAACCATATTTTTTCACTTTGATAGTATGAATATTAATATTCTCCATCATTTGTGTTTAAATGACGGTTTTGTAAACAACAAATTACTGTGTCTATCATACAAATATCAGTTTTCAGTTTTGTATTATCAGCATCTTTTCAACACATATACAAAATTATATATACGTCGTTTTGTGAGTTTGAATTGCATACTCATCTATGCCCTTGTTTTAATATTGATTGTATTCTTGATTTCACATGTCTATGTATTTTATATACTGTTTGTTGGATTGTAATGTTAATAATAAACCTCCCTGTTATTTTATTGTTCATGTCCAACTTTCTGGCTCATCGCAAGATTCCCCAGATCTGATTGATATTGGCTCCATGCTATAACCGATTATATATATGCCACTTTAACGTCTCATGGTCATTATCGTTCGCGACTTAATTAGCATCCCGCTGTGTTTAGCCTGAGCATAATGAAATTACCCCGGGCTGTATTAATTTATCAGAATGTATTATACATTCATGATACTTATAGTGTAGCCTTGTTGAACCGTAATTTTCACACGTGTGACATATTCGTACGAATTCCTCACACGTGTGTGACAAATTCGTACGAATATGTCACAAGTAGGTGTTGTGAAATTCTCTACCCCCTTTTTTCACCACCTCATAGTACCAACGAAATTTTCACAATTCGTTTATCGCTCGTTTATTAATTTTAGCTACCAGCAGCCATATTGTCGTTTGTTTCTTTATTTGTGCTTTTGGGTTTAGCAAGTTTTCAACAATATTCATATTTATAGCCCTATAAACGAAGTTTTTGGGGGTATATATACGACAGACCGGTGGTGACATTTTGAATTCAATATTTCATGATTTTCCCATTCATAATTTCACGATTTCAACTTCACGAATTCACGATATCAACTTCACGATTTCATCTTATTAAACGAATTCACTATTTCTTGTTTTCACGATTTTAACTTCATATAAATCGTGAAAGATGAAGGTGAAATCGTGAAGGTGAAATCGTTGAAATCGTGAAATATTAAAATTTGAAGACACTCGGGCCACAAATATTGACTGAACGATTCGACTTTGACGTATGACAAAGTAAAATGATTTGACCTTCATAACATTGTGACCTTGACCTTAGATCTAGTGTTCTTAAAACAACACATATACTTTACTTGTAAATCTAGTCATCATGCGAATTATGAAAACTCTGTGACAAAACAACTCTACGTTTTGAGTGTCACCTTTGCAATAGACACAAATGAATGGAGTATTATACGAAAGACCGGTGGGGACATTTCGAGTTCAATATTTCACGATTTCAACTTCACGAATTCACGATTTAAACTTCAAGAAATCACGGTTTCGCGAATTTAACTCCACGAATTCATGACTTCAACATCAAGATTTCATGATTTCGTGAAGTTGAAATCGTGAAAGCTTGGAATATTATTGAACTTGAAATGTCACCACCGGTCTTTCGTAGTATTGCCATGCAATACAAAGTCCCCTACCGGTTAATATAATCATCTGAAAATTTACTATCTGAGTTCAGATGTCAATGTCGGGTACCATGGTCTCATATTTTAACCATATAACATAGGTTTTGAATGTTGTCGCAATGAGGTTAAAATTTGATCCAAGTTTCATGGAAATTCTTTTAGTGGTAGGACATATGGAACGGAAACGAAACTTCAACGCTCAAACCCAGTAAACATTGACGTTGGGTGGACGTTGTGCCAACTAAGGACCCCAACATTAAAATTACATTGGATTATAGTTGGATAGTTCGTACGAATTTGTCACACACGTGTGAGGAATTCGTACGAATATGTCACACGTGTGACATATTCGTATGTGTGAAAATTACGGTTCAACAGGGTTTAATATACGCGTGTCAGTGTATAAAACATATGAACATAGCAAATTGAATGTATTATGTTGTATACTAAATTGATGATATATAGTTTTTGAAACATGTGATAAGAAATGTGCAAATAAATCAATCAATCGATCATTCAATCAATTAATCAAGTGTGTATATCTTATTCAGTGCCTGCGAAAATGCAGAAACAAGGGAAGCAACCTTATTAGACATAGTGAATACATAGGGTGAGTTATCATTCCGTGTAATGTTCATTTATAGTTCTGCTAAACAGTGCTGTATCGTTACTCAAAGTTTGGTTTGACTTTATTGGAATGTAAAAGAAATACTTCAGTAAAAATGAATACAGAAGTCGAGCAGTACATGCCACATACAAAGAGCGTAGCCACGCCTTCAGTACGATGTGATATGAACATTTATACACAAGATTCAAATTGGACACCTTGACGACACAAACAAAAAGATGAGAGTCAGTGTCAAACAAGAAATATCTTGAAAAAGATGCAATGTGAAGGTTAAGATTTGTTGTGCAAAATACAAAAAAAACCCGACATGTTACGATTGCTTGTCACCCCAGATCCAAAATGGATTTCGGTAAATTCAACGAAATTCAGTGGGTTTTTGGTAAGGTAACGTACCCTTTATCGAAAGGTTAACCAATCCGCGACAAGATTACAAACGTTGTTAGGTTGAAGAGAAATTGCTTAAGTGGTTAACGTAAGATTTGATTGGTATACACAACACTGATATGCAAATAGAAAAGACATGTTAGTACGGCTGGGCCGAAAAAAAACGTGAAGCTATTCAAAGCTGTACTCGATTACCTATCAGACGACCGAGCAACTGAACGGATAGCGTTAAGGGCACGATATGGGCAGGTACCAAACATCAGGTACTGTGTTCACAAAGGATCAACTGATCTGGATCAACTTTATCCCGATAGATTTTTGTCATTTTCTTAAAGCAATGAAAAACATTATACACGACGTTTCATATACAAATGCGTCATATTAACCTGATGAAAACATTTACAAATTCACCTTTTTGTTGATAAATGAAGTATTTATAATTAAGACCGAAACTAGTCTAAATCAAATCAGGATCAAATTTCAAGAATCTGCCTCAACTCATTGGTTAATATATCTTTTCTAAATCAATGTGCAATCTGAATTCAAAGTCTTTAGAAGTGTGCAAAATGTTCATAATATATTATATGTCACATTAGGTTAACACATTTAGCTTTGTATAGCAAATATTTCCAAGTTGGAAAGAAACTATATCTGGTCTTGATCCTGAAAAAAAATTCTTTGTGAACACAGGGCCAGGCACCTTCGTTCCGTTTCCCGGAGGGATCACTATCATAATATTTATTATATATATAATTGCTTTGCTCAGTATTTGAAATGATATTATTCAATCCTTAAAATGTCGAGTCACAGCCATTAGCATAGTCAACCACGTTAATGATTATTACATTTGTATTATGTTTTTATGGATTATGGGTTCATATTTCAGAACTGAGTAAATATATTAACGTAGAAAAAAGGCGTGATTCAACCATGACGTAGGGTTGGTATATTATATTATATATTGTACGCATGTATATATATACAGGCCCGTAGCTTGAGGGAAAATTAAACCGAAGCAATGAAGGCGGATCTGGGAGTGTCCTCCCCCAGGGGGATGCGTACAGAAGGGTTCACCTGCGTTTTCTGGTTATTTAATGTACCCGTGAAGTGATTTATCAAGTGCATTTTTTTTTTATTTTAAGAATATGAATCGGAAGCAATGGTTTTTTTTTTACCTGGAGCGTCCCACAGCTGAAGAATGTGCAAGTAGTCGAGTGGCATGTTTTTGTGTACAAACAAACCAAACAAAGTGCCAAACCATTAAGTCTATCGTATATATATATTAATTATTTCGGTAGTTGAGTATACATGGTACATGGATGATTAAGACATGCGATAATATTAAAATAATATTAAAATAATAATTATGACATGTACATAATATCCATGCCATACACACCAACACCTAGGATAGCACAAAAAAAGAGTAAACTCTTATTTCCATTGTGGTCCTACGTGTTGGTGGTATGACGTAGAGAGGCATAAAAATCTACTTAAATAGTATCACAGAACAAGAAAATAAATATATCACAAAATGCCACATACCTAATAACATTATCACAATATTATAAAAAATGAAAGACATTATTGCTTAAATATCACAGATTACTGAATCTCTTTACATTCACTCTTAGTTTAAACATATTAGGTTAAAATAATTGTTATAGTTTATGCACATAGAGATCATAATTCTACACGAATAAGACACAATTTATAAACCCTCCCTACCGATATGGATACAAAATACAAGTAAAAGTTTCCTTATAATCAGGGTACAAAAGACATTAATTTTGAATGTTTAAAAGGTGTTGTTTTAAAGCATCCTTAAAAGTTGAAAGGGAGTTGATGTTCATAATACAATGGGGTAATTTATTCCACCGAGAACATCCCATATAGCAAAACGATTTTAATCCAAACATTTGACTTTAGTGACAAAAGCACCTTTTAACCTGAGCCTTGTCTTATAACTATGAATACTGTCTTGAGAAATAAAATGTTCTCCCATGTAAGATGGTGCTAATCCATTTTTAATTTTAAAAACATGACATAAAATAATCTGATCAACTCGTTTATGGACTGGAAACCAGTTGATAGTTTTAAAATGATCAATATTTACATGACTTTTGCAATCCAAGCCAATTACAAATCTCAATAATTTATTTTGAGTTGTTTGGATTTTATTTCTGAGGAGACATGCTATAAAACCATATAGAACAGGCATAGTCAAAGTGACACTGAATTAATGACATAACAAGTAAACATTGTGTGTGTTGAGTTAGATACTCATGTTTACGGTATAAAAACTTAAGTCTGGCATTAGCCTTTTTGAGAATTGAACTTGCCATAATATCAAAAGAAAAAGTTTGATCCAAAGTAGCATTCACGATTGCTTTGGAAATTTCAACCAAGGCACCTGCCTCGGTCATTCTCGACAGCTCTCGGGCATTTCCGTACCACTTCGTTACTCGGATAACACCCTGGAACTTGACGTAGTTGGCCGAGGATTTCCGAATGCTGCCTCGGTGTGTCTCAGCGTAGCTACGGGCCTGGTATATACAACTTTTCTTCCTCTGTTTACTGAAGCGTTACATATAACAAGTACAATACTATTATACCAGTAATACCTGAATGTCTATAAAGACGATAATGTTCTTTTATCATTGCTGCAGCACAATGATTTTGAAACTCGTTTATATACTAGACTTACACATGAATAAGAAATAAGAACCCATCATTGTGATTGGTGTGTATCCGGGTTATTAAGCACCAAGGCTTTTGTAATAAATCATTCGGCTTTTGTATGATGCAGTTGAAGCTCTTTTCATTAGCAACTAATGTCGCCATTATTTACATGTCTTTGTCCTACTTTTCCTTTTTACGCATATTCAGTATACATGTGACTGTGAATTTCTGCAGTACTAAAACACCTTGACATTCCTTTTGACATCCACAACCATCAGTCTTAAAACGTCTAACTTTAATCAAATATGGATCTTTTCTAGCTACCATTGCACAGTCATACTCCAGATCACTCCCGTTTTCATCACTATCGTGATCAACACGCTCAATTTCTAAATCAATCAAAAATTGTTAACTCTGGTGTCTAGATCTTGTGTTTCTGTTTCAAAATCATCACTGTTGCTTTCATTGCCGTCACTTGTATCACTAATTTGTGAAGTACAGGGGGTTGTGGTTGGCGTACGACCGAAACATTCAGAAAACAAGCTTTCCAATTCCTGAAAGTACAACATGTTTGTAAGTTTTCTTCAGTAAGGTTTATATTTCTACATTCTAATTGCAATCCATACAAACCAGAATTTTGCTATAAATCCCTTTTAAATTGTTCATGAATAGAGCTTCTGTACGCTCGACTTAACATGTAATCATTATTTTATTAAATGATGTTTCAGTTATGTGTAGTAGAGCTCTTGGTGTGTATTTAAGATCCGAAACACAATATCGAATACAAATGCAACTGTCTGGCGTAAGCCCATGTAGTAATAAGAAGTGTTATGAAGCGGTGAACAAACAATATCAATTCAAAATGTAAGCACATACATGCATTCACATCACAAATAAATCAAGAACAGATCAGGTTAGAATAATTTATTAATATTTGGAGTTCAGTATAACACTTATCATACTTTAAACAATAATAATACTCGGTAATACTGAGAATGAGTACATGTAGTTATGCAATTCTACACAGTCGAATGAAATAATACAATACACATGAAAAACGACAGTAATGTAATATGAATACATATGAAAAACAGCATTGTATAACATCCAGTAATGAATGTAATAGATTAGTACGTACGAGGGCTGTTCGAAAAATAATGTCCGCGGTTTATTTTTCAAGTAAAGAGCAATGTATACGCTGTATTAAATGGTTTCGACAGCGTGTTCACTGATACGTATAAACATTGCTCTATCCCCTACTCATTACTCTGCATTGAAAATGACAGGCAAAAGAGTCGAAAAGGCCACTGAAATTAGTGCCCAGATGAAAGGTAGGTCTATCCTTGGTATTACAGCCAAAGAAATGTATAAAGAGGTTTGTGATATACAATGTATATGGGGAGAGTCAGATTACTGACAGGAGTGTTCGTCGGTGGTAGCTAGTTTTCGTGCTGAACGACAGCAGCTAAAAGATACTGTGCGTCCCGGTCGCCCTAGGATCGTTACTGCGAAAGAAAACATTGATAAAATCAGAAGGAAAATGTCAATTTAACCGTTTAATGCCAGATGGATACCTCATTTATTGTCAGAAGACCAAAAGTAGGCCCGCGTGAAACTGACAAAGCAACTTCTTAAATGTATCATTGTATGATTAGAAGAAGTTTGCACATGTAATAACTGGTGATGAAACTTTGGTGCATTATTTTGAGCCCAAGAGAAAAGTTTCAAACTGTGTTTGGACCACGAAGAATAAGTTGCGGCCAACTATAGTCAAACGGTGCAGAATTTTCAAGAAAGTTCTCTACGTGATTTTCTCTACAAACAACGGACCTGTTCTGCAAATTCCTGTTCCTAAGTGGAGATCTGTAACTGCTGCATTTTACAATCTGTGGCTGCAGATAGCTGCATTTTACAATATGTGGCTGCAGATAACTGCATTTTACAATATGCGGCTGCAGATAGCTGCATTTTACAATATGTGGCTGTAGATAGCTTCATTTTACAATATGTGGCTGCAGTTAGCTGCATTTTACAATATGTGGCTGCAGATAGCTGCATTTTACAATATGTGGCTGCAGATAGCTGTATTTTACGATCTGTGGCTGCAGATAGCTGCATTTTACAATCTGTGGCTGCATATAGCTGCATTTTACAATCTGTGGCTGCAGATAGCTGCATTTTACAATATGTGGCTGCAGATAGCTGCATTTTACAATCTGTGGCTGCAGATAGCTGCATTTTACAATATGTGGCTGTAGATAGCTTCATTTTACAATATGTGGCTGTAGATAGCTTCATTTTACAATATGTGGCTGCAGATAGCTGCATTTTACAATATGTGGCTGCAGATAGCTGTATTTTACGATCTGTGGCTGCAGATAGCTGCATTTTACAATCTGTGGCTGCATATAGCTGCATTTTACAATCTGTGGCTGCAGATAGCTGCATTTTACAATATGTGGCTGCAGACAGCTGCATTTTACAATCTGTGGCTGCAGATAGCTGCATTTTACAATATGTGGCTGCAGATAGCTGCATTTTACAATATGTGGCTGCAGATAGCTGCATTTTACAATATGTGGCTGCAGATAGCTGCATTTTACAATATGTGGCTGCAGATAGCTGCATTTTACAATATGTGGCTGCAGATAGCTGCATTTTACAATATGTGGCTGCAGATAGCTGCATTACAGATGTGCTTGCTTTGTGTAGATCTAGTTACTTGTTTGTAAACAAATTATCACATTAACTACTGTATTTCCATATTATGTTAGCCGCAATTTTACTATTAGTTATTTTGTGCAGACGATACAAGTCGGTATATCTTGTGTTATCAGTTATAGCTCTAGCCCTGGTTTATAGATAGATATTTATTTGCATATTGAGCAGTGAAAAGAGGTTTTTACAAAGCAGTAATAATCATTTTTAAAGTAATGAGCAGCAAGATAAATGGCGAGAAAGCATGTTATGTAGGTTTGTGAATTTAGAAATTTCAATATATGGAGATATAAATGATGTTCTGTTTATTTCTTTCCAAATAGTCATAAAAGGTTACTGGTAGTTTACATGCGTTCTCATGGAGACACAGTGTATGCAGTTAACAGCAAAATCAATTTTTATGGCATAGAATAAATATTACCATTCCAAAACGACATATTTAAGACAAAATAATATGACATAAAATTCTTATTATGCCAAAAACAACATACTGCATATGATTATATACACTAATATACATATATGAATATACACCTACAAACACATTCATATACATATATGAATATACACCTACATACACATTCATATACATACATGTAAAATCTAATGTAGGACAATCATTTGGGGTATACACAACAGCGTTGAATTTCAACATCAAAGAAGAAGTATGTTAAGAAAAAACGTGTCCGTTGTTATAAAAAAACATTATAAGAACATTCACAATATGTCTATTACTCCATTTAGCAATCAATATCGACCAGAAAGTTGGCAATTTGAAGAAACAAAAATTATGACCAGCAGTCACACTCGTATCCAGTGTGGTTAATAATTTAAATGTTCAAGTTTCTGTTTGATAACTCAATGCGCGCACGTGTGTGTGCGCGTGCTCGCGTGCTCGCGTGTACGCGTGTGAATGTGTGTTCTAATTATTCCCGTTTAACCGGGTTTGAGGAACGTGTAGTTCGTTTTCGACTTCAATCATCTTTAATAATTTCGCCGGTACGACGGCGTATAAGAATATAAAACATAATCGAAGAATAGTTTGAATCAAAACATGTATTTCTCGTAAAAGATAACTAACAAAGACGCTATAAACGGACGTAAAATTTCGGTTTTATAAGTTGTTTCGTTTTTTCCTCCAACGTTCGTCACCGCCCGGACGACGTTTCGGGATTTCCCCCCGTCCCCTCCCCACAGCCGGACGTCGAACGTTCACCGACCGCCAGATCTTCAACGGAAACGCTCAGATACGAAAGTCGGGAATTTCGTTTTTCCCGGTTCGAAATCGACGAGTGGACATTCCGGATGACGTACGCGTTAACGCCGAACCAACGATCGAGTTTGGCTCCGAGTGCGCGGACTTATCGAACGGCCCTCGTAAGTCTAAGTCTAGACAGAAATCTAAGACTTTGTTTTCATTGCGATTCGAGCACAATGTAAAAGGTAGACCCTAAATTTGTGTTTGTACCGCTCAGTTAAAGGGAAATACCCATATTTATACTAATCCGGAGTATGTCTAGGTAGTGTTAGAAATATAAATGTCGGATTAGCATGCATGCTCTTCTCACTACTAAACCTTGATAAATGGAGATATGAACGTTGAAACTATTAGCCATAACTTTTGTTTCTTTAAATTGCCAACTTTCTGGTCGATAGTGATTGCTAAATGCAGTAACAAACAGATTGAGAATGTTATTTTAATGTTATCATAACCACGGACATATAAACCAGGGTTAGGGTTATCACTGATGCACAAGATATACTGACTTGTTACTTGTGTAAAGTAAAGTCTGCACAAAATAACTAATGGAAAAAACATACTGGTAACATGGTAAGGAAATAGAGTAGTTACTATGATAAAAAATGTTTACAAACAAATAACTAGATCTACACAGGGCAAGCAAAACCTCAATTCAGTTATCTGCAGCCCCAGTCCTTCAGTACTAACAGTGCTTTGATTATGAATGATATTCCGTCGGCGTAATAATTGTATTGTTTCGGAATGTATCATTAAGCTATAAAGACTAAACAATTACTTGAAAATAGTGACTGAATTGATTGATTGAGGCTTTCTTTAAAATTGTTCAGCTATTGTAAGATCCAGTTGAAGTGGTCCGTGCTGAACTACTTCCGCGTTGTAATTTGCACTTTAGTGAAATAGAGTCAAATGTACATTATCTGAAATGTAGCATAGATACTATGAACTTGGGCCAACACCCCACGTCAAAAACATTTTACTTTAACAACTTCAAAATACTATCAATTGCATCCCTTGACAGGCTGAAAGTGCATTAGATTTATTCATGACAATGCGCCTGTCCATAAGGCACGGATTATGACCGATTTTTCCAGAGAAAATGTCTCCTCCACCAACCCTATTCACCTGACTTGGGTCCACGTGATATTTTTTCTCCCTAGACTAAAATGCTCTTGTCATGTAAAAGGTATAAGTCCCGAAGTGCCTTAGGAGTAGCCATTTATCAGTGAATGCAGAGTATACCTCTTTAAGCATTATGAAAACTACTTTGAAAACTGGATCAAACGGCTGAAACAATGTGTTTTAAACAAAGGAAAGATCTTTGGAGGTCTTCGCAAAGTTAAATTATTACAGTCATTATTTACATCAACGTGACAGCTTCGCGGACATTATTTGTTTAACACCCTCGTACTTATACAGCATTTTATTTTTACATTGTCAATTTTTTTAAACCAAAGGGCTCATATTACAATCGATTGTCCTGTATACTAAATGTATATGTTTTAATGCATTAAACTATTTATAAATGTAGCATAAAGTTTATGAACTAAATACGGTGGCGGTTATCTTATTATTTAATTTCACATGTAAATTCCCGTGCATTTATCTTCCACCAGGACTGATACAGACAATGCTTTTTTGTAGCATATGGACAGATAGTGAGTATAGCCTGGGTGCGCAAGTGGCGATTAAACCACAAATGTTTGAATGTGTACAACGTGTATTTGTGCATGATCAATCTGATTTGTGTTATGGAATTTACATAAAAGGAGAACTGATGAATATGATTGACAATACGTGCTTATTCGGTACAGGTAGTTTTTTGGTTTTCTTGTTTATGATATTATCTTTCCGCAAAACATCAAGACAATGTACAAATGTTTTGTCGTACAAATAACGCTTTGAAGTACACACATTTTTGTAAAGGTTTTAACTGTGAAAGACGACTTTTCATTATATCATGTTACATACGTAAACCAGGCGTGATCAGTGATCTGGATTTAAGCTTACTTCGGGAAGACCTATATATAAGTACAGTTCAGATCGATAGTGTTGTCTTTTTGATATTTTTTCTTACGAATGAAGGATTTAGTTCTGCAGAGTTATTACATAGTGGGACCTTTGAAAAACACATGTAAATGACACAATCAGGTTGTTTGTTGTGAATAATAGGGTTTTTTTTGCTATATGGATAAAGGGCACAAACAAAAACTAGAAATATCTTGAAATAAAATGTGAAGGTTAAGATTTGTTGTGCAACTTATAAAATGCCGAGATGTTGCGATTGCTGGTCGCTGCAGATCCAAAATGGATTTCGGTAAATTCACCGAAATTCAGTGGATTTAAGGTAACGTACCCTTTATCGAAAGGTTAACCAATCCGCGTCGAGGTTACAAACGTTGTTCGGTTAAAGAGAACTTGCCTTGGTGGTTAACGTCAAATTTTCATATTGCCATATGGAGCTAATTTTGCTTATTGTCAGTACATACTGACGTCACTTGTGACGCTTTCTGGAAATGACGTCACTTAAGGTTGAAAATCGTACAGCGGTGCTCATATAGTGCATAATTATGTTGTATTATATGTGGATTTCGGTAATGTAGCGTACTCCTTATCGAAAGGTCAAGGTGACAAACGGTGTTCGGTTTAAGAGAAGTTGGTTTAGTGGTTAATGTAAGATTTGATTGGATTATACAACACTGATATGCAAATAGCAAACCATTTTAGTACGGCTGCGTCGAAAAAATAGCGATCGATGACGGTAGACTGTGAGCCTTTGCTTTTAAATAATGTAAGAATATACATGTATGTTGGTACTGGGTATGGTGTTTTTTGGTTGTTTTGTGCCGTATGTTTATTGACGTAAACTCACATAAGTTTGGTATAGTCCCCTACATTTTTAAACCTAGCCCCGCATACCGGTACGTGTCTCTGTACTCCGACTTTTACACGCATCTTCGTAACAGCGACAGTATAGAGATGTGTCGCCGTGGCAGGACTAATTTAAACCATACTAATTATTTAGAATTTTTCATTTTGCTTTGTTTAAGTTCATTTGCTTTGAGTTATTAATACATGCCGAAGACGGTGTATGCTAAATATTGACATTTAGTGCAAAAAATTATATGTGTGTTCGAATGTTTTACTACAATTAGTTTGTATTAATTTTGTATGAAGTTTCAAGAAACTATAGCGACATGATGTAATGAATCTCAAGAGTGACTATTTCAATTCGATTTTGTTTCGTTATAATAAAATATTAATTAAACAAATATTGATTCAATAAGTATATCTCTATATCGTGTTCTGGAACGAAATAATTGTATACACAAGTGTATAGCATCGTATGTGGCAGAATTCTCATCATCCGATAATCGATACTGCGCAAAAATGCCAATATAGAAATATGAAGGATTTTAACTTTAAACTGGTATAACTTTTTATCCGTTAAAGATATCAAATAAATGCAAACGGTTTTGTAATGTTTCAAAATTCCCCATTCATTCAAATATTTTATCTTTTATTTAAAATAAAAGTAAAATTGTCTTTTTTTAACTTTAAAACAGCTACCAGTGCTATATAGAATATATAGGCGGAAAAAAATTAGTCTGAAATTAACTTAATGTCATTTAAAAACGGTTAATGATATTAACAAAATGCAAATGGACTCATAAACTATAATCATTGCTCTGTCAATCGGTTTGTCAGAGGTCACAGCTGTTGCTCTCGTTGGCGACCTTAGAACTGGGAAACCACTTGCAAGTACAAACATTATTTTAAATCGAAGCCTGCATATAAGAAACGTAAAACGTACACAAACACAGCTGATTTTAGATAGGTTAATTTTTAATTTCTCCGAGGTTTAAAATATTTTTTTATATGTTGTGAAACGCAATTTTCTCGGCATGAGAGTAGAAATGTGATGTTCTAAAGACGTTCATTACCATTAACATTGAAAGTGCAAAACTACAGATAAATGTTACTGTACACTTAGCAAAGGTTACTAGTACTCCGATAACATTTTTAGGATATTGCAATTAAATATGAATACATGTATATCAAATAGAAATTTAAGACAGAGAAAGTTCAATCTGTCTGTAATGTTCCTACTAATTTTCAGCGCAAAATATAGGAAATTAATTGAAATCAAGCCAATTAATACCGCCACACAGAAATTAAAAAGTCACATATTTTAACTCAATCGGTCATTATCGTGAGAGATCGCCGTTTGACTGGGTAAATCGTGTCCATGATGAGTTAATCCACCGCAGAACGCCAAAACGATATTAACAGAAGTGTCAAATATTTTCATAAATTGTATTTGTAAATTCATTATGTCCAGGCAAACGGCGGTCACAATCGGTAATGACCACTTCAATAAATCTGAGATTTTTTTTCTGTGCGGTGTTAAGTAATTGGCTCGATTTCAATCAATCGGCTGCATTTCAGTGTACTGAAAATTAGTAGAAACATTACAGACATATTGGTCTTTCTGTGTGTGAAATTTCTATTTGATATATTAATATTTAAATACAATATCCTAAATATGAAATCGGAGTACAAATAACTTTTTGCTAAGTGTATCTTTATTTTGGCAAACACGTTTAATTATTATATACTATACAATATGATCAGTGAAAAGATATATACAGATAGCAACCATACGAAACGCATGCGTGAAAAATGGTTGGAATGTTAACGAGATGGACACATTGTGTCTGGGAGGCTACTTTCCACCTCCGTTGGTCTGAAATATGAGTGCCGCTGAACGATTTTCAACCTCCTCTTGAAATGACGTCATATCCAGAAAACGTCACATATGACGTAACCATGTACTGACATTTTGCAATATTTGCCTCATATGGAAATATGAAAACGAAGTGACGATATGGAGTAAATATGTTGTCATGTTTGCAAATAGTGACATCACATGTTGCATTTTCTTGAAATGACATCACTTACAGAAGATGTTGTAAATCCCAGAGCAGCGCTAGTATGATAATTATTTATCGACGAACAATAAATTAGTACAAATGCGTGGTAATTTATTTAACACTTCAACGTTTAAAATATATCTATCATCGTTAAGCCCACCCTCGGTACCCAGGTTATTCATAACATATATGCTATCAAATGGTATGAATAGCCTGGGTACCGAGGATGTTTTCAGTCACATAGTGTATTTTATTATAGACAAGTTAATCACAACAACAGTTTTTGTAATAACTTCCGTTTAAATGCATCATGTCGAACTGTGTGGCTCATTCTAAGACACACCGGCTCTGACATGTATAAATGGCTTCGTGTCATGACATTGTGTTAAGCTAATAATTAGTATATCAACTGCACTATTGTAATGGGAAATTGAAAATAGATCCGACTATATTCTTATTTTATACATACTGAGTGAAACCAAAGATTGAAGTTTAATTGTATTATTTGCGAACTCGTTTCTTTTTAGATATAAAGTCGTATTGTTTCTTAAAACGTATACTAGTCACTCTCAAAGACAGCTTCTTGGCTACCAACCAGTCCTCGTGCCAAATTGAGGGATATTGAAGTTCGCGATCAAAACCCGCTAATCGCAGGGCTCGAACTCACGACCTTCGGATCAGGAGTCAAGCGCTCTACCCCTCGACCACTGCGCCTCCCTCAAGTTTATTTATATGAATGTGTGATTTCACGACTGAAACAATAAGTAATGATAAACTATATTGAAACAGACTATATTCTATATGACTTATCTCACTATGGAGTATTTTTTATCCTATCTCCTACGAAGTCATCTCCCCTTACAGGTATCGGAGTTACTATATGGGCCGTTCTCTGGCAAAACCGGTCTTAATGACAAAATTTTCGAGTTGCGTTTTTTTTGGCTTATCATAAAGTACGTTCTTTTATAAATAATATGTGAACAATTCAGGGAGAAATACCTTGTAGTTTTCAAGATATTCATCATGTATGGACGCCATCTAAGCGTGTTAGTCATAAAATTTAGTTGACGTCGTATAACGTCAAAATGACGTTGTAGTCATATCGTATTTCCAAGATCAATCTCACTATCCGTATCGGAGTCCACGAGTTCCTGTCACGCTAGATGCATATAGGAGGAGATATTTCAAATTAAATTTATATGTGTATATAATTATGTGCTTAATCGAACTCATGGTTATTATAGTATCGTAAAATGTTGCTTAATATGGGCGCTTTCCCACACCTTACACTATTTGTCGGCATATCAACAACAATTTAAAATTTCACGATCTGTTCATGTCTCGCGGTTCTTTGTTACATAGTTATATGATTACGTTCATGTATGTAATAAAATTCACCAGACCAATGCTTAACAACTTTAAAGATGAAAATCTGAAACAATTTTATGCGTTTCATAAAATGCATATGTACTGCATAACCATCAACAAATTGCTTACTTTTTGGAGAGCGCACCCTCCTAATGCATTTTAGATTTGTTTACAATAAACAACTGAATGTTGCAACTGTCATAAATTCTTGATCGCTTCAGTGAAATTTTTGATTATAGTTTATACATATTTAAGTATAAGTGATTATTCATGAGAATGCAAAATTTCAAATCAGCTGTAAATTCGGCAAGGGGTCCAGGCGGCCGCTGAAGCTCCTGGCTTTAAGCATCTGAGACGGTTTAAATTGTCTCAAAACCGGCCTCAAATCAATCCGCGAAAAATTATCATGCCTGATTATTACACGAGTACAGTAGTGGCGCTATAAAAGTTGGGTATGGATGCTGCTGGAGTATTCAATGGAGTTCTTCCAAAAAGGTTCCGAAAACAGACTCTCTAGTTTCTGAAATCATAAACAATAAATGTTAATATTGTCAATTTAAGCTACCTTTTTTCAAGATTATTCTAGTTTTAGATAACTACATAGATAAATAGATACCATACATAGTTTGATAGTGAATTACCCATATTTTATACATATATGTTATTGTAAAATGGATGAAAGTTTATGTAGAGGCTACTGTTACATTTAAGTAAGAACAAAACAACTACAACTACATAGCACAATCACGTCCCATATGTCAAAACGAACACCGCATGTTACATATCATGGACTGATATTGTTAACTGTGATTGAATGTGTGAATACGTCTAAAATCTACTTTGTAATTATCATTTTGATCAAAAGATGGAGACAGATGGTACAACATGCGACGGCTTTATTTTGCTGTGATTATATACATGTATTTGAATAATACGAGTACAGTCAAACCTGTCTGTAAAGACCACCCATGGGAACAGCAAAATGTGGTCTTTGTTTACAGGTGGTATTAACAGATTAAATATCATTGAAAATGGTCTGATGGGAGATAAAATTGGTGGTCTTTGCAGACAGGTTTTGCTATAGTGGTCTTTGTTCGCAGGTGGTCTTTAACAAAGGTTTGACTGTATACATTTACTTCTTCCCTTCGCAGTAGTCTCCATGCACTGTAATACACTGGTACAAACCTGATATTCTCTCAAATCTAACGTAATGAAAGAAATTGTTTATTTTGTAATTTAAATGATTTACAGGAAAAAATCATTCCCTTACCAGATATTATTTATACAGCCACATTTGGACTTTAACGCGTTGATATTAGAAATATTAGCTATTTTCTGGGATAACATAGAATGGAGAATTTAGCGCAATGAGACTGTAAGTAGCAATGTCAAAACACAGTTATATTGCACAGGTATTTCTAATTTTGATATTTAGGCAATCCTTAAATAAATGTTTGTTTGGAGTTACGCGACCGACTCATGAAAGATACCGCGACTCAATTTATTTGTTCGGGTTCTGGATTAAAAAAAATCTCGCTCTCCTTGCGAGTAGAAAAATCATGATTGATGATAAGACTACCAACATGTACACTTTTATTTCTTTTATAATAAAATGAGTGTAAAAGCCACAACATGGGAGGAAATACACATAATACATACAATGCATCAATACATATCTGCATAAGTAGACTGTGGACAAACCATTACAGTACTAACCTAAAAAAAACTACCTACCCGCTGTTAAAATTCCGCGTCGCGTACTTGCAAACAAACAATATTTTGAGGATACAAATGGTATACATGCATTGAATATAATTTTTATTCAACTAAATCCAATTTAATGGAATTCAATACATATAAGTGTGTGAACTCAGGGTACTATTTGAATTAAATAAAGCAAATATACACGCATTTTCATAATATTTATATTTATTTGACGAACTCTTAAATAGGTGTTTATGATTAACTGATACCGACACTGATGATTGAGTTGTGAAATGATATGCCCTGGTGCGATATTACAGAAACATCTTAAGTAAAATCTTATCCTTTAAATTACATTTTTAATACGGGCCCTGATTTACATAAAAATTATAACTTTGATCATAAATTGAACATAGGGACATTATTGGATGTATGATTTCTTTTCAGCAAATGAATAAAAAAGAGATTAATATTAAATAAAAATCATTTCATCGTTACTTTTAACAGCGTGATGTTTCTATTACTAACTTTCTTGTCAATGCATTCGCTATAAACACGGAAATATCAACCGTTATAGTAAGTAATTAAAGTAAGTAAATAGTTTATTTTCGTGACATATGCAATGTAAGCATTATAGCATATTAAACAATACAAGAAAGATGCATCCGGCCCTGTGGACCTACAAGTCACCGAATGTTAATAACAAGTTTAAGGTAACAAAATATGAACAAGAAAAATCACTTTTTATATGTCCGTGCTATGAATCAATATAGGTGTATATTCAAAGGCGTGATAAATTTGTATGAAAATGAGTTCAGGGGCCGTATTCAATAAACCTCTTAGTTTTTTCCTAAGAAAATTTCTTAGTTAAATATTTTTTCCTTAGGTAAGAAATTTTCATAAATCCTTATTCAATATCCAACTTAGAAATTTCTTAGGTAAGAAATTTTCTAAGTTGAAAATATTTCTAAGTGCAAAATTTTCATCTTAGAAAATTTCTTACAATGGTTGTTAGGGATTCTCGGGTGTTTTCCCGTCTATATATAGTAACAGTGCAAGAAATGAGAAATGATAGTTGATAAAACGTGACGTGTTATCGGGAAATACACAGCGTTTTTGTTGAAAATAGAATTCATGATTCAAAATAGTTTTATAGATAATCGTATTGATAAGTAAACAGTGGACACTTCATTGTTTTCCTTTTGCAAAATGACAAAATAACTATCACATAAACAGTGGAAGTGTTGTTAAGTATTTTTATCTTAATCAAAACAATGATTTTACTACTCTTGTCAAATTTCAATTGCTTTTGAACATTAAGGCATATTTAATACAATGCAGTTTTCATGTTATTCCATGTGTTCATGTTGCTAAAAATACCGGAAACACCATGCTTTTCAGACATTAACATGTTATAATATAGCATAATTGAACTTAAACATGTACATGCATAACCTTAAATATGTCAAAAATATTGTATTGGTAAGTTCATAAGTAGAAAGTATATATGACAATGAGTATAAGTAATATTATTTAGTAACTGTACTTTTGCTAATCAATCCTGTGAAGTTTGGTTGGAGTCCAAACAGCGGTATTGGAGATTAAGCTCAGATAAGCTGAAAGTGGACGGACAGACAGAAGGACGGACATAAACCAAAGACAAAAACAATATATCTCCCTTAGAGAGTTAAAGACATAACGCACATGTTTACAACATTATGTATTTTTTGCTGTTGTGTTAATTACGTTATATCCGGAACTCAATTGGATATGAATATATGAACCGATCAATTCGGTACAAAATGTTCACGAGTTTGTTCAGTGTCGCCACTTTACAGGGAAGATAATACATGAAGTTCATCCTTTCCAGCTGCATGGGGTGCATGACTGCTAATCTTCAGTATCCTATATGAGATGAAAGTCCCTAAAATGAGAACTTTTCTAATTATTATGTAGTGTTTACATGTCAAATATTTGAGTGATGAAATGTTCTACTGACTTTTGAGTGTTGTTTAACTTAAAATGGAATGTGATTTTTATGCTGATAAAAGTGTAAACATGTTAGTTGAATATTTAAATCTTACTGACAATGTGATTTAGTTTGGATGAACTTGAAAAACTCCTTTTTTCAATATTGAATATTATGTTAATACATTATCTATTGATTTATTAATATGAGTTTGAATGTATATTTTCAGACAGGCAGGTGGTTACATCATATCAGCAAATAAGCATGTACTGTCAGTGTCAACATAATTATATACATATTATAATTTTATATTCTGTGTATTTAAAATGAAATGCCAATACAAGTAAACTATATTTAGTTTCCACTAATGCAATGCTAATAAATTTAACAAACGCCACAATAGCTAGAGTGTTTTTTATAAAAAGTAAGTTGTTTGTGGTCACAGTGACCAATAATTAAGTCAAATTTATGTATTTTTTTGTATTACATAATTTAAGAAATCACTTCCCCTGTAAGAAAAATAATCAAGTCGACAACATCTCATGTTCACTGTAAATTCCTACAACATAGTTCTACTACTTTCTTAAGGTTATGAAATTATGTCTTTGTAACTAACCATTCTTTCAAATTGATATGAAAACCAATATCATACATTTGATATGTAAATCAATTTTTATTACAACTTTCAATTTGAACTCGCCTTTTTTTCGGAACAACACTGAGCTGATGGACTATCGTCAGCTGACCAAATTCATACTTAGATGTATCAGGCAAGCAGGGGTTAACATCACATCTGCAAATAAGCAGGAATCATTAGTGTCAAGACCCTTAAATCATAAACACAGAAGTAATGACAGCACAAACCAAAGAACAGAAATTTTGACCAAGGTGCTTAGTGATAACGTTTTTATTCGGTAAAAAGTGACACACGCTACACTGACAAACAGCCAACCAACTATCAAGCAATATTCACCAAACTAATATATTACATAAATTCCAAATTATTTCGAGGTACGAAGATGCATTGGGACGAATCAACACCCCCAACAAATATATCCAAATTTACGTCTTTTTCTCGTATCAAATTATTTCAAAGTAAATTTTGTGACATAAGATTAGCTTTATTTGATATGAATGTGAACAGGAATAGGTACATACCATTTTCAGCATACATTCGCCATTTTTTAGAAATATTTCGCCATATTTAAGAAATTTCTTGCAAAGTAAGGTATCTAGGTTGATACCTTAATTTTTAAGGAAAAAGTCGACCATTTCACACCAAATAAGAAAATTTCTTAGTTAAAAAGTTTATTGAATAAGACCTAAGAAAAAAATTAAAAACTAAGTTGAAAATCGGTCATTTAAGAAAATTTCTTGTACTTTAAGAAAAAATCTTACAAACTAAGACATATTTTCAACTAAGATGGATATTGAATACGGCCCCAGGTGTAAGGCTAATCTAAGTCTCTGAAACGGAACCGTTTACTTTATGTTTATAAGGTAAAGTTGATAACGACTATACAATATACAGTGTACACTCAAACATGAAACTGCAACGTTAAATGTTATTGAGTTTACAAAACTTCACTTCCTGCAACTGTCATATAATATTCATCGATTTTTGACATGACTTGCCGCAGGTTAGTGGCTGAACCTAACGTTCATTTCGTCACTTGCTTAATCTTGTTGGATACTTGTACGAGAAAATATTTGGACATATTAACAGTAAGTTTATTTTTGTGATTTATCTAAATTATTTATACAATAATGTAATATAACAAAAACATCTTGTTATGATATATGACATAAATTATGGTCAATCGTGATAGCTCATGTATATGTAAACCAATATTGAGTAACAATATTCTATCAATACAGCAGTTAAATTATGATCATATTGATTATATTTCTAATATAAACATTAATATATTCTGTAGTAGATTGTTTGTTATAAGATATTTGTAAATCCTAAATTCTTGCCAAAACATTTTTCAAAAATCAGTATTCTGTATGATATGTAATTCTTAAGTATAACCGATTTAATGTTATATTCTACACGTATACTCGCATCTACATATTTTGATATTTTTTTCAATTTCTGTGGTACGGAAACGTGTGGGTTTTTTTTCAAAATTCAATTATAAATTCAATGTCAACATTTAAGTTTGGTTGCTTCATCGTACACATGTATTACAAGTTTAATCTTTATAGCGTCCGTATACGGCTTACTTAGTTCTTTTCTACGTCGATGTATTATAATTATAGCCATATATTTTTTCAAGCACTTCCGAGTTTTTCAAGCTTTGTTCGGTGCGTGTTTCTCGAAGTGTGAATTAATGTACATTTATATTGTTTTAATTAGATAAATCAATATGTATGAAGTTAATTAACATAAATGTGTGATGTCACGATTAATGTATGTACAATGTATATCTTTATTTAACATACTCGGCACGTACGTGTCTTTGGTTATATAACACAAAACAGCACAAAGACAGTCAATGCATACAATCATACACACAAAACATACATTCATACAAACACATTTATGAAACACATTACGTAGATAAATAGCATTTACTTATATATTACTATTTAGCCTAAGAAAAAAAGAACAGAAAAGACAGAAAATGAAAAGAAACTAAGGAACTGTGTGATTTTTCAAATAATTATTTACAATCATTGGAGAACAGAACAGATTTGGGTTTTTCGTTCCGCCCAATATTTACTGTTTGAGTTGCTGTTATTACATTTTAAAGAGCTCATCTTTTGCTTTCATAACCTTATTAAAATTATATTTTAATTGATTAGTTCAATGATGTGATGTTGCGTTAACTAGGTACCCAGTTATCGGGCACAAGTTATCGCGACATTATTGAAGCTTTCTTTCAGAAAATACATATAAAACAAGCTTTTTACTGCAATATTTTATAGTAAAACGCCATTTCTATCCGAAATGATGCAATATAACATCCTTTCCTCAACAGAGCAACCATCCGAACATTTTTAAAGCATATTCTAAAACAGGTTGAATAAGACTACATGTACTGTATAAGTGGTAAAGTTTGCGAGGTGGAAAAGTTTGCGAATTTCGCGAATGCACAAAATTCACAAACATTTCCCACAGCGCATATGTCCACTTCCGCGTAAGTATATTTTACCCACGCACCTTGAAGTCGATACATGGAGTCCGGGTACTCAATGGAATCACATCTAAAGCACTGCGTGTCCGATATTACTTGGATTTGGAGAGTTAAATAAACATTTAGTAATTGACAATATTCCAATAATATCTGCAAGCAACTTTTTATCCCATCTCTGAACAAGTACTATAAAATATAGCACATGCATTGTATTCATATAGTACGAGATATGCTTTCTCATGTACAAAATACAACGCTAAGATAACGATTTGAAATGTCTAGTTGAGTATTTAACTACATACCAAAGCGTGCACTACTTTAGACAACATTTTACTGTACGTCATCTCGTTATCTTTCCAAATTTGTTTACATTCAACATTTTCATGTTTGTTGAAGTTTCAATAAAGTGGAATATTTTCTTGTTCAGGATTGAAATTCTATTTCAGGTTGGCGTTTTATTGGTTTTAAAAACATATGATATGAAATTAATCCTTATTTTTGATCGAATACGAAGAGTCATGAATATTTCAAGCAATTCTGAAAGTAATGATAATGGGGGGTATTAGGTGGGGGGGTATTAGGGGGGGGGGGGGGGGGTATTAGGCTTACGTTTTTTTCACACACTTTAGATTTACAATTGTACATGTAAGGAATTTATCACAATGTCGTTTATTGTCGTCATAAAGCATACGAGTAGTGTTATTTATTGATTTAAACGGATGTGGCTGTATCGTGTCTTACTGACGACGTATGAGCAACATTGATATCAATTTTTCTAACATTCGAGACCAAATGAGCAAACGCTTATGTTTTTTACAAACGCATTATTGAAATGGGGTTTAAGCCATACTTACAAACGGCCGGTATCATGTTGTGACTTTTCCGTCATGGGGTGGTAGCAGACTTCATGAACCCTTTCTAGCATTATTAAGGGCATAGGTGGGCACCTTGGGTAAGCACAATCGAGTTTCCAAAAGCCAGATAGATAGCTTCCTCACATACAAATTCGAACCCGCAGCGGTGAGTCGCAAGTGATCACTTAGAAATATCTTAATTTAATTTATGCGTATACATTATATACGTACATATATTGAACATGTCAAACTGATATTGAATATGTAAATTACTAATTTATCATGTATCGTACTAATTAATGATTTCACTATTATAAAGTTATTGCTGCAGGGTAGCTCTATATAATAACTTTCATACATGTGCGTGTCAGTATATACAAAGTAGTGATATGTTTGTGGTTCGTTTTGAATTATCTTTGCTGATCCGTTCTGTATTAACCATCTCGTGTTGTGTTCATGAGAATAACTAGTTGTAATTGTTTAGTTCAAATTCACACGGGCACAATTCATGTATTAACTGACCATCTGTATACAAGAGAAGAACAACAGCTGTCACGGAGTCTTCCGGGTTGTTGTGTTCGAGTTTTACCCTATTTGCAACTGTATTTCATCTAACCAGTGTAACATGGCTATCAACCAGGTCGTACCTGTTCTTCTTCAAGCAATAGACAACCGTCCGGTATGAATCAGGGGGAGGACAAATAAATGCACATACAATTTGCAATTTTTATTCAAATTATTTCGAACAACATTCATAACCTTTGACTGCAGAATGGCAGTCGAATGCTCATTCGACTGAGCTAACTGAGCTGGACCGTAGCTTGTAATATGTTCATTACTGAATCGAAATCGTTTTGTTTCATTTCAGATTGAGAATGACGGGAACAAGTGTTTATTTCCGAATATTTTTCGTCGTTTTTGCAACATCAGGGACAATTATGCTTATGTATTTCTATCAAATGGTTCCACATATTGCAAACATCTCGGAGACGCCAGAAAATGTGTCCGGTACCAGAAATAACCAGAATAACAGCTACGTCAAACCTCTTCCTGAAAAATCGCCATTTATAGATCCTAAGTTATACATAAATGAAACTATTGATTACAAAACGATTTTATGGTGGAATGCTCCTGGATGGTTGATTCCATGGCAACAGAATACTGACATGACACAATGTAACTACAAGAATTGTAAAGTTTCCTTCGATAAAAAAGATTTCGGTAAAAGTAACGCCGTTGTTTTCTCGATAAGTGACAGGGGAATACAACATACGCCACCCGTACCAATTGATAAGCGTAATCCTGACCAAGCATGGCTTTTCTTCACACTAGAGTCGCCAGTTCATGTCAAATTCGCATCCACAGCATTTCTAAGTCCTCATTGGCACAATGCATTCAACTGGTCGTGGAATTACCGTCCAGATTCTGATATATTTCATCCGTATGGTCGGCTAAATACAAAGGAGATACTACCCGTCAGAAATTATTCTGAGATTTTTAGAAAGAAAACAAAACAGGTAGCATGGCTTGTAAGTCATTGTAATTCTGTAAGCAAGAGAGATGATTATGTGCGTATCTTAAATAAATATATTCCAGTCGATATTTATGGAAGCTGCGGAGCAAAGGCACCAGACAACGTAGCTGAGTTTATCAGCAAAAACTATAAATTTTATCTCGGATTTGAAAATTCATTATGTTTCAACTACCTGACCGAGAAGTTTTTTCATTATTACCCATTGGATGTAATAAACGTGGTCAGGGGGAAAACAAATTATAGTGACTATTTGCCTGCTCACTCGTACATAAACACCGCAGACTATTCCTCCATCAAAGCAGTGGGCGAGTTTCTTAAGGAGTTAAGTGAAAACGAAGAAGAATACATAAAATATATGAAAATAAAAGATATGTATGATGTAACAGAAAGACGTATCGTTTACAAAGATGCAGTGTGTAATGTTTGTGATAAATTAAATAATTTAGAGAAAAATAGAAAAATTTACAAAAAAGTTGGAGAATGGGTAGGAACTTGTTATAAAGCAAATGACTTAAAGGAAACATAAACTGTAGGAGCAGTAATATATGTTATCGTGCTAGCATAATTATCTACAAACATGTGATGTAAACATATATATGTATCACCATTATTATCAAGGCGGCATTGTCGAAGAAGATAGTACACAGAAGCCAAATGGGAATCGATGGTTCAAGTCCAAATAATAGACAAGACATTATTCCAAAATGTTAATGTTTGTAAAATGTATTTTATGGCATATAATATTTCAACATACATTGCTGTGTGTGTTCGAGATGCCGCATATGGTATGACATTGAACGGCTGAAAACATTTCTAATATGATATACATATTTCATTGAGTATCATATGTCTTTAATGTTGTACACTTAATGTGTCTACTGTTTTAATCTACCTATGTTATGTCTGCTTATTCCTGTGTTCATCGCATCTGATGTTAAGGAGTTGTCGAAGGTTTTTTTCTTATTTAAACTGGTCATTTTAATTGGATGATAGTAGGATAAGTACGGGAATAGGTGTACCATTAAGCTATGTGTAAATCCTTAGGAGCTTGTGCTATGATCAGCGCTAACTTCAATGCAATACAAGTACTAACTATTGTCACCTTTATTTATATGGGCGTCTTCTGTCTCTTTTGCTGTTTTGATTTCAGTAAAGCCATGCTGAAAAGTATACATAAATACAGTAAAACCGCAATATTAAGACCACCTCAATATTACGACCAGTTTGTTTTCTAGGGTCCCAAAGGTGGTCTTATTATTGAGGTTTTCCTTTATGTATACTTTTCGGAGTTTTGATTATTTACAGCTATATGTTGTGTTTGTTCTTTACGTTTAATTGCGCCAAATTTGAACAATGTTACTCAGGTAGTACAGTATTAAAATAACTATATTTGTGACTAAGGTTCTTTTTTAAGATGATGTTTAATATCCTCGTCAGATTATTTAGATAAGTGTGAATCGATGAAATCTCTCAATACGTCAGCACAAATGTATGTAAGAACTATAGTCCGTTTTATTTAAATGAAAACGGTTGTTTTAAAACCTTAGATGGTCAGCCAATGAAAATATATTTTGTAAAATAATAATTAATAGACAAAAATGGTATTCTTGTGTAATTTCGAATCGACCGTATAATTGCTCATAGTATTCATACACAATCGTGGAAATACTTAAGTTATTCAATTGTATATTCAAAACATCTGTTTCAGTATTACAAGTCGAAATTGCAATCTTTTTCAAGACTGATATTAATATACCTTTAACAAGTGATAAGGACTTCATTTTCAATTGACTGATATTGGTTGCCATTTTGATTAATGTGAAGAAATTTAATTCGAATTATTTCGGATCGTTCCATTCTTATTTCCTATTACTAATGACATTACTAACTAGCGCTATCTATCCATGAACACGAACTTCTACAATGTCATTCAAGTGCCTTGCAAATGTCAATGAGGCAATATCAATGCCGCACAGGTATGTTCTTCTTTTACTTTATATAGTATTCAGGTTACTATCTGCCCAGTTTTGGCCTATCGTTGCCAGCTGTCTTGACTTGTCCTTTGATTGTTTCCATCCATTAATTTACCCCCCCCCCTTCACTGTTTGTCCTCTTTGATTCTCCTAGTTTTTCCTTATGGTCTACCATGCCATTCCTTGCGCCTCTGTTCCCTGATGTATGTACCCTTTAGCCTCCTCAAGTGCCTTATGTTTATGGATTGTTGTTTTCCCGGAGATCTGTGTGGAGAGGCACTGCCTTTTTTATGTGGCGAACCCTGTAGCAACTTATTATCTCTCATTCACAACAGATAAACATCCATCGAACTGATCATGTTCGTCATCCACAATCCAAAAACCTAACATGTTGGTGATTTTAAGAGCCATACATGTTTATGTTAGAACATTCAGTGTGTCCTCATTTTATTCACATGAACGACACGTGCTTGACATGCTTAGAGAGCATTATACGACCATTCAGTCCAACCAATGACATTGCGTCCCTGTCCCTGCGTATTTATTTCCTCTCCAATTCCACATAATACCAACCACTGACGACTAGTCAGTAGCATTGTGAAGATGCTGCAATGATGAGTGATAAAGACCAAGGTGATTAAACTTGATAAAGTTTTTCAAAGTTTTTTCAAAGTTTATTTCGTTTAAAACCAGAAGGTCACAGACCCATGTGGCAAAACAGTATACAAACAGATATAAATATAAATATGGCGAACAACAAAATATGAACATATCATATTATTAATATCAACATACCAACATTACTAACATATCATTATAAAATTATATGAAAATTATAACCCTACAATCTGTTTTATATATATATATGTGCGAGTAGGTGCGTGTGCGTGTGTGTGTGTGTGTGTGTATAAAACATGATCATAATACATTTACTATTGACAATAATCCTAATACATACAATATATATACATATATATCATAATTAGTATAGGAGTGCCATGTCCCTAGCATTGATTCCTTATCGAAACGAAATATAAGGTCATCTGCAGGGTTATAATGCACTACAGCAAAGTTATAAAGATGGCAACAAACGTGCACATTCAACATTACTTATACTCGATAATGTATAAATATCGCAACCAGAAACATAAAAAAGCATTACACATTGACAGACATATAATACTACTTTAATTTATCAAAACATATTCTAATCGTAAAATTGAATTTGAATGAGTTTATAAATAAAAGTATACAAATATGCCGAACACCAATTTAATAACATAATATTTTCATATCACTGAGATGAATATCTTTATTTGAAAATCTTAACGGACAGTGAATATACTTATTTTATTGAATTAGACACCAAATAATTGCTAAAAATATATATGTTATATCTTCTGATATGAAACTAATACTACTTACTAAGTGTATCATACGTTGTTTAGATAAAGTGTATTTGTTCTAACATTGAAAGCTTTTTCTACATAAATTCACAAGTTCCTAATAATTTTCTTATTCCTAGAATTTAAAAGTTCGATAAATTTGGGCATATTCGGGCGCCTCCAGAAATATCCAGGTATATATTTATTTCGTAACTCGACATATAAATTGCATTTTAATACAAAATGAAACTCATCTTCTAATTCTTCACATAACAAACACTTTCTTTCATTAACAGGGGTAGCTCTTGGTTTGTTCCAACGACCTGTTTCGATGCATAATCTATGAGAAGAGATACGTAAACGAGAAATGCATATTCTAAATTTTTTAATATTAACAACATCAAGATATGGTTGGAAATTATGAGATGACAAGAATCTATATAATGACGCTCTACTAGAATCTTGAAGTCTTCCGGTCCAGTTCTGTAAAAATTGATCTTTTATCCTTTGTTTCACATTTAATACAAATAATTTGATATCCCCAATAGTTTGAAACAACCATACTTCATAAAACCCAAGTGTACATAGTAAATCTCTGGTAAGTGAACACCAATTTACTCTATTATTGTCAATAATATCATTATATAACGTGTCATATATTTTTCTTATATATCTATGTTCATTTGCATTTACAATCTTAGTCCAAAACTTTAAAATATTAACATATCTTGCATTTTGAAGAGGCATTCTGCTCAATTCACCATATATAAAATCATTTTGTGTTGATGTTTTAACACCTAAAATGCGTTTGCAAAATTGTATATGTACTCTCTCAATGGCTACACCTCTATTAAACCCCCACACTTCACTTCCATAGTTTAAAATAGGAGCAATTAATTTATCAAATAGCTCAATTCTATGCCTAACAGTAATAGTTGTGAATTTATACAAGTACTTATCCATTTTAAATATAGCCTTTAATGCTTGTCCAGATAGTGTTTTCTGAGCATCAGAAAATGAGCCACCAGAAGTAAAAACAACTCCAAGATATATAAATCTGTTAACAATATCAATAGGTTCACCGTCATAATAAAAATACAAATCATTTGGTAATCTGCCGCCTTTTCTAAATATAACAACTTTGGTTTTCGAAATATTAACTTTAAGTTTCCATTTGTTACAATATTCTAATAACAAGTCTAAGTTTCTTTGTAGCTCAATGGCATTATTTGCAAAAATAACTATATCGTCTGCATACAATATAAGAAATAATTTAAACATATATAAATCAATACCTTCACACCCATTACTAGTATACATATCTTCAATATCATTTATAAACATAGAAAATAAAAAAGGCGACAAACATTCACCTTGTCTAACTCCTAAAGTGCATTCAAAACTATCGCTTAACGAGTTACAATATTTAACTCTTGACTTAACAGTTACATACATTGACCTGATAATATTCAAAATATTTCCTCTTAAACCAAGTTATATCAATTTATGCCACAAATTGTCACGATTTACATAATCAAAAGCTTTACTGAAATCAACAAATACGCAATACAATTTTTTACCGACGTTTATCATATGATTTATCAAACCATGTAGAACAAAAACATTGTCGGTAGTACCTAGATTCGTGCGAAAACCTGCTTGTGCCTCTATATACACACCATATTTTTCAGCCCAATCAGTCAATCTATTGTTAATGATTCTAGTGAACAATTTACCTAATGTACTAAGCAGTGTAATCCCTCTGTAATTGTTTACCTCATTAATGCTTCCTTTCTTGTGTAGTGGTATTACAAAACCTTCGGACCATGCCTCAGGAAAATAACCTATATCAAAAATTCTATTAAATAAACATACAAGATAATTAAGGAATTAACACAGTTTTGCCATGCGTGAAAAATTCATTCAAAAACATGTCTGGTCCACCACTTTTATTATTGTTTAACTGTTTAATTGCATTTAAAACATTTCTAGATGTAAATGGCAAGTTTAATTCATGAAACATAATATTAAACTCATTGTTTTCATATCTTTCTATAAAATGTATAATATCCTCATCAGGAGTGAAAAAGGGGTCCTCTGGGTTATTAACAGATTTAAAATACTGTTCAAAACTATCTAAGGAAATATTACTATCTTTTACTCCAGCACAATTTTTTAACATTTTCCAGTATAATTTTGCATTTTTATATTTAGCGTCAACAAGTTTACTAGTTTCCACATTATCGTATTCATATTTTGCTTTACGTATACATGACTTATACAAAGATCTAGCATTAACCATATATTCTCTATTCGTTTCAGATTTGTTATTTCTATACAGATTTAATGCTGAATAAAACAATTGTCTTCTATCATCACATTCTTGTGTGTACCATTTTTTATTGTTTTCAGTTGAACTGACATTTGTATTTTTATCATACACTTTACGCTTAAATAAAGGTGACAACACTTCATCAACTATATCACCTAATTCATCAATACAAATGTTAATATCATTTTCATTCAAAGCCATTTCAACATTTCTTTTAAAAAGATCTAGTTTCAGCACAGTATCTTCTAATGACAATCTATCAACAAAAACACCACTTTTATCGCTATCCCACGTGTACTTATAATCTACTGTATCATAGCATTTCGTATTTTGGTCGATTGTAACAACAGGTTTATCAAAAGAAAAATGGCAATTAACTAAACAGTGATCCGATAACAAATTAGGATCATTTACGTTAAAATACTGTACATGTTTAAACAGATTTTGTGTACATAAGAAATAATCAACAACACTGCTATAAACCCAATTCGATAAGGCTTTCATTTTCGATTTATCCATTATATTGGGTATATGGTGGGAAGGTTGTTTAAATCACGTGATATCATTTTAACTCGCTGTAAATATGTTGTATACACGTTTTACACCCCTATAACCGATATTTAGGTCAACACGATAATGAAAGGAATAGCGAATTTGAGTTATACCTCTATTTCCCGTAAAAGTATATTTACCAACTTTGTCATTTACACGACCATTTAGTATTCTAAAACCGGTCTGTTTGCACAACTCTAACAACAAAGTCCCATTACTATTCAAATGGCCAGTATCTTGTGAGTATCGATCAGTATTGATATCAGTTGTATAATCATCAGGCAAAACATCAATATGCCTAACATTATCATTTGTCACAAAATCAGGTAAGTTTGAAGTACGAGCATTCATGTCACCACAAAGAACAAAATTAAAACCATTTTTTTGCTCTTGATCTAAAGTCGCAATTTTTTCTAGCAATCTATCGAAAATGCTATCTTCGTTCATTGCAACTCTGCTACTGCACGCTGGAACAATATAACACAAGCAAACAAATAAGTCACTAGAAAGACCCAGCTTAGAGCCTTTTATCTTAACACATATGATATCATCTTGACTACAAAACACTAATGTATCAGAAGAAACGTAGTCATTGTGAATATATGCTAAAATGCCACATGAGGAACGTTTACTCCTTGTTTTATTTTCTGTACGATTTAAAAAGAAATGCTCAAAATTATCAACATGAAAATCAGTGAATTGATTAGCCCATGTTTCAGTAAATAAAACGATATCACTATTATTGAAAATTTTCTTTACTTCAGGAGAGTTTAATTTATTATTTCGTCTTGACTGGACACTTTGTATATTTAGCAGAGAACATCGCAGCGTGACCTTCTTATCGTTGTCCTAGTGTGCTATATTCTGACCTGTCGATTCGCCTGGGGATAATCCGTCATCTGCTGGTAGCACGGTTTTCTTTTGTTGAGATTGTGTATTAGAATTATTTTTAGATCGGGGGAAAACCAGATCACTATCAGTATTTGTTTTGTTGACACTATTACGCTTATATGGTTTGGAAGATTGCGATATTAAGTTCCAAACATCATTTTAAAATATTCTTATTACAAGTTTATTTGCCACAAGTTCAATTCAAGTTCAGTTTTCAGTTAATGACCACAAGATGCATGGTGATGCACTCGATGCCACATACAGTTTATACCTTATTCAGGACGTCATACAATATGGTATAGGTCATGTCGGGGATTCAATATGTCTTGGTTCCAATCTGTTTGTAGACTTCCGTGAGTTTTCTTTGGAAGAAAACTGACATCTTGAATTTTCGAAGTTCCAAAATCAGTTTTTGACCCCATTGCTACGTTTGGTAAATGTATCTGAAACTACAATACTGAAATTGAATAAATAAATTATATATATATACGGTACATATTTTTTAGAAAAGGAAATGAACTATAATATAAAAAAACTTTATATTTGTTGCTTTTGAAAATTACTGGTTTGCCAGGTAACCTTTTTCTGTCAGTCATGTACGTAGTAAACATATTTTAAAACACATTAGACATTGCTCGCGTACATGACAGAACCCGTTGACTCTAAATGATATTAAGGCACATAACTCGTGGCAATCTCCTGTGCTTCAACAATGGACAGGAATTACTCGAGCACTTGTCAAAGAACCATTCGTACAGCACATATGAGCTCATCCGTTTCTGTCCATAGTAAGACTCGATAATATGTGTTACAATTGCCACTTTCCTGTAAATGAATATTGTCAAACATGTCTTAAGCAAGGGAGTGATGAAATATGACTGCTTAAAACAGATGGCTGTTTAATAGAGGTTTAACATATAGTGAAATATCAAATTGGGCAAATGGCCATTGACTGGTTAAAACAGGTTGACTGCTTAATGGAAGTGACCGCTAACACAGGTTTTACTGTATTTACAAAATTGATTACAGATATTGATTCCATGTACATTTTGCATATAATGATAAACTATACCGGAATGTATCCATTCTGAGCTTGAGACTTACACATGAATGTATGTACTTGTAAAGGACAACTTCTCTCATTGGAAAGAAGAAATATCTTTAAATAAGAAATATCTGGAAAAAAGATGGTCGGCGCAATCTGAACCAAGCAAATTAGTTGCAATCTGAAGGTTAAGGTTTGTTGTGCAACATAAAATATTGCCGAGATGTTACGTTTGGTGGTCACTCGATTGTGCTACACTACTCCGATACCTGTAAGGGTAGATGACTTAGTAGGAGATAGGATAAAATTACTCCATAGTGAGATAAGTCAAAGTCAGTATAGTCTGTTTCAATAAAGTTTATCATTACTTCTTGTATCAGTCGTGAAATCACACATTCATGTCAATAAACTTGTTACATGCCCATTGATCTTATTAAAGCAATACAAACATTCGTGACTGTTACATAAAAGATAGAGAATAGAACCTAGAATATTCTTAATTTCCCGAAGGGTTGACTAACAACACTACTCACTAGATAAATATTTAAATATACTATACATAGTCCTCACATCTACAATATTCACCTCCCTTGTTCTAAATTGACGGCCATTTTGATAGGCAAACCTGAGTTTCCACATACAACGCATTCAAAAGTTATAAGAAAAATCCACGTATTTATTGATCACCCCTCGTACTTATCTAGATTGACAAATGTACTTGTCCTTCATATTAGTTGTTCTGAAACTTTATGTTTATGTTCACGTGATGCATACATACTTGGATTGCCAAATGCGTAATTTTCAAGTCTTATCACTACCCACAGCCTGATACTATTTAAAGGTTGTTTGCCAGAATAGAATAGTAAATTATTAATCGCATGTTTACAGCTATAAAGATAAGCGAAAGGTTACCTTGTCCGATTTATAATCTGATTTAGTTTTTACTATCGAATGTTGAAATGCACGTACATAATCATGACTGACATTCGAGAAGACAGCTTTTTAAGAAGGCCTAATATATTTCTACAACAGGTACTTGAAGCAAACATTTTTAATTTTCTGTGCGGACTATTTACCATAATAAGAATATAATGATATAGAATATTAAAACATTTTGCTTCAAGTACCTGTGCTTTCTACATATGCATTCAAACACAAAACGCACAGATGATTACTCTGTCTGTACCATCGGTTATGGGACTTGACTGAAAAGAATTCGAATCTGGGACTTTATCATAAAATAAAAGACTTGAAATTGCAAGTGGGTGGGGAACTGCATGACACAATTTTTGATAGAATTTAAACGTGCCTATATAATATGTATATGTATACTGTTATACATGAACAATACCAAGCACATTAAAAATATACCACCACTTATATTAGCTCTTTAAAATGGTGTGCATGTCCTGCAGGTCTCGTAAACAAACAGACTGGCAAACGGTCTGAGCTAAAATACATGACATTACAGCTGTGGGGAACAAACTCTTCAATCGGAAAGTTTATAATTAACAAAATACATAATTTGAAAAAAAACATGTGTAAAAACATTGGCTGTTTCATTTCTCTTTGTAGTGAGATTGAAATTTAATTGTGTAAGCCTTGATAACAATGTACATAGAGGTTAAGCAACACTTGCACTGTCAACATAACAGTACTAGTATGTTTATTGTGCTGTTGCCTATGTTTTTATTTGTGTTCTTTGACTGATACTGTCACATTGTCTTGGTCTGTGAACGAGCTATATTACATTTCAAAATTGAAGACTTCATGTTATATTGAATTTATTTCCATTTATCTTTGCATAAACTTCAAGTGTGAAGATATTAGCTCTACTTCATTTTGGTGTGCCAAATTCCTCAAACAAATTTTATTTTGAAAAAAACCCACCATGGAATGGGAACAAACTCATACCCCACTGACCCACTAAGGGAAGCACCGCGCTACCTTAAATTACCTGTAAAGAATAAAAAACCTCATTCGGAAATTGTTATAAAAGTGTGTACACACGTCATAGGAAATGCATTCACAATCACGGAGAATATTCTGAAAGAAAGACGTTTATACCGAAGTCACTGACCAGGGCTGGGTTACTGTATCCATGTGTTAAAAAGATGCGATAAGATAAATATATTTATTCGTCGTAGTCGTACTAACATGGTTTTGCTATTTGAATATCAGTATTTTATAAACCAAGGCACTTTCTCTTCAACCGAACAACGTTTGTAACCTTGACGCGGATTGGTTAACCTTTCGATAAAAGGTACGTTACCTTACCGAAATCCACTGAATTTCGGTGAATTTACCGAATTCCATTTTGGATTTGGAGTGACCAGCAATCGTAACATCTCGGCATTTTTATATTGCACAACAAATCTTAAAACTCAAATTGCGCCGACCAATCTTTTTTCAAGATATTTCTAGTTTTTCGAAATATTTTTGTTTTGTTTTCGGAATTATCATGCATTGTAATTCTGTAAAATATCGTTCTCTTCGGGCACTACAAGTCATAATTATAAACAAATTCTACATTCTATTGGGACTAACCTCGTAAGCGATGTACTGAACCTTTTTAGACATTCATCGGGGTTAAAACTTAACCCATTCTCTGCATGATCCTTAAACTCATTGCGCATACTTCAGATAGCATTTTTTAAACAAATTGTGTTCAAATAACATTAATATAGGATATTAATATCTGTACCCACTTGCTTTAAAAATGTATCCATTTTTACAAAGGCAATAAGGGGCACTGAATTCACCCACAACTGACTAGACCCAGGCTAATAACGGAAACTTAACTGAGCACACAAATATCAATTCACAATATTCACCCTTATTTGCCCGATAGTGACTTACATTGAGTGTGAAAACGTATAATAATATTACATGAGATCTGAACAATGCTTGTGGTCCATCTTATAGATTTGAGTGAAATATGAGATCTATGAGTAATTCTTAAGTCTGAGTGTGGCACTCGATATCAATAATTACTCCTATATCTCATAATTACCATAACATCTCAAAGGAAATGGACCACAACGAATATTCAGCACTAGTTTGATATGTTCACGCATTTTTCCTCACTTAAATTTTCAAAGACTATCAACCGAGTATTTTTTTGTAATTTGAGTGTACGTATCCTTTATTAATCTGGTGCCTTATTCAAGAGTCAGAATTGATTATGTCCTTGTGTGGCAAGCAGAGGTTTGAATCGATCATTGTACGAAATTACTCGATTGAGTATGAACATAGTGATCAAACCGCACTCAGGAAACGAGGCAAGAATCACAACCTTCAGATCAGATGTCAGGCTGTCCAACCCTCGATACTACGTCCCCCATTTTCATAATAATAATAATAATTATTATTATTATAGCTTTATTTTCAGAAGGTAAAACACAAAAGACAGTAAACTTTACATTGGTATGTATAAAAACATAATAATAACAAATACAAAGCACGTCTTATTTCCATGTGACCTTCCATAAATCATTATAAAAAGGTTAAATTAAGGTTACAATTTGTTCTTAAAGTTATAATTAATTGATTATTTATGAAAACATATAACATACATGTAGACATAATATTAAAAAGTTTGACAAAATGTATTAAATATCTTCACTTGAAGAAACAAAATTACAAGTAATTATATACGACAGACACACAAAATTGATAAAAAGTGAAGACACAATCCAATTGCTTTTTGTTATAGAAATTTTAAAAGATATGTATAATAGTTTTTTAAATTGTGACAAAGATTTCATTGAACAAATATCTTCGGTGATGTCATTCCATACAGTCATGCCAAAATATAAAAAAGAATTTCGTTTAACTAAATCAGTTTTAAAAACTACTTGGGCAATGTCATTTTTCGTGACGGACCTTAAATAAGCTGTATGATCGATTATTACATAACGGTATAATTTCTTTTATATACTCCGGAGCCATTTCATTTAATGATTTATAGATCAAAACTTCAGTATGATATTAGAGTCTGCTATTTAAAGTGAAAACATTGGAGGGTTTCAAAGAGATATACAGACGGTGTTCGTTTTGGTTTACATAAAATTATTTGTGCAACTCTTTTTTGAAGAATTGTAAGTTAAGTGATGTTTGATTGTTTACTCTTGCCCCATACAATACAACAAAAATCTAAAGTAGGTATTATATACGAGTTATAGAATAATAATTTCATATCATCAGTTATAAAGTATGAAATACGCTTTAAAAGCGAAAGCTTTGAGTACGTTTAGTATTTGTTTATCCCAGCTTAAATTTCGATCTATTAAAACACCCAGTAACTTTTGATAAGGAACATTTTGAATTGACAAATCATTAATGTTTCGAAACAAATCTTCCATATGGTTAACTCTTTGTTTTGAACCAATCAGCATGCATGTCGTTTTTGAGGATTTATAGCCATATTATTTAATTTACACCATTTTTTTACAATGTTTATGTCAATTTGAAGTTTCCGTTCAATTTCGTTTTTTGTTTTGCCACTAGCGTAAAGTGTCGAGTCGTCTGCATATAGATCTATCTTAGAATTATAAATATTTAAAGTGATGTCATTTATATATAAAAAACAATAAAGGGCCTAATATAGATCCCTGGGGTACTCCATTTTTAATAACCATCTTAGTTGACATAGTATTTGATATCCCATTTTTTACTACCTGTGTTCGGTTTGGCAGATACGAATTGAAAAAGTTTAGTGAATGTTTGGAGAAATGATGAAGTTAGTAAAATGACTAACATTCTTCCGACGCCGTCGCCCATATGGGAAACCGGTGGCGACGATAAATAAACGCAAATACAAAAAAAAATACATATTCTGAATCTTCATTATGAAAGTAGACTTTGAAATGGATGTTCCAAAATATATCCCTAACAATCCCGTGCCGTTTTACAAAATTACACATATGTATGAATAAAGTACAAAAGGTTTAGAATGCGTAAGACTAATTTATATGCATATACTTTCTAAAGAATCGATTTCAAGATCAAATCTACGTTTGCAACGTTTCGTGTATATATATCACAATACCTTCCCCATTTCGTCCAATTCTGTCTTTCCTCTCAAGTGTAAAAGTTGGAATCATTACTTGAGAATCAGCAGTTGTATCATTTAAAAACGTTTCACAAAAACCCAAAACTCCATTTTTTTTAAAAATTGACGTAACATGATATTTAATTTCATCTAATTTTGGTAGAAAATGTTGAATATTTAAACAAGATACATACAAACCTCTTGTTTTCAGAACAGTATTATTATCAGAGGTAAATTGTGGTTCTTTACACTTATTATTCTCATTATGAGGTATCTGCATAATATTATCTATACTATTTGAACATACTTTATGAGTAGGTGTATATCTAGTATCTTGATTATTAGTTTGATATGAATAATTATTGTTTAAATCTATGTTTACACAAGAACAGTCCGATCCATTGCAAGCAAAACAAAGATTATTTAAATTGCAAAAGAAGTACTTAATGTCAAATTGGATGTAGCAGTGTGTCCGTCTCTATACCCCTAGCGGTAACGGCACTCCTCAGTGTTGTGGTTATCACGACCACAGATGGTGCAATGAGCGTGGGACCTCCCTCCGTGACCACGCCACGTGCTGCGCAGAGCCGGTCCGGAAATCTGCTGCCAATGAACTCTATCGATTTTCACCATAACTTCCTGAAGGACTGGTAACAGTCGATCAGTGTCACCGACAAGTCTTTACATACTTGTTTCCGCATATCATTGAGGGGGATAACGTTCGCATCACGGCGTGGACATACTGTACAAATGTAGATGTTTACAGCAGTTTCCTTTGTGTGAATTGTTGTTAATAGTTCGTCATATAAGGTTTTGACAGAGTTTTCGTTTGCTGCATCATTCCCACCTGCATATATCACGACATTATCATAGTCTCTCTAATCCATGTTTCGAAGTATGTGCATAATGTCACAAATTTTCTTTCCTGGGTATGGTACTATTTCAACCTGACTGTTGCACGCGCGCTGTTGTATTCCCTTCAGTATGAAATCACCAATCAATAGGGTTTTCTTTGAATGCTGTGGTACGCTCTTTACCTGTTCCCATGTATTTTCCCCATTACCCACGTTATCAACGGTGGCTAAGCGATGCGCTATGAAAGTTGGGTATGGCGGATTGGCCGATGCGATTGCTACAAATAATGCAACACAAATTTCTGGGAATTCAATACATTCTAACTCAAATCAGTTGCATAATATAAATGATAAGAGTAACAAGAATAAATTGGGTGTTTAATATATGCCTTTGTGCACTACCATAGCTGTATAGGCCAAATATATGTGACATTTCAGGTAAAAACGGGTCCTTCACTAAAAATATATCCAAATTGTTATCCGAAAACATTTTAAGTTTAGAATCATACCAACATTAGTATCCATTATCATAGTAAGATGGTACGAGAACTTATTTATTCTAGATGTTATCAACAAAGTAGAAATTTGATGTCAAACTTGTTCAAATGTTGACACTGGGCGCCGCCATTTTTGTTTGTTGACATTTAAGAGTTAATCCAAGTGTTTTAGACTTTCTTTTGTCTCTATCAACTAGAATAGTGTTTTATTGGTAAAAAAAGTAATAGTTGAAATTATTTTAAAAGTTTTTATTGTTTTACATATTTTCTAAAAAGTCTGAACATTTTAAGTATTTTTGTTTTTAAATTAAATCATTTGTCAATAACAAATAATCTATCTGTATCTGCTCATTCAGACGAACATTTAGATATATAATAATCCATATTGCATTGTTATTTTACTAAAATAATCAGTGAATTGTAATATGCAAAATCCGCTTAACATGAACCTTAAACAAAGGAAAGATCTTTGGAGGTCTTCGCAAAGTTAAATTATTCCAGTCATTATTTTCATCAACGTGACAGCATCGCGGACATTATTTTTTTAACACCCTCGTACTTATACAGCATTTTATATTTACATTGTCAATTTTTTTAAACCAAAGGGCTCATATTACAATCGATTGTCCTGTATATTATACATTGTATGTTTTAATGCATTAAACTATTTATAAATGTAGCATAAAGTTTATGAACTAAATACGGTGGCGGTTATCTTATTGTTTTATTTCACATGTAAATTCCAGTGCATTTATCTTCCACCAGGACTGATACAGGCAATGTTTTTTGTAGCATATGGACAGATAGTGATTATAGCCTGGGGTTGCTAGTGGCGATTAAACCACAAATGTTTGAATGTGATACAACGTGTATTTGTGCATGATCAATCTGATTTGTGTTAGTATATGAACGTTTACGGAAGTTGAGAATATCCTACAACAATATTTACGTGTTTTATTTATGTAGACACATATGAACGATTAATGCGTGGAATTATATAAATGGGAGAACTTAGTGATGAATATGATTGACAATACACTTATACGGTACAGGTAGTTTTTTGGTTGTCTTGTTTATGATATTTTCTTTCCGCAAAACATTTTGTCGTACAAATGACGCTTTGAAGTACACAAATATACATTTTTGGAAAGTTTTAACTGTGAAAGACGACTTATCATTATCTCATGTTACATATTTAAACCAGGCGTGATCAGTGATCTTGATTTAATATTTTATGGTTAGAGGGTTCTTAAAAAAATAATAATGCAGAATGAAAGAACAGGTCTGTACAAAGGTTTTAACATGCAAAATTCCGAAATTTACGAGGATCGATTTTTTTGATAAAGTGACACTCACTACCTTTAAGCTTACTTCGGGAAGACCTATAAATAATAGTCCAGTGCCCCTGCTGTAAAACATGCAAATAAAGGGGGGAAATACACAGAAACGATTTTGGCATAAGTGTATTGTTTCATATCTGCAGTGTATGGAAAAAAAAGTATAGGAAAATCCAACGGTGCGAAATGCGTTTTTGGGGTAAAATGTAGTAAAAAAGGTAAACAAAAGTATGAATTTCTGGAATTTGTCTATATTAAAAACAGATTTAGCTACAAAAATACCAAAATAACTGTATTTTATAGACATTATGGGCGAATTTGTTTGTACCAAACCGGTTTGAATCCAAAACTGGTTTGTCAAACCTTTCATTTGTTTTAACTAACTGGTTTCAAACTAAAACAAGTTTCTGTATTTGTTAATAACAAATCTTAAACTGGTTAATCAAACTGACCGAACCACCTCCAAGTGTGGTTTGTCTGGTTTGATTTATCCGAATAATAGTATACTAGTTAAACAAAATGGTGGACTGATTTTATGGCGGGTGACCGTGCCACTCATATGTGGGGCAATGTTTAAAAATAAATGTTTCTTTACTATATGGGAACCTGGCTTTAAAATTGTCCACTATGTTACGTTGCAAAACAGACGTTTTAAAGTTATTAACTTGATTTTCTTATCTCGCACAATCAAAATCACGTGGGCCATTTTTCATCGACTAAACCATCTGTTTGTTTGCAGACCAATCTTAATCTAAACTGGTTTAAGTTTTTCTACCAAACTACAACAAAACTGAAACTTCAAACCTGAACTAGGTTTTGCAAAACAAATTCGCCCTATATTGCACCATAACATACCTAAAGTAGAGACACATCATTTGTTGTGAACTGTGATTTTTGGGGTAAAATTGTTAAAAAATAAACAAATCAAAGTGGGAATTTCTGGAGTTTGTCAATAACTCGACGAAATTTAGCTATAAATTTACCTAATTAACTGTATTTAACAGATATTAAACTGCTCTAAAACTGCTCTACAACATACCTTAGGTTCAGAATATCATACAGTGAGAAAGGTGATTATTTGGGGGAAATGGAAAAAACTATAAATGAAAGTGAGAATTTCTGGAATTTGCCAAATATATATTAGTCATAGGATAGGAAAGGAAAAATAGAAGGAAAAATATGCACATACAAAATTTGGATGGATTTTTGTCACATAAAGCACCACATTTAATATACTAAAGTATAAAACTAAAACTTTAAAAAAATTACAAAAAATGGGAATTTTCGGAATTTGTCTATAACTGTCAATTTATGCAATAAAACTACCAGAATTACTATTACAAAGTATAGAAACGTTGTTTTGCGTGAAATGTGATTTTTGGGGGTAAAACTAAAAAAATGAGAATTTTCAGAATTTGCCTATAACTATGTCAAATTTTGCAACAAAACTACCAGAATTATTGTATTTAACAGATATTATATTACGGTACAAAATACCTCAAGTATAGAAACACTGTATCGTCTGAAATGTGATTTTTAGGGTAAAACTATAAAAAAAATGGGAAATTTTGAAATCCGTTGATTTCCTATACATTTTAACTAAAACATTTCAGAACAGTAATTTTCAACGAATGTTTTATTGCAAAATCAATAATATGTTTTACCCAAAAAATTTAATTTCACATGATACAATGTATATTTAAATTGTCAACCATTTTACCCCCAAAATCACATTTTGCACTGTATGATTGTCCTATACTTTTAGTTTATTAAGTGTGGTGCCTTATATGATACAAATCCACCAAAATTATTTCTGTGGATTTTTTCCCCCCCAATTTTTTAATTTTCACTGGCCTACTTAAGAACACTCTCTATTTGATTTATTTTCCGAAACCTTTGCCTGTGTATCCGAGAGTTTAAAAAAACTCGGAAGGCATCGGTCATTATGTGAATAGTAAATGTGTGCTTCGATACAAAATATAAGGGGGGGGGGGTATTAAGCTAACGTTTTTTTCACACTTTTGATTTACAATTGTACTTGTAAGGAATTTACCACAATGTCGTTTATTGTCGTCATAAAGCATGCGAGTAGTGTTATTTATTGATTTAAACGGATGGGGCTGTATCGTGTCTTACTGACGACGTATGAGCAACATTGATATCAATTGTTCTAACATTCGAGACCAAATGAGCAAACGCTTATGTTTTTTACAAACGCATTTTTGTAATGGGGTTTTAAGCCATACTTACAAACGGCCGGTATCATGTTGTGACTTTTCCGTCATGTGGTGGTAGCAGACTTCATGGGCCCTTTCTAGCATTATTTAGGGCATAGCTAGGTTGGCACCTTGGGTAGCACATTCGAGTTTCCAAAAGCCAGATAGATAGCTTCCTCACATACAAATTCGAACCCGCAGCGGTGAGTCGCAAGTGATCATTTATGTGTACACATAATATACGTACATATATTGAACATGTCAAACTGATATTGAATATGTAAATTACTAATTTATCATGTATCGTACTAATTAATAAATCCACTATTATAAAGTTAATGCTGCAGGGTAGATCTATATACTAAATTGCATACATGTGCATGTCAGTATATACAAAGTAGTGATATTTTTGTGGTTCGTTTTGAATTATCTTTGCTGATCCGTTCTGTATTAACCATCTCATGGTGTGCTCATGAGAATAACTAGTTGTAATTGTTTAGTTTAAATTCACACGGGCACAATAAATGTATCAACGGACCATCTATATACAATAGAAGAACAACAGCTAATCTGTTGTATACGAGTTTTACCCCGTTTTCAACTGTATCTCATCTAACCAGTGTTACTTGGCTTATCAACCTAGCTGTTCTTCTTCAAGCAATAGACAACCGTCCGGTATGAATCAGGGGGAAGACAAATAAATGCATATACAATTTGCATTTTTTATTCAAATTATTTCCAGCAACATTCATAACCTTTGACTGCAGAATGGCAGACGAATGCTCTATCGACAGAGCTAACTGGGCTGCTCGTCTCTTGATATGTCGAGCTTTCTGTTTGTGTATATTTTACTAGCTTTTTAATGATAATTTCTTTTGTGATAAAATGTTCATTACTGAATCGAAATCGTTTTGTTTCATTTCAGATTGAGAATGAGGAGTACACGTGTTTATTACCGAATATTGTTCGTCGTTTTTGCAACATCAGGAACAATTATGCTTATGTATTTCTATCAAATGGTTCCACATATTGCAAACATCTCGGAGACGTCAGAAAGTTTGTCCGGTACCAGAAATATCCAGAATGGCGTGCATTCGAGTCATACGAAAGCAATATTGGGTTTAAAGCAGTATCACGCGAGAGAACAATTCCCAAATAGTTCTAAGGAGACTATAGAAGAAATCAGCGTGTTTCCAACAGAGACGAATGAAAATAACAGCTACGTCAAACCTCTTTCTGAAAAATCGCCATTTATTGATCCTAAGTTATACATAAATGAAACTATTGATTCCAAAACGATTTTATGGTGGAATGCTCCTGGATGGTTGATTCCATGGCAACAGAATACTGATATAACACAATGTGACTACAAGAATTGTAAAGTTTCCTTCGATAAAAAAGATTTCGGTAAAAGTAACGCTGTTGTTTTCTCGATAGCCGACGGGGGAATACAAGATACGCCACCCGTACCAATGGATAAGCGTAATCCTGACCAAGCATGGCTTTTCTTCACATTAGAGTCGCCAGTTCATGTCAAATTCGCATCCACAGCATTTCTAAGTCCTCATTGGCACAATGCATTCAACTGGTCGTGGAATTACCGTCCAGATTCTGATATATTTCATCCGTATGGTCGGCTAAATACAAAGGAGATACTACCCGTCAGAAATTATTCTGAGATTTTTAGAAAGAAAACAAAACAGGTAGCATGGCTTGTAAGTCATTGTAATGCTGTAAGCAATAGAGATGACTACGTGCGTATCTTAAATAAATATATTCCAGTCGATATTTATGGAAGTTGCGGAGCAAAGGCACCAGACAACGTAACTGAGTTTATCAGCAAAAACTATAAATTTTATCTCGGATTTGAAAATTCATTATGTTTCAACTACCTGACCGAGAAGTTTTTTCATTATTACCCATTGGATGTAATAAACGTGGTCAGGGGGAAAACAAATTATAGTGACTATTTGCCTGCTCACTCGTACATAAACACCGCAGACTATTCCTCCATCAAAGCAGTGGGTGAGTTTCTTAAGGAGTTAAGTGAAAACGAAGAAGAATACATAAAATATATGAAAATAAAAGATATGTATGATGTAACAGAAAGACAAATCGTTTACAAAGATGCAGTGTGTCATGTTTGTGATAAATTAAATAATTTAGAGAAAAATAGAAAAATTTACAAAAATGTTGGAGAATGGGTAGGAACTTGTGATGAAGCAAATGACTTAAAGGAAACATAAACAGTAGGAGCAGTAATATATGTTATCGTGCTAGCATAATTATCAACTAACATGTGATTTAAAAATATATATGTATCACCATTATTATCAAGGCGTCATTGTCGAAGAAGATAGTACACAGAAGCCAAATGGGAATCGATGGTTCAGGTCCAAATAATAGACAAGACATTAACTTATTCCAAAAGTGTAATGTATGTTAAATGTATTTTATATCATATAATATGTCAACATGCATTGCTGTGTGTGTTCGAGACGTCGCATATGAAGCATATTCGGATATTCGTTCATACCTTCGAATATTTGAATTCTGTTCCAAAATTCGAATATTCGGGAAAATATACTTAATAAAAACTTGATGAAAACCAGTGTCGACGATAAATAAATGCAAATACAACAACAAACTTAAGGTGTATTATATATAAGATAGAGTAAACATTAAACATTTCTCAAGGCAGGAGTACATTGAGGCGACTATTGAACTGAAACTACAAGAAACTTTGTAAGATACGGAAAATTTAACAGCTTCATTTCAAAATATTTTTCGTAGAGGAAAATAATGATCTAGTGTAAAACATTTGAATTGTGATTTGTGTACCTTTTCTGCGCTTTGGCTGTCAGTTAGGACATATAGGCGTATACCGTAGATACCTCGAACAATAGATGGCTCGAACTTATTGCTAGGTCCGACGGTTTTACTGTATGTTTTAATGCATTAAACTATTTATAAATGTAGCATAAAGTTTATGAACTAAATACGGTGGCGGTTATCTTATTGTTTTATTTCACATGTAAATTCCCGTACATTTATCTTCCACCAGGACTGATACAGGCAATGTTTTTTGTAGCATATGGACAGATAGTGATTATAGCCTGGGGGTGTAAGTGGCGATTAAACCACAAATGTTTGAACGTGTACAACGTGTATTTGTGCATGATCAATCTGATTTGTGTTAGTATATGAACGTTTACGGAAGTTGAGAATATCCTACAACAATCTTTACGTGTTTTATTTATGTAGACACATATGAACGATTAATGCGTGGAATTATATAAATGGGAGAACTTAGTGATGAATATGATTGACAATACACTTATACGGTACAGGTAGTTTTTTGGTTGTCTTGTTTATGATATTTTCTTTCCGCAAAACATTTTGTCGTACAAATGACGCTTTGAAGTACACAAATATACATTTTTGGAAAGGTTTTAACTGTGAAAGACGACTTTTCATTATCTCATGTTACATATTTAAACCAGGCGTGATCAGTGATCTTGATTTAATATTTTATGGTTAAAGAGGGCTCTTAAAAATAATTAATGCAGAATGAAAGAGGTCTGTACAAAGGTATTAACATGCAAAATTCCGAAATTTACGAGGATCGATTTTTTTGATAAAGTGACACTCACTACCTTTAAGCTTACTTCGGGAAGACCTATAGATAATAGTCCAGTGCCCCTGCTGTAAAACATGCAAATAAAGGGGGGGAAATACACAGAAACGATTTTGGCATAAGTGTATTGTTTCATATCTGCCGTGTATGGAAAAAAAAGTATAGGAAAATCCAACGGTGCGAAATGCGTTTTTGGGGTAAAATGTAGTAAAAGGTAAACAAAAGTATGAATTTCTGGAATTTGTCTATATTAAAAACAGATTTAGCTACACAAATACCAAAATAACTGTATTTTATAGACATTATGGGCGAATTTGTTTGTACCAAACCGGTTTGAATCCAAAACTGGTTTGTCAAACCTTTCATTTGTTTTAACTAACTGGTTTCAAACTAAAACAAGTTTCTGTATTTGTTAATAACAAATCTTAAACTGGTTAATCAAACTGACCGAACCACCTCCAAGTGTGGTTTGTCTGGTTTGATTTATCCGAATAATCGTATACTAGTTAAACAAAATGGTGGACTGATTTTATGGCGGGTGACCGTGCCACTCATATGTGGGGCAATGTTTAAAAATAAATGTTTCTTTGCTATATGGGAACCTGGCTTTAAAATTGTCCACTATGTTACGTTGCAAAACAGACGTTTTAAAGTTCTTAACTTGATTTTCTTATCTCGCACAATCAAAATCACGTGGGCCATTTTTCATCGACTAAACCATATGTTTGTTTGCAGACCAATCTTAATCTAAACTGGTTTAAGTTTTTCTACCAAACTACAACAAAACTGAAACTTCAAACCTGAACCAGGTTTTGCAAAACAAATTCGCATATTGCACCATAACATACCTAAAGTAGAGACACATCATTTGTTGTGAACTGTGATTTTTAGGGTAAAATTGTTAAAAAATAAACAAATCAAAGTAGGAATTTCTGGAGTTTGTCAATAACTCGACGAAATTTAGCTATAAATTTACCTAATTAACTGTATTTAACAGATATTAAACTGCTCTACAACATACCTCAGGTTCAGAATATCATACAGTGAGAAAGGTGATTTTTTGGGGGAAATGGAAAAAACTATAAATGAAAGTGAGAATTTCTGGAATTTGCCAAATATATATTAGTCATAGGATAGGAAAGGAAAAATAGAAGGAAAAATATGCACATACAAAATTTGGATGGATTTTTGCCACATAAAGCACCACATTTAATATACTAAAGTATAAAACTAAAACTTCAAAAAAAATACAAAAAATGGGAATTTTCGGAATTTGTCTATAACTGTCAATTTATGCAATAAAACTACCAGAATTACTATTACAAAGTATAGAAACGTTGTTTTGCGTGAAATGTGATTTTTGGGGGTAAAACTAAAAAAATGAGAATTTTCAGAATTTGCCTATAACTATGTCAAATTTTGCAACAAAACTACCAGAATTATTGTATTTAACAGATATTATATTACGGTACAAAATACCTAAAGTATAGAAACACTGTATCGTCTGAAATGTGATTTTTAGGGTAAAACTAAAAAAATGGGAAATTTTGAAATCCGTTGTTTTCCTATACAATTTAACTAAAACATTTCAGAACAGTAATTTTCAACGAATGTTTTATTGCAAAATCAATAATATGTTTTACCCAAAAAATTTAATTTCACATGATACAATGTATAACTAAATTGTCAACCATTTTACCCCCAAAATCGGAAGGCATCGGTCATTATGTGAATAGTAAATGTGTGCTTCGATACAAAATATAAGGGGGGGGGGTATTAAGCTAACGTTTTTTTCACACTTTTGATTTACAATTGTACTTGTAAGGAATTTACCACAATGTCGTTTATTGTCGTCATAAAGCATGCGAGTAGTGTTATTTATTGATTTAAACGGATGGGGCTGTATCGTGTCTTACTGACGACGTATGAGCAACATTGATATCAATTGTTCTAACATTCGCGACCAAATGAGCAAACGCTTATGTTTTTTACAAACGCATTTTTGTAATGGGGTTTTAAGCCATATTTACAAACGGCCGGTATCATGTTGTGACTTTTCCGTCATGTGGTGGTAGCAGACTTCATGGGCCCTTTCTAGCATTATTTAGGGCATAGCTAGGTTGGCACCTTGGGTAGCACATTCGAGTTTCCAAAAGCCAGATAGATAGCTTCCTCACATACAAATTCGAACCCGCAGCGGTGAAGGGCAAGTGATCATTTATGTGTACAGATAATATACGTACATATATTGAATATGTCAAACTGATATTGAATATGTAAATTACTAATTTATCATGTATCGTACTAATTAATGAATCCACTATTATAAAGTTATATGTTAATGCTGCAGGGTAGATCTATATACTAAATTGCATACATGTGCATGTCAGTATATACAAAGTAGTGATATGTTTGTGGTTCGTTTTGAATTATCTTTGCTGATCCGTTCTGTATTAACCATCTCGTGGTGTGCTCATGAGAATAACTAGTTGTAATTGTTTAGTTTAAATTCACACGGGCACAATAAATGTATCAACGGACCATCTATATACAATAGAAGTACAACAGCTAATCTGTTGTATACGAGTTTTACCCCGTTTTCAACTGTATCTCATCTAACCAGTGTTACTTGGCTTATCAATCTAGCTGTTCTTCTTCAATCAATAGACAACCGTCCGGTATGAATCAGGGGGAAGACAAATAAATGCATATACAATTTGCATTTTTTATTCAAATTATTTCCAGCAACATTCATAACCTTTGACTGCAGAATGGCAGACGAATGCTCTATCGACAGAGCTAACTGGGCTGCTCGTCTCTTGATATGACGAGCTTTCTGTTTGTGTATATTTTACTAGCTTTTTAACGATAATTTCTTTTGTGATAAAATGTTCATTACTGAATCGAAATGGTTTTGCTTCATTTCAGATTGAGAATGACGGGAACAAGTGTTTATTTCCGAATATTTTTCGTCGTGTTTGCAACATCAGGGACAATTATGCTTATGTATTTCTATCAAATGGTTCCACATATTGCAAACATCTCGGAGACGTCAGAAAGTTTGTCCGGTACCAGAAATATCCAGAATGGCGTGCATTCGAGTCATACGAAAGCAATATTGGGTTTAAAGCAGTATCACGCGAGAGAACAATTCCCAAATAGTTCTAAGAAGACTATAGAAGAAATCAGCGTGTTTCCAACAGAGACAAATGAAAATAACAGCTACGTCAAACCTCTTTCTGAAAAATCGCCATTTATTGATCCTAAGTTATACATAAATGAAACTATTGATTCCAAAACGATTTTATGGTGGAATGCTCCTGGATGGTTGATTCCATGGCAACAGAATACTGATATAACACAATGTGACTACAAGAATTGTAAAGTTTCCTTCGATAAAAAAGATTTCGGTAAAAGTAACGCTGTTGTTTTCTCGATAGCCGACGGGGGAATACAAGATACGCCACCCGTACCAATGGATAAGCGTAATCCTGACCAAGCATGGCTTTTCTTCACATTAGAGTCGCCAGTTCATGTCAAATTCGCATCCACAGCATTTCTAAGTCCTCATTGGCACAATGCATTCAACTGGTCGTGGAATTACCGTCCAGATTCTGATATATTTCATCCGTATGGTCGGCTAAATACAAAGGAGATACTACCCGTCAGAAATTATTCTGAGATTTTTAGAAAGAAAACAAAACAGGTAGCATGGCTTGTAAGTCATTGTAATGCTGTAAGCAATAGAGATGACTACGTGCGTATCTTAAATAAATATATTCCAGTCGATATTTATGGAAGTTGCGGAGCAAAGGCACCAGACAACGTAACTGAGTTTATCAGCAAAAACTATAAATTTTATCTCGGATTTGAAAATTCATTATGTTTCAACTACCTGACCGAGAAGTTTTTTCATTATTACCCATTGGATGTAATAAACGTGGTCAGGGGGAAAACAAATTATAGTGACTATTTGCCTGCTCACTCGTACATAAACACCGCAGACTATTCCTCCATCAAAGCAGTGGGTGAGTTTCTTAAGGAGTTAAGTGAAAACGAAGAAGAATACATAAAATATATGAAAATAAAAGATATGTATGATGTAACAGAATGTCATATCGTTTACAAAGATGCAGTGTGTCATGTTTGTGATAAATTAAATAATGTAGAGAAAAATAGAAAAATTTACAAAAATGTTGGAGAATGGGTAGGAACTTGTGATGAAGCAAATGACTTAAAGGAAACATAAACAGTAGGAGCAGTAGTATATGTTATCGTGCTAGCATAATTATCTACAAACATGTGATTTAAAAATATATATGTATCACCATTATTATCAAGGCGGCATTGTCGAAGAAGATAGTACACAGAAGCCAAATGGGAATCGATGGTTCAGGTCCAAATAATAGACAAGACATTAACTTATTCCAAAAGTGTAATGTTTGTAAAATGTATTTTATATCATATAATATGTCAACATGCATTGCTGTGTGTGTTCGAGACGTCGCATATGAAGCATATTCGGATATTCGTTCATACCTTCGAATATTTGAATTCTGTTCCAAAATTCGAATATTCGGGAAATTATACTTAATAAAAACTTGATGAAAAATAAAAAATGTCGTTTGTTTGTTTACTTATTTGCCGACCCCGATTTGTGTAAGAGTAAAAGTGTCATTGTGTATATTGGGGTGGGGGGGGGGTGCTAATATAATTGTACATATGTATTGTTGGGGTGATGACAGTTTGTCTCTTTCGATAATCCGTTAATTACTGACCGCGTGTAACAGTTTGATAGTCCATAGTAAATAAATAAATAAATGAGTGTCAACTAGAAGAAAATATGTGTCTTATCGTCGGTAAATTTGTTGTTGACTAAAGGTGTAAAAAGTAGGCAGTTAAAACCACCGACATGGACTTGAGTTAATGACTCGCTTTTTAGTTAAGGAAGATCAAAGCTGGGATTGACAAAAGAAACATGCCGAAAAGATGGGGTGACGGCCGGGAAACCATATAATTTGCGTACTAATTTTTCACGTAGATCGTATCATCCAATCAAAATGACTGTTAAAAACATTTACTCAAAGTACAACGAGTAAAGGTATTTTGTTTGGTCCGATTCTTAATTAAGGACGCAATATTCAGAAATAGCGTGGCAATGCACATACTTTGTAGCGGATCCGTAGTCCAGTGGAAACGCGCTGGACTAGTAATCCAGGAATCGCAGGTTTGATTCCCCGCTCCATTACTAACAGTCCTAGCAGTCTTTCGGACGAGACTTTGAAAAACCGAGGTCCCGTGTATGATTCTTTACATCGAGCACGTAAAAGAACCAGGGGTGCTTCTGGAACTGGGGCATCTCCTGTATCATGCAATATCCTCCAAAAATCTAAAATGACTAACCTTCTTCTGGAGGCGTCGCCATACGGGAAACCAGTGGCGACGATAAATAAATGCAAATACAACAACAAACTCAAGATGTATTATGTAACGTTATTGACTATTTTAGATTTGTTAATGTTCTAAGCTTTGTATTAATATCTTTTTGTAAATGCTGTAAGCATGGAGACGGCATTAAAATGGCTACCTCCACAACACAGCTTGTTATTACATGGTGTCAGAAATCGTGAAACATCCACGTCCGCAGCTGAAATTAAACGCTGAATTTAAGTAAATCATGGCGACGAACATTCAGTTTGATCATCCAAGGATGGATTGGGGTGCCAGAGACTTATACAGCGAGTATCAGCGATTTAAACAGCACGTAGAATTTACGTGCCAGGGCCCGCTCGCCGGAACGAATACGAAGGTTCTTGCCGGCTGGATGGGAATGTGGCTTGGCCAAGAGGGTAGGGAAGTCTTCAGGACTCTACAATGGGACGATGATGAGATGGAAGATCATGCAAAAATCATAGAGAAATTCCAAGACTACATTAGTCCACAAAAGAACAAACGAGTCGCACGGTTCAAGGCGCAACAACGGAAACAAAAAGAAGGTGAAACATTCGATTTCTTTATTAAAGACTTAAAATTGCTTGTTATGGATTGTGAATATACAGATTCAAACGACATCTTAATTGACCTGATCATAAATGGTGTAAGGCAACCAAAAGTTCAAGAGAGAATGTTGAACAAAGGGAAAGACCTGACTTTAAAAGGTGCTATTGAAATCGGGCAACAATTTGAACTAGCTCAATCGCAATTAAAAGTCATGCGTGGTGAAGAAATCCTGCAGATTAAATCAAAGAAATCCTTCGACCAAAAATCGAAACCAAAATTTAAGAAACCTTGGACCAAAGAAAAACCACAACAGAAATCCAACTGCAGTAAGTGTGGCAGGCTACATGAGGCAGATAATTGTCCTGCAAAGGGAACCAAATGCAGTTACTGTCATTTAAATAACCACTGGACTAAAGTGTGTCGGAAAAGACTAAATTCTGTGAACAAAAACAAAGTGTATACTCTACAGGATAATGATGACATGTTGCATATCGACATATGCACTGACGTATGCACCACCGTAGACTGTGACAAATGGGACACAGACCTTGTGATTGAAGGGAAAGTCATACATTTCAAGATAGACACTGGTGCTAAATGTAACATTATAACTAAAAGTGCACTCAATGACCTTTCAGGAAAACCAAAGCTCGGTAAATCGACGAGGACATTGAAATCATTTACTAACCATATAATTCAACCAATTGGAACCACCAACTTGCAAGTTTGTCACAAGGGAGACAAGCATCAGATACAATTTGAAGTCGTTGACATTAAAAATGAAAATATTCTCAGTGGGAATACAGCTGAACAAATAGGCATGATACAACGTATTCTGGGAATACAACAGAACCAGATCCCAGAACCTGATCATGAACTATTCCGTGAGTTTCCAGAACAACTTGTGAAGACAACCGGTACTCTACCAGGGGAGTACAGTATCGAGATAGACGAATCAATCCCAGGAGTTGTGCACCCGGGGCGCAAACTTCCGGCCGCGATTAAGCCGAAAGCCATAGAGGCGCTACGCGAAATGGAGAAAAATGAGTACGTCACACGAGTGGACGAGCCCACAGAATGGGTAAGCTCGATGGTAGTCGCGCTCAAGAAGGACAAAGTTAGGATTTGCTTAGATCCTAGAGATCTAAACAAAGCGGTAAAACGCGCTCATCACCCGATGAAAACGGTTGAGGAAGTTGTACAAAACATTCCTGGCGCGAAAGTGTTTTCAGTGCTCGACGCGAAATCCGGCTTCCTTCAAATCAAGCTCGATAAGAAGTCCTCTTACTTGACGACTTTCAACACGCCAATAGGCAGACTTAGATGGTTACGATTGCCATTCGGAGTCAAATCCGCGCCGGAAATCTTTCAGAAAGTAATGGACAATATGATCTCCGGAATTGATGGAGCTGTCGCGATTATAGATGACATACTCATAGCAGGGAAAGATAATGCAGAACATGATCGTATACTTAAGGAAGTAGTGTCTAGAGCAACGAGCTACAACCTAAAGCTCAACTTCAATAAATGCTTGATCCGACAACCGTCAGTTCCATACATGGGTCATCTTGTGACTGAACATGGGCTGAGGGCGGATCCAGACAAAGTGTCCGCTATCATCAATATGCCCGCTCCGATTGACAAAGAAGGAGTCCGAAGACTTCTCGGTCTAGTGCAGTACCTCGCGAAGTTCATACCGAACATGAGTGAAATTGACGCGCCAATCAGAACCCTACTCAAAAGTGACATTGAGTTCGAATGGGGACACTCTCAGGAAAAGAGCTTCGAAAAACTCAAAGAGCTTTGCAGCTCACCACCGGTATTGACATACTATGACGTCAACAAAGAAGTACAAATTGAGTGCGATTCCAGCAAAAAATGGACTTGGAGCCGTCATTATGCAAGGCGACAAAGTTATCGCGTACGCGTCGCGCGCTCTAACAGATACTGAACAGCGCTACGCACAGATTGAGAAGGAAATGCTTTCAATCGTGTATAGTTGTACAAAGTTTCACAGTTACATATTTGGCAAATCGGTGACAGTGTACAATGATCACAAACCTTTAGAACAGTTGTTTGCCAAACCACTTCTTGCGGCACCTATGCGTATTCAAAAAATGATGCTACGCCTACAGTGGTACGACATCAACCTGAAATACCGCAAAGGCAAGGAAATGCATGTGTCGGACGCGCTATCCAGAGCATTTCCAATCGCAAACGGGAAAGATTGTGACATTGCTGAAATGATTCAGTTGATATCGGTAAGCCCGGAGAAATACGCGGAGATTAAACAGGCAACAAACGAGGAACTCGGAATCCTTCATGAACTTATAGTGAAAGGTTGGCCTGACACGCGATCGGAAACACCGTTTGAAACGAGACCATATTGGGACTCTAGAGACCAGCTATCAGTCCTAGACGGTATAGTGTACAAGGGACTAAGAATTGTCATACCGCCAAGTCTACGCAACAACATGTTGAAGCTTGTACACAAAACACACCTGGGGCTCTGTAAAAGCAAGCAGAGAGCTCGTGAAGTTATGTACTGGCCAGTGATGAACAGTGAAATCGACACTTTAATCAGCAATTGTTCAGTGTGCGCAGAACATCAAAACCAGCAACCGGCAGAACCATTGAAACCAACGCCAACACCTGATCTACCATATGAAATGGTCGGTTGTGACGTGTTTCAGTTTCAATCAGAGAAATATTTAGTAATTGTAGACTATTACTCTAAGTACATAGACACGGAAAAGCTAGGATCCGAGACAACGTCAGCTATTACCAGTGCACTCTTGAAGGTGTTCAGTTCACATGGTATTCCGAGCACCCTCAGATCCGACAATGGACCACAATTTAGTTCATCAGAGTTTAAGACTTTCTGTGAGGAACATGGGATCATTCATCAAACTTCCAGTCCACACTTTCAAAGCTCAAACGGGGAAGCTGAACGAGCTGTACAAACTGTTAAACGATTGTGGAGCAAGTCTCAGAACAAAAACTTGGCTCTGTTGGACTACAGGACAACCCCCTTGGACGGAGTGAATCTATCACCGGCTCAGCTTCTTATGGGAAGGAGGCCCAGAAACTTGCTTCCTGCCTCCAAAGAAGTACTTAAGCCTAACTCAGTTGATCACAAAGCAGTCAAAACGCACTTTGACCACCAAAAACAACGTCAAAAACTGTATTACGATCAGCGTAGAGGAGCAAAAGACCTCGTGCCTCTCTGTGAAGGACAAAATGTGAGGATAAGTGCAAACTCACAAAATACAGCATGGAAACCCGGTGTAGTAGTTAAAAAACACGACAAGCCTAGGTCGTACGTTGTGCGGAGTGAGAACCGTCTGTACCGGCGCAATCGCAAACACCTACGTATGGCTACCGAAGAAGCAAACGACACGGCACAATCGACCGGACCAGACGATATCCCTACACAGACAACCGTGGAGATACCATCGCCTGCTCTGGACAGCCCCGCGCCAAAACCCAAAGTGCCAGACAAACCAACCAGACAAAACTACCAGACCCGCTCTGGCCGATCAGTGAACAAGCCACAAAAGCTTGATTTATAGATCATTCAAGTGTCATAGTGTTAAGGGGCATAATACTCCCCAGTATGACACAAATTTAGATTTTCTTTAATTGATGACTTTTTAGTTTAAAAAAAAAATTGATTGAGGACAAGAAAAGCACTTTAGCAAAACAAATACTCATTACATACAATTGAACATTTTAGTAGATCAAGTCGGATAACCAGAGTATACAAGTGGAACATTCAATGTGAGAGTTATTCCTCTTCGACTAAGCCTAGAGATCCAGTTGACATTTGCTTTTATATGTGTGTATCATCATTTATAAAACACAAGACATTTAATAGCTTTAGTTAAACCAACCTATTTGTTAAGTTGCATCTAGTCAATTAACTTTGTTAAATACATTCAATTATATATCATCTAGTCAGTAGATCTAGTCTTACATAATAATGCTTATAACCAGGTTCTTAGTATCTCATTTGTGAAGAAAGAGGGATGTAACGTTATTGACTATTTTAGATTTGTTAATGTTCTAAGCTTTGTATTAATATCTTTTTGTAAATGCTGTAAGCATGGAGACGGCATTAAAATGGCTACCTCCACAACACAGCTTGTTATTACATATTATATATAAGATAAAGTAAAACATTAAACATTTCTCAAGGCAGGAGTACATTGAGGCGACTATTGACCTGAAACTACAAGAAACTTTGTAAGATACGGAAAATTTAACAACCGGAATATGGCTTTTAATAGTTGTTTCCGGGTGTATACCGGTTCCGACGTTCGGAATTTATCTACTTTCCTTTGCACGTTGAACAGGGGAACCAGTAGAAACAAAATGTAAACAGCCATTTAAGTCGACAGAAAGACGGACTATCATTTTGTCGTGCTGCAGTTACCGACAACATGTAGTTAACCCTAAGAATGTAAACGTGTTTGCGTTTTCGACAATTAGACGTTGCTTTTTTATGCCTTTGTTTAATTCGATCCACTTGATATTGTTGGCAAAAACTTGTTTTTAAACTTTCCCAGTTTCGACTTCTAAGTTCTATTCCAAGACGTTTCGTTGCCAGCAGCTTTGACACAACTTCATTTTACCGAGAAGTACTATTTATATCGTGTTTACCAGTCAATGCAGTTCATTAATGTCACAGTAATGGGTATCAAGATGACTCGACCCCTGACCAATTCGACCCCCGAAAATAAACAAAGTCAATTCGACCCCTGAACAATTCGACCCCTACTTTCCGATTATTCGGCATGTCAATTCGATCCCTCAGATGATATGAAAATATTTTAATTATTGTAAATCAATTATGAAATTTTAAAAAAAAATAATGATTTATAAACGCCGAATATGACTAATGTTGTAATATAAAATCTAAATAAAAGTATTAAAACTTAGTTTTTGTGTTAGTTTTTGTGTATTCATAAGGCATTTTGGTGTTTTAAATTAAATAAATTAAAGTAATAAAGTTCTGTACAAATTTAGACTTTTATTTCATCTCTAGTGTACGGCATGCATATAAGTAATGAGAATGTTTGCTTCAAACACGTTAATTATTAATTAACCCCACTTAATGAAATCAAGAAATTGATTGTTCTAAAATTTCAAAGCATAACTATGATGTTTCGACAATTACACACACACACTTATAAAAGAAGAAATTAACACCTCGAATGGAGAACAATGGATAAATCAACCAAACATAAACTCAATCGGGTCAGACAACGGCAATTACATGTGTTACATTTATCCATTAAAACATTGCTACACAAAATAATAATTATAATTTATTTTGAGTAAATAATATTTTACACTACACCCGATAACAATACAGAGGGGTCGAATTGACTTAGCCAAATTAGGGGTCGAGTTGACGTGGGTCAAATTGACTTAGGGGCCGATTTGGTAGGGGGTCGAATTGTTCTGGGGTCGAGTTGTCCCGCAGCCACAATAATGCACCAGTCAATTGTAACCACGGCCCCCCCAGGTCCGGGGAATAGCGAGGACTTTGACTTTCGGTCCAGCCAATCCCAAACTGCTGGTAAAATCCCCGCCAAATGCCCCCCACACCCCGAGGACATCCTAGGTAAGGCCCATTCCCCGCTATTTTCGGCGCGAAAACAAAACCACCGCATTCACTCGGCACTGCGGGGCCACCTGGAAGGTAAAAACACGGCCCATTTCCCCCGCTATCCCCGGTATACCCCCGGACCTGGGGGGGCCGTGGTTACAATTGACTGGTGCATAAAGACACAAACACAAGTTTGGATGGAAATGTCTCGCATCTAAGTTATCAAACCAATGTTGGACGTTTTATTAAACAAAATTAAGTACAGTAGTTAGTAAACAAACCATAAATTTGTGAATATGATAATATTATTATCAGTTGTTACATGCAAGTTATGCAATGTTGTACCATGGACATATAAAATTATATATGTCCGTCGTTGTAAGTATTTCTTGTCTGAACTTAATTCTGATTAATAGGATGGCTTAGATGTATGTAAATATTGGATATTTACTGCCATCGCAGAATGCCTATTTCTGAAATAACCAATGACCCAGTTTGTTTAAAACAAAAACATCTTGTGTAATATGTGTTAACTTATCACTTCAAAGCTCGGACAAGAAGTATATGGTAGTTTTGTATCAGTTTGGTATGCTGTCCTTCTAAGGTTTTGATTATTTCACTTAACAGCCTTGTTACAATCTAAATTGTTGAAATATATATAAAATTTCTATAATACATTTAAATTAACATTTAAAGTTTCAAACTGATGATAGGTGATTTTCAGACATTCTGAAATCAAGTAGGGTTGGGTAAATCATGCTGCTGATTTTTCCTGCTCTAAGTGTTACATTGCTTTTCATTGTTTATTTCAGATCATACATCAGAATGGGGTGGGGGTTATTATCAGAGGAAAGAAGAAGAATGACACTAGAGGAAATGTGCATGCTTATTTGGCCTGACTATATTCCCTGTCTTCATTTATTACATGTAAGTAATTTTTTATTGCGTTGGAGTTTTACACCATTTTCCAAAATTTATCTAACCAAGAATTCAGCATTTACTGTAGTATTTCATTGGTTTATGAATACTACATGTAGCTGTATGTAGGAAGTGATTGTTAATATGTTTTCAGCTGAATATATATTTTTTCTTCATTGTTTTTGTAAATATTCTGATAGTCACTAGGAGACTATGCTGCATTTGATTAATCTCATAATCCTATCCTAATTAACTTGAGCACATAAAAATGCAAATGTGAGATTCAAGCTTTGAGACCAATCTCAGGTTTTTGAACCATATACCCAGGGATTATGTTATTTACCTTTCTTATATATAAATTGGCAGTTCATTTGTACTAATTGTTTTAATATTCCCTGAATTAATGGTACACTTTATAAATGATATCAGTGACAAAGTACAAAATGAACAGGATTGTTTCTGTTGACAATACATATAATTCTTAGTTAAGAAAATAATGTGTCTTACTGGTGTAAAAGTGTCACTCATGTTTTGGTTTTATAACTGGACAAGCAGAAAAGCTGCCTTCATTTTATCCAACTATTCACATACTTACAGTAAACAGAAACAATGGCTCAAACTGATGCTTGTGACAAATTTATTCCTATTGGCGTTTTCTGGGATATCGAAAATTGCTGTGTGCCAAAATGGAAGTCAGCTCTTCTTATTGTACAAGCTGTGCGGAAGAAATTCTTCATAGGTCATCGTGAGTTTGAATTTATGTGTGTCTGTGATACAAGAAGAGAGAATCGTGTTGTTATACAGGAGCTTAACCAAGCACAGGTATTGTCTGTGTATGCCACATCAAAAATATTTCTTTTTCATTGTTTATCATTTAGCTGAAAAAAGAAATAGGCATTTACCTTATGACTCAAAGTTGTTGTTTACAATTAACATCTGATATTTGTGAAATTTACCGCAAATTTATGTAACAGTTTTGCAGAACCTTATTGAGACAATGAAACTAGAATAACAAAGTTGCTTAACATTACAATTAAATGTTTAAAAAGTACCAAATACTGTGGTAGGTTTATACAATTTTCCTAATTCCGACGATTTAACAATAGGCAGGCAGGTACACTGTAACCATTATTGAACTAGCTGGTGGCTCACCAACTGGCCATATCAGAAGAGACCCCTACCGGGATTCAAACCTTCGACCTCCCGCTCCCAAGGCAAATGCCTTAACCACTCCGCCACGGGAGACAATGTATATGTAGCATTGTGTCTTCTGTTACAGGTGAATGTTGTCCATATTGATGCTGTAGGTAAAAATGCTGCTGATGATAAGTTAAGACAGAATATTCGCCGTTTTGCGGACATACATACACCACCTGCTAGAATAGTTCTGATAACCAGTAAGATATCATCTCAGATTAAACACTATTTTACAAATTACATCATGGACATGGTAATACATCCATTACATTGATGACTGATGCTATTATGTGTGAAAAAGTAGATTTTTACCATTGAAATGTGTTTTCAGGATTGATGGTCCCAATGAAATGTTACATTCCTGTTCATAAATGGCTGGAATAATTAAATTCATTTCCAAGAACACTTGGAACTTGCCAAAGGCTCCTTTCTATTGTTTTTAGAAATCTTGTTTAATGAATTCATTAAGTTATGAATTATGAATTAATCTCTTTGTCAGCCATCCTGATATTTACTTGTCAGGATCTAGAATTGATCCATTTTGGTATGACCATAAACATATGTATTTGTTTTATCCAGGTGATGTGAATTTCTCAGCAGACTTGTATGATATTCAATATAGGAAGAAGTTTGACATCATTTTGATACACAGTCAACAAACACACGAATCTTTGCTTCATTCTGCCACAGAGCATTATCTTTATGAGGATATTGTAAATGATATTCCATATAGAAAACCCTCTAAGGTATACACATTATGTTTAAGAGAATTTATGACTTTGGTTTAAATACTTCTTTAAAAATTAAGATATGTGTTATTCATATACTCAGTGAGTTGTATCTTTATGTATTTTATAAAAGTTGATTTTCATATCTCATTGATAAGAGATCATTTGGACAAAACTGAGTGGCAGCAGAGTGGAGTATCAGGATATCTGAGTAGCATCATTACTGTGGTGCAGCTCAACAGTATATCTGCATTGGAACAGTTTTCAGTTTAGTGTGATAGAGCATACTACTCTGTATGCTCTATCACACTAAACTGAAAACAGCAGTACTAGCTTAACCTCATGTGTACTATTAACATTAAGCAATGCAGTAAGCAGCTTCATAAATTGTTAGTTTGAGATATCCTAACCCACAATAATCTGGGTGGACTGGTTGGTCTACTTTTTGAAGAGGAGATTCCTGTATACATCTGCTATGAACAGGGAAAGTGACGTATGGAAACTCCCGGTAGGAGATAAAAGTAAGAGTCATTGGCACTAACATTGTGTTGGTCAGGATACAGTATACAAGCAACTTATATAAAATGTCCTAGCATTTCTCAGTAAAATTATTATTTTTTGTATTAAATTACAGCACCTTGATGGTCACACTGAACTGATAGTCACTGGTTACAGTAAAACTCTTCATCCAAAATCCATCAAGTCTAAGCTGCTGAAGTTGTCATCAAACACTGGTGGTAAAGTAGTATGTGTAACTAAGCATTATGCACTACTTAGATTTACATCGAGAAGCAATGCTGACAGGTAGGTACTATATGAATAACATCAGGTTAATATGATTCACATTGAAGTTTACTGAAATATGATAGAAGAATCTTGCGCTATATGTATTTATAATTATAAGAATCTGGTTTTTTGGGATGGATAGAAATGTCGGGCATGAGGGTTACTTTTTTAGCAGGAACGAGGCTCTGCTGGGTGACCACAAAAACAGTTACACAAGTGCAGGATATTTTCATACTTGCACGTTGACTGTGATAGATTTTTTTTCACGCATACCTTTTTTACGATTTTTTCCGGTACAGTCGACTCTCGTTAAGACGAATTTTTCGGGACCGTCGGAAATAGTTCGTCTTAACGAAAATTCGACGTAAACATCGGGAGGCCATTTTGGTGGTGTTACGTGAGAAAGTCTCGTTCGTGACGACTGCTTTGTGTTTGATCGCCATTTGCATAAAACAAATGTTAAAGATGACGTGTTTTAATTAAAGTGCACGCTTAATTAAATCACTCATTTTGGCATGTTTTACAAACTATCGGTTTGATCGCAGTGTTCAACAATTCGACATGTTTGCATTAACACAATGTAGTCTAAAATTTGGCAAACATGTACAAATCCTTCAATTATGTAAACAATCGATAATTAAATGTGCGAAAATACAGGTAAATCATCTCAGTGACGTGTGAAAACATTCGTCTCCAGCAGGATACGATCCGACTTCGTGTTAAACAATAGCTTTAAGGTGCGACTTGTTAAGCTGGACTTCGAAAAAACTTCGACGTAACGAAAAACTTCGAGACAAAAATTCGTCTTAACCGACAGAAATTCATATAGACAAAGAAGGATAAAATCGGGACTTTTGAAAAACTTCGACGTAACGGAAAATTCGTCTTAAGCGAGTTCGTCCTAACGAGAGTCGACTGTACGTTCATTAAATACACCTCAATAAACGTATAACATGTGGCTGTTGTCCTACTGGATAATTTGCAACCTGAGGTAATTCGCTGATAGCATAGATCTATATCCATTAATAGTACTGTATTTTAACCCTTTTTGGAACAAATAGGTCAAAAAATTTGCACAATCTGTTCAAGTTGGTGAAAATGAATCAATTTGTTGTTCAGAACACCAGCAACAGAACTGTCTGAATTTTGACTTATAATCTTTACGTGTTCCCTGTCTCCAGGACGCTTTGACCAGGTTTCTAGTTTCTTCTGAAAAGCCTTTTGAAGACAACTGTCGGTCGATAACAGCCATGCAGTCAGTTTCAATTTCTTAGGTTTGTGGTGAAGTATTCTTCCCTTTCCCTGAGTCAGTAAATTGGGAATGACCGGTAATTTGATTGGATGGGCTATCAGTAGTTCTAACATTAGGGGAAACCAATGTTGCCTGGGCCAATGTGGTGCAATTAGAATTATTTTGCATGGAAACTGCTGCATATGGCTCAGAACTTTTGGTATCAATTGGGTTGGCGGATAAGCATAGGCATACAATATCTCTTCTTTTATCCTCATCAGTTTCTTAACTGTGTCATGTCCAAGACGGCAGCGTCCCTTAGTCTTAATGTGGTTGTGAATACTAAAACCACGCTCACATGCTAAAGAGGTCACCGGGGACACAAGAACAATGGTGGCCAGCACATCGAAGTCGGGGCAAATGTCCTTATAATTATCCAAAATGTAAGAACAGGCCTGGCTCAAGTCCATGGTGAGGGATTTTAGCACTATCTTAATGTCATCGTAATCCAACTTAGCACGGTCACCACTAATCACACCATTTTCACCACCATATAGTTCAATTAACTGACCCAGTTCATCAACAGCATGCTGTTCAAGGTCCTTAGTGTTCTTTGGAACTTTGGATGGGTTGAGCACCTTGTTCAGCAGCTGTGATGTTGACATGGAGCTATCATCGAACCTGTTGTTGATGTTTTCTTGAAGCTGGTTCAGATATTTGTCAGCATTGTTCTGAAACTGTATGCGCAGTTGTTCCTGATCAATAAGTTTAACTCCACGGTACACAGCATTGTCAATACTCTGATACACTTTTTGTAACTCTAGTCCATCAGATTTTTGTAATTTGTTTAGTTTGGACTTGGTAATTTCAACCTGAGTGTTCACTAAACTTACATCAGCATACTCCTTCTGTAATTGAACACTCAAATTGTTCAAAACACTAAGCACATCTCTAAGAAAACCTGTTATAAGAACAAAAGTCACACTTTTCACTCTATTCAATAGCCCCTTCGGCTCTGGGCTCCCCTTTGCTGCCTCATGTTCCAGAGTCTGGTAGATGGCAGGGTAGCTGTCTGCGATTGCTTCAACAGCTTTTCCCAGAGACAACCAACGAAAACTTGCAGGCTCCTTAAGTGTAACATAACGAATATCCTCCTTCTCTTCAAGCAGATCCTGAATTGCACGAAGCTCATTATAGCGCACTGCTGAGTTACTGAAGTGTTTGTAAATCATCTTCAGGGTGTGCTGATAATCCCTCAGTAGCTGGACGTCACGACATGCTTGGCCAGCTGCAAGAGCCAGTCTGTGGGCCACACAGTGTACCTGTATCATTCTTGGTGACAATTCACGTAAACGTACACCAACTCCAGTTTTTCTCCCAGTCATTACACTTGCACCATCACTAGCTAGAGTCATTAACTTAGAAAATGGTATATCTTTCTTCTGAAATAATATCACTATCTCATTTACAATAGTCTCGGCTCTGCCATCGGAAACATTGACACAATCAAGGATCCTAGGTTCATTATTACAATCCACACACTTGACATAAATATTGAGCTTTTTATGCACTGAAATGTCAGTGCTTTCATCAATGATAAGGCCGATGTACTCGGACCCGCGAACATTAGAATCAACTTGTTCTTCGATGGTGGCATTGATGGCATCGAGCATCTGGGTCTTTGTATCCTCACCCGTGTAGAGTTTGGTGGGATCTTGAAGGGCTGGACAGTTGTTCTTGATCTAAAAATATACAAAGAAACATGCAGAATAAAACAGTTGTTTCTTATTTAACAAATATTTGTTAACTGCAATCTGACACAAGCTAAGGAAATTTTGTTCATTGATCACTGGTAGACATTCATATAGGTGCAAATCAAAATGCATGTTGGGATGTAAACTACCAAGTTAAAGCAAAAAAATTCAATTTAAAATTATTGTTCAAAAATATTTTCATCTGGTAACACAATACTCATGGACAGGAAATGCCATAATGCACAAAAGTGAAATAAGCAAACATTTAAGACTCTAACTACATGTTACTACATTATTATGTAATCTAAATTGTCAAATAGTACTGAAAATGAAAACTTATCCGAAAATATGCATATCCGAAATCTGTGTAACTTGACATACAATGCGTTTGTTGCAGACAGCCTTTTTTGAGTATTTTTTACCAATTTTTTCATTGGTGTGTTTTTCTTAACTGTAAAGCAGTTTTTATTCAAACTCGTTTTCGGAAAATTAAACGTTACAAACCTGAAGTTGAAGGATTTTGTTGTACTGACTGATGGGCTGACTTTCTTTAGCGATGTAGTACATGGTATTGAACTGTGCCACCTTGGCATCAGCACTCTCCTCATCATCCCTGATCATGAGGGTCTCGACCACTTGAGTAATAGTGGTTTTCTGTCTCTTGGCCGTGTGTCTGGGAAGCAAGCAGATGCTCACGAACGGTCTCATGCCTGCTGAAGGTTGAGCTCTGTAGGTTGGGTGTACTTGTCGTAGCCATGGAGGTAGAGCGTTTAGCAGCTTTGCACCAAGTACACATAGCTCGAACATTACCATCAACTATAACTTTCTCAATCCAAGGGAATGTTTTCGACCAAGAGTCCAACCACTTTCTGTCTTTTTTAGTTTCTTCCCCACTACTGACACTACTGGTACTACTTTCACTAACACTAGACTCACAGTCACTGTCAACATTTTCATCACGTTTTCGTTTAATACCAACACTCAATAAAGTCCGTTGGACAGGCATTTTAAATATTAATCCACGATGTATCAATGTCTTTTTAATACGAGAACTGAGAGAAATATGACGGAGAAAGGATCCCATTTTCACAAATTTCAGCTTCAATTATCAATACATCGGGACGTTGCGACAAACAACGCAATTAAATACAATTATTGTAAACATCGGTTTGCAATCAAAGACTCATCATGGTCAGTCAAAATTATAAAATCAATACATCAAAATAACGCCGAGTAATTAAAGTATTAGTGTTTTCTTACTCGTGCAGTAATTGTGACACAATCATTGTTGTCTAGGTCAGTTTGTCATGTGCCGACATCAATCATCTGTAGCACACGGCTCGCTCTGCCCACTAAGTCAATAATTAAACGCTGATTGGCTTAATGGCTCTCATCGAAGTGTATTAGCTCCGCCTACCGCCTGTCAAGTCGCCAGTGTTAGTTGTCAAATTTGTTTACGAGATACGGCGGCGACTTCTGTAGAACTTTACTGCTTGGGGGGTGAACGCATGCATAGAAAAAGCTTGCGTCCCGAGAAATCTTGATCGGCATTTTCATGCATCCTTTTGAAAAAATATGCGTCCAAATACGCGTATGTACGCGTTTCCGAGAACCCTGTACATGTTCTGCCATGCAATTGACAGGGCATCCAAGGCAAATGCTTGATAGTGGGGAATCCAAGAGCAAAACAGGGGTGTTTGTTTGTTCTCCAAGTTTGCAAAAAGATCCATCACTGGATGGCCCCACAAATCGAATAGCTGATTCACCACATATTTGTTCAGAGACCACTCTGTGTGCCTGACTGTTTGTCTGCTCAGAGTGTCGGCTATCAAATTGTTCTTCCCCAATATATGAGCTGCTTTTAATGATATATTGTGTTCTAGAGCCATTTGCCACAATTCCCATGTCATCTGACAAAGTGCAATTGATTTCGTACCCCCTTGGTGATTCAGATACTGACATACAGTGGTGTTGTCCGAGCGTATTAATACCTTCTGATTCTTTATCTTTGGTAAAAAATGTTGCAGTGTTAACAACACTGCTTTCATCTCTAGTAAGTTTATATGGAGCAGTTTTTCCATTGGAGACCACTTCCCCTGTACAACATGGTTGTTCATGTGACCGCCCCAACCCCAAGTACCACTGGCATCGGTGGTCATTGTAATCAGATACTGTACTGGTTTTAAAGATCTGCCCTTTAAAATGTTCTGATCCTGTAACCACCAATTTAAATGGTGTTTTAGACCAGGAGTACATCCAACTTGGTAATTCATTGACATTCTTATAGGACTCCAATTCTGTAAGAGATGGAGTTGAATTGGTCTCATGAACAACCTTGCATTTGGTATTAATTCTAGACAGGATGCAATCATTCCCAATACAACCAGATATTGCTTGGCTGTACAATGGCCATTTAAAAGAGTTATGACTGCTTTTCTCAATTTCTGAACTCTCTCTGGAGTGGGAAAAACTAGACCTTGTTTCAGATCGAACAATTCACCTATGTACGTCAGAGTCTGTGATGGTACTAATTTTGATTAGCCGGATAAAATGTGCCGAGCTTCGATTGGATACTGTGACATACAATCGTTATGGTTGAGTAGGCGTGGGGCGGTGCTTACTACATGCCAAATTGTCGACATGGGGCCTGATTCAACATCTTATAAGATAAGCATGAGCGAAATCTGTTAATTGGTCTGGTAATTTGTCACTTGTCCTATTTAAATAGGCTCCAAATTTAGACTTGCCCGGGACTTACTTAATTTTACTGGCCGATAGCCTGAATACGGTATTAGACTTGTTCAGGACGTCGGGCTAGCGGATTTCTCAAGTCCTGAACTTGTTTGTATTATCTGACCAACCTCTAATAATGAATTGACTGCTCTATTATGGAAATATTGTATTTGGAAAGTTCATTGTATCAAAGGCTCATGATCAATAAAATATTGTCCTAATCGTAATTACAGTAAAACCTCAGTAATAAGACCACTGTTAGGACCCTTGAAAACTGGTCTTCTTATTGAGGTGGTCTTAATATTGAGCAATATAAAAAGCAAAACAGTAAAAATGGACTTGAAAATTGTGTTCTTATTGTCGAGGTGGGCTTCATGTGAGGTTTTACTGTATCTACTATCTGCTGGTCGAGTTTGTGTGATCTTCATATGCGTGATCTCAAATAAATCCAATATGAAAATGCTTATATTTCTATGATCATCACACAAATAACCCATACAGTTATTTTTAATTTACGTCTTTGTGATTGCAGGAAAGTCATTAAATGTTGAGCGTGATATTTTGCATACTCTATTAAAAACATAAAACATGCTCCACAGTTCTATGTAAAATAAAGTTCAAATCAATTTTATGAAAAGAATGACGAATAAGATAATTAGTCATTGAAGAAAGATTTACATAAGTTTTACAAAGTTTAAATTGAAATTATAATGCATAGGATAAATTCGGAAGTTACCAGTTATTTGGTAATTTATTTCAGTGGAGAGTACTTACACTATTTCATATGTCCCTCTAAGGCAAGCAGTGGTTTTATGTGATGAAAAAGAACTTAAACATAGTCACAAACATTGTACATGTATAGAAGTAAATTCAACTTGTCAAATAATTGTTATACAATTTCCTCCAAATATAGCTTAAGGCGGAGAAGTCGCCATGTGTTTTGACAAGTTAATCAATATACACATTTAAGGATTAAATCTATATACTGTATAGTAAATTTGTACATGTAGAATGAGTTTTGATATTGTTTTACATTCTGGTAAATGCACACAAAATACTGTTACATATTTTTTAATATCATAAGTATTTTTGGAAAGGAGAGAAAGTATACTAGCTTATGCTATCAATTTTTTTTCAAAATTATATCAACAAAAATATAAAAAAATAGATTTTCCAACCTCACCCCTTGTTTCTGTTGTTGTTATTTTAGAATAAAAACTTAATTGTATTTTTTTTTTCAAAATCTCTATAGCATTAGGTAGATTTGATTATTATCTTTATATACATGTGTTTCTATTGCAACATTAACGCTTGTGCAATTAGCCCGAGTTACCGGACCAACATGTACAATTTGACAGTACCAAAAGTTCAAATAACTTCAGTTTTTTTCAACACTTATACAAAATTATAGCAGTATTAGTTGAAGGACTGTATAACGATAAAACATTATACATTTCATCTTGCTATATTATGTAGTTTCCAAAATACCGCTTAAAAGCAAATATGGCTATTTTCTAGGGCATATATCACCTTAATTGTATAGGAAGTGACAATCAGTATTTTAGTCCTTTGCTGAATTAATCATGATTATAATTATTACAGAACAATCTTACAAGTGTTAAGGTGTTATAAAAACATTTTGGGGTATTTCAATTATATTTCAATGATTCATGTGTTTACAACCCATCTGCACAGGATTCTTGTGCAATCAAGGTTTTTCACTGGTCCATGACATCAGCATATAGTCAAGTATTAGCACAGTATAACAGTTAACCAGTACACTGGCAGATAAAAACTCAACACATTTCAGGAGTAAAACTTCTGCTTATTTTAATTGCATACCTGAGAAGTGCTCACCAAAAATGCATGAGAAAACATACAACAGATATACTGTACCTAATGGTCAGTACTGTAGGAGAAGTGGTAGGGGACACAGGCAATGTAGCAGTTCTAGGGGCAAGAAATATTACAGGAATTCCAAATATTTCAGGGCTCGGGGAAGGATGGATGGACATGAGATGTATGGTTCACAGATTCACGTTGACTACTCTGTACCTGGACAATATAATGGCGAGGATTCTTGTAATAGGAATTACTATCCAGGTATTTGGGTATACAGTTTTACATAATAGTTCTATTCTCCTAGTGAACACAGTAGGATTCTTTCTGCATTTTGCTCAAATAAAATGAATAATGATAGATTTTTTTGTACAATGGAGAAATTCTATGAAATTCTGTTATCAATATTTTTTTGAATTTCAAAAAAAAAATGGTAGCCATGTTTGATGTGAAAGAATTTCACCTTGATTGAAACTTTTAATTTCCACTGATGTAGCAATAGTATGTTTATTCAACTTCAATTTGGGCATATGTAGATGAGCATTCCCTGCCAGATATGTTATATATGGAACAAATCCTTACAAAAAGCAAAGGCAAGTTTAAGTAGGGGTGATCTGTATGTTAGATAACAACTTAGAGATACCTTTTCTATTAAAAAAATGCTTATTGTCAATGATAGTTTGTTTATATTAACTTTGCTGTATGATTCACGAAAAGAACCTCTTTGCATGAGTTCAAAAGTTCTATACAGAAGTTAGTAGATTTTTTTCTTCTTTGCTTGTACATAGCCTTTGATTTTTCTATTTGGTTATATGAATTACAATATGTTAATTCTGATTACAGATAGAGTAGACAGCTGGAAAAATCAGACAAGGCCATATTCTCAATCTTTTCGTTCTAATTCTCCCCTGACGACCATACAACCACAATCACATAAGCCTGATTCAACAAAGAATGACAACTCTGACAATACGACTTCAAGTTCTGGTGAAGTTAGTCCCCTTGATGCACTTTTATCAGGAAAATTGGAGCAATATAACGATGAAACTTTACCTGTTGATGATACTGTCCAGGGAATGGTGAAGAAATTTAACCAAGAGAAAAAGTCAAGTAGGCAGGTAATTATGGAGATTTGTTTATTTATGAAAATCTGTGAGTTTCTGAATTGCTCCTAAGTGAAATGTTTCTAATCTTAGTTTATGTTACATTTTGCAAAAGAGTACTGTTGAAAGCTTGAAGTTTATTTGCGGTGGTATTGTATATTTTCTTCTGCTTTCCTATAAACTCAAAATGAACAGTGAGTCTCTGTACCTAATGTGTAATTGGAATTAATCTTCTGTTTATGATATAACACAACTTAGACATGAAAAAACTGCTTATATACATGCTCAGTTGTTATTCTACATTACATAACACTCGTCTACACACATTCTTTATGTAGGGAAGTGGTAGTGTAGTGGAATTAGTCCGTCGCTCACATCCGCTGGCTGTGGGTCCCCACAAAGGTGGTAACCGTGCCTCATTGAAAGACTGCAGTGATGGTTATTCCTGGAAGCAGCCTTAATCATTATTTAGATATATATCAAGCATTATGCTACCATCTCAATTGAGCTGAAGTATGTAAGGCAGTGATATACTGTAAAACCTCACTTAAAGACAACTTCAATAATAAGACAATCATCCAATTTAGAACACAATTTGCAAGTTCATTTTCACTGTAATACTCTTTATTCAACATCAATATTAAGACCACCTCACTAAGACCAGTTTTCAAAGGTCCCAATGGTGGTCTTATTATTGAGGTTTTACTGTATATACATTATACATAGAACCAGTTTGTCGTAATGTAAATGATGTATGTATGATGAATGTATGTATGATGTATGTATGATGTATGTATGATGTATGTATGATGTATGTATGATGTATGTATGTACATGTATGCAGGCTGTCAAGCGGTCCTTATTTTTCCTACCTTTTCCTTATTTTCCTTATTTTTTTTATTTCTTCCTAATTTTTCCTACTTGAGTAATACAAAGTTCTGCACAATCGTTTGTAAAAACTCTTATTTTTTTAGTACAAATTCCTTATTTTTCCTACTTTTCTCCTACTTTTTGGTAAATTTGATTCCTTCTTTTCTCCTACTTTTTGAAAGAAGTTCACTTGACAGCCTGTGTATGTATTCTAGTTACTGATGTTACAGCAACAGATTTACCAGGAAGAACAAGCACCACTCTGTAATGAATCAACACAGTTTTACTCCCATGTAACACAATTCCATGAAACCAGTTACTATGGTTACAACAATCCATGGCAACAGTCAAACTACTATGGCAACAGAAATAATGGTGACACATATAATTCACAGAACTACAATGGATATGGTAAGAATATACATGTATTTTCATACCGTATAAAACGACATACTGTAAATTACATTTCACTTGCATTTATTGAGCCCATTACACAGCATAATGCTGACTTGGAATTATAAGCAAGCAAGACAGTCATTTGTATGTTCTGGTTCATTTTGTATGAAGCATTTCACTTGAACGATGAATTAGTGAGCTGTCCATTCGCAAATATATCTTGCTGATAATAACTAATTCACCGTACATGGTATACCCCTTCTTCACAATGTGCAGTGGAGGCTATATAGGAATCATACATGCTGTACCATCATGTCACGTCACATGGTTCTCAATGAAACTTCACACAAATTTTTTCTACCTGGCCTAGTTATGCATATTGTTAGCACATTTTGGTTGGATGGTATTTGACAGCCCTTTAATGATAGAAAATGATAGTTGTCTTATCTGGGGGCCATCTCGGAGTTTCTCAAAAATATGTCGGACAAAGCGGTATTAATAGTTCACTATTAGTTGAGAATGCCATCTTTGTGTACACTATATCTATTGGTCAATATTTTACAAAACACGTTTTCATTGGCTGACAACCTTACAGGCTGTTTACAATTATCTCACTTATATTTCATAGTACATGTATTACCTTTTCAGATAATGGCTACTACAATTACCAGAACTCCCAGAATGCTTCCTATAACTATGGTAATGCAAATAACTCCACCTATAAAGGTTTTCAACCAATCAGATCAACTTCCCCTAGTGAAAGTTCCACAGCAAGTTCATCACCTTGTCCCTTCAACAATGAAGAGTATCCTGGTTCTGTTGACCTTCTAATTAGTAACCTTGACTACAATATCAGTCCACGAGAATGGAAGAATATCTTGTCTACTACTTTCCATCCACATGTTAAGGTGAGATTACTTCCATTTTTGCCATATGGTAATTCAGTGTTAGTTTATATTTAATTTCTGCCCTGTGCTCAAATTTTACAAATTACCATCGACTATAGGCATGCATCAAGAACCAATGGTTTGTAAAAGAGCAGTCTTTAAATTCATATTTTTTCTGTTCAAACTAAAACTGTTGACTCATCAACAGCTTTAAAGAGCTTTAAAGTTTAACATATATAATGTGTAAGATATTGTTTTGTCTTGAATTTAGTCTTAGCCTCCAGTTTCAGAGTTTGCTTCAAATACTTTTTCTTAGTTTGCTGCATAAAGTTAATGATTATTGTGCTACATCTGCATTGTATAGTACTATTATACCACAGGAGTTTGAAATCAGGTTATCTCCCCTTCTATATCCCTTTATAGTATTTATTGGAAAGGTCACTGTAAATCACTTTATTTTTGTTAATGCGTGAATCCGAAAACTCACGAATTCAAAATTCTCACGAAAATCATGAATGTCCAAATTTGATGCAAATCCGAAATTGTGTTTATTCTGTTAGAAATGTATAACACTAGCAATGTGAGTGTATAACGATTTAATTTGTAAATAGATGTTCAAACAACAACAAGAACCATTTCAATCTCGAATGTGCAATGGAGGAAAGTAGCGATTTCATAATTTCGCGAAATACTTAATGGGTAAGACATTCGCGAAAATTTTATGTCGCGAAAAAAATAAAATTAGTGATTTACAGTAGTTACAATATCCTATGTATTATACATTACAATACTGTGCATTTTTAATTTCATACTGACAGATTCTCTTTATTGATGTATCACTTCAACCAGACAATACATCTCTGGGTTTGATTAAAGTGAGTAGCATTGAAGAAGCTAGGTTTGCTATTTGTCAATTTCATCGTAAGAAGATTGGATATAAGAGAATTCATGTCACTTTGAAAAATGAAGATGTAACAAAAACTGTTTCTACTGTCAGGTTTGTATAAATAAAACATAATTTTGATTACTCATTTCTCTTTACGATTAGTCAGAAGTGTATATATCTACAGTGAGTGTATATGTATCATATGTACATGATACATGTATCGTAACAATTGACTTTTTTTGTATACTTCATATGAAATTTTACCGCCTGCTATTTTATTCCAACATTTTGTGATCTAAACTCCCAATTCTGTTTAGTTGCTGTCTTTATTGTTTCAAAGAACAAAGAAAAAGTAATGCATGTTATTTGTTTTAATGTATCTCAAATACAATGTAAGGTTGTTGTATCAGTAAAATGAGATGAATGAGAAGACAATAGCATATTTTTTTGTTTTAATCATGTTATTCAATTCTCAATTCCTTACAGTGTCCTAAACAAAATACTGTAATACATGGTGGATACATTCATTTCAGATCTGAAGCTATTGCCTTACTATCGGAAGCCAAGGACAATATATTGCCTCTCTTCAAATTTATAGAACTATTTAACAAAAGGTAAACTTTTTCTTTAAAAGATTTGGTGTTACGTATGAGCCTGATTTTCATTTCCAGAATGTTTTTAAATCGGTTGACTTTTAATTGTTTGACACCATATGCTACTGATGTAACCCAAGGCACTGAACCAGAACACCATACTCACATCACAACATAGTTGATATAGATGGAATTATCTGATGTCACTGCATACCACTGGTTGATTTTGTAGTGAATTACAGTAAACGCTCAATAGTAAGACAACATTTGGACCCTTGAAAACTGGTCTTATTATTGGGGTGGTCTGAATATTGAGGTTGAATACAGAGTGAAACAGTGAAAATGGACTTGAAAATGGTGTTCTTAATTTTGAGGTGGTCTTACAATGGAGGTTTTACTGTATACAGTACAGTCACTGGGACATGTCTAACAACAACAGCAAAAGGCATAGACGATTTCCAACACCACCCCCACCCCTCCCCTCCAAAAAACTTTTTCATTTTTTTTTCTAAACTGACAACAACAACTTAAGTCTTCAGGTGTGTCCCAACAATTTGTTTTTTATTCTTCGGGACCCTCCCTCCCTCCCTAAGAAACTGTGTCATCATTTTCTATAATGTTTGAGCATAGCACATCAGCTTTACTCACAATTCAGGTTAGATAACTTGTTGTTTCCGATATTTATGTTGTACAGTGTCAAAACTTTTAACTTGTGTATAGGATCATGACTTACAAGGATTTACTTTAATTGTTGTTGTCAAGGTGATGTGATGTTTGAATAAAAAAATATAAAGAAAGTACTAAATATTGAAGTGTATTATCATTCTAGATTTAATCGTTCAGTGAGTGTAGCAGAGTTATACAGAATGAAGGATACGATAGAGATACGAGAACAAGGCGGGTCAGGTCGTATGATACATCTGGCACCGGAGCTGAGGAAAGCTGAATCAGTACACAGTGGGGAAGATGGAGAAGTTAGTATTCTAATTATATATATCCCAGGAATGTGTGTGGTAAATGATTAAGAGGAGTTATTTGATAGTCTGTTATAACGTTTGAACCAAAAAATTTGAAAACTTTTTCTTCTGAATAAATTATCATGTCCCCTCTGATATTTATAACTAATGATTGTTTACTAGTATTTGTACAAGAAATAAAGTATCAGGCAAATGAAACTTGCCATGCCCTATAAATAGGCTTCGTTACAATTTACGTGGTTAGGTAACTTGGTGGTTTGGCATAGGTTTAGGAAGTGAAGAAGGCAAAATAAGTATATCTATGATTTGTATATCGTGTTCAGGTACAAGAGATTATAGAACAAGCAGTATGCACCTATCATTGCCCTGAAGGAAGTGTGATGTACGCTGAAGCTGTAAATACGTCTATCCTACCAAATGTAATGTTACAGTTGAAAACATTTGCTCCACAAGTTCACTCCCTTCTTCTGACACATGATGGAGATCTGCCATTGATGAGGTTAGTAATATGATATTTTTTCTTACACTTATTTATTTTACATGGATTGTGAAACAAGATCTTACAACTCTTGATAACCACTTTCCAGAGTGTGTATACTGCTGAAAATTGCTTCAAATTGTTTGCGAAATGCAGTTGAGACTGTTGTTACATTTAAAAGTCTTGCACATAAATATTTATGCCTGCAAATGAAAAACATTAAACTGGATGATATTTTTGCAATTTTCCTGGATTTGCAAATTTCGGGAACAGTTCCTTGTCCAAAACTTTACTACTTGTACCATATGTTATTATCTGACCTTGGATTTCTACGTTTCCAGTTTCCCAGCGTGTTTCAGTGTAGAAGTGGCTCCTCTTGCATTTGTATATGAGGGTGGGATACCCCTGGAACATCTGATCAGTTGTGTACCTGGTGTACAGATCCTTGTATCCAACACTGGCATGAAGAAAGTTCACTGGGCAGAAAATAAACCTCCGTCTTCTCCAGGTGATTGTTAGACATTTTGTGTGTGCATTCTGTTATACAGGGTGTTTCATTATATCTGTTACCATTACATGGGACTGTAACTTATTTATGTCTAGTATTTATCATGAAATATTATAATAAATTATATCAATTTAACAAGGATACATATGTACTTATTGAATTTGTTTAACCTCTTTACATCTGTGTAAAATCTTAGAAGTGTAAAACGTACTTTAAAATCTGAGAAGTGTTTTACATTTGTAAAAATTCAACACAAATGATGTGATGGAAGTAATGAAGAGAAATGTACAGATATTCTTATCTAGATTATTGCAATTCATATGCTACTGGTCTGATCTTGATGCTTGTAAATAATTTACTTATTTCAAATATCAGTTAGTTGAAACTTTGTTGTTTCTCATACTGAAAACAAGAATCGCTGCATTTTTCTTGAGTCGGGCGCGTAATTGCAAAAAAATAGTTTTTTACCTAATGAAAGTGTTCTTTTAATTTGTTAGATATGAGTCGTGGTGGCCAGCAGCTAGCTCAGTTCAGTAAGGAAATGCTGGATTTACTGAAGTCTGCACCATACTGTAGAATGTCATTCAGTAAGTTTATTCCGAGTTATCATCAACATTTTGGACGTCAGTGTCGAGTGGCTGACTATGGTTACAGTCGACTACAGGAAGTGTTTGAAGCCATACCTCATGTTCTACAGGTAATTCTTAAAACTTCATAAAAATAAAAAGACTGATTTCTTAATAGAAAATAATTTATGTCATTTTTCCTTGTTTTCACGAACAATGTTCATGACTTTGTTTTCATGTCATATTAGTGAAGATTGATTCTGCATCTATTTGATTTTGATTAACTGATCCATGTCAGTTATTTGATGTAAATATTGAGGAATATTTTGAAATGTTCAAATATGTAATACACAAATACTTCATGCTTCTTGTTATTTATTATTTTAGTCCTGGCATGCTCTACATAACAATAATATAAATTACCTTAGCTTTATTTAAAACCGATACATGTTAGGATATATCAACGATTTTCAATACACGCATAAATATCGATAAGGGAGAATGGGTGCAGTACAAAATGTGCCAAAATAGCATAACATCGCTTTGTAGTCGCTCACTTGTTAAACATTGCTCTAGTGGATAGCGCATTCCAAATGTCAACAAGAAGTTAAAATTATGGATTAAATACTTAAATGGTATCTTGTTATCCTAAAAATACAAGTTGAACATTTAAACATGTAGGGCATACACACAGAAACATACAGAAACATTGGAGTTAGTAGTCTATTAAAGGAATTTAGAAGTAGAATCGATATATCATCAATATTTGTCTTTCAATATATCAATATCGTTGATATGCAATTCTGAATCAATGACGAGCCCTAATACATGTTTATTTCTATTCTATAGATGCTTGGATCAGGTGATAGAAAAGTTCTCACTCTTACACATAGAGCTCAAGTGAAGAGATTTATAGCTGATCTTCTCAAACTGTTGAAAAATATTCCTGGAAGGATGATCTACTTATCCTCACTTTCTGATGAATTTTGTAAGTCAAAATGTTATACTCTGATGTTTGCGGTCATCTGTTGGTGAGACTGTTTGCATTTAACATTGGCATCTTTGTTTCTTTTTTTATACTTAATCTTTACTTTGCTGATAATTAATTGTTGCTCAAGATTCTAGGCATAATTGTACAATTTTAGTCTTGTGTCAATTTATATTGAATTGTATATGCCTGTATTGACACTTTAACCTGAATGTGCATACTCTAGCATTCTTTGCAGTCGAATTTTCGTTTATTCGGCAACCTTGTATCCGAATACTTGGTATCATCCGAAATAAATATCAGGTCCCGATGTATCTTCTTAGGCACGTCAAATTAAAAGAGGCTATTCGAAACCATATATTTTAGAGGTAAAATTTCAGACCGGATGAATTCAAAGGAATGGGGTCCGACTGTATGTAGTAGAGGTATTTTGTTCTGTTGGTTTGATTTTGCTATCAGTTGGGTGTCTGTGTTTATAGATAGATTAAAGATTATGACGTAAGCAAATAAAAGGTTAAGTAAGAAATGTTATTTACAAACGGGATCCACTGTGATTGATTTCAACTATACATATATTGTTTCTGTTGTAGGTAAAATGTTCAACAAGAATTGGGATATAACAGAGTATGGTGTGTGTCATTTAGACGATATGTTGTCTGAAATACCTCCTGAAACTGTGGAGGTTTGTATGATATTATGTTATACATTTTTCAAGTATCATCTAATCTAGTCCCCATGTTGTAACATGTGTACCTGGGTGTAATAAAGATATGTTCTGTTTAAAAAAATCCAAAAAAAAAAATCTAATCTTTACCACAGCATACTGATAAGCTTATCCTTAATCCTAAACATTATTTAAAGGAATGCACAGGGCAAGCCTACATCGGAACTTTGGTATTTGAATACATTGACTGATCTTTACTTAAAAATAAAATTTAATAAATATATTATTATTTTATGGTTTTGTATTTTTACCATAGTAACAATATTTATCTGATTTTAGATTGTTGCAAATGAACATGACACCATAATATCACTTCCAAGAAAAGGTAAGGGATAAATAAGTTAATGCAATTTTTGAAGCAGTGTGTCTGTTAGTGAGAACAGGTGTGTCTGTTAGTGAGAACAGACAAGTCAAATACTCTTCATCTAAATAAATGCATACACTAACATGTACCTTGTAGTATTGCGTCATCTAAATAAATGCATACACTAACATGTACCTTGTAGTATTGCGTCATCTAAATAAATGCATACACTAACATGTACCTTGTAGTATTGCGTTGTTGAGTTCTGCAATTTGTGAGGAGAAAACAATGTATTAAGTCATGCTGCTATACTCAAAGGGAAGAAGGTTTTGACCCTGATTTCTTCATATTCCAAATGAGATCCGAGACGCATTTTTTAGTGATAGGATAGGAAAAATAGAGTTCTACCTAGCACTATTTAGGGAAAAGAAGTGGTGCTGTTTCTTATAGTTTCTTAGTAGTTCTTATTTTTAGATAGGTTGCATGATCTTACAGTGCTAGCTTTGCTAAACAAAATGACACCCATATGGATCAATGTTGTCTGGTCTAATGGATGCCATTTTGTAGCTAGTGAAGCTTTCAAGCATTCTTTAGACAGATACCTTTTCTAACTATGCTAACTTTTCTCACTTACTTTTACTCCTTCTAAGAAACGCAAATTTTTCTCAAACTTATCAAGACCTGATTTTTCAGGTAAAAAACCCCAAATCCTATTAATCTAGATTCTGTGTTATAAGATATGCAATATAAAGTCTCTATATTACAATGTTAGTGAAAGTGGGGACTTTGTGATATTTTTAATAATAATTGTATTTACATCTGCTAAATCAATGAACACAATTATATATACAGATCAGAGTCCAGTAGAACATGAGAGGTTAAAGCAGTTTTCATTGGAAGTGGTTGATTTATTGAAGCACAGCCATCAATGTAGCATGTTATTCAACAAGTTTGTACCAGCTTATCACCATCATTTCGGACACCAGTGTCGTGTTAGTGACTATGGTTTCACTAAATTACAGGATCTTTTCGAAGCTCTTCCACAACTTATTGCAGTAAGTATATCCTTATATGAACATGAATAATATTCGCCTTGCTAACTTTATTTCAGACGAGTACTATCAGACAGTTATTACATGAGCCTCATAGAAAATGCTTTCTTTGGAATATTTTTATAAACCACTGTTTTATATGCCTATGACATAGCTCTATTATTGAAAGCAAATTCGGTGATTTCTAAAATAAATTCAACAAAATACCATAATGCTACTTTCTACAGTGTGCCTTTTGTGTTCCCAAAGTACTGTTCAATACAGATATAATATTATTCATACCATACCCCTGTATATGCAAGTTGAGGGTGTATAGGAGTCATCTTACACTTGGTTCTGTGGTCTGTCCTTTGCTAATAAAATGTGGCAGAATACTGCCTTCAAGCATTACTTAGGCAATCAACTGGCACCTTGGTAGAACCACAGATCTTCTGTAAGCAGCTGGATAGCTTCCACAAATACAAATTTTACATTCCAGTTGTGAAGGGCAAGTGATTTGAAGTCCCCATGAAATTCAGATTCATATACATATACTGTCATATACTATATTTACAGTTACATGATGAAGGTGAAGAGAAGGTTATATATTTAACGAAACCAGAACTACGCAAGGTTATTGGTGAGCATATTGTTAGTCTCCTAAAGAAGAACAAAGTACAATGTTACCCACTGGATAAGCTAATGAGTACATTCATGCAGCACTACGGATACTCTCTTCCATTACATGAGTTAGATGTGGATTGTGTTGAACAGCTGATGATGAAATTGAAACATGCTCTAAAGGTTGGTTATTGTTTGTGGATATATAGAAGTACAGTCAGACCTCGTTTGAAACCATGTATTATACAAAATGAAGTTTTGGACCCGATGAATTCGACAAGGTCTGACTTTATAAAAGTCCTTACTGCGTGCTCCTTGTTTTGTAGAAGTTGATTTATCCTTAGGCCATTTGAATTTGTCTGTTGCTTGTAACATACCGAAAAAAGTTGATATGTGGAAATTTTCTGTTTGTGCATATTTTTCTTAGAGTCTTTTGTATAGAAACAGAGATGACCATACCTGACTCTCAGATATTTTAGTTGCAAGAATTTTCCAGTTGGGTCAAAAAAGTTAGGTTGATTACTTGAAAAATACGTAATTATTGGCCTTATTTTTTATTGCTATTGAATACTACATGAACTTCATTGTAATATGTATTGATTTTTCCATCTAACATCGCCCTGTAGTCTGGTAGATAAGATCCTTAGCAGAAATGTGTAACTTACTTTTGTAAATTTCAAGAGCTTGATTAAGTAATAGAGTCAAATGTGAAAACGTTTTTCTTACATATACATGCTCGTTGCAACTTGTGTTGAAAAAATATGTAAATCTGTTTTTATTTTGTACATTGTTTATGCTCCAAACTTACTTTACATTTACAGTTGGAGCAATTTGATGGTAAACAGTACATTGTGTTGTCTGATAGAACCAGCGCTCCACCATTAGCTAGACAAGTTCTACAACTCTTGATGGATCAAAGTGGTGGTAGTCTCCCTTTGATGGAGTTATGTAGCAGATATAAGACTACATTTGGCATAGATCCTGATATTCAGAAGATCAAAGAGGAACTATTGGACTATGTACAGGTGTGATATTCAACATGTTTTATTTTTGAAGAAGTCAGATTTATCTAAGACGGAGAAAGTTGAGGAATGATTAATATTAAAAAAGTAATGGTATTGATTGTCCAAAAACTGGAGGCTGGAGGCAAACATTATTGAACTCAACACTCTGTTTAAAGTTTGATTGAGCAATAAATTCTCAATACTGCAATATTTTCTAGCATGGTTTTACAATAATTAAAATATTTTTACATTTACAGCAAAACCTTAATAATGCAACCACCCTTTGGGCCCTTGAAAACTGGTCTTATTATTGAGGTGGTTTAAATATTGAGTTTGAATAAAGAGTAAAAAAGTGAAAATGGATTTGAAGTGCGTTCTTAATTTTGAGGTGGTCTTTTTATTGAGGTGGTCTTTAAGTGTGATTTTACTGTGTATGAAATAATGTCTTCTTGTTTTCTGCAGATATCTGGTGACGATGAGTCGGGGGTTATAAGCCTTACTCCTCTCCAAATTCTTGCACGAGATATCCGTGTCCTGCTACAGAATCATGGTAAAATGAGTCTATCAAAGTTTGAGAAATTATTCTGTCAGAAATATAATATAGAGATAAAGCCAGCACTGTATGGGTTCCCAACAACTGTAGCTTTACTGATGGCTATACCTCATGTGATCAGTATTAAAGGCAAAGGAAATAGAAGAATGGTACATTTATCGGGGGATCTTCAAGGTGAGGCCATGTCACGTTTTTTTCTATTTTCTTATTAGCACTTTCTTTTAATGCTTTCAATACCCTTTCGTGGAAATTGTTCTTTTTCTGTTTTATTGTCTGGCATTTCGCATGTTGTACTCATGTTTGAAGACTGTGATTTTGTGTTGGCTATTTCGCAAGAGTTGTTGGTCCTGTTTTACTGATATAATGGTTGCCACATCCAAGTTATCAATTAGCTTAAAATAACCACTCCAACAGAGTCTCTGATTGTTGATCAAATGTATGAACAGTTGGCATTATTCTCTGATGATACTCTGATGGTATGTACCTGTAGAGATACGATGATTGATTATTTAAGTGGTCAATTGACGACTTCTGTGTGTGATATTTGCAGGTTCTTTACCCATAATTGATGAATCCTACACACGACCTGATTCGGATACGCCCTCCAATGACTCGGGCTCAGCTCTTACTGATGATGATTTACCTTTCGAACACAAGAAATTCCTTCCATCTGATCTACTGGATGGTTCAGTACCATCTGTGGTCCCATCTCCTGACCTTAGACCGGACCACTTTGGTGAACGGGCAGACCTGATCAAATTTGAATCAGCTTTTCCAGGTAAATATTCTTTCCAATACTTTGACTCGGCTCTTGTTTTGTTATGTTTGCATAAGAGTGGTTGATAGTTTAAAGGCATCTGATTCTTTTAGAATGCTCGTTATTATTGATATTGTATATGCCACTATTGATTTTTTGTACCTTGTTTCAATGCACTACTGTTCATCAATGCATCATCAATACTCTTTGTATTTAAAATTACCATGTTATGGCTCTATCTTACATCATTTGATAGAAGTATTGATACATTTGTGGTAACTTTTCTGATTAACAGTACTTATACAACATTGAAGAGAAGATACTCATTTCATTCTTACTGTACTTTCAGATGCTATGGATGGCATATTTTCAGCATTGACTGAAGACGAGAGATCTCAGCAGAAGACACCACTTTGTCAGACACCAACTTCACAGCTGCTCCAGATAGCTGCACAGTTTCTTCCAACTCCACCTCCTACCCCAATTGAAGGAATGAACCCAAAGATGATTAACATGGGGCCTACATCAGCTGGAATGGAACCCAAAGAGCATCAATCAGCTGGTATATTTAATATATTGAAGGAAGGTTGGTGGCAAGCCAGTCCTAGTCAGCTTCAAGAAGTTAGTGAAAGTATCAGAAATTCTGGACTTGTTGAAAAGATGGCACACGCTGATATTGATTCAAATACAGCCAGTATGGTAGATGCTCTTGTTGATGCTAACCTTGTAGAACCTGATCATTTTGACTTTTGTCATGATAGAGGTATTATACAAGATGGAAACAATAATGATAAGCCCAAGCATAATGGCTCTGAATCAGATTATTCAATGGCTATCCATAGTCTTTCTGCAGCAATTGCAATACTTAGAGAGCAAAATAAGCAGGTTGTGTCTCCAAATGTTGATCAAATTGAAAAAGAATCATTTGGTTTATCTACTAGTATAACTGATACAGTAAAAAAGCCTGAACCAGAAGATATACAGTCTTTTTGTCCTAGACCACTTCAGCCTGGCTCCTACTGGTACTCTAAGAAGTTTCAATCTTCCAGTGATCATCAGAAGGAATTACCCAGCAATAGCACTGAAGAAGTACGCAAAGTATTAGCTTCTCTTGCTGTTACAAAGCCAGGAACTGGTTCTTTAAATGCAAAATCAGTTAGCAAATCCGATTCTAAATTAGAAGACTTGAGTAAAGTCCAAGCAGAGAACAATATATCCCCACAGGAAAGTATTGACACCAGTGAATCATTCTCTCTAGATACAATAGTACCAGATTCTACTGCTGAAAGTAGTCACGAATTCAATGACAATAATACAGTATCACAAATCATACATGAAAATAAAAAAGGCAATGAACATAAATTTGAAGATGATTTTGATATAGAATTAAGGGAAACCGAAGAATTAGTTAGAAATAATGTAGCTTTACAGATGGACTCGAGTAAACAGAGGAAATACATTGAACACAATATAGATAACTGTGTGGCTGCTGATTGTATGTGTTATGAGGCAGTGTTTCGTGAAGACCATCCAATTGAGACCAGTTCTGTAAAATCAGATTCTAGTTTTACTGAAAGTCTGGATTCCTCTCCTGCTAAGGCTGTTAAGAAACTACACCAGAAACTAAGTACAAGCTCACTTAGTGACGAGTCGGTGAACAGTTCAATTAATAAGCGAAGATCTAGGATTGCTGCTAGATTCGCAACCCCTGTTGAGTGAGGCATGCACATTTCCTCTCCGATTTTTTGGAAACATTCACTTCATTATATGGGATTTTCTTCTTTTACTCTTTAGGTGACCTTTGACTTTCATGGAAAAGACTGACGTTTATTTTTGCTTTGATGCATTTGTACCAGTGTGTTAAGAAGAATTTGTTGTATTCAATGCATGATTTTGTATTTATATGCTTGTAAATTATTGTTGTTTTGCATACTTTGTAAGCTTACACATTGTTAAGAAAGTGCTTTTTTGTGACAGTAGGATCTATAGAAGAGACTTTTGTGTTCATATATAATCCTTGTAATTTTCATGACTGATTTTTTTTGTTCTTGAATATTTATGTTAGGCGTATGTTTCCTTTGATACTAATTCACATCTACTGGCATTGTTTTGATGTTTGTCCTTGACTCAAACAAATCAATGACTGGGACTGATTGTATTCTATGCCAATGTATGGTCACAGTGAGATTCAAACTTGAAGTGTCAAACAACATGTACCTGTATGACCTTTTGATTAATACAGATACAATGTATAGTTACAGGTACACTGTATTCCAATAGGTTGATGGAAATTGGTATGACATCTGTTGGTATAACTTTCATGTTGCGTTTTTTGTGTACATGTATATTCATTTTTAATTAAATGAGTGTCAGTTCTGCGTCTGTGGTTAAAAACTGAGCTTTGAAACCAGTCTCGAACATCATAAATCTGATTGGTTGTTTCTGAACTCAATCCTAAAATTGTGCTGCATTTGGAGACTGGATACCAAACTCAAAGTGTTTTCTGTTTTATAATCTGAGGCGCTGATGAAATGTTAGGATAAGTTGAATGATATTGATGCGTAATTGTGGTGCACTCGGTTGATCCATGACATTTTGGTATCTGTTTCATTGTACATTGCCCTATATAATGTGAAATAGCTCAGCCTTAAACCAAGCTAACACAGGATTTAAATCTTGTTGCTTGGTTATGGCGGCCAAAGGAAACATATAAATGTAACTTGCCTAGTAAATGTATCCATGTTGAGGTTTTATCACAGTGATGTTGTAATTACATTGAAGTGTCTTCCAATTTGTGGAGTATGGGATTAGATCCGTCTTTTGCATAACTTAGTGATATGGTGTTCGGGCTTAATCATAAGTTGCTTGTATTTGTTCTATTCTCTCACAATTTACTTGTATACTTCCAAGACAAATTAGACCCAAGATGTCTTCATGATCTGTAACAATTTGTAAGCGATCGTGTCGGCCAGGAAGTTGTAATATCATTGTGTTGTGATTGAACTTGTTTTATGAGAGAATAGAACATCTAAAACAGCTCATTGTTTGATATTACAGATTTGCAAATACAGCATTTCCATACAGTCGACCTAGAAATGTTCTCAAAAACAATGTTTTGTGATTCTCACAATGTCGTGTATCTAATATGAAATCTTTGTATTGCCAGTGATGTCGAGTGTGGATGCTTTCTGTTCATTCCACTTGAATAAGAATAATCCATTTAGAATATTATTGCATGTACAAAGTTTTACAATGATATGAAATATAAGGTACAGTTACCTTTATCATTAGATATTTGTACAGTTTTATGAATATATCCGTGGATCTTACTTTGTTCATGAAATCAATTAAGGTGTTGAATGTTGGAGTGTGCCGAAATCGGTTTAAGATTCTAAGGTTATTGTATTTGATGATATTATGCATGCTTTCCATGTATTATTTTTGCTATTAAGTCAATAGTGTTTTCTTTATTGTGCAAAATAGAATCAACTATAGCAAAGTTTGTTAGATCAGATTTTGTTGATTATAGTTGTGTCTTTAATAAGCTATGTAGTATCACTATGACATGGAATCGGATAAATCATTAAATGTATTTATATTGTATAATGACCCACATACCTTCTATAAGAGTAGGTACTGGTATTGTGTAATTATTTAAATAATTTGCATGTTTCACTAATACTGATTTTATTTGAGAAGTAAATGCCGATTTTTGTGGTATTACTTACAGCAACAAATCGAGGTTTATGATTCTATAGAGGAATATTAGCCAACTTTACCTGCTACAGGTATGATATTTTCATTTGGATTAAAAGGATCTATAACATTGAAATTGTATGATGTTGTATAGTTTGTAAGGGAAACATGTATTGTGTGTCCTATAGGAAGTGACATTCTACCAATGTTATACATGTATGTGTTGTGTATGGGTATTACATTGATGAACACAAGGAAATACTCAAATAAAGACAAGTTTGAGACATGTACACTGTATATACCTAAGGCAAACTGCTTATGTAATAAACTGTATGTTGACTGTATGTCAAATATGATGGGTCATGTGACTAGTTTTTGTGTGTAAATAGATGCTCGATAGATTAGATAGTGGTATTCTATCTAGATGGATTTACGTGTTGTCCAAGGCTTTGCTTAGTCAAATAGATTGTAATAAAGTTCTAGCATTATACTGTCTTATGTTTTGAATTGAATCTGCTTGTATAATGTACAGTGTACCCCTTGCAGAAGCTACCTCTGTAAGACAAACATCTACAATGGCATGTACTGTTCAGGGGTGTCGCTAATTTTTGAATTAGCAGGGAAATCATCAAAAGTAGTCGGGGATCTGGGGGGGTACTCCCCTTAAATATGATCACTCGTACAAGAAAAGTAGCCGGGTGATGATGCTTATTTTACCAGCAATCAGCTTTTTTGAGACCCCGACTGTTATCACTTACAAGTTAAAGCAGTTCACAAACACAGGCATTCAAAAACCAGCATTCTTAGTTTCCATCAGTATTTTACATACTTGCATTATATAATCAAAAACAAGAAAATGGTTTGAATATTTTTTTATTGTCAAGGAATTAATACAAGTATAAGTTGTGAAAAATGGAAAATATTAGCAACTTGTAAGTTATTATTTCTTAAATTAGAAATTAGTTCTTTGTGCATGTCAGTTTAAGAACATGTAACGATTTACACAGTACCTGATTAGCTTACTTTCATATCATAAAACTGAGTAAAATATTCTAAATTCTGAGAGCTGTTGAATTGTTGACAAAGATGTTAGTAAATCTTGTGTGAGGAGAATTTCAACAAGCTGCGACTTTCATATCAATACACTCTTCTGCATTGTGTACATTTTCATTTGTTGTATGCAATGAAATATTATAAACAAATAAACAAGTTTCGACCAAATCTTAAGTGGATGGAATTGTCTGGATGATTGATTTATTAGAACCCATCGGTGCCAAATTTTCAACTTTGAGACATCTTTGGTAAGATCACCCGGGGAGGGGGGGACACTCGGCTTGTCTCGTAAAACACAAGCATGCCTTGATCAGCTTCCATGTCTAAATATTTTCAGATTGCTATACAATGCAAGATAAGCTTTCAAGAACAGGACAGACCTGTCGAAGAATCTTTAAATATCTCAACATTTGAATAGACACAAATATACTGAGTATAAAGACTGGTCCACTAACTACATGTATCTACATTGATCCAAATACAGTAAACCCTCAATAATAAGACCACCTTTGTGACCCTTGAAAACGCTGCTTTATATTGAGGTTGAATACAGAGCCAAAACAGTGAATATGAACTTGAAAATTGTGTTCTTAAAATTTTGAGGTGGTCTTAAAGTGAGGTTTTAATGTATTTCAGAAATATATGCAGTGCACTGTCACATAACTAAGGTAATGCTTTAGCAGCATACATATCACAAGGACTCTACTGTTGTCCTGATGTAAGCCATCCAATAGACTCGCTGGCCATCCTGATGAGAGGACAATATTACAATTCTAGAGAACAATAGTGCTTTGTACAATTGTTGCAAATATGGACAAGTCATGAACAGTGCCAATGTCTCTTGTTAATATACAATTGTATTGGTTTTCTCTTTATCCTCAGCTGAATGGATTGGTACATTGGTGATAGTCTCTCCCTTCATGTCCATGCTCAATTAAAATGAACATAATCCTTTCCTTCAGTGAGCTGTAGTGATTCCAGATTTTTCTCAAAATCACCATGCGTAAGATCCTAAAATATACAAAGGTTGCAGACTCGAGTTTTTCTAATGATTGAAATGAAGATTGTAAACTGGAAACAGAAAGGCAGTGCATACAGACAGAGAGTGAGTTCAGCAATAAACAACTGCAATAAGCAAGCAAAGGATTTCCTGGATTTCAGAACAAATAAATGATAAGCTAACTTATGATCTAAATGCCAGCTTACACGCTGGTAAATCTGATTGTGAGCATATAAGTCTGAGACAACATTACCGATTCAATATTCACATTTAAATTTCTAATTGAATTGTTGCACTTTTTGTGCCCCCACACAATTGTGGGGAGGGGCACTTGGATTTACCCCTGTCGGTCCTTCAGTGCAGCAATCCATCTGTCTGTCTCACAAAACTTGTGTCTTTCATGTCTCCTGAACCGTTGGGCCTACAGCCTCCCTCTCCATCCAGGGAAATAGAGGTATTTGTGCTCCTTAGATAACAACAAGAGGGCTTTGATGGCCCTATAGAGCTCACCTGAGTACACAGCCATTCTGACTGAATTAGACTAATGTGCAAATAAATTGGTATGGGTTCAATAAAAATCCATTCAGCAGTTCAGGAGGAAATGTTATTAATAGTTTCCACTATATACATGTAGGCAACACAGCAATGCCCCCTGGCGGCCATGTTTATTAACATAACTTAATTATTTATACAATTTTGGAAGAGTACCACACACCAAATATTAAGACTTTATGGTTTTGGAAAAGCAGATTTTCTAAATTATCACTTTAACATGGCCCAGCCTCCTGGTAACCATTTTTTGAACAGAACTTAATAATTTATGCAATCTTGTAAGAGGACCACTAGACAATGCTACACACCAATATAAGCTGTAGGCCTATGGTTTTGAACAAGAAGATTTTCAGTTTACACTTTTAAAATATATTTTTAGCTCCTGTGACCTACTTATGCAGCAGACCAGAATGATTTATGTAACTATGAATGAGGCGCACCCAAGGATCATTCCTATGAAGTTTGGACATAATCCATTCAGTGGTATAGGAGTAGATGTTGTTGAAAGAATGTTGACGGACGACGCTAAAAGCTGAACGATCCTAAAAGTGCTCAGGTGAGCTAATTACCATTTTAACTTTGTCTCTGATATCTCAAAAATGATCTTACTTAAGAGTAATGAATTTTCATGGAATTATTAGTCATCACATGAATTTGGGCACATCGAGTTCTTTATTGCATTCATATAGTAAGAGAAGACTTATGCCCCTTATTGTTCTAGTTTACAATACGTTTCATATATATTCAGTTCAAATAATGATAACTTTTACATTATAATAGTTTTCTAGAGGCTTAATAACCAGAATAGAATTAGCCAACTTTACCACTACTTTACCACTTACTATTTTATCATAAAATCTCTAAGAATAGACAACAACTGATATTAATTAGTAGGTAATGAACAAATGAGCAACCGTCGGCATCTCTAGGTATACAATATACAGAGAGAGATGATAGCTGGAGCCAGTCTATACATCAAGAGGTACATACATAATGCTTCACCATACACTGAACAGGTAAAATCTGCAAATAGCAGATATTATATAGGGAACAGATTCCTGGCATCAATACATAGACTGTGATACTAGAATATTGTTTTCTCTACCATAAGACTGTGTGTATAAGACGGAAAATATGACATAAGTAGCAATTTTTTGAAGGATAAAGAATTTACTACAACAGCAGTATGGATGAGGTAAGGAAAGTTTTGTATTTTTTAATTTGTAACGCAGCATTTTAACTGATCATTTTGTAGTCAACACTTATACTGTCTTCTTTGTACATGCGTATATACTACAACGCATTACACTGTATATCATTACTGGCCTTAACCCGCTACTGAACAAATATTAAAATTAGATAAATTCACAAGCAATCTTGCAATTAATCTGACAATTTTTTTTGTACACTATCTTTGAACTGAAGACAAGAATCTTGAACAGAATGACCTTGACATTAGACTTCAGAAACTGCGTTCTTACAATACAGTAACCCTGCCAAGTGACTGATTAAATCTTGAGTCATTTCAACAAGAATAAACAACCATAAAATCAAACATTTTACAGAATGTGTACAAATGTACTTCATTAAGTTTCTTGTTGCTAATGTTATATGCCCTCAAGGTTAGCTTAGTTGGTCAAGTGCTGTGCTGTCATCCAGGAGGTCTGGCTTCGATACCCAGGTGAGTCCGGTCATGTCATCCAGTGACATTTGGCTATGGTCATTTTGTCCTCCATCTCTGATTCATGTGGAGACGTTGTCAGCTACTTGTGGACGGGCAAGATAGCATTGGATTATAATTAATTCTAAGAAACTAGTTAGGTCAACTAACCACCTTAAATTACTGAAAAAATGTTGAAAAATGGCGTTATACCAAAAAACAAACAATTGTTTTTATCATGATCTTATTCTATATCTATCTAGAGTGAAGCATCATCAAGTAATGAAAACAGCAGTGAAATCAAGATCATTGGAGAAGTGTTACCTCAATCTGAAGATCCTCATAACAGTGGCGGAGACAGCGATGATTATGAAACTCCAGACGAAGATTATCAAAGTCAAGAATGCAGTGGTGGAGACGTTATGACAAGACATGGTGAAACAATAGATAAAGAAGTTGAATTAGATGACACTCAAACATGTATGTTAAAAAGTTTTGATTCATGTAAACCGGTAGTTGGAAATGAATGTTGCTATAGAATGGATGAAGCTGATGAAAATGGAAACAGAGTTGGTAATGCAGATGAAAGTGAAAACAGAGATGGTGATATAAATGTTGGTGGTGAAAGAGCTGGAATAGAAAATGTAAGTGAAAATAGAACGGAAGAACATACTTCTGCAAACAATGGTGAACTTAACAGTGAAAATAAGACTGATGAGCCTGAATTAGCTGATGAAATGAAAGATGATAAAGAAAGGACTGTTAATGGTGCAGATAAATCAAATGAAACTCTAGATGAAGTAAAGGCTCGACAATGGAGTAAACAAGAAGTACAGGATTTATTGATCAAAGCAATAAACTTTCGAGCACCAATTAAAGATGTAAAAACAATCATTCGATGTGGAGTAGATGTAAATGCAGCAGTAAAGAATGGATTACATCCCTTGCATTATGCAGCATATTGTGACAATGATGCCAGTGTTGAAGTATTGTTAAATGCTGGGGCAAATATAAATTCTACTGATGATATTGGTTACACACCATTACATTTATGCGCGAGGCGAGGAAACTACAGGTAACTAGTTCAATAAAATGATTAAATCAAACTGTTGCGGACAAAATCAACAGTCATGCACATATGTAGTGTTTCTTCCTCTTTTGCACTTAGCTTCCTATTCAGACCTTTAGTCTCAGCATTCGAATAAAATTCCTTCTATAACTATTGATCTACATGTATATGATTAATTGTGACATGCCAACCCATCAAAATAACACACATTGAAATAAATGTAGACCTGTAGCTACAATAAGCTGAATGGAGCCACCATCAAATATCTTCAGACTTAAGGAATTGCAATATTGTTGTTTTTGTAGGTGACAAATGCTGCTGCACCCCTTTGCACCCATAATATAGTAGCTCTATCTAAAGGCCTGATCAAAAGATTTGCCATAACATTCCAAATCAGTGTAGTTAGTCAGATTGAACAGATCTCTACATGAAATTGCCCAAACCATTTTGTTCAAGTCATTCGATGTTCACTATATCTAATAACACATTCATTTCGTCTGAACTTACATTAACAAGATTGTAAATACAATTTGTTCACAGAGACAATGACCACACTAGAGCATACTATGCTCTGAACTGTAGTATGAGTGTTCTTCCAACCATCAAACACACATTTTTCAATGAATGTTAACAATCATAAGGTTGACAAGTATTTGTATCATTTATGTCTTTTAATTTTTCAGGACAATGCAAGTACTTATAGACAATGGTTCAATGATAAACTTCAATGAGCCGGGTGCAGAAATACGTAACACAGAAGAAACGAACAAACTGGGTTACACAACGACAGAGCCTCTCAACCTTGCAGTACAGAATGTCCACCCAAAATGTGCTAAACTACTGCTGGAAAATGGAGCAAGGGCAAACAACAAATATTTCATGGGCGAAGAAATATGCTTGGCTCCACTGGATGAAGTTGAATGTTTGGAATTGTTGCTGCAGCATGGTGCAGATCCAAATGCTTTTAATCGATGTGGATTGTCACCCCTTATGAAAGCATGCAAAGACCACCATATTCCCGCTGTTAGAGTATTGATTAAATATAAGGCTGACGTAAATGCTCTTTGTCCGCCATTATTTGAGCAGAAGTCAGTTCTGCAGTTTGCAATAATGAGTGGAAATATTGTGATTATCAATATTCTTCTTCAACGGGGAGCAAAAATCTGCAAACAAGGTGAATATAACTTCAGTGCTCTCCATACGGCCATCATAAAAGGTCGACCCGACATATGCAGAGTGCTACTTCAATACAGAGCAGATGCTAATGAAAGAACTGTAGAAGGAGCCACAGGCTTAATGCTTGCTTGCAGTACTCCTGAACTACAGGACAGAAAAGAGATCGTACAATTGCTAATCGATTGTGGTGCAGACGTCAATGCATTCTCTCCTACTTACAGTTTTTTCGACCCATATCTAGCACCACTTACAGAATACATGAAAAACATTGAAAATTCGGAGGAGTTTAGTATAGTTGAACTTCTAGTGAGGCAGGGGGCCGAGGTTCATTTTTCATCAAGTGGTTTAGATCGAGAACTACGGCGCTTACGAGATCCATTCTCCATCCTGCCTTATTCTCACTGTATGGAGAAATATCCTGAGATATTTAATATGTTAGTGAATTTGGCAAACAAATACTGTCCTCTACTTATACATGCAAATGAGAAATTATCTGAGGAGAAAAAAGAAGCTTTGCTCTACGTAGCAACACGTCCCCGTGAACTCAAGCATCAGGTTCGGGTCATGCTACGCCAGAAACTAAGTCCTGAACTACCTGAAAACGTTGAAAAACTACCTTTGCCAGCCATTCTTAAAACATATATCTTGATAAAGTGATAAACCAGTAATAAAGATCTTGTGGTGACTGTTAGCCTTCTCCATTGGAATGTGTGACTATTTTATTTAGCTGTGATGGAAATTCTTTCAAAACAACACTATTGAATACATCATGTTTATGAATTTATATAACATGACTGTGTGTGTATTAGCACATGTTCTGCATGTAAGATACGTTTGTGCAATAGGACAAACATGACGAAGCAATGTTGAAAATAGAATCTAGTCAATTTGGTATGCATAGCAAGTACAAGACAAAATTGTGAGTTCCAAACTTAATCATCAAAACCGAAATGACCCTCCTCAATGAAGCTCAAATACATTCTTACATCTTTAGTCAGTTACATGGATGCAGTATGGATGCATGTTTTGAATCATGTAGAAAAGTGTAAAACTAACAACATGCCTCTGAACAAACAGATTATAGCTCAGTCAGCTGAGCGTGCATAGTAATGATACTGTTTTTTACTTTGCCTGTCTATGTGTGATTATTCCAATGCCTGATGTACGGAACAGGTTAGAGTACTGCTATACACATGATAACTGTAAAAAACATTATGTGATTATGAACACAACACTCAGAATGCAGACATTGCAACCTTATCTGAATACTAACAGTGGGCATTCCAATGATTGTAGGTCAAGTAACCTCACAACAAGATTTGAGTCAATATCTTATATAATATTACATATGTGAGAGGTTTTGATTAAGTGATCTACATGTAACTTCCCAACCTGATAATGTAGAATCAATCAGCCAATATTTTTCCTTGATGTGATAATAAATTGTAGCTTTTTTATGCTTGTCCCCCCCCCCATTCCCTACTTTCAGGCTGTTTTTATTTATATTATGAAAAAGGATCTCGCAAGGCTAGTGCCAGAAACTAGGATATCAGTTGTTAGCAGATAATATTTTATTAAAGGCAAACTTAAATTTTGTATAATGATAATCTATCAAATAATTCAAAATGGCTTTACTGTTTGAAGTTTTCATTACAATAAAATAAAGATTTTCTACAAAAACAACCATATACGGTAAACAACTTTTATGAGTGATGTTCCAAAATGTGTAAGCATAAATATAATCTGGATTGATATCAACTGTTATTTTGTTGTCTTTTAACTTTGTTATGTACAGTTCTGCAGAATTAAATTTTATGAAATTGTAAACAATATTATTATGTCTTTAAAGTAATTATTAGAGATATATTTGAAGAAAACAAGTTTTTTGGGAAACTCTTGTCAAATATATCCATTAGGACTTGACTACATTACCCAAACAGATATGAACAAGAGATGTTTGTAAAACATTATGCCCCCCTGTAACCTTGACCCCAATCAATAGGGTTCCTCTGCTACCCAAGGTGAATGTGTGGACCAAGTTTGAGGATGATAGGTCGAGAGGTCCTTGAGTTATTGATTGGAAACAAAAAGGTTAAGGACAGAAAGACGGACGGACATACCGACCAACCGACTGACATGTGCAAACCAATATGCCCTCTCTTCTTCGAAGGGGGGCATAAAAATTCATAACTTGGTCAACAAATACCAACCAATTAACAGTGGCATTATTCTAACCAGGCATATCAGTCTCAAACACAATGTAATTGCATTAATTTACATATTTATTGATTATGATATCAAGAGTATAAATTCAAAAAGAAAAAGTCCAACAAAAATATTCCACTAACAGCAAATGCAGTTTTTATCAATGTGTCTAATAATAAGGGAGACAATTACGACAAATTCATTTTCTTACTCATGGCAGTGCAGGTTTCCTCCCTTTAATTGTATTAGTTTTTGGCCTTCAGTTTGGCATGTGATGTTGTCATTTTATGTACATATTAGAAGAAGCGAAAATAAGTGAAAGACTTAAAGACTTTTATATGTTTCCTCATATTATCAAATTGCCAAGACAATATTGCTAAATGAGAACTCGTAGAGAAAATGTTTTCAAAGACAAAACAAGAATATGCCGACAAACTCCAGGAACTTAATGACCATCACTTACCATTTTTACACAGATAATGAAGGGACCTTTTGCATCCACAAAATGTACAATAGGAACTCTAGGTTTGGGTCTTTCCTGGAATGTAGAAATAATCAAGATATTAACAACCTACAGAATAAAAACAACACCAGCCATTGTCTCAATAATAGTCCTTTTTTATTAACTTGAAAATGATTGTAAACAAATTGTGACATGGTCAGCCAATGAAAACTTGTTTTGCAAAATATTGACCAATAGAATAAGCATATACAATAACAATATTCTCAACTTATTTTGAATTGACAGTTAATATTTATGATGGAAAATGTATAGCATCCCAGCATAACAAGTTAAATTTAATATAAATCATACTGCTACACTTTTTATAACTGTTTATACTTCCAAATTATACTGCTACATGGAATTATCTATTTTATCTTGTCAACACCCCCCCCCCCCTTTCATAATTGAGAAAACACCACATAATCAAATGTTGTAGATGAATTCAACTCCTGCGTTAGAGTATTTCTAGTTATCATTTTGTGGAGTGTCAATGATGGACCGGACTAAAATTACTGTTTTCTTAAATCTTGATGGTTTTGGAAAGTTCATTGAAACAGAAAATTGTCTTAAAAATGCTTAGTCTTTGTCTATCAGAACTTGATGTGTATTTCTTGTGGCCAAGCTACATTTTCGTAGATTTTAATCATTTACTGCAAAGTGAAAAATCAGTTTATGTGAAAGCAGGTCAGTATAGTAGCATAGTCTAACATTACCTTGGATTCTTCATATATGTAGACCCCTTTACTGATCTTCTTATCATCTATATCACAAAAAGCAACAACCTGAGAAATAGAGTCATATGGACAATACAAAAAGTGACATGTGAGTGCCATCATCTCTACACATTTCAAACCAAGACTCATCCAAGTAAAACTTTTGCCATGTAAAAAGTGGAATCATGTTTGAATCTTCAATACTTCACTTTCAAACTTCCTTATAGAGTTCAATTGCATAGTAAGAACTAGAAATGTGTCCTCAGGACTTCCAGCCTTTGTCGCAAAAGGAAATGCCATTATTCTGCTCATAGTTTGTGAATGTGTATCAAAATTACCAAGTGAACAACTGTACTGATTATGGTGATAAGTCAAGGGCAATAACTTTGCACTTACTGGGCGTAATCATACATGAAACCCCAGGTGCACAACTTCACATGCAGGTGAACATTCCTGTAAAGTTTTATGACTCTGGCTCATATTCATTTGGAGATATGGGTGACACAAGATTGCATACTCTGTAGGCTATATTTTTACTAAGTCAAGGATCATAACTCTGGACTTACTGGACACAGCCAAACATGAAACCCCAGGTGCACAACTTCACATGCTGGTTAATATTCCTGTAAGTTTTATAAATCTGGCTCATATTGTATTGGAGATATGGGTGACACAATATTGCATACTATGTAGGCTATATTTTAACTAAGTCAAGGGCCATAACTCTGCACTTACTGGACACAGCCAAACATGAAGCCCCAGGGGCAAAACTATATAGGCTGTTGAACATTCCTGTAAAGTTTTATGACTCTGTATCATATTCTTTTGGAGATATGGGTGACACAATATTGCATACTATGTAGGCTATATTTTAACTAAGTCAAGGGCCATAACTCTGCACTTACTGGACACAGCCAAACATGAAACCCCAGGGGCAAAACTACATAGACTGGTGAACATTCCTGTAAAGTTTTATGACTCTGACTCATATTATTTTGGAGATATGAGTGACACAAGATTTTGTGACGGAAGGACGGACGGATGGATGGACGGACAGACAGAAGGACAAGGGCAAATCGTTATCCTCCCCCCTTTCAGAGTGGGGGGGGCATATAATGCTTAGTCTTTATTCCATTTCTTAGTGACCCTAAGTTCAATTCTTCACAAATCTGTCCATTGGCCCAATCCTGATTATGATATTATAGGCCATACATTAAAATGTTTCATTTTTCATATTACAAAACAGGATTTTATTTTCCCCTACAGCAATTCAAACTATAAATTGATGTCATACTAAGTATAAACTAAACCTAAACACTTACTTCTATGTGTACCTAAACAACTCAATTTACCAAACATCCAAAATATTTTAATAAAACATGCCTAGATTTTAATCATCAAAGGCTTATGCTTGATCAGTTTCATTAATCTGTGATTACGCAATTACACACTTTCATCCTAGATTTTTCTATTAACCAAACACTGTAAACTTGTTATAAATTTCAATGCACTTGCCAAAATATTTTCAATGTGAACATAAATGTATAAAGCATTCTCGCCATCAATACATAACAACCAATTACATAACATAATATATTGTAAAATTAAATTACCAATTTTTATAGAAATAACTATATTGCATACATAATTTATGCATTTGCATTTATGTATTTTTGTAATTTGTGAAATCATGAGCATAACGCCTTCTGAATAAATATCTCTCTATTTAAATCCCCATAGTGTAGAGTATAAATAAAGGACTAAAATGAATTACTAAACCAAACAATTGAACAATAAACAACGATACAGACGAAAAACTGGAAGTACAAAATGTACTTAGAAATGAAAATGAATCAAAATTAAAAAAATTATGAAGGATTTGATGTATCAAAATATATGTATTCAAGTTTTCCAAACACAATACTACAATACTACTACCACCTCAATAATAAGACCACCTCAAAATTAAGACCACAAATCTCAAGTTCATTTTCCCTGTTTTGATTTTTATTCAACCTCGATATTAAGACCACCTCAATAAAAAGACCATTTTTCAAGGGTTCCAAGGGTGGTCTTATTATTGAGGTTTTACTGTACATCAATAAAATGATTGCAGTTAGAGAAGATTTCTTCAATGTACAAACTTGTTATAAGCATGGTAATACTTTAGCCCTACTTACAGCGAATAAAATATATCTATATTCATTATATAAATGCTGGTAAGTACAAAAATACAATTAAATGGAAGTCAAACAAATGAAAGTGACAGAGAACTACAGCTTGAAGTTGACAAGTCTAGTCTTAAATATCATTTTTCTGCTGAATAATTTCTGACAAAATGCAGGCTTGTTCCTTCAGAGCCCTTGTAAACGACCTTCAATTAACAAGCTGAAATAATATTTTGTAATGAACCATATAACTAAATAGACAAATGATTATGCATATTTAAGAATCACAAAATCTAACAAAATGTCATAAAATCTGACAGTAATGAATCTATATAAAGTTAATCGATTCATAAATAACACTTCACTTTACACTATAATTAAGTAATTTTCTTCATGACAAAATTATGTGTGAAAATCGGTTAAATATTTGCTATCAGCAATTTCAATACTACCACAATGAACAGTGACAATTAACATAATCCTAGAGCATGTAATACACATTTCAAATAGTCAATCAGAGATATAATTGATGATTTAAATCAACCTGTCAACTTGAGAGCTTTTTTAAGGGTACCATTACCTTATTTTTACTGTTACATTAAGTGGAAGTAAAATATAATGTAAATTTTCAATCATTCTTGACCAGATAAATTCAAACATGATTTCTATAGGTGATGACTCCTTCGTTAAAGGTTTTAATTTGCAGGTATTGGCATGACGTGCCCTAAGGTGTTTGTAATTAAGTCATTAAATGGCACCGTTGTCACCGCAATAATAAACAATGTCAGGAACCCTTTCCTTCGCACCTGGGCCCCTGTATGCTTCAGTTTTCAATTTTATCGATTTTAAGAAGACTGCCCGTGGATAGCATAACTTGCTGAAGGGGTCATTTTGAAAACTAAGAAGGACGAAAACAATAATTGTCACAACCATGAGAGAAGGCAAGTCATGTGACCTGTGGTTCGAGACAATGCCATGAGGGAAGGTAGTGTGAACTATTTAATGTAGTGTGAAAATGTCACATGAATGTTAAGTAGATGTACGGACTCTCACTCAAAGTCATAAACAGGCACTCAGTCGAGTTTAACCAGGTGTAAAAAACTCTAATTGATCTGAAGCCATTATGTAGTGGCTAATTTGAATTTCCTTCGGATTATAGCAAGCAAGTGTGACATTTGAATTTGACGTGTAACATTTTAATTGAGGCTATTTTCTAAAAAAAATAGGAGGTTCAACAAATATGAACAAAATTGAGAAAAGCTATAAAATTACACCAATTAAAATTTGTAATAACCTCCATGGAATATTTGATACCAGAGCGTCCGATTAAAAGTAATGGTAATATAAAAGAAAATATAAATGTATATGTTAAACCATAAGTAGAAGTAGTCCCAGCATAAACAATATCAATACATATACGCTTTAATATCATGAGCATTTGCATTTGTTTTACTGTTTTTACGAAATATCATCCTGCATGGAGACATTTTGGTATTAAGATTTTATTTGTGGACACACCACATATTATAACACATACAGAAAAACCTCAATAATATGATCATCATTGGGACTCTAGAAAAGTGGTCTTCTTATCGAAGTGGTCTTAATATTGAGGTTCAATAAAGAGTAGAACGCTGAAAATGGACTTGAAAATTGGGTTCCTAATTTTGAGGTGGTCTTATTATTGAGGTGGTCTTGAAGTGAGGTTTTACTGTATGTCGATACCTTCAGACAAACAGAATACTATTCTTGTATATATATAAGGGCATTATATGGAACATAAAAATAATGAAAAACATTTGATGCATAATATAAAAGTCAGAAAGAATGAACACCTCAATCAGTGTAAAAGTTGATGTTACAATTCTGGCTTTGTTATACAATAAGAAATAAATCAACATGAAAACAATCAAAGAAAGCACGTAAAAAATCCCATTTCTTGGAAGAATAACTTCAAATTAAAAACCCATTTATACTAAAGCACACTTGTACCACTCTAATTTTGGACACAAAAGGCTGAACTCTTAAATCAACAAAATTCTGTCAACTTTACTAACAGATAAATCACAGGTATTCTTGACAAAACCAAAAATTATGAAAATCATTTTTCAAGAAGTCGAACATCAAAAGCAAACTCCAAGAGATTTTTGAAACAACAGTTGGTCAACCAGTCAATGGACAAGACTGAAATTTAACCCATTGTTGATCTACTCCATACTATGACCAATATCAATTTGAAAATGCTAATTAGTAATTAAGGCGACAATACTTTAAACATCAAAGGTCAATAACGATATTGTTAATCACACTGAAGGAAGAGCATGCTTTAAATAAGCACTATAGTTGACCGACTGTTTTCTTTTCATTTGTATAATAAGGTGAGCTGAGTTGGAAAATAAGAGTGTGAGCCGTTTTAAAATCAGCCATATTTTTTAACAGGATGGATGACTCTTCAACATGATGTCAAATCAAGTAAAAAATTTACTGATTGTGGATTAGAGGCTTTCAAATTTTGATAACCTTTGAAGACATCGTCTCATATCAAAACATGGTCCGGCAGTCTGTTTGATGTTTTGTGTGTTATCTGCGTAAAATTTGGGGATAATTGAGAATTTACACAAAATTTATAACAAACAATCATTGTTATTACATGGTTGAATTCACTGCTAACATGATGGAAAAGTGAATGATACTGTCATTAATTTTCAGCTATCAAAGCAAGTATACAATAAAATGGTTTCATTAAATGCTTTCTTTTTATCAACCTTAGTCACCTGCATGAATGGCTCAAATTTCAAAATCATTAATAATTGTAGCGGTAAAATATTATCAGAATGAAAGGATTCATTCAAGGGCTGAATGTTGTAAAACTTCAGAGAAATGTTCTTGAATCAAATCACTGATGTAGCATAAAGTTTGAAGTTCATAGCGGGTATAAAAAATACATTAAGTTGCAGTATAAAACATTGGTAATGGAGTTACAAAGTCCTAGGCACTATTTCTTTAGCTAAGTATATGACTGGAAAATTATTAGGTACATAGAACCACCATAAACATAATTAAGGTAAGCCGTCCATCATTGGTTAAGGTAAGCTGTCAATCATTGGCATAATGTCTGCCATAAATGAAACAGTTGTTTCAATCTATATAATAATGCGGATAATAATTTTAAATTTTGTAAAAAAATTACCGTTCCAAAAAGAAATAATGGCCCATAATGGCCCATTTTCTTCTCTGAAAAAAACTTAGCCTTTAAAAATAAACTGATAAATGGAAAATCACATTTATTTTCTTATTTCTTCCTATTTTCACATAGTGAAACCACCTATGTACTAAAATAAACTTGAAAATTTGAGAAAACGGGCCATTTTTTTTTTTGGAAAGGTAAAAAAATATCCGCATTATTATACAGATTGAAACAAAAACTGTTTTATCTATCGCAGACATTTTGCCAATGATGGACGGCTACCTTAAGATGAACGAGGAAGGTCCAAATATTACACAAATAGAATGAAGATATCATCAACAAGAACCATACAAGCTTCACCGAGTAACAACTAAACTTATCAATTATCATTTAATTTTTGACACACTTCTTAAGGAGGTATGGTGGTCTAAGGTAAAACCCAACACTCCTGATCCCAGGCTGTGGGTATGAATCAAAGCATTAGCCAGATACTCTGATAGTATTCATGAACCCTGCATAAGGTGCAAGTCCTGGATAGATAGCCAGGAAGCAGTCGTTGAGAGAGATTTATATAAGCTATCAGGAATAATTTCACAACTGACAATAACACAAAAGTTTAATATGACTAACCCTGCAGACTGCTTATTGATATTAAAAGCCACCAAATAACAATAAATAACCAAGTGTTAAGGTATCTTAGATCAAATTATGTTTGCTACAATCAATTCTAATATATGTCCACGGATATACCTTCTTTTGATTTTCCAGTGAGAGAGATCTGTAGAGTTTTCTCCCTTGTTTCCCAGCATTCCATATTGTAAATGTCTCCCATTTAGAGAGTACTTGAGATTGGAGATATTGTACCCTCTCCTTCCATATTGTCTCTCTAAAATTAAACACAAATATCAAAGTTAACACCAAACTATTGTATCTTCTTCTTCCCCAGAACTGAGTGACAACAACTTAGTACACATGTATCAACTTATTTATTTCACTTATTTAATCCACATGCGCGTTGAAAACATCTAAACATAAGGGCTGTGGACTGTAGAGGTAAGGTTATGGGAGGGGTGTCTCATCCCATGCAGAGAAAAGTTGAAATGTCCTTTGAAAAAAGATATTATTTCTGGACAGTTATTTGTAACATTTCAGACCATTATGTTAGCTTTAAATAAACACTATCACAGATAATATTACATGTATTTACTTCCTTGGTTTACACTCATTGCCCTGGCTCCTACACCCCTGTATGTTTATTACCTATTCCAAGTTATAACAATCACTCATGTTGTCTGATTACCTGGATTACTCACTAGTACTCATGTTGTCTGATTACCTGGATTACTCACTAGTACTCATATTGTCTGATTACCTGGATTACTCACTAGTACTCATATTGTCTGATTACCTGGATTACTCACTAGTACTCATATTGTCTGATTACCTGGATTACTCACTAGTACTCATGTTGTCTGATTACCTGGATTACTCACTAGTACTCATATTGTCTGATTACCTGGATTACTCACTAGTACTCATATTGTCTGATTACCTGGATTACTCACTAGTACTCATGCCTAATTCAGGAATTGTGAAAATAACAGTTCAAACTCATCATCAAAAACAGATTCCAACTCACGACCTGTTGATCAGGAGTCAGCCACTCTACCCCTCGACCACTTTGCCTCCCCTAGCTACAATTATCTGCACCTAAGCCTCAATGAAGTCTTAAACGAGGGAGAATCGAAGCTTATTTATGAATTACATGAGATGTAGGTCATTGATTTACGTCAGCTATTTAGACCAAAATTATTCAGATAAACTGCTCTGCAAATGTAGGTAGATCTTTCATTCATAGTTTTAAAGTTTGCCAGATTACCAGCTAAAAGTTAAAAAAAATGTACAACTTCTTACGCAACTCAGCCATAAAAAGACATTACATCACTGAACTCTAGCAACACAGAAAGTTGAAATAGATTTAATAATGCTGGGAACAAAATACAGACATCGTTCATTCCAACTCATCGGGTCTGAAAAACTTATTTCGAATAATACTATTACATAGTTTCGAATAGCCCATTTCAATATCATGTGCGTAAGAAGACATAGGGACCTGATATTTATTTCGGACAATACCAAGTATGCGGATAGAAAGTTGTCAAATTAAACGAGGTCAGACTGTACATCAGTTCAAACATTTTTGCAAAGAATAAGGAGAAGCATATCGAGTCATAAAAAAGTCAACTTTCTGTGAAAAAACAACTGTACTGAAGCTGGTTTAAGGTAAAACTCCCAGACAAAGAACCTGAATGGGTATTTAATGGTACCCATTTCTTATCCAGTGATATTGTGTTCAATAACACAACTTTCTAAATAAACCACAACACACATAATACAATTAAATAACCTACTCTTTCACAGAGAATGTGGAAGCTTCTGTATGATATCTATACATCAATAAGTCTTTGTCCACCCTATACAAGCCTCCACCAAGTTCTAAATGTTTGTAGAAGAATAGAAGATCTTCAGGCACACCCTGTAATATTTAGGCATTTCTTGGTCATATACACACTTGCCAACCAATACAACAAGATAGAATCAAAATAAAAACATTGAATTATTTACGCTTTTGCTGAAATTTACAATTGACATAATAATTATGTGAAGACAAACAAATTCAAAAATGAAACGAGCCGTGCTAAATTCAGCAAATTATGGATAATTATGGATAATTACTGTGCGCGCTAAGGATTGTTGGTAAATTATTTTTTGTTATCGTTTCACCAATATCAGCCTGTTTCAAATCCATGGTTTGTATGTCCGTGGTATTAGAGAATAGGTAAGTGTGTGAAGTACACTATGGGTACAGCAGGCAGAGCAGTTCATCTTGACATTTTGATAAAATATTCAAAACCGAACATTTCAATACTGATATATTTTTTGTAATATCAATATGTATTCATGCTGTTCATGTAAAACGGTGAAATGTCACTAGCTAATTAACAAAGACAAAAATTAATTCAGTTCAATCATATTATAACTCGTGCAGGAGACAATCAGACAAGAAATAACTGCTTCGTTTCTTTCATCAAAGTATGAAACAAGATGGTATGTGTACATTACGTAGCTATAGCAACTTACTTTTCCACCTTCATTAAATCCTCCCACCTTATCGAACACTTCTTTCTTACAGAACCATGTTGGCATGATGAGGGTAGGACCATGTGATGTGTAAACCTGAAGTATACATTCAGTGAAATGATGCAAGGATGTCTTAACATTAAAACCACATAAAATCATACTGATTTTATTTGAGTCCTTCTAAACTCACCAGTCTGTTTTATATATGAATACATGTACCACCAGTCTACTCCATTTCACACAATGGTTAGCTATGTATAGAGATACTATCAAATTCAATAAGTAGCCAAAACCACTAACAGTACAATTTCACATAGAAAAATTTGATTCATAACCTTATTAAAATCTTTCTCATTTAATTGAATTCAAGAATCTGGATCAATTATGGATTAAGCAGAATTAAATAAAATACAGCATAAAACAGCAGTCTAACTATCATGACCATGCATAAAATCTGGAATTTAGCTGTACCTGTGTATACAGTTGCTCATGTGATATTGTATTGGCCCACTTTGTAAATCTTTCTGTAGAGCCATCGGGACATCTGTGAAATTGACTTCCTATAATCTGTAACATAATAAGATACAATGGTCATTTCTTTGAACGATTTAAAAAACTCCTAATTATAGTAAAATGATAAAACTTGAAATTTATCATCTGCATTTAACAGTAAGTTAAACTCCAGTCTAAAACATTAAGTTACAAACAATATTTATTATAACATAGTGAAAATAATTAACACATCCACAATGCTGGACCATAATTAAAACAAAAATTTGTTTGGCATAACCCTACCATGAAAATGGCCCCTACTCAAAAAATTGTTTGAGGGGTTGAGTGCGATTCTTTTTTGGCAGCATTGCCTGATAGATACGCATTTCTACGCCTTTACCCCTTGCCTGATAGATACGCATTTCTACGCGTTTACCCATTGCCTGATAGATACGCAGTTTTACGACCCTGACTTTTAATTCGAAATTAAACCGTTAATTATATTAATCCTTTCGAATAAAGTAGTTTGTAATAAACTTTAATCACTATTAAAACGATGCAAATAAAATAAAAGTATAGCAGTTATTTAAAGTTATGTCATAAATTACGTTTAAACTTGATCAGTATCATAATATTATCATAATATTTACACTACGTGAGAGTGAAGGTCGCGCATGCTCAAAGACCGAAAATATTGCATGACGTAGAAGGTTTTCCTAGATTCTCTAGTTAACACTACTATGACCATGAAAAATAATTTTAAAAAATGATTACCTTCCTACCTACCCACATAAATTGTGCTGGGTAGGGTTATACCAAACAAACATGTTTAAGGATGGACAGACCAATTTGACTTTCACCCCTTGAACTACTTACACTATCCGGATGAGCTAAAGCTGCCCTGTATTGTTCCTCAACTCTGTCTTTGTTCATCACATCATCCTGAAATCATTTATGCATGACAATATTTAAGACCTCACAGAGCAATGTACTGACTGATGCATCAGTAGATAATTTGTTTTGACAACAGTATTTAATGCAATTCAAGAATTGGTTCAAAATTGAAATTTCAACAAATATCATCAACAAAGAATAAGATGGATGTCATATACTTATTTCTTTCATTAAACAAGAAGGTAATAAGTTATTCGAATTTAACTAACTGATAACTTGAAACAACTTTACTTACTGAATCCAGGTAACATAAGAATGATCCGGTACTCTGTCCAACAGCCTTGTTCTTGGCATAACCAACTGGGAGTAAATTATTTTAAAAAACATAAATATTTTAACATTGTTTCAACTCTTAACCAAAACATGATTTCAATAATTCAGGACAATATAACAAAATAGGTCCAAGAATCAATAGTCACTTTGTAATAAACAATCAACTGGCAAAGTACTCAAAAATGTATAAATTTTAGACATGTTAGCTGTATGAATATTATATACCATACCATATCATGATACAAACTTTGCATTAGATGTATAAATATTATAACTAAAACAGTGTGCAGACATTTGTATTGTTCTAACCAATACTTAGAATTTACAGATATTTTGATAACAACATACTAGCAATTTTTCACAAACAGCTGCACAAGTATCAACTTATAATTCTGATTTATCCTTCTTAGGTGGTAAATATAGACACATACCTCCTCTAGGCTGTTCATCATGATGTCCATTTGCAATAACATTTACTCCTCTTTTCAGCAAAGATTCCTCCCATTTCTTAAAAATGGTCTCGGACTGATCCTGCAGACAAATAGTAGGAACAGTGATTGTTCTCGAATAAAACTAACAACAGCTATAAACTGACATAATATGTTATAAAAACATAAAATATCCATCCCCATTACTTTCTACAACACACAATCCTGTTTAAAAACTTCTCTTACTATGTCTGAGTTGTGTAATACATTGACTATGTTCCAGTATCTAAAACAATACATGTCCCTGAATGGAAAATATTGAATTGTTATTCAAAAAACATACCATTACCAAGCTTTACTATTCCAAAGAAAAAACAAAATTCATCAAATGCAATAACAAAAAATCAAAATTATGAATAATATTTAAATCAATATTTAAACTAAATATGAGTGACACATTGTTTTCTGCTACTGATAATATACACTTACTGAGCATGAATCAAAGAAGACTGACAACTCCAAGGTATCAGCAAATGTTTGGTTCGATACTGATTCGATACATTCATCTAACCACTTCTCAGCATTATAGACTGGTAATATTACAGACTGGAATTAAAGACATATACATTGGAATAATAATACAAGTCACTGATACAGTAGATGCAATTTGTTCAAAACAAAACTAACGGCAATTAGGTCTTGCTTCTATAAAGTACTTGGTGAGCACATTTTCTGACAGTTCTCAACCACTTACTTACCAACTAGTCCCTCTTTTACCCAACCCAGATTCAAAATAGCAACAACAAGATGAGAAATGGTAAACAAAGCTTATCAGAAGTGATACATTATATTATTTATACCACATACATATTTTATGTTGAACTTTAGGATGATACAATAATTTGATCAATTGTTGCCAAGCCAATGAACCCAATCACAACAGTAATCTGTCACAACATCGGTAACATTTTTCTTCACAACTAATCTCAGTAAAAGATGTTCAGAATCACATATAAAATTTCGGAGGAAGCTAGCAGCAAACATATTACATAATTGAACATCATACAGTTACAATATTAACACAAAAGTCAGTAAAACAATTCCACAGAGATAAATGCTTGTAAATTCAATGTTTCCTGGACCTTTTCCTACTTGCCAAGAGTATCGACAGAAGATAAGTGTACTCAGCCCTGCGTTCAGTAAACGTATTTGCGGCTCACGTTTCGTAATGTTTTGCAATTTGGTTCCCCGTGTTCAGCAAATGTAATACGGTGGGCCAGGGATACAAAACGTAACGTGAGCGACTGTTAGCCGTAATCGAACGCAGGGCTGTGATTGCACAGATCTAAATCATTCAATGTGACGAACACGACAAGAAACAAACCAAAGGATATAAAAGATTCAATTTGACATCTTAAATGATTGAATGCATACGCCAGTGTTCGTATGATGATATTTAAAGTAAATCACAAGATGACAAGAATTTTAAACGTAAAAAGTGTGGAGAAATATCAATGTTATGAACTTACCACAGTAGACATTGCACATGGCGTAATTTATCAAAGGGAAGTAACTGTGTAAATACGTCGAGTAACTATCGACGTACAAATATATTTACGGTAAGGCGTGTTTTACATATGTGTCACATTTCCCTTCTTTAAAAAAAATCAAATCGAAGCATAACCACTTAATTATCTTAATCATTACTACTGAATGAAAGTTCTCATGAATTTAACATTCTCCTGAAAATAGGTTTGACCGTCAATAACAGATAAAATTGATAACACAGTATAAACTGTCTGGTCCGTGTTCCTATCTTGTTTATTGTCTTGTGTTCACTGAAATTTCAGACCTGTTAACTGTTAACTGGGACCAATATATACTGGTCCCAGCTGTTAACAAGCTAGTATACTTGTATGAAGGGCCGTAAATTACACGGAGGCATGTAGGCAGTTGCCTCCTATTGCGGGAAAAAAATAATCATTTTTTGTCTAAAAAGGGTCCACAAAATTTTTCGTCTCGCTCCGTTCGGCGAGGTGCCTCCCCTTCCAGGGGAGGCAATTTACGGCCCTGACTTAGCATTACAGAATAATGAAATATAGCTAGACTATATCTTTCATACTGACATTTTTACCAAGATTGCAAATACATATAACATTTGTTTTCAACATGTGGGTCAACAATCTAATTTCCACTTTAGAGAATCGGATATCACTAGAACACAATACATATGCTATGAGCTATTTCATGAGTGTACGAATTTTCTCTTTACCAAGTAAGCACAATATTCAAAAAAACTTAAAAGTATATATCGTTGAACACTATTTAAATCCATTTAAATGAATCACTTTGTATATTTGTCTGGCGAGAATTTGTCTGGCGGTTTAACCGATCTGCCATATCTTGTAACATATGGCTTGGGCTGCTTCTGCGCTGGAAGAGGGTGTTGTTAATTGCTGCTGATGTTGTTGTTGCTGCTGATGTTGTAGACCAAATGACGATTGTCTTGCCATTGTGGTATTCTTCTCCCCCGTTTGTAATGAAGGATTTTCCTCCGGCGAGGTGTCAACTGGTAGGACTTTTGTCGGACGAATCTGACGCCGATTTCTACTAAAGTATTGGCCCTCTGGTGATTTGATCATGTAAGATCGTGGCAATTCATGGTACTGTTCTATTGTCCCATTATTCCAGGTGTTGTTTTTTCTAAACATGACATATTGTCCGGGCTGAATTGGTTTAAGTACTTTACCAGCATGCCTGTCATAATTTTGTTTGGCTATGTCTTGTCGTTTTCTAAGCTCCTGCCTGATTGTCCCCGAATTTGCTGTTTTTAACAGATCATTCGCCACAGGTAACCTTGTTCTTAAGCTTCGACCCATTAGCATTTGCGCAGGTGATAAAGTAAGTGTGTATTTCTGTAGTTTAACAGAGCCAAATATGGAACTTGGGCCTTTTTTATGAGTTTTTGTTACTGTACTTACAGTTCTCTCTACCTACACACGTGACTGGTAGTGTAATGGACTTGATGTGGTGTGTTTAAATCCATAATTTTGAGAAAACTGACGGAATTCAGCACTCACAAATTGTGGTCCGTTATCGCTGATTATCTCCTCAGGTATTCCATACTTCGAAATATGTGACTTTAAGTAAGCAATTACATTTTTAGCGGTGAGGTTCTCTAATTTTGACACCTCTGGCCACTTAGAGAAATAGTCCACTGAAAGTAAATATTGTTTTCCTCTCAGTTCAAAAATATCCTCAGTTACTTTACAGTAAGGCCTGTCCGGTTGTTCAATATTTATCATTGGTTCTTTGTGGTTTTGCGCTTGATTCTTCTGACAACACGTTATGTTTTGTACATATTTAATATCAGCTACTATAGTATATAACAAGAGAGAGCAAGAGAGTTTTATTATAAGAACATTTATTCACATGTAGAGCTAAACAACGAGTGAGTCTGTCTATACAATCAAAGAGGCAATTATAACCCAACTCATACAGTGTCATATTACATATAGTAAGATAGGAATACACAACACTACCCACCCTATTGGGGGGGGGACAAACATAATTTTAGGCCTAATCAATCGATTAATGATGCAGGACAGAGTGAAACATTGGCATAGTAGAGGAAGTTGTATTGTGTTATGTAAATAATAAAATAATCTACAAACGTATGTGAATAAAAAAAGTGTTAGTACCCTACACAACAGTTTATAAAATATATTCATATAATGTCATGCTGGTGATTTCTACAGCGTAGACCTATTTCAATCGACCGCTTCTACCTCACATCTACTGCTGTTTGACTTGAACCAAGCCCAGGAATCTAGGAGTCTGATAATGTGAATCCACATATTTCTGAAATTAAAAAAAAATCCATATATTATTTTGTTTTAACTATTTGATTAACGTCATACCAAAAACCTGGGCGGGGTTTGTAACAATGCTTGGTCGATAAAAAACCGTGACCAAAAATTATTTATTACATTTCGAGTTCAGCCCCACGCATATGCTGCATATTATATCATAATTACGTAGATATTTATTGTAGTGTATTAATTATCAAACCTGGTTACAGATCCCTTTAGTCATCCAGAGGGTGCCGGCTTAATGTTTTAAGTTGCACTTCTGGATATCAACTGTTTTTCAAACATTTTACAATTATTAGCAAGTTATTCATTGTGAATACATATATCTCGTCTAACAGATATTTATGCATTTAATTTCCTGACCATATAGACACGATTTAAATTGTATCACTTTCATAACGTTAAAACAGTCAGTGATATAACATGGATATTATCACGGAAGAATTCCGCAGACAATTGATCATATAGGGGCGTAGCTTAGCTGAAATTGATGTGTTGGCATTGTTTTGGTGGGGATCCGGGGGCATGGTCCCCATTAAAAATTTGCTAAAGCTAGATCGTCAGAGAAGCGTTTTGGTGTATATTTCGTTCCGGTAAATAATCTTACAATAACATTTAAACATGCATTAAATATCTTAGATTTATATATCTTATAACTCTATTTTTATTGTAGTTTTGGTCATTCCAGTTTATTTTTTCAAATTTTCAAACAAAATGTAGACCGGGGCCTACACGGCCTATAGGAACCTACGCCCCTGTTCATTAATAATAATTGCACCAGATTCTCTACAATAGAGCTGTGCAAACGGGACATTCTGGTGTAATATTGTATTGTTTGTTGTTCCGGCGCCATGGAATCCATGAATCTCATTAAAATTGTAGAAATGACAAAGTGACAACCGTCTAAGCAAATATTATACAACGGCCGAGTAATTCATGAATGCAAACATGCTTGCGTGGGATATTTGTAAAGTACTCTTCAGAAAATGACGGCGCATAATTCATCCCTAAGTTATTTGATAAAATACTTTCAACAACCCGCAACAAATCTTCTTAAAGCCTCATCTACATAAAACTGTCTTTGTTGAAATAGTTAGATCATTTATTTTAGTTGATTTAAGGCGCACTGTTTACTTAATAAAGTGAAAGGGAAAAGATTCAAGTAGTCTCTGGTACCGAAATTACTTTTAATAGAGTATCTTGTATTTCATCTCTGAAGTCAATTACGAGACAATATTACATTTTACGTGACCCTCAATTATCTCAGACGACCACTCCTCCCCTATATGATGCGGCGTTACGATTAGGACCGGAAATGGGCGAGTTTGATATAAAAATAAATATGAAAAAACACGAGTACCTGTATCGATTTGTAAAGCACTTCAAGCAAAGACGGGCTTTAAGCTTTTCTCTTCACGGTTATATAAATGTTGAATACATTGTATCGCAATACATATTGCTCGCAGATTCACGAGAAATAGCATAGCGGCAGATTTTATAATGCTTTTGGTTTCTACTCCCTGTCATATCACTGCTTTTACACCCGGTCGAAATGCGCTGGTGAAACAAAAGTAATTCCGTAAATTTTTTTTAGTGCAAAGGGTATATGCCTTTAAGGAGACGACCCTCGTCTTTGTTTCGTGAAATTCCGTCAAATAATAAGAAAATCATCACTAAAAATGTCACTCCTGAATGAAAGGGTTCTTGACTAAAAGTCTGCTACCTATTATAGCATTCGGTCAAGTGGTATGTCAAAATTACCAATATATGTTGGCACTTCAAGCATCAAATGTAATTTATGCACTTACCAATGTTGTGCCCGGGCGTTGATTCAAAGGACGATTCCCGACAGGTGGGAAATTAGACACGCCGAATGATTCAGGGTTCCGAAAAATAGACGTTGGATTTTATATATCCCGGAAGTGGGGAATTAGCATCTCCCTCTGTCTGGATTAAGACAAAATGATTGGCTCTATAAACCCATAAAAGACAACTTTTCTAATTCCCCGCGTCAGCCCCCCCCCCCCCCCCCCCCCCCTCCCGGCACAAATTATTGATAGGTGCATATGTACTGAAACAATAAGTCATTATTGGTACATTTATTGGTAAATAATCGAGAAAACATGGCATAAATAGCATTTGCTAGTATTACAAAATATACACACAGAGCGCTATGTTCCCATGTTTGATGTAACATAAATGATTTATTTCGAATGTTTATGTATCAATTTCTTATAAATGCGATTACTTAAAATGTGTTAAAAGAATGTCTGCGTACGTTTCGTGTTTCGTTTATTTCAGTTAAATCGAGGTTATCATATCACTGAAAATGTTTTATACAAACGGACGTCCGATGTTGTCTATCACATTACATTTAAATGTACGGGCATGGTTGACATTTATTTGAAAACATAGTTTTAAATTTGTAATTGGATGCAGTAGTCGCTGTACGTGCAATCCTTGGCATGTTGATGACACCAGGACCTAGCCAATCACCCTGTATATCTCAGGTGACCTTAGCAACTGTTCGCCGTTCAACGAAATACTCAAGAATGCGCGGGCGCGTGCTCGGGATCACAGAAGATAATTACTCACGCTGTCAAAGTAAATAAATAATGTCTGAACGCGCCGCCAAAAATACCTTGACCATGGTTAAAAAAGTTCATAAAACAAAAAATACATATGTTTTAAATGAAATGTATGTGGCACCCGGTGTACTCACACTGTGCAATGCCCGGGTCAAAAAATGGACAAAATGCAAAATCAGTGGGCAGTCAAAAAGTCCGGCCCCTTAGACGATTGTAAATCAAAGAAAATGTGCTGAAAATAAAATACTAGAATTTGTGTTTCTCAACATATCTTGTTTCAGTCAATTGCGATTAGAAATTAACTGAATTGTGAAAAGAGTTAAATGTATTTGAGCTGATTAACTTCTGATAAGGGCGGTCATTTTAAATACCAATCAATGTTTTGTAATGCTTCGCCCGCATGGATATCATGTTTTTTCGTGAGAAACTTTATTTGAAATGCTGTAATAGAGGGAGTTGTTTGTCCATAAACTCAAGTCGTGTAGATTACGGACTTTCACAGATATCATAGGATTATTGAGAAATGGTTGTTAACGATAATAAAAAATAATGGTATCAAAGTAAATACTTACTAGTGTAGTAAATTGTGTAGCTCTGCATCCAAATTTAAAATTATATCATGGCATTGTCCAAATATGTATGTATAATAGATACAATTTATAGTCAGATAGTTTGATGCAAATTGAGTAGGTCAAAGGTCCATATGAACATAATTACAATAAATACAAGTTCAAATAATCGACGCCAGAAGTCAATATTAAGGAAATGCATATTTATATGTAAGAAGGAAGTGAAATGAATATGACATGTTTATATACTGAATGAGACATGTAGGTCATATAAAAAGAAACCCCCCCCCCAAAAACACAAAGAAAATGAGATAGTTGGACGGAGAATTTGCGTAATTTACGTATGTTACATTTGTGATCATACCAATCAGTTCATGCTGAACTCTGTGCCCCACCAACTTTATTATGTCGTGGTCGAGGATCGAACTCGCGAACTTTTACTTCCTCTCAACCACTGAGCCACCGGAAGCGGGTAATTATATCAATAAAAACGATCGAAATGAATTGCAGACGTACTACTGTGAGACGGCATTACATCAACACCAAGAGTTTCGAAACCATTCTCATGCCAGGTGTCGTCTTTGTGGCTTAATTCTGCATTCATCTTTTTGTGAAAAGATGTTCTTAAAATCTTGTTTTGTTTTAAGTACAAACACCACATTCTAAACTTTCATCACACTTCCTTCGTCAGTAATCGAATAAAACAATATGCGAGTTAATTGTTCTGCATTTGCAATACGTTTTTTGCATTAATTACAAACATCAGAAAAAATCTTTAAAATAAAAACTTTCTGAGTTAGCGAAATGCCTTCAAAATAATTTTCAGTAAAACAATATCAAACTCTACAAACGCCCTGTGGTGATAAATGGATCTCGGCAACAGCTACACAATTACACACAGCTCGTTCCAAAAGCTCCATTATACACTCGTAGCATCGATATTCAATCCATTTCATTTCCCACCGGACGTTTACATTCGCCGGAATAATTTTATTATATTAAACAGCAATTTAAATGAAAATCTTCCTTGACAAAACATACCATCGGCACGAACATTATTTTAAATGGCGATATTAGATTTCCTATAAAATAAACCTTCTCTTCCTCCCGAGTTTCGATTTAGTCCTGTAGCGCTAAATTACAGGACAATTGCAGGTTTCTTTGACGCTCGAAAGCAATTCCCGTAATGCAATTGTTCCTTAATTATTGGTGATAAAATCCCTATGAAAATATCATGGGAGTTACGATGATGACATGAACGGAGTAAAATGAATCAACTGTTCGGATTTAAGAAATATTTGCCAAATTATTTCGTCTTGGCACGCGAGATGGCGGGCGTTCATCTTCTATCCCCGTAGATTAACCAACCCCGGATACAAATGATGGACACATTTTGCGACCATCTTTGACGACATCAAAGTGATGATGGCAATTTCTGACAATGTAGAATAAATTGGTTTTTGATGTTAGCGAACGGTAATGTTCCGTCGCTGATCAAGTAGTTCACTGCATGGTGCCTGCTGGTCATTTTTCGGTAAATTGTTTCTCCTACGGACAGTTCTGGTCAGTGATTGGAACCATTATTCCGACTGTTTTGAAGACTGTACATATTAATGAATGAATTGAATACAGAAGAGGTTTTGGTGAATATTATTATTAGAATGAAAGTTTACGGAAATGATATCATAAGACGCAGGTGAAGGTCAGATATATAGACATAGTGTCTATGTCGTAAGGTTCCTTTATGAAAACCAGTCTCAATTTATTCCTTCTACCGTCCTTACCTTGCAACACGTCGAGGTAATAATGTATTTGTAATTATCAGCGCAGCATGTACATTGGTGAGTTATAGATTTTAAATAACCGCTTTAAACTGGGTTGAAACATGTAGATAGTATCCTCCTTATGTGCCTTACGTTTTATGGATTATCGTTTTCCCGGGGGTATTTGTGGGGAGACACAGCCTTATGTATGTGGCGTTCCCTATAGCAACATACTTTCTCTCTGTTATAAGGATATAGGTAAACACTTTAAAAGTACGTCGCCTCATCTTTTGTGGAAAATGGCGGGATTTTATAATAAATCCTGCATCAGGTTCAACTACCCAAATTAAAACACACTTTACGTGTAATCGAGTAGATGGCATGCCGAAACTTACAGCAAGACAACTCGAGTATCCAAAACATTACAATGCGCATTCACAACAGTGATCATTTGTAGGGTGAAACTTGATCTGATGGCGACAAAAACATCACGCAATGTTATGTTCTTACAAGATAATCAGATGCTATACATTTAACTTTGTTAAATTACTTCATTGTCCCATAGTACACATTATACATGTGAGAGATGTTTGAATCATCAGAGGTTTTACAAAAACAGGAGTATTCATCGAACGTGTGAAATGTGAAGACTTTGTTTTAGTTCAGTGTTTGAAACGATCGGGTATCTTGATGTGATTAGTTCAGATAAGGACATAATGAGAGTTCAGTGGTGGAAAATATCACTTTGACATAAATGAAATGATGGCGAAGATACGCTTATTCCCTATTACTGTATACCGTCTCCTGAGGCCGAGTGGTCAATGCATTAGCATTGGGAGCCGGTGGTCGGAGATTCCAATCCGAGCATGGGGTCCGTTCCAATATGGCCAGTTGGTTAGCCGCCAGCTCCTTAAATAAGGATTACCATGTGCCCACCTGCCTGGTGCCTGACATTAAAGGAAGGCAAGAAAGTATGTGTCTCATAAGTAAGACATTATCTATAAAATGTGTGCAACACTTCGACATTATTTTGATTATGTATACAAGTATATATATGTATTAGTTCATGATACTAATTTCAATAAAGATGTATGTGTTATATTAAATGTGTTACGATTTCGTGTGTGTAAAATGACTTGACGTTGAAAGGGGTATACTTTACAAAATTGATAGTGTATATTCTGTTACCTGTAGTTCTGATATACTTCTTGTTTAATTCCATGGTTACATTTCACTGTGCTACCTTATTAGTCTCTAATACATAGGTACCGTATGTACATAGCCAAGTAATTTACATACAGATGTCAACTAAACATGATAGTTATTACTATAATTGAATGGACAAAATATTAGAAGTATAGTTTTCGCCAGCTTAGTACGGTATGCATGTAGTACCGACATTAACACATTGTTACACGTAACATGACAGGTGAAATGATACTGCAATTTCTGAATACCTTTTGAGGACCCCTATTGCTTCATTACAGACAATGTGCACGTGCCCCCATGACATCGGTATGCAATAAGCCACTTCAAAGGACTTAAATTTGACATAAAGAATATGTTTCGACTCTTGTGTACACTTACCTTATTGTTAGGCAATCTTATCTGTTTCCAAATTTTGTTTACAACGTATCCGATTTCTTGGGAAAATTGCATGGTATGTCGACAACCTTTGATTAGTTACCAAAGGGATGTATTATATCTACTCATTACCTGTGTTAAATTGGTTAATGATGCTGCTTGTGGCAAGCCCCATGAACGCCCTTCACCCACGGGAGTCAGCTCGTGTCGATATTCACATGGTAACCTCCATGGTTGATACAGGACGACAGTTGATGAAGGTGACACAATACAACTACTAAGGTTATGAACTTTGCTGCAGTTTTTGTCATATGTACATGTATTTAACTACAACAAGTATGTAATGTTAGTGAATATCTCATGTTGCCATAAAATGTAACATTTATAGTGATTTAAGAAAACTATTGATACCGTCATACTTTTGGAGACGTCTTAGTATGCATAAATTTATTAAATTGTTATTTCTGAGAATACGCTTATATCAAAAAAGTCTTACTAGTTACACATAAAAAAGCATTTAAAACAATATAAAATATACTGTATTGCATATATTAGATATATTTGCTTGCATTTCAAACAGCAAAACATTGATCACTATGATATAATATTACACAAGTATTGTCATATTATATCTGTGGTATGTTTGTTCTAATGTATGTATAAGTGCAAGTATGTTGTATGTGTAAATGTATAAGTAATGTAAATGTTTATATACAAGTATGTTCATGTACAATGTATTGTGTGTGCGTGTGTGAATGCGTGTTTGATTGTGTGGATGTGCGTGCGTGTGCGTGTATGAATTCGTGTTTGTTTGTGCGTGTTTATATTGTTAATAGAAGGCCATATTGAAAAAAAGATGTACAATTTATTTTTAACCTTAACTATGTAACCTTCTGAAAATAAAGAATTTATTATTATTATGTTAATATGTGTATGCGTTTATACAATGGCTTTACTAGACATGTGTTTTCCACAGGCTGAATCTTGTCATGTACTTTCGCTGTCGCACAAGAACAGCCATTTGTGGAATATAAATGTTGTGTTGACTTGTCATATGCATATGTATATATATGTGTGTGTGTATGCGTGTATGGATATGTGCGTATAACTGTATTCGCTGTTTTATAATTGTGTAGCCACCTTTCATATATGTACTACACGAGTCTATGACCTTCTGGTTGTTTGAAATAAAAACTTGTAAACTTGTATCTCAGGCTATTGTCGCAACAGTCAGAATGAAACACACTCTGTTTTGTGATCCCATTCCTGTAATCAACGAATAGCAGCTTACCAAGTTGTGTACATGCGATGTACTTGTTATTATGTTCACAAGATTTATTTCATGAGTCGTACGAAGAACCCAGTATGGTTGGCATTCTGACACTCTCTGATGCTTCGCCAGTTTTGTTGTGGGTCTTACCTATGTCACCGATTGTCCCGATTCTGAGTTTTGCTCTTTAAAATTCATAAAATTTAATATTTTAAATATTAAACTGAAACTATGTCGTATTATGACAATTTTCATATCAAACATGCTTTAAACTAAATGTGGAATTTTGAAATCGATTTCATGCGTTTTAGTTCTATATATGATACTTCATAATATTTTATCTATGTTGAAGTACTAACAACATTGGCTTTTAGATGTTCTGTGATACATGTTTTATGTTAATTAGTCAGTGTCTAGTAAGCCAAGTTTGGCTGGGCATAACATAGTGTTATGTTTTTACTTTGTAAATTGACGCTACTGTAATATTTTATGTTTGACACTATGATAAACTTTAATATATTAACAATAACGAGTTTCCATTTTTTTTAATTGAACGTTTTAGTTGGCGTGATCAGCTTCGTTTGTTTGAACATTTCCCGAGAGTTTTTTTTTATTTCTTGAAATGATAAATTATCCCTAAGTGAAACAAATAGGCTTTTCTCTTCAACTTGTAATTTCTCCCAAGTGAAATGTAATGTTTCGAACCTATTAAAAAACGAATTTCCACGATAGATGATATTTTAGTTTAATTCAATTGTGAAATGAAAAGTACTCCAGCAATTGAATCTTGAGAATTGAACAAAATACATCTATTATTTCAGATTGCCCGTCTATCAGATTTACAGTGTGAAATAAAAGGGTTGAATGCCACAAAGGGTATAAGGTGTCTAGATTTTCTATTTTCTCCATGTATATATTTTCGGAGATATTGTCTCGAGACAAAAGTTTGTAGCAAATGTGAGTTTTAACTGTCGAAAACTTCCAGGAGGCCATAGAATGATGAATGTTTTACATATTTGATGGACAGATATTTGTTGATAATACTTCATAGGGGAAATCTTGATTTGAATGTATGCGATGCTGATCGTGAGCACAGACTTTGTAACCCAAACATTTTGATGAATTGTTGCTATATATAAAATTTGATTCTACTAAAATCATAATTCTCATGCACGCCGGAACCACAGGGTCAGGGAATGTGACAGTAATCCACGTTGAGATCTCGAATTTACCATAATGAGTGTGAGTGTGGAGATGATATAATACTGAGTGTGAGTGTGGAGATGATATAATACTGAGTGTGAGTGTGGAGATGATATAATACTGAGTGTGAGTGCGGAGATGATATAATACTGAGTGTGAGTGTGGAGATGATATAATACTGAGTGTGAGTGCGGAGATGATATAATACTGAGTGTGAGTGCGGAGATGATATAATACTGAGTGTGAGTGCGGAGATGATATAATACTGAGTGTGAGTGTGGAGATGATATAATACTGAGTGTGAGTGCGGAGATGATATAATACTGAGTGTGAGTGCGGAGATGATATAATACTGAGTGTGAGTGTGGAGATGATATAATACTGAGTGTGAGTGCGGAGATGATATAATACTGAGTGTGAGTGTGGAGATGATATAATACTGAGTGTGAGTGCGGAGATGATATAATACTGAGTGTGAGTGTGGAGATGATATAATACTGAGTGTGAGTGCGGAGATGATATAATACTGAGTGTGAGTGTGGAGATGATATAATACTGAGTGTGAGTGTGGAGATGATATAATACTGAGTGTGAGTGCGGAGATGATATAATACTGAGTGTGAGTGCGGAGATGATATAATACTGAGTGTGAGTGCGGAGATGATATAATACTGAGTGTGAGTGCGGAGATGATATAATACTGAGTGTGAGTGCGGAGATGATATAATACTGAGTGTGAGTGCGGAGATGATATAATACTGAGTGTGAGTGCGGAGATGATATCTCGGACTGAGATGTGAATGTAGGAAGTGGAATACGATGCTTACTGAGTGCCGAGTGTTCTTTGTCCTGATCTTTCTTGTAGATTTGAGTGTGAATCTGAGATTTGAGTGTTAATCTGAGATTTGAGTTTTAATCTGAGATTTGAGTGTTAATCTGATATTTGAGTTTTAATCTGAGATTTGAGTGTGAATCTGAGATTTGGGTGTTAATCTGAGATTTGAGTGTTAATCTGAGATTTGGGTGAATATGAGATTTGAGTGTGAATATGAGATTTGAATGTTTATCTGAGATTTGAGTGTTAATCTGAGATTTGAGTGTTAAACTTAGAGTGTAAATCTGAGATTTGAATTTATAAATGAGATTTGAGTGAGAATCTGAGAGTTTGAATTTGAGTGTAAATTTGCGATTTAAGTGTGAATCTGAGAGTGTGAATTTGAGTATAAATTTGCGATTTGAGTGTGAATATGAGAGTGTGAATTTGAGTGTAAATTCGCGATTTGAGTGTGAATCTGAGAGTGTGAATCTGAGTGTAAATTTGCGATTTGAGTGTGAATCTGAGAGTGTGAATTTGAGTGTAAATTTGCGATTTGAGTGTGAATCTGAGAGTGTGAATCTGAGTGTAAATTTGCGATTTGTGTGTGAATCTGAGAGTGTGAATTTGAGTGTAAATATTTAATATTGAGTGCTGAGTGCTGAGTTACGGTTAAAAGAGAGAGAATACGTAACTACAGGGAACGCCACATACACAAGACAGTGCCTCCCCACGCAGACCTCCTGGAAAACAACAATCCACAAAACACAAGGTGCTTAAGGAGGTCAAAGGGTAGACATGTTAAGGAACAGAGGCACAAGGAATGGCCCGGCAGACCACAAGGAATAACTAGGAGAATCAAAGTGGACAGTGAAGGAAGGGGGAGGGGGGGTTAATGGATGGAAAATATCACAGGACAAGTGAAGACAGCTGGCTGCAATAGGCCGAAACTGGGCAGAAAACAACCTGAACACTATATAAAGTGACAGAATTGCACAGGGGAAATGGAAATACAAAATACATTCAAAACACAAACAGAAACATCAACCATATAGCGAATTACAGCCTTGGAACTGTCAGCAATCAAATATCAGACTCAACAAAGTAAGTTTGAGTGCTGAGTGATGGTTATAAAAAGAGTCAGTCTCGAGTTTTTTTATGTTTAAGTTGCTTTTCATTTAAATTATCAACAGTTTGAGATCGCAATCAGTTACATTTTTTTGTTTTTTTGACAACTTACTGAAATTATTCATATAATTACTTATTTCATGATATAAAATGAGCCGTTTGTTCGTGCTATCAGAAATAGGGAAATCTCATCTTCTTGTCTAAAGTATATTTACATGATCTATTCCGCGTACAATCTTCGGTTTGTTGCATGTTTGAATTGAACACTGTTCTGCTTACATTATCAGATCAAGTAAGTCATTAGTTATGTTTGTAAAGTATATATTACAGTGCTTATTAACACCTTCAGTTGGGTAATGATGTCAAGTTGGGTACCCAGTGGGAGGGATGTATAAGCTTTGTGCAAAGACAAAATGTGTGTACAATAAATAGCAAGTACTTACTACGTAGTGGAATTTTAATTCACTGGTGAAAAGTAGCGGACAAGTATGGGTATAGGGGAAACCAAACTCGCTTTCTATTGTATTGTGTTTCATTTTTGTTTGAAAATACACCTTGTGTACAGAGCGGTTATGTTTCAGGCGTGGAAAAATGCACTTTGGTCCCACGAACGGTAAAAAAAGTACGCTTTCACAGGTTTCTATGTGAAAATATCATAATCATTAATTACAGGTATTTTCCGAGTCCCACCTTTGTGATTAGTGATTTCTTGCTTCCATGGGAATTTGAACATACTAATATAGAGTTTGAATTGTCTTTATGTATATAGGAATTAACTTACGTTCGACAATACTTTTTAAAAGATGTGAAGTCCGTTACGCCCACTTACTAGCAGAGATAATGACCACCAGGGAACATTTATTAGACATGTCTGAAGTCAATAACAAACGAAGCACATCACCGTTGAATATTATTTACCTAAAATATTTTAAAATTCATTTTTTCCAGACGACATCGTGGGAAACTCTTAATTTCTATGTATCATAGAAAGAGGTAATAACAATATCAATTAGCAACACATAACAAACAATAGGGACATCTGTTTGACAGAGTTTGTATCGTCTGCAAACTGTGACCGTCTGTGGACGTATTACCGGACAGTGGTCAGTGATAGGTCTGGGAAAGATCGCGCCAAGTACAGCCTAATACAGTCGACACTAATCAACAAGAAATCACGTAATAATTGTATACGTACGCAAATATTTCAAAACTGTGATATACAATATTGAATTTGAGCAATTTTATGAGTGAAAGAGTTGATATTATCTCACGGAGTTTTTGTTCAATCTGAGTTGTGTTTGCGGATAACATTACAAACACAAGAAGTTCATTAGACTCAATAAAATATCGTGATTAGTTGTTAATTGATGTACAGACGTTGAGACAAAAATATAACTGGAGTGAATGTATAATGTACATCGTGCACCATGATGGTTGACATTTGAACAACGTAACAATTGAGTCAATTATTTGAAATGGCAAGTAATCAGACATATATCAATGTTGTATTGTGTTTGATTCAAAACATTGCAAAACCTTGATTACATTTACAGACAACGTTCAACATGACCAACTACAGGGTTTGATGATATACATAATAAACAATCACCATTTATTCAATTACATGAGAAGCCCTGTTTACGATGTCATGAATTAGTTCAACACTGTTGTTAATTCGAAGATTATATAAGCGAAATATGGGATTTCGCAGTTTACTGCCTAGAAAACATATTTACAAATATATACAAGAATATTCAATTCTATACAGTAAAAAGCAAAACAAACTACAATTTCTTTTTCGATTTTCGAGAAATTCATATTTTGCGTTGAATTGCTTCAATTTGGATGAGACCTAAACCAAATGACACCGAAATTTACATATACTTTAAAAATGCAACCCGTCTGTATAAATCAGAATTTGTAGAAATTCATCTTTCGAATCATACATACATACATTTATAAGCATTAAGTTTTATAAGTTGATTGCCATTTACAATTTAATAATGACAAATCCATATCTCTCAATTTCAGAGTTAACAGGTTAATGTATTTCGAAGTATTTGATATCAAAATAAGTTTTGAATACATCCATAGACAAAACTATTTGAAAAGTCATGAGCAATTTTACGAGTGAAGGGGTTGGCGATAAAGTTGATATTTTTCAAACGTGAGTGCGATAGATACATAATCAGTTAACACTCGTAGTGATATGGGTGGTCTAGTATCATAAATTATGATGTTATATGATATTACACGGTAAAACATGACAATATTGGATCAAGATATCATAAAGTATAAAACATTTCTAATAGTGTGTATGTCAAGTTGTATATGTAATGGTATGGTTCTAATTATGTTGTTGATACAATGGCACGGTTGCCCTCGTCATGACGCCGTTGCTCACATTATGGCACGGTTGCCCTCGTCATGACGCCGTTGCCCACATTATGGCACGGTTGTGCGCGTCACGGCCCGGGTATGGTTATAATATTATGTTCACGGATTCCTTGTGATTTTGTTACCGATGGTGATAACTAGTGCTGGTGTATACCCAGTACTGATTAAAAATAATAATGACATCTTCTAGAATGTGTGTATACGTGATAAATTGAAAATAAAGTACATTATACATAGTAGTTTATTTATTTCAAATACAAGTTCAATAAGCCACATGGCCCGTGAGACAAACAAGATACACAAATAAACATTACAAATGACATAGCAAGTGGAGCATGTTTAGGCAATTCATTATATCAATCTTATACACTTTTTGCAAGTGTGTGACATTTGGCGGCTACACTATACAATAGTTAGCCAAAACATGTTTTATGTGTTTATGGTTAATCTGTTTTAGATTTACGCCGTGTCTTACAACTAATTGCTATTAGCGAACAATTTAATTGCAGTTTACATGAATGATTTGTATTAAACAGTTAGACATAGAAATAGCCTGGTGTGTATTTATAATCGATTTTTTTTAATCGAGTCTATGTCAAAGACAATTTGCTACAGGCATTGTAATAAAATCAAGTCTTTTCGGGACAAGAAATAAAAAAATACGACAGAAACGATGAACATTTCTGTGGACGGCTTTGAAAAATGTGATTTTATGCTTTGTACTGGATACCCGTGGCTTACAACGGGCGTGAGTTAACCAAAAAGGGGGTGATGATTTATGGAGGATCTCAAGTCTCCAGCTATGGACACAAATATCGCACGTGGCCACATAAATGGTCATTTTAAGGCTAGTTTTATTCCTGGTGTTAGATTTCTATCTGTGAGTCTGCATAAATTACTGACCATATCGACCGTATATGACATGTTGTAGAACATGTAAAACATGCTTCTCACATTATCTATAGGAGAGGATAATGATAAAGTTGAGTACATATTCAAATATAAATTTTATATCAAATAACTAAATACAATATACGCCACCCGTAGGATCACGTTGCTTGTTTATATTTCTTTTGATCTAAAATAAAATGATTTATGAATTCACATAAAAAGGCAAGTAATCGTGAGGGTGCATCTCTGTCCGTTGAATGCTGTGAAATGATACGGTGATGTATGTGTCGTGTGTTGTGGATATATGGACAATATCATCAGTACTGAAAGAGGTTCAGCTGACAGACTGTATCAGGATGGTTCACTGGTCAAGTGGTTATATTTATTGTTTATTATACAAGAATGGGCTATGTCGTATTGCTCTTTACTGTACTATTATCCAACCCATTCTGTACTCACACTATAATTGGTCTTTCAGATAAGACTGGTGTGCCGTGTTGGTGCTCTACTCGTGGCATGTTAACGTACAATGTATGCTTCCGCAATTGGAGTTCCCCAAGTATCTTGCAATATTCTCCATATTGACATGTTGTCATTCCATCTCTGTTACGCAATGTGCCGCCCAATAAAAGTCTACCTTATGTTACAGGTGACCAGGCAATGCGAAAATAGAATACAAGGCATTGTAATAGACTGGTATTTAAACATGAGTGATAGTTGTTGTCTTCGATAGACAAGGCTAGGCCTTACTAGTATTGCATTTATAATTAATTGTGCTGATTGCTTTGTTTCCGTCGTTGTCACATTGGTTGCATCAAATTTCTTGGTTCGATTATTATCGAAACAATAAATTTGAGCATCAATGTACCCATGAAACTTATTTTCACTTTTACCACTTTTGGTCGCATAGTATTTTCGATATAATTGTGCTGAATGGTCTGAATACTGCATAATATACTCTGAACCTTCTGATAACCATTCCAAGCGGATAACTCGCGGAAACCAACATTTCCCACAGTTTGTTCTGAATTTGTTTTGATAAAATCTTTCAAGTCATCCCAGTCAAGGCAATCCATATTACACTTGAGCGAAAGAATGTTATTACTATAATTGAGTCGTCTCCCTTTGTTGACTTTTATTATCGTTGCGAGGGCAAACATAGTATGAGATATGTCAAACTGCAGGTAACTACCGTACACCAAGAATCGAATGGAACGTTAATTATATAAATTTGTCTTATTATCGCTCAAAATCAAACCAGTAAAACTTTATTTCGGCAATAAAACCCGGGGATTTACGACTCTTGGTTGACTCGACTATTATCTCGGACATCTATACAGCCGCTGGACAATCACTGAACATATTTTAGTACAAAATCAGGCATTTATCCAGAAAATGTCGACCAAATGTTCCGTAAAAGATCCCTGAAGATAATAAACATGGACGCATCCGTAACACAGAGTGTCAGTGGACAAGATTACAGTTAAAACTCTTAAATACAACTATGTAGGATTTTATGTCGCAATTAATTTCAATATACAATCGTATTATGTTTGCTTATATCAGACAAATCCCGTAACTTTACGTAAATCCTATCGGTTCAGGTACCAGGCACAACATTTAAGATGAAATATATTGCTGTTTGTACCGTAATATGATTATAAGGTATACCAAATAGACGTTTTAATGAGCATTCGGAAACATAAATTGTGTGTTCAATATTGCGGGGACTCACGAATGAAAACACTTTTATAATCGCTTTTAATTTATTGTAACAGAGCCTAATGCACCTTTAAGTATTTTTCCCCAGGGATAGGATGGCGGACAGACCCAGGGGAATTAGACAATTCATCTCTTTGGGGGCCTTATAGCCCACCTTAGATGCAAGCAATCTCTGTCTAAATATCAACAGTGATGCTTATTCTTCACTTCCGGGATCTATTCAGAATCCGGTCTAAGTCTATTTACCCGGACCCTGAATCGTTCGGGGAGTCAAAGCCCCCCACCTGTCGGAAATCGTATTCTATCTCGTGTATGCGCGCCGCCTCCTACCCTTGGGACAAAACACTGATAAGTGCATAAGCCATTATGCATAGATATTCATAACTAAAACGAATGTAGTGTTTTGAACACCTTTTCGAACATGTATCCCAATTTAATTCTAGGACACAAATTATTTGAATGTCGAAGAAATGGCTTAACGATTTTTGTTCATTTAAGCACGTAAAGAAGATGGTGCAACACAATTAACATAATCATGTTGCATTTTTTATTTTAGAGGTAAAATCTTTTATTGCATACAGACCACGTTGAATTTTATTGATAACAAGTAATAGCTCAATTTAGCATATTTGCATGCACTTGTTCTTTTTATTTCTCGCGACTTTTTTGGCAGACGAAATTAAAATCTTACATTTAACATTTTCTGTTCCGCACGAGCGCCCACTATCTCCATGCGTTTATTGGTTCGTAACAATCCTAACTCCTCCCACTTCAGCCAATCACCGTCTAGAAAGATCGTACATTACCGGTATAGAAGCACGACTAAAGATTAGTTTAAACCGTATCTCCTTTTGATACAGACATTTACGTTTGCTATCATTGAGAATTTAAAACAATTTTGCATGTCTGTACAGATGTGACTTAATATCTGTTTAAAATACTTGGATTAATTCTTATTTTAGTCTTCTCGAATGAAATGATAAGTTGATTTTGAGAAGAAAAACACAAATGGATATTTGAAAGTGACTTATAAGTTTTAGCTGTTCGTTGCGAAAATATTCTGCTCAAAATGGATTTAAACCAGCTAAACTACAGACGACAGTTGTGTCTCTTGCTGTTGGTGTTACTGAAAGTGAACTTATCATCACAACTACAGTGCGATCAATGCGATTGTATTGTCAGGTAAATATATACAACATATGATTATAAAATATACATTAAGTTTTGTTCCATTAAGGATACAATGCATAATTATGAACAGAATTCGTCGCACTTGCTTAACAGGTTTGAAATCTTAAGATAAATCTATGTTTTTTTATATGTAAATCAAAACATTAATGTGATGAATTACAATGATAATGTTACATACAGTGAATATTATGAATCATACGTTCTTTAATGTTTTACACTGGTCGATGTTCAAATAAGATAGCAAACTTGAGGATTGTCTAATATTGAAGTTTTGCATGCTTGAAGTTTTTTAGTCATTGAAGAAAGTGTAGAAGAATTTTGGAAATGAAATACCCGAATGATCAGTGTAAGAGAGGGGAGAGCTTACACTATGTTACAAAAAATATATAGTTTTGTTCATTGCAGTTTTGCTTTAGATATTTCAATCATATTTATGCAACATTTCAATACAATAAAACTTCATGATCGTCTGTGGCATCCCCAACATGTTATCATTAATTGCTAGTTATTATTTTAAACATTTAAGCATTTAGAAAATTTTGGGTTAGCAGAAACAACACTGAATATTAATCTGCAAAATCAGAGACATAAAACGTCATTGGTAAAATCAAGGTGACATTGCGCATGGTTACAGTTAAGTAAACTTTCAACATATAAAAAATAAACACTGGGAGTGTTACGTAACGTACATTTGTCTTTATGACTCTTTCTATTGGGTTTCCATCATATGTGATTTATGATCATTCACTTATATTGACCAGACTACAAGGGATACAGATGAGATAACTGCTCCTAATTGATGAATGTGTCTCAGATGCTTTACCTGCGGGGTGGGGTATAAATCAAGACGTCTCCATCTGAAACAAAGCAGATATAAATAACATTATTTAAAATAGTCTGACACACGAGACATTGTCTATCTTGATATAATTATAGTTTCTTATCGATGTATATCTTTCGGACAAACTGATTCAGCAGACGCCACGGATACTGTAAGTGGCCCCTGGCTGTTTTCAAAGTATATATTTACCTTTTTAAAATTGAAATAAGGCGTGTTATTATGTTTAGATGATGTCAAAAAGGTTAATATTTACTTCATGTCAGTCGTTTTTGAAATGCTATGTATAAACAAATCGACAATGTTAATGTTTTGTTTGTATCATCTTTCACATTGGGGCTTTACTTGAATTTGTTTACTTTTCCTAGACGAAATGTGATCTTACTAAGGTAAAACGTTATCGCTTAATATAGCGACGTGCTCGTCATGTCAAATATTAACTTAAAAAAATTTGCTCTGCTTCAAGTTTTACGTTATTGGATTTTCATCCATTTTCACCTCTAGCCTACAATATGTGAAATATTTTCATCAAACTTGGCAGCAGTTTTGATGCTGTATAATTAACCGATGTGTCTAGACTTAGTTCCCAATAGTAAATTTTTGGCACAATGAAATATTACTTTATTATACTTCCCGTCGCGAAAAAAATGACTCAGTCAGACATAACGAACTGATTCAGCATACTGTATAGACGCACGAAAACTCGTGCATGCGTTTGTCTGTATGAAAATGGTGATAACAGATAAACCCAATCGCAAAACTTGTAGATCCTGAATATATGCCAAACTTGAATATGATACAAGTTTGATGTTTCACTTCTCCCTCATAGTTGTCTGATTTCTTCATCATGTGATAGTCTAAACATTGTAACATTCAAACTTTGGCTAGAAGTTGTCTTGCTATGTTCATATAGAGGTATATATTTGTATGTTCATACACTCGAATACAATGTTGTTCCTAGTTTGTATTGTTTTACATTTCACTTTCGTGGTTAAATTTTGACAGTCTCATTTAGTTCATTTAAATATCAAGCAAAATGTCAAACAATGCTCTTGTCTTGTGGCCAACATAAACAAACAATAGTAGAGTTGTATGAACTACACGCAACATTATATCATTTCCATAAATTTAAAAAAGATTTAAAGCAGATACAAAAAAAGTCTGTGTTTTATTCAGAATTTAAGCAGACGACTGTCGATTCAGAGAACGTATGCATGTTTGGTACTGCATTCGTTTGTTATCGTACTTATCATAACGCGTGACTGAATCATTAAGACATTGGACTGTCTATTTAAATAACAACGAAATCATTTACAGCGTTTGTGGGTCTATATAAGTATACTTTCAAATGTGAAATGCTATTAATTAAAACTACAATAAGAACACAGCAATTAATTATGGTGAGGTAAACTTTACTTTGCTCACACGTGGCTTCAAGAGGCGTTGTTTATTTACATTCTAAAATCTCCACAAAGGTTTTAACTTCGTCTATTTGTCTTAGCAATACACTTATGGGACATTATCTTCGTATTCCTGTGATGAAAGGCCGCCGTGTTAGACTTGGTATCTCTAAAATTGTTCGTCGCCGTATCTAAAATTCCCATCTTCTTCTGTTATCAGAGCGAATCGTTTTCGTCCAAATCCAGTCTTCAAGTGTTTTTGTGTTTTTGTTATATGAATACGGGTCCTAACACCTTATATAGTATAAGCTGAAGTATGGAAACTAGTCATACAAACATTCTTCTATTGAACCAGAAGAAATCGGATACGTATGTTTGAATATCATAAGATTTTTTAGTGATTACGGAGGCGTGTTAATGTTATATCAGAGTTGACAATCTTTCGTTATTTTTTTTCCAAAATAAAACTTACGCGGACAAAAATTCCTAGTGATGCATAACATATTCTTGATAAACTAGGTAATTCTGCCTGGGTCTATTGAGTCACAGTCATTTGCGCGCTATCGATATACAATCTAAGTAACAAATATTGTTACTACGTGTCACTCTTTGTACACTGGATGCATTTTGTATTTTGCACACTCAAACCTGGAACATAAAGTAATCTGAGTGCGTAAATTTCTACATGGGAGACCTTCTTGAAAATGGAATCCAGTCTTTATGAACAGGTGGTCTATAAATGGGATTCGGCCTGAAATGAAGTGGAAAGGAAACATAGCGTCCTGTAGCAGTTTTGTGATTTCACTTTCTCAGACGGTGTACACAAAATGGTGTAAAACTTGCGTGATTAATCACGTGATAGGTGATCTAGACCTGTCCAATGCTTAGATGGTCTTCACAAAACGGCGTGACACTTCTGCAATTAATCACGTGATAGGTGATATATACCTGAGATCCCGATCTGGTAACTTAGGCACACATTGATATGTGTAAACATTAACATTTATGAGGCATTATAGACAGATAACCGTATGTCAATTAATTAACAATTTAATCATCTCTACCCGGCCCAAAAATGGTGGACAATGGAGTCAACCAATCGTCTCAGTGTTCACAAGATTACAGAAGGCTATCGTAGAAGTACTATAGTCTGGTCTAGTTAGTTTTGATGCCGTCAGAATGATTGTCAAATTGTTTATGTAATTAATCACCCGATCATTTAACGTATTAATATATCGTGTTGCTTAATCCATACACTACAGAATTGATCGGTTCAATTAGCAAGACACATTAATGTTAAAGATACATCACCTATGGTATGACAAGGTAAACGTCTTGTCGTCTGCCTGTGCTTTATTGTGCACATAACTGAAGACAGAACCTGAAATAAGCACACTTATTGATACTCATCAATGTAAAAACATCTTACTCATGGTTACCTGCACGTTTGATTAATTGTTTGTCATTTAATTAAATGCTTTGTCATCATTTGTCACGTTGCGCCAGATTTTAAGTTTTTACGAATTCAGCTTTTTGACGAAACAAACACTGTAGATAGATCAAATAAAATAATTTTAACTTGTATAATTTCATTGTTTCGTTATTAAAGAAATTTAATGGTTTTAATTTTCATTCCAGTGGTAATAATGAAGACAGGGGCGTGCACATGACAACTCTCACGTGCTCTGACGGTGCAGTCACGTGGTACAATCCTAACGGCGCACTGAGTCTGGAGTTGAGACCGGATACACCCGGACGTTACCGAACATGTTATAAGGTGGATTCCGGGGATGTGACGTTGAAGATCTCACGTGAGGGCGAACATAACATAAACTCAAAATCACCCAATCAGCGATCCAAATATATCCTAAATGACCATAACTTGCAAACTTTGTCAACCACTGAAGGAAAGAGTCAAGAAATTTGTCTAGAAGCCACAGATTCTGTGATCCTATACTTCGAACCGGAATACAGAGAGAATATCGGTTATCAGAAAATAGTGTTTCAGTATGACTCTTCAAAAATACCTGATCATGAGGAGCCATCCATAGAAGGTAAATTATTCTTATATAATATTTAAATTGTGTGTACTCATTTAAGTTGACACTAATTTGGATAGAATGTTCATACATCTTAGTAACTTAAATACAACATTGCTGCACGTGACTTTCGTCGCGTTATTACACCTGTTATGACAGATACATGCATTCGTATGTCAGTAAAAATGTATTTTAGATTTATAAATTTTACTCGGTGAGGGTTTAATGATAGGCTGACTAGTTATGCAAGGTTGACAGATTCAGTACAAAGACAGACACTCCTGAATATACGTGAAGCTTATTTCTAATGCAAATTTAAATTTGTTGAATTTGATACTTCTCCTTAATGGTAGCTGGTCTTATTTTCTATCAAACTATGCAAAGGAATACTTTTGAGAAAAGAGTATGTTAATGCAATCATACAGACGTACTGTAAAACAATACATTCATTATTACACAGTTTTCTGCAACGGCCAAAAACTCGAGTCCAATACTGCCCTGCGTTCAGTAAAGGTATTTGAGGCTATCGTTTAGTATTGTTTCGTAAAGTTTTGCAATTTGGTTTCCCGTGTGCAATCAATGTGAAACGGTCGGCAAGGGATACAATACAAAACGTTCGCGATGGTAGCCGTAACTGAACGCAGGGCAGGTATTTCCTATGCTAACGCTAACTCGGCACGTAGGCCAGGATAGAAAATACACGTATCGGACACTTGTATTTGTGGTTTTTGGGAAACATGTAAGAAAAGTGACAATGCAGTGTTGTAGAGAACATCTGTATGAAAGCAATTATTACCGATTTATGATTAAGCATTTTTTATATAAAAAATAAGATTATGTGCCTTTAAAAGGAAATTTCTAACATGTGCATCTTATCATAACTCTTACACGAAAATATTACCACTTTTTTATTTCGCCCATGTATGTTTATCTTGGTATTCAATTTCGAGAGTTCCTAAGTGAACAAAAATGTATTTGTAGAACGATTTGTTAGCATAACCATTCAACTATTATAGATTTTCTGTAAATATTTTCTTAAAAACTGTTCGACGTTAAATGCACACCTGTGGTAAGAAAGCGATGATTTCTATATAAAAACTTAAAGTGGAAAGCTAATATAATCGCACCTGGGTTACAATTTATGACTTCAATGTGAACAAAGGGAACATTGTTAAGTTCAGCACGCATGATCATCACACGCCAATGAAATGCTCGTTACATTAACAGTTATCTTTTGAAATGAACAAGATTTTTCAATGTCACTTAGGCGCTTAATGTGTGCATTTCTCAAGCGTCTTTGTGTAGGCCAACGGAGCGGAATTGTCTACGCGATGGTTTCTTCGAGCCATTTACTCTGACTTACACGCCTACTGAACAGTAGCAGAAAAAAGTTAACTCGTACAAATATATACTTTTTCTGTTTAATGAATGCTCACATTATCAGTTCTGACATATAGAAGAAAACAGCTTTTTTAAGTCATTTACTTACATTGAATTTACACAATTCCGTTGACGTGCAATTATAGATGTAATTATACAAACTCGCAATTCACACACGATTACATTCATTGTGCATTTGAAATAATCACCGCATTGCGCCTATTAAGTATATTTAAGTTTAATTTATTTGAAATCAATCATAATTCTGAAGAAATATAGTAATTATATACTAAATGTTTGACTAGTGAATTTTGTGAAAAGGCGTTCCCGGTACTTACACGTTTGGACATGTATGATTGCTCGATGTATTTACTGCTTTCATTGCGAAATTTCTGTTAAATTTCAATTATATTCGATGCATATAATATTGCTTATGTATACATTTTCAAAATGAATTTAGTCGATGTAGCAAATTTTGTCTAGAAGTCAGATGTTTGGTTCTTAAAATGCCTCGGTGGTTACGTCATGAAGATTCGTTTATTTGTCGGCTCAGCGAACTAATATTTCTAGTGCTGCGATATTATATAAACAGTTCTAACAAAATTGATCCAAAACAAACTTCGATATATTTCCCCCTACCTCACGCAGTCATACTGGGTGGCTTATCGGTTAATACTAACATATCACAGCATTTTGCTATCATAGACTCCAAGGTATTTACAAGATTATTAACTCATTAAACAATCTCGACAGACGGCAATACATTTTGTAAACCATTATCATAAACATCACAATTTGGTTGCTTGCATAATTCACTCACTGCAGCCAATTATCTCGTATTTACTGCATCAACTGCTTGACACAACACCATTAATCACGTGACATATTTCATCATTCCCTTACGTGCCGTGAATACAGTCACGTGATAGAATGGAATGAAAAGTATGACAATTTGAATATAAAGTAAGGAGTGTGGAGACAGCATCTTCTATATAGCCAGGTGTAATATAATCAGGATATTTATTCAGATCACATTTCAATACATCCTATTACGGTTCACGTAGGACAGGAAGGATACAAGGAGTGGAAGGGGCCCAGGGATATCTGACGCTGATAAATGCATTTTATGCATATAAACTATGGCACTGACACGCTCCGTATTCATCATGTAACAGCATTGTCTAGTCATCCCCACTTCCTTCTTTACTGATCAAATTTCTTGTTTTTTTTAGCTAAGACATTTAGTCATAATCACGCGCTGTTTAGTAACGTCATTTCTGAATACTCTTAAACCTCACTTTCTCTTCCGTTGCAACTTAGAGAACTTAACCGATACCCACACCATTAATCTGAGTGTTAATTACAATGAGTATAACTTACAATGATTATTCATTAACATATACGCCTACATTTGTTCTCTATCTCTAAGGCAGTATAAAACAGCGCTGAAACAACATGCGTTCGCTCACTGTTTGATGGAATAATTCGTTTCTACGGATGAATAATATTATGAGTCATATCACCCAGCTTCTTGAAAAGCTGTAAAATTATATAATGAAAAATTATATTATAATGGGCGACATTCTTGATTGATGATAAATAAATGGGGGAGATATGAATGCGCGATAAAATGTAATCTTTAAAACATACCGCAATAATTCACTTGATATAATTCAAGTAACTGGATAAATTCAAAATGCGTGAGACTGAATTTTAAAATAAGTTTATTTTTATGCCATGGAATTTTGAGATCATAGCACCCCGAGTTTTCATGAAACTCTCTCAGAGAGAAAAGTGTCTATTGTTACAGAAATGATCTCGAAATGTCATTGCAAGCAAAATGTCTTTTAATTCTGTTGAAGTTCAAACCCAGGAGTCAGAGATTATATAACTTGAGATTTGTCTCCAAACTCAAATCTTAATTAGGTTTTAATAATCTCACATTTATTATACACGTAATGACATAGTGAACTTAACCATACAGGTCTCAGTACATGGCACACTTAATTTGTATACTAACTTAAATGTTTGAGAAAGTTAATAATTTATTCAACTGAAATAGGCTACGAATGAACATGAGATTTCAGACCGGATCTGTTTTCAAGTTGTATAACATCGGAGCCAGTGATGAATACGTTGTAAAGTATTTTCAGAGCGAGTGATATATGGGTGGGATATACTAAATGCGTGGTTTCAATTTCCTTAAGATAAGTGCAAACAACAACCAACTTAATTCTTTCCACTTGTCTTAGTCTGTTCTTAATAAATTGAAACATATTGCATTCGTTCCTCTGCACGTCGACAGTGCAACCCACGGTTACATTCATGTTTGACCTGATTACTAAATACGCGGTTTTACTACTAATAGTCACTATTTAACTTGCTAATGTCATATTTAATGTACATTTTAACACATTTTAAACCATTTTCTCGCGAATATAAGATATAGTAATTTAAGTAATTAGTTGAAGTGAAAAAGCATGGACACATTGTACCACAACGTCATTTAAATCTTACCTATTAAACTCAGCGTGTTGTATCATGGTAGACGGGTTCTGCAGTTGTTTTTACGTAAATCTACATAACTAAGAGGTGCAAAAACGCTTGATACCGGACTATATTCTTTGTGTACGTAGCCTTTATTAAAAGGTTAAATGATCGTCACACACCTTGTTCGTGTTACAAATTGTTAAATTGCCATCATATACAGATTTACGACATGGAACCGAGATTACGACAATGTGGTATAAGTAAAGTGTTGGAGTAAGGACTTGTAGTACAATATATACATATACATGAAAACACAACGACTTGTCAATTATTCTGAAGTGGTCGTCCTTCTGGTACATAAAAATGTCATGGTCAGATACTCATTAACACGTGGCCTGATGTGTTAAGTTTACAGTTTAAAGTAAAGGAAAATGACTATATTTTTTACAGTGAAAGCTTTTTCGTCTTACAAACAATTAAAGATATTTTCCATAAAACACACAATTTAGGCTTCGACGACGACGTGATACGAGGACAGACCTACCGACTTCAAACACATATAATACTTATATAGTAGATGATTTATGATCATGTGGTTTTTGTATATTACAGAATGCAGACCGTGTAGTGAGGACGAGATATTGAAGGCTTATTGCTCCAGTGATTTTGGTAAATATATACTAAATAATTCCCTGTTTTATATTACAGATATTCATGCTCCCCACAGCCAGTACAATTACATATAATTACAATATTCAACAGTCTCGTATGTCATGATTTTATCTCAGTTTTATGTCATTCTGTGGATTGCACTGCATTAAAACGCCCAAAAAATAACCACATTTGATATATAGTCTTACTTACACGGGTACATCGCCAGTAGTTTACTACATGTATTATGTAAACGGTATGTTATAGCAAAAATAAGCCAAATTGTGCAAGAAATTAACAAATATACTTTCTATAGAAACTTTGTCCTGGTTTCTTCATTCCTTGCTTGTAAGTGGATTATTTTATTTAAGTAAATTCAGACACATTTCTAACCGCGATCCCTTCAACTATTGAAGTATTCACGTGTACTTGAAACCGATTTAAATACGAATCACACATTCTTCCCAGGATTAAAACAAGTTGTAAATCAGACATTCGGCGCTGTCCAACATGAACTCTTTCATTATATACCGCATACAGCCTTTTGTATGTTCCTAATTACTGAAATACATTGTAATGAAATGAATGTACACGACTGACTCACCTTGAATTCATAATATTGTAAAGTTCGAACATAATGACAATATCCCGTACGGTATGGTAGAAAGATGAAAACCATTATAATTACTTCTGAAGTAATGTATATTTGTCTGTTCGTTTAAATACGAAAATGATAAAATATCTGTCAGTGGGTAGAGTTTGTCATGCGTAAAAGCATTAAGCAGAAAACTTATGATATCATCCCGACTTAAGGTTTTGTATATTGTTTATGTTTCATCATTTTTGCTGTAAATCTTACAGTGTTGTATATTTTACTTTCAGTCGTGGTGGGTAGCATGCACAATGTCCAGCATCTGGATGAACTAGAAAAGACGCATATTGTAGTCGATGTGTCGCAGATTATACGCCAGACAGGTTCCCATTTCAACCGATTGCGCAGAGACTCGCCCACTTTGCAGGGAACCATTGTGGCGCCCAGAAAATGTGGCATCGTCAAGGGAGATGGTACCTTTCTCATGACGGGTCGAGTTCGATTAGGGGATTTGACCATGGGTTGTGCTCCCTATCTGGACGAATGGGAGACCATTGTCAACAAGGCTGAACTTGAGGGACGACTGGAATGTTCCAGAGATTGAGTTGACCGAACATCCGGTCACGTGATCTACCTCAGCCTCTCATTGGCTATCGAATGTGATGTACAGAGAGGAGAGACTAACTGCATCACAGACAGTCACGATGAGAGGATGTAAAACTAACTTCTCCGAGAAGAGATCCCGCATTTTGAGGCGTGGTGTACTCTTCAATGTCAGGTTAGTATTGGCGTTAGATGCCAGTTCACACTATACGCACTCAGTGATAAATTCAGTAACATTTAATTGTTCATTCTAACATTCACACTTTAACTTGAACGTCTTCCGGATAAGATAGTAGAATTCAAAGTTTGAAGTACATGTCGTTCTTATACAACGTGTTTCCCGTACGTTACAGTCTCTACATGTTCAAATGCTGTGTATTCACGCAGAAATATTTATTAATGTGTTTATATTTTCATTTTTTCTTATTTGATAACATGTTGTGTGATCATGTACTTATGTTCGTATATCTGTATTTCAGGTGTAATCAAGTAGAGTATGGATGGTACTTAGACTGATAATCTCGTGCCGCACTGAACATGTGACGCTACAACATAATTGTATAGTGGTAGGTTAATATCTTACTTCAAAGTAGAGACTTTATTTCATGTCATCATTTTTAGCATGTTACTTGTTAGTATGCTGTGAGGCATGTGTTGGTTTACTACGTACTTATTCTAGTCCCACAAAAGCTCTCTGTATTAATTCAAGTGAAACAAGTTAACAGTGATAGCAAGATCAAGATTTTAAAATCACTGATTTTGTTAATTTATTTTGCTTTAATGTGAATATAATCGAATTTTTCTACCCGTCTAGTTACGGTCCTGATTTGTCACTGATGGAAGTTGCTGATACGACAACAAGTCGACTACATCTAAAACCTCCTTACCTTGCTTTTAATATTGTAAATCACAAGTTTAGCGTACGTAATAACTAAAATACCCAATTATATTTCAATTATGTGAGCAATAAATATTGACCTGCTTGGTTTCAAGTACCCAAGTCATGTTCCGACGTTTCGCTAACATATTTTAATATTGTTTGCAGCATTGGGAGATTGAAAACCTGACAGAATGTGAAGTTTCCTGATTTCTTCTGACGATCGGTCTTCGATTATTTCGATGGTATTTCTTGGGATACAACATTGTCTTCTACATTCCGGGATTCGGACATAGTACCTCAACATACATTTACCTGGGTGTGATATGTGTATGAGAATCGACAAGCCTTCACATGTTGTTCAGAATCCATACGTATACACAGTCGCCCAATAAGAGTGAACTACATTACGCAGAAAACAACACATAAGCAAGAATGTTATTGAAATACGAGGACTTCGAAAATAAATGTGAAACATAACCTGAAGTTAGATATATAATGCTGTGTTTGTTAAGAACGACGGTACTCAACAACAATTATATATATAAATATTTACCTACGCAGAATACTTGACACTTCAATGTTTTCGTTTTATAAATATCGATGAGTATTTAACATTGATATAATAAAAAACCTACAAATATTTTTTATGTGTCACGGTTAAATTGAATAAGATCTTATATTTGATAGGAATGTTGGATACACATTCATATTAAACCAATGAAGTGAAAACTATTCAATATTGAAGATATAATTATGTTATATAAATTGTTCAATAAAGTCAGAAAAAAGTATGAAATGTTTGATTTATGATTACTACAAAATTTCGAGGGGTTAGAGCCAGAATCTACCATCTCCTTAATACATTTATATGGAGATAGCTGATTCTGGCACCAACACCTCGACATACATGTATATACTAATATAGTTCGTGATACATCAGTTGAAATATGTTCAACAGACCACCATAGCTAGATCTGTTGACAGTTTCACAATACTATATTTTACTGGCTACCTGTTCAGCCTTACGTTGATAACATATATACAAAAATATGTTATGTTTCTGATGATATCAAACAATCATACATACAAGACAAGCGTCAAAGTATGGCAGATAAGAGCTGGGGGGGGGGGGGTGCCGGACAAACGCTGGAAGTACCGAAATTTGGAAGATGCGTTCAATTTAATGATCACAGAACTGGAATGACCAACATACCATTATTTGCCGAGAAACGAGGTTCCATGTTGTGGTATACAGGAGAATCGAATCAGGGCCACTTCTTTAGAATAAAGTTTGCTTAATTACCGTAATCTTACAGTAAAACACAAGCTTTCACTAATAGTCTGAAAATCTCTTCAACACATGTATTGGAAGTGCACATTTGTAAAAATCGAACTTTATTTGAATATAATAGAAATACGTCAAGTATATTTAATTGATACAGATAACTTACTGGAGTACAGTAAAACCTCAATGATAAGACCACCCTTGGGACCCTTGAAACTGACTGGTCTTAATAGTGAGATGGTCTTAATATTAAGGTTGAATAAAGAGCAAAACAGTGGAAACGGACTTAACAATTATGGTCTTAATTTTGAGGGGGTCTAATGCTATTGAGGTGGTCTTTAAGTGAGGTTTTACTGTATGTCTATAGATATCTCACAAACACATGTTCAGTGCATACACACTCGTACATCAATGAGAACAAGAATATTTAAGTCTGCCATGGTAAATACATTGTGGTTGCACATTGAAACATGTGTATACATATACAATGTTCTCATGCCAGGTAAATAAATATTCGACCACAAACGTAATTAGTTTGTCTGCCAGTGTCAATGGCTACACTGAAAATGCAGTTCTTCAAGTCTTGCTTAAAACCACTTACGTTGATGGAAATACCATGAAAAATCTCTGATTCAATATTTAGAGTATGAATTTGTTTTCTCAATGACTACACCGTCAATCTTGACAGACAGAGAGTATATTAACGTTTCTCAATGATTTCACCGTCAATCTAGATCCAACTTTCATAACGCTGTAGACAGACAGAGAGTATATTAACGTTTCTCAATGATTTCACCGTCAATCTAGATCCAACTTTCATAACGCTGTAGCCAGACAGAGACTATATTAACGTTTCTCAATGATTTCACCGTCAATCTTGAGCAAACTTTCATAACGCTGTAGACAGACAGAGACTATATATATTAACGTTTCTCAATGATTTTACCGTCAATCTTGAGCAAACTTTCATAACGCTGTAGACAGACAGAGACTATATATATTAACGTTTCTCAATGATTTTACCGTCAATCTTGAGCAAACTTTCATAACGCTGTAGACAGACAGAGACTATATTAACGTTTCTCAATGATTTCACCGTCAATCTTGAGCAAACTTTCATAACACTGTAGACAGACAGAGACTATATTAACGTTTCTCAATGATTTTACCGTCAATCTTGAGCAAACTTTCATAACGCTGTAAACAGACACAGACTATATTAACGTTTCTCAATGATTTTACCGTCAATCTTGAGCAAACTTTCATAACGCTGTAGACAGACACAGACTATATTAACGTTTCTCAATGATTTTACCGTCAATCTTGAGCAAACTTTCATAACGCTGTAGACAGACACAGACTATATTAACGTTTCTCAATGATTTTACCATCAATCTTGAGCAAACTTTCATAACGCTGTAGACAGACACAGACTGTATTAACATTTCTCAATGATTTCACCGTCAATCTTGATCCAACTTTCATAACGCTGTAGACAGACACAGACTATATTAACGCACTAACACGTTTATATGATTGACTCAACTATTTTAAATGCATAACTGACAAGTAATCTTGATCTCCTTCAAATCTTACCTCATCAAGGTCTGATACATAATTACATACCGACACTTCATATAATAGTGTAAGGGAATATTTAACCAAAGCTGTCGTCTAGAAAGAATTGAATGTTCTACTGTTATAAAGACTTTCATTGTAAAGTTTTCCCCAAAAGTCGTTATGATCAGTGATATGAGTTCAGATAATGTCAAACTGAAAGATATAATACTACTTCAACCGATTGCCCCGGTCCACTTTACCTGTATCCTCATTAAGGACATTTCTTCTCAGTTTCAGTGAAGTTATTCTTCACTTATTATGTTAGTGAGCGGTTGATCCTTTGATCATTGTGTGACAAAATCTTTTTATGATGTGCTGGTTTCGATCAGAGGTTGAAATAATTCGTTTTTATTTCGAGTGTAAATGTTATTGTATGGCAAGTTACGGACCGCTGTGCAAACTTAGATAAAATAAGCTAGATGTTATCATGTATATACTTTTGTATTTTATTTGATAATTTCTAATACGGATAGGCTGACGTTGTTCTACAAAAATAAGTGATTAGCAATAATTTAAATATTTCAAACATCACGGAAAAGCGGTTCGATTTTATAATGAAATACAATATCGCATGAAATATTTGGAATAACTTTGTAACTTTGTCAGTGAAACCAAACTCCAGTCTGAGTATTATCGTCTAAAATGTAAACTTAAGGGAAGATCGAATAGTTGAGTCAAATTGAAGTACACACATTCTGATATGTAAGTAAGTTGACAGATTGTAGAGCTGCTTTTGAAGAGCTTATTCAACCTCGTACCTTAGTAGTATAATTTGATTCAAAGCCATTAAAGCAAAATATGTTCATTCTCTAGCAGCTAGATGCGTCGTATTGCATGAAATTATCGAGTATACAAAATATGTCTATGTAAATATATACACTTTTTATTGAAAGAGTTTGGACCTAAGATCTGAAGTATTGCGGTGAGATGGTGCCTACTTGGCTTAATTGAACTGTCGTTAAAATATTTACATACACATCTTTGGATTATTGGTTTTGAAAAGTAAATACTTTATTAAATGCATCGCACACGCTTCTTTTATATGGCAATGTACGTTAATGGAATACGGTAAAGCCGTTGATTCTCAAGCGTTGTATTAAAGCCGAGCTCGCTTAATGACTAAATTGATTTGTACCCAACGACATGCGAGAAGAAAAACGAAAGATTCAAGTGCTCAAATTTGAAAATAATCGATATAATTATCTGCATTATATTTTAAATTTTAAGAAGTGTACCGTTATTCGTGAATCGATTTTGATTATACTAGAGCTATGGTACTTATTGGTAAAGTCACGCCCATCGGTGAAAGATTTCAACTGTCATGACCGGCCCTCTTAAGGTAAACATAAATGGGGGTCAAAGTGACCACTTGTATCAAATGACCGTTTCGCATTGTCTGAGTAGCCATTCAAACAGTAGTCCGTACACTGATCACTGATTTAATACAATAACATCACAAATTTCACAGATTAAATATGTGTACATTTCTAATTAATCAAACATTTAACGTATGGACTGCGGCCCATAATTCGTCCACTGAAAGAGTTCTGTCAAACTCAGAGAAATCTGGCGGGTCAGTGGTAAAGTTTAATAGTTTTCACATATTATTCTCGTCTCTTTGATCTGTTTAAAATAGTTCTATTTTATGTTTGGTGCTGTTTTGTTTCAAAGCACATTGTAACTACAAAGGGGTTTACTCTGCATAATGCATCTCCGATGGTGGCGAGCTAACATTCGATGGAGACATATCACGAATTCTGGTTATTGCATTACCTCGATCACGAATTCTGGTGATTGCATTACTACCTCGAAGTGAAGCATACCACACAAGTACTTTTAACATGAATTTTACTCTATACGTGAAACAGATACTCAACAACGCTCTTTAATGAGACACGAAGTACAATATTTGTACTTCCGGCTTGGAGTGGAATCGCCGCTATAATGAAGGATAGTGGGAAATGAACGACCAGTCTATTATACCGCCAAAATAAATCCGACAACTCCATCTGTAAGATAAATACAGGTGTTTGTTTTTGTATTTTCTGTTTTGAATCTGTTTTTCACTTGAAAGAGAAGTTTTCCGCCTGATGGTAATCTGGTTTTGTTGGATTGTTGTGCAACTAATGTTGTGCAAATATCCTAAGGGACCGTATAAACGGTGACCTACCGTCGCGATGTAATCCGTCAGACAAAGATGGAGGCCAAGTCTCGTAGCATTACAAATGAAGTTCTTTACGAAACGGATTTGCTCGAGGCATGTACTGTCCGCTCCATTTCAACGTTATTCGTTAAACTTGTTTTACAAAATTAATTTAAGAAACCCAATTTAAATGTTTCATGCAGAGAAACAGATATAAGACACACGCTACTGTTTAGTTTTCCCTACTTGGGTTCCTAAATAACACGTATCAATGTCACGTGAATACCCGGACTCCCATACCGTACAACCAAGGTTTATGTATACATGTATACTGTGTCAGGTTGATTATATTTGGGTTGTATGAAGCTTTCTCGACAATAGTCTTTCAATAATTGAACTAGTTACAGTACATATGTATTAACTCTTTGATTTGCCCCCCCCCCCCCCAGTCCACCCTCCAACGTTTCATGTTAGAATAAATTCGTAATAGATCAATAGAAATACAAGTACATGACATTGTACTAGACATGTTAAACATATACTTAAACGATTACAAATATGCAAGCTATCCACAACAAAACCCTATGTGAGGCGCACATTGTGGCTATTGTAGAGAGGTTTGTGCTTTCTGGGACCAAAATATATTGGTCGCAGGTGCTGTAGACGGATTTGAATTTGTTTTTTTATTTATTATGTCAGAAAAAATGGATATAATTGTTGCAGTGAGGTTATTTCGCAAACTATATACATGTAGACTACAAACTATTTAAAATTAATATTTTATGGTACAAACGAAAATTCTCAAAATATTTCATTATGATGTTTAATTTTAAACAACTTACCAGCGGTTTTTTTGTGAATCACTTAATAAATAAAATGCAATTTTGCTTCCTAATCAAAATGTTTAAGAACAACTTTTCTACTAGGAGACCGATTCACGGGAATAAAATGGGTAGCTTTGATTAAAGATGAACATATTTTAGAGAAGGTTAAGTACTAGTCTTACCACTTGGCTTGAGATATATGGACTTACTGACAACTGACGGTAATAAATGTATCAACCACAAGGAACATGACCTTTGTGGTAATTTATTAAGAATTTTCTCTATTGTTCGGCACGGTACGCAAATACACTGGTCAACGTTATGTTTACACAAGTACGGACAGTCCGGCATTTATCACCCAGCATGGTGTCATATCAATGACATGTAAATTAAACTTGTAAATTGTATCCATGGTGTTTCAATAATTTAGGAGATTGCACCCATCCTATTAATTAAATCTTCAATTTCATGCGACAATCTTCAATTAGGTGTCGTCCAATTGTTGTCTTTATCCTCCAGCGTCTGACCGGAAGTGTTTGATTTCCACCGGAATGCAAACTGCATAAATTGTTAGTGACGTGGATTGGCTATTCCAGACTTAGCGTCCACCGAGTGAATATGTGCGCATTATCAAAGAAAACAAAAATCAACACCGCCTCCTGCATCTTGTCATGTTGTTTGTTTCTATCCTCTAACGCAAGCCGATAAGTCTGAGACTTTGTTTAACTTGACCAAACATATTTCAATCTACATTCTAAATACAATTAATGTTGTAAGTGAAGAGTCGAGAGTTAATGAACTTTCAAGTGCAAATACTATTCGCAATGCTTGATTTTCTGCAAATACAACATCTTTTATTTCCTAAGGACAGGCTATAGAAAGGAATGAATGCAAGGATATGATAATACATGTGTAATAATAATAGTAATAATAAAAACTTCATAATATATATACATTTTCACTTTGGCTATACTACCCCCATACATTTGGTATCACCAACTCTATATTCTGTCTGGAACGTTCATATATATATACGGTCCATGTATACGGTCCCTGATTCTGTCAGGCATTTGGGTAAATGCATGAGACACAATCTTGACAATCAGCATACATCACATACACAAAAAAACAAAATTATGGAATACCTCACAGTAGTATCCGTTGTCTTGTGTTTGCTCATGCGCAATGACCAGTCACATGATCGTGTCATTGTTAACATTATAAATGAGAACCTGTCCCGTAAACCCGTTTCTAATTTATATCTACAGATTGATATACATCAAGTGTGAATAAGATTGAATCTGTTCCCTAAAGGATGTAAACAAGCCAGCCGACCTTTGGACATAATGGTCCCGTAAAATAAACAAAGACGTCGCTAAATAAATATTGATGAGCAAGATGTTTGTATGAGAATTAGCCGTGAGTTTGATGATTCTAACTCTTCAATTTTGTCAAGTATAAATAACACAGCGGCTGTCAAATGATATCATGTCTTGCTTTTACAGCAAATTGCTGTTGTCGATCACAGCGTCAATAATAAAATGTCTGTTTGCCATTCCGATCCACCATTTAGGGATAGATCGGTTGGTCTTTTGTTTTGTTTCGGCAAAGCCGTACTTACATGGTTTTGCTATTTGCATATCAGTATTGGGTAAACAAATCAGATCTTACGTTAACCACCAAGTCAATTTCTCTTCAACAGAACAGCGTTTGTAACATTGGCGCGGATTGGTTAACCTTCCGATATAAGGTACGTTACATCACCGAAATCCACTGAATTTCGGTGAATTTACTGAAATCCATTTTGAATCTGGAGTGACCAGCAATCAAAACATCTCGGCATTTTTTATGTTGTTCAACAAATCTAAACCTTCAAATTGCACCGACCATCTTTTTTAAAGATATTTCTTGTTCTTTCTGTATGGGCATGTCATGAACGAGGAACATGAATTGAGGAATAAAATTTTGCAAAGAAGAACCAAAAATGCGTGAAATGTGGAGGAAGCACAAACAAAGAATTTATTTAGATTGCCCTTTGATAGTTACAGAGAACCTCTATTTCGTTTTGTCAGACACGACGAAGAACTAATTAGTGTTAAGTACATGTCTTAATAACGAGCTAACAACATTGAAGTCACACAAAATGATGCTTCGTTCACAAAAATGAACACTTGTGGAAACTAAGATATCGTTGTCAGAGCATAGCGTGAATGTCACGGAGTCGCTGAAAAACATGCAACGATAGACAAAAGTGAATACACAAAACAACTATCTAGAAGGGTTACTTTAGATCCCAGTAAGATAGAAGAGCAAGATTGGTATTCGCTCCAGGGGGTTGTATTTGCATTAAGTGGGGATTTAACACGAGCTGTTTATATTACTCTGGGGTTTACGCCGGAGCATTACATCATGGCAAGATTCATTGATTAAATCTGGAATACATTAATATTTTGATAAGATCACGACTCGATGAAGCTAATGTGTTTTGTACAATACCGTACCCCACCAAATATGTCATAAATGTTTGTCTGCGTTTGCCTGAAAGGTTTTACATATATATTATGACGGATTATAATCGAATGAATGAAAGTTTATAAGCGTGTTGTCAGCACGCCTCGCATCACATTATAATCGCGGCATGCTTCATTGTGAGGCCCGCTCAGTTCACTCGCGCCTACATCAACTAAACACGTCGCTATAGACCTTTTACGGAAAATATTCGATTCTTCTAAGACATTCGATCCTTAGAAACTTGTCCTGGTACCTTGTGTTCATACAGTGTAGTATACGATCCACGACATTCTGTATTTGCATATTTCCAAACATAATAAACACAATCATGTATACGCAAAGCTACATACAGAAATAATATTAGTTTAACAAATACAGTACACATTTATATGCACGGCAATGAGCAAAGTACATGGACTGTAGTCGATACATTGTCCGTACTGTTGATTGTTGCATTGCTGATCAGGAAACAATGAGTCGATGGCAGATTTGAGGTGCACCACAATGCTTGCGCTTTGGTTAGGGAATTCCATAAGGTCGTAACTCTCATGGTTTCGAAAACACACCACCACGTTGTAAGTTTGATCGCACCTAACAATATCAACAATAGTGCATATGCGTCTGTGTCTCTGAGCACATTCATCAACATAAAACATTGCTTATTAAATATAAATTGCCCACTCTGTTAGGGCCTACAACAAACTTTATGCGTTGCGCATGCACGTAAAATTTGGAACATTGTTTTTAATGTATTCATGCAAGCCTGAGCATTATGAATGCTATGAGTACATTAGAAGTGTTTTATGAACCTACACAATAAGGTGGTAGACGACTAAGTGTGATAACATTTAATACTAAAATAGAAATTCAAATTATGTAAACACAAACTTTAACATGTCTATACAAGCGCTAGAATGTTGCAAAATCTCTTGCTGTGTTTATAAATCTGATGAATTGGTATAGAACGAGCTAAAAGATGAATAATTCACTTCAATATTTTTACAAAAGTTACTAAAAGCTATTACCATTGATAAAATGTTTGCTTAAAGTTTTTGTGCAATTTCAATGAGGCAGAAATAGTGTTTGTTGGTGATCGTATAGTTTGTTTACTTGTATCAACTTTCATCCAATGTGTGTGGTTACTGTTTTGTTCGCAAAAATATGATATAATGAATGCGGTTTGCTACATGTTTTTGAGACTGTCATAGAGTAAATATTGTTTTCAATATGACGAAACCTTTCATACGATTATATGTTTGAAACTAAAAGTACATTTGTCTTGTGCGTGTGACTGCTATAGGGACACATTCATTCATTCCATTAGAGTATGTAGAAATGAGGGTGTTGTCAGCTGGTATAATTGGTATAAGTTAAAGATCGCAATGTCAAGAGGATGACTTATTTTGTTTAACGATCGTCTGCTTGATTTTGAATAATTCTTTTTCTTCTGTATTTTTATACGAAAGCGCGTGTTTATAGAAGATTTTAATCTTCAAATGAGCACTTTACTTTAAAAGTTTAAATACATTAACAAAGTCTCCCAACATCCAACGACTTGATCATAGTCTACCATTTATGTACACACGCTTGTAACAAAAATTGATCTCATTACTGAACATGTTGGATTTCTATGTAACTAAAAAAGAATGCATTTAGACACCATGACGGTTTGACCTATCTAACTATCAATTCTGAGCCGCTCGTGACGTTTATAATGGTAGGAATTTTACAAACTCGTAAAAAGGAAATGAATACTTTTTTGGCACGCTTACTTTAGTAGGTTAATTACATAGATTATTACCATGGACAAAAACTGAAGTCGTATAATTGCTTGCGTTTTTAATATCATGTAACATTTTACGTTCAATTTATACTCTGTAACAAAATATATTAGTTAGGTAAGTCAAAGTATTGTATATCACATGATGACTTTGTTACTATGTAACCATATCTTAGCATTTATATAGTTGCTGCTCATTTATCCACGATGCTATTTGCGTGTGGTTCTGTTATTTTAAAATGTGAATGTTACAAATACTGTTTGACACCATGATTCCAATTGAACCCCTTTAAAATAAGCGAAGTCACTTTGCTGCACTCGCCATATAACTGCACAAAATACATATATCTGAGGTCAAAGAAGCCATCTGTATTATCATGCTGCACTCACCATATAACTGCACAAAATACACATATCTGAGGTCCAAGAAGCCATCTGTATTATCATGCTAGACCACTGATAAACATGAACGAGATTTATTTATATTTTGAAATAGCGGGGCTAGCTGTTATATTCCGATAAGCATTGGGCAAAACACATGTCTCTATGTTCGTCTTGAGCATACACATTTACGTGTACATGTATCATTTCCATCATCATCCCTTCCAATATGTGAACCAACTGGAATAAAGGGTCAATATAGGTGCTTGGAATGTTATTAACTTTTTACCAATGTTCAAACGGGTAGATTGCATTTTTTCGGTCACGTGTTATAAGTTCTCTTACGCCATTGTCAAAGTGGTGACTTATTTCAGTGACGTCTTACTAACAGTTAAGATGAGAAATAAGTCAAATACCATTCTGTTCAACATAAGAAAATTAGACCTTGTACGCAAATCATTACTTAAATCCCAATCCAACAAACGACTGCCAGCATGAGTTGTAAATTTACGTTATCCTCAAGTCGTAAACAATGATAAATGACCATATTTACCACCGTGGCCAAAACCAGCCTCGTTTTCACTAAATTAATTGTAAACCAGCCTCGTTTTCACTAAATTAATTGTAAAGTATTGAGTCTTTATTTGTAAATTTAATTTTTCCCGGGCACCACTAAGTCACTGTATAGCCATCCTGTAAAGAATTTATGGGTTAATTTTCACAGTAATTGACATCAAATGAACAATCGACTTTGATGAAGATAAAGTCGCATGGTTCGTTAATGAAAAATCCAAATTAATTGAATTAAATGTATATTAAAAGGATTCAAACTCCAATGCAGGATAAAATTAGATCTTTATTTGTCTAGATGTCTAGCGCGCATCAGGGGTGATATATCAATTTATCTCCGTAAATGGCCATAAAGTTAGTAAAGCGCATTTTGTACTCGAAACGGCCTCCTTAACTAGAAAATATTGCTTTGTAGCTAATTGTATCTGTCTCCATTTCTTCTTCTGTACCATCAGGGCATACTTTGTTCAAACTTGGGCGTGTGTGTCTCTATTTTAATGAAATTCTTTTAATGTTTCTTAACTCATTATAGACCACTGCACTTGGTCCACTATACACTGTGCAATTTCTGTCACCCTCTTGCAAATGATTGTGCTATTATGGAGTGAGTCAATTAAAGATATGGAGTTGTAAGGAGAATAAACTGGGCTTAAATTACACAGGTGCTTCTGATGTTTATAACTTCATTCAAAGACAATCTTTAAGTACTTCCGTCTATTAATTATTGTCCCGGAGTACGGCTTGAAAAAGAACTTCTAGAACAGATACTTTATTAAGTTGTGTACCTAGTAAATGAACTCCAATGCACGCTGTTCACAAATACTTAAATAAAAATAATAATCGTAAAAATTATAGTTTCCATGGTATTTTCATAGTAATTATAAAATATCATAGACAATGGTACATACGAAGAATGAGCTTGAAAATGTCAACGTGAATGGATGATATATTTCTGGTATTTGTTTGATAGACCTAACTTAGACGACTAATTTTACTGCTAATTATGAATTATCAGCAACCCCTTGATATATGATGCTGGATGCTCTTGTAAAAGTCTATAAAAAGTTGACTGCGACAATGACATTGAGAGCACTGTTCAATCCCCGTAAGATGAAGATTCTGATTAAAACCTAACAGGCTAAGACTAGTGAATGTTTGAACTTCTCTCTTGCAGGTTTTGGGGTGACTGAAAAAAGTGACCGAGGGAGTATAAGAGATATTTAATTAGTCTTAGCTGGAAGCGGCGAAGCAGCGTGCTATTTGTTTATATTGCTTAAGGACATGAGGATGTGACCAGCGTAAAATTGGTTTTGTACGTTTCATCCTGTATAAGGTCAAATGTCATGTAGGTCATCGTATGGGAGTATTGAATTAAAACGGTTATTGTATTTTTGTCAAGCGGAATCTCTATGATGGACAGGAACTCTTCTCTAAGTTTCCCGGATGTGCATGAGATTGTCACATGACAATACCACGTGACAGCATGACACTAATTCTACACGCCTATTTTTCATGTGTTTGGTATCAATATCAAGTCATTACAATGACAATAAACATGAAATCCATGTTTAACAACAGGTGTGCACGTTTTTAATTTAATTTATTTCCATTCTGAACAACTGATGAAAACCGTTAAACGCGGAAAACACACGCAGTAAATGGTGTCATCCGTCATAGCGTGACATTAATGTTCATTTCTTTATATCGGTAACTGAGCATTTCGAACATACACTATCCTACACGCGTCTTTTTTTTATATATTAAATACTAATGATCTTGCAATCCTCATTTTTGGACAGCTTACAACTCGATCTCCAAGGTTATGAAGAAGTGGCAAATTTAATCCCTCAAAAACCTTAAAATTGTAGGTAATCAATCTTAATTATTGCCATTGTTCCGCAATCTTTTATAAGAAAGATAAAGAGTTTCTTTTATGTTTTATAAAGATTTAAAAAATTGCGGTTTCTTTGATGTTAGATTACTACGTTACATACAACACGTACTACGTCATTTATACAATTGCAAAGAAGCCAACTGAGATGTAGACTGCTGGTTCGTGTTGTGAGCGATGATTTGTCCTTTAACACAGCCTATATGATTAATTTCATGAACTATGTTTAGACGAAAATATTAAAGATTGCGTTTAAAAGCAAACATCGTAGAAATATGTTTGCATTACGTTAGAACACGCTAGTTTTGACGATGGCGTACAATAATTTCACATAGGGCACAAGAATAACAAACATTTGCCAGTGTGGTTAAACACACAGATATTGCGATTATAAGAATCTTATCAAGTGCCTTTTCAAGCCATAAATCCTTTGTACGCAATTTTAAACAAGTATTAAAGAAAGAGATTGTGCAAATACAAATATCTATAGCGGTAACCCCTTCACAAATAAACTCTGTGGGTAAAATCTAATTTCAAAGGTAAATATTTTTTCATCAAAACTAATACGTTTTAAGATTGCAAGGCCCGGTTTTGTATGATTTTTACAGGTAATATGACGCGTGCTATGGTATGAAACAACACAGACAAGTGTTTACAATAGGGTTCCCCTTTCATTGGCGCTATTTGTGAGGGTTTTATAGATTCCGTCGATTTAATTATAATTTTTTAATTCAACCAAAGAACTTCATACATCAACATTAAAATATAATAATTAAGTTCAATATATTTATTCTATAATTAAATTCCTTAAATTGATTGCTTTACAAAAACGATGTACCGGTGTAATTATAGTCCACGTATAATTTTCTCCTGACCACAGATTGTTGTATAGTTGCAAACACAAACTCACCACGTAGTATCGTAAACATATTGCATAGAATACTCTTCACATGTAACGATAACATTTTATTTTCAAATCTTAAATAAATCTGAGAAACGAATAACCCATAAAGCAACATTTATTTATTCTTATACTGTTTATAATGCGTTTCGACACTAAGAAAACGTATCATTGTTAGCTTATATGGTCTATCACGTGATATACTTGTTTTACCGCATGTATCAGAGACACGTCACTTTATAAAGACACCTTAGTTGAAGAGTATGACTTGACCGCATGCAGTCTCTCGACATGGTACGAGAAATTTGCTTTGAAAAATCTTAAAATGTAACTATCATATTTAAATACAGTGGAACACGCTTATAATGTACTCGGTTATTACGAAAAATCGGATAGCACATAGTAATTTTTATTCCCCAACCAACCTCTTTTATATTTCATTGTATTACTACACGGATATAATGAAATTTCGTTGTATGGATATAACAAAGTTTGGATATAACGAAGTAAATCTCCAGGTCCACAGAAATTCGTTATAGGCGTGTTCCACTGTATCTGTTGTTGTGCTGTGCAGGAGTTTACGATGTTTTTCAAGAGTGTTTCGGTTACGTACGGTGGTCAATTGACATAACCAGTGCCCCTGGGTAATCAACCAGTATTAACATAGCCTTCCACAAGCAACTGACGCATCAGAGGAGGAATACAAACTTTCATCCTCTGAGATTTTGGCCCAAATGACATATCTGGGCGAAATTGACTTACATATTAACCTTTCTGAATGCTGTGATACTTGTAGGTCACTATATACAAACATATTTTGTAAATATACCCTTTTTTATGGAATGACAGCACGTTTAATATGGTCATCAATACTAGATCTACAAACATTTCTGAGTTTCATAAATTTAATACAGCAAATATGTTTTCAGATGCAATAATATTTTTTCAAATAAATGTATATTATTTTTTTTTATAAGAAAAGGGGCCGGTTCAATGTTTACCGATAAATAATAGTATCTGTTTGCTTCTGCTCGCCACTGAATCATATATATATATTACTGAAATGTGAAAACATGACGTCATCTTAATTGCGTTTTTCTCAGAAACAAGACTCAGTGCATTTGGGCAAAAAAATCTCAGAGACTGCCGCATTAAATGTGTTCAGAAATATCGTCTTCATTCCAATAATCACACAAAACAAATCCTAACTTGTGGTTTGAACCTATAACTTTCAAATTGACATTCGAGCGCTATACTAAGCTAACTTAAATGCCAGGTAGTAAGTTATTACACTTGTGATTGAGAGGACACATATATGTGATACATTGTGACCTGCAGTGTTAGGACTGAGCCTGTGTATGGGAATGTCAATAAGAATACCATTGCATGCTTATTAGAACATTTATATCTAATATTCGGATATTGCATGTTTGAGCCAAGCTCGGTAACCGGGAGAATGGAATATACACAGGCATTCAGCTTGTTATCATATTTATTAATTTACTCGTTTACAACAATTGACAACTGTACTACTTTTTGTTTGCTGTACCCTTACCAGATATATATTACAGTCAAACCTCAATGATAAGACCACCATTGGAACCCTTGACAATTTGTTTTTTTATCGAGATGGTCTTAATGTTGAGGTTGAGTAAAGAGCAAAACAATGAAAGTGGACTAGAAATGGCGTTCTTAATTTCGAGATGGTCTTATTAGTGAGATGGTCTATATATTGAGGTTGAATGAAGAGCAAAACAGTGAAAATGGACTTGAAAATGGTGTTCTTAATTTCGAGGTGGTCTTTAAGTGAGGTTTTACTACAGTGTAAAGAAGACAAGGTAAATTTCTTGAATTGCTCTCCGGAGCTACATGTAGACCTTATGTAAGTTCCGATTGGTTTGACCGATACCTCCACAACAACACTTGAATTCACGAAAAGAATAATTAACTGATGGTGTTTTTTTTGTTTGTTTTTAAACTTTTCATGCTCAGTATTGTTTACGTACAGTGTACGTGCGTGCTCATTACAGTTGCTACATTAAATACAAATAGGTCACCTGACTAGTATGCCAACCTGATCATCGAGTTTGTGCTTCCATAATGATATAGGAAAAAATGGTGACATTGAATAAGGCATGGCTTTTATATCACATGATATACATACATGTATATATGCACGATCACATGATACACATACATGTATATATGCACGATCACATGATATACATACATGTATATATGCATGCTCACGTGATATACTATCACACATGTTACTCGTTGATAATACCTGTTTCATCTGTAGTATATCACATCTCAAATTCTATATAATAGCAAACATTAAACATACCATTCTAACACTTTGACGACCTTATATACTTGAGTATGCATTTTGCCCTGAATAGCTTCAAGTTAAATAAATAATATATGATTATTTCTGTAAATAATAAATATAATTGATGAAACAGTATATACCCCGGTTTGTATACATATCGATAACGTATTCCAAAGCACTAAGTGATTGAACCCAAAACTAGCATCTGTGTTTATTTTATTTATATCATTTTGACTAGTTTCAATGTCCAACCATGTGTTTTCAATTTATTTTAGTATACATTAAACTTTCTAATGGACATCTTGACCCACGGACAATAATAATATTCGTAAATATCAACATGTTACCCTTTGATATTGACCATAGGGACTAGAACTGACCCTTACAGCTTTGCTCCGACCTTGAAACAGTAAGATATTAATTCATTTGTTGGTTCAAGTAAACGAACAGTATTTATTTGACCGAACACGAACAGTTTGTCGCGAAGGTTCTCTCGATATCGTGGCGTCGTAATAATCCAATCCAGATTTCTTGTACCAATATTTAAGAACGGAAACTTTTTTCCCGGATTAACGTTTCTCATTTGCGGCTTTGAAATTGATACAATCTGAGCATGATTTGGATCGCAGTTTTTATAACGAGATTTTATCAGTTTGCTAATCATTGCCGCTACGGTCATCATGTTTTGATAAGCGATTTTCACTTTTCGTCAGCAAAATTTTGAAATGTTTTCTCTGTACACGTCAATGGTTAACAAACCATGAAGCTTTAGTAGTTGACCTGAGTCTTGTTCCATGAACAAATTACGAGCAAGAAATGTCAGCGAACGCAATCCCTGAGTCCTTGTTCTCTCCGATATTTGTCCTCGGACTTTATTCCCAAACATTTTAAGACTGAATCTCAGGCTTAGACTTCAAAATGTTAATGTTTTTGCTTTCACGTTGTTATTACAGTACCGATTTTAATAAAACTTGGCTGAAGTGTAGAGTGGGTAATAACAATTATTCAGACAATTTCGTTCGTTTCGATTGAATGAAAACGAAAGTCGGGTAAAAATAAAAATTGCAATTTTAAGTCTAAGTCTGAGTTTCAGTCTTAACGTGCTTGTGAATACGGCCCCTGATATATCGTACAGTACTGCAGACTTAAAATATCCCTGAATCAGGTGAATATGAGTAGGTGGGGGTAATGTATATCCGTAGATCGGTTGTTGATGCTTGAGTTTGTAACCCGGTAAAATGTTCACGTTGCGAAGTCAAAGAAGCATTCTGAAGCAGCTTAATTTCTTTAAAGTTTGAACAAACGAAATAAACATCAAATATCATGTACGATCATCAGTATTGTTCTACAAATTGTATACGTGGTGTTTTTAAAACAAATGAAAACAATATAACACCAATAGTATATTATGTAGAGTTTCCATCCGTATATCAAACAGTCAATCTGTATTTTAACGTTTATATTATCCGAAAACAATGCACTGTTATGAATAATAAAATCAACAAATTATAATGTGTATATTGCTATAACTTGTCAGGGCTCTAGAAATGCACCAGCCCGACGTCCCGCGGACAAGTCTAATTGCCAATTCGGGCTACCAACAGTTGAGTTGGACTCCGGGACAAGTCTGTCATGCATGCCAACTTTACTGTTAATCCCAACCATATTCTATGCTCGGACAACTATAGCCTCCCATACCAGACAAGTCAAAATTAACATGTACACTAGTCCAGGACAACTGTATTTAAAGATGATTTCTAGAGCCCTGCTTGTCAGTTATTTTTCAGTGAATTTGTCTTCTTCCGTTACCATTTTATGCCGGTAAGTTCTGTTAGTTTCATCAAATGTGGGAAATTTTCTTTTATCGAATTAATTACGTTTTTGTTAACAGGTCAAGCGTTCGTTCCCACACCTATAACAGTAAGCAGTTTGAAGTAAGTCATTTATTTTAACATAACCCCACTGTTTAATGTATTGTAATATAAAATAACACTCGTGTTTAATATTTTGATATCTCTGTTACGTATTGTGTCGCTTCTAAAAATGGAGTGGTCTATTTCCGGTGTAATAAAATACACAGATTAAATAATCGTTCATCATCATGTAAGCAGTATTAAGCTGAATCAGTGATACAAGTAATCCGAGCCTTCTCTGTCCCTAAACCAGCCCCTTTTACGATTTTTGATATTTCATGTTGCTGGTTAGGGTCAGAGGAACTCCTATAGTAAAAACCCGGGGATTTCCTCTCCCGCGCGGGAGAGGAACTTTCAATCAATATATCTATGTAAACATTCATTGGATTAACATTTCAAGCATATACATCTATTATCAATACATTAATTAACCTATCTAAACCGTAACATTTGTTTTGAAAACCTTTAATACGTTGTAACGGTCAATCCTTTTCAGAGTAAGCTAAAAAAATAATTTTCTTCATGTAAATATGTATTTGGGTCAAAGCACCTGGCTGTCACGTGATCGATGCTGATTGGTAAATTAAATATCAATTTACCGATTTGTTCTCGTTAAAATGAGACCAAACGCCACATATACCGTTGAAAGTATACGACCACACGACTGTGTGGTTTTCAGTAATCCCCGGGTTTTTACTATAGGAGTTCCTCTGACCCTACGCCGCAAAAAAAAAAAAAGGCTATAGGGTCAGAGAAGTCTCGGATTATGATACAAGATACCGTAAAAAATAATATAACAATTGTCACATAGTGTTATATACGCCGGATGATCTATGTGTTCATAAGATAATATAATGAGATGCTGGGCCATAAAAGACGTATTTATGCTAAATTGGATGCATTTGATAAGATTTTGATTTTGACATCTATTTTCTAATAAAGTTTACTCATGTCGACATCGTCTCTTTGAAGTTTAATAAAATCGTATCTCGCTAAATTTATTATATTTTTGCATCATATATTAGAATCACTGTTTGATATCAAAATATATCAAATACCTTTCGCAAGAAAGATTGCTGAATATAATATGACTTAAACTACCATCTATTTTCCTTTGATAACGTTCAGGGGGAAAATAATGTTATAAAAACGTTAGCATTGACTCAGTAAGCACGTGAATGTCTTTTCTATATATGGATGTGTATAAATTCCGTTTCTCCCGGACCCGGCTTATACGGATAACGACTATTGTAGCGCCGTATTTATATAAGGAGACTCCTTTTGACGTAAAGTTTTTGATGTCTCTTAAGCATTAAAAATCTATTAAGATAAACTATAAAAGTAAGAATTAGTTTCGACAAGTTATAAATGGATATTAAACCTAACTATGTCGATGAAATGTGCCTGAGCATTCAAATATACGGATGAAAGATCTTTGTTAAAAGAGCAGAGGGTAAGGAGAAGTCATTGAGTAAAGACTTAACTTTCAATTTTGAGAATACGTATATAACATTTTCACAAACCATCTGGTGTCATTGAAAACTGGAGTATGTTTGTTTAAGAGAATGCCTTTGAAAATATGCTAAAGATGAGTATAGCTATAAGTGTATATTTGTACTTCATTCAGTTCAGGGACCTGTATTGACATGACTGTTTGTAGAAATAGAATCTATGCGTTTAAACTATTCCAAGCTCGCGTCAACATGATATGTTAACATTACGATTAGAGTATATGAGTACATGCTTCATGAAAAATAGAAATAATGTATTTATATAAGTTCGTTCTGGGTTCATCATGGTACGTCAGACATAATTCATTACAATTCCCCCAAACACTTAAAAACACGTACATACATGTAATGGCTGTTCTGTCTGCTACACGTAATGGCTGTTCTGTCTGCTACACGTAATGGCTGTTCTGTCTGCTACACGTAATGGCTGTTCTGTCTGCTACACGTAATGGCTGTTCTGTCTGCTACACGTAATGGCTGTTCTGTCTGCTACATGTAATGGCTGTTCTGTCTGCTACACGTAATGGCTGTTCTGTCTGCTACATGTAATGGCTGTTCTGTCTGCTACACGTAATGGCTGTTCTGTCTGCTACACGTAATGGCTGTTCTGTCTGCTACATGTAATGGCTGTTCTGTCTGCTACACGTAATGGCTGTTCTGTCTGCTACACGTAATGGCTGTTCTGTCTGCTACACGTAATGGCTGTTCTGTCTGCTACACGTAATGGCTGTTCTGTCTGCTACATGTAATGGCTGTTCTGTCTGCTACACGTAATGGCTGTTCTGTCTGCTACATGTAATGGCTGTTCTGTCTGCTACACGTAATGGCTGTTCTGTCTGCTACACGTAATGGCTGTTCTGTCTGCTACATGTAATGGCTGTTCTGTCTGCTACACGTAATGGCTGTTCTGTCTGCTACACGTAATGGCTGTTCTGTCTGCTACATGTAATGGCTGTTCTGTCTGCTACACGTAATGGCTGTTCTGTCTGCTACATGTAATGGCTGTTCTGTCTGCTACACGTAATGGCTGTTCTGTCTGCTACACGTAATGGCTGTTCTGTCTGCTACACGTAATGGCTGTTCTGTCTGCTACACGTAATGGCTGTTCTGTCTGCTACATGTAATGGCTGTTCTGTCTGCTACACGTAATGGCTGTTCTGTCTGCTACACGTAATGGCTGTTCTGTCTGCTACATGTAATGGCTGTTCTGTCTGCTACACGTAATGGCTGTTCTGTCTGCTACATGTAATGGCTGTTCTGTCTGCTACACGTAATGGCTGTTCTGTCTGCTACACGTAATGGCTGTTCTGTCTGCTACATGTAATGGCTGTTCTGTCTGCTACACGTAATGGCTGTTCTGTCTGCTACACGTAATGGCTGTTCTGTCTGCTACATGTAATGGCTGTTCTGTCTGCTACATGTAATGGCTGTTCTGTCTGCTACATGTAATGGCTGTTCTGTCTGCTACATGTAATGGCTGTTCTGTCTGCTACATGTAATGGCTGTTCTGTCTGCTACATGTAATGGCTGTTCTGTCTGCTACACGTTATGGCTGTTCTGTCTGCTACATGTAATGGCTGTTCTGTCTGCTACACGTAATGGCTGTTCTGTCTGCTACATGTAATGGCTGTTCTGTCTGCTACACGTAATGGCTGTTCTGTCTGCTACACGTAATGGCTGTTCTGTCTGCTACATGTAATGGCTGTTCTGTCTGCTACATGTAATGGCTGTTCTGTCTGCTACATGTAATGGCTGTTCTGTCTGCTACATGTAATGGCTGTTCTGTCTGCTACATGTAATGGCTGTTCTGTATGTAACACCCTCTAAAAATATGCATGGAAATGTTATTCCTTATGGTCGGCCGGGCCATTCTTTGCGCCTGTGTTCCCTTACGTATGTCCCCTTGAACCTCATCAAGTGCCTTGTGTTTTATGAATTGTTGTTTTCCAGGAGGTCTGTGTGGGGAGGCACAGTCTTATGTATGTGGCATTCCCTGTAGCAGTTTATTCTCTCTCTTTCAAAGATAAAATAACAAAAGAATGAAATTTTTGATGATATGAGTATACATGTATACGGTGCATTCTGATTTGGATAGTTGTGCATGAGTAGTATAGGAAGAGACCCCTTTACTACTTGCATGGTTTCCGGGGAAGCCATATCTTATGGGTTGTATTCAGAGCTCAGCTTTATTTTTCCGTATTAAATAATGCGTATACATTTCTATACACTCTATATTGTAGCATCATTTTTCGGCGCAGCCGTACTAACATGGTTTTGCTATTTGCATATCAGTGTTGTGTAAACCAATCAAATCTTGCGTTAATCACCAAAGCAAGTTATCTTCAACCGAACAACGTTTGTAACCTTGACGCAGATTGGTTAACCTTTCGATAAAGGGTACGTTACCTTACCGAAATCCACTGAATTTCGGTGAATTAACCGAAATCCTTTCGGATCTGGAGTGACCAGCAATCGTAACATCTCGGCATGTTTTATGTTGCACAACAAATCTTAACCTTTAAATTGCGCCGACCATATTATATCAAGATTTTTCTTGTTACAGTTGTCTTGAGTATTTTATGGACAGTCCTCACTCAAATAACATCGTACCAAGACCCTGTATTTAAATTATTTACTTGATACAAGGAGATTGTTTTTCTTGCATTAAAAGGAAATGATAATACCATCAATATAATATATTATGCGAGATTTATTTGGATACTGAGAGTGAGCTTAAACGAAAGTGCGAAAAGGCAATATTTCATAAGAAAACAATTAATTTCAATTTTGTTGTAGCCTATGAGATCAAACAGCTTTGTGCTGAAGTATTTCTTATCTCAATTCAAGGCGAAAATTTTAAAATATTGGTACTAAAGTGTCATAGATTTACGATAAGGGAATGTCCATGAATTTTCTAAAGCCTTTACGAAAGATATGGCAGATTAAGGACTTTGATTGAAAAGTAATTTATCACAAAGATTGGACGTGTGGTTGACTTTGAATAAATGACTTGTCGAGAGTGAATTGAAACAACACGCAAGTAAATGTGTCAGTTTAACACTCGTTGTATCTTCAACATCTTGACAAAAAACCATCATGCTCACCATTTCTATACAGACACACTTCGTGCATATCTAGGACACAACCATGTCACCTGAGTAATGATATCTGTGCTGTAGAAAATGATATTTGTAAGTTCACAATTCCGTACTTAGACAATGTTATCAGCCTGTGCGCATGCGTGCGGCAACGGGCAATTTATGCGAGCACGCGCTGTTCAATGAACATTTTAATTAAATGTCAAGTTTCGATGGGTTTTAAACTCTGGGTTTGTTTTATAGTCATTGGATTATCACTTACGACCGGTGACTGGGTTCCTTGTCGATTATTTATTATTTCCACGTGAAGTTCACAATCATTACATTGTTCAGAAAGTAAGCATTATCAAAACATACCCCCTGAATTCTCCCCGGTAAACCACAGAGTAAACATGAAATCTAGACCAAAGTACAATACATGTCTTTGTTAATTTATTTCATGGCTGAACTTAAATTGCCTTCTTTGAAATTAATTATGTGAAACATTGCGAGTTCTTTTTCATATTTCATAAACAGCGGTTTATAATTGTCGTTGACATGATTTTGCGATGAAGTGCCCGCATCACAATGGACTGGGTGGAAAACCTGGTCATCCCTGACAACTCTTTAATATAGAATTACAAGAATGTTCATTTTGTTGCTATGAACTCCCGTATCACAAAATCCAGTGTTTATTTTGTCATTAAAAGTTGGCCATGAAGTGCAAGTAGTTTAATCCATTCTACAATCTCGTTACATCTCGTAAGATCTCGTAACAACCCGTATCATGGACACGTTTTTATTACAACGCAATGTTATAAGCGGCCCGTTTCAAATTTAAATTTACAACATTTCAGACACGCGCGCCTTCAAATCCTTTCATTGGTGGTTTAGATTTTAAAAAGAGCACTCCATGTTTCAAGTGGTATCATAAACTTGTTTAACTTAGATTCAGATTACATCGTAAATATATCGAGGACCAACGTATCACTTATCCGAAATCGTACTTACAAGGTCATCAACATGAAAACGAGAGATTAGTCATAGTGTAACCGAGATATAATCTGTAAATATGAATACTTTTGTATCTTTATTTTAGCGCAAGTTTTTGTAACTTTTTTGGGTTTTTTTGGTAAGATAATCCAAGCAGCAATTAAAGTTACTTTAAAGTTTTTTTATATAGGTTTTTTGATAGAAAAGTTAATGCACTTTCCATTCACCAAAACAAGGAAGAATGCCGGTCCAGGATTATCAGAATCTCATATGTGAGTGACTTGTTGCATTTATTCAGGGCGTTTACAGTTCTTTGAAAATGAGAAACATTTAATTATACTTCAAAACGTTTTATTTTAAAACAACTTACGAAACCAGACGTATGATAACCTAAATTTCATTTTATTGCAAGTGCGCAGTTACAAACAACCGCTATGCATAATGTTGCAAGGCAGCAAACCGCTTATCAGCAATTTATCAAATCTGGTTTGTTCCCAAGTTATCATATTTCGTATATAATGTGGCCATGGTAATACCAGATCCTATATAACCTAGTGGTACATATACACTTTTTTATATACAAACAGAGGCATGCCGTGTCGTGGAAATGGAACACCAAGACGTTGACCCTGCGTTCAGTTAAGGTATTTGCTGATTACGTTTCGTAACGTTTACAATTTGGTTCCCCGTGTGCAGTTAATGTGATACGGTGGGCAAGGGATACAAAATAAAACGTTCGCAACTGTTAGTCATAACTGAACGCAGGGCTGCGGATCTATCAAGAAAAAACGGAAGGCACCGGTCACACAAAGCTCTTGATTATAATTTGCTGTTTAACTTTGTACCGGCTTTAGGTTGGACTTACTGATATGTTATATTATGTTGGTATTCATTAAGATAAAATTCCGATTTCATCAGATAATTATAATGTGTTGATAAAAAGCATAATGTTATCTCACTGTGTCGCAGTCTACAAGCGAATGTCGAAGAACAGTCTGAGGTTTACTTGAACATCCATGATGTTGCTTACATTCCTTAAGCCGATACAGTTTCTTTTAATTGATTAGCTTGCTTGTCGTCTGGTTTATAAGTATAATTATCAATTACTGAGCGCACTTAACTATACAGTACTGATTACATTATCACATTATTTGTTCCGTATGTCGACATAGTATTCACTCATAATTATCGAAACTTTCATTAAACGCATGTTCATAGTAAGCATTGTATATACATTGTACAACCCACGTTGATGCTTTGAAAATACGAAAACAAGGAAACCTACATCAGATCCTGAGTCTGATACCCATTACAATAAGCATCTAATGAAATGTTAAAAGGCTTCCACTGTGACGATCTAAAATGATTTTAAATTAAACGTGTGGTTTGTATGAATATATTATCTTCGAGTCTGATAACTTGCAGACATAGAGCAATTGCAGGAGGCACCTGTCTTTAAATTGAACCATATTATGTAATACATCTAAAAGACTGAATTAACTGGCCGAGCTTAATGCAAGAGTAGGTTGTATCTCGGCATACAACCGTTGTAAATTGGCTGTATAATTTAATTATGACAGACTGCACGTTTTGTGTAAGGACATTGAATGATAAAAGCTAGTACCATGCATCGCTATCCACTTACGATAAACTTGGAAGTAGTACAATCACTTCACTTCCTGTGATCTCTGGTACAGATCTAGATGGTAACAGGGTACACGGCGCGCACCATAGATAGAAAAATGCTGAGCAATCAGTAATGCATTCATAAAACTAAATGAACAATGAAGATTTGTTTAGTGTGTTGTCTCCTTTGAAAACGTGGTATTTCATTCATTTAGTTCGCTTGTTTAAACATACAACCTGGTACTATAATTGAAATCTCCCTCTCTCAAGAATATTTGATTAACATGAACCAGAGAATGAATGAAGAAATGTCCAAATGCTATTCAATAGCAACGTTTTGTAATTTCTGACTTCGAGCGACAACAGTGGATGATGGAGACCGGAATATCTAAGAGCAACTACCAATGTTTATAAGGCCTAAACTAAATTTGTTTCAGGTTTCAAGCCCCCCAAAAATAGGGTAGGTAGGTCTTTGGAGATTTGTTTTTATTTTCAAACGAAGCAAATTAAACATAGAATTAAGTGAATATATGTTAAAAGACAAATCCCCTTACCCTTTTAACATGGATAATGTTTATCAAGGGGAATATAATGTTCTATAGCTGGAATATTCGTAAAGCGTCCAATAACTGGGCAGAAGTATGAACCTAAATAAAAATTCACACAAATAAATTTTGCTAATTAGAAAAAAAACGTGTTAACTTGCGAAAAATGCTCTAGGGTCGGGGCGGGCAAAACAAATAGGGTAGGTCGGGAAACCTGAAACAAACATATTTTACGCCTAATTCAAGCATTCCTTTAACCAGATATGTTTCTAAGCTACTGACCGTCAGACTACTCAGAAACTGTTAAATCATACTCTACATCGTTGTCATGAGTCTAATTTTTCTTCGACAAAGATAGAGCTCCTATAATGTTGGTTAACAAGGTCGTTTAATATCTAGTAATTTAAATTACGAATACATAATAGATGTATGCTTTATTTCGTGTCACCAATACGTATATACGAACGTCAATGTTCACGCAATATAAAATTTAACATGCAGAATGCATGTGTACAGTTATTTTTTGTTTCGTGTGTGTTAAATGCTTGATGATCTACAGTGCAATCAAATGTATTCTTGTACGTTTTACGACTGTACTACAAATTAATCATCTGTGTCCTTGGCAATGCTTTAATTCACGCATATTCAAAATGATTCATAGGGAAGTAAAGTGCATTGCATAAGAAGACGGTCGGTCACTCAACCCGGGTGTTGTGGATTCGAGCCCGCAAGATGTCCACTGCTTCTCTGTAGACAGTAGTACTGGCTTCTATGGCGCGCACTCATGAGCAAATAAAATAACAAAATGCTTTTATCACAGGCTAAGGTCACTTTCCAAATATAAAACATATTTGAGTCAGTTACATTTGAAGCTTGAACTTATATAATGCAACTAACAAATGTTTGAATATAACCACATCAAAACCTATATTTCGACGGCGCCAAGGTTTCGCTGATACTATATCATGATAAAAAATAATGCATTTACAATGCAACCGCTTCAGAGCAACACCAGTGGAGATTAAAATGCTGGCTGTTGTTGGGAGGTTGTCGCTCTGGTGAGGTTGAATTGGCAGTGAATGTTCACGAAGGAATAGTTGAGGTTGCTGCTCAAGGAAGGGCTGCTCTGGAGAGGTTGCTCTTTATAACGATTACTTTATTCTAAAAATGCAAGTGTATGAACATGAAAATAACGGCTTCTTTAGCGACTGCCGACAAGATAAGCGAGTCAAGAAAAGCCTGCGAAACTTAACTTTAGAACTGACATATGGAGCAGTAAGAGGACATTTGAAGGTTTACCCTCACACGACAACTTAAGAAAATTCATGGGGTAAAAAAGCCAACTAAAATTAAGATGTGAAATTTGGTAACTTTTCACAATAAAATGTATCATTCATTTCTTTACCGCGAAAAGCATCTCAGCATGAGATTTAGACTCGCTATCAAATTTCCCTTCACCAGCGTGCGTCTTGAAACGAGCGATTAAATATCTTCAAGTCTGATAAAAATTGGCAAAGGATAAATTTGATATATTGGCGCGATTTAAAAGAATATTAACATGCTAAACTGATGATTTATACTATCACATTATATGGTGTAACATTATAGGGTTATAAATAGCAGAACAAAGCGAGATATTTGCTATTTATGTATAATGTTTCACAGAATAAACTACGTTTCAAAAAAATACAAGCGATGAAAATTTACGTTTTTTGTAATTTATCTCAACCAGGAATATATAGTTAATTTTCCATTAACACATTTATACATACATAGATTTCATACACCCATTTTTAAGCAGTGTGCATATGTGCCAGTTTTCCTATTTCATAGTTTTTATTATTGTCTTAATGTAACGTTTAAGTCAAGATTAGCAAATATATATTCAGCTTTACTGTGTTTGATTGTGTACATGTGCGAATAAATTGATTGTTACACATGTATAGTCTCTTGTAACTCCAGAATGGAATGGCAATGTACTTTTATTGTTATAATTTGTATTATATTATAGGATTGTACATTGTTGAGACTTTAATAAATGATTAATAAAAAAAATACTTTGCACTATTACTTGTTTCGAAAAAATGTGAGATACGTAACGAAACGCATCAGTGTTTTGAGGAAAAAGAGTAATTCAATAACTCTTTATTCCTTTGATTTGTTGCCAGTTGAAGTAAGTACATATGATTGTTTTGATACGAACGCTATTGCTTCAATTGCTGACTTTAGTCTTGTAGTTATTGGCATTGGTAAAGATGACGTAGTAACATGAATCATCTTGATCAGCTCAACAACATACGCGGGTTGTCCCATTATATCGTAGACAATTAATGGCTGTAAAGCAACAAAACATAATACATGTATCTCAAAATAGTCAGTGTAACACATAACACAGATACAAGATATTATGGACATATATTGTGTGAATCTCAAATTAAGCACTTGTACTTGTCAGTTCAGTATATCTTCAGTATGCAGTACTTATATTATTTCAAGACAGTGGTGACTTACTCCACATTAGCTATATTGTCTTACAATCTTGAGATATGAACGACAACTCAACTCTTTAAATATATACATTCCCTTTATTGATGTTTCGTCTGACAGGAGGGCTACCTTAATAACACTACATAACGGAAGAGAACCAGCGGAAATGATGGTGCTAATTGTTGCAATGTAAATACACACAGTACTAAACATCAGTGTTCCATTTGGCACCTTGTTTCAATATCACATAGGTGTGCTGATTGACCAAGTACAACGATTATCGCACTTCGAGCATTTATCTCCGTTTGACAAGTGGAAAAACATCATTTAGAACAGTACAAGGTGTGATATGGCATAGGTTGTCAGTCGTTTTCTGCGGCCTTGCTGCGATAGTAACATACCTGCTGGGACATGACGCTAATATTTGTAAAACTACGCCATATTACAACCTCACTGTTCTGTTATTTCATATTTTAACCATGAAGTGATAAATATTACACAGATATAGGGTAAATTAAGAGTCCATAAAGACGATTTGACCGCAAATATTTGTCAATAAACTATTGCTCTTCGATTCAGATTTACGAGTGCTAGGACAATAAGGGCGTACTCGTAATCAGTGCCAAAACCGCATTCATACTTGAATAATAATAAATTTAGGCAAAATAAAAATTGCCCATTTTCAATTCAAATGTTATTTGCTTGTATATTGTTTCCACATACATAGTCACGTGTGATCAGTTCTTTGGGATTATAACAGATGCACATACATACATGTAATATTTCAAAGGACGTGAACTAGCAAGTATTCTATAAGAAACGGAACCCGACGATTGACATAAATGAGAAGACAGTCAAACAGTATTAATCTGAACCCAGACATGGATTGTGGGGTACTGCGTCCATTAGTCGCTCAAAGAGTACCACACTCCCTGAGCACAAGCGATAAGAACCCTACAACTTTGTACGTTAGCAAATAAAACATGAGAGGGTAAGTATCAACGAATGACAATATATTGGTTACCAGGAAATGATATTATATATAGCTTCATAACAAACCGGCTTTATCATACACTGGGATTAAGTAGATACTACATAATGTAAAATGATTCCTGTAGCACTTTGAGATAGTGACCCCTAATTTGATCCCAGCTACTTACAAATGTGACAGTTTTAGGTCGTTATGATAATTTTGTTTGCAATAATAGCGTGTACTGTTGATACACATTTACACTGGTCGTAATAATGACAACTGGTTTACTAATCCATGGTGATATTTTTGTAATATGGTATTTTAAGATATGCCCGGATTTGACATTAAAGGAGATAATCGCTTCTTTGTCCATTAATAGTAAGTATTTTCCAAAGACTGTCTATGTTAGAGTTGAAAACATTCTACCCAAATTGACTTATTTATTGGTAAAGAAGCATTAATTAACATAAACAGCCAATGTGAGGGTGTGACTTTTCAAACTATCAGAGTTGATGAAGACACAGGCAGACATCTAAGATGAACCTCCGACCCTCAGCAAGCCAGCTGGATAATATCCTCCCAAATTGACCTTTCTGCAGATATTGATTGACAGCTCGCGTAAGCCAATCGCGTTGCAGTATTCGAGCACACCTCCGGCATTGTTTTATCGACGCCATTTTGTTAGACAACCCTACAGTTGTCAACAAATTCGTCTAAGAGTGATAGTTTTCGGGAAAGCAAATTACAGGGTGTTTATTAATGATCTAAGACAATGGTGAAAAGGTGTAGCTTCGGGCTGTGTGATAGTAACAATAGATGTCCAGACTGATAGGTGGCGTGAAATTCTTACCTTTTCCAAAACCTAAGACAAATACATGCAGTGGATTAAGTTGTGCGGCAGACCGCATCACGAGTTAAATCCGTCTAAAATTAACGCAAACAGATATGCCCCATTGATAAAAAGATAACTTTTAGTTTGGTATGTGTTACTGTTACCTTTAAATATCAGTTTGACTGGGAGGGGACAAACATTACAAGTTAATGAAAAGTCTGGCCTTAAAACATGAAGAAACACAAATTTACAACTTAAAATGTATTTATTTCACATAATTATCCAAGAGATAACATAATCTTATACAATTTATACTTTTAGCTAAAATGTTGCTATATTATGTTATTCCAACCAATCAATTTATTTATGTGAAAATATTTCGAATTAACTATGTTATATCTGCATGTTGAGGGAATATAAAAAAAAATTCTAAACTAAAATAACTGACTTATGTCAGCATTCAAGCAAGTATTTGGACTTTGTTTTGCTTAGGACGGACATAATTTTATAATTTTGTAATAAGCCTGAGTTTGTATAACTAAACATGACCAGAATCAATTATAAAATCAATAATTATTGCAATTAATGCGACTGAAACATGTATTGCTATAAACATACATGTGATATACCGGTATTGGTTACTCACTGTCGAATATTTCTTTCGAGTTCTTATTTCTTCATCACATGTTTTTCAGTTGCATTGGGGGTTTACATTTTATGTACGTATAGAAATTAGTAATATATCTGGTTTAACATCCTAAATATCACACCTACGAGTATGTTGATTTTGTTAAATAAATAAACCTATTTTCTAACATTCAACACAAGCCTGATAAATATTTTTTTATAAATGGTCATTTAGTTAAAGGCTATAAAAAATAGCATTGCATTTCTCAACGTTGCTGTAAATATGTGTCGGATGGTGACATCAAAAACTGATTGGATGCATATTGGACTCCCACTGGGCTAGACTGTGAAATGCTGATGGGGCTGGATAAGATTTATATTTAGATAGTGCACACAGGCGACATTATTGTTTATTACATAGCATTATATAATTTGTCCAACCTATACAGGTCTTGTGTCTGCCTCTGTTTCTATTTTTATCATAGTATCTTTAAAGTATGATTTCTGGAATTTATAGAAATGTATGTTGCAGGATTTGAAGATTTGAGAAATAATCCTGATATTCTAATGTCCATCCCTTTTTGTAATGTCCATCTCCACACAAAATAAGGGTGATTTATGTACACAAACACAACTATACCTAAACTTGATGACTAAAATGACTTTCATTCACACTAAATAAAATTATACATAAGGGGACGGACATTACAGATAACGTTTCATGTTTTTTGGGGGAAATACTTCCCCTGTAAACCCGCACTAAACTACAAACATGGACTTACATGGAATAATAATGATCTCATGTAAATGTATTGCATAATAATTGGTTCGAAATGTATTTGATATAAAGGACATTTTAATATGAAAGAAATTCGTCTTCTTAAACATTACATACATTTGTAGTTTCTTTCTGATCATGGTGTAGCATTTAAGGGCTATTTCATCTTCCCGTTTCAATTTCCAGTCTAAGGCTTGACACTCTTAATCTAGTCAAAGCAAATCAATATTAAGTAATATTTATTTTGTCAAGATATCATATAATAAGGAAAAATCCGATGGAATACTATCTACATCAGCCCGTTATTGTTCTTTGTTCGACGCCATATTGGACATGGCTTGTCTAACGTGGTTACAGCGAGAACCTGTTACTAAGGGGGGCGTGGCTACGAAGCGCCTGCAGAAAGGTCAATTCTACATCCCAGATGGGTACAGAATGGCTCAGCTTGTAGAGAACTCGAATGCCAATCTGGAGGTTGCTGGTTAGAACCCCCGGTGTGATGGTCGTTCTCTGTGACAGTTTGACTGAAGATAATACGTCCAACGTTATTTATCCTCTACGTATGATTCATGTTGGGAAGTTTTCGCCTCTTGTGGCAGAGCTTGGTAGGACTGGTTGATAACCCAATAACACTGGTTAAGTCAACGGACAATCTAACATAACAAACACTGTTACATGACGTCAAACTCTAACACAACATAACAGGAAGCGAAAATGATATGCATGTTGTATATTACTAATTGAATCAGAGAACTCCGATATACACGATTGTTGTAAGGAAGGCTTGATCAATAAGTGTCAGGTTGGTCTGGTTAGATTTACTATTCACACTTCATGTATATTACTTAAATATTAGTCAAAATCACGAATATCAAATTTAGAAAAGATTAAGCTATGTACTTTGATATTATCACAAAACAATTGAAACACTTTTCTTATTGGTAACCCTGCGTTTCTGCTGCCTATTAATTTGATAGAAATGTTTAGACTCTATAGCCAGACCTTTTTGCAATCGTGTGTGACTTTAGGTTTCAAACTATTGAACTAGATAATTTATAGTTCACTTCATTGTTTTTTAAATATGACAGTATAGGAAGTGACTGATTAGAAAACATATGAGTGTATATGTGTGGGTGAGGTTCCACGTGTTGACTCAAATTATATAACTAGCACATGTAAATGTTTATGTATATGTTTTGTGTTGTTATGTAAACGATGTATGTTTGTTATCTATGCTTACAAATTGCTGTTTGTCTCTCTTCTTTTGTGCCTTCAAAATGTTATGTCAAGCAAATCATTATATATTGCAAACCTTTTCCGACCCCGTCGAACGATTTCGCTTTCTTCTTTTTTCTCTATCTTCTCGTTTTCTTGCTTTCTTTAATATGACATACACTGTCTCAATATCTAAACATGTAAGTCTCATTTTACTTGTTTCTTACATTAAGATACATGTTTACGTTTTCTTGACATTGACTAGTTGCCACTTGTCACTACTGTTATGTGAAATTGTATGTATTGTATTTATGTTCACATGAGCCTTTGGCTTACTGAATTTGCAATAAATTATCTATCTATGTATGTTGTTATTTTTATTCGTATACAGAGTTGTTTTGTAGATACACCTGTCATGTATTGTCTATTGCACAGATAGTGTAAATAAATCCGTGTATAAACAAGTTGAGTCCATAGACCACTGGGCTATGACATAAATAGTAACATATCTGTGTCTCAATGGCACTTACTGATTTCAAATACAGAGTTCAAAATGAATAGATAGCTGTAGATTAGATAAAATGTCGACAAACGCTCGGACGAACAACACAGGTGGGAACATGGTCCTTCAGATGTGTCGACTTAACAGTGTTATATGACGTGACGTGAGATTAGAACTATAAATATTGAGATCAAAATAGGAACACATGACTAGAAGGTTTGAAATGCAAGTCCATACTAAATCACGAAAATGAAGTTATCATTGAAGTACATGTTTGAATAGCATCTGTGAAAAACGATGACTTTGATTAAATAGATATGTCCCAATTTGACACAAATGCGATGATCACGTAAGCAATAATAACCATAAGTACAAATATGTCGAGACAGGAAAACATTGAAAGTTGACATACGATGCAGCCACATTGATGTATTTATAATCTTGTTTTCGCTGGTTACATACGCAACGTGTACCATAGCCGAGTGGTAAAGGCATCCACTTTGGGAGCGGGAGGTCGAAGGTTCGAATCCCGGTTGGGATCCGTTCTGATATGGCCGGTTGGTGAGCCGCCACCTATATAAATAATGGTCACCGTGCGTCTACCTGCCTGGTGTCTGGCACTAAAGGACAGGATGTGCTCAGAAAGTAGGCGTCTCATCAGACAGAAAATGGCTGGCCCTAGGGGTAGCACTATAATAAATAAACACTTTGGCATGTATATTTTGATTTGGTCTTACTTTCAATGTTCAGTGTTTTGCCACCATGTCTGTGCTGTTCTGTGTATAAATAACGATAGGCATGTATATGCCGATTTTGTTAATAAAATGCTGAAAGTATTACTTATTTGAAATTTTACTCTTGTATCCTAAGATACATAGATAAAAAAAACAATTCTCAGCTATCAGTTTATTCAACCATCGTGGCGACCCCTTAATATTTTCACAAACACCCTCTCAATGTTCATCACGTAACCATAACGAGGGATGTGCGTTATACCGGCCCCTGATTACATGGGAAGGTTTCCTGTAGACCCGTCACACTGTACAAATGACTAGGTCTCTTATAATATTTACGTTACCATGTCACTTTTTATAAAACAAGTTTGTTTAAGCTTTTTATACGAGACACATTTCATTTACATTCTTTGCATTAAAGCGTGCATTAATGGACATACCACTGTCAACGTTGTATATCTTTTTGAATGATTATTCATATTTTAATGGATTTGTGCAACTTAAGCGTTTTTTGTGTACCACCGTTTGCACATAAAATGGGAATATTTATTAAGCTCTTTTTACGGTTGACGCTATATTACACATACTACGTGACAAGGATATATTTAATGCAGTTTAAACTTTTAATTTAATGGAAAACTTTGGTTATTTTATTCAGGCTGAATTTATGTAACACGTTTATCAGGTTTCAATATTGTACAGTTGTTCGGGTATGCTAGAAATACATTTGACGCTAAATCTAAAATACAAAAGTTTTGGCAATAAGTTATATCAGTGTTTAGTGCTTTCTACTTTTCCTCACCCGTGTTTGGGCCTCAAACATCAACAGTACGTGTAAGCATGTCCCGTTAATTGATTACAGTAAAACCTGGGTTGTAATTCTGTGCTTCATCAGCATCATAAACTGCATGGCACCATCAGTACGGTAACCAGTTGACCTAACTGGTGTTTCTAGGTTACCAGTCAGTGCCAACCTGTTAATTCGTCGGCAACAACTTCATCGTAATAATCAGAGATGAAGGACGCGTGGCGTAATATTAAGTTTATTTCATTTAAGTCTAGTAAGCCATATGGCCCATGAGGACAAACAAATATATACATATATACAAACAAACATCTATGAGACGGAGAAGGAACACTATAACACATATTCAAATACAAGGTTACAGTATATAAAGTAATATAAACTGGTAAAAGGGCGAATAAAAGTAACTTTACAACACTGAAGGTTGGAAAACAGAAATAGTCAGGAGTATGCGTGCATATAATCATGATAATATTACCTGATTAGCAAATAAATATCAGTATATTTAGATATACAACTATGCTTAATTATGATCACATGATGTTTCCAAAGTACAATAACGATGTTTATCATACATTTAATTGGTTTATTTCAACGACTTGTCTCATTTAGTACGTTTACACAAAGCTCGTTCATTTTAATGTTGTCCTTGAATCTTTATCAAGGATAATAACCCTATATGAGTCTGTTTAAACAGTTACTCAAATAGTTTTTTTCTGAAATTTAAACACGGCACATAAAGGTGTATTTACGGCGTTTCGTGTCACATTGTTTGTTTCATTTATGTATACCCAGACAGTCATTAGTCGTAAGCTCAAAAAGTATGACTGTTGTCAAAAATCTGTCATTCGTTTATTCACACAGCTTTTAACCTAAGTAATAATCTGTATTATGAAAAAGTAATTCATTTATATTGTATTTTCTCCTCACTATATTCGATTATTTTTCACATCATTTGAATGAAAATGTAATGAGTACAATATTTTGTTTTTTATTGGGTTCATCAACAATACTATTGTGCACGTCAAATGATATTATTGCCATTTACCAATGTATAATATTGCGTTATTTTTGTTTCATATTTGCATTGTTTGTTTATGTGAAATTATGGGCATTATGCCTAATATTTCAGATTAAACTATATAAAAATGCTACTTTTTATACAAATGTACTAAACATACACATGTGTGTCAAATTACATTTTCAATTAGAAAAAGCTTTCGTTGTTGTGCCTTATTTTACGCATGGTACGCATTTACTGCCGACGTGACCATAAACATAGCCACCAAATCTGTAACATACACATTTTGTCACAAACAATTTCAAGGCGCGTGCCCTTACGTCATTCGTTCAAACAAAAGACTATACTCAGCGTTAATACAGATTTCATTCCATTATCAAGTTTTTAAAGCAAGTATTTTTTGACATTCATGAATATGTATTGTCAAGCTTGAACCTTAGGTCATATTGTTTTATATCTGTCTAATAATTTATGAAGTGAAACCTGGCATTTACGTCGACTACCATTACCTGCTCCATGACATTGTCACTCAAATATTCTAAAGCCCTCTCGGGCGTTTACTCACCGGACGTAACAGCAAACTTTTATCATACGAGATGTGACAGGAATGCACTTGGTGAGTTTTGTAATCTAATGGAGAATGTGGATTCTATAAAAATGAAACTACTTGTGACTAAGAGTAAGCATGCTTATTGTGTCTTCTTGCAGATCAGGCAACGGTACATTCCCCGCAGGCGGGATTTTGACAAGCTTAGTTAGTCGGCAAACCGGTATATAGACTTGGCCAGAATTTTCGACAGTGGACTATTGGCGCGAGACCACACCATGGTAAAACATCGTATGTGGACTATTAAAGATGCAGTCTTGCGTTCAGTTACGGCTTACAGTCGCAAACGTTACGAAACTGTTTTGTTTTGTATCCTGACCCACCGTATTACATTCACTGTACACGGGAACCAAATTGCAAACGTTACGAAACGTTAGCCGCAAACACTTTTACCGAACGCACAGCTGATCATGTGTTTATTTGAGTCATATTTTCCTCGACAACGTTATGTTTAAAGTTGATAAATATAAACAATACGGAAGTTTCTGAAAGATTCGCCACTTCGGTTTGTCCGCTCAACGTAAGTATGCGTGTCTGTCTGGCATTGAAGGCGGCTATCCCACACAGTGTTCACATTGATAACTCAGGATTTGCCACAACGTACAATAAATCACTAAGACAACACATATCTCGTCTTTCATCCTTCTGTACACGTAAAGGAAAATCATGTAATAAAATATGATAAAGCGTCTTAAGTTAATTCAAGTGTCAGAAATTTTGGTTTTCACTTTTATTTTATTTACTTTGCGATAAAACCATTAATATCATACAATAGAGAAAAATTGGAACTGTAAGCCGACAAAAGTCCCATCAACCAAGGAATGCAGTGGAACATTGGACCTAAATATGCCAGCATTTGTCGACCGAAATCCCGCAACGAATGATAATGAGTTTAAATTAAAATATCTAAGATTTGAAATCCCGGTAACAGAAGAATTTGCATTAACATGCATTTTGTGTATAATCCAAAACGTGCAGAGCATTATCTCTATGAGTCAGAAATCATTATATCCCTCTGTATTCGTCGTGATTAAAATCATCATGACTTGTGAAATTTTAAGTTTAGGTAGATGCTTAAGTTCAATACTTGAGGGCTTAGTGCATTGTATTACATTTTATTTCTCTCCTATCCAATGTTGGGCTGTTTTGTATCGTTTCATATTCATACTGTTGACCTCGTTGATAACCACGGCTGAGTTGCTTTGGTTTATTTGTTCTGATCACTTCGGTTTAGTGCTTGTGTACCCTCTCTGTGTACTTCCTGGTCCTTACAACATTGTTTTGAGTACATCCTTACTTATGTCTCCTCCTTCACTGTCCTGCATTCTGTCACTTAGGTCCAATCATGGAGATCATACGCTTGTACCCGAAAGTACCGACACCTGGGGATCGAACAACACACAGCACATGATAAACCATGATTTGCACTCTGTGTTGTAGCTGATAGGAGAGTGATAATTGACTATACAGTAAAACCTCAATGATAAGGCCACCATTGGGGCCCTTGAAAAATGGTCTTAATATTGAAGTGTCTAAATATCGAGTTAAATAAATAGCAAAACAGTGAACATGAACTTAAAATTTTGTTCTTATTATTGAGGTGGTCTTATTATTGTGGTGGTCTTATTATTGAGGAGGTTTTATTATCTAAGTGGTCTTATTATTGTGGTGGTCTTATTATTGAGGTGGTTTTATTATCTAAGTGGTCTTATTATTGGAGTGGTCTTGAAGTGAAGTTATACTGTAGTTGTTTCTAACGCTCAACCTCTCTTTCTGCCTCATGTTATCAAAGTACAATAAATCCTCAATAATACGACCCTCAGGATCCTTGAATACTGGTCTTATTATTGAGGTGGTCTTAATATTGAGGTTGAATAAAGGGCAAAGTAGAGAAAAATGACTTGAACAAAAATTGTTCTTAATTTTGAGATGGTCTTATTATTGAGGTGGACTTAATATTGAGGTTAAATAAAGAGCAAAGGAGGGAAAATTTACTTGAAAAAAAATTGTTCTTAATTTTGAGATGGTCTTATTATTGAGGTAGCTTTTCGAAAAATGTTTTACTGCACGTGCCAACTTTTCAAATTTATGTACCTACACCACGCGTGGCAAAATGTTATCAAATTATTACGTTATGCTCGCGCGCACATGGAATATACACATCATAATGCCCATTAATATTTATTTAAATGTATTTCTCTAAATTTAAAACCGCATGAAAGGAAAAGTAAAGAAATTAAATACCATTAAGTACAACAATTATAAGATTATACAACGCGTTTAACACAGTGATTAATACGTGAAACAATTGAAATTAAATCGGATTATTGTACGAAAAACATACAATTAATTCTCACGGCGGTTCTTTTTCAAAGTTTTCAGATTAAGTAAGCAACAACCTCAGGCGGGTATTAGAATATGACTTTTCAAATAACAAAGAAATTATTCATAATTTGGAGTATAACAATCGCATTAATAAGCCATGTTGAAACAAAGCAATATATGTTTATGTCTGAGTCAAACTCGTGAGAAAATAACTCCTGAACTGGTCGAGTTTTTCTGTTCCTTAAAAGGGCATTTTGTTTTGGCATTACCAAGTATGTACATGCACAGATTTTTTACCGAGGGTTTTGTTTTTTATGTCGGTACAGATTGACAAACGATGGCAAGAGACAGATGTGTAAATAAATGGCAAGAAAAAAAATAGCGAGGAACAATAAACAGATTGATTTAATACGAAACAAAACCTTGTTAAAAAGTTCTTGAGTTACAACCTGTTTACCTGTAGATATACATGTAATTGACAAATCACTTATTAATAATATTATTTTATCGTTTATTTGGCATCATCAGGTTGGATTCTTGGGCTATTTGAGTCATTGGTTACTATTGCAACATTTTACAAACATGATGTGCAACCAAGAATCTTCTAATTCCTGCACTCACAATCTAAACTGAATTGATTGGATCATGAGTTTGAACAAAAACATCTTCCATTTCAAATACAAACGTACAACACACACACGCGCATTCAAGTTGTACATTTTTCAAATTAGACTTTTTCAGAAACACATTTTGTGTGACTTTTACCTACAAATAAAGAGCCTTTAACACCAGCATGACTGATCATTATTTACAACATCAAAGTATCGGCGCTATGCCAATTTTGTGACGGTTTTTTCATCAAATAATAATTTTAAATATCCATGAACCGAAGACGGTTTACACCATTTTGAGAGAGCTTTTTGCCTATATATTCTTAATTGATTCGAGTATGTTCACAATAATGCAGCACTATTTGAAATTTCTTTGCATTCATCATTCTTGACAAAAGTCAAACATGTGATTCGGTATATGTTACTAGTAATCCATCTCTGGCAAACATTATTCTAATAAATTGTGCAGTTAAGCGATGTCGTAAGTTGCTTGTTTAGATTAAAGTCAGTCATAATACATCGATTGTTGTATATGCTTTTATTTATCGTCGCCACCGGTTTCCCACATGGGCGACGCCTCCGGAAGAATGTTAGTCATATTAGATTTTGGAGGATAGTGCATGATACAGAAGATGCCCCAGTTCCAGAAGCACCCCTGGTTCTTTTACGTGCTCGATGTTAAGCATCATACACGGGACATCGGTTTTTAAAGTCTCGTCCGAAAGACTGTTAGTACGGTCAGTGATGGAGCGGGGAATCGAACCAGCGATCCCTGGATTACAAGTCCAGCGTTTTACCACTGGACCACTGATCCGCTACGAAAACATACATCGAAAAGAGTCAGATGCACTTTATATACTTGAAGTGTTTGATGCTCAAAGCGACCTCTATGGGTTGGTAATGCCAAATGTTTAGCCAGGATGTCGGTGCCGTACCCAGCATTTCAAGTGCACGCCTAACACTGACAGATACGTTATATCTGAACACAGACAGTATGCTATCAAAGCACTTACAGTATAGTGTCAATAAATCAGGATTTATACCAAGTCCGTACTCAATGGCATTATACAGACAGCACTCGGTAACTGTCACACATCCAGGTATCCACATCAATCAAGATGTACTCCTAACTCAGTGTGCAGAAAAAATATGCTTAAATCCACGACTTAAGATTTTCACACCGGCCATGTCGTGCTTTATAAATGTTATCATTGAAGAATGTAATGAAATACACATTTAACAAGCGATTATCAAGCTGAGAGATTTTGGACCATACAAAGGACACCGGATTTTATTCCCTTTCCAATACAGAATATCCCATAAAATGCAAATTACGCGTATTGTTGCAATGTGAGGTGTAATTTAAAAAGTAATTTGTTGGTTTTAAAAGAGCACTCGGTGAACGCGATATTTTTTTACAATTGCACATGCACAGTTGTTCACACGCACATTTTTCTATAGTGCTCTCTAATTTGCACCAATTTACACAATAGTCTTAAAATCCATACAGAACGTTGGTTTTGTCAGAAGTAATGCCGCCAAAATGGAGTTAAGGCCAAGATGGAAGGAGCTCCCTGAATTTCATGTCATGTTGTTACAGCAATCGATTACATTGCTTTGTTATGGTCAATATATATACGTCTGTATGCGACTTGCTACTCTATCGTAATATAAGGCTTCTACACGACAAATAAAAATGACATCGTTATTATTTGTTAGTAATCTCCAATGAAATATTTCTTTCAACAGAATGAATCATTTAGATTAAAGACAATGTATAAGGATGTAGTTTGCTATTTTCTGTTACGATGCAAAGATTTTTACTGAAATTTATAGTCACCAAGACCAATACAAATAATGATATTATTATGTTTAATGGAAGGATTTCATTATATTTTTGCTTCTACTTTCTTTTCCATAATTATACTTTATTATTTAAAAAAAGAAAATTCTGCATTTGAAATTGTAAGATGAACTTCAATAAATATTTAAAACTAACACATTTTATGAAAATGTAAAACGATAATGGGTAAATTTTTCAACTTTCACTTTCCATATATATTACATTTTAAAAACAATAAATCAATCTTTATCCTAAAATCAAGCAAGGTGACCTAATATTTTTATTTCATATTTTAATCCAGACAGTGACTCCCATATAGTATACAAAGTAGTAAGAAAATATAGTAAAATTGTATCGATTTTGCTATATATTCATATGAAATATTCACGTTTAAATCTTCATTATCCTAAAATCGAGCGAGGTGACCCATCATTTTTATTTCATATTTTGGTTAGATACATTACACTTATCAAATATACATAGTTTAAAGGAAATCTCTCCGTTAGAAACAAATGGCCTTATTGTTGGATACGCTGTGCACCATGAAAAGGTGTTGTGTTGGTTTTGTTGTATTGTTGCGCATGTCCTTTCGGGTTTTAAAAATCTTGGCGTATATAGGTAGATAGATAGATAGGTAGATAGATATAATTATAATACTGAATGAAAATGTGAAGGAAAATCTGAATGAATTGACATAAACCAACTGCACTATGCAATATGTTTTCGTATAATATTATGTTTACCAAAATAGCAATGTCGTTGTTTGTATCCCGAGGAAGTAAATGGCAAGTCGTATTTCTAATTTGAATACCATTATGTAACTTTAGATATGATCTGACAGTTTGCAAATTTATGTTTTGGTTATTATATGGTATTCGCTAGATAATTAGACATGCCACACTGATACCTGATATGTTATAAAACAATTTTATCTTAAATTTACATCGTTAAGGAAGTTATGTACTAGTATATGGAATTATTTAGAATTTAATACGTTGAAGAATTGATAGGACTCATTGGCAGTTACTGGTTATGAAAGTAAATGCGAGGAAATTGACTTACAGGCATGATAGATATAATGTCAGTTTTAGCTAAAATATTCCATATATGGCTAGAGCTCTATGTATTACTAAAAAGCAAGATTATTTCGCTGAAATTGTCTTATATATCAATAGGTCACATCAGTCAGTGGAAATTCTAATCGGCTTTGTTACCAAGCTAGACACTTACACTCACATTATGTGCATATGTACAATTGTGAATATATACTCAGTACATGTAATAACGCATCATGTGGAATTTCTAAATTTTCATTAAATGACTTTTAGGATGCAAGAAATGAACTTGACACGACATTATTACATGTGTACACAGCATGTATGCTAAATTTCACGACAATCGACACGTATTTTCATTAAAAATGAGTTCAAAGTAAAAAAAAAGAAATTTAATGAAGTATGGTTGGTAAAAAAGAGTGCGTTTTTAAATATAGTGAGTATGTATCTGACATTTCAGCAATTTCTCTGTTACTACACGAGAGAAAAAAACAATTCTGGGCCATGAAGAGGTAGCTGTAGTGGACTGACGCAGCCTCGGCTCGAACCCTGATCCCCGCACCAAGCTATCAACATCTTACTGAACTCGTTCCCTGTCTCGCGGATATTCATCATGTACAATCAAACCTCAATTATAAGACCACCTTTGGAACTCTTGAAAACGGGTCTTCTTATTGAGGTGGTCTTAATATTGGAGTTGAATAAAGACCAAAAACAGTCAATTTTTGTGGTCTCAATTTTGAGATGGTCTTTTTATTGAGGTGATCATTAGGTGAGATTTTATTGTATCTTTATAATGTAAATATATATACTCAGTACATTAAATAACGCACAGTGTGGGGTTTCTAAATTTTCACTGACTGACGTTTGGGACACAAGAAAAGAACGCGACACGATATTTTTGCATGTGTACGTAACATGTATATATATATGCTAAATTTCATGACAATCGACAATAATTTCGTAAAAAAGAGTTTCAAAATTAATAAATTGAAATTTAAAGAAGTATGGTCGGTAAAAAAGTGTGCGTTTTTAAATGTACTGAGTATATATGTCTCGTATATAAGATGTGCAGCTGTATAAGTTAAAAGTTGTATGTCTACATTGTATTTAAAACTTGAGACGATGAATTATTTTTAAGTATAAAATGATACATCGTTTGACGTCGGGAAATTAACGGGTGGTCGGCGCTTTGAATTTTAAATGAAATTGTATATGCTTTTTAAGTCACAAATTTTAAATAAGTCTACATTTTATCAAATTATCAGATGAAAATTATATCAGGTTATATTTCAGAGTTTTGCGTCACAAAAGAATCCATCAAAAGTAAATTTCCGCCTCTGAGGTAACATACAGTTTATTCCATTTTAAATTAAGTAATTTGAGTATATTGCAACCGTAGTCATAAATAAATGAATTTATAGAACTAATTTTCTGATACAGACGAAAAAAATGCAGCTTTTGGCGAGGCATTATCCTTTTTTGAAAATAAGTTTCATATAATAAGTAATTTATGCACACGAATGTGATTCTTTGTACATCATAAATTGTAACTAGACCTTTCGTCGGTAAAATTAACTTTTTCGCTCTTCATATAATTATGGAGGAAATAAAAGAACCTATCTATCTGCAATGATTTGTGACGTTATTTCTTACTTTCCTGGTGAATAATCGAAAATTATAGCGATATATACACTCAAACACACATCTAATTGGTCATCCCACATTTCTGCATTTTATAATTTTGATAGAAATCTTTACAGGTCGACTTTTTTGTACAAGCATGTGTGGATTTTGGATTTGAAAGCATTATGGCATGGGTAGAATAAAGTAAAACAAAGTTAGTCAATTTATATTTCTCTGTATTTATTTTGAAAAGTATAATAATACAAAAAGTGACCAATTAGAAAAGCAGTTGAGTGTATAAAAAATCTGCGAAAAAATGTATGAAACAGTATTGTTTAAATGACATATACGAAAAATAGACCTTTCTGTGGTTTACGGACAATAATCGTGAACAAAATCAAGTACGACGCTACGATGGTATTTTCACTTTAATAAAATTGTCGAGTTAATCAATTCAGAAAATAAATAGTTCTGAAAACTGACATGCGTCGATGTACCAATGTTTTGTTCTCATACTGATGTTGTTCAGTCATTTATCATTTGCGTCCCACCCGAAGGCTTAAATTATTTCAACTCATTAAACTGAGCCTCCGAAAATGTAGACGGTTATTGACATCCCATTCAAAAAGGCAAATTTACTTCCAGCACCAAGCAATATTATCATCTAAATTTTATTATATTTTATCACTGGCAAACTACCCGAGTGGCTATAATGTACATACACATAATAGTTAATGCCAGGATTATTCAAATGGTATGGAAAATCCGCTGTTTCTTGTCTAGTATTCTGTTGTTATGGAAATGATCTGGCCAATATGGAATACATACAAGCTGATGAGCCGACTGACAGATATAATTAAGGCTATGGCTGAAAGTTAATTGTGTGTAATGGTGCGTGTTTAAGGCTATCATGCATTCGTAGATAACTCTGCTCCACCTCTTCATGTGGCGCCACGGTGGTCGAAACACACTCCCGCCCGTTTCCGTTAGGTTTGAATGAACTTGAAAATTCTGAAGCGATTTAAAAAACAAACATTTCCCCGTATAAATAATTTAGTTTTGTTGCATTCCAATACGATTGGTGAATTTAATTTACTGTAAACATAGTTTTTAAACATTTTACCCAAATACATTTTTGTGTAATCATCTGTCTGTATGATATTCTGAACCTTATGTATGGTGTAGAACAGTTTAATATCTGTTAAATACAGTCATTAAAGTAATTTTATAGCTAAATTTCATCCAGTTATTGGCCAACTCCAGAAATTCCAACTTTAATTTGTTTATTTTTTCAAAACTTTTACCCCAAAAATCAAAGTTCACAATATATGACGTGTCTATACTTAAGGTATGTTATGGTGCAATATAATATCTAATAAATATACAGTTATTCTGGTATTTTATTGCTAAATCTGATTTTGATATTGATAAATTCCAGAAATTCATGCTTTTGTTTACATTTTTCAACATTTTACCCCAAAAACCGCCTTTTGCACTGTTGGATTTTCCTTCACTTCTTTTCAATACACAGCAGATATTAAACAATATAATTATGCAAAAATCATTGCTGTGCATTTTTTATCCTTCATTTTCATCAGCAGGGGGACTGGATTATAGTGAACGTTGCTGTTCACATGATACAGCTTACGACAGTGTTGCTGGTTTGTAAAAAATAATAAAGAAGAGGATGTGACATACGACGTACACATGCAGCCACCCCGAGAGCATCTATAAGAGACATGAAAATATATACACGAAATGTTAAATCATTTGACTTTGATGATGAATGAAAAGTAAAACATTAACACGGGGTAATGGTGAGGTTTCACTAGCAATTTAAGATAGATCGTCACACGAATGAATTCGTTCTTGCAAAAGTGGCTGGAAAATACTGGGATACCAAAAACTGTAGGGTGTAACGGACACCAAGACTGTATATTGAAACATGTCGCCAGAGAGATTGGACGTAAAAATTAAACACATATGACTGGACTTCAATTATCTCATGGCAAGCAATATATAAAAATAAATATACGAATCTGTCATAAATACTCCACCCACTTTCAGTGATTTCTATCTTTGTGGTATGAAAATAAAAGCATGTCAGTAAAAAGAAAGAAATATCAAAGGAACCGACATTTGCTAACTAGACAAGTGTAATTTTATAAATTGTTCATCATAAAATGCACATAATTACATTCCGATGATAATGGGATCCAACTGACCACCGTGCGGGAGTTAAATCGACGAACCTTTTAAAAAGAAGAAAGAAAAACCTTTGATGAGTTTAATGTGGATTTTAAACTTCATAAAAACTTGACTGATTGATAGATAAGTACAATTAGATGGGTAAGTACTGGGGTGGCCGTATGACACATCTCACGCAGTATCAAGGGATTTAAACACACCGTTGGTGTCTCTGGACCAATCTGACGCCTTTGATTGCTGATTCACCACAACCAGTCTTTGCTTATTGCTGCATAGAATAATCAAGGACTCTCTCATCATAACTTGGGTACACCTGACAATATTTCGCCATATGTCCATTATAAGCCCTCGTAAGGGAAGCCGTTAGCAGTCGAGGGGATACTGCGCATGACTCCTGATCCGAAAGTCGTGAGTTTGAATTCCTCCTTCACATGGTTGAACTACAAACTTCACAATTCCTAAATAAGGCGCAAGTACTGGTTATAAGTTAACCATTGTAGCAGCCATCGAGAGTTGTTGATATAAGTTGTAAATGCTTTATTTCGATAGATGTAAAAAAATAAGTAAATACTTAAACTAATCCATCGCTCTCCGCATCAGTTCAGTCACTGTCATCCGTATGAAAAGCGTGCAAATTCAGCAATTGGTGATCTAGTTCAGCTACATTTACAATTTCAAATACTCGTATCCTGTATCTGACAGCTTGTTCAAGTTCTATGATTCCCTTTCAGAAAAACCAGTTCGATGATATATCAGATGGTCGCAATGAATTGATAGATAACGATGTATTGTCCTTAGTATGGTATTAGTAGAATTGATTGACTAGTTAAAATGTATGGATGGTTTTGTACAATGTGTCTATGTGGTCAAATTGGAAATACGAGACGATATTTGTCATCAATGCCACGTGCGTGTTGTTCGTAGTGAAATAAAGATAAGACATCTTTATCATTTGAGGTCAAAGGATAATTGCCCACTTTTGTTGGTGAGTGCGACGCAAATGAACATAGTGTAAACAATAAGGAGATCAACCTCTCTAATGCGCCCTCTCTTAAGTAAAAACCTCTCTTCAACAACATCGTCGTTTTTTCTCGTAATAAAACTTTTTTACTAATTTTACCACTCTAGAGCAACAACCTGTCAACAGCAGCCAAAATTTGCATCATCTAAATGGTATATCTGTGTAGAGGTCCCACTGTACTCAATTCTGCCATCATTCACTTAAGTGACGTCATTATTCATACGTCATTGAAATGCTGTGATGTTGTTTGATAATAAAGACATTTCAAAAATATTTATTCAAAAACATAACGGAATAACCACGGTTATGAATAATGTATCTAGATGGCGACAGAGAGGCGTGAAAGATAGTGTTGCATCTTAATTCAAAACCTCAACAAATATAAAAACCGCATGATATCATCCTCTTCTTATATGAGATATTTGCATTAACTGTTCTGACACGCGATATAGTGATTTTTTATGGTATTATGTGGAGATCTCTACGAAAAAACAAATTTTCCTACTTGGCTCATGCATCATATTAGTTCATAAAGTTGACAGTCCCATGCAGGGGCATCATCCTTACCCAGTGGTCTGTATAAAAGAATCTGTCACTATGAATACGTTGTCCGCATTTATCATTTAATATTCAAATTTCGCCCTATATTAAATCAACTATGACCTACAGGAAATGTTGCCCCTAAAATCAGTGGGTGTAGAGATAAGCTGACGATGTTTGTATAAAAGATGTGGAACTTCGTGTTAGTTACGGAAAATCAACACAATAATACCAGTTTTGTGTTGATTTGTTGTTTTTCATTTTTTTATCGATACATAGACGAATTGATTTCTGTACTACGCTGCTGGAGTCAACACGTGGTAATCTATGAGGATTAAGTTTTGATCCAAGCTCTCAGGTGACAGGGATATAAAATATTGATGGCAACATTTAAATGAATTGTAAAATATTGTAATCTAACACAAACTTAAACTTGAAATACTGCGAACCTCGTTTATTCGACAACCTTCTTTCCGAATACTTTGTATCATCCGAAATAAATATCAAGTCCCGATGTTACTTCTTAGGCACGTCGAATTGAAATGGGATATTCGAAACCATGTATTATTCGAATTAAAAATTCGGACCCGATGAATTCGAATGAACGAGGTCCGACTGTACTTCATTCCGTAAGAAACATTTGCTCTTAAAATGAATGAAGAAGTCGAGCATGAAAAGTACTAGAACTATACAAAGTGCGTAGACACACCCCGCTAGCACTATGAGACATGAAATAATATACAGTAAAACCTCACTTAAACACCACCTGAATAATAAGACCACCTCGCAATTAAGAACACATTTTTCAAGTCCATTTTCAGTGGTTTGCTCTTTATTCAACCTCAATATTAAGACCATCTCAATAAGTAGACCCGAGTTTTCAAGGGTCCAAGTGGTGGTCTTATTATCGAGGTTTTACTGTATTGTAAATAATTACTAGGCGCGTAGCGTGTCATACTCATTTACGCATGTGAGTAAACTTTAGAATGAAATGTTTAAAAATGAAAGTCTTAAAAACTCGAAAATGCAATAAAATGCGAGCCTTATAAATGTATACTTCCAAATCCACCCCCACCCACCAATGAGTTACACTCAATCTGTTCACGCTACGCCCCTGATAACAAAAGCAAAAGGGACGCAAAACACAAATGACCGTCGTATTATGTAATTTCAACGCCGATGTATTGTAAAACAACTCTTAATAGTGACATAAAACATAGACCATCCGGAATTTAAGATTTTGCTGTAAATGCATTTAAAATCACAATGTTATTGAAATAAAACAAGTTGACAACATACCAGGATCTCAGTCAATGTTGACATCAACAAAAAAACATGTCGAGATGAAGAAACATGACAGAATGTACAAAAATGGCAACATTTTCCAGCGGTACTTGTGAAATATTCTGAGTCATCGAAAATAACCATTATTCATAGTTTTTTTCTTGTGACACTCATTGTGTAACATCAACGAACCCAACTGTGTATTAAACAGAAATATTTAGTCTGCAGTTTCGACAGTTGATATGACTAGCTATCTGTAGTAAGTAGACACGTCTACAATCAAGGACATATATTGTTTTCATTTGCCCGAGTATACTTTTACAACAGCTGCCGCCTTACGTCAAAGATAATTTAACATAATTGTATTACACCCCACCTTGATAACTTGGATATTAATCATTGTATGCCATGACTTCTGATTTACGTATTTGCAACAATGCCCTCCTCTACATAACTCGTCAGTTCCATCCAATATGTACTGGGGGACAAGATCTTACAACCATGATTGTCAAACAAGTTACCAATAATTTCGTATAAGGGTTCCAACACACACTTGAGAGACAAATGATAAACTCATCCCAGAATTATTTTACCTTAGTACTGAAACCGTAAAAAAAACAGTGAATATTTGTCAGGGATAATCTTAGGGGTCGAGTGGCTTGGCGCATGAGTCCTGATCCGCAGGTCGTGTCTTCGAGCCCCGCTGGGTGGAGTTTGATTACGAACTTCACAAACCCTGAATTTGGCGCGAGTACTGGTTAGAAAGCAGTCACCGAAAGTGATAACTGTTAGTATAAGCCTTAAAGATATTAGTTTCACGTTAAAATAGGTGCAATAGACATGTTTAATCGAAATATTAACTAAAATAAAATAATATAAACTTTTGCCAAAAAAACACAAGTCTACATCCTTATCGGGGTAAATATAATAAACTGAAAAGTCAGGAAAACTGATGGGTGCATTGAATATATTACTGCTAAGCATTTGGTTTCCTATAGTAAACATCTTAATTGTGGTTGAATTATATGACCGCGTGTCACCCTTGAAGATATGTAAATAGTTGTATGTATCCTGAACTATTTCACATCCCCACAGTCAGACAAAGTGTCTAACTGCCTCTTGTTGGCGAATCTGTGGGCTTGTATCTCAAGATGTCGTTAATGAACTTGTACAATTCAGTAGTGCGATATGACTTTAATGATCTTGAAACGAGTGAATTGAATGTCTGTATAACCACTTTACATAATGAGAGCAGACGGTGTTTATCAAGCTCCTATCCTATCTCGGTACATGACATGTGGTTTTGCAACCACCTAGCTTGTAAAAAGATCGTTGATACCAAGTCGGATCTGCATCATGTGCACTAAGAATCGATGCTTACTTGACTTTTTGAAAATATGAATCATATTATAACAGCCGATTTCCCGCCTTCTTTGAAACACCTTTGAATGGTTCTACTTGGAATCGCGCATTAAACCCGTTGCCTTTGTCCACAGAATGTTCAACAAAGATTAACAAAGACACTTTACTTCTTTAAAATCGTATATATCTAGTTATCTACTACTATTTCTAACAAAGCAGACATATCTCAATTCTACAGTTTAGATGTATGTACATATACGTAAATCAGAGTACAGGCATAATAATATCTAAAGTAGACTCGGCATAGAACGTATTGTAGTACCAAACGTACATGGCCAATTTTCTAAATACTGCACACAGAGTGTTACATAAATGCATTTGTGCATTAATTGAGGGGTTATAACCAGAACCAACCATCTCCATATGAATTTATTAAGGATATGGTTGGTTCAGGCTCTAACTCCTCGAATTGTATTGTTTCATGTTATATAAATGCATTGACAAATCCTATGTGTCATTGATTGAATTCAATATAACGACATATTCGATATAACGACATATTCGATATAACGACATATTCGATATAACGACATATTCGATATAACGACATATTCGATATAACGAAATTTTTGCATGGCGGAAACCGATAATCGATAGTAGTTCCAAACGTACATGACAAACATGTCCGGAGCAAAGACAGGATCGTTCTAACGAGCGTAGACTGTACGTGAAAAAGGCAATGTCCCAAATGCCCGTAGATTCTACACCCCGGTGTGAATCATGATTTCGAAATAAACACAATATCAAGATGACGCGCTCAAAAGCTTTAAAGACAATCCCGTACTATTTTACACAAATGGTTTGTACACTACAAAGGAAACTATTCCGCTAGGGGAATCTTCCCGCCAGTTTCTGCGTGCAGTTTGTGGTTTCTGGGAACAAGGAATGTGGTCGTAATCCCCCGCTAATTAAAGGCATGTATTTAGGAATTATTTACTTCAGATAATTTGTAGATTAACCACTTTGCTTACTGAGCAATTCGTGCATGGCCGTTGCTTAAAACTCAAACATTAATGCTGTAATTAGCATAACGTTCTGTAAAAAAATGATAAAAGTTCCCGTCTTCTAATAAACTTAGAAAATGCTTCGGGGCAAAGACGAGATCTCCAAAGGTAATAAACTTCGGTAAATATAGTTTAAAGATTGGTGATTGAAAGAAAATATACAATTGGCTTAGCTGGAGTATTGCGCCAATTTTCAGCACTTTTTTAGTTATGTTACGGCGATAGCTTTTAATAATCTCATTAACATCATGATGTTAATACATGATGTACTTGATCAATTTATTGTCTGTGCGCATGCGTGTGTGACTGCTTGTTTGTTTGCGCGTATGTGAATGCTTGTTTGTTTGTTTGTGTGTGTGTTTTGGTTGTTTATCTTGTTAATAGAATGCCATATTGAAAATAAGATGTACACTTAATTGTTAACCTTAATATATTACCTTCTGAAAATAAAGAATTTATTATTTTTATTATTATTATTACGAATCACTACTGACCTGTTCATCAGCAAGCATCTGACAACTTCGCCATATGATTCAGAGGTGGAGAACAAATGACTTCAGACACAATTGTCAAGGAATTCAAGCACTTCATCCGTCGTCAGAACCTACGATATTCACATCAATAAGTTGCTCTACCGACTGAGCTACCCGGGCTGGAAAAGAAATAAAAGAAACATTTATACTTGATCGCCAATATAATAAACAATTGAATTGACCATGATAATTTCTCAGCTTGATACGAACCGAATCAAATTATATAGAAGTATTAAAATGAAAAAAGAAATTACGGGCGATTATTCATAGTAAGCTTTAAATTTATTAAGGGCGATCATTTGTTATATATATACAGTCGATATAACGTTGTACATAGTAAAGCATAGTAAAGCAAACAAACATGGAACTGTTATTTTCCATTGCTACCTTTTTGTTCGATTTGGCGGGAAAATCCTGGAGAAAACATACATTTAACAGATGGCCTTTCATTGCTTATCCGTTTATCAAAGATTTAACAATATTGCCTGTTAAATCTTCGTAATCTAAATATATTCCAAGGTTAATATAATAAACCCTGGTTCCAGATGAGGCGAGAAAACGGTACGCAGACGACATGCGCGGAAAGTACAGTTACAGCGCGCTACGGGGTCCGCATGATTAACGTGCACTCTGCAACATAATCAGTGGCAGACGTCAATGCTTTCATTCTGCGTAAAATGTGTCAAAAAACGATATGGCAGAAAGAATGAATTCGTTTTATTCCATCTTAGCTTTCATTTAAACATTTAACGCAGTGGTACTAAAATGAATTGGTCGGTGGCCGCCGCAGACGTGATAATACGTCTGGAAAAGTAGCAGACGCAGAGAATTCTACTGTTTAATTAATCAACGTGTGTAATTCAATATACAGAATGCCCACATGATTGTTACTTACCGGAGAGAAATTCTTCCCAGGATTCAAGCCTCAAGTGTGAATTCCACTTTCCAGACCACAGTCCTCTAAATTGGCATGTGAAATTACGTCTTAGCCTGGACCTTGTCATCGTGTTAAAATGATTCTGACAGAATAACATGTTTAGAAGTCATGTACGAATTAACACTGGTATTTTGACCATGGGAAAATGTCTAAAAATATTCTGACGTAAATGCCTTTATAATTAGACTAGTATTTAGATGGAATGGAAACATTTCGGCCTGTTGGCTATTGAAGACATACATTTACGCTGTTCTGATTTAGGAAAGCTATGCCTCAATTGTGTATTCATGTACAATGAGTCATTATATACGCGTAATGTGTAATATCGAATGTTATTGCTCATCAACATGTTGCAATTATATTCCGATAACGATCCATTTAATAAGTTTGGTAAAATGTCAATACATGTAATTAAAAAAGTTAGAGTGCCAGTCTTGAAACATGTTTAATAACCCTCGTATGTTAAACTATTTGTGATTAAGCAAAAGGTTTGTAAATATTGAATTAATGTATTGAGTCATTCCATTGCATTCATGTCATAAACTTATGTTATTCAATCCGTCCCAAGTACACTATTAAATATCAAGGCGTGCGGTAATGTCATCAAAATTAGCCGTTGCAAAAAAACTAAACAGAAGCCCGATTCGCTTAGAATTATCATTTTGTCAACGAATACTACTATTTTCTACGTGATACAATGTGCCAAAGCAATTTGACTAGTACTTTTAAGATAGATAGGTAGATTTATTTCAACATTAAATGTACAATTTACATGTCAGTATAAAATTTAGACATTATATTACATATAGTATTAACAATATGTAAGAATCAATAAAGCCATATCAATAATATTATATGTTAAGGATAACACAAAAAAGAGTTCAAGTAAAAACTCTTATTTCCATTGTGGTCCTTTAAGTTCACCATTGTATTTTCATTTAATGGAGCAATTTAATAAATGTATTTCACTTTTGTACTTGACAAACAATGATTTTAAAATCATATGACACAAATGGTATTGACCTCTCGGGATTGTGTCTAAAACTGCCGAAATGATTAAAATCTAGGACATAACTGTCTGCAAGTATATGATGGAATATACAGAATAGTGATGTGTCCACATGTCAGACCTGGTGCTGTATACGAACTATGACAGTGATGGTCAGTGGTTCCACGTATTCACAGGACAACATCACCAGCTGGCATACTGGTGAATGGTCACGCTCGTCCAACTGACCACTATACAGTAGATTGACTCAATGGCTTGTACTGTCAATCACGATATAGATTATTGTCTTACCAGATGTCAGATCAAGTTACAGGAATGTATATCATATATAGACACGAGCATACTGACCAGACAGGAACCATGTATTGGCTACGCGTTTAGCAACCAATCATTTGTAACCAATTATGTCCGGAATTCAGATTAATTTCATGCTGTAGAAGGTTTCCTGTTTTTCCTATGTCTAAATAAAACAAACAGACAGTTGGCATCCCATGTGCAGCACACATTTGTATGTCGGTAGCAAATTAAAATTATTATATTACATTCTAGAGTTATAATGACTAGAGCTAATCAATGATGTTGAAGACAAGATAGTCAAACACTTACAAGCGTGAAACTACTTGCCGTGCCAGGTATCCTACTAACATAATAGTCTAACAAATGCCAATTACTGTGTTTATGAGGTCGACACTCGCCGCGTACATTGTTCTTATGTACATTTTGGTATATTGGTCGACCCGGTATGTCCCCCCACACCATAAATGGACTTGTTGAAGCCGAAGGGGAAATTTACCTACCAGTAGAGCAGTATATTCCAAACAGACAATTCTGAACCCAGAGTACTTTCCTGGAGTCTACCCAGTATGTTCCTGGTTACATACCAGTATTGTGTTAGGTGGGAATCACTGAAAAGCATTTCTGTTTTTACCCGGCTGGACGAGGGATTCGAACCCACGACCTTCGGATTCATAGTCAGCAGCGGTAATAGTCTACCGCTGCAACATCAAACCTTGACAACCAAAAACATTCGAAAGCTACATACAATAATTTGGTTACGATTTTGAATGCTTTTTGGTGGTAAAAATGAAATAAATAATTAAACGTTCTAATAACCCTTTAAAGGGGACATTGGTTTTTGTTCACAATTTACTGCAACAGGTAAATGCCATTGCGCTTTCATACTATCACAAGGTGTGTTACTTAAACATTTTGTCAAACATACGATACCGGGTAATGATATGAAATGCTGACTCAGCTGACAATTCGTGATGAGGGTGATACAGTAGCTAGTAATTTCCAGTTTAATTATTTTGTTGAAATCTGGTATCCCTAAAAATCAAATCAATGTCAAGCATATTATATCCACCCATTCAGAAACACTATCAAAACACAGAAACATAATAAAAAAATCATTAAATGTGACTAGGTGGACTATCATATAAAACGTTTAATTACTTAAAATATGCAATGTACCCATAAAGTAGACCTCCATTTTTTGTAAAAGATAAAAAAGTTGATAAGCCGTATATCTGATAACACAGGATTCATACACAGGAGTGATCCTGGGAAAGGTTTTGTACATTTAAGAGTAATAAACATGACACTTTCACATAAATGTTGAACTAATTATCATATGTTACATATTTTAGACCGAATCATTGTTACTAAGGGTTAAGATAAGGCTTCTAACGTAGGACTAATACCAGATACTGTGTCAGTATCTCTGGTAAGATTGGACAGTTACTTACAAGCCATAAAACATAACACAGTCACAATGACGCCATTACTGAAGTTTAAGGCTCACAGTGTGCCAGATATATCGACTATAAGACAATTATGTCCCACTAAAATCTATACTTTATTCTCTCTAAACACGCGGTGAAATGTCTCAAAACATGACAAGAAATCTATGGAATGGACAAATATATCACATTAAAGCATACCACTCCATGGGAAACTTTTTAGGCTTACTTATCAAGATTAGAGTATAAAACAACATTGTTTCAATGCTTTGTGAACATAAATTCCACAATAATTAAGTTATATCGTATATACTAGTATGGGTTGTATCGTGAGATAGGATGTTTAGCATAGTCTAAGTAGATTCGTTACGGCACTTCCGGCGTATATACTAGTACGGGTTGTATGGTGAGATAGGATGTTTAGCATAGTCTAAGTACATTCGTTACGGCACTTCCGGCGTATATACTAGTACGGGTTGTATGGTGAGATAGGATGTTTAGCATAGTCTAAGTACATTCGTTACGGCACTTCCGGCGTATATACTAGTACGGGTTGTATGGTGAGATAGGATGTTTAGCATAGTCTAAGTAGATTCGTTACGGCACTTCCGGCTTCCATAACTAACTATCAAGTTACCCATTAGGATTCACATTTTTTTATTACGACTGTGACCACTACGATGTTCAGAAATGTGTATTAAACACCTTAGCTGAGAGCTCTGTGATATGAATAGAAAAATGAATATAAAATTATTTCTAGAATATATGTACATAACCTGAAACTTCACGGAACTTATCCAACAACTGACTGCTTACTCATCAACTGCCTTCAGGGACGAACATTATTCAGTGATGTATATGTACAAATATTTGTGTGTTCAGTCACCATAACAACTCAGACGAAGTTGTAACCTTTTATCCGAATACTCGGTATCTTCCGAAATAAATGTCAGGTCCTGATCTTACGCAAGTCGAATTGAGATGGGCTTTTCGAAACTATGTATTATTCGAAATAAAATTTCGGACCCAATGAATTCGAATGTGTCAACTGTAATTCCATATTGCACAGATCCTGGGCCTGTATTCACAAACGTTTTAAGACTGAATCTCAGACTTAGACTTTAAAATTGCAAAAGTTAATTTTACAAGCATTTCGTTTTCATCATATTTAATCGGACACATTTTTGCCTGAATATTTCTTGTTACTCACTCTACACTTTTGCCATGTTTTATCATAATATATTGTGTAATAATAATGTAGGAACAAAATGAACCTTTACCATTTTAAAGTCTAAGTCTGAGATTCAGTCTTGAAATGTTTGTGAATACGGACCCAGGACAAACAATATTGTACAACAGTTGTCACAAGTGATTTACCAGTAGATTAGTGAGGATCACATAGAAACGCAACACATTACATCTCTTTCATGATTTATTCATTCTAACAAGAAGTAACTGTAAAATAGCATTCAAATAAATAGAAGTATACATTGATAAAAAAGCTGAGCAAAAAAATGAAAAATAAATACCTCTATACAATTAGTTAAATGCAACTTATAGAAAGGGGACTAAGAATACTTCAATAGTAATCAATAGTTGGCATAACAACCTTCATTAACAATTTCAGCCAAAATAACAGACAAACAAAATAAAAATGAATTCTTAATATTACAGACAGAGACATCTTAAAACAAAAACAAGGGTAAATCTACAGCCCCACATTTTTTGGTTGATTATTACAAATGTGAGTGAGGAGACCAGTCTAAAATACAGCTATGCCATTGGTCCATTATAAAACAGAGCTCATAGACAACCAATCAGCTGCTTGAGCTTGGAGACTTTAAAATGATTTAAAATGTAAGATCTTTTTTTTCTATAAAATACATCACCATAATTTCCACAATGTTGAACTTTGCAAGGGTATGACATTCTTTGGTTATGTATCTGGCCTCAAACAATCAATATACCAATTCTTTCATAGATCTTACTATCAGGATTTCACAGTTAATCACTGAATAAAATATATGATTCAACAAGAGTGGTAAACTGTCACAAAATACGCCCGTCATAAGTCAGAGCTCAGAGATAAAACAAGACAAGTTTGAGGTAATTTCTAAAATCAAAGGGTGATAACTCCCGAGTGACTTGAGCAATATGGCTGGTTATCGAACTTGGCCAAGATAGTATGCCCACAAACATATTCACCAAGTTAGGTGAAGATCAGATGAAAACTGTTTGACTTAAAGAGCGGACAAGGCTAATTTGGCCAATTTTGGATAATTCAAGGGCCATAATTCCGAAGTGCCTGGGGCGATGTGGCTGGTTATCGAACTTGGCCGAGATATTATGCCCACAAACATTTTCACCAAGTTAGGTGAAGATCAGATGAAAACTGCATGACCCGCCTGCCCGGTGTTCCCATAATACGTCATAAAAGACATGATTCTTACTGGCCGGTCATTCTAGTTTAACCCAATGTGCAAACTAAGCTTACTTACAAAATAAATGAGTTTAAATTTATCTTCGTTTACTCAGCATACACAATTTTGTTTTCATCAATTTTATAAAGTCAGGTAGTAAGTAGTATGTAGAAAAAACACTTTGATTCATGGAGCTGTCCATTACAGTCTATGGAATGTCAATGTATACAAAATATTGTACTTAGATACAAAGGCCTTAATATATTGTAATACGGAAGTATTGATTCCATAACATATCAAGGAACAAGATCAGGAAACAGTAAAATATAGAAAAAATACTGTCAATTCAGGTAGCATTGTTGTTAAGAAGGATTTCTTTAACATTTTAATGTGGAATGAATCATGTGCTGTCACGTGATGCAGGTCACATGACAGCTATTTTTACATCAGAAATTTGCGCTGGTCACCATGCTTGTCTGCATGTTGGGCATGCAGTAAATGAGAATTAATCATATATTATATATGAGATATCCATGCCTTGGTGCAAAGATATTATAACTGATTGTAGCAAGAATGAGTAAAATGATTTTACATCAGCCCTTCCATAATATCATATAGGCCATCTTAAATGTATCTAAAACATTCAATATGGAAGTAGAGGTAACATAATGTTATGAAGACAACTGAATCCTAAACTACAGAGGTACTATGAAGATTTCTCTATATGGTGATATACAAAATAAGCAGAAAAAAAACATTTGAGTACATCAATAAATACCGAGAGTATCACATAATAACCCAAAAACAATACATGTACGTCTGTCTGTGTAACAAAAAATAGCAAGAAACATATATAGAACACATCAGTATAACAATACACAGATTACAAATAAATTTCTTTCAAATGAAATAAAGAATCATCTACACAGCCATTCTAAGAGTGACCAGTTGTCTTAAGATAAACAAAATTGAAACAAAACATAACTTATCCATCAATAACACAAGCAGTATCAACAGGACACAACAGAATAAATAATTGTGAAACTTAAAAAAAGAAAACTAAACGCATCCATAGGACATGGATGCCCCCGCTATGGGCTTTTCAGTAGAATGAAAATACTTTGTAAAGGGCAAATCATTTTTAAGCAATATTAATCGAAAACCAATTTTAAAAACAAACAGGGCCATAACTTCTCAAAAGATTTGCAGATTGTAACTGAAATCAAATCTGACCTGTATTTTATTATCCTTTGCTTATCTTTATCTGCCTTATATGAATTGAATTCATCCATCCTTTCAAGAGTAATTGATCGGACACCAAGTTTTAAAGTCGATAAAGAGCATAAGTTCCTCTACAGATTAGTGAATTGTAACCGATATCGAACTTTACCTGTTTTTTTTATTATCCTATATGTATATGCCCCATATAAATTGAATCCACCCATCCTTTCAAGAGTTATTGATCAGAAACCAATTTTTGCGCGGACTGACGGAAAGACAGATGGATGGGGGTAACCCCATTGGGGCATAAAAAGTACTAAATTGTACACATCTCAGTAAATTACATAAAAAGTATGAACTTAGTACATATGGGCAATCAATATTCCTGATTATATATGTAAAACATATCAAGAATGCAGTTAATAAATCACACATATCAATAAGATTGAATGTATGAGTTGGTCAGCACTAAATTCTGATAGGCAGCCATTAAATGTGAAGAATGAAGAATTGTTAAACAAACAAAAAGACAAATCTCAGAATACAAAATATCCATTGCAATACACACCAAACATCATCTGAGTACAAAATCATTGCTTATATATCTGGCAACAAGAAGTAGAAAACATGTAGTAAAAAGAACCAAAATTGCACAAAAAGCATGGAGTCTGTGAGGGGAACTTGATGTATGTATCAATAATACTTGTAATATCATGGCAACAGTTATTACATGTATAATGTAATATATTAATACAGTACCGAATTCACAGTGCAACATGAAAATCAATTATAACCTAGGCTTATAACATTTCATGCCCGGGTACCAGACTGTCCTGTTGGTTTAATACTGCTCATATGTACACCAAAATGACAAGATTGGAAAACTCAACATGGTTTAGTATCTATGAGTGGAACCATCCGACAAGACTTAATGCTAATTCTATGGCTGGTACCAACCTATAAGACTTGATGTTAATTCTATGAGTGGAACCATCCGACAAGACTTAATGCTAATTCTATGGCTGGTACCAACCTATAAGACTTGATGTTAATTCTATGAGTGGAACCATCCGACAAGACTTAATGCTAATTCTATGGCTGGTACCAACCTATAAGACTTGATGTTAATTCTATGAGTGGAACCATCCGACAAGACTTAATGCTAATTCTATGGCTGATACCAACCTATAAGACTTTATGTTAATTCTATGACTAGAACCATCATATAAAACTTGATGTTAATTCTATGACTAGAACCATCATATAAAACTTGATGCTAATTCTGAGATTGTAACGAGCCTGCTGGCCTTGATGCTAATGCCCTATCATTATTTTGGCAGATTTATATTTTTACAGAATGAGTGAATACTTTTAATGGATAAATTCAGTAACATTCTACAAAACAAAACAATGAATGACAGGATAGGATGACAGAGAAATTCAAGGCAGTTCAAAGCTTTTCATGTAAAATCAGTAAGACAAATTACCATGATAATGACTTTACTATACACAGAACTTTTAAGCAGAGCCATCTGACAAAAGTTCAAATCATTGGATGAAAGCAAAACAGATTTAAGTTCATGGAAATAAAAACAGACACATCTTAACTTCTTAAAATGACAAGTCAACAACTTGTCTATACATAAAATGTCACAGTGTACAAAGGAAGTATAAATTGATCAGTGTGTGTACAGCTTGACTGTAAAAGCTCAATCCCAAACAATAGAAGAAAAATTGAGCAAAAACTATCAGAAAATCAACATTTTAACAGCTTTCCTTCAATACACTCAATGATTAAAGTATGTGTCAAGAAAAGAAGAAACAGACTTAATTATAGGGTCAGAACATATTAGCTGCTCATTTAGTGTCGTAAAGAATGACGCCAATGGTATCCCCTTTCTACATCAAGGGCACGACTAAATTTCGTTCTCTTATTGAGTTATTGTCATGGTCCACTGGGAGAATATAGGCATGCTGCCCCTTTTTTGAGCAAATAAGGGATCAAAGGAAATAGAAAGAGTTGGGCGGGAAAGCAATTTACAAAATTCAAGTATTTCACTGTAATGTTTATGTGTGAATCTTTAGCCATTTATAATCACTTTGTTCAACAACAAAGCTAGATTGTCAAGTACTTTAATTGACTTTTTGTAAATGATTCTATTCTCATGTAACAAAAATGGTACATTTACCAAATTTCAGGAAAAATCTAAATTTGTGAGTTTGAATACAGTTGTGTCATTGTTATACAGGACACTATTAATGTTCAATAATTTCAATAGTTGAGAACAATTTTATACAATTTCATCAATTTTGTTTCTAGTACATGCACTATTATATTCATACAACAATTTTGTAAAACATGAATTAATTCTAATTCTACAATGAAAAAAATGTGCATACTGAGGACAAACAGCATTGGGTCAGTGCTTTACCATTCTATATGCCTTCAATTGTATACAGAGTTACATTCACACTGCACTGACCCATGCTCTATGATCTAAGTGAATAATAAATCATTACAACCTACCATTTTTACAAATACATGTATACTAAATACAAAATAATAATACATGTTTTACAAAGATAAAGTAGGACCTGCCCACATAATATCACACACTATGTGTTACTATAGTTACAGAAAATATCACATGTACAATATACATATTTATGGAATTTGTGTTTATCCTAAAACAACACAAGTGATAGAAAATATATTTTTTCAAGCAAATAAAATATAAAATATATTACCAGTTTGGCCTCACATATATAGCACTGTTAGATTACTACACCATATCACATAAATGTAGAGTAAAAGTGATCAAAATATATCAAATGAGAATATACAGCAATCTCTTGAGAATCAACTGGAATCCAAGAGTATTGTTTCAGATCTATACTCAGTACATTTAGAAACACAAAATACAGATCTTCTCAAGTTTCATGGACTTACATAGGAATCCTTATTTCATGTTTGTGCAACATGTATGCTATATCCAAGTACAATCAGCTGTGATTTTCATATAAAACAAGTTTGTTTCAAATGCAATAAACTGATGCTTTGTAAACATTTCACAGGACAAAAACTGTGCATTTTTAAATGTACTGAGTACACATAAATGTTCCACTAATTCATTGTGTTCTGTCTTGTAGCTAGAACCAAGTGACCCCTAGACTTTTAGCAGAAGGTCTAAAAATGGGTCTTGTTATTCCAACAAATGTGAAAAGTTAAACAAATATTTTGTAACATTTGATGGCAGCATTTGATTAGGCTCATAAATTTTTTTTTCAGATTTTGCTAAGCACACTCATTTTCTTGACATTAAAGTTCAGTGAAACTTATTGACACTGGTGTTGTATTCCATTCTGGTACAACCCTTGTAGAGATTGTTGATTTACAGATCTTGCGCTGTTCTAGATAACACTGTAGCTTTCCTATGATATCTGATGTTGATTTCAGCAGGATGTTGTTCCCATGGCTCACCATCACACTGCATTGGTGCATTACCCCCGAGTAAGGTAATCTGTAAACATAAATACCAGAGTGCATTACCCCCAAGTAAGGTACTCTGCAAACATAAATACCAGAGTGCATTACCCCCAAGTAAGGTACTCTGCAAACATAAATACCAGAGTGCATTACCCCCAAGTAAGGTACTCTGTAAACATAAATACCAGAGTGCATTACCCCCGAGTAAGGTACTCTGCAAACATAAATACCAGAGTGCATTACCCCCAAGTAAGGTACTCTGCAAACATAAATACCAGAGTGCATTACCCCCAAGTAAGGTACTCTGTAAACATAAATACCAGAAATCATTACCCCCAAGTAAGGTACTCTGCACACATAAATATTTGAGTCCATTACCCCAATATAAGGTAATCTGCAAACATAAATACCAGAAATCATTACCCCCAAGTAAGGTACTCTGCACACATAAATATTTGAGTCCATTACCCCAATATAAGGTAATCTGCAAACATAAATATTTGAGTCCATTACCCCCATGTACTGTAATCTGTAAACCTTATACCAGAGTGCATTACCCCCATGTACAGTAATCTGTAAACATAAATACCAGAGTGCATTACCCCCATGTACAGTATTCTGTAAACATAAATACCAGAGTGCATTACCCCCATATACTGTAATCTGTAAACATAAATACCAGAGTGCATTACCCCATGTACAGTAATCTATAAACCTTATACCAGTGTTCATTACCCCCATGTACAGTTATCTGTAAACCTTATACCAGAGTGCATTACCCCCATGTACAGTAATCTGTAAACATAAATACCAGAGTCCATTACCCCATGTACAGTAATCTGTAAACATAAATACCAGAGTGCATTACCCCCATGTACAGTAATCTGTAAACATAAATACCAGAGTACATTACCCCCATGTACAGTAATCTGTAAACATAAATACCAGAGTGCATTACCCCATGTACAGTAATCTGTAAACATATATACCAGAGTGCATTACCCCCATATACTGTTATCTGTAAACATAAATACCAGAGTGCATTACCCCCATGTACAGTAATCTGTAAACATATATACCAGAGTGCATTACCCCCATATAATGTTATCTGTAAACATAAATACCAGAGTGCATTACCCCCCATGTACAGTAATCTGTAAACATATATACCAGAGTGCATTACCCCCATATAATGTTATCTGTAAACATAAATACCAGAGTACATTACATATACATATAAGGTAATCTGTAAACATTAAAAACCAGAGTAAATTACCCCCCCCATATGAGGTTATCTGTAAACATAAATACCAGAGTGCATTACCCCCATATAAGGTAATCTGTAAACATATATACCAGAGTGCATTACCCCCAAGTAAGGTTATCTCTAAATGTCAATATCAATATTGATTACCCCCAAGTAAGATATTCTGTAAACATAAATACCAGAGTGCATTACCCCCATGTACAGTAATCTGTAAACATATATACCAGAGTGCATTACCCCCATGTACAGTAATCTGTAAACCTTATACCAGTGTACATTACCCCCATGTACAGTTATCTGTAAAACTTATACCAGTGTACATTACCCCCCATGTACAGTTATCTGTAAACCTTATACCAGTGTACATTACCCCCATGTACAGTAATCTGTAAACATATATACCAGAGTGCATTACCCCCATGTACAGTTATCTGTAAACCTTATACCAGTGTACATTACCCCCATGTGCAGTTATCTGTAAACCTTATACCAGAGTGCATTACCCCCATGTACAGTAATCTGTAAACATGTATACCAGAGTGCATTACCCCCATGTACAGTTATCGGTAAACCTTATACCAGAGTGCATTACCCCCATGTAAGTCTGTATTTTTTCAATACCTGATGATTTCTTTTATTTGGTACTGTGGAAACAGATATTTTCTTTTTTCACTTGTAAACGTATCTTTAAAGGAATTTACTTGACACTGAGCATTTTTTTGTAGATTCAAACCCCACTTTCTTTAAATTTCCAAATCATAATATAACTATAAAGAAAACAATTAATGGTTTATAATCACAATGATGACTGTATATCCATAATGTAACATGCAGACTAGTATACCTTGACATTCCTGGCTTGACCTAAGGTTACAGGTGATGCCATGCCCACTCGTAGCTGTGCAATATGGAATGATGAATACAACGCCATCACTTCTAACAGACCATCATCATACCTGAAAATATAGCAAACATAATATAATAATACAACAAGACTTAGTATTCATCCCCTTCTCATCCAAAATATGCAGCCAGTGATTAATATTCATTACCATAAAGTCTTGCACAGAAATACCACAAGTTGAATAACCATCTTTGTCTATCTGAGGTCTCAGAGAGGACAATAGGTCACGGAACTCACAAACACTATATTTCAACTGGATGTTTTTTTACTAGTTCCAAGCAGTAGCAATACGCACATATATTCAGACATTGCCGGTATAATTTGACACCACCTTGATCTTAATATTTACAAGAATTATGCGATGAATTCCCAAGATTAACCTAAAAAGAATGTTGCTAATGGTGATCTACAGAATTTAAACCACTGATAATGGTGCATACTAAACGACTTCTACTAATTTTTCAGTAAAATATCATCGTACAGCAACAGATCTTCTTTAAAAAAGTTTTGACACAAGAGCAGAGTGTACATTGTATCTTGTATAATCTTGTAAGTGATGCATGGTCCTTAAAATCTGCTTGAGGAGTAAAACTATGATTGTGAACTTACCCAGTAACCACAGTACTAGAGTTAAGCAGAGTAATAAAATACCATCAAATGTTAACTGAGTACAGCTTATTTACAGAGAAACTTGATACATTTGATACCTGCCTAAAACACTAGATGGTGAAGCTCTAATTTCACATAATTGCTGTAAATCAATTAGAAATTACTATTTAACCATTCACAGAGAACCTATAGTATGCCCCACTGCATGTTAATTGGGGCGTTACAGCATTCAGAATCCTAAACTCCGAGTACAATGAAATCTAGTAGACGGGAATTCACTTTGATAAAACAATTTAAAACATTTTACTACATTTTACTACACCTAGCTCTCTCATCCAAGGTATACCATTTAAATCATGTCTACATAAATCAAATTGTCAAGGTGGAACATATCAGGCTTTGGCACAAAAATGATATGTTACTCAGATTGGGTCAAGGAGCATTGACATCAGTTTTGCACCATTAATGTTTTCAAGTAAATATGAGCGCTAGGTCACAGAATTATCAGTAGTCTGAGAGCATATAAGTTACGTAATTGCACTTGTCTTACACAACTCATTTTACATATTTTCAAATATTTTTTCACATGCATTTAGACCTTTAAATGCTATTTCATCAAAAAAACATCAGTGAAGATTTTATGAAGCTGTATAACGAGTACACAGAGTTCTTTGAATAAAAATAAGTTTGAAAAACTTGATATAAAGTTACCAAATGTATCATTACACTGGTACAAACTCATCAGGTAAAATCAACCAGAAAGATTTTACCAGTAAAACGTATCAAATTAAAGTGCTTGTAAGTTGAAGTCTTATATCTGTTACCACCATCTGGGCGAAAAAAATATCAAAGTGTAAAAAAAATGGGTCAAATTCTGAATGCCCAGAATTTTTATTTTCCGGGTTTTTTTTGCAAAACAAAATATTCACACACGATGAGTCACTGAAGCTAAAATGCTTGTAAACAAACAGATTAACTAAGACTTAAGCAGAACAACAAACAACCACCAATTATAAATGTACTCGGTGACTAGTTACCTTCTTACATAGCATGTCAAAGTGTTCCCAAGTGTTATTCTCATTTGTTTGGTCAGGTTACCAGACGAGAACACATGGTAGTCATCTCAATGTGTGTTATTCATTTGAAAATTGGAAATGTTCAAGTTCTCACAGAACCAAACTGCTTCAAAAAATCATCAAAATAATTGATTGAGAGTCTTGGTGGAAATTGAAGCGGTGATTCTTAGGAACCTGTCAAAATTTTTGTTTTTATTTTTCTTCATCTTGATGTAACCTATTTCTCATGTTTGTAGTTGGGTACAATTATACATGAGCACCGCATGCTAAAAAACTTCTTGTTCTCCCATCTCTGGGTCAAGTAAGTGTAGAAAAATACTCCCAATTATATAACATGGCCTAATGTTTTAAAACAAGTCAGATTTTCTCAGGAGCCTTTAACCTTTAAGTCACAAGATAATTAAATTTTAATTGCTTTTAGCAACTGTTGGTAGTAATTAAACAACTGGGTAGGAAAAGAAAAAGAAACTTGTCCAAGTATGTATTGTAAAATTATGTAGATTATGATTTTTAGCTCATGAAGACACTAACATGACAGTTACATAACTGTAAAGATAAAAATACTTACCAATCAGCAGATTTCATCTCGGAATGTTAAAGTTTGGGAAACAGTAATAATGCATCAGAATAATTAGATGACTATTTTCAATGTTATTCCCTTAAATCTAATATTACATATAAATCATTCTTATATTATATATTTGTCATGTACTTGAAACACATACACTTCAATTATACAAATACCCAGTACACCAACTGTCTACTTCATCATTCATACATGGAGGGTTCGTAGCGCAACTATTGTAACTACTCCTTAACCAAAGACTGAGTTACCCTTGTTTTGTACTAAACCTTAAATATACAAAACATATAAAACTAGTTTCAACATCTGCCTACTTTTTATCAATTCGTATATGAAATATGTCTATTTAATGAACTAGATTTCCATAAATAACAAAATATTGACATACACCACAATAGCAATCTGTATATTTTGCTGTCAAAATGGATTTTTCTACAAATCATCTGTGATTTTAAGCACAGACATTTTAAGATTAGCCGTTTCAAATCAAACAAATTCTCTATTTCCTACGAACAAATATGAAATCCATTTGATTTTATCAACGAAATATGGAATATATAGATCCTATCATAAGACATTTACGGTGACATTTGATTAAATTATTTCCTCAAAAGCATAGAGGAACCCCGGTTATTATGATCATAAATTTCAATTTGAACATCGGATATTGATACAGAGAGGCGTGTCAGAGGTCAGCGTGCGCAGCAAACTGTCAGGTACATCTACAGGACATTGTTCACTTCATTACAATAAATACATTAAATATAAACTGATATTCTCTATATGAATGTTAATATGTTCTGGTATTTGAAATATGAAATTTGAACCAGGTAGATACAGCGTGACCTTTCAAACGCCATTAGTAATAAGACATTGAATTATTTTTATAATGTGAACTCTTTATCATTGGTATTCTTAACATTAAAGAAGTAATGCTATTAAAAATTCAAAGCTGGTAAAAAAAAATGATCAGCAATTGATTGTTCCATATATTCTTCACCAACAGCACCAATTAAAACCTCCGATTTTACAATAAAACATTTTAATACCAACATTTGCTAACAATGGGTCGACTTAACAGATAAATGGATCATTTATACACAATAACCTTCGTAATAACGAACATTGCTTCGGGAGAAACTCTGTTTCAAATTTCAACATATCTATCTCTGTCAATCTACATCAAGGAAGCCCACATATCAGTATGCTTAACATATTCATATAATATCATGTTTTAAATATTGGTCTCTCAGCATTCAGATTCTAGGCATAGATGAGTTGTAAACATTGTTTTACAACCCAGGGATGGTGAATTCCTGTAATGCCCAACTTTTCTGTTATGATCTTTTTGGTGCCCAGACAAGTGTATATTTCCATTTAACCTGTCCGTGGACAAGTAAAAACTTAGCACAGTCTGAACAGTTCCAACAATGAAATAATTATAAACAGCATAGATCTACATCTGAATAATAAATGCTCATGCAATATTTAGTAAAGGACAAATAATGTATCAAAACTGTGAATATTTTTGCTCCCATAAAAAATATGTTACAACTATTTATTTACGTTTGCACAGTGAATGTATGGCTGTGGACAACCAAGGTTTTCAGGTTAACTTGACCTTAGACAAGTTGAATATTTTCATATTTTCACACCCCTGTAATTCTTTTCTTGCATCAGACAAAGCATTTGCTAATAATTGTTCTAGCAGGTGTCATACTATTATGTAGAAATGACTTAAAATACATAACACACTTGCATGGCAACTTTTTTTATATAAGAAAGCAATTGTAGCCACGTTCTGTATCGTAGATGTATATTAAACAAGATGTAGATAAGGTACAGGCAATATAAGCACAACATCAGATCTAACTGAATGATATTGTAATCAAATTTACATACTTGACGTTATCTGTATTTTATTCTAGCATAATAAGTTAGAAAACTATAACAAACATTAACAGATATCGTAGCCCAATCAAAACATGGCACTCGGATGTTAACTGTAAATTAAATACGGAGACCCTCGCTCTTTACCGTTTTCCCCTATTCAGACTGTATAATGAGAATATGCAGCCCTCATTTTTTGTATCTACTGAAATAAATCTGCAGATTGGTATCGCTTCAATTATATATCTTCACAGTAAGATCTAATTTAAACATGTTCAGATAATCTTAACATGATATGCAAAGTGAGTTGTGTAGCGACAGACTGTCCTTAATGTATTCATATAAATTTAAGCACTTGAAAATTTGCATTTTTTTCTCTTCATAGCAATTGATACATTCAATCTAGAACACAGCTTATGATTTACATAGAAATGAACATAATGTATCGCTAAATAACTTTTAACAAACATTGAAAAGCTTCAATAACGTGGAGTGATTGAACTTGATGGTAGGTATATAAGCATTACAATTTATTCTAAAGGACGTGGCTTACTGATTTATAATGTACATACAACTTTGTTTGATAAAATCTGCCCCTCAAGGTACTTCTAACCCTAATTATGCAAAATTACAAAAAATGGAACCACCATTTTCAATCATAATTAAACCACCATTTTCTACCATAACACACCAACTACAAAGCAGTATAAAACTCCACTCTTGACACACACATACTGTTGCATACATTTTTTGTTTGCATACATTTTTGCAAAATAACAAAAAAATAAAACTTATTTTCTATCATAAACCACCCATTTCTATTGTAACACACCAACTGCAAAGCAGTATAAACTCCATTCTTGACACACATACTGTTGCGTACATTTTTTATTTGCGTACATTTTTTATAAATACAATTTTTCGAGCTGCACTACATTTGACATTCTGATTGTTTTCATTCCAATTTCATTTATTTACCCAGACAAGTTTGTGTTAGAAATGTTAAAATAAAGGTTGTATATATTTTTTGTCAACAGCAGAAATTCAGAAAGGAACAAAGTGTGCAAAGCATGGGATTTCTCAGCCTTAAATAAACAGGGATACACAAAATGCTTGTCTTACTATTGGTTGCCTTGATAGTCCCTCTTTTCAACATTAGTAAATGATTTTAAATAAAATATTCAGAGTCATAAAGGTCAATGTTTAAGTTTGATCCATCATCTGGCATCCTGCATATGGATTACCCTTGACATGGAACTTAGTAAACAATATCAGAAAATATTAAACAATTAAGTAGGAACATTCATTTTTCAACAAAATGCAATTGCCAAGAACTATGATATAATATTCATAACAATTAGTACACATGTACTCAGCACAAGCGAATCAGAGAGGGAAAAAAAAACAGAAAAAGTTCTTAAACAATTCACACACCAGATTGACTCGTTATTTTTGTCAGACATTAATGAAAAAAAAGTAATAAGTCATTAAACTACACATTTATACATATAATTACCCTACCCAGAACCAGTCAAGTTACCAATGAACAACAATAAAATGATAGTGAAATACTATAATAATTTATATCAGCGATATATGTAAAAATTACAAAAAACATTTTCTAACAAATCAAAGAATGCGAGACATGCGGAGAATGCTGCCTCAAGATGGGTGATAACTGTGAAAATCATTCAAGTATATCATAAAATGTTGATACGAACACCTGTTGATATCATTCCCCTAGAAATTTATGACATGAAACATCCAGTGAATCAAACATACACAGATGTAAGTTGACATGTAATTGATGCAATAAAACAAGGTGCACGAAACTAGCAAATATAAAATGTCTGCGTTCATTTTCAGCATTGAAATGTTGAAAACAAGAAATCAAATTGATAAGATTTAATGACCAACAAATCCAAAGTATCAAACCCTCAAAATACTATTTGGTGCGAAAGATGTGCAACTAAAGCAACGACATTCAAATTGAAGAATATGTACAGTTACAATACCAGGATCAGACGGCAGTAAATTAGATGGAAAGAAAAACTCTTAAAGATGTATCTGGCTCATCTGAACATAAAATGTTTGAATTGGCTTTATCCAGTATTGTTGTTACAATGGCTAAAACATCTCTAATAAGAACCATTGCAATGTAAAACCGAATGAAAAAATCATTTTTTATCAAATTACAAACAGTCAAAACCTCTAAAATAGTTTTTTTTAAATGTTATGATATACAAACATCTTTCTTTAACAAATATGGATAAAATTCATTATGAGTTCATTCTTAGTTAATGCATATTTATTGATGTTTTATCTATAGGAAATATATTTTTCATGTTTGGTCAGAAAAACAAATGATCAAAAAATGAGCATAGTATAACTTTAAAGTATAAGAAAATAAAACTTAACTGATGAAACAACTGTAAACAATTTCAGTCATTATATCAAGACATTTAAAAGGTCAGTGGCATAGATTCCTATGGGCCCTGTAGGCCATGGCCTACACTTTTCTCGAACTATCAAAAAAATAAAATGGCCAAAACTATAATATACATTGTATATAAATATGAGCTATTTAATGTCTGTTTTTTATGTTATTGTAAGCATATTTGAAGGAACAAAATATTTACCAAAACGTATTTCTTGACGATGTAGCGACAAATTTTTTTCTGGAGTACCATGCCCCAGACCCCCTTAAACTAGGGCCTACACATCTAGTTCAGCTAAGCTACGCCCCTGAAGGTCCAACTAAAAAACCTACTACCCGATGTATTCGAAAAAGAAATACAATTATAGATAAGTTTCTTATCTGTGATGCAATGTTTTCATGACAAGGAACAAACATTAAAACTTTAAACAATTAAAATACATCAACAGTTACAATTTTGTTCCTGTCAGTAACAGTATACCACTGTGAAACCATTACATGCTTTAAGCATTAACAAAGAATAACATAGAAGCAAGCAACACAGCAGTTACAGCATAAAATAAATATTGGCATGCTTCTTATGTGACAAGAGATTGCAAAGGTACATACCACCATTAACAAAAAGCTAATTAGTCAGTCCAGGTGTCCTTTAATTAGATATAGGACTCCTCTTCACACAAGTTCATTTCATGGGAAAGCACTTTATCAAAGAAAACATTCATTTATATTACATCAAGGTTACCAATTACTTATATCTAATTAAACATATACTGTAGAAGTTGATTGAAGACACTGTGGTGGTCATGTCATTCTTATTTTATGCTTTCCTTTCTATTATACCACAGTCATTATTTTTTCATCAGGAACACCAGATGGTGTATAAAATACACCCAACAAAATGTTGATACAAAACATTCCTTCAGTACCACAACAAAAAAATGTTACAAAATGTTTGAACCTCATAGAGACTAAATGGCTGCATTAAAGTATATAATGCCTTCAGATAGAGAAAATTAAAGGAAAGAAAAATGTTATTAAAACATTCTAAACTGCAATGAATCATGATTAAGGTATTGACAAAAACTCAATGAAATTAAACATCTGATATGTATTCATTTATCACAGTTTAATTACAATATATTGGTATGAATAAAAACATAAATGATGACTGAACAAAAATGGAAACAACAGCACAGATGAATGTGTTTGATAAGCATAGAGGATAGGTGAACATTTTGCTTATGTGGGAGTATAATTATGTACATTAATGCATTCTAAACTTGAATATACAATGTGGGTGTAATTAATAAAATAGTTTAACATTTCATGAACTCATATTAGCTTTGATAACATGTGTTTTGGTCACATTAAGATTTGACATTAAATAAATTATTATTAACTACACGGTATTGTTTGTGTGTTGGATAGATTTTACTCCATCTTTCAATAGTTAATTTCAGTCCTGCACGGCTGTCAGTCCACCAGTGTGCTTCGAGGGTACCTGTTCAGCCACCAGCAACAGATAACTTCATCACATGTATCACAGGCGGAGGATAAATGACCTTGAAAGAATTATCTTCAGTCAAAATGTCATGGAGAACATACACTTTGTCCAAAGCTCCAACCTGTGACCTCCCAGTTAGCTGTTGAATGCTCCAACAACTGAACAAACAAGCAGTTACCACCCAGACTGCAAGACAATCATAGCTACAACAGCTATAGGCTGTAGGAAAATAACATAAAAACGTGACGCATTTTGGTAAACCATGACAAAACCGTTCAAAACAGTCCAGATTCTCTGGCATTTCCCATAAAGAATGAAATGTACAAGAATATACAATTTAAATGAGTATCAGTAAAACTAAAGACAAAAATACATAAATATTGTCAACATTTATCGTGCCTATAATTAATGAGTATCACACAGCAGGTGCAAGGTTGCAGGGAGGGAGAGGTAGGGGGGGGTTAATGTAAACTTGTTCAGTTTTATCAAGCAGTAAATTGTAAACATAGACAAATTGATGGAAATTTAGGTATGGATAACAATTTCTTCATGATGGATAAAGTATGTGAGGACAGCTCCATCATGCATTACTATACTGAGATGGAACACCTGTGCATATATCCAGGCTACAAAGCTGAATGATTATAAAGCAATACGTGTACCATTTCATACACACACATTTCAAAATAAAAAAACATCCAATCAATTAAAATTAAACATCAAGCATTATTTGAAATCACACAATAAATTGAATACCTGCAAATGTGACAGGTGAGTCTGTTTAGGGATGTTCACATTTAATTAAAAAGTAGCAACTTTTGTAATAAAAGATTATTTTATAAAGGTATCATTTTAGTCAGTGCTTTGCCAGTTTCTAAGTACAAGTTTGAATGTACATTTTCACTCAATTATTTTACTAAGGCTTGCACTCGACAATTTTCTATCAATGACAGTATCACTACCTGTCCTCCATTGATTCCATTGCTTGTTTTCCTAAACACAGCAATCACGTTTTTCACAGTAAACACGTAACTTATGATTTATATACAAATTGATACAGTTTGACAATATTTTTAAGTTTAATCATCAGTAAAATGCAACATGCGACTTTAAATATACAATATACATTATATTATCAAGAGTTTACTGCATATATAGAAAAGAGAGTCAGCAAAGATTAATAAGTGCTGTTTCAATGTTGTCTAACTAGACAGTTGAACTCCTACCTAGCTGCAATTGTTTACTAGGTCAACAACTCATCTCTAGCAATGCTTCCATATACAGAGACTAGAGACTGTGCCAGGGGGACTTAATACCTTGACACAGCTGGTATCTTAGCTGTACTAAAAGTGTTCCACCCTTGACACCACCAGTATATACAGCAGCTAATTAAGACAAGCAAGGGGAAAGCCCTACTCCAGACAGTAGATGAAGGAGTAGATATATCAATGTAATCCATGAAAGCATGCCACTGCAGGGACCACGCTGGGTCCCTAATTATGAAAACAGGATTGTATAGACTGGTTGTAAGTATTTGTAATTACCATACACTCATCAGGTCTCATTAACAAGTCTTTATCAGTAACATTAAAATGAAATTTATCCATGGGTCATGCATAGCTTCACTGATGTAATCAGAAATGAAAACATACTTTCTTGCAATAACTGTATTTAAAGTAGAGTATTTTTAATGGAAAATCATAGCCGGGTTTTTATAACAAAGTCACTAAATAAATTCTTTTCAGCAAGCTTTCTTCATATACATCCTCATAAAAGCCGTACTGCTGCAAAACCTTTATTTACTTTTCACTGGGTATGTTTTTGCCATTTAGACAGGGCAAGCACCTGTTTTAAAATGATTTACACAATCTGGCATTAATTAGAGTTGAAGTAGATAGTTAAGGTTTTAGTTGGTCTGTATTTAAATTCTTTTATTGTCAGAATGATGCAAATACTTGATAAGTGGTACTTTAAATATCAAGTATTCTACTCGACACTAGTCTACCTAATATTGTTATATTTTATGGGATAAATCAGTCTGCCACTAGGTAATAATGTATAGATAATAGCAACAGCCTTCTGGTTAGTGTAAAAATGGAGATTTTATTACCTAACACAGTATACTTTAATAGTGTGGTAGATTTATTATAATCAGGGAATTCGACTTTATTATATTAGACATTGAAAATATCAATGAAAAATTTGAAAAAAATTCTCAGCAGACATTATACTGGTGTGGGACTGTATTTTTTAATCAAGACTGCATAATTAATGCAGAATTTTATAAACATTATGTGCAAAGATTCACAGCAAGTTGGATTCAAGTTTTAATATTTTAATCCACGTTTACGCTTACAAGTGTAATGGAATGTTAGACAAATCCTTCCGACTTTATCGCCACAATTAAAACAGTGAGAAAAGATGTTATTTAATGATAACAGATGTATTTAAAGAATGGTCTATAAAAATAAGTGATTGTGTGGATAATTAAACAGAGTCTTTCATGTAATACTTTTGCTTTTGTATCACATGCTTAACAATAAGCATAAAAATCTAAAATACTTATAAAGTATGCATATAAACATTTAATCATTGCCCACAAGCAACCCAGCAGCCAGTTACAACATGTGCATGTATGTATATCATGTGCCTGTACTTATTATAATATTGTATTGACTCAATGACCCATCATATACTTATCTTGATTAAACAAAGACTTTGGGGTCTTTTATAGAAAAAGAATAACCGAATAATTTTAATTGATACATAAAAGTGAAACAGTCAGTTCACTATAAAATAATATGCATTGATGCGACAGCAACCTCACAGAGCGACATACAACGCTAGCAGGAACTCGAAGGCATCATGATATAGGAGTGGAACGTCGGATTCCTAGTCTGCAAGATGTTGGTTTGAACACAATTCATGTTCCATGCATAAGGAGCATGTACTTATTACAAGTACTGAGAGCACTCATCAAGTGTGATCAATATAAAGTGTAATAACTGTTTCACAAGCAAAGTAAAATGAATAAGTTCAAACTAAACGAAACAAGAACTGTAATGAAAATTTATCAATAACCTAGGTTCACCACACAATTATGCACAGTGATATATTTTAAAGCTTCACCAGAGATGACCCTTGTGGTACAATGTATACAATGGTCACACAGCATGTCCAAATAGTAGGGTGTTGTAGTAGGAGGAGATTCTCTTTTGTTACCTTGACAATCTGTACGTACTTGTATGAAATATAATGATATTTACTTTATTTATAGTTGAAACCAGTTACCACAAGTTTAACAATGTCTCCATATGGATTTGAATATAAGCTTTGTTTAGTGCAAGGGATGATTAATGTAGGAGGACCTATGTATAATGTTTCTAGGGTTTGTAATCCTGACATACATAAGAAACAGCAGATTAGCTCTCTCTGGTGACCAAGGATCTGAGGTTACGAATATAAACTTGAAGACCTGTCTCAAAACGCAAGCAATCGATTGGTTGTTTCTGAGTTCAACCTTAAAATTGACCCATGGTATGTCTGCATTCTGAGACTGATCTCCAAACTGTGTCTTATATGATTGTGCCAATGTTCGACCATCAGAAAGGGCAACTAGTGGAACACTGAACAAGTGAAAATACATTCACTGTTTGGATAATTTAAGGACAGAGCTTACTCAGCTTACAGTACCTAAATGTCTTCACAATGGTGTGTGCAATAACTTCTGCATGACCACTATCACATGTGGACAGTCAAAATCTAATATAACATTCCAGAATGTATTTAGGGTATGGGTGTGTATTATACACCATACATGTATATTACTTGCCAACATCAGTCTATAAATAAACACAGTACATGTATAAATGTGCAGGTATCAAGCGTAGATCATGTAATGTATTGATCCAAGGGAGGCAACTTCAACATACACCAATAAAATCCAAAATTTGAGATAGCAACATAATGACCAGATTGCCAAACTCATTCATATAATTAGATATAACACAAATTCAATTACAAAAGTAATTATTTCAGTTACGTCAAATAATGCCGTTTCATACCTATATGATCATTTATCTGCTTACATTAAATGTCAAACTGAAATCTGGCAGTCAGCTGCCATAGCGGTATATTTCCTATACTGTAATACATAAACAATGATAGCTGTACATTCTGGCATCCATATAGGATATCTCACAAACCAGCTGACAGCTGTTATGTAAGAAAAGGGACTCTCTCTTGTCACTGCCAGTAGCATAGTCTACTGATACCCATCATTTATTTCCAAATGAACCAAAGCATGACAGTTCAACCAACTCGTAGTTTTTTTTCTTGTAATTACAAATACAGCCTATCTTTATGGAAATAACCATACCTGACAATTTCAATAAAATATGTTTAGTCTTTTCTAAATACCAATCTGAGAGGTGAAAGCAAAACAAGGCTATCTGCTTCTTTATTTACATGCAAATACACTAGTTTCCCTTTCACCTTTCAAATTATTTATATATTAGATAAAGAAGACCACACCTCAGATTTAAACAACATTTCGAGAGAGATTGGACGAGATTTTTCATTCTTTTTGAGTGATACAAAACCTGTTTTTTTATGTTGATAAAGTACGGACAGTAATGTGTATACAATACAGAGACAATTTGTCCATGCTTTATTCAGACCAACATGATACAAGCTATAAACAGGATTAAAACTAATCTCCACCAACACAAAGTTCATTATAATATAATCATTTATTAACAAAAACATTTGCATCTGCTCGTATCTAACATTTACTGTCAGTTGCTTACAGAATGTTTCGCTTTCCAACAGCGGAAACAAAGACGCTGAATATTTTACAATGGCCATTTTACAGTAAAACACATAATCATTAGAGTAATTACATAAAATGACCGTAAAACAATTAACCATGATGTTTATACTAATGGCCACTTGAGTAACATCATAATTTCACTTTATTACATATAAACCTGATGGTCACATAGAAAAAATTCCAATTACATGAACAATAAAGACATGCTTGTACACTTCAAATACAACTTCAAGGCAAATAAAATAAAGGGTAACCAAATGTAGGTTAACTCCGACACAGTAGGGAATTGTTGAACTTCTAATGATGATGGTCATTAAAATACCCTACAATTAATTAATGAATATTACTTATATTTTTGTTTATTATCTCTATCTATTACACATGCAGTTTCTACATCATAATATAATATTTTATTCAAAGGATTAAACAACTCAGTTTTCATTGCTATTCACATGGTATAGTATGTACCAGGAGAGGACCTTGGGTAACCAAAGGTTAAGTAACAACAGCTGTGGTCCGGACAAGCAAAGCATAACTTCAATTGCAACATTCAAGGGAAATATACATTATAGGGCACATGACATTACACAAAAACTTGTACGAGAAGTAAACCCCCAGTGCTCGGGCACAAATTCCACAACTTACTGATAACTAAGCGTACTACTCTTCAATGGAGTGCATTGAAATTTGCTAATCAGCTTAAACAAGAAATATCTTTAAAAAAAAGATGAACAGCTTTAATAGAATAATGTCTATCGGAACTCTGATTTCGCTAGAGAGGGGTACACTCAGGGAAAGTGACTTATCCATCCCGTTTGATGCCTCTCAGCTTAAAATATGAACCAATCATATTGTCTAATTTGTGGCAGATTTAAACAACTCACTTCATATACAATATTTGATTGTCGTAAAATGTAGGTCGAAATCGATATTATACAGCTACTCCGAAAAATGGAAGGAAGCCAACCGGTCAACATGGCACTAAAATACAGAGCAACAATGCTGCCAACAGAATGGGAAAAATAAGCCAAACACTAGCATAATATTAACAAACCCCTTCTTTTTCAACTGTAAACCATAGTAAGACAGATACAACCACTAATGCAGGTTATTGATGGCACCAAGTATTCTAGCACAGTTTCAAGACAACTTTCATGTGAATCGAGTAGCTAAGACAACCTGTAGATCGTCTCACAGTACAGGATTCGAGAGAAGTTTTGATGTTATAAGCACATGTGACATAACAAACTTGAAACTATTCATCTTTGGAGAGTAAAGCTGGCTTGTTCTACCATGTCACTGGCTTATACATTATCCTCCATTTATAAAAACACACAGAAATGTTTATATCAATTACCTCTGACATGTCTGACATTTCAAAGCCTTTAGTTTACCTGAAACATTTTTCTTTATGCCATTTTTTCCTGTGATCGTCAAAGAGGAACACTTTGTTTTCAAGTCTCAAAGTGCAATGGTGATGAAAACTAGAATTACAAATTAACTCGCAAAGAAAACAAGTTACACATAACACAAAATCTGAAATAATAACAGATGCAGTTGAACTACTTTCATGTTGCTACCACACACAGAGGCAGAGAAAAAAATTGCTATAAATTATCAAACTTCAAAAAGTGGCCAGGAATTAAAACATGTTTTCAATCTGATACATTTTTCTCACAAGTTGAATAACAGGAATAGCCAGTGACTCAACCATTGTGAGACCCTTGATCCTCCCCGCTATTGGGGCCGATATTTGATATGTAAAATGGCAAATATTTTCTGACAGATATACAAGCACAAAAGATTAAATACAGAATTGAATAATTTGCTGAGCATCACAACAATGTCACGATCTGATTGATCATTAACCTACATTCTTATTCGTAATGAAAAAAATGATTTACAGATAAATACTTTCCTACACCATTCTGTCGGTTACCTTTGTGCTAAATGCTGATTGAAAAAGTATTTTACACACGCCAGACATATTTCTAGGAAGCTACAGAATAAATCTCGTAAGCCGAATTATCGAAAACCTTCATCACCCTTGACATGGCTTTAAATAACTCTGCGGGAAGTGACAAGTGACTACTCCCCCTGTAACATAAGGGTGTAGTCTACATCAGTGTTGCAAAAAAAAGAATTAATTCTCTCAATTTATTTTGACTTCTACACTGCTCCCTCTCTGTAATAAATTACATCAGAAAAAACATGTGACCCGTGATAAATTACACATGCAAAAACAGGCGACCTAGGCAGATTACGAGCAAAAAACCCTTCATGTACATAGCAAGAATATTTAGCCTCGGTGACATGGTTATTTATGAACGCCCCTGTTCATTAATTTGCCTATCTCTACTCAATTATACAACAGCATGGTGCAGAGATATGAAAATGCAATTAAATAACATGACATGATAAGCGAAACAACAAGAACCCCATATCAGCCAGATATTGTCATATTGTACATATCAGCCCTATATCAGCCCTATATCAGCCTATATATCAGACCTGTATCAGCCCGCATAGTTAGCTGTCCACAGTAGACGTAAATATGTTAGTAACTACGTAAATATGTAAGTAACTACGCAGTAAGGCACATGGTAACGCTAATTAATCAGTTTAAATGTTAATAAAACAGGAATGAAGAACACTTTCTCAGAAAATATACATTTTTTCACAAAATTTAGTAATTGATCATTAGAATTTCATACTATAAACAAAATACCAAATGAACTCATAAATATTTTTTGACATTAATATAATCCAGTCACATCAAAATTTATGTTTAATTTCATTTAAATTTAAAGCAATAATTACAAATGTCACTTTGATGTAATAATTTATAGCCAATCTATTATGATATTTGTTGTTTAACTAGGGACTGCGGTGAAACGCAGACATTTTGATATTTTTTTTGATGTGTTAAACAAATTAGAAATATTAATTAATCAGAATCTACTATACAACTAAACCAACAGGCAAGCATCAGTCTATGTAAGTCATTAGTTTAACAATCTAGATTTATGGCATACTGACTCGCTTTCATATTTTTTTATAGACTTTAAATAGAAAAATACATCTGCAACGCAATTCAATGGAATTTTCATTATGCGCATTTACGTTCAGACAAGCAAGTTATTTTGTTTTCACTTATAAAAATTAATCCAATACTTCAGCTTAATAGCTTCAATGGGAGGAAACGAAACTGCATAATGACTTTTTTGTCGGCATTTTAGAAGACAAAAAACATACAATGGGACTGCAATAAAGAACAGACCGTGCATTTCGCAACATTTTAAATACCTTTGTGGACAGAAATCTTCCTTGTTCTCCGCCAGTTCCCATGGACGACATCCACCACCCCAACTTGCTATGTTGAGAACAACAAGACCTTCAATATCATTTAACTCTACCTCTTCACCATCTAATTCAAGCTACAACAACAACACATACCAATACAAGTAATGTTTCGGTTCAATATCACTTTTTAACAATAAAAACAAACTGACTTAAGAATTGCATCAAATCAAGAGAATCATTACAAAACCAACCTGCAACCAAATGAGATAAATGCATTTGAAAATCTATTATATACAGTGACTAGATCGTCATTGTAAAGTAAAGGTATGCATGACATTCCCTGGAAAAATTTCAAGTGGTCAACCCTGCAGCATATAGGCAATAAAGATGCTTGCCGTCCTTAAGAATGGCATTGTATAGTATAGGTATGTATCAAAATTACTGGAAATACTTCCAGTGGTCAGGCCTGCAGCATATAGGCAATGGAGATGCTTGCCGTCCTTAAGAATGGCATTGTATAGTATAGGTATGTATCAAAATTACTGGAAATACTTCCAGTGGTCAGGCCTGCAGCATATAGGCAATGGAGATGCTTGCCGTCCTTAAGAATGGCATTGTATAGTAAAGGTATGAATCACATTTCCTGGAAATACTTCCAGTGGTCAGGCCTGCAGCATATATGCAATGGAGATGCTTGCCATCCTTATGAATGGCATTGTATAGTAAAGGTATGAATCACATTTCCTGGAAATACTTCCAGTGGTCAGGCCTGCAGCATATATGCAATGGAGATGCTTGCCATCCTTATGAATGGCATTGTATAGTAAAGGTATGAATCACATTTCCTGGAAATACTTCCAGTGGTCAGGCCTGCAGCATATATGCAATGGAGATGCTTGCCATCCTTATGAATGGCATTGTATAGTAAAGGTATGAATCACATTTCCTGGAAATACTTCCAGTGGTCAGGCCTGCAGCATATATGCAATGGAGATGCTTGCCATCCTTATGAATGGCATTGTATAGTAAAGGTATGAATCACATTTCCTGGAAATACTTCCAGTGGTCAGGTCTGCAGCATATATGCAATGGAGATGCTTGCCGTCCTTAAGAATGGCATTGTATAGTAAAGGTATGAATCACATTTCCTGGAAATACTTCCAGTGGTCAGGTCTGCAGCATATAGGCAATGGAGATGCTTGCCTGCCTTAAGAATGGCATTGTATAGTAAAGGTATGAATCACATTTCCTGGAAATACTTCCAGTGGTCAGGTCTGCAGCATATATGCAATGGAGATGCTTGCCGTCCTTAAGAATGGCATTGTATAGTAAAGGTATGTATCAAAATTACTGGAAATACTTCCAGTGGTCAGGTCTGCAGCATATAGGCAATGGAGATGCTTGCCGTCCTTAAGAATGGCATTGTATAGTAAAGGTATGAATCACATTTCCTGGAAATACTTCCAGTGGTCAGGTCTGCAGCATATATGCAATGGAGATGCTTGCCGTCCTTAAGAATGGCATTGTATAGTAAAGGTATGAATCACATTTCCTGGAAATACTTCCAGTGGTCAGGCCTGCAGCATATAGGCAATGGAGATGCTTGCCGTCCTTAAGAATGGCATTGTATAGTATAGGTATGTATCAAAATTACTGGAAATACTTCCAGTGGTCAGGCCTGCAGCATATAGGCAATGGAGATGCTTGCCATCCTTAAGAATGGCATTGTATAGTAAAGGTATGAATCACATTTCCTGGAAATACTTCCAGTGGTCAGGCCTGCAGCATATATGCAATGGAGATGCTTGCCATCCTTATGAATGGCATTGTATAGTAAAGGTATGAATCACATTTCCTGGAAATACTTCCAGTGGTCAGGCCTGCAGCATATATGCAATGGAGATGCTTGCCATCCTTATGAATGGCATTGTATAGTAAAGGTATGAATCACATTTCCTGGAAATACTTCCAGTGGTCAGGTCTGCAGCATATATGCAATGGAGATGCTTGCCGTCCTTAAGAATGGCATTGTATAGTAAAGGTATGAATCACATTTCCTGGAAATACTTCCAGTGGTCAGGTCTGCAGCATATAGGCAATGGAGATGCTTGCCTGCCTTAAGAATGGCATTGTATAGTAAAGGTATGAATCACATTTCCTGGAAATACTTCCAGTGGTCAGGTCTGCAGCATATATGCAATGGAGATGCTTGCCGTCCTTAAGAATGGCATTGTATAGTAAAGGTATGTATCAAAATTACTGGAAATACTTCCAGTGGTCAGGTCTGCAGCATATAGGCAATGGAGATGCTTGCCGTCCTTAAGAATGGCATTGTATAGTAAAGGTATGAATCACATTTCCTGGAAATACTTCCAGTGGTCAGGTCTGCAGCATATATGCAATGGAGATGCTTGCCGTCCTTAAGAATGGCATTGTATAGTATAGGTATGCATCACATTTCCTGGAAATACTTCCAGTGGTCAGGCCTGTAGCATATAGGCAATGGAGATGCTTGCCCTCCTTAAGAATGGCATCAGGTTCCAAAAATGATGTAAGCAATCACAACAACATTTATCTTTCTCCAAGAACGCCCTAAAACCCCATTGCCTCAGGTTGATTATAGCTCTAGCTAAAGAGCCTACTATTAGGGTCCATGTATTCATACAAATTGACTTTGTAAGAAAATGATTCCTAAGAGTAATACACAACATGACATGAGGAAGTTGTGAAACAAAGGGTCAAATGAAGTCAGAACAATGATTACAGTTATAAAGATTACCTTCAACTTTTCGTGGAGATTTTTACATTCTCTTTCCAATACATCTTTTGTACCATATGTAAAATAACACATCTGAAAATACACAACAAAATAAAGGTGAATTAACACATTTGAATATACTTGTACATGTACGCAACAAAATAAGATTAATAAACAAAGGCAAACACATATTGAAGAATGCTACAAATAGTCAAGCATGCAACAGTTACAGCAGGCCTTTGTACCTATCCGTACTAAACTTGGCATGATATACATTTTGTAAACTATGGCAATCAAAATCAAACAAACAGATCAAATTGACTGAATTCAATCTGGAGCTATTTAAGCATAAATTTTGATATTTTTTTAAATTATGCATTTTGCCACTCAATTATTACATTAATCTATTGATTTAGCACTTCAATAGTAATTCACACAGCATAAAGTTTGTAAATGGTATAATGGTGAAAAACAAGCGAACGTTAAAATATTCTCTGTTATATGTTTTAAAGTGTCTCTGTAGCATTCCAATGTACCACCTACATACAATGTGCATTATAATAAACCATACTGCACATTGGAATGCAACTTGGCAACAGATTTGTGTCATGCACAGTTACAATGCAAGCTGTCTGATAAATAATAAATTGGGCGTCAACTCTTTCCAGGTTCATTTCCAACAAAAATGCCATGTACAGGTGTGTAAGGTAATATTACAAACTGTAAAATAAAACAGTAGTTAACCTTGGCAAAACTATCAGAGAGTTGAAGGAGTCGGAGGAGGCAGAATGTTCACATACAACATTAAAGCACAGTGCATATTACCACCAGACACCTCAATAACAGTGTTTTTAAAATTTAATGCTACTACTTGTTGCCAACTGATCATGATAATGGTTGCACAGAATGAATCTTATGTTCATAATGAACAATTATAATGTCTAAATTTAAAATAAGAGATGTCACCAGGAATAGACCACATTGTCTCCAGAGTGGACAATTACTGACATTGGAGGAACACACTTGACCCTTGCATGCAATACACCCAGTCCTCATGCTTAACATTAGCATCTATAAATGTTACTTGACATACCTAGATTTGTGTAAAAGTTACAGGTGAGATACATAGTATTTTGGATGAACAAACTAATGCACAGACAGACAGTGGGATTACTACATCTCCTCTAGGGGGCATACTAATTCCTATAACAACTTTTCCATAGTCTTTCCAAATCTAACTAGTAATGCCAGTACTTGTTTTCTCAAGAAATTTATCATAAAGGAATTAAGTTCATACTAAAGGTAATATTTTCCTAATCTCGGTGATAAAATTAATCAACTTTATCACAATAAATCAAGCAATGTGATTATATATTAAGTAATCAAACTAACATATAACACTGATGTTACTTAAGTCATCAAGATTTAGAGTCAATGTTACCGCTGTATCAAACTAGACTCAAATTTCCATAACCTTTTTTCTAGGAATGTACAGCTTCCCCTACCCCAAAACATCTATTTATCAGTAAATGCCAAACCAATCTTCGTGTCAGAAACTTTCAGATATTAATATCATCAAACATTTTGATTTCTTATCTTAGAACTAAATACCAAAAGGACTCCATGTATCACACCCTCACAGAATTTATCAGTAATTATCCGGGTTCCATTTCTGCCTGCATAATTTCACTGCGTGTCAGATAAACATAAACAGGAATGTAACAGAACAATCGAAACTTTGTGAAGCTCTATCTTAAACATAATGTTTTTGCCAATGAAATAGAAAGATAAACTAAGAGATGTTAACAGTGTTTAAATGTAGCGGTAAATAAAAAAAATTAGATCCGTTACATATTTTAAAATTTTAATAGGAGTAAATTCAATGTCTAGACTTCGAAAAGCAAACTGGTTAGTTTGTTTATACAACTCTTAAATCTGATGACAAGACGTAAGCTTTCAAGCATGGAATTAGGAATGAAAGCTGCCAACAAAATGTTAGATTTTATGTATCAAAGTTTCCTTTTTTTTGTTAGGCTGATTACATAAACATCTTCACTTAAATAATAAACAATACATCCATTATACCGTCCAGGATTGCATTATGTGTTAACCTAGAAATTATATTCATATCTATCATAAACAATTTAACCAAGATGCCTGTATTGCTCACCGGGTATTTAAAGTAACATTATGCTCATATTTTGTAAATTCGTTTACCTAAATTAATATGAAAATTATATTTCCTATAGTTAAAACATCCATAAACATGCATTAACAAAGAATGAACTCATAATGTATTGATCAGTATTTGCTGGAGAAAGATGTTCCAGTTTTTTTTAACAATCAGGCTATTTTACAAGTTTTGTCTGTTAGTAATATGGTAAAAAAGATATTTTCAATCGGTTATACATTGCAATGGTTCTTATTAGAGATGTTTTAGCCAATGTAACAACAATACTGGATGAAGCCAATTCAAACATTTTATGTTCAGATGAGCCAGATACATCTTTAAGTTTGTCATTGTAGGAAATAGTGTTTGAGTCTCACACAGGGAAATTGAGGGTCACAGTTATCAGTTGACCATGAGTCCAACCAACAACTATACTGTATTCTGTGAAATATTCATATCACATGGTTCTGTCACTGGGGACCATCATTTGATCTATTCTGTGTTCCTACCACTAGAAGGGAGGCACATATGTAGTGCGGTAGAGGGGTAGAGCATCTGATTCCTGATGTGAAGGTCACGAGTCTGAAGCCCACTCTAGGTGATGATGTACGGTGAACTTCACAATCCCTTACTAGGTGCAAGCAGGGGTTAGTAAAAAAGGAAGCAGTCATTGAGTGACTAATTTAAGTTTTGATATCTTGTCACATTTGGTTCCTGATGAATTCTATCAAGCTGTTTAAAAAATGTTTTATCTTCACCAAGGTGGGTCAGGGAAATCATGGAATTATTTTGAATCTCTATAACAACACACATTATGCTTCCAGTCAAACAGAGTGGAATGTCAAGGAGTTAAGTTCTGGAGGTGAAGTTTTTTGAAATCCACATTGATGGATGGACACTGCATGATTACAATAGCTCAATGATGTCCTTAGGACTCCAGCAAACTTACAATTTACTTACTTACAATTTTCATGTGATAGATCAGACATTTTATTAATCATAGCAATTATTATAATAACACTGTCGCTGAATCAGAGACATTTCTGAACCTAAACCATGAGTATAATGGTCTACTTAGCTCAAGGTCATAAAACTGAGTTTGGTGACCAATCTCAGAATGCAGCTACCTCATTGGTCAATTTCTCTCTCTAAGAACCAATCAGAGGCTTCTATGAGTGGTTAGATTTACAACCTCAGACCAAGCTTGCATCATATAACTTACATATCATCTAGGCATGACTAAGATTTGCTGCCAGGGGGCATTATTTGCCTTGTTGCCTATATGTATATAGTGGAAACCATTAACAACACCTCCTCCTAAATGGATTTTTATTGAACCTAAACCAATTTCTTGGCACATTTAAGTCCAATTCAGTCTAAGATTCTGGCTCACCTAAGATTCTGGCACAGTGTCTGACAGTTTCAATTCCATTGTACAGCAACAGAATAAGTTAAACTAAGTCCAACTTTCAATGGCAGAGCACTTTCTGATGCGTTATAGTATGTTTTAACATTAGATCGAAGGCCTACATCAGCAGATTTCATAACAATAAAAACATATGAAAGAAACTAAGATTAGATTATCAGAAATTCAGAATTGTGAGCATGCAATATTTCATAGTTATCTGTATCTTAACTGTTTACTTATTGTTCAATTCACATATTTCACCCATTCATGGTGCGCAAGTGCTAATTAAGATAGGGACAATTAGCATAGTTTGTTATTATGAAAAATGTTTGAGAATTAAATAATTTGCTGACAATGCAGTTAAGCAATACATTTTGTTCCCATGAATATTTTAGTTCACATGTATGCATAGTCGAGAAAAAAACACAAAAAAATGTTCCGCAGATTGTGAAGATTTCTAGGGCAGGGGAATATAATGGATGCAAGCTAACATGAGAAACAACCATACCATATTTCAGGTTAAAAACTGGAGGTTAAGTATGCCCTTGTCGAACTGATTCACACAAGACTTGCAATTCTGACGATTAACAGAACAATCAGCAACATTTTCCCATAAACTCAAACAGAGCTTAAATTTCCACAATGACAAAATCAGTTGTAGTGATCACGTTAATTTTGTTGTCATATATTTATGGTACAACTTGTTTACAAACACGACACAGATTTCTTGGGAATCAGAACAAGCCGATGTAATCAGGAGACTTCTAGTTAAGAATAGTAACACAGAATGTGAGAAACGTTCTCCCATCTAACTGTTACCAGCTGGTTTTGAACTCCGAGTGAAACAAACTGAACTGCTGGGTTTCAATAAAACACACACTCTTGCTGTACTGCTCACTGGGTTAAGTCGTGAGCAAGCAATGTTATCTTATACCAGAAATAGAAATAAATGTCAGAATTTAAAACAAAAAGAATTATAAGTACTGTAGGTTAGTGTTTGATCTGTGTAGGTTAGTGTTTGATCTGTGTAGGTTAGTGTTTGATCTGTGTAGGTTAGTGTTTGATCTGTGTGTGTTAGTGGTTGATCTGTGTAGGTTAGTGTTTGATCTGTGTAGGTTAGTGGTTGATCTGTGTAGGCTAGTGGTTGATCTGTGTAGGTTAGTGTTTGATCTGTGTAGGTTAGTGTTTGATCTGTGTAGGTTAGTGTTTGATCTGTGTAGGTTAGTGTTTGATCTGTGTAGGTTAGTGTTTGATCTGTGTGTGTTAGTGTTTGTTCTGTGTAGGTTAGTGTTTGATCTGTGTAGGTTAGTGGTTGATCTGTGTAGGTTAGTGTTTGATCTGTCTAGGTAAGTGGTTGATCTGTGTAGGTTAGTGGTTGATCTGTCTAGGTTAGTGTTTGATCTGTGTGTGTTAGTGTTTGATCTGTGTAGGCTAGTGGTTGATCTGTGTAGGCTAGTGGTTGATCTGTGTAGGCTAGTGGTTGATCTGTGTAGGTTAGTGTTTGATCTGTCTAGGTTAGTGTTTGATCTGTGTAGGTTAGTGTTTGATCTGTGTGTGTTAGTGCTAGATGTGTGTAGGTTAGTGTTTGATCGGTGTAGGTTATAGTGTTCGATCTGTGTAGGTTAGTGGTTGATCTGTGTAGGCTAGTGGTTGATCTGTGTAGGTTAGTGTTTGATTGGTGTAGGCTAGTGGTTGATCTGTGTAGGTTAGTGTTTGATCTGTGTAGGCTAGTGGTTGATCTGTGTAGGTTAGTGTTTGATCTGTGTAGGCTAGTGGTTGATCGGTGTAGGTTAGTGGTTGATCTGTGTAGGTTAGTTTTTGATCTGTGTAGGCTAGTGGTTGATCTGTGTAGGTTAGTGTTTGATCTGTGTAGGCTAGTGGTTGATCTGTGTAGGTTAGTGATTGATCTGTGTAGGTTAGTGGTTGATCTGTGTAGGTTAGTGTTTGATCTGTGTAGGTTAGTGGTTGATCGGTGTAGGTTAGTGGTTGATCTGTGTAGGCTAGTGATTGATCTGTGTAGGTTTTAGTTTTTGATCGGTGTAGGTTAGTGGTTGATCTGTGTAGGTTAGTGTTTGATCTGTGTAGGCTAGTGGTTGATCGGTGTAGGCTAGTGGTTGATCGGTGTAGGTTAGTGGTTGATCTGTGTAGGTTAGTGTTTGATCTGTGTAGGCTAGTGGTTCATCGGTGTAGGTTAGTGGTTGATCGGTGTAGGTTAGTGGTTGATCTGTGTCGGTTAGTGGTTGATCTGTGTAGGTTAGTGTTTGATCTGTGTGTGTTAGTGGTTGATCTGTGTAGGTTAGTGTTTGATCTGTGTAGGTTAGTGGTTGATCGGTGTAGGTTAGTGGTTGATCGGTGTAGGTTAGTGGTTGATCTGTGTGTGTTAGTGGTTGATCTGTGTAGGTTAGTGGTTGATCTGTGTGTGTTAGTGGTTGATCTGTGTAGGTTAGTGGTTGATCTGTGTAGGTTAGTGGTTGATCTGTGTCGGTTAGTGGTTGATCTGTGTAGGTTAGTGTTTGATCTGTGCAGGCTAGTGGTTGATCTGTGTAGGTTAGTGTTTTATCTGTGTAGGTTAGTGGTTGATCGGTGTAGGTTAGTGGTTGATCTGTGTAGGCTAGTGTTTGATCTGTGTAGGCTAGTGGTTGATCTCTGTAGGTTAGTGTTTTATCTGTGTAGGCTAGTGGTTGATCGGTGTAGGTTAGTGGTTGATCTGTGTGTGTTAGTGGTTGATCTGTGTAGGTTAGTGGTTGATCTGTGTAGGTTAGTGTTTGATCTGTGTAGGTTAGTGGTTGATCTGAGTACTTTTTTTATCAGATTCAAGCTGATCATTTTAACAAAGTTTTCATACTAAATATATCATCAGAATACTCAGCTTAATATCAGATTTAATAATTATGTAACATCAACCTAATAAAGTCATTCACATCATTAAGAGAAGACAGACATCTCATATTGTGTACCACAATAATCAATCATTAATTTACTATAATAATTAAACATTTTTTACACTACAGCACAGATAATAAACGATGTAGGATATAAAAATACCATTACATAAATACCTTCCAATATGGTAAACATACTGAATTATTTAACAAAATCACGTACATAGATTTTCCCTCCTGAACTATTATGTTCACAACACATAGCCCCCATAGATTCAGCTGACATTCAGGTGGCAAATAAAAATATTTTTTTTAAATAACCAGAACATTTTTGCATTAAACTTGCATGAAGCACATTATCTGCAGAGCTATATGGGCAGAAAACTCTGATAATTCTTGATACCGAAGTATTTGCAATAAGTTGAATATTATCTTTTCATCCAACTTGAAGTGCAGATGGAATAAACAGACCATAGATATGTATAGTTTTATCTTTAACCTATAACATGTACTATCAGTGAAATTTTCAGGCTTTCAAGATACATTGATAACTTTATAAAAAATATTATCACCTTATGTCATGTTTTTACAAATTCTGAAAATAACAAAGTCTGCATGGAGAATTTTATCTTTTCCAAGCTTGCAGCAGGAATCGCAAGTTGTAGATATGGAATACCCCGCTTTTATTATCAAATAATATAAAACAACCGTCTAAGAAAGCCTTTATTACACACTAGGCAGACAATCTTAAGCCGAAAAATGTATAATATGAAAATAAAAATTGCCGCTCACACATGATAATGCATTCTTTGACAGGAATTGCTTGGTATCAATGTATTTTTCTGTCACTACGGAGTAAACGCCTGAAAGTGCCAATCAAATTTAGTAAAACCTGCATTTTGCAAAACTATAAAAAATGACTTCTAAGTGCAGAAAACAGTTAAGTTAATTGGACATGAACAGTAAAACATGTCAAGTATAAATCTAAATGGACAAAATATGCAAGTGTAGACACTATGAAAGCTTAAATGCATTATGACAATTAGATTTATTTTGAAAACTGTAATTACTGTCGCATACAGAATGAGCTTTCGTAAACGCTACAATAATAAAATTTAAGTTAAGAAAAGTAAAAAAAGAAACTACACAATTGACATTAATTAACACTTTAAGGGTACAAGCCCATGCACTAATTTGGGGCAAATAGTTTAATGATAATTTATGCATTTGCAACATAAAGACTTCTAACTCATGGCAATATTAAAATAGTTCCTTGCTTGTTAGTGGCTGTATCCAAATAAATCATCTAGCATGATGTATGAGAGCCGAGAATTATTTAATATATTTTACACAAGTGCAGCAGACGAATTAATTTTGCAATCTGCGCAATAAACGACAGAGATTTTACTGTGGTCTGGAAACATGAGATGATATTCACAGAACTTTCTATTTAATCGAGGACATAAAACATTGTTTTATTTCTTCAGACATTCTGCAGAGAGTACTGCACCTACACGGGATAGACAAGCTAGTAAGGGTAATCTACCTTACCTCCACGTGAAACTGATTCAATTACGATTTTAATGCACTCTAATGATGGAATACTAGTGTAGATATAATCTGTGAAGTTATATCAAGGAATTAAGTAACAGTTTGCATAATAATTATTAAGGTCTCGTCCCTTCTATAACTGCATGAAGTAGTTTTCAAGTGGAGATATTGAGGGTTTGCAAAAACCCATTGTATCTGCATCTTTAGTAAAATTGCGTTAAAATAGTTTGCGTTCAACTATAAATATAGGTTAACTGAAAAGATTTTTATAATAGAAATGTAACAAATTTTATCTGTAGGATATTTCCAAGAGATAATACTTTTTATCTTTAATGCTTTTTTTTACAGAAACTATTACAAAAGTTATAATAATTTTATGCAAAACCCTCTATATATACCAGTACTACTTGGAATGAGGATACAAGAACTGAAAAGTTCACAAGATGAAGGAGTCTGTAATATCATTCCATCAATGATACAGTAAAACCTCACTTAACGACTACCTCAAAATTAAAAACACAAGATTCTGTTCATTGTTTTTCTCTTTATTCAACCTCAATTTTAAGACACCTCGATAAGAAGACCAGTTTTCAAAGATCCCAAGGTTGGTCTTATTATTGAGGTTTTACTGTATTTAAAATTATCAGCATAGAAAACTTTAAAACAGACATCAATCTATATAAACAACAAATAATTAAATAGACAACATTAGACAAAAATTGTACTTATAAAATAAGGACAAAACAGTAGATTAAGGTGTGGATTCAGAGGGAAGGACCAGGGGTCGAGACCCCCCCCCCCCCACCCTGAGATTTTGGCAAAATCTAATCCTAGATCAAGCAGGAGTCCAAAATTCAAGGGCCTCACTGTTTTTGTCCATAATTAGCAGGACCTGAACTACCCTGACCCCCTAGTGTAAGTTGCTTGATCCCCTGTGAGATTAATTACATACATTGTATGATTTATGTTTATGCTTTAGCAATCTGACTGCAATAACTTTCGTTAACTAAAACATAATGTATACACTCATATATACTCATGTGACAACAAATTACAAATTAAATGGTAATTACCAGAGTGTCAAGTCTGGATACACAATAGATCGTCAAGGTAAGAGATAAATAAGACTACTTTAACAGCCTTAAGTCGTTTGTGATTACCCAATTAATCAATTTTATTATACTGTCTTTTTTATACTGCAAAAAATAGCAAAGACAAATTTTCTGAAACCATCACTTTGACCTGAATTTACATTGTTTTAATAGTAAAAAACATGATCACACACGAAGATGTAACAATATATGTCTGATGACCATGAAGTGTATATATCTCACCATGTCAAGATTAGGGTACAGGCTAAAACAGTGAACAAAGTGGGAGGGACAGTGGAAAGCAAGAATGAAGAATATTATCTGACCATTAACCCTGAACAAGGTTTTTTTACATTTATTACTGTCATTGAGGAATCATCAATTTTTTTTATAAGAATATTATATTTTTATATATATTAATACCTTGTTACAACACATCAAAGAGTCAAGTTACTATATTTCATGAGGTACTAAGTACATTACAAAAGTATAGCTACTTGAATATTGCATTCCAGTACCTTCTACCAAGTAGTTAAACAAAGATAGAGTACAGTACACTTCAGTCCATCACAAAGCGTGTGTCCTCCCAACAACATTTTAAAATACAATGTACATCATACTTAACCAATAGTTACTTGGCAACAAAACTATAATTGTTTTAATGTATTTTCAGAAGATTTAATCAAAACGAACATCATATTTATTAGACAGTATTACAATAATAAAGTATAAAGCGGTAACTAAGCTAAGTGATTAACTAACATAAATGTTTACTTCACAGTAATACAGAGTAAGTCTTCAAGACTAGTATGACTATTATCTTAATTTGTTGCTTGAGTTTTCAAGATCATAAATTTATAAACCACTTGAAACCGCCTACCGCCTTAATGATCCATTTTGTATAAAGTCGTAAAGGTTTCAAGAGAGCATGACAAAACAATTACGTGAAAATTCCTTCAAAGAAAGCAAGTTTAACACTCATATTCTGCTACATGTATAAAGCATAACATATAATGATATTAAAACACAGCTCATTTGAGACTATTTTGTTTATGTTCAAAATTTAGTATAGAAACGTTGGAGCCTGAAAGATACATTTTACTACCAAGAAACTGTCACTGAGTCCATGTACAGTAAGTGAATGCTTTTAAATCAGGTAAACATTATCACGCTGGTGTCATGACAATAAACAGTCGTCAATCTGACAGTAAAGTTAAATACAAATGTTTACATCAAACTCCCAAGCAGCAAAAAGCATCAAAGGCAAGATTGTAAACAGTTCATTAACCTTTCAACCACCAGATTATTGTAATGAACTGGTCCACCTTTCAGGAGTTTGTATCAGACAATTTTGATCTGAAATATCTGATGATGTTGGTAAGGCAGCAATTTCACTTTAAATATATTAAAGTGTTCTAAAGCAGTGTTTAATTTGTGTCAAACTGAACTCTGAAGTACATTGAATAAGTAATTAAGCAGCATTTTAACCCACTAGTAGAAACAAAAACACCTAACCTACCAGATTGATGTCATGCACAGATCCCGCAATTAATGTCAGGGGGATCCCGGGGAGATCTCCAGCTCCTAGTAAGGCAGCGGATCATAGTCAGCTTTCTTTTGAGTCACTAGATTTTTGCAATGTATTTTCTTGTAGTGTAATATGCTCTTTTTGAACAAAAACAGTTAGGCCCTTGAATTTTGGACCCCCTCTCAATCTAGGATTAGATATGGATAACCCTATTTTGCCAAGTTCACAGTTGGGGTTCAGACTCCCAGTCCCCCCCTCTCGATCCGAACATGGATGTACAATGTATTTGCTATTTCACTATCCGACATACATTGAGAGAAATTCACTTGACAGTGATGCTGTTTGTTTTAGATTTATAACTACAACAGTTCTTTTGTAATTGTGAACACTACAATGTCTTTAAACTGAAGTTACAACTAAAATTATCAGACTTGTAGAGTTACACTGGTCGTATATGTTTACTGACATTGTTATCTAATCATTCCTATGTATTAAACGTCTTTCTTTTAAACATTTTACAATCCGAAATCATAACCAGATTGTTCAAATTCATTTATTCTACATCTACAAACAAGCAAGCTTACAACTTATATGAATCACTCTCAATGACTGTTTCCTTGGTTACCGACCAGTGCACACATATAATTCAGGGATTGAAAAATCAGTGACTCAGTCTCACACAAGAAGAGATTCGAACTCGAAACCCTTTCAATCAGGAATCAGGCATTCAACCCCTCGACCACTATGCCTCCCATGTTTCATGTATAAACTAATACCTATAATGATAACTGCGTACCTCTGAAGAAACTTACAATGTTAACATAAATTAACATATCTCCATTTTGAATAATCACAGTAATTAGATGATATGTTTTATTTACAAAGGTAATTATACATCTGTCTGACACTTCATCCAAGCCTAATCATCTAATTACCATGTTGAAAACATCGTGATCAGTTTGAATTGCTTGATGTGTGATAGATATAACAGTATTTTCATGGTTAGTCTGTTGATCTACCGGAGAAACAGACAGCGTGTCAATCACGGCTAGGAAACATATAGTCCTGTAGGTAAAATCTTGTTTATTCTGTAAGACAATATTACTTACAAGGTTAACACTAAGTGAGTTGTTGATTGGAAAAACATACTTGCTGTATATGTATGACCATAATGAGAGGTCATCACAAGGCTATTGTAACTATACATTGAATAAATATCACTTACTACAACATTGCACTGAGTCCTGATCATATATTGTTTTATATACACAGATTGAACAGATTGAACTTAGTTCCAGTGTCAAGAATTATACTCCACTATATACAGAAGTTTGTTGATTGTTTTACTATTGTAAAAGTAGTCAGTCCAACAAGGTTTCTGAGCCATCTGCCCACATGAGCACAATAAGTTATTGTTATATATCTGATTTTATCTGATCATCGTTTACATTATACTCCCTATAAACTTGAAGGAAATTTTAATATGGCCGACTATTCAGAACAAGGGAGGTAAATATTGTAAATGTGGGAACTATCTATGAACATAACACTGTACCTTGTTGATGACTCTGTTTGCAAACAACCATGGCCAGGATTTACGAGATTTGTGGAAATTCAATGTCACCAATGCATCAACACCAATAGAGAAATAATTGTTCATTACCATTTCCTGAAAAAAATTTCAAGTTATTATCAGCATAAATAAAAAGCTAAGGTCAAATTCTCAAGATCAAGATCGCAACCAACATAATATTGTAGTAAGTTTACAATTATAACCAACAATAATTATCAAAACAAATAATGATAGTGAATTCAAGATACTACCTACACTAAATACTAATATGCTAAAAGAGCTTGTCAAATAATGTTGATAACACTGGGATGGGCACTTTCTTCAGTCATGTCATTGACAATAGAATTAAATTTAACACAACCTCAATATTGCCTTCTTCAACTTACTGAGTATTGCAGAAAGTCATGCAGTAAAACCTCAATAATATGACCACCATTGAGACCCTTGAAAACTGGTCTTCTTATTGAGTTAGTCTTAATATTGAAATTGAATAATGAGCAAAACAGTGAAAATGGACTTGAAAATGTTCTTAATTTTGAGGTGGTTTTATTATAGAGGTGTTCTTATTATAGAGGTGGTTTTATTATAGAGGTGGTCATTAACTGAGGTTTTACTGTACTTATAACACAAGAGAAACAAAATACGGTACCTTCAATGTTACATTGACAAACATTTGAGCTGACATCAGGCCAGAAATATCTAACAATGAAAGGCTAACTGGTGCAAGAATCCTCTAAAATGCTTTCAATGTTACAGTCATGATACATAATCATTATTTTTAGTTATTTTTAATAATTTAAAGTGTGGTTAAAGTACTTGGAATCATACTCGAGTCATTCTCAGCTGATGTTCTACTAATAATATGTGGACCTATACAATATTTTGAAGTGTCTGAATAATTTTATAAATAAATTCAAGTAGTTCATGACTGTGAAAATGATGAAATAGCCGACACATATATGACTACTATGAAATAATAACCTGGTTACTGCATGTTTGAAACACATTAAAATTTCAAAGAGCTTACATCTACCGACATTTAATTAGATGAATGGTGGCTTAATGGAAAATCATAATAAAATAACATCAGTCAAGTTTTCATTACCTATAAAAACTGCTGGATACATAAACTGCACTCTGGGAACAGCCACTGTCCGTACAGACTTAACTAAAGGGAAACAACTCAATTACTTGAAGTCCAACCAGGCATGTGGTGATTACCTCCCTTGAAATATGTGATTAAAACTGTCGCTTCAAAAAGGATCAAAGGAATCATTATTATGACATGGAATAATAAAAAAATATTGTTTTAATTAAAAAGCAGCTATTAAAAGTATACACAAAAGTGAAATGGTGAGTGGTACGTCCCATAACTAGATCATGAGTAAGTCCACATTTCTGCACATCCTGACCAATTAGGTAACAATATAAAGAAAACATACCTTCTTTGGTCTAGCAATCCCCATATGCTTCTTGTGGTTTATTGTGATTCTCCATCTAGATCAATAAATAAGAACATCAATTTGCATTAAAAATGTAATTGTCTATTAATATGGACTATATGCAGAGTATATTTCTGATAGACACAGTAACTGCTATGGTACGTTTATTAATAAACTGGTTTTAACAAAACATATCTATAAAACAAAATTTTAACCAATAATCTGTCACATTGAAACAGCACTATTAGGAGAATAGTTGAACCAGGTTTTTAGGTCACCATAGCAACATAGCATATTGGTAGGGCCAATCAAATCATAAAAAAGTATTGCAAATTTTTGCTGTATTAAATTTAATCTACAATTACAGTAAATAAGCAGTACACATATTTTGATGAACATATGTACACTTTCACTTTGAGGTAAAAAGAAACTAATATATCAGTTTCTTTATTTACATCCAGATAGTTCATTTTCACTTTCACACTTGATTTGTGTGTCAGGTATATAGACAACAATACAACAAACTTCACATCGTCATAGGCAAGTTACAACCAACACTGACACTGCCAACTGACATTGTAGATCAAAGCAATCTAACATATTTTTTTTCCACAAGTCATACACCCACCATAAAACAGCGGAAACAGTTATACCTGTCTAATTGTACTGGTGTGGCAGCTATAATCTGATCAACAACTTCACTGATGTCAATATCTGTATCATGACCTTCACCCCAGCCAAGGACACGAGCAAGGTCATTACCTGTGCCTAATGGGAGAATACCAACTTCAGGAGGAGTCTAAAATGTGAATAAAAACACCATCATGTAAATCTACATCAATCTCTTACTGTCAGTCGCATAATTATAATAGTTCCTACAAATGCACATACCTTCGTATTAGTGCCACTTACAAAATATTCAAACACAACATACAGTTTTCTTTTTGTTTTAATTTAATCCACAATAATTGTGATATCTACAAAATGCACCTATCTGCCTAACACGACTAGAAAATGAAGTAGTTGAGATAAAAATGTGTCTAACAATAAAGAAAGGAAAAACATCAAACAATACTGACATTGAGAAGACAGAAACATATTTTAACACGAGGGAAACAATGGTCCTATATTGCTCACCTGAGAAATACTGCACTTACCATTTTTGTGAATTATATGAGGAAACCAGAACTAACACCATGTGAACATACTCTTTTGACAGATAATGTTCACTCTATTAACTTTCACTTAGAGTCACCCAATAATTATTTCTAAATCATTGAAATCATTTACACTCTAGCCATTGGTTTCAGAGAAGATTTTCAAGTTTCTGATACAGACTTATAGCATAAACTATCTTCAGCTTCCGGCAGTCATAAAAATTGATGGATCAAATTATATTAGCAATAACTGCAGATCATCTCCAAATGATCACTTTTCTCAAACTATTTTCAATTCCGATCAATGGTCTCCAAGATTTTTAGAGCTTTTTTCACTTTGTTGCCAAGACAACGACAATTTTCAGTAAATTACAATTATCTTAGCAATTTGGTAAAATACTCTGTCAGTATCATTCCTGTGAAATTGAGGAAAGCTGCCCAATTACATCAAGAGATGTAAGATTAAAGCATATGGTTGACGTACACCGACAGATATCTGAGGTCAGATACAAGACAATGTAGGTAGCCAAGTTACAAAAGCTCCTCACAGCCAAATGCTAGAAATAAATACATTTAGTTACCTTCAGTTTGAGATTTTCTATAGCATTTAACACCCAGCCTACACTACCATCACCACCACATACAAGAACACGGAACACAATATCTGGCAGAAGGTGACACCATTCCAAAGCATTCTCTGGCTGCATATCATGTAAGTCTATAACCTAAAACAGTTGCAGTGTGTAAAAACATCATGTGTTTTGACATTCTCGGTACCCAGGCTATTCATAACATATATGATACCATATGCAAACTGACTGTAAAAATCTCGTATTCATGAATAATTAATGAGATTAAATCCAGCCGCTTGATTGGAAGTTGCCGAGGAGTTACGGATGAAATCATCATGGTTCTGAGCTATCCAATGAGATGGCAGCTTTCAAGTCGTGTTAGGCAGGACATTAATAGCTCTTCTCAAAGGAGATTCCTTCTTTCTTGTTATGGTCCATTTCATTGGTCACAAAATGTTAATGATTATTCATGCACTACGAAGTTTTGCTAACTAATTTGCGCAGGGTATCATATATGTTATGAATAGCCTAGGTACCGAGGATGGTATTATGATAACATTTAACATACTTCTATGAAATAGTCAAGACAACAAGGCGGTCAAATAAAAAAGTTTAGGAGACATTAGTTTGTTAATTCAAAGTGAAAATAAAGTACTGCTATAAAAGAAATGGGATGATATGCTGCTATAAATAAATGGCATGATATATAACATTTATTGCAAAATAGTAAACAATACAACATTCATCTTTTTAACTGGCACTTTAGATGTTCTTAATTAAATAATATGATATAGATAGATACTACATTACAGGGTACATGACCCAGGGTTTTCCCTAGGATTTTTCAGATAGAGGTCTTTGGACCCTAATGTTTGAATATTCGGGGTCCTTAGTACAGGTGTAGGGTCCCAGATATGAAGTTTATACTTGACAAAAATTTATTTTAGGGGTCCCAGGGATGCACAGATAGTTGAAATGGGAGTCCGTAGAAAGAAAACGGAGTCAGGGACTCAAGATTTCTGCATCAGGGAAATATCTGGTGACCCAATCTCAACCCTAGATTAAGAAAAAATTAATTAAACACTTAATGTAAACAATATAACAAACATACTTGTGCTGGATTGAGTATATCTCTGAATGCACAAAGCATGATTTCTCCTTCATTATTGCCACTTTTTCTGTTCCCTAACACTATCAATGGTTTCCAATTTTCAAACTTCGGATGTTTTGCTTTCGAAACAATGAGATGTCTTCTTCCTTTGATACCAACTCTCTTCAATTCAACACAATGTGGAGGAACAATAATTGGCCGAAATTTGCCAAAGTCACAAAATTCAGCTCCATTACTGCAATCATCATGCAGTGTTCGTTTGCACCAAACACACCGTCTATCACTTATGTGAGGCAAAGTGCCACATTCTCTTCCACATATACAACACAAGCTACATGAAGGCAAGTTTCCCTTCACCCACAGATGCAAAGTTCCATCATTATTCACTGATGATGGCTTGCATAGAAGTCTTTTGTTAGCTTCCTTCATATTATAATCTTCCACACAGATTCCACACGTGTCACATCGTGCACCATGTTTTATTTGTATATTAGATATATTACAATATGTAGACTCTGTGAACACGTCCATCATTACCCAACGATGACCTTTGGTGATGTCCCGGACCAAAACATCATAATGCATTTGACGATACCTTCGATACAAATGCATCAAAACAAAGATGATTATGAACATGATGCCAACCAATGCTGGGGCACCCATCTGAAAAATATCAATAAGCAACAAACACTATAAGATGAAATGATTAAGCAATTTGAATTCTGAATTATGTACCAGCAACAAGCAGGATTAGAAACACAATTATCACTATTTTGGGGTGTCACTGATAGAAGTAATATCAATACTGTGATTTTATTTGAAAATAATTTTACTGTCTGTGCCTTTTCAATTTGGAAAATAGGCATGATAAATCCCAAAATTGAGAAAATAAGGTAATGGTTGTTTTGCTTATAAAAAATGACTTCTCAGCTGCGGCTGGTGTTTGTTATATATATATATATATGAGGTGATGAAAGAGCATAAATTATTTTATATTAAAAAGTTAAATACACAAAAACCTGACTTAATAAAAAAAATTCAGTCAGAGGGGGAATATGAACAAAGAATTGGGGAAAAATGATGATTTTGGGGGAAAATGGACCTTTTTTGATAAGGGGAAACAGTCTTTATTTGTCGGTAAAATTAACCAAATAAATCACCGCAATATGTTAATTAAATTATCAAACAAGTCAATCCAACATTGTAACTTACTAATTCTAAAATAACAATACCATTCAATAAATCTCATTTGCTTACTGAAGAATAGTCACCAGAAGTTTATGCCTAAATTAAATCTTCCATAGTGACAGGGGTATCACTAATATTTGAACTAGGAGGGAAAACGTCAAAAGTAGGCAGGGGACAGGGGGTACTCTGCTTAATTATGATCACTCATACAAGAAAAAGTAGCCGGGTGATGATGCATAAGTTACCAGGTAATTTTACCGACTCTTATTGACACCCCGAGTGATACTCCTCATCGTCTGTGCAAAGCACATTTGTGCATGTTTCACAGTTGCCTACAGAAACAAAATAACTATGCACAGGATAAAGGACATTGTTTCAAGAGGCTCAGAAAGGTAATGTTTGGGAGCACTCGAGGTTTCCGGAGGAAAATGTATCTTTTAAATCTGAATGTTCTTTTTAGATATACATATGCAAGTATCAAAATACCATCAATGTATTTGACTAGATATAAGTTATAATGAAAACAGACCCTTGCACAGCCATTACAAAGTTGATCAAATAAGCATGATGAAACTGTGAAATACTGTGTCATGTGTAACCAGGCCTTTTTCTGTCCATTTTGGATAAAAAATACTCTGGATAAATTGGGAAAATTTGCATCGTAAATTTGTGAAGAAATTTAATCGCTCCAACTCCAATTTTCGGAATTTTCATAGTTAAAAGAACAGACTTTCTTATCAAAGTTTTGTTTTAAACAAACATTCTAATCTATAGTTCTTATATCAATTGTCAAAAGGACACAAAATGTTAACAAACATTTATGACACAAGGGAAATAATGGCCAGAATAATTCAAAGAGCTTCAAGATGAGCAGTGGGCAAATATGTGTACCATTTTACCGTGGATACACTCATGAGTCATTCCTACAGCTAGTCCGAAATATTACTATTTTGTGTCATTTTGTTATGGTTCTTGTTCACGATGAATGGACATATATATTAGCTGGCGGTCGCCAGGCATCGCCTGTTATTTATTGAAATCAATGATGAAATCCGAATGCAACACCCGGTTGCAACTTGCAGGGCTCTAGAAATTCACTAGCTCAACGTCCCGCATAAGTCTAGTTGACGATTTTGAGCTACCAACAGTTGAGTTGGACCAAGTCGGGGACAAGTCTGGTATGCATGCCTACTAAACTGTTAATGCATACCCTATTCTATGCTTGTACAACTAGCCTCCTATGTCGGACAAGTCAAAATTAACTTGTACACTAGTCCTGGACAACTGTATTTACAGATAATTTCTGGAGCCCTTGATTGAAACATTGATATATGGACTATAATGCATAATGTCAAATTCAACAAAAACATAAGGGACACTTCTTAGAGAGTCTTTTACTTAGCCTGTCACCGAATTTTACCACATGTCTCATCATGTACCCTACCAGTGACTAAATTGCATGCACAGGGAATGAGGGATGTTATCAGAGACCATTAATAGGTCCATTATATTAATGATTAATCAATAGTTAATATGAAATAAGATATATATTGAATGTTATATAAATGGAGTAATTATATTCACTGGCTAGACTAAAAGCAATGTACAATATTGACGAAACCTTCGCAAAATCCTAATTTGCAAACCTATCCGAATATATGGCAAGTTAAATGTCACTGGGCTAACCTCTACTCAGTCAATCGATCCTGAAAACTTGAATTAATTGTTCCACAACTATTGTTCCACGTCATTTACCCGGCTTTGTAATATATTTGACACTATTGGAAGTTCTAGAAATGATATTTTCTAAAAATACATAGATGACGAATTTGTAAACATAGGGGAGATAACTCTACAACACTAACACGTGTAATATATTACACGACTTGTTCGACGTTGTCATTGTAAGCATGTCTATCGACACAACCCACAAATGTGCTATAAATTCGACACAAACTGATCACTAAGTCATTATCATTGGCTCAATTGTATCATACTACACGTATTTACAATATCTTTAATTTAATGCAAATATGTTTATTTTTGACTGGATAAAAGCGCTTCTGGCATACTTTGGTAAGTAATTTAAGTGTACATAATTATATTGTATATATATTTTTCTTCTTACACTCTTGAACGACAATTTGATATTGCTTCATATCAAAGATGTTTAAAGCAAGTGTTTGATTAACAATAATTAAGATATTGTCACGTTTTTGAAACAGATCGATTGTCGGAATAGTCACCATGACTTAATTGGGTACATGGTATAAAATTTCCAGTAGTTGTCTAACATAAATTATTAAATTACTGTACAGTTTCTGTTTTAGCCTACGAATTTGGTGAACCCTGGGACGAATATATACATGAATATATTTGTCTCAGGTGAACCGTCGCATAAATCTAGTACTCTTTTCATGAAACTATATTTTCACATGTCTGAAGCACTTTTACGTTCATTATTTTAAAATCTTTCTTCCTGTTCTTCGTAATTCTTTCAACTGGCATGAGCCTGCGGTAACTTTCCTCATGTGTATATTGGTCCAAGCTTTCCTGTAATACAATCGGATGAGAATTTTGAATGTTTCTATTATATAATCTCTCATCCAACGATATCTTAGTGTAATCGTTGTTCAATATAGATATTTACAATCTAGGGCAGCATCCGTGGTGCGTAATGTCTATAATCACGGACCAGAAACATAATTGAATATGCATATTCATGTTCCTATAAGGACGCAGATAAGATAGCTTTGGGTGTAAATACTATATTCAGTCAGATAAATTTTATAAACAAGTTTTATTGAATCCATTTGAGGTATTTCTGAAAGTGGCATGTCATTCTAATGATTTCAAAGTCCACTTATTTTCCTCTCAAAAGGTTTCAAAAAGAATGCCAAGTTGCTGATCATCGGTTTAGACAATGCAGGAAAGTCTACACTACTCAGTCGGATGTCAAGGGGCACAATGGTTCAACATGCCCCGACTCCAATAGGACGTAAGTGCAGCTTTTATTTTACTATTTGAAACAATCTTTCTCGTTTATTACATGCTTGGCATAGATCTTTCACTATTCACGTATTTGTTGTTAATTTGTTAATTAATTGGTATGGACTAATAACTTTTTAACATGTGACACAAAACTGCGTCCATACAAAATTGGTAAGTGCCGGTGTTATTCACTCAAAACATTGACCTCAAAGTCAGTGGCAAGTTTTAATATTTCGAAATGAACAATCATTAAGACATGGTGTTTTTTTTTCAAATGCGGCATTACAATGGTTCGTTATCGGGTGCTATTTTGCCTATTGCGAAGGCTCTATTCGACAAACATGGGAACATAACAATACAAAATAGTGGAAACGTATATTATAATTCAATGTCTTTTGTTATCCAGGAAGTGAAGAACTTGACATGGGTATCCTTAGATTTACTGCCTACGACCTCGGTGGACACCCACAAGGTAACATTGCCAAACTGTTGCTTATTTCTGTACGTCGCTTAGATACATAATAATAATTATAAAGTTCTGCATGCGATGACTTTGTTCAGGTGAATACACGCTATAAAGTAGTATGATAACAATTATCTAGTTAACATTAATTAAACAACAATCACAAGGTCTGTCTCACATGTGATAAGTATAACCAGGGACCGTATATGAACGTTATCGTGTGTTCCAGGTATTACCAAGGTTTATTATTACACTTGAATAACTTGTAACGAAGTCGTTCTTGTTGATAAAATATTTGTGCATCTTGAAAACTTTGGACCCTGAATCGATTCAGGTTCGATTCGTCGCTAACATAGAATTCACGTGTTCATTGTTACATTTCAGTACGTCGGGTATGGCGAGATTATTTTCCTGCTGTCGATGGTGTTATATTCATGGTGGACAGTGCTGACCAGAATCGTTTTGAAGAAGCTGCCGTAGAACTTGGTGTATGTATTAAACTGGTTGCTTCTGTATGTTTACATAAGTGCAACCTCAAAATCTGTTCTAGACGAAGGATAAGTCAGTTGGTCTCCTTTTAGAAATTAATTGGTGTTATTTGGACTTTAACGTGCATTTGATGGCTGTATGAACTATTTTCACGTATATAAAGAGAAAGACAGGAATCATGGTACGTCAAAACGATAGCGCGCGTACGAGTATTCTTTTCCATGATAGGTCTTCGATCTATATGGATTCAATGTACAAATATGATTTCAGTACAAGTCACTTCAAACAAGAACAACCGATCGATTGTGTGAGTTGTGTGAGTTTGACAGCAATGTTAATAAGCAGATAGACAATCATTATATAGCTGGTTTAAAAAAAGAATTGATTCTAAATGGAAACTCTTTAAAACCGAATGAAAAATATTCTAAATGTTGATCTTTGTAATTTGTCCATATTTAACTGTTTTCTCTATAATTCAGAGCCTGTTACAAGATGAAATGATTCCTGATGTACCTATTGCTGTTCTTTTCAACAAGACAGATCTCAGAGACGCTGTGGGTGAGGAATATCTAGTACAAAGACTCCATCTTGAAATTCACAGGACAGGAAAGGTTAGATACATGTATTTCAAAAATTTTTCAGACCCCCAAACACGCCTTTTAATCCCAGTCTGATCATATGTTTTTTCTTTAAGAAGAACAATGGTTTTACTAAACCCATTTCTATTGGTTTTCTTTCTATCTATACACCACTAAAATGAACGCGTAGATATATGAATACACTTTATAGATAAACCAATATAAGTTTAAATATTATTATCTTTGGAGTTTCATCACTGTCATTATAGCATGTACATTTCTTTCGGCTAGTCAAACTGACTCGTTTCTTAATTTGACGTTTTGTAGTTGCCATCTCCACCAACAGCGACCAGTCAGAAATTAAGCACGGTGTCTCGGGGTGATACATGTACATTGTATTTTTTATACACATTGGTGCAATTTACAGTAAAACCTCACTTAAAGACCACCTCAATAATAAGACCACCTCAAAATTAAGAACACACTTATCAAGTCAATTTTCACTGTTTTGCTCTTTATTCAACCTCAGTAAGAAGACCACCTCAATAAGAAGACCAGTTTTCAAGGGTGTCATTGGTGGTCTTATTATTGAGGTTTTACTGTACGTTGAAATTCCACCCAGATGGGTATGTGAATGTTTCAATGAACACATATTCATAAACTCGTATCTAATTCGAATTTAATGTTGTTTGTTTCAGAAACATGCTTCAGTTACAGAATTACCTAGCAGACCCGTAGAAACATTTCCATGTAGTGTATTAAAGCAGCAAGGTTATGGAGAGGCGATGCGATGGCTTGCATATTATATAAAATGACATTTATTTTAATACTGTGATCATGTACAAATCAATGCAATTTTAATACAAGGGAATCATCCATGTCCACCCATTGTATCTTAACTTGTTATAGTATACTGTTTGAATAAACTATTTCTATGTATGTTTAAGATTTGTCTTTTGTGTTCAACGGTTAGTATAATATAGACTCAGAAATTCCACACTAAAAAACCAAATTTGATGAAAACTCAACCCTTGTAATTTAGTGAGTAACATTCACGGTACGAAAATATCTATGGGTGTTTTCTGGAGGCTGACATATTTCAGTATTTCTCTCTTATTCTTACTAGATCAAATTTCCTAAGTCTGATTCACTTCTCTGCCGCTTTAAAACCATAATATAGTGAATACTTACGTGTTGTAAAAATGTATTGGAGAGCCGCTTTAACTCAATAATAGTTTATCCCACAATTTCTAGAAATATTAATCGGCTTTCGTCTATGTAGTTTTCATGGGACATAGATAATTAAATGACACATAGACAACCGGTGAATGATTGTATTACTATAATCGTCCACTTAGTTCCGTAACAAATTACAACTAGACGTGTTTAAAGCAACAATTAAGAACATTTGTATCTTACAACAAAAAATAAACATGAAACGCCAACAATACCATACAGTCGGTAAGCATGATGTAAACGAGAGAATAAGTTGCTATAGGGGAACGCCACATACATAAGACAATGCCTCTCCACACAGACCTCCGGAAAACAACAGTCCATAAAATATCAGCCATTTTAGGAGGTACAAGGGTAAATACGCAAGGGGACAGGTGCGCAAGAAAGACCTGACCGATCATAAAGGACAACTAAGGAGAATTAATGACGACAAACAGGGGGTAATGAATGGAATACATCACAGGACAAGTCAAGACAGCTAGCTACAGCAGACCGGAAGGGAGACAACATGAACACTATATCAAGTGAAAGAATTGCACATGGGGATAGGGAAATTTAACATACATCTTAAACACAAAAAGAAATAATATCAAAGCACAACAAAACAATAAACATGAACCGGCGACAATACCATACAGTCGGTATGCACGGTGTATACCTCGCGTATATGGCTAATGAAGATCAACAAACTTTATATCCTGTGCTATGTCCATTATCTGATCATATTGCTTTTAAGGTGTTAATATTCTTCGATATGCACCTTCAAATGACTTTGTTTTCGTATACACATGTACATTATATCTTATGAAAAGACTAAGTTTACTAGTAACAAGGATATACATTGTAGTTAGCACTGAACTTTAACTCTGACACACAATAATTTCAAAATCACAATGCCATTAACATACAATTGCATTACATGAGTATGATACACATAATGCGTATAAGTTTTAGTACGTATTGCTTCCATGAGAAAACGTCGGTTTCAAAAAGTTTAATCAAAACATGATAAACATGCATTTATCGTTGGTAATATCGATATTAAAATAACGTATCTGGTTTGGTTATCTGTACCTTAATAAATCATAAATACAGGTAGGCCCCCCTGCTAGTTTTATGCTTTAAAAGTTTAAATAACATAATTTACAATTTATTTTAATTTTAAGTAGTACATGATAATGTGGTTACACTCGTTCCCAGGTCAGAAAAGGTATATAATATCCATGTTACTAAATATAGTACTGAACAACAATAACGGTTTACAATGCATTATGCGTACATAGTTAGTCATTTATATGTAGATGTTAATGACCTTTCGATGCACTTCTTCAGGTTATATTCGCATGAATGATGGCGAGCAGCAACCAATTCCAACGTCTTTAAAGCATATTTTGTGATTCTGTTGATGCGATTTTTTAGCGGCAATTAAAATTCTATCTGTCGTGGAACCATTATATAACTGAGTCCAGGGATTTTATGACGTCACGTAAAGTTCATAGGCTGTTGTTCTATCGGCCAGTACATCATAATAACGTGTAAGCCCTGCCAGTTTTTGTACTACATGAATATATAATTACCGTTACTATAATTATATAGTATTCACTTCTAAATATATCATTTGTCACTGACGAATATAATTTTTAAATAATAGCATTATAACACAATAATTTACACTCATATTTCTAGTTTAAAGTAAATGTAAACAATTGTAAACATTAACAATAATAGGATGCACGACACAAAATAAAAAAGCATCACATCGGTCTAGCGGTCAAGGGAGCAGTAACACCTACCTGTCAACACATATCAATAGCAGCTGCTACCTTAACACGTATGTTGATCTGGTAATAAGTGTGGTTGGATCGATGATCTTGGCTATATCTGTATCACAAAGGGATTTGAACCCAAAGAATACCCCGTGGATGAGGGCATTAGCAACTGGTGTCTGTCTTCTTGACGTGTTCACATGTAACTCAGATCTGTATACATGCTTTGAACATCGTCATCATTACTACCAAGAAATAAAGCCTCACATACCTTTGATCAGTACGGTAGACCTGTACATAGCACCCACGAAGTTACCGATGACATCAAACGGGGTGTCTGCATCACGTATAAGAAGCATTGCTAGTAACATCAACAAATGTTTTATATATTATATAGATGCATTCATCATTTTATTCAAAAAGGATTTTCCATTTTTCAGTTACTGTGTACCTTAGCTGTGTATTTAATGTTAATTGTTGAGAGATTGTTGCTCTTGGGAAAAATTGATGGCCTGGGTTGTTCAATTGAGAATGTTACTCACGAGTGGGCCGCTCAGGAGAGGTTGTATTGTTCATAATAATTATATATTTTTCGTATGGAACCAGGGTCCAATTATCTCACACTGAACCAAAAGTAACACATTGTGTTTCTAGACAATAAAACAATTCGACATTGGAACATTTTTTGATAATATGTATACTATAATCAAATAATGTTTTTGAGAGCGTATTTTATTTTTCTGGTTTGGTTCACAAAAATGTCCGAATCTCTACCGGCTCGATTTCTTTGTGGTCCGTATTAATCTTGATTACTCTCCCTTTAAATGGCCTTTACATCCGCACTACTTTCAACAAAGTTAAGATCGGATTTAGTGTATATTCTCATTATTAAATAATACACATGTTCCAAATACATATTGGTAACTATTAATTGTAATTAAATGTTCAAGTCGATTGGATTTGTTGTGTTTCAATCAGTAAACGATCGAACTACTTTTTGAAATTACGCAAATGTATCCATCCACCAGGAAGCTCCGCCATCGACCGAATTGTTTTTTATGGGCTGCACATCGAGACGGCCTAATTTTTAGGGATATTTACCAATCAAACTGTTGACGCGATAAAGTATGTGCATTTTCTGAATGAGTACTAATTGTTTATTCGTGAAATTATTTCTTTTATATTGATTGACATTGCTTGTTTGTGTTTGAATTACGTTTTTAACGCAGGCTAATAGCTGCCGTTCATTCAGTGAGACTCTGACTCTGTGTTGCCAAGAATTTTCTGTGAAGTATGACTTTATAAACATTGTTGTGTTCTTTAGTTTTTAATTGTTAAATTGAATTTCTGCGATGGATGTTGTTCGAGGACTTGTGAGCAAGAATAAGAGGCGTTATAAAGAAGATGGATTCGACTTGGACCTTACATGTATCCTTGAAGTCAATCCTTGTGTAGAGCCTAGGCTAGAGGTGTTAGGTTAGACTGCCCGTTAGCTCAGTCTGTAGAGAGGTTAGGCTGCCAGTAAGCTCAGTCTGTAGAGAGGTTAGGCTGTCAGTTAGCTCAGTCTGTAGAGCCCCGTACTAGTGTTTTGTGGTTGTGGGTTAGAGCTACACATTGATTAGTCGCACTACCCCTAGATTTCCATCAATGATGGCAGCAGTGTTTGACGGCCCCTAGTGGTTGAGCATTTGTTGGAAGTGAGTATATATATATAGCTCTTGGTGCGGGTTTAGACGGCTGCCCAGTAAGTTCAGTCAGTCGATTATCATGTTTGGGTAGTTGTAGGTTTGAGCCCTACATTGTGCAGACTTTTCCCCTTCATTTCCTTCAAAGGTGGCAGTGATGTAAAATGGCCCCTGGGTGCATGAGTCTAATATGCAGCAAAATGGGGCTGCCCAGTTAGCTCGGTAGGTAGTGTGAACATTGTACAATTGATAAGGGCATTGTGGGTTCAAGCCCTGAATCGGGCACTTTTCACCCTTGATTTCCTTCACATGAAAGCAGACTTTAAATCTGATAGTTTTCATGTTTACACAATAACACAAGTCAATATATTTTGAAGAGGTCTTTGTTGTAATTGTACTTAAAGGAAATTAAATAATCTATGTACAGTGATCTTCTAATCTTGTTAAACTTTTGGTTTGCAGTTTTTGGGGGTAAAATAGCTTCCTGAACATCTGATATTATTATTCAGTTTTCCAATTGGGTCAATACTGATTCCAACTCTGAAATAATCTGCTAATGTTTGAAGTTAGGGAAATAAAATCCTGATAAATATAATTCAAGTAGCACTAACAAGAAGCACGTTATCTTTTATTTCTACTTCGTTAAACTGAAACATACACTACCATTCTTCAGGGGTGTCAATAAGAGCCGGTAGCTGGTAAAATTACCCGGGATTTTTATGCCTCATCACCCGACTACTTTTCTTGTACAAGGGGAGTATCCCCACCCCCGCCTACTTTTGATGATTTTCCTGCTAATTCAAATTAATTTCCTATAAGTGCCACCCCTGATTCTTATATTTACCCTGGTATTAACATTTAGACTTGAACGTGGAGATAAACATTCAATTAATGTTGTACCAGGGTTCTCACTAGGATTTTGAAAACATGAGTCCAAAACTATGCTTTTGGAAAACTTGCAGTCCTTCAATGCAATTTCCAAAAAAATACGAGAAACAAGTCCCAGGGAAAAAATAGTCGTCCCAAAAGCATAATTAGGAGTCTAGTGAGAACCCTGGTTGTAATTTATATGTATACATGTAGTAATACATGTAATACCCATGTACCCATCTTTCTATAAGCTTCTATTGTAACCTTAACTTTATGTACAGACATCTACCCAAACATTATTGCAATGGGTTTTCCTTCTGAAAAATTAGAAGGAGTGTACAGAAATCATGTGGATGATGTACTCAGGTAAGAATGATCTTATTTTATTATTAATCAGTACGTACATGTATACAGTATAGTAGTTTGTACTGTGTATCTTTCTATTCTAATTATTGTACCATATGTCTGTTTCATAGAAAGGTCTTTGTGTTAAGGTCAATCAACCATTGATAAGTCTATGTGATAAATATATGCATGTATATTTTCCTTTCATTGAGGTAGGTTTATTTCTTTGTATTGGCTGTATCAATTTGTGTCAGAAACAGAAAAGAAAGATCTATTTTTGATACCACACTGTTTACATGTAGTGTGGTATGAAACGATGAATTATATTTGCAATTTAACACATAAATATGCAGGGCTTGAACTCGGAGATGAATGGGGTAACTGAGAAATTTTAGGTTTAAAAATCTTAGTTGATACCAATTTATCAAAATTGGGACACTTTCTGTGATTTAGCATTAATAGCAATGCAATCAACACCATGTAATGAATTGTCCTGCTCTAGTCTTGATTTTGTTAATTAATATTTCTGAGCCATGCTGCCATAGCAATGATTTGATAGATGCATCTGTCAGTTGGAGTGTCATGTGACATCAGTTGACACTATGTTGGTACATGTATGATAAAGGTATTGTCTATAGATTTACATAAACTGGTAGAAATGTGATTTCTGTCGATGACCTATCATACATATTCTTACTTAAAACTTAAATTAAATACTGCATACTTTGATCCTAGGATAGGTTGGTTATTCATAAGACATTGAACTTCTCACATTTCCTTGCATGTATCTAGAGCCACTGTTTTAATTGGTACATTTCGGTCATTGTCACTTGACCAAACGTGGTTCATTTAATTTGGATCAGTTTTATGCTTTAATATTTTAATGCCATATTGACTATTCAACTCATTGTTTGCATTTAAATGTTTAATTCCTTAAAGCTGGATAATTATTGGTACTGTGTACTTAGTTATTAGTATTTTAGTCCAGGGAACAAAGTGTAACACTGTCCTAGTAATGATAAAATGATTTAGCGGTTTCAGGTTGGGTTAGGTTACAGTAGTCACATGACTTAAAATTGCACTATCTGTGTATGATGATTTGAAAACAACACATTGTTAACATCAGCATTAAATAGGATCATTATAATATGAATCCTGTACATATATTTATATACCGTTGTTGAAAGGATGTCTACAAGTTAATGTTCATCATGATTGAATGAGAAGGAGAAGTATTCAAGGAAGTACAGTATTATATTCACACTTGATGTCAACGCTCCTAGTTTGATTATACCTGATAACATGGAATAAGACTGAAACACTTGGCACAGCATTCCATAGAAAATGAAATGATGTATGATTAAATGATAGAAGACAGAAATCAAAGACTATATTGTGGCATGAATGCAAAATGGGGTTATGGCTTGTGAATAAAAAGTAAGCATTTTTTTAAACTTTCTTCACAAGACACAGAGTTTTGAAATAGGGAATGTTTACTTTGGTGCTGTAACAATCTGTATGGAAGCTTGGCTCCTTGATGCCTATCTGTGATGATAGACTTATCAAAACTCTTAGATGAAAGGTTTATTACTCTAGCACACTTCTCTGATAAATTAAACTGCCTAATGTACTTACAGAACTCGGGCAATTATGTGCTTTACTGTGAAATGTTTTCAGTTCAAATTATTCATTTCCAGACAGACTTGTATCATTCTTGATTTGAAATGTTGACCCAGAAGTAATTATTGTCATGTGTTTGGATGAAGCTTCTGAACTTTCTATGTGGTGGGGATATGCTATAGACATTTTTAGATTATATTTATTGCTCACTCCCAATAACGCTTCAGTTAATAACTTATTTTCTTTTACACTGATTTTATACTCCCATTAGGTGTTTTTGTGGCAATATTATAGTCTGTGCTGGTATATTGTCCTCAAATTAAGAGCCATAAGTCAGTAATAGTGATACATAGCAAAAAGTGGATGGTAGACATATTAGATTAGTGTTACTGTGTCAGTACTTTCCCTGTAAAATAACGAAGATTTATTATGTGGTTTGTTGGTGAAAAGATTTGTTCTTACTCTTGGATGATAACTCAATTATTTGAATTACTTTGTTGATATAAGAAGCAATTCAATTATAGTGCAGATAAGATATGTGATGAAGCACTAAAGATATAAAACTGAAAGTTTCAAAAACCTGATGCAGTTTTTTGGTTCTTTTATTATCCTCAATTCTACGACTGGAAAATCTCCTTTATTCTGTACTCTCTAACTTAGATATAACATACTCATAGGAATAAGTGAATTATTTACCTTCTCTGAAGTAAATGTGTCGTGATATACTGGTATGTCGTTATATTGCAATATGCAGCCAAACTGTATTGTACTTGTAAAACTATGAGATGAACTTATTGGTTTTGGACGGTGATTATTTTCAATAATCGTCTTCCTATGTCATCCATCCACTCTCCTCGGAATTAGCCCCATCACACACACTCGTGCTCCATCGGTATACAGTTCCAAGACATTCTATAAGGTCAGATTCGAAAACCTTCTTGACTGTTATCGAGAATCAACTTTAATATGGACATCTGGGTTTTTTAATTTTAGGTATTTAACTGAAAATTATTCAGTATTTCAGAGATATTAATGCCTAGGAAATACATAGACCAAGAAATGGTGCCATAGTGACACCTGTTAACAGTTTTGGCACTGTACAGTGTAATTATCATAATGAGTAGGGATTGAATCAAAGTAGTGTAGTAGTCTGGTTGTTTAATACATAACTCCATAGCAGTGCTCTAGAGTCTAATTGCCCATTTGTTGAACTTAATCGAGGACAAATCTGTTTTAAAAGACCTGGACTCATGCTGTATAAATTAACTGTATGGTTATTGACACAGAAGGGTGTCTGTCCAGTTAAAATCATGATGACATATCTGTAGTGTTGAACCGGACCAATTTTCTAATAATGAATTACCCTGTTTATTGCGTCTATACTGGGATGGTGATTTCCCTTACCCTGTGCTTAACATAATTTTACTAACATTCTCATTTGAGATATGTCCCAGATTCGAATGTTCATGAATTAATAAGTTGCGTTAGTATTAGAATAGACCCACAAACATCGCTGACTATACTGAGTTTTATTGTTGTTGTATCATTTTTATTATGCTCTAGAAACCAATTTATGTAATTGACTTTGATACTCAAGTTTTTTGAACTCTTTCCTGTCAACATTTCTGTTTATGGCAATACTAAAATAGGAAGCCAATTATATATTGTCCGTATTGGTAGGTTTCAGATTAAAAAATTTCTTGTTAGTTACGTCAATGGTATTAACTACATGCTTTTGGGATTTAAGTACATGTAGCATATAATGTTGTAGTTGACAATGTATGTGATCTACTGTATAGTGTTTCACAGCATCCCCATATGTATGGTTTTTAGTCATGTCAAGTTTTCCCAAATCATGTCCTATATATAATAAATACAGTATTTGTCCTATTTAATGCGCCCAGCACAACGCCTTCCAGGCATGTATATAATATCTTATATATATGATTTTATTGAATTGCCAAAAACTAAAAATCGTACGATAAATTTTGTCTGGATGAAGAAATGAAAAATAATTAGTTTTGTGATATCTGGATGCATATGTTGATCACACCTTCTCATTGATTACATCAGTGGGTGGGTGAGAAGTCTATTTCTCAAAAAGTATTTGTGTTTATGCGTGTTTACCTTTTAAGACAAGATAAAAGGGGAAGATTAGGCACAAAAAATTATTTTGCAGGCTTAAAAGGTGCCCCGTCTCGACTTTTAGATTTATTACCGATGTCAGCACAGTGTTTTAGGCAACGCAAGTTGCAAATTGTTACAGACTTCAAAGGTGCTGCGTCAAAGGTTCATCATCATGGGTGGTAGTTTTGTCAATGATGCACATTTAATATCTGCTAAATTGGCATTTAATGTTTTATAAAACAGATGTAGTAAATAAGACTCGGCTTGGTGCAAAAACTATAGGTCATCGCTTGTTTCACGCAAGATAGATCTGATCATCGATTATACGCAATGATCTGGTGGGTGTCTGATAAGTTATGACAAGTATGAAAATATTATTATTAAATTATGTGCCAGGATAAGTCCAGTGCCTATTGAGAATGGTTAGACAACAGTTTTGCGATGTTTTTTGTGGCAATTTCGGCCTACATATTTGGTTTACTGTTCGAGAAATGACTTTTGGTGAAGAAATTGGATTGGATTTTTTATGTCTCGGCCGAGGGACATTCTCAAAAATAGCGGGGTGTCTAATAGAGAGGGAGCACTAAATAGGTTAAATATGGTAAGATTCTCGACTATATTGTAAATTTTCTGGACAATGTCTGAGTTTACAGGACCTGCTATTGAAATAAGAGTTTTGTTAGTAAATAGATCAATTGTCTCTGTACTGTATAAATAATTGTTTTGATGTATAAGTTATTGTGATTGAATGTGATTTGCCCATGCCAATGTGTTTTCCATTATTTTTATCTTAACAAAAAGACATACTGTCTGCTTCAGAATGGAATGTTTACCATCTGGGATGAGCTTGATAATCAGTGATGTTATCTGGAGAAATTTACCTAGAATTATTTTTCCCACGCTAGGGGTTTTCTTCTGCTGTAAAGTGAAGTTATGACAAAGTAAACCTGCTGACTGTTCCTGGTTGCTTTGCATTGTGTTTTTGATTTGTTTGGGTAATAACAGGTGCAGAATTACATGTATTCCTATACAATGTATCGCTAATTGAATTTGTAAAGGAGGATGTGCTTTCAAGAAGTTGTCTTGTAAGTTTTAGTCGGTACTTAATTTGTTTGATAAGTGATGAAGGGGCATAAAGTGTCCGGTCTGTACAAAAAATGGATTTTCGATCAATAACTCTTGAGAGGGTGGATGGATTTAATTCACATTGGGCACATAAACATAGGATAATAAAATACATGCCGAGTTTGATTTTGGTTTCAATCCACTAATGTTTTGAGGAGTTATGGCCCTTTTTCGACTGAAAAAATTGGTTTCTGTCCAACGGTTGAAAAGCCCATAGATGTGGTGTCCATGTCCTATGGACAACATCTAGTTTTCGTTATGATTTCATGTTATGCAAATTAAATGTTGGAGTGGAGTGTTCTCTGATTTTACTCTGACATAACTTAAACATTGATCCACAAACAGGGCAATAAATAAGTCAAGCCGCTTTATTTTTTCAATTATCTTATGTATGCTGATAGTTTAATCAACGTCAAAGACCTAAATACCACATATGCACAACTAATAGGGACCAATAAACAAAGACAGACGTAAGATTTGGAAAAAATGCTTTATGGCACCATTTTGTATCGCATTTCAAAACAAAGGAAGATCACAGTTGCAAAGTTTTCATACCATTATTCAATTAAAGAAGCTTTCAATGCTATTCAATCAATAATAATAAGAATATAAGGAGGATTTTCATAAGTTTGCCAAACAACGAGTGCATTTCAATTACAGGTAAATCTTCATTGTCAAGTGACACAGGTTCGTCCATTTACGATAGATTTGTTGTTTGTTATTTTTTAAGTGGATACAGAGACCCTTAATGTCGACAGTTTGATTTAGTCTCTGCCAGCCGCGAAAGACGTCTAAAATATTTTATTGATTATAACATAATGTCCTGTTTTTCAGAAGACATTCCCTAAAAAATAACTGTAAACAATCTATATTTACTATAAGTATGTTACAAAACAGTTGGTGAGTTTCATATTTTATTTTGACAAAAATAATTTATATTTTTAGGCAGTGCGTCTGGTTTATGTGCACCAGTCCTGCTCTCGCAGCGAGAATTTGTAGCGAGATGTTACGATATCTGGCCGAGTAGCGCATCTGTGGTATTTAGGTGTTTGATTATAATCCCCAGTCTGACTGTAATATCTGATCAGGGACAGTAAACTAAGAGTAAGAAGATATTTTGAAATGCAAACAATATATATAGTACAGTGTGTTTTTGGTAGGCCTGGTATCCAGTCTATTTATGTTGTAGACAAATTGTGACTGCAATATTTTCGCTGATGCTCAGCTGTTGGGGTAATCTTTTCAACACCATCTGGAATCAGATTTGATCTGTATCTATATTTATCTATATGTATATAATTGCATGTCTGAGCTTTAAGTAATCTAGCAGTTTTCTGTACAAATTGCTTGTGGGCATATTTTAATTGTTGACATATCATGTAAAGATTGGATTTCTTGTTTGAATGTTTCTGTGTGGGTGTGGAATAGTTTTAATCATTGTAGTTGGAATTTTGTCAGACTTTGGTTGTAACTGGTTTGGGTAAAATAGGGGAATATTATGTGGTAAATACTGTTTTGAGGACATTTCAGTTACCATAATAAATTGAAATATTCCAGGCCTTTTTCTGGAAAAAGACCCTAGATAAATTGGGAAAACTTGCTTCGTAAAATTTGCCAGTTTGGGAAAAATCGCTTCAACTCCAATTTTGAGAACTTTCAAAAGTTAAAAAAACAGGCTTTTCATATCTAAATTCTGTATAAACAAGCATTCTAAATTCTAATCTACATTTATTATATCAACTGTAAAAAAGACACAAAATATCCACAAACATTTATGACACAAGGGACAATAATAGCCAGAGTTATTCAAAGAGCTTCAAGATATACCAGGTCGCAGATGATTTTTCGTAGGTGCTGCTGATTGGGATTTTTTTTTCTGATTGGGAAAACCCCATATAACTGTATTTGGCTTTTGGGAATGGGTTGGATAGTCTGACCCATGGGTACTAAAGAAAAAGGCCTGTGTAGTAATTCATAATAAATGTGTATAATAATTAATAATTGTTGTATGTGATCGGTGAAAAAAACCAGTATATCAGAACATTCTGTACCCTTCTAATTTGTGAAAGATATTTTGATGACCATTTTACATTTGACCAGGGTGTTGTAAACTACCCCCTTACGAATGTAAAGTTTCCAGACATTTTTGGGGGTAAACATTTAACTTACTGAGCCTACAGTCATGTATATTGAAGTGGTTTTTATTTTTGAAATTTCAGTCGGTTGATATTAGGAACTATTGCCAAAGAATTTTGGAAAAACATACTTTTTTTTTGGAGATCAAATCAGGTTATTAGAGTCTTTTAAGTGCTTGAAAACTTGTTGATAGGCCTAGTATTTATGCCAACAGTTGAGTTATATATACAGTCAAACCTCACTGAAGACTATCTCAATATTAAGAACACACTTTTCAAGCCCATTTTCACTGTTTTGCTCTTTATTCAACCTCAATATTAAGACCACCTCAATAAAAAGACCAGGTTTCAAAGGTCCCATGGGTGGTCTTATTATTGATGTTTTACTGTATTTCAATGAGACTAAAACTCAATAAATTCAGATTTACTTTTCAGTTAAGTGAATAGAATCAAGCAACACTTTTTAATGTGTTTTGAAGGCAAGTTAGTTTCTTATGAAAGAGTTTGAATTCTAATATATTATATACTTGAAGCTTGCCAAAGACTGTACCACTGTCGGCTGTATGTGTCTTCTTACAGAAAAGATTTCTTTGAACAATAGGTTTAGATAAACACACTGAAAACATTGTAACCTTTTGAAATGTTGAAATCCGGAAGTTTATACATATAGTGTGTTGAATGATACACCCTGATAATTTTATCTTTCTACCCAAGTACTTGATTTAAATGGGTAAGGCTATGTATAACATAGATTACTTATGTTACCATATATGGTATATCAAGCTTAAAATATTGGTTTACAATTGCATCATTCCAGCGATAGTATGCAATAATATACACTATACGCCCTATGTAAAATATGACTCATAATGATATCATTTGAGAAATAAAAAGTTCAATATCGTAAGATATTATATACTGTAAATCAAAAACTTTCAGATAAATTTATTTTATGACCAAAAGCTTAGGTTAGACTTCACACAAAAAAGAAGGTGAATGCTCTTGAATGAATTTGAATGTCAACAGCTCAGTTTGTTATAATATTACGTGGATTTTGATAGGAACACTCTATTTACATTATTTATTTATATCCTTTTAGTGTAGCAACCATTTACGTAGAATTTATAGGTCACTGACCTATCAACATTTCTTTAATCCTAGTTTGCCAGCAACAAATTGTTTTGGGGAGATTAATTAATCTTAATCAAAGTAATTCTCATTACAGGTATCAAGAACAAGGAAGTTGGTTGAGCTTATCAGCAGCAATAATTTAAGAATACAATGTCACATTAATATTGAAGTAAAACATTCTTGTTAACAGGCAATTATGTTATTGAGACAGGGCGTTGTCATCAAGTGTTTTGTGTTTGAATGTTGAAGATAAGGTACTATAATGATGGAAGAATACTTCTAGGAGCTCATAACAATTAAGAGGAAACAATTATGCTGCAGGTGCTTTACAATGAAACTAAAGTATAAACAGCAGGCATTATGTTCCCTCACTGATTATATTTGTTTGTAAATGAAAACTTCCCCATTTAGCCCATCATGTTTTGTCTTTCAGCATTGTTTTCCAACTACACCCATCGTCATATGCCAGGTGTAAGGTCTTTTCTTTTGAAGTGTTAGTATAATAAATTTAATGGTTTTTTTCTGCCTTTTTCTTACAGATTCCTAGATTCTAAGCACAAGGATCATTACAAAGTGTATAACCTGTAAGTATAGGGATTCATTTTTTTTCGCAATTTATTTAATTATTATTATCTCAATTTATCTTGCCTGTGATACATTTTAACACTAAATGGTAAGAAATATAGATATATGATCTGACACTGAAAATATTTCCTCGATTTTCAATTAGTGCTGACTTTTATCACCTTTTGAAAAATTTATCAACATCTGTGGTACTGAAGTACTCAGTCACTCATTCACCAGTATTAGTTTCCTGGCACTTCCTTTTTACCAAAATGTCCTCTTCCTGAAACTCCTTAATAACTAGAAATTGTTTAAATGGTTTTGTCGGAATGTGATGTCACGATAAATTTACAGTCTTTCCTGTTTTACTTTCTTTTTCTTTTGTATTTCACTCCAGGAAGATCCATTTAATCAATGATCATTGTATAAAAATCAACTAATCGGTTCTTACATATACTTCTAAATATTGCGTATTAAGGGAGGCATAATGGCAGAGGGGTAGAGCTCAGCTGACTCCTGGTGCGAAGGTATTCATCATCCAAGGGTTTGAATCTGCTATGGGCAAGGTTGATCAGTGTCGTTCACAATCTCTGAATGTCTGAAAGTACTGGTTTATATCCCAGGAAGCTACTATTGAGAGTGATAACTGTATTTTGTAAGTTTAACTAAAGGGTTTGGCACAAAACTATGTTACATGTAATAAAGTTTATGTTAAAGCAGCAGTCACAACTTATCACAATCTCATACTATTGACCTACTTTTATATCCTATTGCTGCATGCGTGTGTGTCAATGCTTGAACAAATCATTGAAATCTGAGTCGGTTTCTTGAGAAAATATGGCTGTGGTTTTTTAACCAAATGTCAAGTGTGATTTGTAGGATTGACTTAATAAAAATGGTTTATAAGGTGTTGATATTAATGGTCAATTACTTCCATTTAGGTAAGGTTTTATGACTGAAGTATTAGATTGCGTCTTTAATTACTAGTTTAGTATTAATATAGGAAAAAATGGAGGAAAGAAAATGATATAAATCTGTCTTTGATATGGCATGTTATAAGCCACTGATACATGTATGATTGAATTATTAAGGATGTTACTGTAACATGTATGTTTAATTTTGCACTTGGTTCATGGAAAGTATTTGTCCTATTGGCCCCAAACCGTTTAGAATATGAATGACTTGTAGTATGGATATAAGAATTAGTAGTCGATATCCCAATATATAGTACTGTCCCACTTACTTTTTGTCAGAGGTCGTTAAGCAGTTTGAAGTGTATGTATTTAACTCAGCCCTGGTGAAATGTTTCAAGTTTGCATTTAACTTTAACAGTATATCTCCCTTTGCCTTCATTCTTGAATACAACTTATAGTATTGGTAACTGAGATGACAATGTTTCAAGCTCCCCTTACCCCCCCCCCCCCCCCCACTGAATACACAAAATCAACATAAAGTGTGAAATTTAATAGCACCAGGAAGTTTCCTCCTCTGTTAAATCTTGTGTTTTGAATTTGTTCTTTTGTAATAAAGTGTAATATAGAATATTAGAATTACTGACGAGAATCAATGACCATTGTATTCTGAAATTCTCTTTGATGATTCTTTTAATGTTTTTAGTCTGGACAATTTATCAAGAGCACCTGTATACATGTATATATGAAAAGAAGCAGGTTTCATAAAAGCATTCCTATTTTGTTGACTTGAAATGCGCGTTAGTGTTCAGACAACTTAGTTATACCATTGATGTGTCTGTGTGTTTACATTAGAGATGATGAGAATTTAGTTCTGTTTTGAACACTGAATGTTTTGTCTGCATAAAATCTTCTCAAGTCGATACCTTGGGTTCAAATAACAGCAGGAAGCAACAGATACAAATCAGAAATCTTTTTTTATAATGTTCTCAAAAAAGCTGTGGCTTCTTACATTAAAATTACACCATTAAATGACTGTGCTCTGTGATACTTGATGTGTTTTCTTCCAACATCACCAGACAGAAGGACTATGTTTTGTAATCACACTTATTGATTTATCAGTGTGTAAATATATGAGTACTTGGTTTGGCATACAAGCTTTTGGACAAAATAATATTATTAAACTTGTGCTTTTGAGATGAGACTAAAACAGTTTACTGGTCAAATACAAATAAGGTATAATTTCATTGCATTTTTTTTTGCATGCAAAAAGCTCTTAAATATGCAATAAGAAGAAAAAAATTTCGACTTTGTTTCTAATATTACATAAATTCAAAATGAGGTTTTCACGTATTTGTTTGATGACGTTGTTTTATAAATAAACACCCAGCTATGCATAGTCAATCTTGAACTTTGCTACAGGGATGTGTTTCTCCCAAAATTTTAATGATAGTCATGGGGTGATCGTATTTCATTTCATAAGAAATTTTAACTACTCGAAATACCCTTGTACTGGGTGTAGACTACAGCTTAAGTTACTATACATCTATATATCTGGATGTAAATAAATTCAGGGCATTATTTGGCTATTTTTGGGCTGTTCATGGGTACCATTCTCCTTCTAAAGTAGTATATTTTTGTCTCCTATTTCCATTTAAAGTTCCCCTTGCAAAAAAGGCAACATTTATAATATTGTGTGGGAGAAATCCACATTTCTTTCAATATATTCAGACATTTGTCAGGAAATACTGTATAGATGTCATAATTTATAAAAAAAATGGTATAAAAAATGATCGTAATATAATAATAATAATAACGACTTTATTTAAAGAGGCAACACAGTTGGGCAAGCCCAGTCTTCCCTGTGAGCCTCTATGAAATAATATTATGAGTTTGGTTCAAAATACTCCTTTTTGTCTTGTATAGCACCCAAATGCCCCCCCCCCCCCCCCTTTAAGAGTAAGGGTATCAGTCCCCATAACCTGTCAAGTGCCCTGATAATGATGATGGATATCTGATTACAGGTGTACAGAACGTAAATATGATGGTGGTAAATTCCATAACAAAGTAGTGATGTTTCCATTTGATGATCATCATCCACCACCATTAGAATTGATTAAACCATTCTGTGAAGAATTAGATACCTGGCTATCTATTGATGAGAAGAACATTGCTGCGATTCATTGTAAAGCTGGAAAGGTATGTCCAAGTCTTTCTGCTTCTTTATTTATGTGCTAGTGTTGCTCTCACACTGGGATGTATGTATATATTTACTAGTATACTGTTTTTACGTCACCTAGAGTGGTGTCCCTTTTAATTGCCGTTACATCATTTTGTCATTATTGCTATAACAAACCTCCTGATGATCTTTGTGAAACTGGTTGTGTAATAAACTAAAAAAAAAATGTTTAAGGCTTGTCATTATACATTATAAACGTTACTTTATCAATCCCGTACTGGGAAACTCCTTTTCTATTTAATTATATATCTATATATGGGTTTTTGAATTGGCCTGGCATGATTGTGTTAAACGGCAGACACAATGACCGACCATAAAACTAGATGAAGATTGACTCAGATGCTGCGCTTTATGTCCTGGTCTTAATAAAGTACTAGGACTGTATGACTGAGTTGATTGACTTCCTTGAATTGGTTGCTCTTAAGTCCAGCTTCCTGAATGAACCACTTAAACTATGGCTTGAGTGATGATTATATGTATATACATGGCTTGAGTGATGATTATATGTGATTTGTTTCCTTGGGCTATTTGTTCATATGAATGATCCACATGATCTGTTGCCATAATTGTCATTCATGCATATACTTCAGTAGTAAGCTAAGTAACCTAGTGTTTTATACCAGACTTTCCCATTGTTACCTTGCTTGACTGTAGTTCTCCTTGATTTACATATCATTTATCACTAACAGTGTTAAAAGCTTGCATGTAATATGACCTATTTAGAGTGTAGTTGGTTACATATAACTCTGAGAAGTACTTGACACCGCGGATATTAGGCTTCATACTGTCTGACCCTTGTCATCTTATTCCTGAGACTTTTGGTGCAGCCATACTAATATGGCTTTGCTATTTTGACAGCATTGTGTCAAACCAATCAAATCTTATGTTAACCGCTAAACCAAATTATCTCCAACCGAACAAAGTTTGTAACCTTGATGCGGATTGGTTACCTTTTTGTTAAGGCCTAAATATTTGTTTACCAAAACTAAAGAAATTGACATGTATATCTGCATTTATTCTTCTGAAGCCAGGTAATGAACACAATAAGGTACTATGTTTGCAAAGATATTTTTTTATCACAACAGAGGCATTATTCTTATTACTGTATTCATGACAAGGTTGTATGAAAACCAGATGAACGTAATATTGTTTGCCTTATCAACTGCATTTAAAAATAGATCAATAGCTTATTTTTAGATTGATCTTGTGAGTAGTGTTGTTAGTCAACCTCACGAGAAATTGCCCTAAGTTTGAAATACATTCAATATTTTGTTGTCTTGTTTTTTTGTCTTCATTTATGTTGCACAACAAATCTTAACCTTCAGGTTGCAACAAATTTGCGTGCTTCAGATTCTGTTGACCATCTTTTTCAAAGACATTTCTTATTTATCACTTTTCCTCGCTCAGTATTTAATACTGCACTGTTGTCAACTGTGATAATACCGCATTGTCGCCATCTATGGAAATTTATGGGTTTTCATTTCCTGTACAATCTAGTGTACCCATGGTATTAAGCATGGTATTAGTTCATGTAAGGATGTGTTCATCCGAAGTATGTAAAAATTGCTTTTGTTTCTTTTTAAAGTGAACATTATATTTTATCTTACAGGGCCGTACAGGAGTTATGATATGTGCTTATCTGTTACACAGAGGTAAATTTAAGGACCCAAAGACTTGTCTAGACTATTATGGAAAAACAAGAACAAGGGACGGAAAGGTAGTCTAGTACTTTTATTCTAATCAGTTCATACTGTATAAGTCTCTTTATTTTTGTCTCCAGACATGTTCTGAAAATCTAGTTGCCATTGCATGTGTCAATTTGTATAGTTCATTGTTATTTTGTCTTTGCTGTTGTAATCATTGCGTTGTTATTGACAAGCGTATTATATTTCACCTTGTACAGTTCAAAACAAAATGACAAGAACTGATGAAGTTGACATCCGATCAATTTATCTAGTCTCATGATAGCCACTAAGAGAGTTTAGTATTTTATGTATAAGTACATAAGTTGAAATGTTATTGTTATAGCATTTTATGCCTGTCATTCAAAGAAGAGCTTATAGGCATAAAGTGTAACCCTTGTCCATCCTTACTATAAAATTGGTTTCCGATCAATTACTCTTGAAAGGATGGATAAATTCATTTTGGGCACATAAGTGTAGGATAGTACAATACAAGTCATGTTTGTTTTATGGTTCCACTCCACCAATTTTTTAAGGAGTTGTGGCTCGTTTTCAAACTTAAAACCATTGCGTGGGCATCCATTTCATTTGGACACATCTAGTTTGTTAATAGGTATACGCATTGTTTCAAAAGGCCCTTTAGATATAAAAAACATGTTGTTTTTGTTGTCTGCAGCTGTTCATGAATGTGCTATATGGTATTAAAATAAATCCCAGTTTTAAGTTATATTCTTTCGTCAGAATTGGTTATATTTCTTGGTACAATGTAAGTTCTTTCTATACTCACCAAGCATAAGTACATTGGTTAATATACAATGTATCCAGATAGCATGTGTCCACTTACAACCATTAAGTCAAACAATATTAAACTGACAAAATTGGAAAATAATGACAAGAGATCCTGTTTTGTGGTTATTTATTGGGAATTAATTGCAAATGTGTGGCTGTGTAAACCTTCATATTATGTTAAGATGCTGTGGATGACGTCATTATGATCTATATTAAAGTTTTATGTTAAAGTTTTACGAGATAGCATCACACTTTGTCAGATCATTTACCCTTCTGCTTTAACGAACTACTCGGTGCATCTTGTGACTGGCCATATGGAGTGGACTTCTTACTGATAATTTAGTAATGATGATGTTACTTTATGTATTGGGAATGATTTAGATTGTTCAGTTGCTAAAATGGGTCTACTTGTTATTTAAATTTTCTGTAACATATTGAAAGCACTTGCATTGTGAATCATTCTCTCATGCATACTGCCATTGACTTATGGAATAGTCAAGAATATTTTACCCCTCTTCCCAAGAAAATTTCTCACTTTAAAATAATATTGAATAGGGGCAATTTTAAAGGGTAGGTAGAGTTATGCCAAACAGACTATTTTTAGCTCATCATGAGCGATTCAGGGCCATCATTTTACCTTCAATAAATAAAGTTTATTATTATTATTATTATTATTATCATCATGTCCCTCTTGTATTTAATGTTCTCTGACATTATAAAAGTATTGATCCTGTATATATTTTGAATGGCTTTCAGTATTGGATGTGATGAAGAATGTTTGCAGGAAGTGATCCTGTATATATTTTGAATGGCTTTCAGTATTGGATGTGATGAAAAATGTTTGCAGGAAGTGTCAATAAAAAACACAATGTAGAGCATTCCTATATTGTTCGGCATTTAACTTTTTCTATAAATGACTCACTAAGCTGAACTCCATAGGGTCAATTCTTAAACTGTACAGGGTGTGATTATACTTAGAATACAATAGGTTCTTTCATTAGAGGGTGTGACTATACCTAGAATACAATATGTTCTTTTACTACAGGGTGTGACTATACCTAGAATACAATGTGTTCTTTTACTACAGGGTGTGACTATACCTAGAATACAATGTGTTCTTTTACTACAGGGTGTGACTATACCTAGAATTCAATAGGTTCTTTTACTACAGGGTGTGACTATATCTAAAATACAAATTGTTCTTTTACTACAGGGTGTGACTATACCAAGTCAGAGGAGATATGTAGCTTATTATAGTCAGTTATTACAACAAAGTAGACAGTATGAGAAAGTTCCCCTTCTTCTGTCTAGAGTGAAATTTGTCACTATTCCTCAACTCAACAATGGCACTTGTAGTAAGTATAATATGTTTCCCTCTACTTTCTCATATTGCTGTAATTAATGGTTTCAGCTAGATTATAGATTGTCACTTGGTCTTCATATTTCTTCTGTAATGAGGTTTTTTGACTCAGGTTCTTGTCATATCGAGGGTTGGTGCTCAAGTAATGAACATTTTCAACTCCCAGTTTCTTGTAATATCGAGGGTTGGTGCTCAAGTAATCAACATTTTCAACTCAGTTTCTTGTAAAATAGAGGGTTGGTGCTCAAGTAATGAACATTTTCAACTCAGCTTCTTTTAATATCGAGGGTTGGTGCTCAAGTAATGAACATTTTCGACTCCCAGTTTCTTGTAATATCAAGGATTGGTGCTCAAGTAATGAACATTTTCGACTCCCAGTTTCTTGTAATATCGAGGGTTGGTGCTCAAGTATTATAACTCAGATTTAGTAAAATGCAGTTACAATAGCTCTGCTGCAAACTTTCAATGCATGGAACAAACATTGGGGAAATGAATGAGATAATGAAACTTTCATCAAATGTGTTGACACTTTGTTTATAGATAATGAATGTTAGATTTTATTTGTCAGTGACTATTTCTGTCACTGTGCCAACCAGGCTGTACAGATTTTACTCCCAGTGAGAAACTAGATAAACTGGTATCATGTCAATAATTGATCTTATCTATTAGAAACTTCAACACTGAAGTTCGATGAAATTTGATTATAATTAGTTAGTTTCACAATGAGTCCATGTATTAATGTGTTTCGCCTGTTAATAAAAGATTATAAAACAGGGGTTCCACGAGGTGCTGAATTCCAAGGGTCATTATGATCAATTTTGACTGGATTTTACAGCCAAAATACCTATAATTTCGAGAGAAAAAATACCCTTCATCCAGCATCCTAAGGGTCAAAACGTGGCCTTTTGGAAATTCCAGGGGTCAAAGGGTCAACTCGAGGGTCAAATGGAACCCCTGATAAACATGATGAAAGAATGCAGACTTTTATTTAGTTTCTGCTACCTGAAGTGTAATGTATTAGCAAAGTATGATGTGATAGAGATTTTTTTTGACATTTAGGGTTTTTTGGACAATCTTTTATGTGGTGGAATCATCGAAGTTGTCTCTTATATTACACATGATTACATTTTCCCTTATTTCTGACTTATACTATTACTGGTAGTTTCTGCTAGCCATAATTCTGTCTGAGTGAGGTAAAAGTTCTTCCATGTAAGTATATTTACATATACTAAATCATGCATAGAAAATACTCAAGATATGATTTGAATTGTCTGTGTTGTAGATGTTATGTTTGATGTGATTGTCTCCAAAGTGAAGCTTGGTTCGTCTCCAACATATGAAGGCCAGCAGTCTAAATGTGGGAGTGTTTTGGACATGGTTCTACCCAGTCCTATCATTCTTTGCGATGATGTTTGTGTGGATTTCTTTCACAAGCCACCACGTATTGGGAAGAAGGTATATTCTATTCCTAATAGTTTGAAGCAGTTTCATTTAGATGCAGTGTTTTTTCTTCATGTGTATAAAATAATACAATTCCATGCATATAAAATGGGAATATTCACATAAGTGTGAAAAGTTTCAAATCGCTTTAACATGTACATGTAGTTACAGTCTTGCAAAAATTGTGCTAGTTTTGACAAGAACTATCTTTTAAAAAAGTCGTAGATAGAATGATGTCTACAGAATCTCCCTATTTCGGAACTCTGATTTTGCCAGAGGGGTACGCTACTGGAAAGTGAATTATCTTTTCGAGGCCTCTCCGCTTAAAATATGAACTAATCATATTGTCTAATTTGTTGCATATTTAAACAACGCGCTTCATATACAACATTTGATTGGTCTGAAAAACGCTGAAAATAACAAAATATTTGTGAAAACAAACCATCATTGTTAGATGTTACTCAATTGAATGATGATACTGTTTAGTGGTTGTTATGTGCGATTGTATATGACTTTTATCTTCTGTTGTTGTATACCTATCTTAACATTCCGTCTATTTGTTGCAGGAGAGAATATTTCAGTGCTGGTTTAATACGTTCTTCGTTAATGAAGAGGTGTGTCTGGAAGAGGACGGTGTAAGAAAGCGATACCTCATGTTAACAATGACCAAACCAGAGCTCGATAAAGCAAATAAAGACAAAACAAATAAAATATACAAAAAAGATTTCAAGGTAAGGATTATGAATGTCCGAACTATTGTTTCTTTTTCTTAGAAACAGGCTGTCAAGCCGTCCTTATTTTTCCTACTTTTTCCTTATTTTTCATTTCTTCCTCCTTTTACCTACTTTTTGGTCCAAAATTTTACTTTTTGGGTTCAAATTGTGTACTTCACAGAGACCTTATATTAATAGTTAGAAAATGGTAGTATATTTGTAGGATCTTTTCAATTGGGAGTGCATAGAAGACTGGAATCATTTTGATGAGACTGTACAGACTGGGGGGTAAATAAATCAAAAAAATCAGAACATGCCAAGATGAAAGATGTTTAAGAGTCAAAAGACCTGTCTATGCAGTCTTGTCAAGATGTATTCTAGTTAACAATTCATGTCTGAGTAATGCATAGTTCTGCACAAAGTTATGTATAAACTCCTTACAACTTCCTTATTTTTTCCTACTTATCTCCTACGTTTTGGTAAATTTTATTCCTACTTTTTGAAAGAAGTTCACTTGACAGCCTGAAGATAGGAAATTTTAATATTTATGTGGTTTTCAAGCCCAGATGAATGATTGAATAATTTTAAAGTAGTGTCTGAAGAACATTTAATTAAATTGTTGTTTTCTAGAAAAGTAAATGCACAGAACAATTCTAGGGTTCTAGAAATTCATTAGCCGACGTCCCGGACAAGTCTAATTGCTGATCTGGGCTACCAACAGTTGAGTTGAAGTCAGTCCAGGAGAAGTCTTGTTTTAACCCTTTACTCCATAGATACACCGATTGACGCCTCTACCGTATCTCCATGCAAACGTCTTTTGACGCCTTTACCGTATCTCCATCTTTTTGAAAAATCGGACATTCTAATTTATTCTAATGAAAAGATCACTCTTCTGTTAAGCTAAAGCAATAAAAAAAATATTAGGTTACCTCATAAAGTTTTTACTTAAACTGCATATGAAACATCACAGGTAGCGATTTTACGCTGCACACGCGGAAGCGTGTTTTCTTCACAGACATGCTGCAAGTTTCCAATAAATTCTCGGACTTTTACAATACGTACCATAATTTTAACTTACTCTAATGTAAAAAGCAATCTTGTAAGATGTTAATTCCAGGAAAAATATATGGTTAATTATAAAAGTTATTCCAAAAACTAAAATATATGGTTAATTATAAAAGTTATTCCAAAAAGCGATCAAACAATCCCAGTTTAAGAAAATTTAGTTTGATTTCACGGCCCTAATCGATCTCCATGATCGCGGGTTTTCAAACCGCTATAAATCCATATTTTCTTAAAGTACAATCACTTTTAACTATTCCATTTTAAACATCAGTCTTTTATCTATTGAAAGCATGTGTAAAATTATGGTGTTTATATTTAAACTTTTCCCCAAAATAGCGCATAAACAATTACAGGTAAAGATTTTCATCAAACTCGACTTTTCTATAAATATGCACTGCAACCGAATTTTTTTTACAGACACCTGGCAATGGTCCAATTTGCTTCACTGGTAAACAAAATCTTTAAGTAGGTCAAATGTTACATTCTGCCACAGTCATACTCAGAATTTAACAGATCAAAGAAAATATTTCAAGGACTTCAGTAGATCAGAGGATCTTTCAAATATTTCATCTTCTTTCATTTTCACCACCGCTATTTCATGATGAAAAGTGTCAATATCACATTGCGGTCAGTGTGACTCAGTGTGACTCGAGTGGGGTATTGTTTTAAAAATCAAAGGGATTAAATTATAAAAACTGGTAAGTGGCCTTGCCAATCAATAAATTGTGTAGATCACTTGCTTTCTTTGTTTGACAGCTGTCTGGGGAGATATTTTGGGTCCGAGTTATACAAGCAGTTGTTGTTGTTGTAAGAAAATAAATTTTATTAGTGCAGTTTTGGGAAAAGGTGTTGATATACATTAAAGAAGCAAATATTCCTGATTTATGTAATATAAACTAATAGAATTGATAGAGATGTTAGTTTTATCCTTATTTTTTTCTGAAAAATAGCGTCGAAAAAACGGCCGCGAATCCGGTTTTGAGTTGATTTGTAAATTTACTCTGAAGAACACTGGTAGTGTTCACACGTTTTCTTGTCATATTATAACATCTGGTGAATAACTAGACACAAAGATCTTTGTTTAAAGTAATTAGAAATATTGACTGAAATTGTGACTGGAGTATAATTGTTTTTCGTATATAAATAATTGTAATAGCCAATTTATATGATAATCCCAATTTCACCATAAATTTTTTTTAGAAACGCGCCAATTGTATGTATATCTTAAATTATTATTCCTGTATCTTCCATAATTTTAACCCACAATAATATAATTTACATCGTTTTACAGAAATTCAATTCCCTACAACTTTTTTATTCATGTATATATGATTAAACCAATACTTTACACTGTTATTTCATATTGAAGTATATAGGTGTCAATCATCAATTATTTTCCAATAACCTGTATGGAGATAATGTAGGCTATGTGACCAGTCTCTTATCAGGATACAGTAGATAAATGGGCTAGAGGTCTATGGAGTGAAGGGTTAAAGCTAATTAACATTGGACATTCTAACCAAACAAAAATCATGCATTTTAGATATCTTAAATATTCCAGGGATTTCCCTGACGCAGAAATCTTTCTAGGGACTCCCATTTTCAACCTACAGTGCATCCCTGGGACCCCTTAAATAAACCTTTGTCTAGTATAAACCGCATATCTGTGACCCTAAAAATTTACTAAGGACCGACAATTTAACAATCACGAGGGTCCAAGGACCCCTAGCTGAACAATCCTAGGGAAAACCCTGATATTCCATATGATTCTGTACCGCTATATCATTAGTTGCTTCTTGGTAAACAATTGAAGTACTGAGCACGAGAAACTACTGTATTTGTTAGTTTATATTTTCTTATGCATATGCTTTTCTCAAACATTTTATTTAATGTTTGTGGTTTCAGGTGGTGTTCTACTTTACGGTTCCTACAGAACCTATTGATGATAATACTAGTGGTGTAAACAGATCACAGACTGATGATAGTATTTATAAACCTGACAGTATGAATGCAGTAAGAAATGGAGGTCCTAATAATGTGCCACAATGTGCCCCAGATATGAGTAGACTGAATGTTACAGATGGTCCAACCAAGTGCTATAAGAATGGGTCTGATCAGAAAATTCCACCGCCAACTTCCCAATCAGTGCCTGAATTCAAACGATACGATGCTGTCGGTGCCAGTAAACATACACACAAACATCACCCCAACAATTTGACTGTGAAAAATCAAAGTAGTACTAGACCTGTTAAAGTATCTCCTAGCGGGGACAGAAAAGCTAGGTATCTTAATATGCCTCATGTAAATAGTGATAATTCATTGGGAACATATGATACTGTATCTGGAGATAGTGAACCAGAGAACTTTTCAGACTCGGACACCGACGATGAGTGGGATGGATGTGAAGTTACGGCTGTATAGTACTTCTCTGTTACGCTGCTTCGTACAGTATTATCTGTTGAACATCGAGAAATACTTGTATGGAGAAAGTTTACATCATCTCATATCATGGTGAATGAATGGCAGCTGATTGTTTATGTATATATAGATGAGTTGATTGTGATGCTTTAAGAATCATGCTTGTTGTTTGTAGTTATGAAATATACCGCGTGAAACTAATCACGCTGATAATGAAGTATTTTGCTAGTCTAAATGATGTAATATGTGTCTCCAAACACGCTACTATACCCAGTTTTATCTTGTTGGTAACTTGCAAACATTTCATTTATATTGTATTCACAGAGTACTGATTATATATATTCACATGGTTAAATCATGTCTGTATTTGGTCTACTGTTAAATCTGATAATTCTGCAAGTCAAAATTTTGGAAATTGTTTTGCTCATGATTTCATTTTCTGCTAGGTTTAAATGCTTGCATGTTACTACTTTATTTTGTCTGCAACCAAAGCAACAGTAGAATTAAGTTCATGGACTACATTTTTTCTGTGAAATTCATGATGTCATGAATGTAGTGAAAATCTGTCATCTACGAAAATTTCTGATGCTGCAGTTAGTGTGCCTAGGGATGATAGAGATGTCCTCCACACATGTGGATGAAGTCCATTGAGAATTTCTTAGTTAAGAGTTTTCCTGTCCAGAATCATCTTCACACCTGATGATTTGTGCTGAGTATAATGATTGAATTGGACCATTTTTTATTTTTCAGATTCTTTCTTAGTATGTAAATGTTTAAAAATGGAAAAATTATGAATGATTGTTATTAATTGTATATGTATTTCTGTCCAACTGACATTGCAATTACAATCACGGAGACAAGTGTGATTCTATTCATTTTCTAAGTCAGGTATTTGGTGACTTTTGTTTACTTGGTATGTGTTTGGTAGACATTTTTCAGTTGAATTTCTAAATAACATTGTTTTGGAAATAATTTCTATGGGATTAACTACTTAACTTTAAATGTGTTTCCTGGGATAAATTGATATTTTATTAAAATGATAATCAAAGAATCGTTTGCTAATTGTATTTAGACTAGAAATCTTTGATACTTTACATAAGGATGGAGGTTTTGATGTACTACTGCTCAGATGTCAGTCTTTGTATTTATGTGTGCCATAATTCCCCTGTGAAATACTTTTTAGTTCTGTCATAGTATAGTACACATGCCTAGCACTATGTATTTAAAAAAAGAGAAAACATATTTTTGTATTGCATGTTTTGTTACCAAATCATTGTCTGACTGAGATTGTGTAAACATGCACAGTCCTATTGTTTGTGGACAAACATTTATAGATACCAAAAATTATCTTCTCTTTACAACTGTGTACATGGTCATGTAGGAAGATAATTGTAAGTTTGAAGTATAAGTTTTAATTTGATTGTTGTTGATTTGTTCAGATAGTGATCTTGACAATTTTGTATCAACAGGAAATTGATATTTAAAATTATGAGATAATGAGGTGGTGTATTATCACTTGTACTGTTTGCGTCAAGATATACTTAGTGATAGATATAATGACTTCTTGTTATCTCCTTACCCTGCGAGTTGTATTGATTTCAATCTCAGTGTTTGATCTAAACCATTTACCAGTCAATAGATAACTATTATGTCTAACTTGGTTATTTCGTTGTAAAAAATGAGGTATTTCTAGTTACTGACAACAATATTTGAATTGTTTCCAATTGCATGTTATATAAATACATGGTACATGATTGTATTGAGAAGGAATTTAAGCTTTAATTGAATGTAAGCTGCGATATCAGGGGTCAGTGCAAGTCTATCCTAACTCCTATGTATTATATAGGAGTAAGGATAGTCTTGCACTGAACCCTCGATTTGTATTTAACAGTTGTCTGTAATCTGTTATATGAAAATATTATTTGTTTCCTTCTTGCTAAGGCCGAATAAAAAAGTATGTGTGTTCCAGGTATCTTGACTTACCCCAGTTTTTCATGCTTGCCTTAACATAAATGAATTCCGAAGACTAAAATTTGTGACTGCTGCTGATAATCCCTACACTGATTTAAAATCACTTGAAAGAAGGCTGGAAGCTGTTTTATGCTCATTTAGCTCATAAAATTGTTGAAAAACTATCAAAATTAATTTTGAACAAATCTTATCTCCTACAATTGCAAATAGAAATTGAAAAAAAAAATCGGACCTACCAACACAAATATGTATGGTCATGATACCTCCACCATACATGATTTTTATCTGACCTAGTTTAGTCATGGTTACATAGTGGCGTTCAAATCCACTTTCATAAATGTGTTCATTTTACAAAAAATCATTTGTTTCTTATTCTTAAACAATTTTGAAATTGAGTGTGATAGATGCTGCTGTATGTTTGGCTGAAACTGATTCATGTATCAGTATCATAACAGGTTATTACTATGTGTCAAAAGTCACCTTTTCATGTAAAAGGTTCATTGATTGTAAAATATTTTTGTATATACATGATAACTAAATCAGGGTGATTGCTTAAATTTCATTTTAATAAAACTATACACTGTTAAATCAAAACTCATATACGAGCCTCATTGCAAGATGGTGTGTTTGTTATTCTGTTTTCTTGATGTTAATAGGGCGTGCCAGAACAAAAATTTGATTCTCATGTATTTATGTTATTTCTTGACATTACAGATATATAGATTTTCTCAGATGTTATTATCTATAGTACAGTATTGATAAAGTGTTGTTTATGATGAATTAATAGATATATATTGTTATCAACGTATGATTGGAAGTATTTAATGACGTAAATGAATGATGTTCAATGTTTGAGTATGACTTCCCAGTTGCGTGTGTATGATGTTTGTTAAGGATGTTGTTTCAATCTACCTAAAATCGTTATATATATGTGATGGACAACAATCTAGTTCATTTCCCTATGTGATTATCATCTGCTATCATTCTGAACATTCACTTTCGTATGATAGTCAAACCATCACTTCCTGATGTAATCAAGAACAGATTCTGGTACTTTACGATTGTGATCAGTCTTAACTCTTATGATTTGTTAAATGTATTGATAGATTTAGTCTTAGCCAATCACCATAGTATTCCACATAACTTCATATCCTTTTTTGGTACAGTCTTTGTATTAAAATATTCAGAATGCTGACATTATGAAAGCTGCTGACTTTAGTTTGAATGACCTTTTATAACAATCATTTGCATGGGGTCAGTTTTGACTGGTGGTACAGTTATGGTTATATGCGTGAATTAGTCTCCAAATGTTCCGTTTTTTTTTTTCATTTTCCTTAAACTTGAAAGCAGTTTTTTTCACAACCTAGTACAATGTAGTAGTATGATATTTTTATCCGTACAGTAAGGCTTACTGTATACTCGCATAATTTTACATTTGTCAACAGTTCATGGCATCGATTTGTATTGTTTTCACCAGTGGTTGATTGTACATACAAAGTATGTAATGATGATCATACCCCAGTTACATCATTGATCATTTTAAAACCAAAGTTCCGCATGAATCAGATCTCGGTCATGCTTGCTATATTAAAGGAAATAGTCTATAGTGACGAATTTGCAAATACTACAAATACAATTTATGATGAATAGTGAAATTTCATCGTTGTTTTGCATTTTATGAGAAAAATCTATATTCATCCGACTGTCAGTTAAAAATGGACAGATTCAGACTTTGGTGTGTCAATTTTGGGAAAGAAGTGGTTACTACAGTTTTGCGTTAAAACCACAATTTGTCGATTTCTTGTTTTGTTTTTTACCAAAGATTAGAAGTATCCACTGACCTCAGTAACTCTAGATCTGTGTATTGTTGATGTGATTGTATTGAGATTATGTTTTTGCTATTTCATTATCAGTCTTGCATGGTGTACTTTTAGTGGGTAAAATTGGAGAGGAAGTTTTATATTGTCACTCTGCGTTTATACCTTCAGTTTTTTATACTGCCTGATTATTTCAATATGATGTCCCTAACTGAACAATGCAACACACAGACTCATATGGTAAAGGTGTTTCTTGTTGGTTATCATAGTACAATATATTGACGTTTTGATAAATTGCCACTCAACACTGCCACTGACACTCTCTGCTACTGCATAATTATTTTATATAGTCACATTCTTATTTATGTACAGTACTCAGATGTTAATACTGTGCAACATGATACAGTCGCTTGTTGAAATAATTATATTTTCTAGAGTTTTATAGTTTTGAGTAACTGCATGTGTTAAGTTTTGCATTAATATTTCCCATCATTTTGTTATACTGTTATCATTAAAATCATGTTTCAAGAAATTGTTCAACGACCATGGATGATTATTGTGTTATGATTACTTAAAGAGGATGTTTGGGTGTTTTGTTGAAATTTTAAAGTTATTTCAGGGAGTGAACAGCAGACAGAATATGCTCGCAAGGTGAAATAACTTTATCTTGCCCCGAAACATGCAAATACAAAAATGTATTCTATTTATTTCATACTTCATTTTGGTTCTTTTTATGTTTTGCTCGTTAGTTACATCCCATTTCCCCCCCTTTGAATGACTCAAAAAATATGTGATGTCGTTTATATGAGGTCATTATCACTTTGATGATTTCATTGTGAGTTTATAGGGTAATAGTTTGCTGTTATTCATCAGTTAACCACTTGAAAGCATGAAATAAGTCTATCCATTTTTGTCGCTGTTATATGTCGATATCAGAAAGTTGTCATGGTAATCAAATATTCATGTTTACAATCATCTTTATAACAGTTCAATTTTTTTACTCACTGTTCAACTGTTTTGAGAGTGATGAATGAACAAGATTATGTCACAAGTTGATATGAGCGCTGCTATGGGATTTACAACCTCTTCTTTAAGTGATGTCATTTCAAGAAAACGCAACATGTGATGTCACTAGAGCTATTTGCAAGCAGGAAACAATTCTTACTCCATATGCTCACTTCGTTTTCATATTGCCATATGGGTGCAAATATTGCTTACTGTCAGAACATGGTGACGTCACATGTGATGTTTTCTTGAAATGACGTCACTTAAATAAGAGGTTGGAAATCGTACAGCGGCGCTCATATAATGATGCATGCATATGTGTAATAATACTCGGTTGGACCACATCTGATACTCTGATAATTACACTGAAGCAACGTCTTGGTGAGAGAAACAAGTATTTCATTAGTCAATATCAGGATTTGTTTGTTACTCTTTGAAACTTGTGGTACTGTATAATATTATTCCAGGTGTGTGATCACTTTGTTATGCATGAATTTTCTGCTGTTGACGTTTGTCTTTTGTAATTTATCATAAAATTATGAGTGAGTGTTTGTTTGAAACCAACTGTTGATATTTTCATGGAGCTGTGCTTCCCTGTTTGATAAATATGTATTTGGTCTGCATGTGTGTGTGTGATGTGATATAACCATTGAAAGAAATGTTCACAACTTACTATTTTAAGTGTACTTACTTAAGCTATACATTTTTGTCAACAATGCTAACCCGCCATTTGTATTTAGAATGTCTTTGCTTAATAATGACAAGGCGTACTGAGACGTTGAAAATGAATTTGACAGGTTTGATAGTTCCATCCCGTGTTATCATAAATACTGTTCATGGCAACCAAAATGTAGTAATGAAGCATACAGAACCTTTTCTGGAACTGTGTGAAATAGTGTAGACGGTCTGTTTATATAAGTATAGAGAGTATTGAACAAGCCCCATACACTTACATAGATGTTGTTTTGAAATGTTTCTGGTGCTATACTAATATTAATCCGGGGCCCGGGATTATGACAGATACTTAAACTCGGCACTCAAATCTCAAAAATTATTCTTATTGGTCTAATATTGAAACTCTGATTGTCCAAAATGCAGGAAAATCTCAAATGAGTGCTGAATATTCATTTTCGTCCATTTCCTTTGAGAGTTTATGTTAATTATAAGATATAATAGAATGAATCTGGTTTGAGTGCCCATTCCACACTCAGACTTGATACTTACTCCTAGATTACACTCGGATCTGTAACAAAATGGGCCACAAAGAATATTCAGCACTCATTTAACATCATATATTTTCTCACTCAATATGAGTCACTATCAGACCAATAAGAGTCAATTTAGTGATTTGATTGCAGAGTGTATGTATCTGTTATAATACCGGGCCCAGGATTGTGTATGCCTGGTTACTGGCTACAGTATGTCTCTGACCATTATTAAATCCAACAAAAAATGTCCGTTTGTGTAGTGGTGAACATTTGTATATCTATCATATGTAGAATGTAAGCGTAATCTTCTTCAGAACAAGAAACCTTTTCAATATTAGGCAAGCTTGATTCTGTATTTGTTGAGTAGATTATGTGAACATTAGGTTTATGGTATGTTTGTAGACTTTTCATCTCAACTTGGAATTATTCTTGGTATACTTACATAGAACCCATGTTTTGTATTTAACAGTTCAAACAATTCTCAGTGTGTTAATATACTTTTCAGTATTGAAGTGTGAATATTGGTGCATGTTGTACTTTGAACTTCATTGTACATCAGTATGAACTCTTGTCATCGTAACATTTGCATATTTTAATCCATATTGTGTCATAGTATGATCAATTGCTAATCTAGTTCAGACTTTGTTAATTGTTACTGTTGTCGACATTCAGTCATTTAGATAAATATATATACTTAAGGGATTGGATTATAGTATATTTTGTATGAATATGTTTGATGATAATGTCTAGGGCAACACAGATTGTGTACATGTTACTAATGACCATATTTAAATTTGTTGTAATTGATCATGTGAAAATAAAATATTTTATTTTTACGAAATCGTTTTTTGTTTATTCTTATGTAGGATCAAACCTTATTTGTGAAATATTAACATACCATGAAGTGTTTGGCTAATGTTACAACATGTACCATCTAATTACAATATGTGACAGGCAGTCTTTTACCTGGTTTGCATATAATTTGCCAGTGGACTTAACCTGACAGAAAATTTCTTCATAGACAGATTGGAAAACTTATGCAGTTCCGAAAATGCTAGATGACATATTTCAATCCATTGTATGTGTACATGTTTTGTAAGTAGATATAAAACTTGAATTCTAATACATTTGCTAGTTTATACAAAACAACTTGTTAGTGATATAATTCATTCTAGTCTCTCTGGTGTACACAAAGTATTTGTAGCAGTGAAAGTACCTACTGTTATAATTACATGTGAAAACTATTATTTCAGTAAGTTTACAAACAATGAAATGTGTGTGATTGTGTGACTGTTTGATACAACAGCTGTGTACATGTACTGTTCAACAAGGAAGTCACATACTCATCTCCACTTAAAACAAAGTTCATGTTAAGTGGATAGACCCACTAACCTACATGTTTCTACACTCTTGCGTCATTTATACAACATTAAACAAGGAAAGAGGAAAATAATGCTATAAAGTATGCTGTTAAATGACTAAATCATGAACACAAGTTCTCAATTTGCTCATATATAACACGGACCTAAATACCTTTGTCTTTGTATATAATCTGTACATTTAGTCTGATCTTTTCCATACAGTTCAATAGGCAGTTCCAAGAATTTCAAATATTAGGTTGTAAGGTGAAAAACTATAGATAATGTTAAAAGGGGGACAAAGCGAATACATTTCCTATTGAAATTCCATTATATTAATAGGTGGATTTAAGGGGAGTGGAGCAGGCATGTGCTCCCCTAAAATCTGGCAAATTCGTGGGAAAAGTTTATATGATATCTATACAATAGAATCTACGGATTGTGTCAAACAGAAACATCTGTGTCCATCTTCTGTCCTACTAAAACATACTGTAACTATACACACAGTATGAATATACCTGCACTATTTGGTAGATTTTTTTTGAGAATCGGCGAAAAAGTGCAGTTGGCTTCTTGGGGCATTCCCAGATCCCTTGATCAAGGAGCAGAAGCCTCTTGTTAACCGATCTATAATTGATGGCCTCCCCTGTATTCAAAAATCCTGTATGCCTATCTGCCCCTGCTATTATTACCAATATAAACGGTTTGATACGTGATAGTATTTCAGTAGGGTTTTATCAAGTTAAATTATATTGATTCTATGTAGAGTTTAACAACTTTTCGATCTCTATGTCTCCAAATTATTCAGTTTTCTTATCATCAAATATGTAAGTAGTTTCTTACAGTTCTAATTCCTTTGGGTTGAATATTTGGGTTTAAGCGAAGTTGCTTCCCTTTATTGATTACTCTTGTCGAAGGAGAATCTTGTCTGAGAAAATAAACACACGGATTCTTACGTTTTTTTATCGACTTATTTACTATTCATACGTTTTTAGTGAATATTATTGCTTGTAAGTATTCGTTTTATATCATAGTATTATATTGTTGTGTTGTCACAGTATTGTTCATTCGGATTTCATTGTGTTTGTCTTATATGCGTGCGTATTATTGATATTCTTTGAGTTTGAGTGAATATGACAGTATCAGAAATAGTTTTTACTGTTATGTAACCAAATATAACATACTTCATGTTAATAATTTATTGTAAATAAACTGGGGCATTATATTTCCGTCGTAGAAAGCAGCTATGTACCATTTTTTGTTTATTTGTTACAATGAATTTTGTATGGTCAATAATTCCCCAACGCATCAACAACATTTCACTGTTTGTGTTGATTTCTAAGAGGTCTGCATTTTTCACAAATGGGAATGACAATTGTTTACACTTTGAGATGCCATGTTTATAAAGTTGGTGAACCCTGTTTCTGCAGTATATGGTGATGTAATTGACTATTACTTTAAATAGTAATAGTGGTTTTATACAGTAAGATTTAAAATCATTATTTGTATCCTCGACACTCCGATCGGCGCCTCCCTAAGCTTTGTCTGCGAATCGGAACTTGAATTGTCTATATAAAGTAAAAATAATGTATTTGCCGATTACTCATATCCAATTTCAATCAATCGGTGAAGAGATGCGACAATATTAAAAAGCATTTTTAACCAAAAACAGTCAAAATGCAGAAGCGACGAAAAATAACTGTGACGTCATCAAGAAGTGACGAAATTAGCACTCACATCAATAATAAACATTGCAGATGTGCTGATCTCGGCATTTTTTTCACAGAGTTACGAGTTTAATAGGGACATTTGGATGGATTTTTTTTGGTATTAAGAAAAAAACATGTAAAAGTAGGCGATGAAGATAAAAATGTTTATATAGCATGTTTTGGACGCATTTTGACTCATATTTTGGTTTTACACACTAACTGATGACATCATTATTTTCCCACGGTTTGGGTCATGTGCCATCAAAACTTGTGAGACTACAAGAAAAACAAAAGTGGCGACGCAGTTAGGGGAGGGGCAGAGTTAGGGGTTCGACAATAAATATAGCCAATATCCACCCCAGGGTATGACTAACCCGTGCCATGATAACAGGTTTCTGGCATGCTGCAATTTCTTGAAATCGGCAACAATCAAATTCTTACATCAATTTTGTGAAGATTGTGTTGTAACCTTGCATATCACTCATCATAAACTGATACTTGTAGTATTTCATGACTTAATCACTCTTTTATCTACTAACGGCAACAGAATACAATACAGGACTTTTATTAGATGATGCCCTTGTGAAGTTTACAGTGGAAACTACGAGTACCGTGGAAATACAAGGAGCGACTATACTACGTGATCACCTCATGGAGCAGCTATACAAATTTAAACTAAATTCTTGGTGTAGCTTATACAATGAATCTGGCTTTTTTATTAATCCATGTGCATACCTGTTAATGTCTCGCCACAGGGAGCAAAGGGGTTCAGCACATGAATATGGAACAAAAGTATTTAAAAAGCTATGTATACATTAACAAGGGACATATCTTCATCAGTCTCTATAGCCCCAGTGTATGTAGGGGCAACTTGCCACCTTGAATCATTGAGAATAACCTTACATTATAAACCAGCACATTATCTGGTAGCCAACTAATTTTCCTTGAAGGAAATATATGTAGTGGTAGCTTTCATACACCAAACAAAGCTTATTCCTGGAAATTCTCTGAAATATCATTAACCAGAACCCAATTTTTCGGCGCACCCGCACTAACATGGTTTATGCTATTTGCATATCAGTGTTTTGTAAACAAATCAAATCTTACGTTAACCACCAAGGCAATTTCGAGCAATTTCTCTTCAACTGAAAAATATTTGTAACCTTGAAGCAGATTGGTTAACATTGTGTATTTCAAGATTTATCCAGTAAGTAGTGTTGTTATTCATCACCATGGCGAATTGTCCGGTGTTGGAATTAAGAAGACTTTCTTGGTTTTATGTACCAGTCGCTACCATTTATATTGTTTTAATCAGATAGATCGCTATGTAACAAGTTTATCAACATGGATGAGTGTGTTCACGACTTATGCAGTAAGAAGTGATGAACTATATTGAAACCGACTATACTGCAGATGAAAGGTCTTTTGCAAATTATCACATCGAATTTACAGACAAAGACAATAAAAACCACAGCTAACCTGGAGGACTGTCAATTACTTTATCTAGATTCAGTTAACATTTAAGCGCCTAGACTTAGATTAATCATTTTCAATCTTTAAAGTTCCCTATAATGCCTCCCCCCCCTCTGCAGTACAATGCACTGCGCCTGTTATCTATGTTGATTTCGTAATTTCTGCCTCTGATGGTTCGTTCAGGTTTTAGATGATCTTATCTGGTATTATTTCACCTTGATTTGTTTGTACAAGGAGTATCATTCAATCATTCATTCTTAAAAATATCTGTTTTATCTAACCATGTGAGATTGATTGGTGTACAAGTTGTGATGATCTGTAGTTTCAGACTTTATCTTTATAGTCCTTTCAAAACATTGTATAAGTAGCAACTTATGCTCAGTCTTATAGCAAAACTATTGATATTTATCAATATTTAGATAGACATGACTACTTAGTATCAGATAACATGGGCTAAATTGTCTTTTAGGTAAAGTCCAAAAAATGATTTACACTTCTCAACTTTATGGTATATATATGTGTCAAATGGTGACAGCAAATACTGATTGGATGTGTATTGGACTCCCGCTGGACCAGACACTGAAATGCTGATTAGGGGTCTGGATAAGGTTGATATCTAGATAGTGCACACAGGGGGCAATATTGATTATTGCATAACATTGTATAATATGTCCAACCCAATACTGGCCTTGTTTCTGCCTCTGTTTCTGATTTTTATCATATTATCTTAAAGTATAATTTCTGGAATTCATAGAAATATGTGTTGCAGGACTCATTGAAGATTTGAAAAATAATCCTAATATTGTAATGTCCGTCCCATTTTTTAATGTCCGTCCACACACTAAATTATTTGTTTTAAAGACTATATTGTTAATTTTAAGAAATAATTTTTACTACATGGACTTTTAACATAAATGGACCCTTCATTATAAAATGTGTTATATCCTTATATTGTCAAAAAGATGCCAATTTTGTGCATTTTTGTTGCAGTAATATAATTAAGATCCTACCAATTAGATGCTTCACTATAAAGTTGATTTTTCTTTCTTTCTGGACAAATTAAAGGTTGTCTATAATGTACATAAACATAAATATTTTCCTAAACTTGATGCCTAAGATGACTTTCATTCACACTAAATAACATTATACATAAGGGGACGGACATTACAGATAACATTTCATTTTTTGCAAATAATTTCATTGTTACCTAGAATTAACTGCAAATACGGACTAACATGGTATTATAATGATTAAATATATTGAACTATATGTTTTATTTAACAATTTTTGTCCGTATTCTTAAAAGTCACATGGGGGATGGACATTACACATTTTTGGACACAACTAAAGTCTTGCTAAATGGAAAAATATTAAAATATTTGTAAAATTACAAAATTTTGTTGATACATGTATTCTTGGCATGTATATTACATCATCCTTTTATTTGACTTATTGTCTTTATAAATAGGTAAATTTTGAGGATTTCTTTTATTTATAATGTCCTTAAAAAAAGTAGAATACACGTATAGGGAAATACAAAAATGGAGACCATTACATAGATACAGCATTAAGCCTTATACCAAACTAACAAGCATGAAATTCTTCAAAGGAAAAGCAAATGTGTTATGAAAAACAACTATTGGTTTTCTCATAATAGTTTGTAGAAAAAGTGGGGAAAAAACTGATGCTTACACATTACACGTACAAATGGGACCATTTTTTGGTCTTCAAAGTTGTATAAATTAAAAACCATATGAAATTTCTTCTTAAAAGTTTCAGCTCAACAGAAACTTAATGTATATTTAGATATGCATGCATTTTTGTCTAAATTAATTTTGTAGTTTTTCAGAATTGAGCTTGTACAACTATTTATTAAAAAATGGACTAAATACTTTGCACTAGGCCATGTACATTATCATTTATCAATTCAACTATCATTCATGATCCTTGACAAATTGTGATGCTCATAATAATATCAGCACGAACACTTGAAATAGGTTAAGTTTGTCTATGAATGTCCCGGAGAACAATGTCTCGTTTTACTAAACTTATCAAAACTACACGCACGAATCCGTGCTACATGTTTATTTTGTACATACATAGTTGAAGTCAGCCTCAAAAATAGATACAAAACAATTTCCCTGTGTATAAACCCAATTCGATAAGGCTTTCATTATCGATTTATCAATTATATTGAGTATAGGGTGGGAAGGTTGTTTAAATCATATGTTCAATTATTTGTGGGTAATTATAAGCAGACTTGCAGAAACAAGAATCCGGAATCGCAGCTCTGTAGCAGTACCGTAATGGCGGACGGTCATGTGACCAACAAAATGGCGGCGGTCAATTAATCGTTTATGGAATTGTCTATATTAAGACTTTTTATTTCAAATGACCTTCTATGTTTTAAAAACTTATAGAATTATCTTCAATCAAATGAGAGAAAAAACTTTATATAACTTGGCCTTATTCACTAAACACGCACTTAACCAGAGAAATATCATACTTAATGTTATAATTAATTGAGTTTATTCCCTTTAGTCCTATTTCTTTTGTTTTATTATTATCATATATTATATAATCACTTGTAATATTCAACTTTATGTATGACATATGTAACTTTTAAGAACAAATATTACTATGTAATTGATGTTATTCGTTAATATATGTATTTATTTTTTCCACATCATATGATGATGTATTTGTGTATATATTTGCTTATAAATGACGATATATATGAGCTTTAATCGTTCAAGTCGATTAATAAACTTTATGTTCTGTTCTGTTATTTAGAGTGAAACTAAAAACAATTCAATGTTATTAATTACTACCATTTATTATGTGGATTTTATAGAGAGAATGAGATTTGCTGTATGAAGAATATATATGGCTGTTTAGAATTACAGTTCTTAGAAAAACATCTCAGTTTATCGAAATATATATATATGTCTTTTCTGATTGCTTGTTATAAATCTTCAAGGTCAAGTTACTTATTTTAATATATCTTGCTGGTAAAAAAAATCTCTTAAATATAACTAACATTGTATATATGTAATAAGTCCTGCATTCTTTGATAGGCGATATCTTCCACTGTTTATTAGACAAAAGTAAAACTAAAAAATAAATAGCAATTCACCTTTAATCGAAAACGCTGCATTGCAATATTATATTGATGCAGTATACATGTATTATTTTCGCTGTCATTTGTGTTTTGCCACTTCAGAATACCAGACACATGAATTATTGGCAGAGATTTTCCCCGATAGAATTCTGATAATGTACTACTGGTGATAATTACCCTGTATTTTAGAAGCACTCCCTGAAACTTCTCTTGTAACACAGTTGATATTAAATTGTTAAAGGAATCGGGAAGATTACTACTTTTCTCTATAACAGATTGATTGTATGGGAACATGTCTACAGTATTGTATTAGATGTTATTTATTTCATCTGTCATTCTGGCTTTGTGTTTTTCCATGAGAATTTCACATAAGCCTAAAAATCAAGTATCATCTTGTTTGACTTAATGTCATTTTGTTTCTATTGTTGTTGATGTAGTGGAGATCACGTTCATAGAATTCTAGCAATTTATTCATACAGATTAGTTTTGTAACATTGGGAGAGTAAGACATAATCTTTAGAGCTGCCATCGATAGAAACGATATTTATGTATCATCACGGACCTATATGTTATATATAGGTCCGTGGTATCATTGATATTTTTCCATCAATCGATTATCAATACGTATTTTAAAAATTGATACATTTGAATAATAAATAACTGTATGAAAACGACAAAAAAATACCCAAAAAATGGAACATTTATATCAATACATGTACAATCAATACTACATGTATTGATATGCATTTTGCCGTATCAATGAGAGTTCTAATAATTTTGTTGCATTTATGAGAATGACAATATATAATGACATTACCATGGGACAACCTTGTATTTAGGCCTTTGCAAAGTCTTGATCATTCAGCTTTAAATTGTTTCTTTGCTGTTCCAGTTTGTAAACCGATCTTCACATGCTTCAATAGTTTGTGTGTTCACTTATGCATAGTCTTTTAATCTTTAAGACTGGAAGCAGAATTTAGTTATATCACACAAGAGATTCAGCCCCTGTAAATATGGAAATACTAAATGTTACACTTCCTTATATGCATTGGAACAATATACTACCAGCAGACCTGGGGTAATCATAAACAGTAATCATAAACAGTAATCGTAATCAGCTGTACAAACTGTTTTTGATTACAAAATTTGAAGTAATTTGATGTAATCATGGTTCAAAAACAGGTGTAATCATGATAACATTTTGATTACATTAATGTTTTAAATGTTTTAAAGAAGGTCTCAGTAAACTTACATACTATAATATAGATTCTGAATATATACATTATAGATTTAAAATGAAGTCTGATCTTTTATAATTGATATATTTTTTAAAAATTTATTTATCAATGTAATTAAGCTAACTTTTAATGAATTTACCACAAATGTTACATCTTTCTAAGAATCTGAAGATTTATATATTGACATTTAATGTAATAAATGTACTGGGATAGATAATCAGTGGTTCACTTTATGGTACCGGTGTAACAGGCCAGTTCTTCCCCCCAGTCCAGTTCTTCCCCGGGAGGTTTTGGACTAGTCCAGTTCTTCCCCACCCAGTCTGTTTCTTCCCCGGGGAAGTTCTGGACCGATCCAGTTCTTCCCCCCTAGAAATTATTATATTTTCAACTTTCACGCCCTGGAAATTATCTAATTTTTCGTGTTAGGGTGGGGAAGTTCTGGACCGGCCCAGTTTTTCCCCCCTAGGAATTTTTTTTTTTTTTCAACTTTTTAACCTTGAAAATGTTCTTATTTTTTCATGTTAGGGTGGGGAAGTTCTGGACCGGTCCAGTTCTTCCCCCCTAGGAAATTATTTTATTTTTTCAACTTTCAGCTAGTCTAATTCTTTTCCCCTAGTTAAATACTTTATTATTTGTGTCAGGGTGGGGAAGTTCCGGACTAATCCAGTCCTTCTCCACTAGGATTTTTTGTTATTTTTTACAACTCGGGGTGGGGAAGTTCTGGACTAGTCTTTGAGTTGAAAACAATAAAAATAAATCCTAAAGACAAAAATAATAATATTTTACAAGGGGAGAAAAACTGTACTAGTCCAGAACTTCCCCACCCTAAGGCGCAAAAAATATTTAACTAGGGGAGAAGAAATAGACTAGCTGAAAGTTGAAAAAAAATAATTTACTAGGGGGGAAGAACTGGACCAGTCCAAAACTTCCCCATCCTAACATGAAAAATTAGATAATTCCCCGGAGAAGAACTAGACCGGTCCAAAACTGCCCCAGGGAAGAACTGGACTGGTCCAAAACTGCCCCGGGGAAGAACTGGACCGGGGCTGTTCTGGACTGTCACACCTGTATTCTTTTTCGTGATTGGATATGTAATGACCCTAGGGCATGCAAATTGCTTCTCAATCAACAATATAATACCCAATCAATGTTACTGATCACTAGTTGTGACAAACAAGACACAGAATGAACGCGTATCCAGTGATACTACCAGTGTAATATATTAACAATTCCAGTTTAGCTTTAACTGTTGTTCAGATCAAAATGTCATCACACATATATACTGAAGCATTTTGATGTTCCTAACGGCACAGCAGGAAAAGTTTCTGCAAAGTGCAGACAATGTCTTGCCAATCCATGGCATGATATCTGGCAGTGCAAAGACAACTTCAAATTAGTGGCTACAAGTATACAGTCATGTGACTATGATTACATGTATACTACTTTTAATAGTTGACAACATGAAGCATCAACCAGATTTTTGTTATCCCCCACCATTCAAAGAATCGCGACGGACATAAAGTGTTACCCCTGTCCATGTGTCTGTCTGTGCGAAAAATTGGTTTCCGAAGAAAAAACTCTTGAAAGGATGGATGAATTCATATTCACAAGCATAGGATAATAAAGAACAGGTCAAGTTCAATTTCATTCCACATATTTTCGGAGGAGTTATGGCCCTTTTTCGACTTGAAAATTGGTTTCTAATGAATAACCCTTGAAAAGTCATAGTGGGGACATCTGTGACCTATAGACTACATCTAGATAGAAATATTCTAAAATACTCACATGTATCGAAAAAGTTCCTTTTGAGTGATAGAATACAATCTTGTTTTATTAAATGATTTGTTTTCTATTTTGGACAGTCAAAATTGAGAATCTGGTTTGTTTGTTTCATCGGGTTTAACGCCGTTTCTCAACAATATTTCAGTTATATACGGCGGCTGGTTCACCTAACCAGTTTTTCCTGGACTGAATTCTTACCAGTACTAACTTACCCTTCCACAAGGAGCCGGCAACTTCTCCACATGAGGAGGAAAATCAACGTTTTTGTCAAATTTTTATGGAAGTGAGAATCTGGTACATGATATATTATTTAGATCACAGTTAGGTTTCTTACAGAATTACAAATCAGAAGTTATTTAGTTACTGTAAGTATTATAGGATTATTTCTCACTGTTATCTGTATGGTGAAGATAAAGTTCTTCTAGTCATACTAGGATTGAAATTAGACTTATAAATATTCTCTATGGAATCCTTGACAACAGGGTTGCTATGGCGAAATGTTATTTTTAGCATTTAGTATAAATAACTGAATTAGGATAAATCGTATGATGGCGTGCATTTTTGACAAAATTGCCTCTGAAGGAGGAAGTTTGTACATGGTAGTACATGTGATACAATGTAGTAATACATTATAAGTAATTTGTATAAAATATAACGAGTGTCATTTCAAGATGCTTACTACAAATCAAGTACCAGAGGAATGAAACCGTCACGTTACATGCAAAGATACTTCTTAAGATTTGAAGTCTCGGTATGTAAGTATAGCAACAAAGTACATGTATACATACAAAATTCACATTGTACATGTAGAACATAAGTGGTTGATCTGGACTAAATTATTTAATGATTGTGTCTCCCAGTTTATCCCCCATCAAGTTGGCTTTATCATACCTAATGTCAGGGCGCGTGGCTACCTGATGTTTATTTAATTGTAATGCAGACAATGCAAACAAAGATTAATATTAATTGGTGAATTTTGACTGTCAAAAATGTATATTCAAGTCAGAATTATTTTATCCACTTTAGTGCTCACTCATCAGTGCACACACGTTTTACTGTCTGTGATGAAAAACTTTCATGGCATTTTGCAGACTTTGAAATATAGTTAAAGCGCTCCTTTACCATGGTACCACTTTATCTTTGTATTACTCAATATTTTATAGTCTCTTTTGTTGTTTACTGACTGATTTGAATTTGTTCAGCAATTAAACTGCCTTTAGATTCAATTAGGTTAGAGAAATGCATCATTATAATCATAGCTATATATCTCATGAGTGAAAGTCTTGAAACAATTGGGAAGTCAAACGTCTTGAACAAAAGACATTAAATACTGATCAAGTTAAATCTTCATTGAGATCAGAAAATTATTTACAGGAGAGATTTTAAATGTGAGATTTTCGTAGAATTTCTAATCAGTGCTATTCATGTAAGTTATTTTTGACAACACTGTGTATAGGACAAGAATAAAGGAATAGAATTTTGTGATTTTTTGGACAAATATTCTACTTTACAGTTTTGTTTGGCCATTATCACAAATCCTGCCATAACACGTTATCAAGGCATCAGGAATTCTAATTTATTTTTGTATCTGCTATATACATTTATATTTCCTTTTTTATATTTACATTCAGCCGCGGCCGTGGTCCAGTGGTTAGTGCGCTGGACTTGTAACCCGGCGATCTGGGTTCGCTTCCCGTTCGCGGCAGGTCATACCCTTCCATGAAAATTTGACAAAAATGTCGATTTTCCTCCACATGTGGAGAAGTTGCAGGCTCCTTGTGGAAGGGTAAGTTAGTACTGGTAAGAATTCAGTCCAGGAAAAACTGGTTAGGTGAACCGGCCGCCGTATATAACTGAAGTATCGTTGAGAAATGGCGTAAAACCCGATGAAATAAACAAACATATTTACATTCAACATAAAAACATTTACACAAAAAGTATTGAAAAATATCATATCATAAACTAATTATCTAGACTATATTTGATAAATAAATAGTCACAGTTGTATATGCATTTAGATGCTATTTACTATATAAATATCAATTACTATTTTCCATACCGATGGTATTATTAAATAATTATGGTAAGTCTCACGAATTTGTACTATTAAGCATGGCTGATTAGTGTTGTACTATAGAAAAAAATTGCCTATCAAATTAAGAGTTCTGATATCTCAGTGATTTTTTTTGAAAATAATTTTACTGCCTGTGCCTTTTCAATTGGGAAAATATGCGCGATAAGTCCCAAATTAGGGAAAATAAGAGCATGATTAATTTACTTATAAATGTTTCAATTTCCTGCTATTGCTGATTGTATTATTTCTTTTACCTCTTCATCTTTTCAGGGTGGTAAAAAAAGACAGTAAAGAAAATTTGTTTTATACTTTTTTGGGAAAAAAGGACACATTTTGGGAAAAATGGAGGCTTTTTAGCTATGAGAAACAGCTGAAATTCAGCAGTAAAATTGAACAAAAAAATCACTGTATCTGTATGTTAAGCTAAAACCTTAGTGTAGTTGATCTTCTGTCTATGATGAACAGATGTAAAAAAGCCACAGCCATTCTGGGATTCATTATTTAAATCTTGGTTTTATTACCATGGTAACAGAATCATTACAGATGTTGATTCAGGATATTAATTTTCTGTTGCATGAGAAACATGACACACAGCGGGAAGTATTAAGACTTCACACCTAACCCTGTAACTGTAATGTTTTAATGCGCTTGTATTTATCAGCCGTTCATTTCTGCAATATTACGTGACATTTTAGCTGGTCAATATTATGTCATTTCTAATGTGAGATAAATGGTGGACTTCTCGAATGTCCCATACTATTAGCTATTTTTAATGTTCATTTTATGTTTTATTTGTAATTTGGCATTACATGACAATACAACATATTGCTAATTACGTAAGAATTTATATGAAACTGCAATGTTTTCTCTGACATTATATATGATTCAAATCCTTTTAGTACTATGAACTAACTATGACCTTAGTGCTTACGTGACTGAGATTTTTATCACAGAATTCACTTGTTGTCTGTAGGTTTCCATTATATTCAACCTGTGACTGACAGGTTCTCAAATTGTTTGATGTTGTCATACAATTTTATAACAGCATGATTAATTATCTTATAAAAATCTTCTCACTGTATGAAACTATTTATGTATTATTTTCCCTGCATGCTATTGAAGTCTTCGCAGATAGGAACATCAGATGAGGACTGACTTTAACACATTCTATTTAATTCGTAGAACTTACAAGTAGATTTCAATGTGTTTTAGTTGATTTTCAGGTATCCTAGATTTTAGTGCATATTTAATCAATTTTCAAGTACCTCATACTTCAGAACACAGTTCCAGATGATTATATTAGATTTCAACACCCTTTTAGTTGATTCTATATTTTAACTTCCTTTGGGATTGGGTTGTCCTCTTTCTGTAGTGTTTTTATAGGGTATCTTCCTCTTCTAATATTGACTACTCATGTCTTGTATTACCAAGGATAGGCTAAGCACTTAAAATCTGTCCTAAATAGATTATAGAAATTGTGCATTTAATGATAATTGCAGAAATAAAACAGTTTTGCTGCTGACGAAAAACTTGTTTCATAACTCTTATCATTATTATTCCTATGTGTGCTTGCTGTGTATGAAAAAAATATTCTTGGTGTCGCACACGAGTTCTGGTTGCAAGATCGTGGCCCCAACTGGGTTTGGAGCCAGCGACACCTTGTCCTATTTATGATCCATTGATCCCCTGTTGAAGTGTTCTTAAAACTTTGTATGAATAATAAATACAGTAAAACTTCATTATTATGACTACCCATCGGACCCTTCAAAACTGGTCTTATTTTTGAGGTGGTCTTAATATTGAGGTTGAATAAAGAGCAAAATAGGGAAAATGGACTTGAAAATTGTGTTCTTAATTTTGAGGTGGTCTTGTTATTGTAAAATTATAATTGAGGTGGTCTTTCAGTGATGTTTTACTGTAATTAACATGCATACAACAACCTTACTTATTTTCTAAATAAGGAATTAATGGATACAAGCTAATACTGCTTTTAATTAATACATGTACCACCACTGTTTATGACACTCAATTTATAAATCCATACAAGTGATGACGATATTTGACGATATTTGTTGTATATTTCAGATGTCTGATATCATTGGAGATTCAGCAATGTGTTACTGTTGTTCCTTGTGGTTCTATCATACCAATAAAACATAACTCTGTGGACACATTAACAACAAGACATCGATGACTTAAGTAACTACAGGTTCGTGGCATTTTATTATGTAATCAATTGTTTATAATTATTGTTTTATGCTTTTGCTCTGACTAATGATGACATGTTAGGGTTATGGAAATTGATTTGTATTGTCGGTAATGCTTATTATGTTTATTTATAACTCTAATATTGAACTACGTTATTAATTTTAATGATAGTTCTGTTTTATACAGAATTTTTTCATTGAAAAGATAAATTCTAGTGTACAATTTTGCATGACTTTATTGTGTAAATTTAGATGTATTACAGGGCCGTTAATTACATGGAGGCATGTAGGCAGTTGCCTCCTATTGTGGGCTGAAAAAAAAATCATTTTTTGTCTAAAAAGGGTCCAAAAATTTTTTCCAGGGGAGGCAATTTACGGCCCTATATTATAAAGGGTTTTATTCTTTGAAGCTACATTATGTGGCAACCATAAATCTAAGGTTTCACTTAAAGTTGTTTTGATAAAGAAGCACTTGTGCTGAACACTTGAAAATTGGAAGTAATAAAAGCAAATTGATATATTGTTGAAGTTTGCACATTCTCTATTTACACAGGCCATCCTGTAAAAAAGATTTTCGTTTGACATAACCCTTCCCAGCAAAATTTATATTGGTAGGTAGGTAGGTAATTGATATATTTTTTTATATGGTCATTTCAGTGTTAATTATTAAAACGCTGCTAAAAATGTCCACTCAGACCCCTAAACTTTTTTTGGAAAAGGGGCCATTTTCATTAGTAGGTATGGTTATGCCTAACAATTTTTTTTAAGATCTTAGTTTCTGCAATTACACTGTAATAAGGGAACAATTATTGACATTTATTTGAAAGTTATTGTTGTTCAGTGATAATTTAGAGTGTGTAAGCATGGTTATAGCTATTTTAGTCATGTTCTGTAGGGTAAAATGCTAAATATATATATTGTGAGTGATTTTACTTCCCATTGTTCTATACACTTCACCAAAATGTCAATTTTATCATCACAAACAAAAAAGTACATTCAATAAAAAGTAAAGTGTTTATTTATAGTGTCCCCCTACTTAAAGGGCCAGTCATTTCTGAATTATGAGACACCTACTTTCTGAGTACATTTACCGGTACTTCACAATTCCTATCCTTAAATGCCAGGCACCAGGCAGGTAGGCGCACAGTAAACATTATTTAACTAGCTAGTGGCTCATCAACCGGCCATATCAGACTGAACCCCTAACCTGATTCGAACCTTCGACCTTCAGCTCCCAAGGCGGATGCCTTAACCACTTGGCAATAATATTATTAATAAGTGGTTGGTTTGATCTTACATTACATATATACAGACTAATTAACAGAAGGCTAGCATGATATTTCAGATATTTCTCAGGTTAACATTTCATTTCTTCTTAGGGATTAAATTTATCAGCGATTAAATTGTACTGAAACTGTTCAAAGTGGGTTGAGTCTGAAGGACGATTAAACATCACATGTACAGTGTAATCCTTAAATTTGCGTTACTTTTCACAATTACTTTTTTTTCAATTCGTAAAGTGTAATTGTCTAAATATTGGAACAGATTTACACACACATTCCGAACAAAAATAATTTCATAGTAAATATGCTTTAATTCAGATGAATAATACATTTACAGAGTAACAACAATAAACATTTAAAATATACCTAACCTAATCTTCACTTTACTGTTGTTGAATATGTAAGTGCAAAATTCATTTTCTGAAATGACGTCAACAAAGTAACGCGAACTTTAATTTTGAGGCATTTCCTTTAATATTGTGAACATATCAGTAAACAAGTAGTCTGCCGCTAAATGAAATTTAAGGACAGGACTGATGGAGCTGTAGTCAATGTTTGTCAGGATATAAATTACATTGGCCGGTCACATGTTTATTGTACAAATTGCAATTGAAATGTAAAGATTATTTAATAAAAATTAAGCAATTTACGGTCTGGCCATTGGAAAGTTATGTTAGTGAATATTGTGTCTAAATCTGCTTTACATACCTGGGCCCGTATTCATAAAGCTCCTAAGGAGAAAATTTCCCTTAGTTTTATAAATTTTCCCTAGATTTTATCGAATTTTCCTTAAATATTGGAAAAATTATTAAGTGTCATTTTAAGGAGTTTTTTTTAAAGAGAATGAATTTCCTTACTTAAAATCTTAGGAGCTTTATGAATACAGGCCCAGGGCCTTTGATTATAGATGTGTATTATTACTCAAAACATACTTTCTTGAAAACTTCAGTTTGAGACACGTGTCAGTTAAGACATTATTGTGAAATCAGTCTACTGTTTTAAATGTACGCATCTAGTTATATTACATGTAGTTATATTCATTCTTCTAAGATATGGCAAAGCAGAAAGCCAACAAAGGATCAAGATCTGCCCAGAAGGACACAGAGAATGATAGAGAGGTTTTTGAATGTTTGTTCGGGTTTAAGATGCAAGACATTTCCAGTTTGGATTCCTTGATGAGGTTACTATGTCGACCGACAGATCCGTCAGGGTTAGGAGTAATGCGTGTGGTATTCGGTAATATTATAATATTTATAACACTCAGATTCTCTCATTCTTACTGTTAAAAGAATTTGTACCATCTTAAAATGATTGAAAATGTGATATTACTTGATTTTGAGTCATAAAATCAAGTACCGGTAAAATGCTCTTGAATTGCCTAATATAGTAGGTTTAACATTGTGTTGTCAGATTTTTTAAGTCTTTCTGAAAACAGTCGGACTTAACTTGTTAATTGTGAAGAAATCTTGTTATAGTAATTATAGTATCATAAAATGATTAATAGTAATTATGAGCATGATATTTCACTATATTAATGACTTCTAAGTAGACGATCTGTAATATAAATATTTTATAGTTGATGTAAAATGTCACCGACTTTATAATGACTTGTTAAATGTTTTGATGAATTAATGTTACTTTGTTGATCACTGCAGGGTTTCTGATGTTAAGTGATATATGGCAGGAAAGAGGTCTGAGTAACGCTGTCGAAGAGTTTGGTGATCCTACTCTGTGTAGGTTTCCTCTGTTCGACTTCCTTCAACCATTACCTTTGGTATGGATGTATGTCATCTATCTGTTAATGTTTATAGGTAAGTCAGTATATCCCTCTTTCATGGCTGACAATGATAATGGTTCTGTGCTCAAGTCTCAATTCTTACACTCAAATCGCAGATTCACTCGGTCTGAAAAATGTATATGAGCATACTACTCTGACAGCATCGAATAAGTATTCTAATCTACTTTGAACACTCAAAGTTCCAGTCTTAAACTCATCAAAGTAAATTTTAGTTCTCAGTGCTGAGTGACAGTTACAATATTCAGACAGATGTTCTTACATGCAATGTAATTGCAATCTACATAAATGACCTTTTACATAAAGAGATCAACCATGCTGCCGTAATAAGTTCAGTTAATATTAGTTTTTGTGAATAGGGATGTCAGATATCTAAATAAAATTGCCAGAAGAAACATAAATTGGATTTTACCTGGCTTGTGTGTCTCGCTGATGACCTCGACATATTAACCAGTGCAGAATAAAATCTTAATCTAAGATAAAAGTTTTCATTATGGATCTGCACGGCTTGGAAGTCTTGGAGATTTCACACTGATACTGTGCTATATTATTATATAAACATATTCATGATAGATATTTTGCCTTAAATCAGGCATCTGAATTTTACAATCCACTGATTTGACACGCAAGGGCCATTTTTGAGACAATTTAAGTCATCTTAGCCAGGAGCTTCAGTGGCCTCTGGACCCCTTGCTTAATGTTCAGCTGATTTTGAAATTTTGCATTCTCATGCCTGTTAAATGCTTTTGCATACTCGATTGTGAAACAAGTTATTACAACTTATATCAGTTATTCTTGATGAATGATTCCTGTGTCTCTTACAAGTACTCTCATCTGATTCAGGGATAGATTCCGTGTCTCTTACAAGTACTCTCATCTGATTCAGGGATAGATTCCGTGTCTCTTACAAGTACTCTCATCTGATGCAGGGATAAAATGTTACTGTTATATACTCAGTACATTTAAAAACATTCAAAGTTTTTTTTACTTACATAGGGATACAAGAAAAGTATGGTACATTGTATTATTTCATGTTTATTTGCAACACAATACATTGCGTTGTATATATTGGGTATTTTTATATAAAAGAAGTTTCAAAATATAATAAAATGATGCTTTGCAAACATCTTGCGGGTCTAAAACTGTGCGTTTTTAATGTACTGAGTATATTTTTGAGGGTTCAGTGCAAGACTATCATTACTCCTATATAAATACATAGGCGTTCCGATATTCTTGCATTGAATCCTCCATTTGTAATATTTCATATTACGGGACACACAGGTTTCTTGTGTGAAATGTTCCTGTCATATTGCGTATATTGTATATTACAGGAGAAGTGGGTATCTTGCTGGGCTTGTTCTACAGATTCAGTTGTATGCTGTTTGTTCTCACATACTGGTACCTGTTCTTCATGGATAAAACAACATGGAATAATCACAGCTACTTGTTTGGTTTGATTGGTTTACTACTGCTCTTTATTGATGGGAATAGATACTGGTAACATTTTGACATTTTTATCTTTCTTCATTATGTGTATTAATCAACACTTGTTATTGTGCTATATTTTATCCATTGTCTCTTTACATTACAATGTCCATCATTCTACTTTGAGTTTCAATATTGTATAAAACACACTCTAAGAAGCACTTTCATATGCTACAGTATTTTGCCACATCAATATACATTGTAGCTATGGGTGTTTTCTTTGGTGCATTTCCATATTCCTGTCAGCATTTTAATGGAAGTCATGTAACTATCCTTGTGTCTGTATAATGCAAATGCAAAATGTCATTTGATACTAGTATGCTTTTACACACAATGTTTTTGATGTCTAGGCATCTCTCCATTTCCTGTTAATGTTGTGTGATCACTCGTGGTGGAGAGGAAGCCAAACCCATTATGGCGCTAAGGAAACCAGAGGCTCTTGCCATTTTCAATTTTTATAAGCTCGTTCATAGAACGGGACGTATTATAGTTTCACCTGCACCATACTTACAGGTGGGAGGGTGTTATTTTGGGCGGGGTCCAGTAAGTTATTCGATCAATAACTTTAGAAGCATTTGTCCATTCATCACCAAATTTGGTCAGAATGTGGGTGGGCACAATATCTCGGACAAGTTCAATAAGCAGCCATATCGCTCAAGTCACTCGGGGTTATCGCTCTTTGGTTATAGAAATTACCTATTTGTCTTGTATATTCCTTTTAACATTGATTTTATTCTCACTCCAGTGACATAACCGTAGAATGGGCGTATTTTGCAATAGTCAACTCTTTTGTTTTATAGATATAAACAGTTAGGAGTCATCCTGAAATGTTGGTTTCATTGAATTTATCTCGTGGACATCACCCCAGTATCTTTGCCTTTGTTAGATTATTCACTCTATTATACTGTATGGATATGGTATACAAGATCATCCGTAATAGATATCAGATCCCGGTGGCTCGTCAGATTGAAATGTGCTATTCGAAACCATGTATTATTCAAATTCGGATTCAATGAATTTGAATGAATGAGGTCTGACTAATTTATTTCTTATACACTAGGAATCAATGTAATTGTTAGAGAGTGATGTCAAATCGACTGTTACTGATACATTGTACTTATTCATTTTCATGGATCAATAAATGACAATAACATGAAGGTAGCTTGTCATGAAATCATGGTTGTAACCTATTTCCAAGGCATATAAAATATATTGTCACGTTTTATTCATATAATCGTGATATTTCAGGTCATTAGATGGCTTATTGTTCAAGAAGAAGAGACATACACATGTACCAATGTGGAATTATGCCATTCTTAGGTTCCAGGTATATCTACAGTTTTGTATGTGTAGTTATAGATAAGCCATCATTTCAGTCTAGTTGTTGAAATATCCCAGAATGTGGATCACTGTAACATTTGGTTTAAAAAGTCGGCCAAAATATTAAGATCAAGTGGACTTTTACACCAAACATCATTCCAGTGTTAAGATAAAATATTCTCATTGTCATAAAATGTCTCAGTTTAAGATTTTTATTAAATCAAATATGTTGATTAGTTTGAACTCAGATTGTCTCTCAGATTTGTTGTGCTAATTTGCTTCAATCCTGCATATATTATCAGCTTAGGATATATTGTCTTCAGTGACAAACCATTCCTTGAATATACCGTGCAACCTGTATAGAACAAACCATTCCTTGAATATACCGTGCAACCTGTATAGAACAAACCATTCCTTGAATATACCGTGCAACCTGTATAGAACAAACCATTCCTTGAATATACCGTGCAACCTGTATAGAACAAACCATTCCTTGAATATACCGTGCAACCTGTATAGAACAAACCATTCCTTGAATATACCGTGCAACCTGTATAGAACAAACCATTCCTTGAATATACCGTGCAACCTGTATAGAACAAACCTTTCCTTGAATATACCGTGCAACCTGTATAGAACAAACAAACCATTCCTTGAATATACCGTGCAACCTGTATAGAACAAACCTTTCCTTGAATATACCGTGCAACCTGTATAGAACAAACCTTTCCTTGAATATACCGTGCAACCTGTATAGAACAAACCATTCCTTGAATATACCGTGCAACCTGTATAGAACAAACCTTTCCTTGAATATACTGTGCAACCTGTATAGAAAAACCATTCCTTGAATAAACTGTGCAACCTGTATAGAACAAACCTTTCCTTGAATATACCGTGCAACCTGTATAGAACAAACCATTCCTTGAATATACAGTGCAACCTGTATAGAACAAACCTTTCCTTGAATATACCGTGCAACCTGTATAGAACAAACCTTTCCTTGAATATACCGTGCAACCTGTATAGATCAAACCATTCCTTGAATATACCGTGCAACCTGTATAGAACAAACCTTTCTTGAGCAATCCCCTCTTTCCAACAACATTATATATTTCCCTTAATAAAAGTTTACTACCAATTTAACCTAGAGCTGTTTAGTTTCAGTCAAAATTATCATCTCCAAAGGATGTTGCTTTGGAAAGTTGAACTGTATAAGGATACTTTTGAGCCTGGTATTTATTGTCTGTATTAGCATGTTGACAAAATAAACAAATAAATGATAATCCACAAAACTAATTGAAATGCTGACTTCAGATCACTTACCCCTCACTGCTGTGGTATTGAATCCCATTTGAAATGTAGAATTTGTACATTAGGAAACTATCCAGCTGGTTCCCGGAACATCTACGGTGCCTTCCTATGCACAAAGTAATACTAGAAGGAGCACCAGGGGATTCCTGTTGATGTAACTTAAAGCCCCATTTCGAAACAAAAACTGAAATGAAAGATGAATTATTGTTGTTTTATCATTGTTGTTTCAGATATTTCTGGTGTACTTTATAGCAGGATTGAAGAAAATAGATTATGACTGGGTATCTGGATATTCCATGAACACAATCGCTAGTCACTATGTCTTTGCTCCGTTCAGGTAATGTTCTTTTTTTTCAATCAGGTTTGCCCCTAATGTTTCAGTTACGTACAGTGGTCAGTTGACCTTTCTGGAACTAATTAACAATTAGTACTGTCTTGCCCTTTCGAAAGCAGCTGACAACTTCACCACATGAGTTAAAGGTAAAGGCATACATGTGAAGTCTCCTGATTTCTGCGGGAGACTCTCGGTTTTGACAGCCAACTCCCGCTCTCCCGGCCGGGAGCCGCGATCTCCCGATTTTCAAAGTAAACATGGTAAATTTTTGTTATGGGGTATTTTTTAGTTCATTCCCCACTGGTTTGCTGAAATTACTTGTCAAACTGATAACCGAAAGTGTATAATCGGGATACCAGTCTGAAAAACTCTCTAAACCATGGAATCAAGCGCTTGGTGACACTGATCAAAATATGACGCGACCCTCGCTTGTCATGTTGTTTATTCAAGTTTCACACGTTTCTATTTTATTCAGATATGACATTTGGCAATAAAATTGTTAATTGGCGACTCCTTTAAAGGCATGACCCCCAGATTATGAGTTAAATCGCAGAATAAATCTCCCGCTTTTCGAGGTGCAATCTCATGATTTGCCTTCAGAAAAGGTTCACATGTATGTAAAGGACAAATTACCATATCCAAATGTCACTGAAGGACATAACCTGCCCAGCTGGGGAGCGAATCTGGACCTCCCAGGATGACAGCCTATCACTCACACCACAGAGAAAACATGGTGGTTTGGTAATATTGTTACATAAAGACACAAAGGCCTCCTGACCATATCCAAATGTCACTGAAGGTCATAACCTGCCAAGCTGGGGACCGAACCTGGACCTCCCAGAATGACAACCTAGCACTCACACCACGGAGAAAACATGGTGGTTTGGTAATATTGTTACATAAAAACACAAAGGCCTCCTGACCATATCCAAATGTCACTGAAGGTCATAACCTGCCCAGCTGGGGAGCGAATCTGGACCTCCCAGGATGACAGCCTAGCACTCACACCGCAGAGTAAACTACATGTAGGTGGTCTGGTAATATTGTTACATAAAAACACAAAGGCCTCCTAGTACAGGGGCCTTATTCTTCTTAAACATTTTAAGACTGAAAATAATGTTAACAATTTTGCTCCTATTTTATTATTACATTTTAATAAAAAGTGGCAAAAGTGTAGAGTGGGTATCAACAATTATTCAGACAAAATTTTGTTAGTTTAGATTTAATGAATACGAAAGGCTGGTAAATATATATTTCGCAAATTTAAAGTCTTGAGTCCTAGTTTCAGTCTTAAACTGTTTGTGAGTAAGGCCCCTGGTCCATTCTTTTTTCAAGCAGGATAATTTATTCGGATTTCTGTTGATGTCTTTAAATTGGTACTGTTGTTCATTTATATCCCCTATCCACTCTCAATTAAGTATAATAACATTATGCTTTTCCACACAGGTTTGTTATGCAAATACGTCAGTAAATGGTCAGTTTTATAGATAACTTTGATTTTGTTTATTTTGAGATTCAAAAAAAACATCTGCTCTGAATAGAACAAAACTTTTGATGGGTCAGTCGAATAGAACAAAAAAGTTTTGTGAATGATCCTAGCCACTTATTGTAAAGTCATTACAACAATGTTGATCGTGATTTGTTAAGTACATAACAATGACTTGTTAAGTGGCAGGATAGATGAGTGAAATCATACAGTTGCCTGTGTATGTCATTGTAGTGAATGAAAAACTGGCATTGATTTACTAATTATCTCACAGACACATTGATTCACTGATACATGATCCTAACAACTTTTTATGAACTCATTATCACCGTGTTTACTCATTCGCCTTCCTATATTCCCATGCTTTTTGTTCCAATCTTGTGTCATTTATAGATTGATTTTAACATTAGTGTAAGAAAAGACGTCATTGTATGTTTTTTTCTCACAGTTTATTACAGTTTTGATATTTGTCATCATTACCTCAAGTATTCAGATTTATTTTCTCTTATCTTAATAGTTTGATTGTAAATATTGACATCTTATACTTTCCGAAAACAAATTTACATTTTTACCATTTATCACATAGAGATGTAAACTATTCACATAAGTGTAGCATGCACAAATGCTATTTGTCTGCATTTCTGGACTGTTTGATTTTCTTGTTTATGGGAACTGACACGAAAGAAGTCTGATAAATGTGGAATTTTGTTATCAAAGCATTTATGTGTGATTTTGTTTAAACTTTATTTATTGGGAATAGAAAACAATACAGTAAAACCTCAATAATAAGACCACCTGTGGGACCCTTGACAACAGGTCTTGTTATTGAGGTGGTCTTAATATTTAGGTTATGTAAAGAGCGAAACTGAGAAAATTGTGTTCTTTATTTGAGGTGGTCTTATTATTGAGATGGTCTTTAAGTGAGGTTTTACTCTACTAATGACTAAATGTATTTAGAACCAAACTCTATCATAGACTATGATATGTGTATGGTGGTAATTGTTGACTGTTTGTGGTGGCATTTCACTGAATACATGTAAATAACATTTCACTGAATACATGTAAATAACATCACATTTTAATGAGTTAAATGTGTTTGATGTTATAACTATATTATTTAAACAACAAGCTTTGTCTTTATGATCTACACCCATTTAATACAAACAAATTATCCTTAAATAGAATTTGTTTGAATGATGGGTCTAAGTTGATTATTGCTACAGAGTACAGGAAAATAGCCTATGCTGATAAGAAATTACAGTCAGACCTCATTCTTTCCACAACCTTCTATTGTAGTCTATCAAATACTTGGTATAATACTAAATAATTATCAGGTCCCGATGTATCTTCTTCACGTTCAATTGAAATGGTCTATTCGAAACCATGTATAATTAGAAATAAAATTTCGGACCTGATGAATTTGAATGAAAGAGGTCTGACTGTAATTTTTTGTTTCTAAATATGTTGCACCTGATAAAGAACTTACTTCTGTCCATGTTTAAGGGTTTTATTTGAGTTTGTATAACTGATATAGTACCCTTGTAAATATAAACACTCTAGATCAGGGTAGGTCTAAGTTGTTTTCAAGTACTCTTTATGTTATGATTGTGTATGGAATGATCATCATATATTCATTGTAATTTTTCCTTGATATTGCCCATATACATCATTATCCATTAGAAAAATGACAGTGCTTTGCTTTTCTCAGTTGTTATTTTACTGAAGCTCAAGTATTCAAGAACTATAATTTGAGTTATGAAATGCACATTCATGTCATTCAAAATGACTTGTATGTAAACTAGATTTAGACATACAAGTGCCACTATCAATAGCAATACTGTTTCTTACATAATTTTCATTCTATGCTAAAATCAAATGCCATTTTTAAATTGAGAGCAATATAGCAATCTCAAATCTGGATTTTTCTTGGTGGGCCTCTGTGGTGGAGTGGTTATGATCACTGACTATAAATGACTTGCCCCTCCCTCCTGTGGGTTCGAAACCCACGTAGTTATAGTATTTGTACGAGAAGGAGCCATCCAGGTGGCTTATGGAATGTCAATGGTTCTACCCAGGTGTCCACCTAGGGTCTTCCTCTGGGAATAGTCACTGTGTCACTTTGGCTGTTAATGTGACTTAAAGCCCTGTTACGAAAAACTTTCATGAAGCCAGAGCCAGGTTTTTAAAGACTTTGTTGTGTGACATACAATGTTTACCTAACCATCTCTGTTTCATTTGTTCCTTCAGGATGATAATGACAGAAGAACAAGTGAGTGTGTATATCGTACATCTTGGTGGACTCAGCATTGATCTGTTCTCCGGATTCTTGCTATTCTTTGATCAGACAAGACGTCTTGCTTTTGTTGTACTAGGACAGTTTCATCTAATGAATTCCCAGTTATTTAGTATAGGTTAGTTTTAACTTGTTTATTTTACATTGATATTGAAGCCTGTTCTTACAACAAAGAGTTATCATGAACAATGGCTGCTTTCTGTGTTTCTTAACCTGAGTTCTTGCTCCTATTGTAAAGACTGCAGAAGAATCTTGTATTTGTCATAGAGTACTTCTATACAAGTCTGTTCTGACCTGTTGAAAGCAAGAATGATAAATATGTATCCATGTAATACATGTATAAGAATGGACTATAAAATAACTGTAAGGGTGAGTATTTGTGTCTACTTTAGGTTATAACAAAGCATCGTTGTCAATGCTAAATTCTGTAATAGATTTATCTCTGACTAACTCTGTCTTCATCAACAACTCTTTCAAATTATAGCAAACTTGGATGCATGTTCTATTGCTAAAATGTGGGAGGTGCCATTACTTATATTCATATCTTGTTTTTTAGCCCGTTCAGGCAGTGATTATATAGTTATTGTTGTATGAATTATCTCCCTTCATAATTATGGTAGTATGAATTGTCTCCCTTCATACTTAAAGGTATGTTTCCATGGATGATGATAGCTACTCTTCCATTGTTTTGTTATCCTAACTGGCCTAGAGGGTTGTTACAGAAGTTACCAAGTGTCTTACAGCCTGTAATGCCTGCTAGTATTGACTTACAGACCAGCCCTCACTGTATATATGACAAGAATTCCATCAAACCGGATGAAAAGCAGGTATGTAATAAATTGCAAATTTTGAATACCAATTTATTTAAGCTCAACACTTCTGAACGTATTTAGTGAATCTCTCCTAAATTAATTTCATGGAAAAGAGACAACACTGTCATCTTGTATGAAGACTTGATAGTGGCCTTGCAAGTTTGCATAGCCTCGACCTGAAGGCTAACCATTTCTAGTGTTATATCCTGTTGATTATGAAACACAGCTGTTACACAAGGTTGTGTTGTTAATATTTTCGCTCATCAGATAATTTTTGCAACAACTCTCAGGACTTGCAATAAACATAATCAATGTTGTTACAAGTTATCCCTACTATGGATGTTCCTGTTAACCTTTTCAAATTGAAAATAGTCAGACCAATATTGCAGCAGGGTTAATTGTGACATGTGTCTGTTTCACAGCATCAAAAATGGTGATTTATTACCATTTTTTTATGGTTATCTTGTGTTAGTTCCTAAGTATCAGAATGTATGTTAGAACGTAATATAAGATAGTATAAGCTTGATATTCCTTTTTATCTTCTATCGTTTAAAATATCTAGAAATCCAGCGTGTCGTCTGATAGAAAAGCTCCAACCACTACTCCAACAAAATATCACAAAGTAGTACTGGCTCTGATGATGTCATACGTAGGATGTCAGTGTGTGTTGCCCTACTCTCATGGTATTACCAAAGTATGTATTCATGTCTTCATATATGTGTATTTATTTCTTGTTTTATCCATGTAGAACAGCTATGCATAGTCAACAGTCTTTGTGAAATGTTTCATTGTCCTAAGTCCAAGCCCCATATTCATAAAACTTCATGAATCGAGATTTATCTCGAGTTGGGTGTTCTATATCTAGTATTTTAAACATAACAGAGTTCTTGAAATTGAATACAGTCAATCCTCGTTTATTTGATAACCTTCTATCCGAACACTCGGTATAATCTGAAATGAATATCGTGTCCTGATGCATCTTCTTATATGCGTCAAATTGAAATGGGCAGTTCCAAACAGTATTACGCGAAATAAAATTTCAGATGCTATGAATCCAAATGAACGAAGTCCAACTGTATACTTAAGGTGCGAGCCAGCCATGTGTTTTCTTTGACACTTTGATTGTAGCTAAAACATCCGTTTGTCCTCCTCTTCTGATTCATGTGGGGAAGTGATCTGTTGTTTATGGAAGAATATGCAAGTACTGGTTGGTAACACTCGATATGACAACAGACCACTATCAAAACTAAAATACTGTTTTAAAAAAATGGTATGGAACACCCACACACGTCAGAAATGTGATCTAGTAACTTATTTTTATAGCAATAACATTCAAAAGGTTTGGTTTTCTATGGTCATAATGTGAACAATGTCTATATATAGGGATACAATCATTGGACACAAGGACTGTATGGGTACTCCTGGGATATGATGGTACACACATGGAGTCTACAACATATCAAAGTCACATATGTCGACAAAGACACCAGAGAGGAAGGCTACCTAAATCCTAAGGTACGTTCTGGTACACATACATGTATGGTGAAGGTTCACGCTTCTGTATGGATGATTATAGTTATGTTACAATTCATGTCAAAGGCAAGAATGACCAGTCAGATGATATGTCAAGTGAAGAAATGATGATTGTTTTCCTACCACTGAGAAAACCTGAAAACAAAGACTGAATATAATATCCTATAAAGTGATTTATCCATACATGTTTAGCTTGTCTGTTTCAATAAAATCTAAGAGCTGTTGTAGCTTGATCTTCGTCGTTATCATCATCTGGTTCAGGATCTGCATCCACAAAATTGTTGAATATTGCATTTTGTTCAGTATCTGAGAAAGTGTAAGTCCCAGCTATTATGTGACCGACAGACAAGCATCTGTGTCTGCTTGGGGCGCTCTTGTTTTGCATTAGAAGAGTAAGATTGTAGTTTGAACTTTTGTTGTGTCCATTGGGTATATGTTATTTAATTGAGTTTGTTCATGATGTAGGCAATAATTCTTGTTACTTCATGCATGCATTGCTTATAGTGTTCAGTTTTCACAGAGATTGTTTAAGTTGAAAATTGAAAACTTAGAATTTGCAGAAATGGGTAAACTACATTTCAAGAGTAAAGTATGTCATACTTTCTGTGGACTGTTGTATTTGATTTAAATTGATCTTTGTTATATTTATGGAATAGTTTTCTGTTCTCAAGAACTTGACATTGTTGTTAACATATTGCCTAAGTAATATTATTATACCTCAAATGACTTATTATACTCATATACTCATTATAAGTCATTCAATATTACTATTACTCTGACAATGCATTTTTCACCGGGTGATAGTATACTTTCACATGGCAAAAAATTGATGATTCTGGTTACCCAAGTTCATGATGTAAATCAGTAACTTTCGGCGCTTGCAACTATTTCAAACGACACAATGACGACAACTGTAAACAAACAGTTAGTAGTATTAAAATGTTTTCATTCATATTTTATTCGATATATTCAAATAAATATCAGATGGCTTCCCAGAAGCATCGGGTAATAGTATTTCCCTCATGTTGACAATATGTACTGTCACACAGGAAGCCATCTGATATTTATATAATACATTTATAGGCATGGGTTCTTGGTGGTAGATGGAGTTCACATCCTGATATGATTAAACAGTATGCATACTGTGTGGAGGAAAGATTAGCTACATACAACATTACAAATATAGAACTATATCTAGATGTATGGCGTGCCCTCAATGACAGGTTTCAACAAAGGTAGGAATATAAATGTTTTAGTCGCTCTCATTGTTAACCTATATTCCGTTTATTTTAAAACGTGCAGTTTTGACCTACAATATTTTGTTAAGTCGTATTTTATTGCATTTGAAAACTCATTTCCAATAAGAAAACATGTGTTTGTTGATTGCACATATAGCTTAGATATTTGCGTAAAAACGAAATAATATTTTATACAGTAATTTTCGTGTTTCCCTGCGTAAGTTCATGAAAAATGAGAAAACCTCAATTGTGCATTTTTCAATGAACTTGGTGTATATCAGGAAGGATCTATAGTTACATCATGTTCAAGTTTCAAATATTTCACATTGTCTTTTATTCATGCTTCAACGAAAATGTTCCTATTTAAGATATAAGTTGCATGCTAATGTTACCTAGATCTAATGTTCTTGAGAATTTTGAATTCGCAATTGAAATTAAGTTAGGAATTTCAGTGAAAATGAGACAGTCATGAATGCAGTGATCTACTATATATGTATTGTAAATGAAACAAGAAATATCTTGAAAAAAAGATGGTCGGCGAAATTTGAAGGATTAGGTTTGTATTGCAACATAAAATATTGCCGAGATGTTATGATTGCTGGTCACTCCAGATCCAAAATGGATTTTGGAAATTAACCGAAATTCAGTGGATTTCGGTAGTGTAACATACCCTGTATCGAAAGGTTAACTAATCCCTGTCGAGGTTACAAATGTTTTTCGGTCGAAGAGAAGTTGGCTTAGGGGTTTACGCAAGATTTGATTGGTTTACACAACACTGATAAGCAAATAGCAAAGCCATGTTAGTACGGCTGCATCGAAAAATGGATAACAATTCACACATCTTTTTGAATTGGGTGTAACACAGTATGCTGTAGGCTTGTATGTTTAATTGATTTGACAGAATAGAGCAAGAAGTCTTCCGGAAATTGTTATGTAACTGTTTGTACAATCTGATAACTGAAGCTTGATATTTTGATGGATGTTAATTTAGTGAATAGTTGGTTGAGAAAATGTATGTTCCAGTATTTTACATATTTAGAGCTTTTATAAACCAAACTCAATAAACTGACCTTTCTGCAATTTGATTTTTCTTTTGTATTTGCAATTTTGGTTATATCTAGGAAGTATCCAAATAATATATGTCATGCAGTTTGCTTCATTTTTTCATTGGACGATGTCCCTGATTTTAATATGTTACCAAAATGTTAACATTTTTTTTATTATATATCAACGAATGTCAAAATATCGTGTTTGGATTATACCTTATTTATTTCCATGTTTATTTCCAGGTCAGTTGACCCTCGTGTAAACCTGCTGGAAGCACCATGGAGTTCATATAGAGAGACAAAATGGATTCTACCATTGTTGGTGGATCTCTCAGATTGGAGAGGGAAACTGGCCGAGATTGAGAAAGATATATTTGAAAGAGACAATGATACAGATGTTGTCTTTGTTGCTGATTTTCCTGGTAAGTTGAGGAATAAGTCATTCACTTAGTTTATGATTCACTTAGTTATGAAAGAAATACATTTATGTAAGAATCTCTTAATTGCTGTACTTGGCCTGCTGTGTGCACTCTGAATCATGTTGTTGTTTTGTTTGCAAATAAGGGAAGTAACTCAGGTGGTCTTATAAGCAATTTGTAAGATTTTGTTCCCTTGGTCTATTGCATTAATTTTGTATGTTGTAAAAATGTAAGAATAGATTCCATTCACATTGTGTTTATCCTGATTTCATGCAGTATTTGTTTCTTTGTCCTATATCAGGCTGAGCTATTGTGATTACATGCTGTCTGTCTGTTTGTCCACACTTATTTTAAACTTTCTCCTCCTAAACCGCTTGGTTAACTCTGACAAAAGTTCATAAAAATGATCATTGCATGGTACCCTTTCAAAATTGTTTTAAGAATTCCATTTCAAACAGAATTCTGGTTGCCATGGCAATGGAATGTAAAAACTTAAAAAATCTTCATGTCAAACACTACTGGCAAGATTTTGATGTTATTTCACCAAAATGTTCTTAAAGTGATCTTCTACCAAGATCATTCAAATTATTTGGATTCCTTGAAAAAACATGGCCGCCAGGGGATGGGGCTACATTTCTTGTATGGATATTGTGGAAACATCAAAAATCTTTTTGTAAAAACTACTGGCCTAATTTTGAAGTGATTTCAAAATGTTCCTTTGGTGACCCTCTACCAAGATTGTTCAAATTGTGCGATTCGTTAAAAAACATGGCTGCCAGGGGGCAGGTCACTTTCCAGATATGTATACATTAGTATTATAGTGCTTACTCTTTACATGCTGGAAATATTTGCTAATTTGTTAGAATCTTTACTTTAACAACATTTTGCACCCTGTGACACAGGACCTTACTACCAAATGTTCAGGTGCCCAGGTGAGTGATTCAGTGCCATTATGACCCTCTTGTCTGGTCATACGGTAAGTGACTGCATGCAGTGCCAGACATAAGTTCTTGTATTATCTCTCTTTGACTGAATGCTTATTTATTGTTTTACAGGTTTACATCTGGAAAACTTTGTACAAGGAGATTTAGGTAATACAAGTATTACTGTACTGAAAGGGGAGGTTACTGTAGAGTTGGTGGATAGGAAAAAAAACTTCACTCTAACAGAAGGTGATAGAATGCAGGTAAGTGCTGGCATTACCAATGTAATTATCCTTCTCACTTTATTTTCTGTGAACTTATAACATTAAAAAATGGATTTGTTTTATTTCTGTCCTCAAAATACAGGAAATCTTTACCGGAAACGCCTACATTGTTGTAAATGGATACCATTTAGCATAGAAACTTAGAAACGCCCACATATAACATATACTACCTATGATTGTTTTCCATTGTGATAAAAAAAAGGAACGACAACCATTTAACTATCTTGGTGAGGGGGATCAACATTTCTTGGTGGGGGTTAAAAACCAAAAAAAAAGTTGCTGAAATATTTTGGTTTGTATGTGATATTTTAGTTCAAATAATAATTTGGTATTGACAGCGTGTGGATGTTTATACTAGTCTGTGTTCTCACAGGAGGGATGGCAACTATGGTATATCCGATCAGTAAATGAGACACTATGATAAGCAGAATGAGTGAAGATAGATACATGTTTATGCTATCAAAAATGAACTATCGATACTAGTTACTTTGTATTAGTTGGCATTGTCTATAGTAAACATAGAGGATCTAACATGAGTGTCTATGTTTTATTGAATTTATTAAACAAGTCGGCCAAAATTGTATAATGCAAGGCTTTGCAATATCGCATATTAATATCTGATGCAGCCCTAATTTGCATAAATAATCCACTAGTTGATTATGATAAATAATGCATACCGTGGAATTCAGTTGGCTGGAACTCGGTTGTGTCGAACACCCTTGTTGACTCAAACTGACTATGTAGTCCCAATTGAATTTTCTTTATAATCTATATTGTTCTACTACTTTTGGTTTGAACTGCCCAGCCTCGAACTCTCAACCCAATTATTCGGTCCCTTGATTATAAAATGCACTACTATTCGCACTTTTCGGTCGAACAATACATTTTCTCACCTCGTAATCGGATACCCTGGCGAATGAGCTCAATTGTGACACGATACGTGTTATTCACATGTTTGTGAATATTGCACGCAAACAACGAGCTGTATTACTTAATTTGCAGCTGTTTGAAGGAGGAGTAATGCAATAATTGATAATGAAAGTGTCATAATATGTACAAATGTGTGGATAATTTAATTTTCTATGCTGTGTAGCTTGATACTACCGGAGATCGTATAGCTGCTATTGATTCTGTAGGGTTATACGTGGATATTCATTTGTGTGTTTTCTGTTGTGTTATTGAATAAAATATATAAAAAACATGATTTTGTTTTGTTCATTATGATTATTTATATGAGAGGTATACATTAATATGGACTTAAATACATGTTGACAAAACATAGGCACCGTATTATGCACGCATGTTAATTATTACACAACCACGGTTGACTAGAACAACCTTTTACTCGAACAAATTTTGTCAGTCCGGACGAGTTCGAGCCAACAGGATTCCACTGTATGTTATAATCTCCCTTGTGCCGTATGTTATATATTAAAAAACCATAGTAACGATGAGTAATGAGTTATTTATTATATTGTTCTAGTTGCCAGCTCAAGAATTCCACAACATTCACACAGTATCACAGACTCCATCTTGTTACATGTACATATTTGTTAACACCACTGATGTCCAATTTAAACAAACTGTTACAAGTTATGAACAGATTATGAACGGAACATTTCATGGATCTGGTGAGTTAATATCATTGTTAATTGTCACCCAATGTTGTTGTTTGTAGTTGGCTGTTTTTATTCAACGTGTGAAGGTTGACGAGGTTTACTTCAATATAAGTAACATTATTAATTTTCCATTTTTTTGTGCTAAGTTCTAAATCGTCTGAAGGTTTCAAACTTTTGTTAAATATTATCAAAAATTTGGAGGAATAGTGGTCAAAGGGTGAGTACCTGACTCTTGATTCGAAGGTCTTATGTTTGAATCCTGCCTTGGTGGTTTTGAACCATGAATTTCTTAATCCTTGATATAGACGTTAATACTGGTTTGTAACCCAGGAAGGAGTCATTGAGAGTTGATTAAATGGACATAAATTGCCTCCTTCAAAACATTACATGAAGAAGAAATAATTCTGTATTCATTCACTAACACAATTTCCTAAACTTGTTCAGTCATGAAATATGAATCATACGTCCATAGTGTCAATACTTTTTAAACAATATTCTAAACATTGGTAACCATTGGTAACACCATGTATAAAATGAAGCCTAATTAAAACAGTTGCAATTTTAATGGTGTTAATAATATCATCAGTGATTATTTCTATGCATTTTATAATTAGGATGATTAAAATTCATTTTTTTCCAAATTAGGCTTTGATTGCTATGGAGACCAGTCATAAATGTCTATAAGTGATCACTTGATACATTGGGTCATTTTGTTTTCCAATTAAGTTTTGTATCAATAAGTACATAAATACAGTAAAATCTCATACATGTAATAAGGCTACCCTTTTGATCCTTGGTAACTGGTCTTCTTATCTATGTGGTCTTAATACTGAGGTTGAATAAAGAGCAAAACGGTGAAAATGGACTTCAAAGTTGTGGTCTTAATGTTGAGGTGGTCTTATTATTGAGGTGGTCTACATGTGAGGTTTTACTGTACTTTGTATCAGCAATAGTATGCATTTTGATGTTATAAACAAGTTTGGTCTATTTAATTAGGTAGGCACTTTGCAATTCCTTAGCATTTCTTATAGTTATAGAATTTTTTTTTTAATTTGTATTATAAGTTGCATATACAGGAAGTCAAGCAAACTTGCTGCTGAATTCGTATTTTATTGTAATACGACCTTATTTTGATTGGTAACTGAACACGGAACTTCGTATTCATGTAATTTATTACTGTTACAATATGTTTGTGCTCTCTACCTATTCAGACCAACCATACTATGACAGATATTTATGTTACAATTATTTTGTACCTAAATTATACCACTTTTCTCTACCACTATATCATCTTGGCTTATATAATATTTTCTTTTTTGCAGCCTTTTATTCTGTATTTGTAACATGAGAAACATAATTTCACCCATATCTCTGTGCTACACTAATAGCAATCCTTATTTTCTCAATTTTGCTGACATCGACAATTCTCCAGACAAAATCAATGGGAATTGCTCCAGTTTTGAGACCGATGACTGGAAAATATTGGAATAAATTGTTCACTACATCGTATTCTGTGGATCCATCTCTGAGTTTTTCTCTCCCTATTGCTTTTCTGTGATGCTGTGATGCTGTTACAGAAATGACTAACAGTTCTCTACAAAGAAACTCAGTAAATCACTTGCATTTTTTTGTGTTTTTTTACATTTAGCTACCTGAAATTAAGACAGTTCCAAAACATTTTGTAAGCAAATTTGCGGAGTGTATGAATTAGTAAGCTAGTCTAGTTGTGAATATTGGGTTAAATAAAGCATTCATTAATAATTCTATAATTCGCAGCATTGAATGTATATGATGTTATTGTTTTGTTCAAAATAAATTTAACATCAGGTGGACGTTTTGAAATTTTTCAGCTAGATTTTTAGTTGACAGCAAACAATCGTAGAAGTGTTTGAAGGAAATTTAGAAATTATGAGAAAAAGTACTGAGCAGTTATACAGTAAAACCTCACTTAAAGACTTCCTCAATAATAAGACTACCTCAAAATTAAGGACACAATTTTCAAGTCCATTTTCCCTGTTTTGCTTCAACCTCATTATTAAGACCACCTCAATAATAAGACCAGTTTCAAGTGTCGCAAGGATGGTCATACGATTGAGGTTTTACTTTACTTTGGTTTTAAAATGATTTTCTTCAAATTTGAGTCGTAACCTTTTAGATAAGGAAGCAGTGCAGATAAAGAAGGAGGTGGAATCTGGAAAACGCCATCATCTATATGCTCAATTTATCAGTGATAGACAGAAAAACGAGGAGCAGCAACAGATGTACTTCTTTCAGAGATGGTCTAAGTTTATAACATATAAATACGATATGCTTTCCAGGAGGTAAGTTGCGATAATGCGTCTGTTTTCAGTGGTGTCTGTACTGTATTGAGCTTCTTGTAGTTGTGATATACACAATAAGGCTTTGTACATGCACGAGATATGCTTTCCAGGAGGTAAGTGGCGATAATGTGTCTGTTTTCAGTGGTGTCTGTATTTAGCTCCTTGTAAACATAGTTGTAGTTGTGATATACACATTAAGGCTTTGTACATGCACGAGGGATGGTCGTAAAATACCTTGAATTTTACTCGTTTTCAGATAGTGTGAATTATTTTTCCTCTTGTTTTGAACTCTTTCAAAGTATTGTCCACCTGCGTCTATGCATTTTTGCCATCTTCAAGGGAGCTTTTGTATTCCTTCTGCAAACCATGAAGTAGACCTACCGGGTATGTCTCAGGTACTGAGTGACAGCTGAAATCAAAGCTGCCCTAGACTCATACATGTACATGTATTTGGATCCAGCAAGCATTTTTTTAGTTCTGGAAACAAAAAGAAGTCACAGGGGCCAAGGTCAGGGCTATATAGGGAGGGTGTGATAACAATTACCATTTGAATGAATTGATCTCCATTTTTAAAACAACTCAAATGGTCATTTGTCATAGTCACCATGGATGCCTTTTGGTCTTCTGTCGACTTTTTTTGTGCCCACCTAGCACAGACCTTGTTATATCAAGGTGTTCATGTACAATTTTGTATGCTGATGCCTTTCCAATGCTAAACCTATTGGCTACCTCCTGCAATGTTACTCGACTATCTTGCATAACGAAAGCCTCAATATTTGCAGCCCTTGATGGGGTCACTGCCCCAGTGGGCCTCCCAGACCTCGGCCTGTCACAAACGCTAGTTCTACCTTCTCGATACTGAGAAACCCAGCTGTAAAATGTAGAGCTTGACAAGCAGTCATGCCCAAACCTTTTCTGCAGTCTTTGGAAAATATGGCAAGGCTTTTTCACCCACTGCCAGTAGAATTGTTATAACAGATCGCTGTTCATCTAACTTGGAGCCAATGTAATTGAAACACCTATCATGTATAAGTAGCATAAAAAATGTGTATCTAAACTTGTCATTGAAAAATCAACTTACCAAAGTATTGTCGAAAGAATGTAGTTTATGCCCATGTACAACATGTGACTTCTTTGCACATGGAAAGACAGGATCACGAAAAGTCCAGGTAATTTTTTGACCATCCCTCGTATTTATTCATGACCTTTGTCTTGAAATGCAAAGTTGCTAATCAATAGCGCTTGTACAAATGAAGGTATGTTACTATTTTTACATAGTACATGTGCTCTTAATAACCTGCTATGACTTAATATTTTTCAGACAAACATTTCAGACCCACATTGAATATATAGTTTAGATTGAGTGTACATGTGCGCTTGTTATATAAAAATCATACCATTATAAGTTGTGTTAAATGTAAACAACAAAGTTTTGCTATTGCTACAGTGTAGTAAAGTCGTTCTAAATATATGGCTATTAATGATGTTGAAATTAGCTGTGGAAATTGAATTATATGAATGATTTCTGCATAAGTGTAAATAATGATTTAATTCTTGAAACCATTTCCATACTTAAAATGATAGTGTCTAGCCAGTCAAACAAAATCGGCGCTTAATAGGAGAATATGTCACGCACCCCTAAATTTACACCATGTTTAATGATGATATTTCTATGTAAATCATAAGACCAACATATATATCCATATTTGACCAAATTAGTACCTTTATAATACAGTGAAGAATGGGCAAGTTTGTGCTATTACAACACATTTTGCAGAGTATATGGATTTGGTGCATTGATTTTGAATATTTGATATATAAAAATAAAATTTTAATATTTTCAATTGTTTCAGGATAAAACTGTTACAGCAGTTCTGATACTCTTTTTATCTGTCATTATTCCAAGAAGCTGTTGACTTGCTCAGATAGTTTGATATCACCTATATATAGTTTCTCTATAAATGCAAATTTAAGATCACGGGAAAAAAAATACAGATGTATTATTGCTGTCATATCCCAATTCATTTAGTTAAATTGTGTTCGAGGCCATTAATCTCCCTAATTAAGTCAATTTGATGATATTTTTGCATAGATTGTGGAAGGTGTATCTTATACTGTATGTTTGCTTTTGTTTTAACAAACTCATCAAATTCATGCAGACTGAATAATAAGTACCGTATATTTATGGTTCACATTGGTTTCTAACCAAAATTGGGTTTCGATACATTTTTTTCATTTAATCTTATAAATTCACAAGGTAAACTCGCTACCATTTTGACCACTTGACTTTCGTAATTTTTTTTAGATACGACCGCACTGATAGTGACATAGCGCTACCTCTAAATCATGCAAGCGCTATAAAATAAGACATGGGGTGCAGTAGTGTCATGGATTAGCTGTCAGCTGCTCATCTCAAACGCTTTAGATTCAACCCTGTACTAATCACAACCACACCTCTTAAGAGACAATACTCAGTTTTCTAGGAAGAACACTCACAAATGATTGAAATAGACATTAAAGATGTATCTGGCTCATCTGAACATAAAATATTTGAATCCAGTATTGTTGTTACAATGGCTAAAACATCTCTACCAAGAACCATTGCAATGTATAACAGACTGAAAATATCTTGTTTTACCATATTACTAACGGACAAAACTTGTACAATAGCCGGATTTATAAAAAAAAACGGAATTTGTTTTTAATTTTATGATGAACAAACATCTTTCTTCAACAAATACGGATCAATACATTATGAGTTCATTCTTTGTTAATGCATGTTTATTGATGTTTTAACTATAGGAAATATATTTTTTCATGTTTGTTTAGGTAATAAAATTAACAAAAAAAATGAGCATAATATTACTTTAAAATCCTTCCACCTCAATTAAGTTGAAATAAATTGGTATATATACACTGTTATTTAAATATGTTTTGTTTTCTGGATTTGGTAGCAAGTTGCAGGTGTTTGTATATCTCACCTGTCTGTATTGATATGTGTTAGACTTCTGTAAGCTGAACATAAAATGTGCATGTGTCATTTTGAAATTCTATTTACGTCTGCACTTTTGTGATTAACATTTACATTTCATAGCAACTACATTTGTATATATAGTATAATTATTTCCATTATATTACACTTTGCATTTCATTTGTAAGGACATTTTAAATATTTGACAATGTCATAACTAAAATATTTATTGTCTTCAAATTCTAATAGCATTACAAAAATGTGTTGTATATTAATACGAGTCCTGATTTTTATGTCTATTTGCCACAAATGCAAAAAGTTGCAGCTGTGCAGTAAAATATGCAAGATTCACACAATGATAAGCTTGATTAATGGCTTGATATGTTAAATACAGGTGATACTCTCATTCTGTCATGGAAACACAATACTTTCATGTCAAGTACCTTGATCATTTGTATAGGTCTGTGTATGTGGAAAGCAAACATTGACTGATATTTAGTTACTGGAAGTAGAAGGTACTACTGATACAAGAATGCAGGAAGTGGTATTTCACTTAGATGGTCGATGGTTATTGATAGACATACAGTAAAACCTCAATAATAAGACCACCCTTGGCACCCTTGGTTACTAGTCTTCTTATTAAGGTGATCTTAATATTGAGGTTGATTAAAGAACAAAATAGTGAAAATGGAATTGTGTTCTTAATTTTGAGAGGGTCTTATTATTGAGGTGGTCTCTAAGTGAGGTTTTACTGTATAAACCAGGTTCTGAGGGTATACAACTTGAGATAAATTTCTGTCTAATAAGCACTTTTGCTACATGCTGAAGTAAATAGTCAGATTAATTGCTTACTGAACTTTGTGTTCTCTAACTTCTATTCTAGCCATAATTAAGTTGAGAAAATTGAAGTGCAAAAATGAGATTTGAGCATGTAGATTAGTTTCAAATGTTGTAACCTCTTAACTGGGAAGTTGTGTACATGTAAAACCTCAATAATTGGGACCCTTGATAATTGGTCTTCTTATTGAGTTGGTCTTAATACTGACTTATTGAGTTGGTCTTAATACTGATTTATTGAGTTGGTCTTAATACTGACTTATTGAGTTGGTCTTAATACTGACTTATTGAGTTGTACTGAGGTTGAAAAAGAGCAAAAAAGGTGTAACTGGACTTGAAAATTGTGTTCTTAATGTCGAGGTGGTATTTTTATTGAGGTTGTCTATATGAGGTTTTACTGTATTTGATTTCAGTTTTGCAATATAGTGGTGTATCATATATCTATATTCCTTGTCTACCCATTTTCTACAATTTATTTTTTTCATATTATTTTTCTCTTCCTCAGTATCCAGTTTACATTTGAAGCAGTGAAGAGTCTCGTTCTTGGTGTGCCATTTGAAGAGTTTCTCAATGCTACTTACGCTGAGGAGGTGGCAAAACAGGGAGCTGCCCAACATTCTGAACAGTCAAATGTATATTAGACTACATTTTGTATTTGTGAACAATTATATAAGATGTAAGATTCAGTGAGAAAATTACAAAGGAAACCAAATTGTTGTCTCTATTTGTTACCATGGAAACCATTGTATGTCATGTGATAGGTTGAATTTATTATGAAGCACATAAATTTTTCGCCAGGTACTAATATTAGTTCAGTAACTTTTTTGTTTTGTGTCTAGAAAAACAGATGTTTAATTTGTCCATGTAGTAAAGTGTTAATTTATACTCTGTATCATCTTTTGGTTGGATAATACTTCAATTAAATAACTTACACTGCTTGTCTAGTCTGTAAATAGATACTAATAAGCTGCAAAGCATGCCACCAAGTTGAAATAACAGACGTTTGTAATGTAGGGGATATGTACTCCTATTGTCTGAATTAAACTGCTTGGCTATCCTGTTACACCTTCTCCATTCCACGTAAGGTGAAACACATCGACTTGTCTGTTTTTGTAGAATTATGACAGTCTTGATATGTGTTCCCATTTTGTTGTTGTACTATGTAATAAATCCAAGTGGAGACTTGCATGTTGCATGTGAAGGTTTGTTTCATAGGTACTGTCAATGGTTTACGATTTAGATTTTTGTCATTAATTGTCATTTCTGTTTTGCTGGACCCGGGTGCTGTGTTTGTACTTAAAATAACATCCTGTTCTAGGTAACTTGAGTATCTGTTAACAAGTTAAAGTAAAACTGATGTATACATCTTGTTTATATAAACAGATATACATTGTATTTATGGATATTTGATGCTAGAAGAATGTGTCATCTTATGAAGGCCAACAGTTTGATATAAGTTGCTTTACGGATTTCTCTACCAAAATTATCGATTGCGAGTCAAAAAAACAGAAATGATAATTATTTCCCTTTCAAAACTTTAAGACTTCAGAAATGGGTAGGAAGGACGGTATATGGCATGAATGTTTTAAGAGTTTTGAACATTGGTAACATTTATTCATGAAATACATTTTTCCACACAAGAAGAAACTCTTGTCTTTCGAACATCGAACCGTCACTTTGTAGAATATAAAATTAGCTATCACAGTGTTTGTACAGTGCACAGAAGGTACTGCATTAAGCGCTTTTATGATTTTGGTGTTATCTAAAAAACTCTACGTCCAAAACTGAGATTCGGAAAGACACAAACTGTAATTTTTTAATTATGTTCGTTTTTGAAAACCACCAAAATCGAGTAAACTGATCCTTAAAGCAACTTACATAAAAACAGTGGCCTAGGGGATATTGTTTTCAGAATGTAACATAATATGTGATAACAGAGTGTGACATGTGCTTTGTCTGCATCCACAGTTTGTACATTACTGGTATACAGTGGAACATGCTTATAACAAGTTTCTGGGAACCAGGAGATTTACTTTGTTATATCCAACCTTTGTTATATCCATACAGCTAAATCGTTACACATTTTATTAAGTGTATAATTACACAACAATTTGAAACACACACATACATGCAAGAAAAAAAGTTAAAACATTAACCATCTAAATAATTTTTTATTTATTTTTGCCATCTTTCCTATTGAACAGTCAAACATGAACTGTACATGTAACAATAAAGCAATGTTTTGAACAATTAAACAATGTAAAAACTGGTTAGGCCAAAATTACGCTTTATCCAAATTCATTATAACCATGTAGTTCTACAATAAAATACAGAAGACCAAGGTCAGGGAATAAAAATTACTACAAACTATCCCATTATTCGTTCTAACGGAGTACGTAAGTGTGTTCCACTGTATATAGAAATGCTGATAGGATGAAAAAGTGGTTCTTTCCTTTGTCTCCAGACAAGGCAGTTTCATAATTAGCACTTTGAATGTTATCAACTAAAACATAGAATGTTGAGGAGGCCTTGTTTTCTTGCCGCTAATTAAGTACTTGTTAGCAATCCAGTTCATGCCCTTAGTGCACAATATTTCCAAGAATAAAAGCAAAAATGTTATATCAACGTGTGTGGATAAAATGTGTTACAAACTGCACCTGGTTCGTTTGCACACTTTGATTTGTTGTTAGAATACCCCCCCCCCCACCCTGTACAATATGTCCGGGAATATAAGCAAAATTGGTATATCTATGTGTGTGGATAAAATGTGTCACAAACTGGACCTGGATCGTTTTCACACTTTGATTTGCTTTTTGTTTTTAGAATACCCCCCTTACTGAGGGTATAATACTATATACTGCAATCTTCTTTCAAGTGTTGATAAATTTGACCATAAGGTCACAGTTGAAATCAAAATAAACTATAAACTGTTTGGAAAACGCCCATTCATTACTTAAATCGGTATAAATCGATTGTTTAAAAAAAAAAATTCAATGTTATTAGCATGTTGTGTTATGAGAGATAAAGTTGTGTCAATGTCTTACTGGTATCTCGTATGGTTGTTTTCTAATATCTAGATACTAAAAATTCTGTCAGTTAATTTTTTATTTTTGTGTAAAGTTTACATTAATATATTTTACAAAGTTGTGAAACTACATGTGGTCCTTAAGATTTATATGTATCACTCCTGATGATTGCTTCCAGGTAATTAACCAGTACTTGCATCAAATTCAGGGATTGTATAGTTCATGATGAAGCCCACTCAAGGGGACTAGTATCCATGACACTCTGATCAAGAGTTGGGCCCTTTAATACAGTTCTTAATTTTGGCATTTGTGTTGAATAATTAGAATTCCCTGATGGAAACAAGTCATGCATATATCCAGCAATGTACATCCAGAGGGGGGTGGGTGTCAGCTCCTGGTCTGACAGCAGATCCAGCAATGTACATACAGGGGTGGGTGGGTGTCAGCTCCTGGTCAGACAGCAGATCCAGCAATGTACATACAGGGGTGGGTGGGTGTCAGCTCCTGGTCAGACAGCAGATCCAGCAATGTACATACAGGGGTGGGTGGGTGTCAGCTCCTGGTCAGACAGCAGATCCAGCAATGTACATACAGGGGTGGGTGGGTGTCAGCTCCTGGTCAGACAGCAGATCCAGCAATGTACATACAGGGGTGGGTGGGTGTCAGCTCCTGGTCAGACAGCAGAACCAGCAATGTACATACAGGGGTGGGTGGGTGTCAGCTCCTGGTCAGACAGCAGATCCAAGTCAGTCTGTGGAGTCCATAGATACTTGTAATGCAAATGCATTTTCTTGTATTGCACAGTGAGGCCCTAGGATATGGGACCCCCATCTGATGGACCCCGGTCCCCCTCTGGATCCACACATGGAAGCAATATATGTATTTTATTAACAGTATTTGTGCTACATGTGGTTAACAGTTGTAGGCTTCTTTGTTGTGTATATTCTTTTGAATCTTAAAAATGTGTTGAATAATTCATACATGTATTATCTGTATGATAGGATGACACTGTAAGTGTATCCATAGGATTTATATAAAAAGATTTACGAAACTGCCATATTCACATTGTTTATCATTTGCAACGAGTGTTTAAACCAATCAAATCATACTATTTTTATTGTTAAATATGAATGGTTGCCTAGTTTACTTTTGTTGTCCTAGTCAATGACATATCATGGTAGTACTTAACTCTCTTTTATGTGTCATTCCAACGTTAGAGCTATACATATCTTAGTTAGATTTTTTATAATATTCAATTTTACATGAAATGAATTTTACCGTAAATGATTACAAATCATTGATTGTTTTCTAGTCATCATAATGCTGTAGTAGGTATCACTGTCTCATTTATATTACTAACAATATCTGATGAAATCCATGCATATTTATCCGTGTATAAAGGGTTTAGAGGCAAACTATTGTAAATCATTTTTTGATTACAAAGCAGTAACAGTAAAACCTCGATAATAAGACCACCCTTGGGACTCTTGAACTGGTCTTCTTATGGTAATGGTCTTCATATTGCGGTAAATAAAGAACAAAGCAGTGAAAATGGACTTGAAAATTGTGTTCTTGATTTTGAATTGGTCTTATTATCGAGGTGGTCTTTAAGTGAGGTTTTACTGTACATTAGTGGTGCACCAAACCCTCGTTGTCTCTGGGTATTACCCAAGTAAAGCTACTGCCAAAATAACAATTTGTATCTTGCCATATACATAATGTATTGTTACATATCTTGTATTTACATTGTAAGTTGAACTTACAATTTGTTGCATGTTTAAGGTCTGTGTGTACCAAACAGACTTGAAGTCACATTGTTTGTTTGATGTTAGTCTCTTGCTAACAGTTAACATAAAGCCTGCTCGTCCATTACATCTGTCTATGGTCATTTGTCCTCTGTCTCTGATTCATCTTGGGAAGTAGTCAGCTGCTTGCAGAAGGTCCAGCTAGTCCTGGTTGATAATGAATACCAGGAAAACTGGTTTGCTTAACTGACCACCTCTATAACTGAAAAAGTGTTAGCTTAAGAATTTCAAAAAGGTCATCTTCTCAATGATAAATGTTTATGGAATCCATCTCTGCCAAAGAATGATAAGATCAAATGAATATAATTTCATATTGTACATAAATCTTAAAAAAATCGCGGTCATATTTATTAGCCAACTGCACTTGTAATCAGAATATAAACCTCATAATTTTTGTATGAAACAGACCCATTATTGTAAAACTTTTGGTAAAACTTAACCGACTCATTTTGGTAAAATTGTTGGTAAAACTTAACAGACCCATTGTGGTAAAACTTTTGGTAAAACCAGACTCATTGTGGTACAACTTGAATCGTGGGTTCCAAATGTAAAACTAGTTCACATCTTTTCACTAGATTCTTGTCAGATTTGATCATTGAATAATAATTGAGAAACTGGTCACTTTATTTGGTCTGTGAGATGTTTAGTATGTTATCCTGATAGATCAGTAGAAAACATTCTCAATCATTTCCTGTTTCTTTTTGTTCTGCACTTTGTTAGCTTCTTTTGTGTGTCTGTATTGGTCTCCTCATGTTGTCAGTAACACTGTACTCTGTCGGAAATCTTGATACATTGTAGTTGCAAAATAAAATAATGAAATAAATAAATTATGGCTTGTCTTTATTGCCGAGTTGGTTGAAGTTTAAAGAAAGTTTTATTAAATATTTTGCCAGTAGCATGTCATGGGGTGAAACTTAAACTAGTATATCTGCATATGGATAAAGAAGCAGATAAACTAGTGTCACTTGTTTCACCCTCTATTACGCTCCCTCACAGCGCTTTGATTCCACTACCGTTACATTCACACGCTGCTGTATTACCCAGTATATTTTTATATTTGACCTTACGAAATCACCGTTTGTTCCTGATACTAAATGCCATTGGTCGGCACGATCATGTGTCACTACTGAGTTTATAATTGATGGGTATTTTGCAGTGTTAAACCAATAAAATGTGTACACAATGTATTGCCTTTCGTGTCGAAGGAAATTTTGACTATCTATAGCTAATCTGTTTTATTTATATAAGTTTAGCATTTACAGAAGGTGGTGTTTCGTTCTTTCATCAAGAATTGTACTGATATCATACGTATTACAAATAGCGAGGCGAATTTGAGTAATAAGATGCCAAGTAACGATATGACGCATTTTAAAATATACGCAGATTCCGCATCGACAGTTGTTTAAATGACTTTAAATCACTACACATTTACGGGCATTGGAATAATTTTGGCATGCCGACGAAACGATAGTCACTTATGCTCGATTTGTTTAGTTTTTCTAGCAATTTCCATAGTCACAGCAGCATTTTTATGACAGTGAAAAGTATCTATTCAATTAGTCCAGACTTAGATACGTCAAAAAAGGCCTAACCTTTAAATAATTGCAACATAAATGATTTTGACTGTTTATGAAAGTTAAATCTATATAGAACAACATATCAAAAGTCTAACAAATCTAAGTTGTAGTTTTTTATTTCTGTTTTACTGGAGCGCTGACCCATTTTTTATCAAATACAGAATAAAAATAAAATAGCTCCGAGTTCCGTTTATTATTTTATATTCGCCGCCCTTATGATTTGAGTTAATTAAACAAAAATAAAATTTGATCGGTTAATAGACACGATCTCTCAGATTTCTACTGAAAATGCTTTGTGAGATTTCAGTCATCCGCATTATTTATAATATGCATTACCAGTGTGAATAATGGACCAGGAAACAAGCTATTGGACGGATTGTGTGATTAAAGATCTCTTGTATTGCAGAATTACATTATTTACATCAGTTTCAGCGGCAGATATTGGTATATTTTGTGGCTTAACAATGATAATAAATAAATTAAATCGAGGTTCAGATAAATTCACATCGAAAAACTGTATTTTCTAATTTTCTTCCAAGTTTTGCCAAAGTTTTGGCAGATACCCGCTTCCGTAGGAAAATAATTTGACAAAATATAATTCAAGGTCACAAAATTAATTTTGTTCTTATACGTTAAAATGGCAAAGATTTGCGAGTTATGTATTAGATTTATGCTTAGGTAAGACAGTATGAGCTTTTTATTATAAATTTTAACAGTTTAAACGAAAAAATAAGGCATGGAAAAAATATTGAAAATCACTTAAAGATGTAATTTGCAAAGGAATGACTTATCACATACATATTATGTACTTTTGACTTCATATATTATTGGAATTATTATACTTACCTCAATGCCAGCAGTATTTATGATGATTTTAAACATTGTTTACAATTCTGTGCCGATAAATTCATCTTTATCAATAGGCGCTTGCGAAATATATTCGAAGTACGGTGTACAATCCTCGCCATTTCGTTCAAAGAGTATTTTATATATTTATTTTTCAGTTTTTTTCACTTTCTGCATCAAAGATTTTGTTAGACTTTGATATGTTCTCTATACAGTATTATTCTAACGAATGTACTTCAAAACATTTCTGTTGCAATTATTTGAGGGCTAAATTTAGATTGACTGGACTAAATGCACACTCGCATAAGCTTTATTTGCAAATGTTAACTGTCCTACTTTTGGGACATACGAATGGTTGTACGCATGTCGACTCGCCTGTCTAAATATAGAAATATCAGTTGTGCGGGAGTTATAAAGCAGAGGGTGATTATGAAGGTATCGGAATTTAAGGCCCGATGCTAGAGATGTAACCCTCTATATGCAAGCATTTGCTATATTAAAATAAAATCTAATACAATCTTATTTGCTTTCATCAACTTTGTTATATGGGTCACAAGTCAATACGACCTGAATCCAAGACAGGCGACTACATGTATGTTAATCAACATACTACATTTTGCCTGCTTACAAGAGCTGATAGCTGATTATGCTAATTGATAAGGATAGTAAACAGTATGTAGTACCACACCTATATTTGAAGGTCAGACAAGTTTGTATAAATATAAAGTTAGTTTGTACCTTGGTCTGGTTAATGACTGATTACAGTTGGTGAATATTCGCTTTCTGTGCTTATTAATATACTCTCTTTTAGCATCGGGCGCTTATCTGGATTCCTTTATAATCATGTGAATGTAACGGTAGTGGAATCAAAGCACTGTGGGAGCGAAGGCTTTATATAAGACTGGCTGTAAGGATCAGTTGTCGAGTCTGTTTCATAGTGTCTGATTTCAACATGGCACATTCTATGGTGACCAATGTGTGTTTGGGAAAGATCATGATTGGCATGACGTTGATCGTGTCATATCAAGCCTTCATGATAACAGGTCTACCACATATTTGACTTGGTGTGATCAAAGACCTAGCTAGTCTTTGGTGTGATCCTAGATGGATTGTGTGATTAAAGATCTCTCGTATTGCAGAATGATATTATTTACATCAGTTTCAGCGGTTGTGGAATCCAACATTGAATTAATGATTGAAGCTTTAGGGTGATGTTTGGCCTTGGTTCAAATTTAGCTCATCTGTGTACAAGGTCCTCCAGGTTAGCTCCCAGTCCCCAAGTGTAAGTTGTTGTCGTTCAAACAATAAAGTTGGAGATCTTATTTTTTTAGTAATCTTCATGAAACTTACACGGAATGTATCTGTTCACAAAAATCTCAGCTAAATTCCATTAATCAAGTTTGCTGCAATTACACAATTATCTACCCCATGAAATTCCAGTCCACAATTTTGTGTTATTTCTGGTTCTTAACAAATTAGAGGCTACATTTTTTGAAGTATTCTTCATCAAACTTACACAGAATGTATATGACCACGAGAACGAACACAAGTTTAATAACGTACAAGATTATTGCGGATACGCCAGAGTTATGACCCTTAAATTAGCCTTATTTGGCATTGGCAGCAATGGCAGCCTTTATGTTTTATGTAGTAATTCTTCATAAAAGATATGGGTCAATATACCAACTTTCTCTTGTACTCAGATGAGTGATACAACTACAATAATCGTCCTCTTGTTAAATCTTACACTGACTATCCCAACCTCAAATTTTTTTCTGACAAGACTTAGAATAATTATTTGCTTATTGTTTGCATAATTTCAATTCTAGAAGGGGTAATTTACCTTGTACTTAATGTCGTTGATAACTGTAACTATCTTCATTATTTCATGCATATAATTATGATTTAACATAATACCTCAAAACCTCACACTCTTTTCCTAGATACTGCTGCATTTCCTTTCCTAATCATGTTTGCAAATTTCTGTGAAATTATTTTAATGCATTTCATTATCTTGTGTAAAAATGTTTTGATAAATCTTGGCATTTATTAAATTTCCTTTCATGATGTCTGTATCAAAGTAGAGTTGTCTACAGACATATGAGATAACCTTTTCTCGGTAAATGATGATTGAGATAGTTAGTTAACTAATTCAAGTGTAAGCAAGCTTATACAGAATGCACACTCTCGTTTTGATAAATTATCTACAATAAACTAAGTAGATCTATAAATGTCTTTTCAAATTTGTAGACGTTTACTCGGTGACATTTTTGAAGCACGGCATTTATTTACCTCCTTTTGAACTAGACACATTTAGGAAACGTCTAAATTTATGTATTAACCACAAAGGTGACAATTACCGGAACGGTTATAATGAGCCCTCCAGGTCCATAAACTAAAATTAGTATATTGAATACGTTAACAAGCACATGATAATCAATACTGAAAATAGCTGCAAAATAAATAACTTTATATTGTTACACTATATAAGTTTATTTTTACCTTAGAACTCGAGGAATAAAATCGGAGTAGCCTACATCTATGTGTTTCTTTATTTGTATCTATACGGACTTAATTATCTCGTTCCTCCTTCGAAATCTTCTGTTCGAAACTGCTGCACGACTATTGCCAACAATATTTTTCACATGTCAAACCCACAACGTATTGTATACGATGATATAACAGACACTTTAATTAACGCTTGTGAATTGTTGTCTTATCAATATTGCAGGTGCATGGTCCTTTATTAACGATCGATTACGGTTTCTAATTCTACTATGTTGTTACCGTGACATTTAAGAAATGTTCTGTTCGTGCTATACATGTTAATATAGGCGGTATTCTTACAGAAAGAATATACGCTTACGTACAAACATGTACATGTATATATCATTTAGTAACATTAATTGGTAGATATACGTGTGTGCATGTATTAAAGTATACAACATTGTACGATAAAAAGTTACATTTGTGCGTACGTGAGAGCGAACAAATTTGAATTATGTTTACGCCTACACTACAAACAAGGGCCGAACACAGTCGTCTGGTGTTTGCCAAAATCCCCGGAATATCTTATCAGGGTTTACTTTCCACCTAGACGTGCTTGATTAGTCGGAATATATTATAATTGTCAACACGTTCATCAGGTGTCATTCACAAACTTTCCAATGACATTTCTTTGGTCAAGCAATTTAAGAGATCGTTTCAAGGGATGAAGTACAGACATAATTGTCTCACCACAAAAGCTGATACCTCGCGCGTCAGCGTACGCGACTTCAGTATTTGTTGGCAGACACTCTGATATTACTCGATTTGTTCTGTATCCGTCTTTGTTCTAAACAGTTTGTTTTTCACTGACTTAAATCATTTCTGTACTAGTTTATTAAGTGATGCATTAAAAAATATGATAATATTTAACCGGCAAAAAGCACTGCGAACATACTGTGGGCAATGACAAAACATAAAGGGAGTGCACTTCCGGAGATTCGTAAAACGAATATATGCATTTACGTCCCGTTGAATCGTCTGGATCTTCAGAAAAATAGTCCGTCAGTTGACGAATTGTTGAATGTGTGCGTTTTTGCAACACTCATTTCATACATCTTGATCACAATGAATAATATTGAACCTAGCGGAAGTAGAAAATAAAATTAATCGAACAAATACTCTTGACAGTAAGCCGAAAAACATCAAACGAAGAAAAACAGTACATCGATAAACAGAGCATTTTTTGTATATCACCAAGTTCTAGGAATTAATTATAAACGGAACACATTTAAACATTCGTTATTTGTTGGCTAGTTTTTCCTAGCGTCTACTTAACACGGATGAGGATGTGGTCGAAATGCGTTTATCAGTTGTTGTTTATTATCAATTTAAGGACACGCTCTCCTTGACACTTTCATATGCAGTGTAATCATTGTATAGATATGATGCACGCACACACGTGAAGTGATACTTTTTCCAACTCAAAACTTGTCCGCTTTTCCGTGGTCATACATCTGTTAGTTCGGTCACTGTCTTGTGAAATATTCAGTACATAGATAACGCTTGTAGAATCTGTTATTAATAAAATTTGTAAATCCCACGTATTTTATTTTCAAGGTTAATGGACGATTGTTTACAGTGATATCCTGTGATTTTATTTGTGATAACTTCTCCGTTCAGAAATTATCTTGATTATCGATCGTTAAATAATATAAATCTAAAATGAAGATGTGATTTAATTTCTGCTTACAACTACGGATCTTAGATATTATATGATTTAATGTTATTTGGTACATTTATATGTATTTCTGGGATTGTTTATTCTTCTTTAGGCCTATTAGCACATGTAGCTGAATCCTACTATGATCTGGAACACACGATATACGGTCCCTGTATGATGATGGAATTACTCATACCTGAAACAGGGTCAGTGATGTTCAAGCCTATCTGATAATTGACGCCAATATGTAGATTAAATACTGATTTGAACTGTAAAAGTCGAAAACATTTCCCGCAACTTTTCGGGCATTAGGCTTAAATACGCCCATTTACCACAAACCGGAAGTCATAGGTTAGTCAGCGTCTTAAATTATGCATTATTAAATGGTTAGGTTTATGTAATTTATCATGTATGTCAATGTTCTAGATTTCGTTTACGTATTGCACGTCAAGGTTAAATATGGATTCCGTGTCGTCAAGAAACAAACCGATTTCAAAATCCCAAACTACAGTATCAGAGGAAATAAAGTAGTACCTCATTTTCTGTTTAAATCAGAAAACACGATATTTCTGGTGGAGCATTTAATCCTGAAAATGTCAGAAGGCAAGCGATATAATTCAAAGCATGTTCATTTAGAAATGTTACGGATTGCTTTTATAAAACCCACAAATGTACTGTTGTTTCGTGTTAATTGTAGGAGCTATATATGGTATCAATGACTAAATATAAAGAAGATATAATAATTAAACTAATTTTAGTTCCATCATACGCAGACGACATGAACTTGGTTTAATTCGCGCGGATGAATCGATACTAAAGTCGTCACAAGGATTGTAAGACTGTCAACTCGACTTAAATACCAAACGAAAATAGCACTCTGGTTTCCATAACTGTATCCTCAACACCCACGCTGGGAGAACTATAAATACTTTTAACAGACGACAAAATACGCGCATAACTAGTCGGATTTAGCGAATGATTCCTCTTATAGGACATCAAGTTCTAAACGCAGTATTTGTGAATGCCATTATAGAATAATATGTCTTAAAGGCAATATTCATGCACAAAATTGATGTATAAAACACTTGGGTTCAGAAGATATATAAATATCGGTTTATATTTGTAGTTTAATTAATGGGGGTTAATCAATCGATAGATTTCGAATCGAGAATATAGTCTCCATGAACATTGCGACTTTAACAATAAGCGGTTTGGTTTTGTTTATATTGTAACTATACACACACAGTCTCCATTGACAGACGACCTCGGTGACCAAGTTGCCAGCTGGCAAAAATATAAGAGATACATTTTGTTGGCATTTCTTCCGAATAACCGATTTACAAGCAATACTAAAGCCTTACAAAATTTATTAAAATGTCATACAAGCAGACGAAACTTACGTGTTCTAGATTTCGAAACAATAAAACAAGGATTGGCACTAGAGACTAAATGAGGTCATCCTGATGTTATTAACAACAGAACTGCAGTAATAATACATAGAGCAGTGTTTTGAATGTACAGTCAAACTGGATCGTCCGGACACGTTCGTATAGATAGGTCCTCATTAACTCTCCCTTTCAAATATTGGGAGTGACTTCTCCATGGTAGGACGTGAGTCACGTGGCTATATTCCGTGTCACGAAGCCCGATGCGAAACAGTAAAACGTCACGAGTCCGAATGTACGCGGCATATAATTTAGACATTTCGTGGTATGGGAAAAGTTGGGGAAAGTACCGCTATTTCCCTCGAATATTTAGCTCGTTTAAAGAAGATCCCTCTCAAATAATGCGTCACATTTTAATACCTGTGGATTTTCAGAGTCGGTCAGTACATTGGTTACACGCGCCAAAATTCTCGGAAGGTATTTTCACATAACTCGCACATTTCAGTTAATGGTACGATAGTTACAATCATTGTTGTGGTTTTAAATACAATCCGAAGGGATGATCTATCATCGTAAAACAACACTTCAAAACGAAATAAAACGCGGAAGTAATCTGCACAATATCATTAATTATCACAAAAATGCGACGCAATTTATACGTTTTTTTTCTGTTTCAATTTACTATTTAAGGCGCCAAATCGCACCCAAAAATTGTTCGAATATCTTAAACGTAATTTATCAACTTGTACATCTGTTAAATTTCGTTGTACAAAACAAATACATTTGTTGCTAGGCCGATTTAAAACGTTTTGGAGTTCACTGTTTTTTTCTGGGCCCCATGCTGACAAATCTATAGAGAAAATAGCCACAAATATTCAATTACTCATTTAGACGGATATACCAAGTTCAACAGGTGCATTAAGTTATCTTCAAAATGGGTATAAAAAGCAAACATATACCTATAGATGATAAAACTGTAAAGATTTTTCTACATTCTTGTCTGTGCAGATTTGTGAAAAAAATGTCGAATGAATAAATATAAGCAAGTAAAAAATTCGCTGAGCATGCTAATTTTCGTTTGACTGCTTTGGGTATAATAGCGTGTCGTTTGTCATTGGGCTGAGGACAAACAAAGATGAACTTGAAATTTAATATAGAGGGTAAAGTAATAAGCTATTTAACGTAAAATGTGTATGAATATAGTTACACCTATTATTTCTGTTGCTATGATGGGTAGCAGACGACAGTTAGAGGTTCCAGTGTATTGCCTTCTGAACCCAACGCCTGGTTTCATGTACTATATTCCATTCATGTACATTTTCTTAAACTGTAACGTTCCATTGTTCCCACAACAACGCATTTTACATCATTTAGTTTGATTGCCTTCTGTCATTATGTATCATGGTATGTGCCGAAAGTAGGACCAATCAAATACCTTAAATACAACATTCTGTGACGTCAGGCATCAGACCATTCCCTTAGCCTGAAGTCTTTCCAACATTAGACGGAGATTGCGAAATACGCGATAATTGTCTGTATTGATTTAAAAAATGTAATACGTATAAACAATACGCGAATTCCATAGTTTTAATGTGCATTGATTCTATACATGCGTTGCTATCACAGGGTTTATTTACGCATATTTAACATTTATCTACCAATACATCAATATTATACCGATAATGAACTTAAAATTGTTATACTGACTAAATGAGGTCACCATATCTAACGACCAGACAATATACACTGTGCCGTTTTTACCTGTACGACAGGTAAGCTATATAGCTGATTCAGCGGGTTTAACTATTCAAAACAAAGATGGCATTTATACATATCGTTCAGAGTCGCGCCTTGTAACCGTTTTATTGTGACACAAAGGCACGTTTATATTTTTCACTAGATTTTTGTAAAGTAGGGGCATTAATGCGTGACATTCTTCTGTCTGTTTTTACCGCATGCGTCGCTGACCTGTCACGGAGGTTTAAAAGATTCACCTCGTGTTAGTGTGGGCTAAATTTAGAAATAAACTTTATACCTTGAACAAAAGGCGGTAGTGAAATTGCGCAGTTAGCTACAATCGTGTGTTGTTTCTGTTTACCTCCTCGATGTAAACATCGTACCTGTAGAATTCGCTAACAACGCAGTACATTAATCGTGAGATATGAAAACGGAAGTAGCCACATCAGCGAAACTCGTGTGAATTGCGTATTTATTTTGAAATGTCGCTTACGGCGTAGTTTTCATGTACTATCCCAGAAATGATAATAACTATGAGAAATTCGTAGAATTGAGTAATAATCTCATGCGAACTTATGTTAACAATTTAACTCACATGATTGGGTGTGCCTGATTTACTGAATTCTCTTAAACATACTACGCTAGTGACATGTAAAAGTTTGATGTTATGACAACGCCCTTTTATGAAAACTTAAATAATCAATGTTTAGATAGCTATATGTGTATGGGGTTTATAAGGTCTAGTGTGACTGAATGAGTGGGTGTCAAGTGACTGTGGTACAGAGGAATCTAATTATTTTCCTTGCTATAAAATGTTTAACCACGCCTTTATTATATTTACATTGAAACATACGACATGCTTTTATGTGAAGTACGGTATTTCAACCTTGAAAAACATTAAAATATTTCATGCTTAAAATAGGAATTTAAAGGTTGCTGGAAAACATAAATGACATATAATGTTGATACAATGCGTAGGTACTAAAATAGACATTAGTATGTGATATTTTTCACCCATTAGTCACCGTTTTGAAACAAGTTTATAAACAATTATTCAATTACCATCCCTAAAGCTAGAAAATCCTATCACCAGATGCCCAGGATGAAATCCGGGTTCGATATAGATAGAAACACTAGTACATAGAGATAGTTTCTGTCTGCTGGCAATCTGTATTTAATCATCAGACATATTAAACATCAGTTGCGTTTCACATTGAGGTTGTTATTACCAAACTTATCCAAATATATAAAAAAAATTATACAGTAAAACCTCAATAATAAGACCACCCTTGGGACCCTTCAAAATTGGTCTTCTTATATATACATTGAGGTGGTTTTAATTTTGAAGTTGAATTGAGAGCAAAACAGTGAAAATGGGCTTGAAAATTGTGTTCTTATTTTTGAGGTGGTCTTATTATTGAATAGGTCTTTAGGCGAGGGTTTACTGTGTACTGTTTGCTTGTATCAGGCATTGGAATGCAAACTTTCAAAAATCAACTGAAAATTCGGCAAGAGGTCCAGGAGGCCACTGAAGCTCCCGACTTTTTTAACATCTACTGGTAAGATGGCTTAAATTGTCTCCAAAACAGCACTTGCCAGCGTCAAATCACAGGATTTCCGCAACATATTCTCATGTCTGTTGTATTTTCACATTACTAACAAAGTATTTGCATAGGAAGAAAAACTTACTTCAATTTTCTCGTGTTCAGTTTCCTCTTTCTCAACTATTTTACAGTTAATTAATGAAAACAATTTGATTTGATTTCTGTACTTTTCCTATTATGTCAAATTGTTTCAATGTATGTATTGTTGTCAAAATACCAAAGTACTGCAAAACCAGAAGTAACGCGAAAATACCAGCAAACACTATAAATATCTTTGGGAGTGTACTTTTACAAGTATTCTTAGATTAATTATATATTTATTAATGAAATTGAAGTAAGTTTTATTCACTGCAAATTCTAAATATTGCGTTCTTGTGTAATCTATCATATAAAACAAGAGACCAAAGTATCATTCACATGTTTTTATTTTCATATTCATCAAATGTAATTTATAAACATACAATATCAAACAAGACACAACAAATCTCAATGAAAAAAAGAAGAAAACATTAAAAACTTGACAATGACAAACATAACAGATAAAATAGAGGGGAAACATTTCTCATCCAGAAACAAGTACATGACCGGGAAACTGCTACTTTGACCCTTACTGGTTGGAGGTTACCGTAATCAAATTTTCAAGGGACATTGAACTTTTTCTAAGAAACAATATGGCAAAACAATGAAGTTTATAAAAACGAATTTCATATTAGTCGACTACGTTCCAAGTGATGATAAAATGAGTTTTCATAATACTGGTATGCAAACACCAAATAAAAACAACATGAAGTGTGAAATGGCTTAAACTAACAGGTTCCTGGTCAGTCACGTACCGCAACAACAACATAATGGAATTAAAGTTATAAATTAAACATTCAGAAATATAAACTTAAGCCTTCAGTCTGTACGTTTTAGATCCATACAGACACAAGTATACAATATATAGGAAAGCATACTAATGTAGACAAAAAAAACGTTACAATTAACCAGATATCAAATTCATTTCATTTTTGAGCGGAAAAATTTAAGATTTGTTTTGTACGCCTGATAGAATTGCTCATTGTTGTATAGATAGTAAAAACTAATCGTTAACAAATGTACAACTGACAACTTCCTTAAACGAACTATGTAAGTGAATGAGTAATCAGCACACTTTTTACTGCAGGTCTACACAAATAAGATTAAATGTTAGTTCATTCTTAATAAATAGTTTGCAGGGCACTCTATATGACCTGGTGAAACTGTCTCCCAATCCAATTTGAAAGCTCTTCCATGGAGGTTTCCTGTGTTATTTTCCCTGTTCGTATTATATTTAACAGACTCAATGACCTACTCAATTGATTCAACTCAAAGATGGTGATGTGTAATTACAGCATACACATAATTCATTAAGGATGGTTTTATAATTATCATTGTCTAATACACACATTACACCAGTTTACCAGTGAATTAAACTTTTACATTAGTCAAGAATTTTTGATACTTTTAACTTGAAATTGTGTTTGCAATTTTCAACCTTGAAAAATGTTACTAGGCAATGGGGGGTATACAAAAACCGATATCCAGGTAATAGACATCCAGGTATTGGTCACGTTACAAACACATGTGGAACTTGAACCTTAAAGATGTCTTTTTTATTAGTTTCAGACCTGACTTACTAAATGACTGTCCTAAGGGGAGAATGAATATTGCTGATTGTGAAACATCCAAAGACATTACATGAAACAAATCTTGAGTGAGTGAGTGGAAAGATATGAATGATACAGTTTTACAGATTTTACACAGAATGAGAATCAAACATGCTCACTATAGGAATGAGCTTTTTTGATTTAGCACCCAAGTAGTATGTAAATAATTTACACATTAGGTCCCAAGGCCGCAAAAAGCACAACCTGGTAGAGCACATCAAAAATATATAACCAATCAATGACAGCACATATACATTATGCACACAATGAATGAACGAATGATATGAATGAAGGAAATATGAATGAATGAATGAATGAAGAATGAACGTATAAATACATGAAATACGATAAAATTACTGCATGATAATGACACGTAAAATGGTACAGACATTATTTACGTTACCATGGCATCAAAGCTTCACAAATCACAACAATCTAACCCGTGAACAAAAATATTCTGCATTAAAAAACAACGAATTACAGATAGCAATATAATACATTCAAATGTTGAATTTTTTACAGGTAATCTTTAATATAAACATTTTGTTTCATTTTTTCATTAAATTTCAAAACTGTGTTTTGTTACGTGAACTTTCACCTCGTTAACCAGCACGCCTAAGCATGCCTGGTTAGTTAGATGTACCGGAACCTTTAAACAAAGGGGCAGGAGCAATACTTTTGTAACTTAGTTCTGGTAAAGTAGAACATATTTTATCAAATGTTACATCCTCGGGCGTGATATTTGGCTTGAAATAGAAATGCTTTTTTATTCAAGGAAGATAAAACTGGTAAAGCTCAAACAAGACATTAAGAATTTGCACATACATTTTTTTGCCTCAAGGTGTAAACGGAATTAAATGCAGAATATCATAATGGGAGAATGAATGTTCGTAGCATATCACATATCGATGGAATGTTCGATTAAGAAAAAATGTATACAGATACCATAAAATAAACATTTTCACTCACAATTATACATTTTAACATATAATAATGCACAGGCACGAGATAAACAAACTTCGTGCTTGCTGTTTGCCATATACAAAGAAATTGAGGTACGAGCTTCATTGACATCTTTGCAAATGCGCATGATAGCTCGATTCCTTGGGAATGGTGAATCATAATAATAATAGCACAAGAAAATTAACGTTCATTACATTTGAAGTAATTGTTATCTTTGTCAGTTTATCAATCATTATCTATACAATAGATAATTTGTCATTCGTTTATTACTCATACTGCAATTTTTTTGTCACAGTAAAAACGTCTCATTGTAGCATTTGAACTTGCAAGTAATAAATGTCATTTTACTGCATACCAACGGTTATACAGAGAAAATCGGCATTGTTTACATTGGGAGTCTAACAAATAGAGCTATCCCAATTCTCAACATAATTCATCTTAAAAACAATGTATGTCACTATGGTTACAGGGCTGGACAAGCCCACATATTTCCAATGTGACGTAAAAACAAAAATAGACTAGTGCAGTTGTTACAAATAACAAGTATTTATGACATCTAAGTCAAGTCAGATGACTGTAAACAATATTGAGGTGTTCCACATCATATCCAGGGTTGTATTACCAACTTGTCAAAGTTGTGGTTTAAACCGGTTTATATATAAAAATATTTCAAGGAAATTAAATCAACAATGAATTGTCTTAAATCACCAAAAACCCCCCACAAAACCACATAGACATGTTTATATTTCAAGGAAGCAAAAAAGAGAGAAAGATACACTCGGTTGCATTCTTGATCAAGTAGCTGATAATTTGTAACACAATAGTCCAACAACAGCCAATTAATTAATGATTAAAGCCATGATTACTTCTCTTCAAGTTAAAATAGAAGTAAACAATAATTTATCATTTCCACTATCTATAAAGAAGTATTGAAGCAGTCACTGAATATTGGACAAGGACCTTTGCAAGATCAATTTAATTCTATGGGTACTGAAAAACCATGAGACCTTGACCATTGTTAAGACCATATATCACACTGATTTGACAAATTAACAACTTGTATCATTAAAACAAATCTGTCAAGAGAAGATTAGTATCTGATTGATATTTCAATATTATATACTTTTATAACAAACTGATCAGATTTGGTGAAATGATCATTTCCTTAACTTTCACTGACCAATGACATTCACAATATCACAACCACTTTGTTGTAACAAATGACCTAAAAACCACATACAATCATGAAACAAATGCAGAACGATTGAGGTATAAATTACATGAGTTTATGAATTTTGAAATTAAGCTCATGGGTTAGCACTGCTCTAAGTAAAGTAGGATGTATGAAACTGTAATGAGTAAATGAAAATATGTTTGAAGAAATAGCACTTCTTTCAGTCGCTTATATATCCATATAGAGCCAGAGTCTTGTCCCATCAGATAGGTTGGTCATTTACAGGAGACAGAGGGTAGCACCAATGTCCGTCTGAAATTGTTCCTTACTTGATGCATAGCACATTATATTCTTCATCTTCCACCTAAATGGGGGGGGGGACAATATCCTGTCTCATAAATAGCACAATGTTGACTCTTCGTTACAAATGTTAATGATTTATGTATTACATACATATGTCCAATAATGTTTGATTATCATATGAACACTTCGTTGTTTTCGTTGCCAGTTTGTGTTGTGTCACTAAAGGCAACTTGTCAAAATGGATGACGTCTGCTTCACTACGGGTGATGTATCTATGGATGGAATATGCAATAGTTTTTGTCTTCAAATAATGACTACATCCGCGGTTCTTGTTTCACAATAACAGACTCGTGATGCATAGACTCTGAATATTTTGGAAAGCTGTGGTGGTTGAATGAGTGTTGTGTGACTTGAGTTTGTGGCAGACATGTTTGTTTTGGCGGAGAATCCTGGCGCAACGAGTTCCCAAGATACAGAGGCTGAGCTGTGACAACATGAATTTTGTTTGCTTCTGCGAATCTTTGTAGAGCATCATACCTGTTTTTTAAAGCATTTAGTTCCATTCTGACAATATCGTTTTCTCGTTGAAGACGATCAACTTCATTTCTCAGAATGTCCTTTTCCGATTCTAACACTTCTTTCTGTGAAATCCTTTTTTCACGACAGTTCGCAGCATAGCCCCTATTCTTCAGAGTTCTCCTTCTTTGTTTCAATTTGATCACCTCATCTCGTGTCAGCCCCTTCAGCATTCGGTTCAATTCCTTCACGGATAAAGCTATCAACTCCTCATCACTCACATTCTTGTCCTTTGGCTTCTGCATGTGTATGCCCTCAGACTTAATCTGAGACAAAAATATCTGAAAATAGATCAACAAAACAATTATAAATACTTTTCATAAACGAACAAATGATCAAACTGAATATCCAAAAATGGCGATTAATGACTGGTAGTGGTAGACATTGTATATAGTATATGCATGTATGAACACTGTTCAATTCATATGCATGAGCTTAATCAAAGCAGTCATCATCAATAGTAGGCCTACAAAAGATAGGATTCTAAAACAGATTGATATACATGACTTGGTTTTACAGCTTTCTTCAACTAGTCTACTTACTTAATACTACGTAATACGCAATATCACCCTACATTATAAATGGTTTGAAAGTCCAATCTATAAAACCTATCTGGTATACATAAACATTCCTTACATAAATGAATTACTGACATAGTTGACCTACTTAGACACATCGGTATCTAAGTTATACTACACTCTATACCACATACAACCAACCTAACAATGAATTTTGCTGACCTTAGCAATATTTCTGGAGTAGGTATTACATATTAATACAGACCGTAGGCACCTATTTTCTTATTGAAAATTTATCCTAATTATATAAACAGATGTTTACTGGCACGTTAGCAAGTTTGTATGCCGCTCAAGGGCAATATTTGTAACATAACTCTTGTTCTAAAGAATATATGACACGATCAACAATGTATAAGCATATTTAACACAAATTGTATCAAATTCAAAAGGATTCACTGGATATGAAAGGAAATGATCCCAAAAAAATTATACAGGAGCATATGTGTTATTTTTCACCATTGTTCACAGAAGGGTCATGCTTTCAAGTTTCAATGATAATCATAATTCACATTATCAGAATCGTACTCGGAAATCAAAAGACAATGCTGCAAAATGTTGTGAATAATTAAATGCATTTCTATTGCAACAAGTGTGTCATGGAGAGAAACGAGGCAGAATTCTTCGAATGTTGAATGAATAATAAGCCATGTATCAATGGTGAATCATCTGTCCCCGGAGAATTCATATTGATCAACGGCAAAAACATTACAAGCATATTGTCTCCAATCGTACACTGAACCAATTCTATTTAACATCAGTAACAGGAGGCAAGCCAACAGCATTCCAATTCATTTAAAACAAATATCATGGTAAAAAACTCATCTCAGAAACAAGTACAACAATTATATTAATATTCCACGCAAACAACCAAACACGGCTTTCAAAATGTGTCAAAATATTGATACAATACGTGGACGCAGGAAGTGAATAATTATAAATTCCTGTGGAATGAAGCTAAATTTGTCATGTCTGCCAGTTTTGATTTTGAATGATTCATTTTTTCCAGACTTGTGAAGATTCATCAGATCAAATGCGATCAATGCAGAAGGATCTATTAGTATTATTGAAGGTGATGTGACTTTGAAAACCCCTGTATCTGATGGGCTATTAAATCATTTGCAGCAGAACGAAAACACTAACTGACTAAGTCAATTAATACATCTATCAGTCTTATTTTAACAAAGGGTATTCAAATTTAAATTCATCACAAATCAAACTCTGCAGTTAACTGTGAACTATTTGCTAGTTGGCAAATTTGTATTAACGATTAAATTAATAATAACAACATGTGTTATATTAAGGCAACATTATCATACAGAGCCACATCATCAAATTGCACCGTCATGTGGCAAGTCCACGTAGACTGAAATGATGTGAGTTTCTCCATTTCTGCCAACCACCTGTTACAATACAATAATCTCGCCTGAATCTGTTCCCATCAACATGATGGCAAGCTGACTCACTCATGTCTGGATCAATACCTCTACCAATAACTCCCAATGTCTCAGGACAGCCCACTGATGACTCATCAATACCGACTCGGAAACAGCAAGATCAACTGTATTAGAAATGAATTCTGAAAAATCCTTTAACAGCCAGAAGTCAGTCATAGATTACTCATACTGCCAGAGAATGCAACAATTGCCTTTTTCCATGAAGGGGAATAAGGATCTATAAGGCTCCAGAGGAATTTCACTTAACATTTTGATCAATACAGGGTCTTATGTGATTCATAGGGTTGGAATACAACGAATCTTGCTGGGTTTTTTCAAATTCCAGATGGAAATATTTCAGGGATCTCTGAACAGCCATAAATGACAAAGCACCATGTTTGTTGAAAATATTCACTACCAGCCATATTCATCATTTACGTCGTTGTAGTATAGTCAGTATACAACAAACAGACATTCAAATTTATTAATACAATGACAGAATGCTTGCATTGTATCATATGTACTCCATATATATTACTGTTAGTTGCTAGTTGCTGCATGAAGCTCAAGTGTCATTTTGATAATTTTTGACTGGATTTTACTATTTTATAACCAACTAAAATACCTATAATTGAGAGAAAAAAATACCCTTCAGCCAGAGTCCTAAGGGTCAAAATATTGTCATTTGGAAATGTCAGGGGTCAAAGGGCCAACTTCCAGGGTCAAATGGAACCCCTGTCCGATACTTAAACCTTTCAGAAACTTTTTAAATAAAACTTGCAATTTTTATTTAATGGCCTTTAAGTATGTATTAAAAACCTTAAATGCATCTAAATGATTGAAAATAAATGGCATGATAAAATAACATATGTCTACATCTGTTCGAGTAATATATTTATGGTATATCAAAATCGTGATTCTGTCTTAAAATACACTTCTTGCTATTTCCAAATACGTCTTTATTTTTCTGATTTACCGTAAGCCTCTTCACACTTATACCGAGCCCAGTTCTGCAGAATAATCACATAATTGCTGGAGACATATTACTGAACAATGATATGACGTCATTGCAACATCTACTCCAGCCATTTTCAGCAATGATGTCAAACAATGATTTCCCTGACAGCCGAGACTTTATTACGCTAACAATCCAAGAATGAGCGTCATCAGAGAGATAGCTTAGAATACCCTATAGCGGAGAAAATAGCAAGCAGTTTCTATATATGGAACTAATAATCTCAGTTTTAGAAATTAACCAGTAAAAACAGATACTTAACAGTCTGAAATAGAGGAAACATAGATTTTGCAGAAAAAAAGGAAGAAGGTAGCTATTTTCATCTACAGTTGATCATGAATTGCTACATCAGTAATCTTAGAAACTAAATATAACAGAAAACTTGTTAAAATATAGAAAATTGAACCCATTAATACTACAGTCCTATTTTCAACATTTAAAACACGGAGCTTGGGAAAATATTACACAATATGGTGGGAAGGAAATAAACTGTGAGTGTGAGACCAAAATCATTTGACAACAATAGTTTTGAGTCATGCACAGGTAAATGTAAATAAAGTAGTTTAGGAACGATATGAATAATTAACATTGATTTTAAGTGGTTTTGTAATCAGACCAGTAAACATAATCAGTAATGGTCTATCTATGATGAACTTTTGGTTTATTTACAATGATAAAGTATTAACAATTTCACTGAAATTAAGCCAGATATGTCTCAGCGAATATCTCGTATTAAATGATTAAATCAGATAGCCACTCCTCCGATCTACTCACGTGAGTATTGCTCACTATTACTTTGAATAGTCTATTACGCATTTAAATGATATCAAAAATAACTTTTTTTTGTGAATGAAGTCAGTGCAGTACACATGACACATCTTGTTACAAAATGCGACATCGGAAACTTAAAACAGTACCCCGAATAACATAAACATCCTTTCCTGGATGCCCAAGCACTTTCTTGGAAGTAGGAACATATTTTAAAATAAACAGGTATGATTTACACACCCTACTTGTGACAGGTCTATTCAACTATGAAGTTGAGTTTTTCTTTTACGGATCAAGCACTAAGTAACATGGTAACTAATGAAAGTTTAACAGGTATTGTATGGTACAAATAAATGCATTTATCAACAGGGTATGTACTGTACATAAACCTATTTCAACATATCACACATTCCAGTATCCAATGTAGCGACAAGGTATATATCAGGTCTATTTTTAGCTACTCTCTAATATTTACTTGGGTGCCCCTAGCAAAAGCGTCAAATAAACAGTAAACTAAACAGTAAACGCTTACCACTCATGCTATTTCAATAGCAAACGTAATTCAGCAATGAAAAGCTTTTATTATGGTAATCTTTTCAGGTCAAGTTCAGATTGTAATAAAAAGCACAAAGAAAACATATCTGGTTTATGGTGTATCCCCAATACAGCTTAAAATTTGGGAACAAGACAATATATTTTATCATGTTTACCACAATTTTCGTAAGTCTAGAACTAAGAAGTGATATGATACATTTTAAAATCATTTTTATAATTATAAGGCTAAATTTACATGATATTATGTATCAATCCCTACATAACTTATAACTTAATGTCATAATACCAGGGATTCAAAAAATTACTAACAAGTCCCAAATCTTAATAAGATGTAGATTACAGAATATGAGCTCGTGAATGGAATTCTAGCCAAGAAAAAACTAGTTATACTTATAAGTATTACGTCAGGTTTGAACAAAATACCTGCAACATATCTACCAGTCAAAGGGTGTGTTTTTGTTGGCATAAAAAATGTACTGAAAAATGACTCGGCATGCTGTACTGATTAAAAATGATGCCAATGAGTTCAACGTCAGTTCTTGGAAGATGGGTACTATATAGATAAACACACAGCCATACATTTGTAATTTCACACAAACAGGATACAAAAAATTTAGTAAACATTTAAATGGTTCAAATGGTTCCCAGATCAGAAACCTGTACTCAAATAAACCCATCTTTATCATTCAGCATTACTTATTGGATACTTTCATAATATTAACAAAGATATAATTATGTAATGAACACAACTTTTCTTGCCTTAAATTTATCTAAATTCACTCAAAATACAAAGGCTTATTTTTAAAGGTGTCCAACAAAATATTGTAAAAGTAAAACTAGGTCCATTAATGCACTATATGGAAATTTACTAATACTAATGATAAAGATATCAACACACATGATGGAAAAACCCTTTGTTTTGATGACTTATACTGTCAGAAACAAATATTACAATGTGACAACCTTTACAGTCATTTTTAGAAGCGACAACACGAAATGCCTATTTTTTTCACATCCTCTTCTACTTTTAGCATGCTTGGCATTTTGACTGTCAACATTGGAAGCATAACAGAAACATTGTGACAAAACAGCATGAGAATGTAATTCATAGATCTGTTTACCATATAAATATATATCTATCTATCATTTCAATTAATATAGGTATTTTTAAAATTTAAATAGATCTACTTTTATTCAAATTCATGTCGAGTTAAATTACGACTAAAATATTGTCCGAGAATTAGCCTTCTGACCGTTTCTGCCTAATATAAAAGGTGATGTCCATTAAATCGAAGTTGACAGATCTGTCAGATGTTGGGTACAACAGTATATATCTATGACATTAGGCACAACAGATGAACTTGGCATATTAAAATGAATGTCACATTCAACATTGTATAAATATAAATTTCCTCTTTATTCTCATACTGACATTGAAATAATCAAATCAAGGTGAATTAAAATGAGGTTCATAAATTTATTTACTTCATAAAACACTCAAGGTCGAACAAATCATCTATTATTTCGACGCAAAATAAATTGGCAATCAACAGGTCACGTGCTCCCGAAACTATGCGTGAGATATAGCTGAAAAACATGCCTATTTTGCGCATTTATTCTACGAATTAACCAAAAACTCTACTCAATAAATAACACGAAAATAAACGAAATATAAAACTCAAAATACAAATATGTACAACATAATTCTGATAATAAAACAGTAAACAGTAATAGATCTACAAAATAACGTAAACAAAATGTAAACAAAGAAAGGTACACCACGCCGGTTTCTTTCTAAATTTAGTACACAGCGAATTTTCAATATCTTTACATTTTAAACTCACCTTTTTACTCATGATTTTAATTCCAATATGAAACGAATATTTCTGTGTAGACAACAGTAATTCCAATAAGAATATGCGTCCTCAGCTTCCGTAACTGTCTTATAACACTAGTTGAATGTGTGAAAAACTGCTTATTACGTAGTTTGTCGTGTACTCTACCGACCGTTGCTTGTTTTGCGCCACGAAGTTGCCACTTGTATTGACGCAGAAACTTGATGAGTCAGCTGTACTGAGTGGCAGTCGATAGTTTAGCCAATACCTAGATGAATCAACGCGTACAGGCCCAATTGTTTGTCACTAGGGATCTAGAACCTTAGATACTTATGTTATTAAGATATCTGAAGAAATATTAGTTAACAAATTGACTTTATAATGCTTAATTTAGCCTACAATGCGATGTGTATTTATATTTATATCGGAGTATTTCGTCTCGCGCGCAACAGGTTTAACCAATGAAAAGAGATTTTACATAAATAGCACCGCCCAGTATTGCATCAACAAACAATGAACTACTGCGTCGTAGTAATTTTCGTTCCCACGTAGTATCCGATAGAGGGCGTGAGAAAACTTTCGCGCCATATTGTTTGTACAGTTATGTTGTTGCCGAATTCTTATAAAATATCATACACTCAGCAGGGAAGCTCAGTACAATACAATTGCATCAGTCCTAATATAGCCGAGTTAATTTTGAAAAGAAATAAATAACAGAGCAAATAAACGATATTCGATTAGAACTATTAACAATCATTAAATTTTCAAAGGTGGGTTTGAAAATTACTTGCGGTAGGCCTATATATATGGATTCGAATGTAGGACATTTGCCCCCCGGACATTTGCCCCCCAATGTAAAAATGGCAAGATGGACATTTGCCCCCCAGACTAAATGTAAGCTAGGACATCTGCCCCCAAAGAAAGTTGAAGCTAGGACAATTGCCCCCCAGTGTAAAAAGGTAGTCCGTAGTGCAGGTACATGTATATAATTGGATAAACGCCATTGAATGAAACACTTACTTTTTATCATTTTATTGCTACCTATCAAGTGATAATCTCAATGAATCATATGTAACAAAAATAAATGGTAGGCACACATGTATTTTTTTTAAGAAAACAAACATGTAAGATATAACACATACCTTAGACTGGGGGGCAAATGTCCTACCTGTATTTTTACACTGGGGGGGGGGGGGGCAATTGTCCTAGCTTCAACTTTCTTTTGGGGGCAGATGTCCTAGCTTACATTTAGTCTGGGGGGCAAATGTCCATCTTGCCATTTTTACAATGGGGGGCAAATGTCCGGGGGGCAAATGTCCGTATCCCATGGATTAGGACCTATAGGCTAGTCCTTCGGATCAGTCGATTAATCCGAGAGATTAAAAATATTGCAACCTCCCCACAGCAACACCCTTTGGGAGACGTAAATGTTGGTTGTTGATGAAAAGTTGTTGCTTTAGAATTGTTAAATTGCATGATTGTCAATTCTTACGACAGGAAAAACTGATTGTTGTTGAATAGAGACTGTTGCTCATGAGAGGACCACTATGGAGAGGTTGCATTGCAATTGAATTGTTCATTGACATGCCCGTTAAATAACTGATATTTTCATGTCTGATTAATTGTTAGAAAGCGTAAATATAGTATAGTCCCCTATCTATTATATAGCGTAGAGCTATATATACGAGTTATACGTAGTCACCTGGGACCAGTATTTAGTAGGTATCACGAGAATATCTGGATAGATCATCTAGAAGTTTCATTTCTATGTTAGATCTAGGCCTATTTCATTGCCTGGGGATCAATGTGGGGTGGCACTGGGTTATGACGGTGGCTTCCCTCACGTTAAACAGGACATATCGGGCGATAGGGGCCTATTTCTTGATTGACGAACGAACTTTGCTCAATATTACACTCGGCATAGACATACATACTTCTATATAGGCCTACATGTAGCCCTAAATGAATATATTGATAAGTTCGTGTCTTCTTACTCAGAGAACTAACATTTTCAAACGAGAATGTCAATATTTTAATATTTTATAGCTACTTTAATATTGTAAACAAATTCACCATTAACCATTTTCATCCCATTTTAGATACGTATTAATCAGACGTTCCTATGAAAATACGACGTGGATGCGCAACAATTCAATTTTTATACAAGGAAACTTGTGAATCAGTTTAAAATTTCCATTCATAAGTAGGCCTACATGTATTACGTAGGCTATGTTTTATGTCTATATACGCAAGTGCTGCGATTCCAATGACGTATTGTGTTAGCACTTGTATTTACGTATCCATTGATGACCAGGTATCGACTTCATTGATGTCCAGACACTGAGAATATACACGTAGTTTCAACAATTTAAAATTTAATGGTAGCTTTTATCTAATTCATTTACGTTTCGTAAATACGCGTAATGTATTTCTTCAGAACATGTTACTGAACCCCACGCTTATTTTCACAATTGCGATGTTTTCATAGGAACATTTATGGATGCAATCGTAAACAAGAAGTATCTTTAAAAAAGATGATCGGCGCAAATTGTGCTGCAGTTTATTGGTTAAGATGTTGCATGAACACAAGTTGTTATTAGAGCTATACCCAACTATTAAACTTCTGTTTCAGTTCGTTTATTCGAACTTATGGAATATATTCAACAATAATCGCAAGCGTGGTACAAAATAGTTTGTTACGTGCTCAATAAAAAAATTATAAAGCGAGTAAATAAATGTACACCAAAACACAATTACAGGACCATTGTGGCATTGTCCATTGACCTTTCAGAGATTTGCATAAAAACACAACTTAGGTATTCATTTATGAAACAAACCTTGCACTAGTATGCCTACATTAATGCGATATTTACACGTCTATCTCGTGTCTAAATTAAAGACGAGATACGATGTATAGTAAATAATAACTGGACAAGTCTTTTTCAAACTATATCAAAGACATCAAAACGGCTTTCAAATCAACGAAGGCGCAACATGATTAGACAATATTTATCTCATCGTCCTCGTTTGAATATACAAGTATAGAAAACATATTAATTACTGTTGACTTTGTCTGATCAACATAACATTGACACACATAACATTGTTTTATGCATTAAGTACATAAAATAGCGACAATAATTAGTCAATAATTAAAAGTCTAGTTGATGTCCGTAAGTTTGTGTAGAACAATCAAAGCTAACTTCAAACCATAATTTAGGAAATACGATTTCATTCATTCCCAGTCCAGCGTACAACGTGCAGATTTAATCAAATCAGCGTCCAGAACGATCGAAGTTCGGCTATCCAAAATTTGATTCGACATTTTAATAACTTAGATTTGATTGGCTTTCGCACCGCATCAGCTTGGTATACCGTTGTTATTTAGATAAAGTGTGGCATGGAGATAGCACTCAGAATGTCGGATATCTACCAGTCAAAGGGTGTGTTTTTGTTGGCATAAAAAATGTACTGAAAAATGACACTGCATGCTGTACTGATTATAAATGATGCCAATGAGTTCAACGTCAGTTCTTGGAAGTAGGTACTATATAGATAAACACACAGTCCTACATTTGTAATTTCACACAAACAGGATACAATGTTGAAGCATCCTTTTTTCACTGCTATTGTTTATAAATTTAGTTATCATTTAAATGGTTCAAATGGTTCCCATGGGTCACTGTCACCCGCCCACAGTATCTTCTCCATTCTTCCACCCACTTCCAGGTATTTTAACATTGTGGTTTCACATCCTGGCACTTTTCAGTGACATCCATTGCACATAAAGTGTGCTGTTCGACATTGCAAATTGCTTTTGATCTTTCATAATGTCGAGCCTAACTCCAATAAGTGTCTATATGAATGTGACATGTCTAGCATGTCTGTGTTATATATTTAAACCATCAATGTAATCAAGCGCTGTGGCATAAAGTTTTTGGGAATTGTTGCTTAGCAACCATTTTAAGTGTTATAATACTGAATTTCAACAACTGCTTAGCTTACTGCAGATCTTTAAAAAATAACAAAAGTAGTTCTACATCCTCCTTATACACATCATTTCACACAATTTGTGATTGATTTTTTGAGAAAAAAAAACTTTTTTAATAGTTATATATTTTATAATTGCGATTCTTTTCATCTGTTTAAATGCTGTTGTAATGTTGATTCGAAACAACAAACAATAATTTCATCAATCTAAAGTGATCAGATAACTACCAGTGTCTAGAAGATTCTTGAATACTTCAGTACTGTACATTACATACATAAATAGTCATCGAGATGTAGGCACCATAAAACAAAATAGGACCATCCTTAAAAATGTTTATTTGCAGTTACGCGACCGACTCATGGAAAATGGGGCAACTTAATTTTTTGTTCAGGTTCATCGTTGAAATTTTTGTTTGGGGGTTGTTTAGCCATTACAGTACTAAACTAATTTTTTTTTTAAATTCCGGGTCTCATAACCGCAAACAAACAGTTTTTAAGGATACACTAAGGTTCTTTCATTTTTTGAAGGTGATTATTTTCAATAATTATTATTTTGTTTATATCGAACAAGTTCATGAAATAGGGTTTTAGTCTGGGCAAGTAATTTAGTTTTTACTTGTCCAAGTAAAATTTTGTGAGATTTAAGCACTCCTGATTATTAAATACAGTGTATTTAGCAAAATTTAAATGGATTAAATGTCATACAGCAGATTCTACATGTTGTGGTCATTACTGATTGTTGATCTTTTGTTGTTTTATCATTAGTGCATCAATTTATATAGAAATATATATATTAATATTAATTCCTGTTAATTTGAATTGAACATCTCTCAAAAAACACTTTCCAATAGGACTTTGATTTCAACACTGTTTTTCAACAATTTTTCGATCTTATAGGGCGGCCAGTTGACCAAAGGAGTTTTCCTGGAACTTATTAACTAACAGTACTAACTTGCCCTGCCAAAAGCAGCCGACAATCCCCACATGAGTCAGAGGTGTAGGATCATAGAGGAATGTCAAAGTCGGACATCAGGGGCGTAGCTAGCCCTCTATTCACGTGGATTCATGATTTTGCGGGGGGGTCCGGGGGCATGCCCCCCCTAATTTTTTGAAAACTATGGTGCAATCTGGTGCATTTTATCAGAATCATGTGGATTCAGCCGCGTACTTGCGTATAGGCAGCTACGCCCCTGGACATGACCTGGCCAATGTGGGAATCAAACCCAGACCTTCCGCCTCACAGTCTATGGCTCTTACCACTGAACAACCCAAACATGCTGGTTACTTTCGAAGTGCATCATGCCTTTCAAGAGTTATTGATTGGAAACCAATTTTTCACTGTACGAACACACAGACAGACAGGTTTTTAACCAGGTTTTCAAAGAAAACCAGGTTATTAGAATGGTGTGTGACGTTGGGCGGGTGAGCGTCAAACTGGGGGTTTCCGGCGAATAACTTGAGTTCTGTTGATCATATTGTAACCAAACTTGGTGTATAGTAAGAACATATGGAGAGCTCGCTTGGGATTGCTTTTGAGTTCGTTCCGCCAAAGGTCAAGGTTACTAAAAATAGAAATTTGGTTTCCGCCGAATAACTTTAGTGTCGATCATCATATTGACATCAAACTTGGTGTATAGTAAGTACATGTGGAGAGCTCGCTTGGGATTGTTCCGTCAAAAGTCAAGGTCACCGTTACTAAAAAATAGCAATTTGGTTTCCGGTGATTAACTTGAGTTCTTTTGATCATATTGTAACCAAACTTAGTGTATAGTAAGAACATGTGGACAGCTCGCTTGGGATTGCTTTTGGGTTTGTTCCGCCAAAGGTCAAGGTGACTAAAAATAGCAATTTGGTTTCCGGCGATAACTTGAGTTCTTTTGATCATATTGTAACCAAACTTAGTGTATAGTAAGAACATATGGACAGCTCTCTTGGGATTGCTTTTGGACTAGTTCCGTCAAAGGTCACGTTATTAAAAATAGAAATTTGGTTTCTGGCAAATAACTTTAGTTTCAGTGATCATATTGATATCAAACTTGGTGAATAGTAAGAACATGAGGACAGCTCGCTTGGGATTGCTTTTTGGTTCGGTCCGCCAATGGTTAAGGTCACAGTGACTAAAAATAGAAATTTAGTTTCCGCCGAATAACTTAAGTTTAGATCATCATATTGACATCAAACTTGGTGTATAGTAAGTACATGTGGAGAGCTCGCTTGGGACTGCTTTTGGACTCGTTCCGTCAAAGGCCAAGGTCACCGTTACTAAAAATAGCAAATTGGTTTCCAACAATTGTAATCTAATCTGACAAGGCTTATTTCTTTGATAGGAATCTACATTGTACTGATCTATAAAATGGGATAAATTACTGCACAACTGTTGTAAACTCCTCCTTACAATACATAGTTCTCACAGCTACAATATTTACCTCCCTTGTTCTGAATTGTTGGCCATTTTGATAGGCAAATTCCCTTAAAGTTTATGGGGAATAAAATGTAAACCATGATAAACTAATCCGATATATAAAAAATAATTTATTCATTATGCTCATGTGGGCATTTGGTTCAGAAAGTTGAAGAAAAAGTGGCCGTCACATGCAAATTCCTTGGTATTTTCTCAATTATCACATATTTGGAAATTACTCCTATAAGGGCTCATCAGTTTTGCCTATCAAAATGGCTGACAGTTAAGAACAGTGGAGGTAAATATTGTAGATGTGGGAACTATGTATACTCTCTTTATGCAAAATTGCACAAAGCACAGGACGCTGTAAAATGGTTATCTCCCCTTTTACACTCTTTGAGGTATGTATTATAAATACCGGTAATAGAAGGGATGTAGGAAGGGAGATAACCTTGCTACAATATCCTGTGCTTCAGACTGTCGAAGAAAGTTGACGTGCTGTCCCAATTTTGACAAAGCTTGGAGATGACAATGTATGTACAATCTAGTGACTTCAACTTTACATAAAATATAAACAAAAACATCATCATGACAAAGTATCACTAAAATCATTTATTCAGTTTAATGGTCAAATTATACATAAATTAACATACATGAATATTTCAGACAAGGCCATGTAAGACACATATCACTCGTAGAGTCAAATGCTGCATGTATACAGTTTCTACAGCATGTATCCAGATACAGATTTATTCTGACCAGTCCACCGTCACCTGGCAGATTCGGGTTCGATTCTCAGGTTTGGTAGGTTAGGCCGTACCATTTTTATATTTTTGTTACAAAAACCTGATGAAAACAAACTTATTCAGTCCAATGTAAAAAACTTAGTCTTCCCTAGTTTTTGACATTATATTATAGAATCCTTATTTGGAAATATTGTTGTATGACTGATAATTAGTTTGATGCAGATATTTTAGTGATACTAGAGAAATGACATTGAACATTTTAGAGGAGAAAACTAGTCAGTCTTTAATATAGCAACAAACTGAACAAAAGTCACTAGCGTTTATACACTGATAAATTACAAGTTTATTGCAATATTGTATAATACATTCAATTTAATAAGACTATGTTTCATATACCCCTGAATGAATATGTTATCTAGACACTACTGACGATGCAAAATTAGTTGAGAATTCTGTCATTGTGTACACTATATCTATTGGTCAATATTTTGTATAACAAGTTTTCATTGGCTGACCACCTTAAAAGTATAATAAAAGTCCTGACCTAGAAATTGAATAATATTGTGTATTACAAAATATCAGACAGTGACAATAAAAAAATAGGATAACAAAATCATAGGTGATAAAATATTGCCCAAGTCAGCTCTATAATAACGCATCGTTTACAATCACCATGGACATAATATTATCCATGGTTTATATGTCCGTGCTATCACTAGTTGAGAAATTGAAAAAGCATCATGTCTGACAATAAATTAAATAATAAATCAAATCTGAATTCTGAGAAAATTATTCCATAAAAGACAATTAGGCGATCCAGGTAAAATTAGGATTTATACAAGCTATAGAATAATGATGGCAGTTGTTTTATGTAATAGCTGAAGCAGAATAATTTCATAAACATGAACTTCACAAGACATTGCATGGTTTCTAAAAAAAATTAAAGGAAGTTGAGTCATTATAATAAACAACAACTATGAACAGATGTTGCGTAAATGTAACACATGCAAAGTCAGGAATAAGTTCCTCCTGAATAAACATAAACATAATCCTAAACTTTATTTGACCTTCATGTTCTTCAAACCGTACAATCAGAAACCTTCATGATTTCTGTAGCTTTCACTTCGCCCAAGATGTTTTTATACCTGTTTCAGGACCTCTTTGTGGTGGCGGCCATCCAAATAAATTATGCATCGAGAAAATAAGTTGTGAAGGCCTGAACTGTTGCTTATGTTGTCCTAACTGTCGGGTTTCGCTCCATTCTTCAAAAATATTTAAGTTATATAGTACAGTTATCAGCTGACCAATGAAATGTTCTGTGGTGTCCAACCAGTACCAAGATACACATACAGAGAAGTCTGCTCAAGTACATTACTGCTGTTTTGCAAGAAACTTCTCCAAGTAATAGAGGTGGAGAACTAGTGATTTTAGGTGCATTTTCCTCAGTGAACTCATCAGATTTAATACACTTCACTTACAACAATCAAGTGGTCAGCAGCGTGAATTATAGCCATTAAGCTGCAGGTCAGGCTACTTATAATATGTGACTGTCTCATAACCATTGACATATAAACCATGGATTCGAAACAGGCTGGTATATGTATTTAGACTTGTTTGAACTCTCGCAAGTGTTGCGATTTTTTTTGTCCAAGATCAAACGATTGGAACACCTTGTGCAATTCTATGAAAATGATCCATTATAATAACCGAGGTGTTCCGATAAGCGGTTAAAAATTGGCGATGTCCGCCATCTTGTTTCTGAATTGAGAGAAGTTGACATTTTGAACTGCCGTAATCGTCTTGTTTACAACAGCTATATATTTTGATGGTATTCATTTTGTGTTTATATTGTTGTTTGCTTGTATGCATTTTTGGTTCAATACTGAGTTGTAAGACTGAACAAGCCTCGATTAATCAGATGATTCAAATCAATGATACATACCGAGTGCGCACCAAGGATTGTGGGTAAATTGTGCGCTAAGGATTGTGGGTAAATTATTTCTTATTGTTTCACCAATATCAGCCTGGTTCGAATCCATGGTTTATAAGTCCGTGTTATAACTGAGCTAAACTCATCATTAGATGATGCAATAATACAGTTCATTAATATTAATGCCGAAAAGATGTCAACAAGTCACAATGATTATGTGTTAATGCAATCAAAATGGTTAATATCAGATGTGCTGTTACTTGCTCCAGACACATAGCTCAGGTGAGTTAATATAATGAAGTACAGATATTCAAGTGGCCGTAACTGACTGCATAAATCAAATATAACATGCTGAATGGGAGAATGTTCTATTAATCAATCACAGACATTTTTTCTACAGAGTCTAGAGCTATTTGCTTTGAAAAGCAAGACCTTGGTTACCATGGAGACACTTTTTCACTTCAGAGAAATTTTCAGTCATGCTGGCATTGCAGTTGCATTTCTCAGAAAAAATGAAAATTGACAACAAACCTTTTACCAATCTCTTATACACTTGTACACAGCAATAACAATTGATTACATAAAAATGACACGGAATTAATGCCGACAAATAAAGGTGACATGATATCCAATAAAACATTACAAATACATCATAATTATACAAATATATTGCTAAGGGCAAGATGGAAATATATATACAAGAACTGAATATGAATCTATTGCACATTTACATACCAAAATATACACAGTACATCATAGTAACATGGCAAAAAACAATCGGCTATATACAAAAATGACCATCACCTATTACAGCATTTTATCCAAAATATTCTGTCCAGGACTTTGGTTACATCTTGTAAATCTTGGTGTCCTAGGTTTCTAAGTTCTTTAAATGTATCTAAAAAATAACCAGATCTGAAATGGAGTGTTTTAAAAAATTCTTTTTTGTAACGAGGACACATTAACTTTATGTGTCTTTGTGTCCTCGTTTCATCTTAGAATTTTTTAAAACACTTTTTCCATTCCAGATCTAGTTATTTTTGTATTTTCTTTACCTTGCCTTCATTGAAACTAATACATTTTATGATAATATGTAACTACCAATGTTGTACAGAGGCATTTAAAGAATATAGAAGCCATGGACACCAAGATTTTCAAGATGTTACCAAATTCCTGGACAGCATATTTTGGAATATTTACATCAACAATTTTGATAATTCACTAAATTTTTCCTACTTCTAACTACATCAGGGGAGATAATACAAAAAATACAGTTATTCAAAATGTAGAGAGTTAAGGTTCTTGCATAAACATGTATTAATGATAATCCAATTCACAAAGAGAAATGTGTGGAGTGTCACTGAATTATGTAGACTTTTGTCATAATATCTATCTTTATTTATGCATGGATTTTGATTAAATTTACCTGGAAGAATATAAATTAATTTAAATTACAGCAACAATTTTGTATTTGTGGTCAAGTAACTTCAGTTTTCTTATCTCTACAGAAAGTAACCTTCGGATTTGCAGGGCAGCGTAACTTTTGCACAAAAATGTCAAGGTTTCTTTCCATATTTTCTTTTATTTTCATAGCAGCTAACTGCCATAGTATTCTGCGAGAAGCTTCCCAATATGTCCACAAAAACCAATGGAATCTTAGAACAAGCAGCCATACCATAATGGGTATCTCATGAAGTTTTAAGAATTAGGGTTAGGTAAAACAGCTTGAAATGATAAGGATTGTAAATATAACTCAACAATGGTGTAACATCAAACAAACTGGAGAATTGTATCATTGGTAATGATGAATGATATACCGGTACTTGATCAGACACGGAAAGGGGACCAGCCTTGCGTTCAGTAAAGGCGAACAGTCGGAAATGTTACGAAACAGCGCATGAGTTTTGCTATTGACCAGATTGTTAGCGAAAAACGTTCGCTATCAATCGCTATCACAGCTCCAAGGTAGCATGCGAATTTTGAGCCGAACACTGCATTCAAGTTACAGCTAACAGTCGCCCACGTTTTGTTTTGTATCACTGTCCCACCTTATCACATTGACTGCACATGGATAACCAAACTGCAAAATGAACGCATGGCTGGTTCCCTGCCTTTACTGTCTTTGAGGCAGGGAACCACAATAATTACTAGGCGGTCAATACACTTGTTCGGTCCTGAACAGTGAGCCGGCTTCCGTTCGCCGTAACTGAACGCAAAGCTGATACTGTTTATCACATTTAAACAGACTTCCAATGAAGAGTGTGAAGTGGAATTGCGAGAATTGTGGAAATGACAATTACATTAATAAAATGTGGACACAAAGTCTAACAATAAAATCACGACATGAGGCTGACATCATAATGTCAGAAAGACCTATCCTGCCTTCAATACTCCAATTGCTTCCTGGTGCTGTTCCAGGAATCTAACACAACTGAAGCTTGGTGCATTTATTCACTTAGATTTTTCCAATTTCTGGCAAGTTTATTTAATTCCATCACTTATAACAAAAGTTTACATAATTCTGGGACACCCGAGTGTCTTGTGTATCAAATTGTTCTCTTCAATAATTTACAATAAAAAGACCAAGTGTGACATGCAATCAAAGAATTAATGAATTAAAAATTGTTATTTGAATTAATAATCCATTAGTACAGTGCTGTTTTATTGACCACAAACATTCGCATTTGTTACCCATGAGCTAAAACATATAAACTAGGTGTATTGACTTAAATATGTTTTCCCATGCGTTTAATTGAGACATTTTCACATTTGCATTTCGTAAACTGCACATGTAGTTTGTGCCATAAACTTGTCTCTAAAATGCTATTGTATAATTCGACTAAATCTAGGGGCATATAACTCTGCAGTGCTCAAGACAGAATCTCAAACAAACATTACACTATGTGCTCAGGTGAGCTAAAAAAGGAATTATGAAGTCGAGCAGGAAGTACCACACACAAATGGCAATGCCACCCAAAGAAAACCCACAAGGATACATGGAAATAATGGTAGAAGTAATAATAGGAGTACTGCCTTAAAACAGTATCCTTCCATCACTCAAAACAAACCAATTTAATAAGAAAATCCCCACTGGGCAACTCTCCCAACATATGAAACCATGAACACAGGATACTAGATGAATACAGGATACTAGATGAATACAGGATACTAGATGAATACAGGATACTAGATGAATACAGGATACTAGATGAATACAGGATACTAGACGAATACAGGATACTAGATGAATACAGGACACTAGATGCATACAGGATACTAGATGAATACAGGACACTAGATGAATACAGGATACTAGATGAATACAGGACACTAGATGAATACAGGACACTAGATGAATACAGGACACTAGATGAATACAGGACACTAGATGAATACAGGACACTAGATGAATACAGGACACAAGATGAATACAGGATACTAGATGAATACAGGACACAAGATGAATACAGGACACAAGATGAATACAGGACACAAGATGAATACAGGACACTAGATGAATACAGGACACTAGATGAATACAGGACACTAGATGAATACAGGACACAAGATGAATACAGGACACTAGATGAATACAGGATACTAGATGAATACAGGATACTAGATGAATACAGGACACTAGATGAATACAGGATACTAGATGAATACAGGACACTAGATGAATACAGGACACTAGATGAATACAGGATACTAGATGAATACAGGATACTAGATGAATACAGGATACTAGATGAATACAGGACACTAGATGAATACAGGACACTAGATGAATACAGGATACTAGATGAATACAGGATACTAGATGAATACAGGACACTAGATGAATACAGGACACTAGATGAATACAGGATACTAGATGAATACAGGATACAAGATGAATACAGGATACTAGATGCATACAGGATACTAGATGAATACAGGATACTAGATGAATACAGGACACTAGATGCATACAGGATACTAGATGAATACAGGATACTAGATGAATACAGGACACTAGATGAATACAGGAAACTAGATGCATACAGGATACTAGATGAATACAGGATACTAGATGAATACAGGACACTAGATGCATACAGGATACTAGATGAATACAGGATACTAGATGAATACAGGATACTAGATGAATACAGGACACTAGATGCATACAGGATACTAGATGAATACAGGATACTAGATGAATACAGGACACTAGATGAATACAGGATACTAGATGAATACAGGATACTAGATGAATACAGGATACTATAAGAATACAGGATACTAGATGAATACAGGACACTAGATGAATACAGGACACTAGATGAATACAGGATACTAGATGAATACAGGATACTAGATGAATACAGGATACTAGATGAATACAGGACACTAGATGAATACAGGATACTAGATGAATACACAGATATATAAAATGAAAGGTCCTTAAAGTTACTGTAAATTCATTTTATGAAGGGAAAGGGCCATAACTCTTGAAGTACTGAGGGAATCAAGAACAAAACCACTGGAGCACAACTACACATACTGGTTAATGTTCATGTGAAGCTTCATGACTCTATGTTCAATAGTCTTAGAGGAGATGCACGCACGTGTTTGTGGACAATGTGACATTTGTGTTGTTTATCTTTTCTTATACGGAACAAAAGAATGACGCATACTAATGTTAAAATAACACTCACTGACGACATTGCAACCAATCAACTAGTAGTAGGAACAGCCATTTTATTTAGCATATATTTGGCACACCTCAAAAAATACTCATTGGCAGTTAGCAAGTTATCTTATGTGAATATGTATATTAATAAATACACCCACATCAAATTTACAACCATATTAAAAAGTCGGTACACAATGATTGGGGAAAAGCAAATGTGACTCAGTTTTGGTAAAGAAGCATTTAGACGTAACAATAGTTTTGCAAGAAAACTTTTGATATGGAACATTTCTTTCAAGCTGTATTTCCATATTCTCTAACTTTCAGACAAGATACATTATTTGACGCAGCCAGGTGATGACATTGAGACTTAAATTTGGAATACAAAAATAATATATAAAATTATATAGGTTTGTGCTAATGAATAGTTTCATAAAATCATACAGAATAGATTCTCATGGACTCATCATGTAAGTATTACTTCTTTTAACTATCCTTCCCCTCCGATTGTTGTCCCTTTAAATTCTCAATGGTTGTTTTTGGTAGTCGGCCAGACAATTCCTTTCTTCCCCATTCCCATAGATGTTTGCCCTTACACCTCCTCAATCCCTAACGTTTCGTAGGCGGATGTTTCCCTGGGTTCTGTGTAGGGAGACATTGTCTTGTGTATGTGCCATTTCCTCAACACCTCAATCATTCTTTTCAGCTGAATTAACTCAAAATACTCCTAAGAAGTGATGAGAAGTGTTAGAATATTCTGATGAAATGATCAACTTACTAGTACATAACCGACAGACACAAAGACTAACCAGGAATGTATTGTAGAACGATGGAAATAGGAACAAGGTAACATTAGAAGAAGATAGCTTAAAGATTATTGAAGTGCACCATAGCTAATTATCATGGTTTTGGATGAATTAAGTCCTTTGGTTGTAGAACCTCCTGATCTATCTACCCATTGCCAATAAATGTGATGCTTACCAACAATTCATTGTGTATTTTAACACCAGATACACTGTATGATGTAACAAATTAGGTACAACAAACATAGAAATCCCATAAAACTAGGTTTTGACATCAAGAACAATGCTAGATCATTTAGTTGAATGTTACAATGTACGTAATTGTGACCTTTACCTTGGATGGAACATCCCAAGCAAACCCTTCGCATTTCTTACTATATACAAAGTATTAAGGCATGAATATGATAAATGAAAATCAAGTTATTCGCAGGAAACCGATTTCCCATTTTTAGTATGAATGACCTTGATCTTGGATCGATTGGCCCTAACAGCAATCCAAAGTGAGCTCTTCACATACTCTTTAATACACATCATTAACAGCAACCAGTCAAACCAAATTTGATAGTTATTGTATATATATATAAACCAACACTTACCAGTATTGGAATATAAAAAATGTTATCAAAAAGTCACACAAAATAATTACCGTCTTAGAAAATGAGTTAATATTATAGAGTAACAACTTGGATAAAATCAACACTTCATAACAGACAATATCATTTTTGGTCATGTTATAAAGCAAAGGCTACCAGCTTCATTCACAATCTATAACAAAGGTACTTTTCTTCACACAAAATATAAAGCAAGAAGGTGCCAGTCTTCATTCAACATCAATAGCAAACCTATCAGTCTTCACTTTAAATATATACCAAATATACCTGTCTTCATTCAAAATATATACCAGAAGTATTAGTCTTCACTTACAATGTAAAGCAAAGGTACCAGTCTTCATTAACAGTCTAAAGCAAAGGTACCAGTCTTCATTCACAGTCTATAGCAAAGGTACCAGTCTTCATTCACAGTCTATAGCAAAGGTACCCGTCTTCACTTACAATGTATAGTGATGGTACCAGTCTTCATTCACAGTCTATAGCAAAGGTACCCGTCTTCACACAAAATATATAGTGATGGTACCAGTCTTCATTCACAGTCTATAGCAAAAGTACCAGTCTTCACACAAATAATATAGCAGAGGTACCAGTCTTTACTCAAAATGTATGGTAATGGTACCAGTCTTCATTCACAATGGAAAGCAAAGGTACACTCTTCATAAACAGTCTTCAGCAAGGGTACCAGTCAGCATTCAAAATACATACCAAAGGTGCCAGTCTTCACTCAAAATATACAGCAAAGGTACCAGTCACTGCTCACGATACAGTCTTTACTCAAAAGGTATGGTAATGGTACCAGTCTTCATTCTCAATGGAAAGCAAAGGTACACTCTTCATAAACGGTCTTCAGCAAGGGTACCAGTCAGCATTCAAAATACATACCAAAGGTACCAGTCACTGCTTACAATACATGTATATGTCAAAGGTACCAGTCACTGCTCACAATACATGTATATGTCAAAGGTACCAGTCACTGCTCACAATACATGTATATGTCAAAGGTACTTCCTACTCAAAAATAAACCAATGTTACCAGGTTTCACTCGAAACATGTAGACGACACAAGCCTTCGTCCTACATGAACACTATTCAATATGAGAGATGGTTATGTACAACAAATGGTATACAGCTAATTTTGGAAGAAGAATTGCATAATATAACCAAGATACTCCAATGTCTGCATGCCTAAGATGATCCAAACAAGAGTCGAGTCTCTCGGTCTGTCAATGTCTCCAAGTCTCGGTGATACTCATCTAGAATACAACACATTCCAACTGTTGTGAAATAAGTGGGGTGAGTATACTTAGCAACATTTCAAGTTTTTTCATTTGCATATCTCTTATACATGATGTTGTGTCGATGTGCTTTCTGAAATGAACAAAAACATAAGTAAGTACATGTACATGTAGACAGATATATGGAGCATAATTATATGAACAAATATTTTGAATATGCCATTACGATCATTACTGATCAAGTCATTGTATAAATAGAATTGTTGAACAAACATTATGTTACAAAATAATTTTCAAACAATAATCATTTCCACATATTTACTTTAGTTATACAATGTGAAAGAGTGGCTAGATTTTGTAACCTCTCGTAGATAGTTCCAACATTTACAATATTTACCTCCCTTGTTCTGAATATAGTAAAATTTCCTGAAAGTTTATAGGTTGACTCCGAAAGTTGAAGACAAAGTGGTTGTCACATGCAAATTCTCTAAGTATTTTCTCAATTATCACATATTTACTCCTATAAGTGCTTATCAGTTTTGCCTATCAAAATCGCTGATGATTAAGAGCAAGGGAGGTAAATATTGTAGATATGGGAACTATCTCATTGTCTTTGTTTAATGAAGGACCATCCTAAATTTGATGCTTAATGCTATATATGGTCGTAGGACCATGATTTTGAAATGATAATCACCCGATATCTATAGGCTTTACATTACAGGCATATACTATATCAAGCTTATTCCAAATTTGAAAATTTCCAAATTCGAAGCATTTAATTATCTACAATACATGAATTCTGCAAAACAACTGTGGAATGTCGACGGTCAGATGTGAGTGCATTGCGAACGCCTTTCGAGAAAACCCGAAATCTGTTTTTCAATACGACTGCTTCCATGGTGGATCTATCATTATTTGTGCGGTTAATTCAATGCACAGAAATCTGTGGTTGTGGTTGTTAATGGCAAGTTAAATGCAGCTTGTTATCAGCAAGAGGTGATTCATTCTGTCCTACCTATTCTTCAGGCACATCGAGGGACGCAACTTGTGCAGGACAATTTGAATTTTGACTGTTTTCGTTAGTGACATTTTGTATTGCAGTCTGACACTTTCAAAGTGGCGCAATTGAGTTGAATGTGTTTATATTGAAAACATTATTAAACACCATTGATTGAAATCATATTTGTGTACCGTATCAGAAAAATATACCTCAAATTAGTGCATTTCATATATAAAATTTGACAAACAAATAAGTGACTGATTATAAAATTTGTCCAGTGTATGTGCTAGTACAAGCATTAGAAAAGCAAAGCAAAGTAAAACCTTAGCACTTAAACAATTCCTTTCTGATACGCATGGGCCTCGTTTGATGCATGCTCAAAATAGACAGTTTCTGTGTTGAACTGAGGATGGATAGACGTCACAACTGTTATGAGTGCAGTCTCTTGCATTTCATCACAATTCACAAACAGTTTAATTACTACGTTCATATCAAAATTAACACATTTACAAAATATGCATACCACAAGGCACATGATTGAATACGTATCCTGAATGAAATGGGTTAATGAAGTAGAGATGAAATGAATGCATGCACATGTAACATATTTCTGCAAAAGTTGTCATGTATTATATGATTATAAATAGAAAGGTACCTCAAATTTTGTGATAAATTCAGCAAATACACCGAATAACTCAGTTGTAGTCACTTTTTTAGGATCTTCACCAAAGTACTGTACTGTAATCTGGAACTCTTCCATTGTGTTAGCATTCAGGCGAAATAAACTTTGAATCTCATCCGAGGCTTGCGATATAAAATGTCCCATCACGTCCTGAAACTTGTCATTTATACCCAAGCTTGTCTTCTGAGAACCAAACTTTTCCAAAGTGTTGGAAATATCCTACAAAAATGTTTAATATGTTTATCAGTACAGGCCTCTAGAAATTTTCTTTAAATACAGTTGTCCCAGACTAGTGTACATGTTCAATTTGACTTGTCGGACATGAGAGGCTAGTTGTCGGAGCACAGAACAGGGTACGAATTAACAGATAAGTTGGCAGGCATAACAGACTCGTCCCAGGCTAAGTCCAACTCTACTGTTGGTAGCACGAATCCGCAATTAGACTTGTCGAGGAAGTCGGGCTAGTGGATTTCTAGAACCCTGCAGTATGATCATTATAAAGAGGCTTACATATTATGTGACAATCCAGATATTAGATATCTCTTGGCTTATGATAAGTGAAAGATGAAATAACACTTGTAATGCTAGCTCTTGGCAAATCGTTGGTCTATGTCATTTTAAATGGCATATTTTATTAAAATGAAGTGAATAGCATACAGTAAATAACATTTTAAAATTAGTTCCTTTTTGTTCCGTACTGTTTTGCTATGTTTCAAGTTTGAAGAAACAGATTTTCCTTACTGACATATGATCCCATATACATGTGTGGTCAATAATATGACCATTCCAAGTACATGAGTACAGTAATACCTCAACAATAAGACCACTCTTGGGACCCTTGAATACTGGTCTTCATATTGAGGTGGTCTATAAAATTGTGTTCTTAATTTTGAAGTGGTCTCATTATTGAGGTGGTCTCATTTCATTATTGAGGTGGTCTCATTATTAAGGTGGTCTCATTATTGAGGTGCTCTCATTATTGAGGTGGTCTCATTTCATTATTGAGGTGGTCTCATTATTAAGGTGGTCTCATTATTGAGGTGCTCTCATTATTGAGGTGCTCTCATTTCATTATTGAGGTGGTCTCATTATTAAGGTGGTCTCATTATTGAGGTGCTCTCATTATTGAGGTGGTCTTGAACTGAGGTTTTACTGTACACTGTAACTTTGATCCTGGTGGCCTGGATACAATCCAAAACTAGGACTCCTAATAAAACCTTGCTATACACTCCATTGGGCTCGATGTGATTGTAGTCCATTCCTCCTTGTAATCTACATACTAAGTATTTGGTTAAGTTATGGATTAGAACTCTTAGTGTTCTTACAGATTTCATCTGATGTCAAAATGCAAAGAAACAAATCTGTGAATCATCAAAACATTTATTATAACATCCCAAATGTTATATGAATACTGTAGGATTTAAGGATGAAGATTCAGTCAGGACTTGTCGGCAGGAAAATTGTCAGACTAGCCTATATGTCAAAGATTACTCATTATATGGGCACAGGAGTTCTTATAGTACAATGTTCATACAATCATGGCAACGATTTTTTTACAAGAATAGGTATTTGCTTCATGCATAGATAAAGTCATCCAATTCACACCATGCCCAAACAGTAAGAATGAAATGCCGCACATTGAGTGTAAAACAAAAGAGGAGCAGTTAAAGTCCACACGTTCCTTTATTGAGGATAAATAAACATGCTTGCTGGATTGGTCTGTTAATTGAATAGTTTCATGTCGCAAAGACTCTGAAAGATACAGATACATACTCAGCTCACATATTGGTAAGGTCAGGGATAGTCGCAACCATAGGTAACAAGGTATACCACATTGTTATTAAGATGAAGTCATTTACCACACTGTATCAATGTTAGGGATTGGTTGCAGCAACCGATGTAAGAAATGGATGCCCCAACTGTTACATAAGCTACATGGTTGCCCCAACTGTTACATAAGCTACATGGTTGCCCCAACTGTTACATAAGCTACATGGTTGCCCCAACTGTTACATAAGCTACGTGGTTGCCCCAACTGTTACATAAGCTACATGGTTGCCCCAACTGTTACATAAGCTACATGGTTGCCCCAACTGTTACATAAGCTACATGGTTGCCCCAACTGTTACATAAGCTACATGGTTGCCCCAACTGTTACATAAGCTACATGGTTGCCCCAACTGTTACATAAGCTACGTGGTTGCCCCAACTGTTACATAAGCTACATGGTTGCCCCAACTGTTACATAAGCTACATGGTTGCCCCAACTGTTACATAAGCTACGTGGTTGCCCCAACTGTTACATAAGCTACATGGTTGCCCCAACTGTTACATAAGCTACGTGGTTGCCCCAACTGTTACATAAGCTACGTGGTTAAGTTCGATTTCACTTACACTCCTATAATTGTTGGAGGAGTTTTTGACTTAAAAGAGCATGGCAGGGGCATCCCCACGGTTGTTTACAAATTCTAAATGTTGCAGAATAAGTGAATGCAGAAATGATATTTATTTCATGAATACATAAAAAACTGCACCAGAAAACAGAATTCATCTATGTATTCAGTCTTACAGTGTCATTTACAATTGCAATGGAATTTAATGGACAGACTAATTTGCGATAACTGGTACTTGATGAAGTAAATACTATGCCCATTGTTAGTCATAGAAAATTATTAATGAGATGTATATATGCATACAGATCATTTGTTGATTTCAAGCAAACGAGTAGTACACACAGAACAATTAGCTGAATTTATAATTGATATTCCATTAATGTGCCAGCCAGGCAATGTCAAAACTGAATGGATCAGACATTAAATACACACTAATGACCAACTGGGGGACAAATGGGTATTCATGTTTGACAGGTTCTGTTATTCAGATCTCTTGAATATTTAAACACAGGAGATTGTCACGAGTTCCTTCCCTTTATTCCATCTACAATTATCTCCCTTTGCCCCTTCTATAGAATATGTATATATACTACCTTTGTGGGATAAAGGGAAAAGAGGCGACAATCTCCTGTCATTAAGACCATACAGTGATAAAACTGTTGCCTAGCAACAAGCATTCCTAGGGATTGGATGGTGTTCTTCCTCCTATCATATGTTTCTTATTTGGTATTTTACACAATGGTACATTTTTCAAAAAGTATTCAACATTTTGGCACCATAGTAATAGAAATCAGAAGGAAAAAAAAAAATGGCCCATGTATGTTCTATATTATGGTGGCATATTACTGCCACCAGTTAGCATGATAGCGTTCGCGAATTAATTCGTGTTAACCACTTAATTATTACGATAATTATCTAGCTATCTAGTTAATATTCGTGATAAATAATCGGTAAGATAAATATCATACAACCAGAAACAGGCTTGAAAGTGCCCAGAACTGCCACCTCTTACCTTTTTATGATGTATTACACTAGATTTAAGTGGTAACAGGAATCTTATCAAGTTGACCACTTATAATGTTACTTAATAACTCAAATTCGCGAATTTCACTTAAGGTTCGTGTTACCACTTATTTATAAATGCAAGTTTGGCTTCTAGATGTAAGTGCTAACACGAATCTTAAGTGAAATTCGCGAATTTGCGTTATTAAGTAACATAATAAGTGGTCAACTAGATAAGATTCGTGTGACCACTTACATCTAGAAGCCAAAAATGAATAAGTGGTAACACGAATCTTAAGTGAAATTCGCGAATTTGAGTTATTAAGTAACATAATAAGTGGTCAACTAGATAAGATTCGTGTTACCACTTACATGTAGAAGTCAAAAACGCATTTATAAATAAGTGGTAACACGAATCTTAAGTGAAATTCGCGATAATCGTAAAACGTATAATCTATTTTTACAATATTACCAATGATTCCTTGTTTTTCTTACATACATGATTATAATTGCAGTTGGGATGAGTGAGTAGTACTTAAATAAGTTAATGTCGAACCCTGTAAGTCAATACAAGTTTAGGGTGTGGAAGATGACTCTTTCAAAGACCCAAAAGATATTTATGGTTGTAATATAATCTTTGCTAAGAAGTGTGTGGGCTGCATTTTTTAAAACTTGCCATAATGAAACCCTAGGAGTTATAAACAAAACGTCAACATATAAGCCCCCTGTAGTACAAAATGCGTTGTTACATAGTTATTATTAGAAATGTCTAATTATACGACAGATACCTGTAATACTTTCCTCAAATCCTGGAGTTCTTGGTTCAATAAAACATTGGAAACTGAAATAGATACAAACATATGAACATAAATAAGCAAGTGAGTGGAAAAATTCAAATGTACAAAGTTGTTAAAAGGGAGAGAATTGTTTGCTACAGGGAACGCCACAAACATAAGACAGTGCCTCTCCTAGTAGACCTCCTAGCAGACCACCAGGAAAACAACAATCCATAAAATATTAGGCATTTGAGGAGGCTCAAGGGTACATACATAAGGGAACAAGGGCACACGGAATGGCCTGGCCGACCATAAGGGATTTCAAGGAGAATCAAAGAGGACAATCAGGGGGGATTTAATGTATGGAATACATCACAGGACAATTCAAGACAACTGGCAACAATAGGCCGAAAGTGGGGAGGAAATAACATGAACACTAAATAAAGTGAAAGAATTGCACAGGGGAAATGGAAATTTAACATACATATTTAACATACATTTAAAACACAAATAGAAACAATAACCATAAAGTGATTTACAGCCTGGGAACTGTCAGTAAAAATACTGGGGGTTTGAATCGATTCAACAGCTAGCAGCTAACCTCACACTTAATATGGTATATGGTCATTGATATCCAACACATACACATAATTTTACTAAGTAGGCAGTAACTAATCATTAAAAGCCATAAAACATTAAAATTGTACAGGGTAAAGTACCTTTGTGTATGATTGTTTTTTTATATACAAACCATATACATAAATATAAAACAATATACTGACACATCAGTTCTTGTGTCTCAGAGCCAGAAGTAGCCATGTTTATTTATTCATTATTTTCACAGTGAAAGTTTACGCAGACAGGTACTAGTATATATATTGTCTAATATGTATGTATATTATATATCCAGTCAACTCTTGTTGAATTTTTGAGACCGTTGAAAAAAGTTTGTCTTAATGAAAATTTGACATATTAAAATGTCGGGAGGCCGTACTGGTGAAGACTAAAGCCTAATTTGTTTCATAAGAAAATGCAAGTTTGAGAAAATTGCTTTATTTGTCATTGATAATATATACGTTTGGTACAATTTTGTCTATTAATTCAAATAGATTGCATTTTGATAAAACAATTGTTAAGGATGACATGAGTTTTTAAAATGAAAGCATTATAAAATCACATATTTTGGCATGTTTTGCAACCCAACGTTGTTCGTTGTTATGATTAATTTGTGCATTAATAGTCTAGCATTTTGCAAACATGTACAAATGCCCCCCATTGTTTGATCGATAATTAAATGTTTGCAAATACAGGTGAACTAATTAAGATTTATACAGTTAGTAAGTGGTGTTGTTAGTCATCAATTGTCCGGTGTTGGAATTAAGAAGAATTTCTTGGATTTATTTACCGGTCGCGAACATTTATGTTGTTCTAATCAGATAAATCGCTATGTAATAAGTTTATTAACATGAATTTGTGAGTTCACGACTTATGCAATAAGTAATGATGAACTATATATATTATTGAAACAGACTATCACACAACAGAGATATTTTTATCCAGTCTTACAGGTCTCAGAGTTTCTGTAGTATACCATAATTCAATGACCGACAGTCATAACATTTAGGCATTTTTTTTATGTTGTACAACAAATTTCAACCTTCAGATTGCAACAAATTTGCATGCTTCAAGTTGCGCTGACCATCTTTGTTAAAGATATTTCTTGTTTTATCTTGTGAAGTGACCTCGACTGCCTATGTTCTCATTTATACTCTATTATGATACTCAAGAATCTGCAGAAAGATGTCACAGTGATGTATTTTGAAATTAAGTCAATTTTACTGTTGATAGTGAACATATGTTTGATCAGAACACATAGAAATTTTAAGCATGTATTATAATCCGGATTTATTCGCAGGGTGACATGTTGGATATGCAAGAGGCTTTGAGCATCTATTAACATGTGCCTGGTACTGAAATACATGCCCCATTTCTATGTGTAAACCAAATTGTTAAATCTAAATATACTAACTGACTCACTGGGATGTTAACAGCAGGTCCATGTAAAAATGTTGTAAATGATGCCTATTCCATATTTCTCACAATTATCATTACTGGCATACTATCCTTTTGCCTTTCTGTTTCTTTCTAGTGGATAATCTGGGCACATGTATTTCAGTTGTCTTGTCTTAAACATTATGATAATTTTCATGATTTCGTGTGTTTTAGTTCCATATATACATGTATAATACTTCATAATATTTTAACTATATTGAAATACAAAAAACATTACCTTTCAGTCTGTGATATTGTGTAAATTAGTCAGTGCCTAGTAAGCCAAGTTTGGCTGGGCATAAAATATTTTTATGCATTCACTTTGTAAATTGTACTGTTATACAATGTATTTCATGTTCGACACTATAATAAACTAGTATATATAGAAATTAGGATGGTAATAAAGGATCGTAGATATTTCTGTGAAAACAAACTGAGACATACACATTATTTAAGCAAATACCAAGGTTTAATTAGCTGTGCTTTGGTCTTCAAGAATAATTAAACACTTTGCAGAAGACCAGGAGTCGCTCGAAGACAAAGAAGGTCATGGAAGATATAAAAGTTAGCAGACATCTTGGGGAAAAAGACCGATGACTCTAAGTGAACTTTATGTGTTGGGATTGTTCACAGAATTCAACAACTCATTATGTCAAAGCTATTATTCATCAAATAAATGAAAATAATTTATAATAATGTAACAATGGATTGATAAGTAGTCTGAATAGGGAATGGTATTCACAGTATTGATAAGCTATAAATAAGGGGGCCGCTAGAGCCTTGGGTGGATCCCGGTCAAAAGTTAGAATTTGGGACCCTAAAAATGAAGAAATGTATCCAAAAAATAGCAATATGTGATATCACCTTATCCAGAGAATAATCAGTAGAAACATAGAACAAGCTGGCTGGGACGGTGAGATCTGTATCCTTATAAGCAGTATATCGCAGTAAGGGATATCATTATTAGTGGAATTTAACTGTACATTTTATTTAAATTCATCAAAGTTTATAAAAGTTATATAGACAAAGTCAATGCTACTTTTGAATAGCCCTCGTATCGGTATCAAATGGAATATAATTTTATCTTACATATATACAAATGTACAATATACATCAGTTTTTAATTGCAATATAAGAAGTTTACTTCATACTGTCCAAAAGGATTATATGGGATATTGTATCTCGAGATGTTTTGTATGATAGGAATCATATATCTTTATATGAAAGTAAAAACAAACTATGTACTTATAACTTTATAATCTGTATTATTATTAATTACAGAAGAACAATACTATTAAAGACAGTATGTGTATAAACATATTGAATTAGACTCGATCTATTGAATTCTGTCAGACTTTGATGTAAGGTTTCTTTGTATAGAACATTGTCAGAACTTCTGCGTTCTTTGACAGAAATGTACCTGAAAGTCTTGAAAACAAATGCTAAAGGTAATATAAACTGGTGAAGAGAATTGGTGTTTTTAAAATCATGATTTAAAAAAATAATAATTTGTATTTGTGTTTATTTAATCGTCGCCACCAGTTTCCCATATGAGCAACGCCTCTGGAAGAATGTTAGTCATGTTAGATTTTTGGAGGATAGTGCATGATACAGAAGATGCCCCAGTTCCAGAATTGGTGTTTGTTAAATTCATGATTTAAGTATTTTATGTTTGTTACAGTCCCCTTTTCTTTACTTAAGAACAGTTTTAAACAATCTGTAAGGTGGTCAGCCAATGAAAACATGTTTTACAAAATATTGACCAATAGACATAGTGTACACAGTAATGGTATTGTCAACTAATTTTATATTGACAGTATGTTCTAGAATAATACAAATGCGTGTAATAAACTAATTTGTTTTACATGGTTAGCGAAACAAATAATTATAACTTGTATTAATCACTCCTGATTTCTACTCCCTGGGTATCTATCCAGGGCTCAATGCTGTAACAGAAGAATCTCATCCACTGTGGAACTCGAACCCATGACCTTCGGTGCAGAAGTCTTTCATTCTACTCCTTGTAAATAATTATAGAAACAAATTCTTTACTTTACATACATTTTGCTGCTTCAGGAACTGTCGTCAATTCCTCCGCAACTGCGACTAGTTCAGGAAACTTATTAAACACTGCTTCAGCAAGAACATGTAGGAATGTCAACTTATTGTCCGATGTTTTTGTTATCTCAAGCTGAAATAAAATTATTAAATTCCCCTGGTATGTAGTACCAATAAGGTAAAATCAACTTGATACAATTAAATTCATAATGCATTAATCGTACACAAATCACAAGAAAATTTTCTATAAAAGGCCATCCTTAAAAAAAAATGTGTTTGCAGTTACCCGACTGACTCATAAAAATGCTGCGGTTCAATTTATGATTTTCAGGTTCATTGATGATTTTTTCTTTGGTCTTTTAGCCATTACAGTAAACTAAAACAAAAGCCACCTACCTACCCACTGTTAAAATTCCGGGTCGCATAAATGCAAACAAACAATTTTTTTAGGATGGCCCCATATCAATACATGTATACATTTTAACATGTCAACTTCAAAGAAACATTGAAGCTTCAATGCAAAACTATTGTAACTTCTTCTGCAGGCATTTGGTTTATAATGATCTACATCAAACCAAGGACAAACAAGGGACTAGAAGTAGTTATGGGAAACGACACAAACAGTTGATAAAAGTAACTAAGTTGCCAGATAGTCAATTTATATATAGCAACAAAATGGACCATTTATAGAACCATGCTGTCAAATGGTGCTAAAATGGTTTAACTAATATTGTGAAAGTTAAGTATTCAAAAAGTATCTGATTGCTTGCAGATGTTTATAGCTAACATCAGCAAGTGGTTACATACATAGGCAACACTTACCTGAGACAGAAACTTTATCTTAAATCCTGCAGCTTCACCCACTCTCTGATTACCTTGGTTCATATAGTTACCCATTGCTAATATCAACTGTAATGTAAACAATATGTGCATTGTATTTAACAATACTGAACATTTCAAATAGCTACAGATCATGAAGCCACATGAATATCTCTAAAAAGATTAGGGACATCAACAAATATTTGAATATTCCTTTGTGTGTCCAAATATTTGAATACTGATTCAGCATTGGCATTTTGATAAAATTGAATATATTTCAACAGTAAAGCTGAATGCAAGTGTATCGAATTTCAATAATGGTAATCATCCAATTGAATAACATCTTACATGTTAAAATAAAATCTCCAGGAATTAATTAACATCTTATGTTTCATATTTGGGGGGCAAGAGATATATAACACTCTGGTGATGACACTTGGGCCCTGTAATTATTGCAGTAATCGTGGAGATTTTCACAACTTGTACTGAAATGTTTACCTATCAGTGCATTTAACTCAACACAAGTATATATCATGGGCTAGAGTTGCTTTTACTCCAATAATTCACATCTTACATACAGTTTGGTAGGACAAATAATTAATCATTTTGATCCAATCAGAATATAATGACAGATATATAGAGATTTTGATTTGCTTTCACTTCTGTAAACAAGTTGCAATAAGCAACACTAAAGTTTTCATATTGCCGGTAACACAGCCTTTCTTCAACTCAAGCACTTTGTATCTGTGCAAGGATAAATGGAAATGATGAGCAAATTGTCGATGCCATGTTAGTCAAATGCTAGAATATTTGATCGCAAGGTTAATTGATTATTCAAATACCAAAATTGCCATTCGTTGACATAACTACACAAAATAAATATCTTAATAGCATATCTAAGTTTGAAGCAATGAAACAATGTTGCAATGTAGTTGATGATCAACCAAAGCTGTAGTTTTATGAATAAAGCAGTACCCACAAATCAACCGATCCCTCTGTAAGACAGTTTACTGTTGCAGTTAAGAAAATGCACTCAGGAAATTATTCGGCACAGCTGTACTAACATGGCTTTGCTATATGCATATCAGTGTTGTGCAAACCAATCAAATCTTACGTTAACCACTAAACCAACTTCACTTGCAACCTTGACATGGATTGGTTAACCTCTCTATAAGGGGTACGTTACCTTACCGAAATCCACTGAATTTCGTTGGATATACCGAAATCCATTTGGGATCTGGATTGACCAGCAATCGTAACATCTCGGCAATTTTTTGTTGCCCAACAAATCTCAACCTTCAAATTGCACCAAACATCTTTTTACACGATATTTCTTGTATATTTGAACTTGGCAAAGGTCACAACCACATGTTTCATATGACACCAATAATGTTCTTTAGGAAAAGGACTTAATGAGAGTGATTGAAATAAGCATTATGCTTTCATAACAGTCAAGCTTAAAGAAATTGGTATGTAAAAATTATACACTTAACCGGTTTAGAAAAGCAAATGTTGCATAATGAAGATTTAAACAATGTTAACCCAATACTAATGTATTCCAATTTCATACACAACAATAACTATATAAAACGCATAATGTGTGCAAAGTTCATTGATATAACACTATTAGCCATTCATCCATTTATATTGAACTAGAAAATGCATCATCATTAATTTTATATAAAAATGTATTACTTGGAAAAACTGTACATTTCCATATCGGTTAAATGTATAATGATGTGAACAGTTTATGACAGATAGTCAATAAGCTGTTTTGTTTAAAATGATTCTTCAAAAAAGCAATCATAGCCCTTTACAAAGAAAGATGTAACTGCAAGTTAATTCATACCTCTAAGATTTTTGACAATCTTTTGCTATGTCTTAATTCTAACGATGCCTTCCTGATATACTGTAAATGCTGCAATGAAAATATTATAACATCTGATATATTCAAATATTGTAGATATGTGGGAACGGTATAGTCATTTTTTATTTACTTGAGAATACTTGTAAACAAATTGTAAGGTGGTCAGCCAATGAAAACATGTTTTAGAAAATATTGACCAATAGACATTGTGTTCACGAAACAGTATTCTCAACAAATTATATTCAATCTCTTCCTTCAAGTTTAATCATATAAAACATAATTTATGATTAATCCACTACATTTATCATTAACCAGATAAAAATCTATATATAATACCATATTGGATCTATTTAACGCTCCCCCCCCCCCATTTTTGAGAATGTACCTCAGCAGAGACATAAAAAATCTGATCATAATTTTTCTTCACCAGAAGCAATTTCTCCAACAGTTATCCAGTTCTGTCTGCCGAAATCTAAATAGACAGCGGGCTTTTCCATTGTCATTATTTAATAATTATATATCAATATCTTTTCATACTTTATTATACAGATGTACATACAACCTAATGACACATCTAGTCACATCAACTTGACACTGGACAAACAAGTCCAAGCAACATACTAACCATGCTGTGCACTGGCAAGCGAGATACAAACTGAATACATGTATAACATTTTAACAACCTTGATTGTTCATGGCAGGGGATTGATCAAACCTGTGACCTCCCACATCTGAGGTAAAAATGTTCTGTAAAAGACTTTCTGTAAAAGACTTGTCATGATAAAATTCTTAATGCTCAATAATTAGATGTCTGACAAAGTACTTTGATGATCTTGGTGACAAGGCAACTTTGATGGATTATAATTCAGCAGTATCAACAACATACCTCTTTCATTTCATTTATCTTTTCCTGGAAATTTCCTTTAAAAATTAGAGCCCTAAGCCTTTGTTCATATCCTGGTACCCGACTCATCTGCAAAAAGAAATAACAAAAATTTAAACTAGACAGTTTTTATGCAAAACTTGTACAAAGCTGTGACCCTTAATTTCACCATAACCTTGCATATTTCCATCTGATACAGACCCATACCTCAGTGTTCCCTGGGTGGAAAGGGACAACAAACACAAGGTGCACAACTTCAAATGCAGATCTGCTAAAAACTTTTGTTCAAACACTTACAATTAACATGCAACACAAGGTAAACAAGAGTGGCAAATTGTCACAAAATATACCCGACCTAAGTCAAGAGCTCAGAGTTAAAACAATACAATGTACCTATTTTAGGTAATTTCTATAATTAAAGGGCGATAACTCCCGAGTGACTCAAGCGATATGGCTGGATATGGAACTTGTCAGAGATATTATGCCCATACACATTCTGACCGATAAGGTGATGATTGGACAAATGCTTATTAAGTTATTTATTGGAAAAGACCTATTTTAGGTTATTTCTATAATTAAAGGGCGATAACTCCCGAGTGACTTGAGCGATATGACTGGTAATCAAGTTGAGATATTATGCCCATACAAAGTCTGACCAAATTTGGTGATGATTGGACAAATGCTTCTTAAGTTATTGAACAGACAACTTACTGGACACCGACCGCCCAACTGCTCAAAGGCCCGCCCACCCGTACGTCTCAGGTGAAACTATAATATATCCTGTTCTATGAACGGGTTTATAAAAATGCCAATTTCAACCTATTCAAGGACCATAACTATGTTTTCTTTTGGTTGAGAGGTATGAAAAAACAACTGTACAAGACTGTAGGTGCAACAGTTCAGGAGATATGAATGTCACAAGTTGTGTCCAACAGACTGACCGACAGACAAGAGTAAATCTAAGTGCCCCCCCCACAAAATGCTTAAATGTTCAGAGTAACTGGCTTCATTGTACATAAAAATGCAGAACCATTCGACTAAATATGATATTACTAAAAATATCACAAAGCTGTTGAAACATCATCATCACCTAAATAACAGTCTCAGGCACAGCACAAAAATAGTATGTTATTTAACTGTAAAAATATAAAAGTATGTAAAAGGTGAGATACAGTCAGTGTATTAACACACGAAGTATAACAGAAAAGTGTGCCTGAACTTTAAAGTGTGGTGCCTGAACTTTAAAGTATAGCATATGGACAATACATGTATTGCACAATGTAATAATGCAGTGACTCATTAGCTCCATAGGAAATTGTTCTTTTAGAATATCTTGAATATGCTTGTCAATATACTTGGATATTAGTTGCATAAGATAGATGTTGGTTATATAAATGTACTCAATATTAGTTATAAATTATATTTCAAATAATGGACAAGAATATATTGCACTTTTAATATCAAATAAATACACTCATGTAATGTTGTGTAACTGAATGCATGATAAGAAAACTGAACAGATGAATTAAACAATGGTATTTAATGACAGAACGAATGCTCAGCTATACAAAAAGTCTAAAGTAAATTTTAACACAAAAAATAAACAACAATCTCTGTTAAGATTATCTGATATGGTCCCGGCTCAGTTTTCGATAATTTATGTAATTAATTAGGCAAATACTCTTTTGTTCACAGCCACAGTGACAAGGTAAAGCAAAAATAGCAGCGTGACACTGTACCTCGTATGTAAATCTGTCCGGTTTACTTAACTCTTCAATATCACCATTGTATGAATCTAACAGCTCCAACTGAAAATATATGCAAAGGGAAGCAACTCAAATTATGTATACATTTGTACAAAAAACATCAATGATTACCTCCCTTTGTCAGTAAGTACTTGAATCCATAGTTCTTTAAATGCATGGTTTCATCTATCCTAGTAAATATGTTCCAGCAAAAACAACACTAAGATATAGCTGTGACTAATATTAATGAATTAACGATTATGCAGTTATAATAATGCAATTAGAGCAAACCAAGAAAGGAGTTGTTTTCCTTTCTGTTACTAATCAAAATGCTGCTCTCCAAAACATTTATTAGCCTACTTTTTTAATTTTGATAATTACATATCTAGATATGCATTCAATTGTATAAGTAACAACTATAGACAAACATGTCATCAACAAACCATGTATCAATATTATAAACAACATAATAACGCCTTTATATAAATATCAGATCCCATGAAGGGTTAACATTATACATGTATGCCATCACCCTCCATGGGATCTGATATTTATTTTATTATACAGAACAAATATTTTGATATAATAATATAAAACAATATAGTCAATGTGAAACAGAAACAATTAAGTGCTTGCATAGCCTTTAGATTCATCTCAATCCAACTCTGACAACGAACCCAATAATATTTTGAAGCCATTTTTGTGAAAGAACTGAATCTGTCAAAGCTGACAGATAATGTCGTTAATAATATTACAAGTGCTTGATTGTTACGTTTTTTAATAAGGGCCTATTGACTCGGACTATGGGAATTTCCATTTGCCTATTTTTAGACCCGTTCGAAGGTAATAACATTATGTCACAGTTTAAAAACGTTATGTCAAAGGGTAAAAACGAAATATTTGCTTATAGCGTGTATATGCAAATTTTGCATGGACAAATCATGTGAGCTATAGTATCATGATTTACCTCCTCTTTGTTTGGAGCATACGCTAGAAGTTGTCTCAGTAATTCTGGTGTGAGAATGTCCTCATCAAGTAGATACAATGCTTGTCTTACTTCAGTCAGTGTCAACTTTAAATGTCCAAGCAGAATTGCTGTAAATACATGACACAATTAACCATTTGTTATATAGCTAAACATTTATATTATTTCAATTTATATTTTTTAAATGCCTGTACATTAATATGACTAACATGCACTTCATATCGTACCCATTTCATATTAAACCCATGTAAAGTACACTCATTTATATAACATGTATTTTCACACCCTTTTTTTCATTTTTCTATTAATTGATTAAACGTACACCCACTTTAATCAACAGTAAGTCATAAAACTTTAATAATTCTGTTTATACTTACATATGTTGTATGATTTCTTTGGATTCAATATACATACTTCATTCTTTTTCTCTGGTAATTCTGTCAAGAAACAACACAAAAATGAAATACATGTATCATGCTCAGTTAACACATACAGCTGTATGTGTATTTCAGAAACATAATAATAATAGTAAATAATAAAAACAATTAATAATAACAATAATAACAATAATAACAATGTTATTGTGTATGAAACTCAGACCGTATTTTCAAGTTGTGAAATACAGGTGGTTACAAAAATATAGTAAATTTCTTCATCCCTTCGATAGAATGTAATACATGGCATATGTGATTGACAAGAGCGCTGACAATCGCCAAATACGTCCGTTCTACCTTTATATCACTGGAGAGTAAAGAAAAAATCATTGTAACAAGGTTTACATAAGACAAATTTTAGGTCATTTCTATAATTAAAGGGAGATAACTCCCAAGTGACTAAAGTGATATGCCTGATTATCAAACTTGTGCGAGATACTATGCCCATACACATTCTGGACGACGCCCGCCCAAAAGCATCTAACCCGTCCAACAGCCTGTACACCACAAGTGAAACTATAATACATCCCATTCCAGGCATATACAAATACAGCATGATAATCAATACTTCCAATGAGAAATAAATATAGAATATTTCAGGAAGGCATATAATAGTCAAGAAGCATCTGACACCTGATCCAAAGGTCCCAAGTTAGAGCCCATCATTGAGTGAGCTTCGTTAATGAAGTTGGTGCTAATAAGGTTAGTGACTAGGTTAGTAATCCAAGAAGCTGATACTGAGAGCTATTAGACTAATTGTTGTAAAAACTGTGTAACAATAAATGTAAAATATATAAGTTTCAACTAAACTATATAATTAGTTCTACTATTAATGTTAAATTATACATCATCGAGTTTGTAGTGTAAAAATAAACAAATAATAATTCAGTATTTTTATCATGCAGTTATGGAATACAGAGACAAGGCATTATCAGAGTTTTGCACAAAACTAGTGTAATTGATTCCAAACCAAAGTTACCCTGGGTTTTACCAAGACCTCCATTTGACAAACAGAACTTGAATTATTTAAATCATTGATACCTTATTGTTTGCTAAAACTAGTACACTTAGGTCGACTTACAATTTAAAGAAGAGTTTATTTCATTCAAGTCTTAAAGTTGTTTCACCCTGCACCTTTAACAATCCTAAATACTTGACAGCATACCCAACATTGAGACAATATTGAAATGGCACTCGTTCATCTTCACAACTCATTGAACACATACAATGTTCTTGTCATGTGAGAACATAATAATAATTATATTAATTATAATAATAAATTCTTAATTAAATAAGGGTGGGCACAATAAGTTATGCCAGAAACATAAACTTATATACAATGCGGCCTTCAAAACTGCATTGTACAGAAAACAAAATATTCAATGACTAACAAAATCAGTACATGATACATTTTAATTATTTACCTATTAAATATCTATTGAACGTTTCACTCTACATTTCAACAAGGATAACTTACTGACTTGTACGAATATTCGTGAACGCCAGGTAGATATTGTCGGAAAAAATACCAGTCTGTACCAAGTACTTATTTTTATGATAATAACACAAACAATCTAATATAGTCATTATATGTCAGCAAAAAAACACCAACCACAAAAACCAAGCACTTTTCCTCTATAGTATGGACATATCATGTACTGGTCAAGAGTGCTATTACCCGCCAGTACTATTTCACTGTTTCTAAAAAGCTAATTGATACATTTTCTGTTAATTTTGATTGCATTGAGCTATAACATTTATGATTCAAATAAATTGACCTTTGGAACGAAGTCTGACAAACCTGTCAAAGACATGTTCATCATTTCAGATCACATTATCATAACATAGTGAATACACTGTATTCCCAAAATACAAAATGGCGGTTTTGCTCTTTTGACCAGTATAGTATGAGTATCAGAAGATTATTATTCCAACTAATGACTCATCAGTTTCATGACGAATCACAATGAGATCAGTCTCAAAGTCAAATGCTCAGGACCATACCTTCCTTTTGATTGTATGCAGAATGAAGCCATAATACCCAGTATATGTATTGGACTAAGGTATGATAGTGCTATTAACAACTATAAATAATTGAATTGTTTTTCCTTGAGTCGAAAAACTTGAGAACACTGTCCATACTCCAATCTCACTCTCAACGTATTTTTACCAAATAAATACTCTGGTATGTGTTTCAGTAAGCAGTCAGATTAATTCAGTTACATACAGAATATCTTATGATTAATTTCTTGATTTTACCACAAATATCTTGAGAGCATTAGCCACAAAAATGATAATTGACATCGAATATCAATTTCAAGTTTTAGAATCTCAAACCCTGCTATATTTGACTCAAGACAAATCTCAAGTACAGACCAGAAATTGCAACTGTAGCAAGGGTATATTGTATATCATTGCAAGGATATGACTAGGGGAAGAATTTCAGCAACATTCTAACACCATGCTTATAGATGTCATAGTAAGTGTATACTTAAGAATGTAGAAAAAGCCAAAAGTCTGTGTTTAACACATGTACATATAGGCTGAGAATTATCACAGTCAAATCCATTGTCACCTGAATATAAATATACATGTAAAACAAACATAATCTTGGACCAAATGCGAATAAAATCTATGAATTAGTTGTAGGCATAATGAGAAAATTGAATCTTTCATCAGGATAAAACAATAGTTACTACAATGTTATTGAAGATGAAACAAAATTACCAGGTGCCCTCGCATGTCCTATTTCATTTTGACATTAGTGACCAAGTGAACTTCGAAATCAAGAAATTTGTGATTTTCATGCTTCATGGGAAATATAAAAGTAAAAGATTTCTCAATACATAATTTCACCTTTTTAACTTTGAAATGTGAAACACGAATGTTGAAATATACTTAACACCAATAAAAATGCAAGTTTAGAATTTTGCTTCTTTTAGCATTTTTTTCCACAGGACTCTGACATGTTTAATGTACACCTGAACATTTTTACTATCAAACACAATGGAAATTAAAAATGTTTCAGAAACCATTTTTTGTGTGACTTGCATTTTTAATGGTGTGAAGAATATATCACCTCTGGGTATTGCAAAACAGAAAGTGATCATACACTTTACGAAATTAGGAATGAAGAAGTCACCACCAGTCGGTCGCACAAGACATTCAAATAATGCAACCACTGTGTATGATGAAAACATGTCATCACATTTCTATGGTGCAAAGATCCTTAAAATGAAATAGGCAAAATTGTTGTTCAACAATAAAATATGTCAGAACCATTCATTTATATTAAACAAGATCGTCCTTATGATATACACAAAAGAAATATAGAAGTTAAAATATACAGGTAAACATACTTTGTCTTGGAGATTTTGTTGAAAAATACTGTTCCAGCTCGAGATATCTCACAACATCCTGCAAGTCGGCTGTTTCCCCAATCTGTATATAATATACAAGCATATATTAGTGACTTGTACATGTTCCCTACATGAGGGTACCAGTATAATTATAACATTGTATTTTATAGTAGAGGCCAGTTGATTCCAACCTCTTAAGAGTCCCTTGTACATTTCTGAATTTATACTAATGCTGTTGATTTTAGAACAACAGCTTCTATTAAATAAAGAAAGAGGAGGCAGTACACTCATGTATCTATCACATCATTCAAATGATCCAATGCTTATTTACCTTTGCCTCTTGTTAATGTGAACTAGAAACATACTCATGAATGAGAAATGGTCATTATTCAAAGACATCATTTCAGGCAATCGGCACAATCTGTTGTAACTTCTGGGCGAGTTTTGCACCTGACCATTGAATTACACAATGGTTGAAATATTGCTTCAACTGCATTTCTATTGTATTTTTGTATATATATAACAACCTGCACAAATATTTCATTTATCCACCTTGTAAGACAATGCCCAATAGAGAGGGATTTGTATACTTATGAAAGTGAAAGAAGAATATATTGCAGACTATATCAGCAGTGCCACGACAAAACCTGTATTAGTGACCAAAAAGTCCATTTTCAGGTTTGCACATTTTTCTATCAGATATATTTTTCAACTTTCATTTAATACCAACATTGTTAAAATCAGACATCTACTTTTCTTTTAATAGCAATTCTAATATTACAAATAAGATGCAAAAGTAGTTAAGCCTCAAAATAATGACGTTGCATCAGAATGTACGTACCAGTAAGTTAAAAATTCTACTGTTCTTCAAATGGCAACAAACTAATTATGTCATACTTATGAATATTTCCTTCATCATTTAATTCTTTAAATCACAATTAAGCCTCTATAACATCTTCGGACAAAGCGCTTACTTTGTTTGTGACGTCAAAACTTTTATTGGGAAATACTGAACGTCATAATCAATGTCACTAAAACAGATTTTGTCAAGGAAGCGCTCATATATACCTGTTCCCATATTGTATTCTCCACTCGTTGTTCATCCAATTTCTCCCAGTTTATTCTCTTCACATTCATCTGAGCTTTATCTTGAGAACTGGTACCGGGTATAGGCGGAGCTGGAGGGGGTGGAGCAACTATAACCAAATATGGTAATACAAGGTATGGAACAACATATACAGTAAAACCTCAATAATAAGACCACCCTTTGGGCTCTTAAAAACTGGTCTTCTTATTGAAGTGGTCTTAATATTGAGGTTGAATAAAGAACAAAACAGTGAAAATAGACTTGAAAATTGTGTTCTTTATTTTGAGATGGTCTTATTATTGAGGTGATCTTTAAGTGATGTTTTACTGTATCCACAACAAACAAATTGTCTTTTAGTGCATTCAATGATGAAATATGGCATAAGTTGTGCAGTAAATTCAATCATGCACATTACATGTCTCACTAATCAATTGCCTTTCATTACAATTATATGGGAAATAACTTCATTGGAATTTAATGAACCAATCAGCTCAGATTTGGTTGACACAAAAACAGTTGCTTCTAGTCACTAACTACAGTAAAACCTCACTTAAAGACTGCCTCAATATTAAGATCACCTACTTAATTTTCACTGACCGTTTTTTTCCATCTTTCTTGCACATTTTAACTTAATAATCAGACTACTTCATTAATAGGACTGACACTCTTTTCAACCAACGATGTCTTATTACATTGTATTGAGGTTTCACTGTATGAAAGTTAGAGGCAACTTTAATAGGAATACATGATTCCACAGTTTTAATCTTGATAATAAATGACAGATTATTACAGGAAGCAAGTTAATTTTATATTCCAATGGTCAACATTATTAACAAGATGTGTCCAATGGGCTTTTCAAAAATGTTAGTGAGCAGAAACCAATTTTTTTGTCCAAAAAGGGCAATAACTCCTCCGAAAATTGGTGGATTATAACCAAAATTGAACCTCGACATGTATTTAATTATCCTTTGCTTATGTGCCCGAAACAAATTGAATCCATCTGTCCTTTTATCAATTATTGATTGGAAACCAAATTTTCACACGGACAGAGGAGTAACACTTTATGCCCTTTTGCCATTCTTTGAGTGACGGGGGCATAAAAAGATAAAAATATACTAACTCTATGTAAAAAAAGAATGTGTATGCAACCATGGTTACCTGGAGGCGGCGGTGGAGGTGGGGGAGGTGGTGCAGATGTACTGGGGTCACCATTTACAGATGGTGCTACTGATGTTTGTAAACTGGACATATTCCTTTGATCAGCACTGCCTTCTAGATCCGAAACTTCAGCAGCCATTGCTGCATCAAGTTGCTTTAATGCTGTCAGTGCATGACGATTAAATGTGTCTCCTAAAACATGAGAAATAACCACATAAACAATAACAAGATATTGATTTAGTATCGTCTAAATTTCGTTAATAGAACAGCTATCACTGAAGGTGATTAATACCCCTGCAATATCACTTTGTTCAACTTTTTTTGACTAAATCCAATACAGATGCAAGTCATTCATCTCGAATCTGATAAAAAAAGTGTTATGCCACGCACTACTAATCATCATGTAGATTTTATGTGTGAAGTTTCATGTAAATCCTCTAAAAGTATAGAAGAAGTTTGCTCCACAAGTTTTTAAGAAAATCCAAGATGTCCACCTGTCTGCCATCTTGAACGTGATCAAATTTTTTTATGTCATGTACTACAACTCATCATGTAGATAATTTGTGCAAAGTTTCAAGAAAATCCTCCATAAACTATATAAGTAGTTCACTCCACAAGTGTTTGTTAACAGATCAACCAACAGAGTGACTCCAGTATACCCCCAAATTCTTTTTTGCAATGGTACAAAAATATTTAATTATCAGTCAAGATAATGGATTTTTTAAAAATCAGTTGAATTTTTTGAGGAGGAGAGGGTCTGCCTTAGGCCCTCATGTTGTTCAAGGATTGGGATCACATTGGGCAAAACTGCCCTAGCAAACCAGAAAACTGAGGAATTCAGTGAATCCATGGAGATTCCTCATGTTTGATTGACCAAAATGCACATGACAACATAGCTATCACATATGTTTTACCGAGAAAAACAATACAATTAAACAAGTAATGAAGTTTTAATTATTTTCATCAAAAATACACATAGGCCAAACGATTCATTGCATGTTTCTGTAAAAAACCATTATAAAGTCAGAGTGTTTTATATTGCACAATCAGGCAACTTTTACCCTTTCATTTACTTTGCTACATCTGGTTGATAATTTGAGGTGCAACAAAATGTACCCTGGGATTATTACATCCTCTGGAACTTAGTATTCATGAGAATTAAATTTTTTGTCACATGGATCCAAGACATATAGCAGCATTTAGACAGTTGTAAAGAAGAAGTGATGTACAGTGTATGAAGAGTGAACATCAATAGACGAAATCCGGAATTCGCTAAGTGGGTTTTTAACAAAAAATTAATTTTAGATCCATTGAAGTTAAGTCAGGTGTTCAATTCTGTCTTTGTTTCCATAGCGATTCAAGCACAATGTTAATGGTATATTGTTGCTTGTACCGCAGGATTAGAGGGAAATACCCATATTTATATCAATCCGGAGTATATCTATTGCATGTCATGAACATATTTTGAATTTATCTAAACCTTAATGGTAATAAAAATGAAAATCTGCCTCATTTGCAGAACTTGCAGGCATGATTACCATACACATTGTATGAATATTTAATCATTAATTTAGACTTTTATTGCATATGATATTGAATACTGCTGTCACATTTTATTGATATATGTATCAATTAACTGAGTAACGAATTTTACACAAAATTGTGATGTTCAGGCCCATAGCTAGAGCTGAAATGGAGGCAAAGGTGTTTTTGCTTATCAATATGGCCGACAATTCAGAACAAGGGAGGTAAATATGGGAACTGTCTATTGACTGAATGTACACATGGCCCTAATTCAGGAAATATATCAAATGAGATTTGTCTTAAACTAAAATTAAACAAGAACTTGTATCATGTGTCACAGAAAGCAAAGTCATTCAAAGGTGCTGGTTCATAAACTAGATTTAGACATACTAGTACCACGGTCAATGGTGAAATTGTTTGTTGCATACATTGCATTCTAAAGGAATTAAGTTTTTCACTTCAAAATTTAGATTTTTTTTAAAACTGGGGCCTCATTGTTGGTAAGACGATGGTATAACATATATAAGTGCTCACCACCCATCTTGGAAAATTTGGATACTAGTAACTCTGACTGTCTTTTTCTTGCTAGTTCAGATTCGACATCACTGTCTGTTCCGCTGGTCATAAAATTCCCCGCAATTTTTAGCCCGTGCTCTTCATCAGGACTACTTATAAGAAAACTCGGATTCCTGGGTGAAACATTTTCCTCAGTTTTACTGAGACCCATAAAATTTGCTGGAAATTTCATCTTTTGTTCATAACTTAGAATGTGTTCACCAGTACTAGTAAGTCTTGCACTGTTCACAGGAGAATATATTCCAGAATTGAAACTTGCAGCTTCTTGTGGAGTCATTGAACCATGTGACATATCATGTGACCTGTAGGCAGACATTGAAGGAGAGTTCAAGGTCATTGGATATGTTTGTCCTGGAAGCTGAATACTGATAGGTGAATGTACAGAAGCATCAGATAGTTGACGTTCTATTGGAATAACAGTAACATATTTGTACTGGTCACGATCCATATCTGAAACATAGCATACATTCAATTAACCTTTAAGTAAGGAAAATTTGTGTAAGAGGATACAGTGTTGCCATTGAATCTGGATATTGGCTGTTCAAGCCCCCCAGAGGTCACAACCACACCACCTCATAAGACACCAGTTCTGTTACAAACTTGAGAGTGATTCGTATTAGGCCATCCTTAAAAAAATTATTGACTCAATTCATTTTCAGGTTCATTGATGAAAATTTCTTTTTTCGGTCTTAGCCATAACAGTACTAAACTAAAAAAGAAAACCCTACCTACCTACCCACTGATAAAATTCCGGGTCGTGTGACCGCAAACAAACAATTGTTAAGGATGGCCTTAGCATTCCCATAATGCTGTCATCATAAGCATGGGTAAATTAGTAAATGCATTAATGTATATAAATGTAGTCAATGAAGTAAGTAACTTCTTGTATTTTGAAATATACTGAAATCAGTTGCTATTAGTAACAGAACTCAATCATTTCAGTAGCACATGTATTAACATACCCAAAATTGATAAAATCCATACATATTATTATCTTTGACAAAAAGGTTAGAATCTTAACTTAGAAGATGATTTGTAACTTGTACTACCTGGCCCCTGTCCCTTTGTAAGGTAATCTTTCACATCCTGTACGGCTTTTCTCGTCTCCTCCAGCTCCTTAATAATGGATAGATCTAGTCCACCTAGGGTGCCTGGAGCTAGACATGAAACAAAGCATATGTCAACTATCAATTGAAATAGCATTAGTACTCATTTTCAACTTAAATCATCCATGAAATTAGGATTAATTATATTACCAGGCAATTAATTAAGTTGAGGAAGACTGGCCCAGATTACAACTCATTCATTCAAGTCATTGAAAATATTCATTGGACTTTCCATTCATTTGATGTTAATACACACGGATCCATCAACAGAGTAAACTGAAAGTGCACGAAGGTTAGTTAGTAGAATATATTACATAATTCATAACCAAAGAAACTTACAATGCACAGCAATATAACAAACGATATTAGGAGCTTCCTCACATGTTAATATACGACAAATCTTTGATAAATGAAGGTAATTTGTTTACCTAGTAGTCATAGCAACAGAATATAATAATGAAGAAAACTTTTTTTATCTACATTATACATAGAGTAATAAGTTGCAACTGCACAATTAAGTAAAAATCTACATTATACACCAGAAAGATATTTTATCATGTATGTTGTGCTCTCGATTGTACAGCAACATTACCATTTTTATTCCTTCCTTTTTTTTCAGTACTTTTTGTAAACACTTCTGGTTCATCATCTTCCGATGATATATAAGTCTGTAATATATACATTTATCAAGTTTATAAACATTACATAAACAATGTATAGATTTCACACAAAAAATGAGAGGACTTCCTTAGTTATTTTAATCAAACCCTTGACTGTTAATTAAATGTGAGATTATTTTTAGTTGTTTGGTAGAAAAACTAGTTCTATGGCAATTTTCGACAGTCCCATCGCCTTAATATGAAAACCTTTTTCCGGATGTGGTGCAAGAATAAAAGGTAAGAAGTGAATTGGTTAAAAATAGTTCAGCATCTGGGTGTAACCTGCATCACATACTCAATACTGATTGTAATCTTTATTGCGCAATTAAATTTATTGGTTCAATTGCTTCTGTGAATCTGGAAGTGTTGAATACAAAACCAGTGTTCCATACCGAACAACTTCAGTGTTTTCAGCGCTTTGATTAAATATAGCAGGGCTTATTACTGCTATAATTCTGTGATACTCACTATGTCTCACTTAATATTTTATGATAAAATCATGTAATATGATAATTATACGTGTAAGCTTATAACACACGTCATTATTTAATCTGTATGAATAACTTTTGACTTATAGTTTTTATTTTTCATATGATATCATGTTTGTCACATTTTATTCTGAAATAAATCTGTCTATATATGTTCATATTTATTTATATTCTACAGTAGAACTTCGAAATCTCAAACAGTTTTGGCTCGAATACAGTAGATACCTTGAACAGGTTTTTAAGTTCCGGCAAATCCATTCTCAATTCATATTATCTAATAGTAGATCACTCCAACGGAGATAGGTCAAACATTTGAAAATGATTTGCCGTCCCTAAAATCCTACGGCATTTGAGGTTTTGAAGTTTTACTGTATGTTTTTAAGGTTTACCTAGAAATAAAATAGGTTGCAACCAAATTGGATGCACACGAATAAATAATGAAACACGGATGGTGAGCATGGCACTATAATTATAGTGAACACAAATCATCAATCATGGGATTATTCATTCTAATGTGCTCATGAATCAAATATGTCAGAAATTTAATGAATACAAATATGATTAACATTAACTGGGTTTTCCTCTACTCATGAAAATATTCCTTGATGTAGAAGATAAGAATCATTTCATGCAAATTGTATAAGCAACCACAATTATTTCCAGGATACACTGTCAAAACTTACATTAGCACTTTGTACGAAAGTCTTTTTCGGCTCAGAATCTGTTTGTTCTGAAAAAAATTCAATCACTTCAATCAACATCAGTTTTAGATGGAGTATGTAGCCCATCAACAGTATGTTAGCACAAAGAAAGTGTATTGCTTGTAGTCTTGTAGACTTGTAGTATCAACAGTGAATCTCAATCTGACCATTCTCTTACTACAATGTACTAGCTATATTATCTGCATTAATGTTTATTACTGCTGTTATCATTGATTTACAGCAGTGATACTACTACCTCTTCCTGCAGAATTACTAGTGTTACTGCTATTACTGCTAACTTCACACTGTTGAAACTTATGAGGTCTGTTTTCAAATGATTGTTTTATCCATTATAAGCAATACTATTATGATCAGACATGTATTTATGTATGTACACTGTGTATCATAAGCACGGGGCTGGGACCCCATAAACATTGAGGAGGTAGTCAACATATGGTTTGCAAATGTCATGCTATACACTGAGCAAAATTTCTAATTGGTCACTTCGGTTTTATTGAAGAGACTATACCATATATTACTGATTCATGACTTTCAATTTTAGGGTTGTTGTTGTTGTTCGGTCGTAAATTTCATCTCAGGGTCCAATTGGATTAATTATTTCAGAAAAGTTGAACAAAGAAATTACGTTTAAAATAGCTCATCCGTTGTTTGAATTTTATTCACAGCTTGGAAAATATCAATAAAAACCTAGTGACCAATTTGAAAGTGTGTTCAGTGTATGCATATAAAGTATCATATTATGTGCTTGATACACATGAAACATTTTTTCAGCAGTTCTACCCATTTTTCTTACAAATATTTCATCTCACAGCAATTAAATTATAGGTAAGAAACATACAGATACTTTTCAGAACCTAGTGAAATAGTGCCGACGGGTCAGCTCTTTAGTCCAGAATAGATGAACATGAGTGTCAATTTCATGCCCGCTATTCATACTTAATCCATCCCTCCCCAGACCCCTAATCCTGGATCATATTTCAAACAAGGTTGAACAGCTTATAATTATTCCTATGTGTACTCATAAGTAATTGAATCCATCAATCACCCTTATAAAGGCTATATTAACACATATGAGCGCTGCTGTACAATTTCCAACCTCTTCGTTAAGTGACATAATTTCCATAAAACGTCACATGTGCTGTCACCATGTACTGACAGTAACCAATATTTGTATGGCAATATAAAAATGAAGTGGCAATATGGAGTAAGTATTGTTGCCTGCTTGAAAAAAGAGACTACACATGTTGCATTTACTTGAAATGAAGTCACTTACAGAAGGGGTTAAATCCGATAGCAGTGCTCATATATTTATACTTCATAAGTAGAGTCGTTCATTTACTAAAACAGTTAAAGTAGTAGATAAAAAGAGTTTGGATAGTTAAATATTTTGCTGTAATAAAATAATGAGTCCCAAGTTTTGATAATTTTTAGTTCCAACCTGTGCTAGTAGACGGATCCGGTTGCTTATTCTTCACTTTTTTTCTTACAACATCTTGATGTAGTTGTGTTAACAATGGTATTATATACATCCATAACGTTCTCTTTGATGGTGTATCCAATATAGCATCTAAATCTTCCACTAAATTATCAACATTTCTGTAAAATAAGACACTTCTCAGTGGACTGTGAATCACTTATATTTATATTCAGCGATTTACCCTATCTTGGAATTATAAGCAAGGTCTGTAATTAGTGAGACGGTTATTGATATGTCCAGTTACATTCAGTAAGTAAAAGCTCACTTGAATTATCCTTTAACAATAATAATAATAATAAATATTATAATAATAAAATGAATAATATCTTTATTTATAGAAGGAAACATCTAAAGATGTTATTACAAAACAGTCATACAAATGTACAATCTTAAATAAACGTGGCCTTCTAACAGATAACAATATAAATTAAACACACAATATTGCTATAACACACATTCATTCCGTCAAGACTATCACTCGTTAGATTTTCATTTTTTTAACAGTACATATATTAAAATACAGTAACATTCAAATGGTATTAATAACATTTAATGACATATTAGAGTGAATATTTGTATGACAATAGATATGATTTTAGTGTTCTTTTGAATCCATTGACAGACTCTTTAATCTGAAGAGCTAGTCCATTTCTGAATTTAGTGAAAATAAAATACTTGCTAATAAGCACTTGTTTACAGTATGGAAGAGTTTTACATGAGTCAATTATTCCTTCTACATAATTATTACCTGACAAAATCAAAATGCTACAAAAAAACAAGTGAGTAATTTTCTTATCATTTTACCAGGAAATCGGATTCCATTTTGAGTGTTGTCATGGTTTTGATAAGACATAAAACATGCAGACTTTTCCAGAGTGATATCAGACACATACAAACAATTAAACAAATACTTAATTGTAATATGAAGCAATAAATCAGTCACTATAATTCAACATGGAATGAATTGTAGATCAATAAAACATATTTATAATTATGTAATTATAAAAGAAAAGCTTTACCTGTTCTCTGAGTAAAGTTGCAGAGCTTTCTTCAGCATAGACCTTTCTCTGGAAGTAAGCAAGTACTCGACTTGTTGTTGGAAAGATGAGATTTTAATACTGGATTTACGAGGACCCCATTCTGATGTACTGGTAATATCACCTGTAGAAGAAAATGAAAACAAACATTCACAACATATGCATATAACTCAAATACACTATTTCTTACATTGTCGTTTTTACCTTAATATCGATTATAGGGGTGTTTACACATATTTACAGCGAGTTAAAATGATATCACTTGATTAAAACAACCTTCCCGCCCTATACCCAATATAATGGATAAATCGATAGTGAAAGGCCTATCAAATTGGGTTTATACCCTATTTGTTTGTTTATTTTTCTCAAATAATGAATTAAATATTAATTAGTGTTGTTCTTTCTGTAATTTTCTGTATTATTATGTATTGCTATGTCTTGTTTTGATGAATATGTATGTGTTTTTTGTGTGTTGTTTTGTATTTTTGTGTGTGTTTATTTCTCGTCTGCATTTTTCACTATATTCTGCACCTGGACCAGTTTGTTTAATTTATACTGAAAATGTTATATTTATATTAGTATGACGATGTACAATTTTCAAGTCAAATAAACTATTCTATTCTATTCCTATAAACATGCTTCAGACGCACCAAATGTTACACTGGAGCAAACAGAATCGCTTGTCTCCATCACAATATATTAAAGTTTCAACTTAAAGCAACAAATAGCCTCCTAATTTATTTTTTCTGTTGAGAATGCCTCGTTTACGTCCATGTTAAAACTAAATACAGTAAGACCTCGTTTATTCGTCAACCTTCTATCTGAATACTTGATATCAACCGAAATCAATATCAAGTCTTGATGTATCTTATGCATGTCGAATTGAAACCATGTATTATTCTAAATAAAATTTTGGACCCCAATGAATTTGATTGAACAAGGTCCGTCTGTAATAAGCTTAAGATTTGAAACAAAATAGAAACATGTTAAAAATAGCTGTAGCAACTGACTTGTTTTAAATATTCACATTTTCTTCCATTTACTACTAAATAAGAAGACGTAGTGTACATGATATTGAGTAATCAAATCATTATTTGATAGTATCATAAATTCAAAACAATACAATTTTGCTTGAAACTCAATTTTAAGCAAGAAAATCTGAATTCCTAAATAAATATATTACATAGGATTTTAAGGCCATTACCTTCTGTTGGCCAACTTTTATTTTTGTTTTTGTTTCCATCAATAAGTTGTACACATTCTGAAAAATATCACATAAAATAATGAATTCCAGTATGTCATTTATTTTACATATTTCGTTCACAATATACAAATATTTTAGACACATACAATAAACGAACATTTAGTTTTTAGTAATAGTGACCTTCACCTTGGAGCTAAGAGGCTGGGTCTTGCGCGTGACACATTGTCTTGTTATGGTCATGATATGAGCCAAGTTATTTTGAAATTCCACGATCCATAATGAAGTTATAGCCCGGACAAGAAAATTTTATTTTTAGTAACAGTGATCTAGAACCTAGGAGGCTGGGTGTTGCAGGCGACATACAAGAATCCGAACCCACACATGGACAGGAGGGGGGTGGGGGGGTTAAAATATCAGTCTAACACTCCCTAAATTGCAAAGTGTTGGAAATGCTAGGAACAAAACATACAGTTTATTAATGATGACTGATAGCCTAACATTTGATACAAACTGATTCAATCCACAAGTTCAAAATAAAGGAATTTAACATCATCACAAGCCGCCAACATTCTCACAAGATGGGATTGCAGATAAAACAAAGCATGATATTAAACGATCTTATAATGAAATATTTTGATTAAAGAATTGATCTACATGGAAATCAATAAAGACAATCTGCAGAGTAAGCGTTTCATTTATAACAAACGTCTTTGAAACAACATCATTATCAGGAGGCAAATATTTTAACATGGGCTCTGCAAGCGAATGCAGACTCATGTCTACGGGTTACATTATCACTGGGACTTATACCTTCTCAGAAACTGACCTCAATGTAATATTTCACAGTTTTGTGTCTACAGGTTACATTATCACTGGGACTTATGCCTTCTCAGAAACTGACCTCAATGTAATATTTCACATTTTTGTGTCTACGGGTTACATTATCACTGGGACTTTTACCTTCTCAGAAACTGACCTCAATGTAATATTTCACATTTTTGCGTCTACGAGTTACATTATATCTGGGACTTATGCCTTCTCAGAAACTGACCTCAATGTAATATTTCACATTTTTGCGTCTACGGGTTACATTATCTCTGGGACTTATGCCTTCTCAGAAACTGACCTCAATGTAATATTTCACATTTTTGCGTCTACGAGTTACATTATATCTGGGACTTATGCCTTCTCAGAAACTGACCTCAATGTAATATTTCACATTTTTGTGTCTACGGGTTACATTATCACTGGGACTTATACCTTCTCAGAAACTGACCTCAATGTAATATTTCACATTTTTGTGTCTACGGGTTACATTATCACTGGGACTTATGCCTTCTCAGAAACTGACCTCAATGTAATATTTCACATTTTTGCATTTATGGGTTACATTATCACTGGGACTTATACCTTCTCAGAAACTGACCTCAATGTAATATTTCACATTTTTGCGTCTATGGGTTACATTATCACTGGGACTTATACCTTCTCAGAAACTGACCTCAATGTAATATTTCACATTTTTGCGTCTATGGGTTACATTACCACTGGGACTTATACCTTCTCAGAAACTGACCTCAATGTAATACTTCACATATTTGCGTCTATGGGTTACATTACCACTGGGACTTATACCTTCTCAGAAACTGACCTCAATGTAATATTTCACAAGTGTCTATGGGTTACATTATCACTGGGACTTATACCTTCTCAGAAACTGACCTCAATGTAATATTTCACAAGTGTCTATGGGTTACATTACCACTGGGACTTATGCCTTCTCAGAAACTGACCTCAATGTAATATTTCACAAGTGTCTATGGGTTACATTACCACTGGGACTTATGCCTTCTCAGAAACTGACCTCAATGTAATACTTCACATATTTGCGTCTATGGGTTACATTATCACTGGGACTTATACCTTCTCAGAAACTGACCTCAATGTAATATTTCACATTTTGCGGAGACAGACAATGACTAACCCACAACAATAGCTCCTACACTGATGCTTAAGTTGATAAAGGGCCATATTTCCTCCAAAATTGGAGGATTGTTATCGAAATCGAACTTGACTTGTATTTTATTATCCTACGCTTAAGTGCCAAATATGAATTGAATCCATCCAACCTTTCAGTAGTTATTGATCAGAAACCAATTTCTCGCATGGACAGACACACAGACAGGATCAACAGTTATTGCCCCTTTTCCAATCTTTGAATGGCGGGGGCAGGAGCATGAAAATGGGAAATGAAGAAAAGAAAAAAATAGAATAAATCAGGGATGTGGTATGATAAAACAAGAATATAACGGAATGAAATACAATAACCGAACATGGACAACAATATACAATATAAGTGAAACTTAGAATTCATGGAAATTCTTCAAAAAAAAAAGTTATATTACCCAGTAAAATATGTCTTGGTAGGGATATGTGGTTTATACAATATTGTTGATGTTGTGTTGATAATCTAGCTATGATGAACATCCACAATGATTTCTTTGATGGAGTATCCAGTACTTGACTTACTGCTTCATACAAGTCTACAATATTGCTGTAAAAACAAGACAAAAACAACATTCAGGATGTTAAACACTGGCCCCGTGTTCACCAAGGATTCACTCATCTGGTTTGTTTGTATTTGCGTTTATTTATCATCGCCACCGGTTTCCCATATGGGCGACGCCTCCGTAAGAATTTTAATCATATTAGATTTTTGGAGGATAGTGCATGATACAGGAGAGATGCCCCAGTTCCAGAAACACCCCTCGTTCTTTTACGTGCTTGATGTAAAGCATCATACACAGGACCTCGGTTTTTAAAGTCTCGTCCGAAAGACTGTGGATCAATATGATCCTGAAAAATAGCTGTCATTTCCTTGAAGTAACTGAATATTTGATACAGCACCTCTCATAAACGAACAAAGAACTACACAGATAACTTCTAATTAACATGGTGAAAAGATGTAAAACTTCACTTTTTTGTTTATAATTAATTGAAGATGTATCTGGCTCATCTGAACATAAAATGTTTGAATTGGCTTATCCAGTATTGTTGTTACATTCGCTAAAACATCTCTAATAAGAACCATTGCAATGTATAACCTATTGAAAATATATGTTTGGTACCATATTACTAACAGACAAAACTTGTAAAATAGCCTGATTGTTAATAAAATTGGATTTTTTAAAAAAGTTTATGATGTACAAACATTTTCTTCAACAAATATGGATCAATACATTATGAGTAAGTAAATGCATGTTTATTGATGTTTTAACTATAGGAAATATATTTTTCATGTTTGTTTAGGTACCGTAAACACATGAACAAAAAGTGAGCATAATATTAACTTAATTATACTGTAGACTGAAGTCTATCTGGATCAAATCATGATCAATTTTCAAGAATTGGTATTAAATTATTAAGTACAATATTTTCTTCCTATGCTCAAGATATGAATAAAGTTCTAAGAAGTATGCAAATGCTCTCATCTATCACATTAAGTTGATAGGATTCAGCTAAGCAAAACAAAATTTTAAATTTTAAAGAAACTATATTTGTCTTTGATCTTGATTCTGAAAACTAATTCTTTGTGATGGGGCAAGCTCAAGTCTGACTTCGTGTTGCTTTTTCATGTTATACCTTGCAGTAGAAATTCCTATATAATACACTAAATAACCTTCTTAATACTACTACTGATTAATGCTAAGGTGTTCTTCCAAATTTTGAAACCCAATATATTTTGATAATTATTTGATCAGTACAGAAATATACAGCAAAATTATAAATTTGTAAAAATTCCGATAAAATTGTTGTCACGAAACATTGCAAAACCATTTATAGGGCATATGCTACATGAGATTTTTGTACAATGCGTGTATCAGATGACCAGACAATTTATTAACATACAGGCAGATGTAATTAAAATACAGAGTACAAATACAGTACTAACTTGGTACTTTCATAATCAATCCATGATTTCTTTATGTGTGATCTCTCCTTTGTTGTCAGTAAGTACTGAGTCTGCAAACAGCAAACACACTAACATAAATGAAAATTTATTATTCATCGTAATTCATATCAGCGTATATAATGTACATACATGAAGTAAAAGGATCAGAAAGACTTCAAAGAGAGAGAATAAGTTGCTACAGGGAATGCCACATACACAAGACAGTGCCTCCCCACACAGACCTCCGGGAAAACAACACTCCATAAAGATCATATTTGAACAAAAACAAAAATTAATATCAAAATGGTCCTACATTATTGAAAATAGACTGATGATAACCATTACACATGTAATGACAGATTTTGTTGATGTAGGCAACTATTTTTTATCTTATTCATGACATATAACAGAAAAGAGACAAATTGCTTTGTTCAGCTTATTGAACACTGATCAATATAACAATACCCATTTCTGCGATTCACAAACATTCCTCTTGCAAAATGTCTGAAACTCATAAACTTTAATTTGCAAAAAGATCTACCTATACAGAACTCGTATTAATTGTAGGACATACCAAAGTAAGGCTAACATAGCACTTCTCTATCAAATGTATAAATCATGTGGGCGAGCATAATGTCAAGGTACAAAGGTTTTTTTCCACTCACATGGTGAAGTATAATGTCAAGGTACAAAGGTTTTTATCTACTCACATAGGCAAGTATAATGTCAAGGTACAAAGGTTTTTTCACTCATATGGTGAAGCAAAATGTCAAGGTACAAAGGTTTTTATCCACTCACATAGGCAAGTATAATGTCAAGGTACAAAGGTTTTTTCACTCATATGGTGAAGCAAAATGTCAAGGTTATTTTCCACTCACATGGGCAAGTATGATGTCAAGGTACAAAGAATATTTTCCATTCACATGGGCAAGTATAATGCCAAGGCACCAAGGTTTTTCCCCACTCACATGGGCAAGTATAATGTCAAGGTACAAAGCTTATTTTCCACTGACATGGACAAGTATAATGTCAAGGTACAAAAGTTATTTTCAACTCACACGGGCAAGTATGATGTCAAGGTACAAAGGTTATTTTCCACTCACATGGGCAAGTATAATGTCAAGGTACGAAGGTTTTTATCACTCATATGGTGAAGTACAATGTCAAGGTACGAAGGTTATTTTCCACTCACATGGGCAAGTATAATGTCAAGGTACAAAGGTTTGTTCCGCTCACATGGGCAAGCATAATGTCAAGGTACAAAGGTTATTATTCACTCACATGGGCAAGTATAATGTCAAGGTACAAAGGGTTTTCCATTCACATGGTGAAGTATAATGTCAAGGTACGAAGGTTTTCCCCCACTCACATGGTGAAGCATAATGTCATGGTTCAAAGGTTATTTTCCGCTCACATGGGCAAGTAAAATGTCATGGTACAAAGGTTTGTTCCGCTCACATGGGCAAGCATAATGTCAAGGTACAAAGGTTTTTTCCAGTCACATGGGCAAGTAAGTCAAGGTACAAAGGTTTTTTTCCAATACTGCTTTATTGGCTATTAAATTTTATTTGTTAGATCGTACTGCAAAATGGCAAATACATGCACATAAAATATATCACAGAAGCAGAAATGCCTGTTGTTACCCACTGAGCATACACAAATCTCTGAGTGTGACTGTGACAGTATCTTCATATATATCTTACCCTTTCAATGTATGATCTTCCTTCCTTGTCCACTATAAGTTTACTATCAGATGTTGTCCAATCAGAATCAGCGTGACTAGAAGCTGATGATACAGACGATGATGAACCTAACATATCTGAGCTGTATGGATCTAAAACAGCAAATAATACTTATGTCAACTCTAAGTATGAGTTTTACATCCATAATTAGTATAAGAATAGAGTTTTGTATTTTATATGAGGTCTATATCCTTTAATTGTCGGTTGTTATATAACGTAATTTTCTTTTAACAATTGTGCCACATCTGAGATATTAGATATATGTACTGATTAAATAAAACTGTTTATGTCATTTCCCTGACAAAACTCAAAGACAGGTAGATAGTAGAAATATTGAGATAAATGGTTATAGGCCCCATTTACAAAAATCTTTAAATTAAATCATAATTTTTAATTCCTTGCTTTCTTACAAGAAAAAGTTTTAAGAATTTTGATTTCCACAAACACATTTCATGACCATGATTTTCAATTGACATTGTTAATTATTAAAACTACCCTTTTACACATTTCAATTGTGTTAGATTCCTTAAATTGAACTTAAAAGGCTGGAATAATATTTGAGAAACCAGGCTCATCTCCACAAACTCTCCAGAGTCCATACTTATGCTCAAATCTAAAAATTCACTAAAATTATCGGAGATTTTCCTCAAATTTATATACCCCTAAACTCAAATGTAGCGCTTAAATATTTGAGGCTGGGTCAGTGGCACACAAAATACTTGAGAATGCTACGAGAGAACAGATTTAAGTGAACATTCAATTGAGTGAAAACTCCTATCAAATTAACTGAATACTCAAACTATTGTGATTACTGGGCCTAACTCAGAATGGGTAAGAAAATACTCACAATCTTGTTCACATCTCAGTATCTCAATGATAGGAGAAGTACCACTATCTTGTAGTAAATGGACAAGATGTGAATGACTACATTTTCTGAAACACAAAATAACAAAATTAACCAAATCATTGAATATGAATATGATCAAAACGTCAATAATTTGAGTTGCTTAACTTTCACATTTGTTTTTCATGACAAAATATTATTGCAATGAAGCAATGAATATATTAAATGAAGGTATCATTAAAAAAATATTTTTAAAAATACTATCTTTAAATTGCCACAACATTTACCTGACATCAATTCCATTGAGTTTTATCACAAAGTCACCTGGTTGGAGCCCTGCCTTTTCTGCTGCACCATTGACATCTACAGTTTCAATATAAGCAGGGTTACTTCCCTTTAAAACAAACCCAAAGCTGCCGTTTGCTCTAATGATTTGAAGAGCTCTGGAAAACGATTAATATATGTAGTACTTCAAGACTGTTTTAGCAATGTAGTACTATATGTGTTATGCAAATGTATTTTTTATGGGACATGCTTCCTTACATTATTATAAGCAGTACTTTGTATGGAAATGACTTTTATTTAACAGGAAAAGAATGGTAATTGCATGAATCAAAGCATCTGACAAAAACAAGCAGGTTCCTCGGAGAAACAGAAATTGTCCAAGATGTCTACCCAGTTTGTAGGATGTTACAATGCAAAATGCTGATAAATAAAACATTTATATACTAAAAGCAGTAATGTATGTTTTATTTATATACTAAAAGCAGTAATGTATGCTTTATCTATATACTATAAGAAGCAATGTCTTTTTTATTTATTTACTATAAGCAGTAATGTATGTTTTTTATATACTATAAGCAGTAATGTATGTTTTATTGATATTCTATAAGCAGTATTGTATGTTTTATTTATATACTGTAAGCAGTAATGTATGTTTTTTATATTCTATAAGCAGTAATGAATATTTTATTAATATACTATAAGCAGCAATGTATGTTTTATTTATATACTATAAGCAGTAATGTATGTTTTTTATATTCTATAAGCAGTAATGAATATTTTATCTATATACTATAAGAAGCAATGTCTTTTTTATTTATTTACTATAAGCAGTAATGTATGTTTTTTATATTCTATAAGCAGTATTGTATGTTTTATTGATATACTATAAGCAGCAATGTATGTTTTATTAATATACTATAAGCAGCAATGAATGTTTTATTGATATACTATAAGCAGAAATGTATGTTTTATTAATATACTATAACCAGAAATGTATGTTTTATTTATATACTATAAGCAACAATGTAAGCAGCAATGTACGTTTTATCTATATACTTTAAGCAGAAATGTATGATTTATGTATATACTATAAGCAGTAATGTATGTTTATTTATATACTATAAACAGCAATGTATGTTTTATTTATAATACTATAAGCAACAATGTAAGCAGCAATGTATGTTTTATTTATATACTATAAGCAGCAATGTATGTTTTATCTATATACTATAAGCAGTAATGTATGTTTTATTTATATACTATAAGCAGTAATGTATGTTTTATTTATATACTATAAGCAGCTATGTATGTTTATTTATATACTATAAACAGCAATGTATGTTTTATTTATAATACTATAAGCAACAATGTAAGCAGCAATGTATGTTTTATTTATATACTATAAGCAGCAATGTATGTTTTATTTATATACTATAAGCAGTAATGTATGTTTTATTTATATACTATAAGCAGTAATGTATGTTTTATTTATATACTATAAGCAGCTATGTATGTTTTATTTATATACTATAAGCAGAAATGTATGTTTTATTTATATACTATAAGCAGTAATGTATGTTTTAATTATATTCTATAAGCATCAATGTATGTTTTATTTGTATTCTATAAGCATCAATGTATGTTTTATCTATATACTATAAGCAGCAATGTATGTTTTATTTACATACTATAAGCAGAAATGTATGTTTTATTTATATACTATAAGCAGTAATGTATGTTTTATTTATATTCTATAAGCATCAATGTATGTTTTATTTATATACTATAAGCAGAAATGTATGTTTTATTTATATACTATAAGCAGTAATGTATGTTTTATTTATGTACTATAAGCAGCAATGTATGTTTTATCTATATACTATAAGCAGAAATGTATGCTTTATCTATATACTATAAGCAGAAATGTATGTTTTATCTATATACTATAAGCAGAAATGTATGTTTTATCTATATACTATAAGCAGAAATGTATGTTTTATTTATATACTATAAGCAGAAATGTATGTTTTATTTATATACTATAAGCAGCAATGTATGTTTTATTTATGTACTATAAGCAGCAATGTATATTTTCTGTATATATGATAAGCAGTAATTAAAGCTTAATTGCAAAGAAGTCGGCTTCCTGGGTGAAAGTAGTACTGGCATCTTTTTAGGAGGGTTTGAATCCACATCCTATGAGTTTATGGGGCCCCGGCAGACACCTTTTCCACCTAAAACAACAGGTCACCGCAATAGTATCAGTTTAGAAAGTTCCCCAAGTCCAGCATGATCAATGTTACATTTATATATGTTACTCAACTTGACATGTAACATTAAGACAGGTTAATGTGCACACATGTTCATGCTCCCATGATTCCACACATCAATCTTCATACGATTTTAATGTACTTGTTTATTGATAGACAATGTAATATTGTAATCAATAAGAACACAGAAATTATGCCTTAAGTGGGCAACAATGATAATAATGTATTACTACATGTGATATATCGTTAGAGGAAGACTATCAAGACTGATGGCATCACCATTGAGAATAAACTCATCATATTGTCACTCTACTTAAACCATATTAAAATACAGCAAGGACACAGACATTTTGAAAATTTGCAGATATCTTAAATAATTTAAACACTGCTTGAGTCTTTTCTAACTTTTGTTAGATACAGAAGTAATATTTTCCAGCATTCTCAAAGTAGAATTGACTATGACACTAAGTATGCATACATGAGGAATTTGAATGGGATTATTACATAATCAGCTGGTACCTGCAAATGTATATAATAATATAACATTTGCTTATTGATCATTATTTTCTTTTTGCTACATGTGTTTTAACTGCAGTTTGGCTGTCATCCTTAATTATGATATCAATGTATCGACAATTTGGTCAAGTTGACAATATATCAATTATAGTATCGATACAATTTAACGCTGAACTGTATAAAAATCATAGTATTCTTGAAAACAATCGCCAACTATTTCAATTCCAAAAACGTTTGTTAACATTGTCATAATCTGTGTCACTACTGCACTTGCTTGATTGTAAATTACTAATAAGATTAGGGTCTGTACGCTGCGTATCCTAGTCATGTTGTAAAAATAGCACACATTTTAAAATGCTGTAAGGCAATCACTGCAAAGATTGCCCTGGTTTTGAGAAGAGAAAAAATCAAGAAAATGTGGTCCCTAGAGTATTAATAAGGTGTTTTTCCCTGTGACCTGTTTTTTTACCCAGAATAACCCACTACTGAAGTTGACAAGTGTTTCATTCAGATGAACATTCTGAACGAATTTCAAGCTTACCTGAGCTGAAATATTAAGCATTATTTATATGGGATTCGACAGAATGAAGTTAATGTGATTATAATCTGACTACAACATTATCATTAACATGTTATGTGTTGTTAATTCAATGAAAATAAGTATCTTGATTAATAAATATTATATAATTTATAATATCATTATATTGACAAAAACTCCCATAGTATCATCATACCACATGATAAAATATCAAAGAAAACATTAATAATGGTTGTATCATATAATGATATATAATTTACAAAGTTTGCAACGAAATGAATTAATCAAACCATGCAGCAGGTATTAATTACAAAATTTGCTGATAATGTTAACCGAAATAAATAAAATTTCAAATAAATATTGCAATTGCATGCAAACAATTATACACCAACAGAAGCTTGCCAACTATTGAATTTAATGACCTGCACAGTAATGTTCGGTAAATCTTACAATAATTGTGAACTGCAATACATTCAGGAGGTAAGGTAGGGATGAATTTTATTAATCAAATTCTGACATTCGTATATAAACTGTATTTGCACATTTTTCAGATGTAAGTTTCCTTTGAACAAACTAGCAATGTGTTTATAGGCACACCCACTTTTCTGAATCAAGGGGCATAACTCTGCTCATACTTAATTAATCCAAGTGAACAATCCCTGGGCAATTTCATGTGATGACTAATATTGTTGTTACACTAGGTCATATACTTATGATATGAGCGACCTTAAATTAGACAGACATGCATTTGGTCAATCTATGAGCCCCCCACAAAATTACACAAAAATGATGTTGCCCCCATTGATTTAATATGAATGGCCATGCTTGATTGTTGTGGATGACCTTCGGGGGGGGGAGGGGGTCCATGGGTGAGTGAATATGGTCCCTGACTTCAAATTACATACCCCTCACCGCTGAGTGCTCAAATTCAAACCAGGAAATAGAATTACTAAGGGACAAAGCCATTCAGTTGGCTGGTGTCTTCCTCCATTGTAATGGCTGGAAAACCACTACATGACCGTGGCAGTTTACGAGGCTTAATGCCTGTTTACAAAAAAGTGATATTATCAAAGGAGTAGACAGAGTTAATTTATAGTCTATGATAAGAATCCAAAAGGTTGCAAAAATCATAGAGGTTAATGGTAACCATGGTGAGGAAAATATAGTTGCTGAAGAAAGCAAATGTGTTTTGTACAAAGCAAATGCAAACAAGGCTTACAAGATAATCTACAGATGACATTTCTGAATCTTGTTTGGGTCAACATATCTAAATAAACGTCCATGATCCTTCATGCTAAATTCGGATGCAAAGACATGCAATGGAACATGATACAATGCAATTATTTGACCAGCAGCATAATGGTAAGATATGCGATGAATATAGGCAGTACATTGTAGGCCTATGATGCTGGAAAATATATGTTGAGCTCTAGAATCCTTTTTTTTCTTACACAAATCTTTTTGAAAATGGAGTTCGAAACAGATCTCTAATGGTATGTTCTATGAAGGTTTGGCCTGGCCAACCTTGAAATGAGTCATGACTGTCTCTGATCATGACATCCTGCATGGGCAGTTGTTATGGTTTTAGAAAAATAATCTTTAATTGACACTTGGACGGCTAGTTACACGTAAAACCGTTCAATGCCAAAAGTGGAAAACTGCACACTGCACTCAATAACTTTGCAAGCTAATTACAATAATCATGTTCTGTAATTATACCTTCTTTGTCCAATCTTGTGGGAAGCAGACGGCGTTCCATTACCTTCTTTTTCTGTGGCATTCATTTTAGCCATATACTGTTGCTGTTGCCGGGTTATATCATCAAACCTTACTCTCTGACGGGGAGGAATGAATGGCCTAGAATGTAAAAGATATAAAAAATTATTTATATTGAATAATGTATCTTTTTGTAATAATTCTCTAATTGAAAGCACTGTAAAAGCCCCATTTGATGACCTTTAGGCCTTTCATACTGTAGTATGTTTGATGCTGTTTGTTGAATAGTAAAAAGTTACTTAATCCAGGAGATACTTGCTGTTTTGTTAGGCCTAACTTATCAGGCTAATGTCATTATTAATATGTTCTCTATGTGCTGCAACATTTGTTATAGCTATACCGACTTTGAAGCTTCACATTCAGACAAAGAGAATTCTTACATGGTGTATGTGCATTGCGCTTTTATGAACAAACATGAAATGCACTAATCAGACAGTCGCACTAGGATAAGATCTATAAGTATGCACCATAATGCACACAATACAGACATATCACATGACTTGGACATGAAATAGATGCAATGTTATGTAAATAAAAGTAATTAAGAGCAGCCTTTGGGACAACAATACTGATGAGCTTTGCAAACTCATGCCCTGTTTCACATATACCTTTGGCACTTATTTCACACAGAAGCAACGCATTAATAATATCAAAGTACTGAAAGGACCTCTACTGTGATGGCTAATTCATGCCACAGTCTATTATACTCATATGTCAATAATAAACTTCAAGTCCAACCAGACCTAAGGCCAGTGAATGAAGAAAGTCAAACCAGTGTAATAAAATAATGTACTGGTGTTGGAGGTTCATGCCATTTTATAGCAAGATTTCAGTACGAAAGTCAGTTGACCTTAGTAACCCAGTGTTCATGGGTAACCAACCAATACTGAACTTGTTTATCTGAAAGCAAAATTAATGACAATTTGCCAAAACGAATCAGAGTCGGCAATCAGGATGTGTTATCTGCAATCAGAACACTGACAACATTAACGCCTCACACAGGGTTCAAACCTATGACCTCAAAATTGGCTGGTGATAGCTATGCTGACTGAACGTATTGGACAGAGTATAGCACAAAAAACCCATGCACATACACAACCTGAAATATTTACTACCATTGGCCAATCATTCCAATTAGTTTTGAGCACTGATACAAGCCCTGGTTGGTGTTTTGCAATCACCACACAGTCACATTAACAGACATGAGAATGCAAAATTTCAAAATCAGCTGAAAATCTGGCAAGGGGTCCAGGGGGCCGCTGAAGCTCCTGGCTTTTAAGCATCTAAGATAGCTTAAATTGTCTCAAAAGCGGCCCTTGAGAGCGTTTAAATTCTCATGCCCGGATTAATTAGGACAAATACGGTATTTGTGTCTTAATATTTTTGGCTAAACTGAAATGTAGAAAATAAAGACCAAAGCGGACAGAACACAATCATAACAATCAATAATAATACAGATAATTCATCTGTCAGCACAAGAAATCATACAACTCTGAGTCCCTGAGATGATTATTTTCCATAATCAATATCTTGCAAATTTTAGACATACTTTGTATTCTACATGGACAGCATACATGGAACAGAATAGAACAGAGCAATACTGACTATATCTTAATTGTACAGTAAAACCTAACCTAAACACCACCTCAATAATAAGACCACCTCAAAATTAAGAACACAATTTTCAAGTCCATTTTCATTGTTTTGCTCTTTATTCAACCTCAATATTAAGACCACCTCAGTAAGAAGACCAGTTTTCAAGGGTACCAAGGGTGGTCTTATTATTGAGGTTTTACTGTACCCCAAAATAAATGTCACACTTTAGTCACTACAGTGCAACCTCTCAAGAGCAACACCCTTAGAGGGGATGTACATTATGGCTGTTGTTCAGAGGTTGTTGTTCTGGTGAGGTTAAACTATAAATTCTTACTAAAGTAAAGTGATTATGCTGTAAAAGGGTGGATATTGTTCAAGAGAGGGCTGCTCTAAATAGCACAGTATTTGCAATAAATGTGTAGCTTATATTTAGATAAATGACAACAAACTTCATTATATTGAAGTTTAGTGAACTCAGGTGGTACAGAATGCCAAATACTTGGTGTAAACACAGTCAATGCCACAAACATTTTTTGCCCAATTCAAATTGCAGTCTTTTCATAGTGTAAAATTATTCTGATTCCGTTTGGCCAAAACACAAGTTTGTAATGCAAGAACAATCGGATCATTGTAAGATTCCAATCTACGATAATACCTCCTGGTAATAAAGTCTATCAACAATATCAGACATTTATCAGACATTTATCTGCGCATATAAACAGTAAGCAGTTCAATTCCTCAAAAGAAAACTAATCATTCTAACAGACTTAAGGAATGTTCTTCATGAAAAAAATACAGAATTCAGCATGAAATTCAGAGCAACTTGTTGGCAGTTTGAAAACAAACCTGTTTCCAGACGAAAATAATTATGAAATTTATGCCCAATTTATAACCTGACATGATTAGAAATGTCAATGGCATTCCAGGAGGAGAAGAATCTCTTAACACACTGCAAATATTAAACTATTCAAATACATTGGCCTCAATTTGTGTATAGCATTATTTGGGACACGAAATTAGAATCTTTTGAGTTGTTGTCCAAGTGAATTCTTGAGTATAGGTCAGTACCAGCATACTACATTATGTTACAGCAGAAAGTAATGTTTTATACTTCAGTGATGTAACTTGAAGACTCCAATCAGAGAACTCAGGACTCATGTAATTTTTGTGACCAGTATCAGAATGCAGCATTGCCATTGGTCAATTTCAAGTCGGAGCCAAGAAGCAATCAATTGGATGCTCTGTTCAGAGACTGTTCTCCACCCTCAAATATCTGATCTCTGCTGAGTGAGACCATTACAACATTGTTTATAGCTGTACATTAGGATTTGATTCATTCTGTACCAGAAACTCTTTTATTTCAGTCAGACTGGTGTGTGAATAATTGTAAAGAAACAGTTTCTTCCCCCCCCCCTTTCTGTACAATTATTTACCAGTATTCTTGGAAATAGCTTCTATAATGTTTCATTCTGTTCTGTTTTGACCTTTGAGAGTTGAGGTTTGAGACACATTTATGGATCAGGTATGATTAATTAACATAGAATTGGCATTCAATAATCTTTGCCACTCTCATCATGCACATCGATGTTCACGTCAAGTCGATGCATAATTATTATACATATATTGATAGTTGCTCTTAACATTTGGCCAATGACAACTTTCGGGCATGTATGAATATTCATGAATGCCAGATAAGATATTGCCAAACTATAACTCACTTTGCATTTTCAAAAAAGTACTTATACCAACTGCAATATCGAGAGATGATGATAGATATTGTTCAAAATGTAGTATAACTCAAATTAGTTATTGCTTTTATTGTCATGTTTACCTAAATATCGATTGTAGGGGTGTTGTATTCAACTATTCATCCGTTCATAATTGAAAAAAGGACTTAAACAACCTTCTCACCCTATACCCAATATAATGGATATAAATCGATAATGAAAGCCTTATCGAATTGGGTTTATACATTTATATTTATTTCAGAACGGTTAAATTGTAAACAAACTTTGAGGTGGTCAGCCAATGAAAACATGTCTTGCAAAATATTGACCAATAGATATTATGAACACATTCTCAACTAATTCTGAATTGAAAGTACTTATGTAATGATTTAAGTTGGAATTTAAAGACTGCTTCGATTGTTTGGTTTGTCGCAGTTTGTATTAATTATCAGGAAAGTTTTGTTGCCTTGGTATCTGTTTTACTTTATGGCATTTTGGTTACAAAAAACTGGACACTGGATTGTATAATAAGACATACTTGGTATAGCATTTATACAAATTATACACATTTCATGGCGTACTTAGTACTGACAAGTCATTGATCAGAAGGATGTCCAAAAACCATAAGTATTGTATTTAGTTGTTCGGTAGAACAACTAAGTTTTATGGCAATTTTCAAAAGTCTCATCGCTTAACTACCAATACTTCTTTTTTCCGGAAGCGGCGCAAGAATAACAGGTAAATGAATTGGTCAAATAGTTCAACATCTGAGCGTAACCTGCGTAATATACTCAATACTGGTAGTAATCTTAACTGCGCTATTAAATTGAATGGTTTAACAATGATGATTCGTACTTTCTGTGAATCTGTAAGTGTTAAAAACAAAACCAGTGTTCAATACCGAACAACTCTAGTGCTTTCAGCGCTTTGATTAAGTATTTGTTCCATCTTTACTATTTACCGAAACATAAATTACAAGTACATGATGCAATGAAACAGAGGTTAATACACCTGTTTGAACAATAGGTATTACTTTACTTAATCTGTGCCAGGGTTTATGTATTGCTTGAGTTACACTTAATTATATAAGCACTGACATAATCAATTAAACATATGTTTGTCTACAAACATGATATTGTACATGCAACATGTCAATGCAATAAACACAACCACCTGTACATTTACATCTTAATTATTGGAACTGCAGAAAAATACACATAACCATTAGATATGCAATTCTTGTAGGACATTTTTTCAGTAACTTTTCACAAACATCACGATTCATTTTTAATTTTCTTTATTTGACATAGTATTACAGTAGCAATTTAGATGTTCAATTAAGGCTAGCTCAGTTGGTAGAACACAAGACTGTGAGTGAGTCATCTTGCAAATCTGGGTTCAATTCAGGGGTTGGGCATGTTATGTTCTTCTGTGACAATGGCTACAGTCATGTAGAGAAGGTGCAGAAGAACAAGTTGGTATTGGTTGATAATAGGTCAACTGGCTGCCGTATATGAATGACTGAAAAGGTTTTGAAAAATGGGGTAAAACCTGACGAAAACAAAACAAAATCAATAAAGATTCTCTTATACGATTGAATTCATTTAATATGATACCAGTATATAACATTTCTTTTAACAGTTACCATGTAATTATGACAGGCAAATTATTAGGCTTTGATCCATTAATTGACATATTTGTTACCTAAATATTTCCCCTCAAAAGAGGGAAACTGTTTTGCCTTAAATTTGATGTCTTTTTAATCTAGTCCTATAGATTTTTGAGGCCAATAACTGACTTTAAGGAACTATAATGGTTAATGTCAAGGCCTCATCAAAATTACGGAGCAGGCAGAGTTGCTAACCATACAGCCAAAAAGTTGCTATCAGTTGTATAGTGCTAAAGGTTGATATGATCAGTACATTGAAGTCTTGCATAACTTTGTAGGCATCAGAAGATTATAATTATGGTTGCACACAATTTTCTGTCACACAACTAGATGTCTCGGGTGAATTGAGCAGCTTGGGAGCGGTAGAAGTCCTTCTCTTATCTGACCCACACTCACGTCCATTATTGACTGCTAGCCATGGTAACAGAACATTTATTGAAACGTAAGACGAAGACGATTTTTTGTGTATTATATTCATTGCATTAAATTGCTCAAAATTCTAGTACTCTTAGTAACATTATAACTAACTGTAGTAATCACTACATTTAGACAAGCAAAAACACAACTAGTATCGTACACTAACATTCAAATGTATTCCGGTACTGAATATTGCTGTTACGCTGCAAAGAACTAGGAACACACTTTAATTTTTTATTCATTTGCAAGTACTATTGCAGACAAATTATTTGTGCAGTAAGTGATATATGTTAGTTACTTGCCATACGTTAGTATTTTATTTACACATGGTGGTGGCTAATAATATAATGCTTTTACCACACAGTTACTGAGAGTCATAACATTGCATATATGTACACAGTTCATGTTGAACTGGGTTAAGATACCACAATAATAATAATAATAATAACAATAATAATAATAAAGACTTCATTTCACAAAGCTGCACTTTTGGGACAACCCAATCTTCCATGTGGGCCTCAACAAAACGTATGACACATTATATACAATAAACAACAATAAATTACAAATTTAAGAAACAAAGAATTAAACACAGATACATGAAACAACAAGAAATAATTAGAAAAAAGATGGTCGGCGCAATTTGAAGGTTAAGATTTGTTGTGCAACATAAAAAAATGCTGAGAATTGTTACGATTGCTCAGGTCACTCCACATCCAAAATGGATATCAGTAAATTCACCGAAATGCAGTGGTTTTTGGTAAAGGAATGTACCCTTTATCAAAAGGTTAACCAAACCGCCTCAAGGTTACAAATGTTGTTCGGTTGAAGAGAAATTGCCTCGATAAACGTAAGATTTGATTGGTTTACACAACACTGATATGTTGCGTCGGAAAACAAAACTATTATGTCAAATAAGTTATTACCATTAAGTGGATTTGGATTTTATTAACCAGAGATCTTCCATTGTAAGTAATTGATTGTCTGAATTTGTTCTAACTTTCTGCAGTTGGAATGTTGCATGGTATTTCATTCCATATATTTGGACCAGAGTAACATTGTTGTTCAAGTCCCATCTAGTGATACAACATTATTGCAACATAATTAGTCATGCAACTCGTCTATATACTATTCAACATTTATAAATCATCAACAACAGTTTGCTTGTGAAAAGTTCACTGAGACAGGAAACTCACTGTAAACTGAAATCTCTTTCACCAGCTGTACATTTTGGCATAGATGATGTTATATGATCGTGGAGGCTGCTACACCCAGTATAACAATATTTCAATTATAATATACAGCAATGAAGGTTGAACTAACGTTCAGACAGCCATGTACAATAGGTGGAAGAATATGCAAGTTTAAATGTTAACTGCACAGTCAACACAGACAAGTTTAGGTATATGCATCACGTAGGAATCAAACTCCACATCCTTTGGATGTCAGACCAGAGTCTGATGTCAAAATTTGAGCCGAAATCTAACAGGTTGGGTCTTGGATCTACAACTGACTGACAGCAAACCTCTCTGCTGAAACTGTGGTACTCAGTAAAATAACTGGAGTCTACCTGGCAAACTACTTCAGAACAAAACAAGATTATCGGTAGAATCAGAAGTATGTGAAAAATCATTGAAATGAAACATGCTGACAATATGCACATCTCCTCTTGGTAATGAAGTTTCCAATTAAATATTCCGGTCGGTGGTTTCTCAGAAATAGTACTGACACAAACCTACGCATGTACTAACAGATGGAAGGACAGCCAACATGATGGCTATATACTCTCGTTCAGGGAGCATAACAAACGTAATATAACCACAGACAATGTCTCACCACAATCTTACAAGGTTTCAAGTGTTACAGACAATTTTGAAGAATTGGCGTAAAATTATGTAATTTCTTTATCAGAACCGAGCTGCATTGGTTTGGTAGCATACCCTCAAGATTCTGATTACACGGTCCCAAATAATGCTACACAAACACATACAGTCAGACCTCATTTATTCGACCACCTTTTATCCGAATACTTGGTATCAGGTCCCAATGTATCTAAGGCACGTTGAATTGAAATGTGCTATTTGAAACCATGAATTATACGAAATCGAATTTCGAACCCAATGATTTCAAATGAACGAGGTCAGACTGTATATCTAACCTATGTCATATTTTTATGCAGAAATTGGATGTTGTTCAATGTTCTAAAAAACAACACTCTGTTCTGTCATATACATCATGACAATATTATATAAACACTTCTACATGACTTCAGCAACATAATTAGTAGAATACATCGCAGACAGATGTTTTATAATGCATTGCTTTGGAGGATATCTTTCTTGTGGTAAGTTTAATTATCTCAAACCCCCAAAAAATACAAACGAGAACAACAGCATAAAGGCAAAAAACAACTAATATTTCTGCACAAGTGTTATTGAAATTAAAAGAGAAAATGCACAGAAACATACAGAATCTTTCAATAACGATACTGCAAAGTTTCTTCCGACCTTTTGTGTGCTTTAACTGGGTTTAACAGCCTTTTTTTGACACAGCCGTACTAACATGGTTTTGCTATTTGCATATCAGTGTTGTGTAAACCAATCAAATCTTACGCTAACCACCAAGGCAATTTCTCTTCAACCGAACGACGTTTGTAGCCTTGAGGCGGATTGATTAACCTTTCGATAAAGGGTGCATTCCCTTATCGAAATCCACTGAATTTCGGTGAATTTACCCAAATCCATTTTGGATCTGGAGTGACCAGCACTCATAATCTCAGCATTTTTTAAATTTTGCACTACAAATCTTAACCTTCAAATTGCGCCTACCATTTTTTTTTCAATATATTTCTTGTTTCAACAATGTTTCAGTTATTTACAGCAGTCAGTCAACCTAACCAGTTTCCAGGAATTAATTAACTTCCAGTACTTATAAATGCCAGTCTGCAAGCAGCGGACAACTTCTCCACATATATCGGAGGTGAAGGACAAAATTAATAACAATAGCCATTTGTGATGGAGGGGCACGACTTGCCCAGCGCAGGAATCAAACTTGGACCCTCCGGGGGACAATCTAGAGCTCTAACAAACTTTTTAGATAGTTCAAAAAGTTCTTTTAAACAGAAAAAAATGGTAAACTTCATTACATTCCATTGCAAATTATTTTTTATTTCTATTGATAAAATTTAATAAACAAGCATGCATAAAAAATAATTAAATTCCTATATGTCAGAACATATGAACCCTTTTATCATTCAACTAAAAATTATGACCATTTGGCACTAGACTACTGTAACTCAGTTTTGATACAGAAAAAGCTACAACGGTTTTGAGCAAAATCCTTGCCTCGATTGTTATAGATAATTCATATGCAATCACTCAGCCAGTCAATGGAGACATAACTATGGTAATTGCCAGTCTGTCTGGTACTTGTGGTGACATGGCCTAGATAAAATTCTATTTTTTGTAAAGAAATAGATTGTTGTCCATCAAACAAGTGTTTTGACGGCACAAGTCAGACAGAAAACAAACATACTTTATAGCACATTATCTAACATGACATGTGTAATTATGTGACTGAAATTCAAAGAGCATATCCGCCAGTCTTAATAAAACATCTAGGAATGTGATGGACAGGTAACAGAAAAACAAATCTAGAAGCCTAAACAAAATTATAAAATATACTGAGATGATTAACAATTGGAAAAACAGAACACAAATGATTGTTTAATTATTTTTGAGTTTAGTTTTTTTCAATACTTTGATAATGGCGTCAGGTAAACAAAGGGGGGCAACTAATGGTTCTGAAGAACTGGAAAATTATGAATTTGACAAGTGTGAAATTTTGGAAATCAACCATGTAGGCTCCTTAGTCTGCTATAAACATGGAATATATATATATTATCCCTCCAATACAAATAAATTTCTATAAAAACATCAAAAACAGATGTACACACAAAAAATGGCAATATACCCATACTTATGGAACGTACTGATGATTATATGAAGTAGTCAATTGCTGAAAACAAAACTGATTCATTTTAAAATAACTCTATTATAAAATGTTCAAACACATATAATTCTATATTTTCTCTATATTTTCTAGAAATCTTTACAATGTACTGTAATAAGATTAAGACACCTGCCTGTTAGTTTCCTTTTGTGTCGTATCCATCAAGGTCCCATTCACAAAAACTGTTCAAAGTCTATTTACAAAATCGTGATAATACATGAATTAAACGAATGAAATCCGGAAAATTTCACATCAGAAGACGAAGCAAACTTTCTCCTAGTACTAATAGAATTTCCAGGTACTGAGGATAATTTTGTTTTTTGTATTCTTACCTGTATATAACATACATCAAAGAGTCGACATTTCTCTGAATGAATGACCAATTATGGAAACATGATTAATTGTTTACTCAATTGTAACTTAATTTCATTGTATGCTTTGTTTCAGTATTATTAATAGTCTTCAAATTAATTGTATATTTTCAGTTAGACCGTTATAAATCAAATGCTTGTTAATCATGCAGTTTACATGTTTGCCATACAATTTGAAGCATTAGGGAGGATTTTATCATTAATGAATTTCTTTCACATGTTTTGCCAATCAATTCGTGTATCAGTTATCAAATACTGTGAAAATTTGATAGCAATCTGTTTAAGAAACAATCCAATCGCTGTCTGATAAACACAAATAAAATAGTTTTATTAAAACAAAGAGAGAAAAGCTAGCAGTTACTCACAGTGAAGGTGCATGTCTTAACATACAGTGACATTGAATGGGTGGTTGAAATTCAAGCAGCAGTTAGATGGGTTTATAGTCCAGACAAACATATTGATGAAATAAAGTGAGACCCATAAGTCCACTAGAATCAAAGAACTAGAAACAACAAATGGTACAGGCAACTAAGCTTCATGCTGATCATTTCAACCAAGTTTGGTTGAAACCTTATCAGAACGTTAGGAGCAATGCCAGGTACAGATAAACTTTGTGACAGATATATATTGACAGGTTCATACAAAGAAAACAAAAAAATCCTTAAATGTAATGCTAGTAATCTGTAAACCTAGAATCAATATCCATGTCCCCCCCCCTTATTTTAGGTGACAAAATATCTAGACAGCAGAAACAAAAGGAAACAGGACAGGACGACAATTAATTCATTTACTAATTAATATGTCCTTTAATACGTTTTAAATGAGTCTACTGGGAGCTGTTATTCTTGATTTCAATGAGATATAATTGTATCTGGCTTCATAGCATTTACTGAAATAAATGATAAGGTTAGTAGAACTAATGATATCAGTCAGGAAGTGCATACAATAGACTTTTTCATTCAGCATAACACAGTATAGACAAAGTTAAACAACAACCATGGGTGGCAATTTGCAAACATTTTCTCATGAGAAATTTCTGAAATCACTGATTTGCAATATTTCTGTCTTGTGCACTTATAAAACAGTATTTAAGTTGTCAGAACTTATATAAATCATTCTCGTTGACTGCTTTTTAGGTTACTAAGTACTCACTTCTAAATCAGGGTTTGCGAAGATTACTGATGAATCTCACCCCTATGGTAGGATGGAAGTCACACGATCCAAATGTTAGGGGTCCAACAGTGTATCTGCAACATCCTATGTTCCCCTGATTCCATCACTGAACTTACAAGATAGGGGGGTATTCCGCCTAATTATGACCATTAATATAAGAAAAGTAGTCGGGTGATTACGCTTAAGTTACTGGGTAATTTTACAGGCTTCCAGTTCTTCTTGGCACCCCTGCAAGACCCACCATGTACTGTTGATTAGTTGAGAATGCCATTATTGTGTACTTGATGTCCATTGGTCAATATTTTAGAAGATATGTTTTCATTGGCTGACCACCTCACAGTTTGTTTACTTCCCTTCTCAAGTAAAAACAACAGAACAATTGCATGCAAGTTATTTATCTATTACATTTTCATTGAAAATGCATGCATAACAAGTAAAATTGTAAACCATTTTGACTGTTTTTATTCTGTAAAAGTTTACTGTTGTAATGTTTTGACAATAACTGCTCCTCACAGGTGAACAAAATGAAAAATGACTAACAATAGAGACCCAGGCTTTGGTCGGCCACTAATGAATGGACTACTTTTAGTATAATGTTTACATCACTCAGTACTGCAGTTTGTATTAGCACTGTTTTGCAAATGCAGAGTGATTTATAGTTTGGCAATATTTTATCTGATAAAAAAGAGAGACTAAAAACTGACTATATAAAACACCCAACACAGAACCATAACGTAAATATTGACAGCTAAACAATAGCAGATCCAACCGGATAAACTTTCTGAGTTGTACTTAGAAACCAGGTAATACTTAAGTATCCATGTTGACTAATGGCAGTTGATTAAGCAGAAAAAAACAGTTGAACTGGTTATAGACATTATATAAAGCAGCTTTCACTTTGGACAATAGTGCCAACAAGGACATACCATATTCAAGTGAGAGAAGAGGAGCAGGTTAAAAATAACCAGAAATCTGATCGACTCCACTGAAACCTACTTACTGACAGTTCTCTGTGCCCTATAGATGCTCTGGCACTAGTTAAGTAACAATAGTTTGCATCCTGCAATCAAGTGGGGTGTGCATGACAGTTCGAACCAGCCGTGTTCTTTTGAATTTCAGTTGCCATTGACTGCACTAGAGCATATAGTCCCCTGTGAAAGTGCTCATAGTCTGCCATGAAAGTCTCACTCGGAGACAAAGAAACAAAATGCTATCAGCATTGATGGAAAGGGTCGGATGTTGCAACGACACTTGAATATAATCAATAGTGCAGTAGAACATATGATTCTACTATATAATATGATGAGAATGGCATATTGATATATTAATCTAGTGATCTACAGGTAGCTACAGAAAAAGCTTTTCTACGCTTTAATTAATTTGATAATTCGCTGATCCCATAGATCTTCAGTGACCGTATTATACGTATATATGTAAGTGATTTTTTGCGGTGATGTATTTTTAGAATGCCAACATTTTTCACAGAATACAAGTAAGATGCACAATATGTATGCAATCAGGTTGTGCAAAAGTTTGACTTATCATCAGAATATAGCACTTCTGAGACATGGCACACATTGAGATGCAATAAGGTCAACACTACATGTAAATAGCTTCATCCGTATTGCAGTTATATTACAGATATCAAACAGGACTCCCGCCATTTCACGATTGATATATCACTGACAAATCAGCCATTACACTCATCAAATCTATAATAAAATAAGAGGACTTTACATGTAATATGATGGTACTTCAAGTAGACCATCTGGTTGACGATGATAGCAATGAGATGCTAAAGCGCCTAAAAAAGGGATATCCTTATATGTGTTATATATTACATATATCAAAAAAAGGCATTACCTAATCTGTCTGAGCAGACGTCTATGGTGGGATGTCTTCAGGACTACAGATAATGCCCGTGCCAGCATATCGATGTCACGATCTTCTGCGTACTGTTTTAATACACCAACAACAGCCATTTTCTTTTCATAATCCTCACCAAGAATTTCATTCATCTGTGAAAAATGAAGACATAGATAGTCAATATGTTGTGTGAACATGGGCATGTAGTTACGTAGTTCTGTTGGATCGAGAACCATGCCATATCGTAAACATTTAAACAACTGAAAACCATCCTCTTGTAACGACATTTTAAAGCAATCTTCTATCTCCAAAAACGATGTTCTTTTCACCATTCTGAAACTTGAAAATGTTCACTTCTAAAATCGCCAGCAATTTTATCCAATGTAAGAGTATTCACATTTCTTTACACTGTAATCATAATTAGCAGACTATTACATCCAGAATAATTTCACATTTAACACAAAAATGTTATTCGTTTGTATATCCAATAGTATACTCCAATTTTCACAGACATCTGCATAAGTTAATGTCATCATTGATCAGAAAGATAATTTAATTAGAATGCCACTAATTAGAAAATTTGACCATCACAACTTTTCATCAGTACTTCCATCATCTGGTAGAACGGTAAGACAACACGAGTAGAATCAGTGCACTAAGCTACAAAAACGTCCCAATCCATACCACAAGCATGGCATCTGTATACAAAATATTTAATTGACACAAACTTCTAGTCAATAATGCAACACAATCAAATCTCATTCCAAACGGTCCATTATTTAACCGATTTATTTTTTTCTGCTGAAGACTGGTTCCAATCAATGAACTCAACAATTTTCACAATGGTTCCCCACACTAGTCTAGTCTCACATCCATCTTATTTCTGATATATGTCTAAATTTTCACATAAATACTTCAAAAACCCGGTATCCAAGAATTCGAAACTCCAACTTTGGGAAAACAATTTTCCACATCAATGGTGTAAATTGATGAATGGGTACTCCGATTTTCTCAACTCTACTGAAGCTAATATGCATCAAATAATCTAATTTTTTCTCTTTTGAAGAATATTATGCAACCATTTCCAATTAATCTAATGCAGTTTTCATCATCAAATGTTGGTAAAATCTGACATCAAAACTGCAAGATTAATCTCATCAGAAGAGACAGGTCATAAGAACTTGAGAAGATAAATCTAGATTTTCCACCCCCTAAATTTTGATACAGTCATGCTTCCACTATCTCCTGATACTATTTCAACTATAAAAACTACAATTCCTCCACATACCAAAACATTACATTCACAGATATATATGCCAATCATTGTTGAAACGTAAACAGCTATATTATGTACTTTAAATCATACGAAAACATCTCAATTTGTTTTTTATTTCCTTATCATGCAATATCATCTTCATGAAAAAGATACAAAAAAACGCAAAAAAATTAAACATCAAAAGTGTGTTTGCAGAAATTATTTTCTTAAGCAGAAACAAGAGAAAACAGATTACGGGAAACCAGCCTGACTTGATGAAAACAACATGAATGGTTAGCAGCTGAAATGTTTAACAAAACAATGAGGTCACAGTTGTAGAGGAATATTATGCGTCCCTACATGAACAGACCATGATCTTCCACAACAACAGCATGAGGCATGCTGGAAAATTGACATGGATAAATGAACTATTGATAATTGTTGCTACGATATCGACTGAAAGATTAATTACAACAAAAATATAAAACAATTAAAAACAGCTTAAACATAATCTCCGATGGATAGAGAAGAATTCTGTCCCTCTGCATATTTCTTAATTAACTCTTCTACAGGAAATAATAACAATATTAAAAAAAATGCAAAATTCACAATTTCCTGTATGACTTGCATATTCTATAGTATAAAGGAACACTCAGTATTATATAAAAAAATCTCAATGATCATTGCAGCAACTGCTACTGTCCAAAACGAAATTATAATAATAATTCTAATAACAATTCCATCATCGAAAAGTCTGTTTATACCCGAATGTTTATCAATAGTGCCTCCTGCTATTTACTTTAATGACATCAAGAAGACACAGCTATCAGAAAATGCATTATTCAATTTCAAAAACAATAGAAAAAAATAATTCTTCAGCTATAAGATTCCAGAAATCCAGTTAAAAATCCTATCAGTATGAAATGCATCATTACACAATAATATTATCCTTCGGAACCGTGTGGTTTATTCCAAAACATTACTGCCCAAGAATACAAAATGCATAGAGAATGTTGCAGGAAACAGAGAAAGATATACACTAGTAACTCCACACAATTCCATATATACTTGTTTCTGGTATTAGATAATAACTATCAAAGTCTTATATCTCCTTTCCAGTATTGTCTATCTGTATCTATACCTAGAAAAATGGAATAGCCATGGGAGACATACAACACCACCATGAAGGATCAATTTATTCCATGATTGGAGATGAATTCAATTCTATCTTCTACATTAATCAGGTAGTACAAAACTGGTCAAGTAATGTGAATAGTTTTCTGTACAAATGCAGAAAGAGGGAATACATGGCTGTGGGGAGAGTGACTAAGAGGGTGAAAGAAAGAGGGGATGATTGGACAGGTAGAGAAAGCCTCAGATAAAAAGGGAGAGACTCATTGAGAGGTAGGGGACAGTATAAATGGTGAGGTGGAAGAGAGGGAGATACTCAGTGAGAGAATGGAGAAGATATGAATGGTGAGGTAGAAGAGAGGGAGATACTCAGTGAGATTGTGAATAAGGAAATAATGGTGAGGAGGAAGAGAGGGAGAGACTCAGTGAGAGGATGGAGAAGGTATGAGTGGTGAGGTGGAAGAGAGGGAGATACTCAGTGAGAGGATGGAAGAGAGGGAGATACTCAGTGAGAGGGTGAATAAGGTAAGAGTGGCGAGGAGGAAGAGAGCGAGAGACTCAGTGAGAGGATGGAGAAGGTAAGAATGGTGAGGTGGAAGAGAGGGAGATACTTAGTGAGAGGGTGGAGAAGGTAAGAATGGTGAGGTGGAAGAGAGGGAGAAACTCAGTGAGAGGATGGAGAAGGTATGAATGGTGAGGTGGAAGAGAGGGAGATACTCAGTGAGAGGGTGAATAAGGTAAGAATGGCGAGGAGGAAGAGAGGGAGATATTTAGTGAAAGGATGGAGAAGGTATGAATGGTGAGGTGGAAGAGAGTGAGATTATACTCAGTGAGAGGGTGGAGAAGGTAAGAATGGTGAGGTGGAAGAGAGGGAGAAACTCAGTGAGAGGATGGAGAAGGTATGAATGGTGAGGTGGAAGAGAGGGAGATACTCAGTGAGAGGGTGAATAAGGTAAGAATGGCGAGGAGGAAGAGAGGGAGATATTAAGTGAAAGGATGGAGAAGGTATACATGGTGAGGTGGAAGAGAGTGAGATTATACTCAGTGAGAGGATGGAGAAGGTATGAATGGTGAGGTGGAAGAGAGGGAGATACTCAGTGAGAGGGTGGAGAAGATATGAATGGTGAGGTGGAAGAGAGGGAGATACTCAGTGAGAGGGTGGAGAAGGTATGAATGGTGAGGTGGAAGAGAGGGAGATACTTAGTGAGAGGGTGGAGAAGGTATGAATGGTGAGGAGGAAGAGAGGGAGATACTTAGTGAGAGGGTGGAGAAGGTAAGAATGGTGAGGTGGAAGAGAGGGAGATACTTAGTGAGAGGGTGGAGAAGGTATGAATGGTGAGGAGGAAGAGAGGGAGATACTTAGTGAGAGGGTGGAGAATGTAAGAATGGTGAGGTGGAAGAGAGGGAGATACTTAGTGAGAGGGTGGAGAAGGTATGAATGGTGAGGAGGAAGTGAGGGAGATACTTAGTGAGAGGGTGGAGAAGGTAAGAATGGTGAGGTGGAAGAGAGGGAGATACTTAGTGAGAGGGTGGAGAAGGTAAGAATGGTGAGGAGGAAGAGAGGGAGATACTTAGTGAGAGGGTGGAGAAGGTAAGAATGGTGAGGAGGAAGAGAGGGAGATACTTAGTGAGAGGGTGGAGAATGTAAGAATGGTGAGGAGGAAGAGAGGGAGATACTTAGTGAGAGGGTGGAGAATGTAAGAATTGTGAGGTGGAAGAGAGGGAGATACTCAGTGAGAGGGTGGAGAAGGTATGAATGGTGAGGAGGAAGAGAGGGAGATACTTAGTGAGAGGGTGGAGAAGGTAAGAATGGTGAGGTGGAAGAGAGGGAGATACTTAGTGAGAGGGTGGAGAAGGTATGAATGGTGAGGTGGAAGAGAGTGAGATTATACTCAGTGAGAGGGTGGAGAAGGTAAGAATGGTGAGGTGGAAGAGAGGGAGAAACTCAGTGAGAGGATGGAGAAGGTATGAATGGTGAGGTGGAAGAGAGGGAGATACTCAGTGAGAGGGTGAATAAGGTAAGAATGGCGAGGAGGAAGAGAGGGAGATATTTAGTGAAAGGATGGAGAAGGTATGAATGGTGAGGTGGAAGAGAGTGAGATTATACTCAGTGAGAGGATGGAGAAGGTATGAATGGTGAGGTGGAAGAGAGGGAGATACTCAGTGAGAGGGTGGAGAAGATATGAATGGTGAGGTGGAAGAGAGGGAGATACTCAGTGAGAGGGTGGAGAAGGTATGAATGGTGAGGTGGAAGAGAGGGAGATACTTAGTGAGAGGGTGGAGAAGGTATGAATGGTGAGGAGGAAGAGAGGGAGATACTTAGTGAGAGGGTGGAGAATGTAAGAATGGTGAGGAGGAAGAGAGGGAGATACTTAGTGAGAGGGTGGAGAATGTAAGAATGGTGAGGTGGAAGAGAGGGAGATACTTAGTGAGAGGGTGGAGAAGGTATGAATGGTGAGGAGGAAGAGAGGGAGATACTTAGTGAGAGGGTGGAGAAGGTAAGAATGGTGAGGTGGAAGAGAGGGAGATACTTAGTGAGAGGGTGGAGAAGGTATGAATGGTGAGGAGGAAGAGAGGGAGATACTTAGTGAGAGGGTGGAGAATGTAAGAATGGTGAGGTGGAAGAGAGGGAGATACTTAGTGAGAGGGTGGAGAAGGTATGAATGGTGAGGAGGAAGTGAGGGAGATACTTAGTGAGAGGGTGGAGAAGGTAAGAATGGTGAGGTGGAAGAGAGGGAGATACTTAGTGAGAGGGTGGAGAAGGTAAGAATGGTGAGGAGGAAGAGAGGGAGATACTTAGTGAGAGGGTGGAGAAGGTAAGAATGGTGAGGAGGAAGAGAGGGAGAGACTCAGTGAGAGGATGGAGAAGGTAAGAATGGTGAGGAGGAAGAGAGGGAGATACTCAGTAAGAAGGTGGAGAAGGTATGAATGGTGAGGAGGAAGAGAGGGAGATACTTAGTGAGAGGATGGAGAAGGTAAGAATGGTGAGGTGGAAGAGAGGGAGATACTCAGTGAGAGGGTGGAGAAGGTATGAATGGTGAGGTGGAAGAGAGGGAGATACTCAGTGAGAGGGTGGAGAAGGTATGAATGGCGAGGAGGAAGAGAGGGAGAGACTCAGTGAGAAGATGGAGAAGGTAAGAATAGTGAGGAGGAAGAGAGGGAGATACTCAGTGAGAGGGTGGAGAAGGTATGAATGGTGAGGAGGAAGAGAGGGAGATACTTAGTGAGAGGGTGGAGAAGGTAAGAATGGTGAGGAGGAAGAGAGGGAGATACTTAGTGCGAGGGTGGAGAAGGTAAGAATGGTGAGGAGGAAGAGAGAGAGAGACTCAGTGAGAGGGTGGAGAAGGTATGAATGGTGAGGAGGAAGAGAGGGAGAGACTCAGTGAGAGTCATTCCTAATGCAAGTTATCATTAGAAATTGTGTTAGTTTCGCATAACAAATGACAGGTGCTAAAAGCTGTGGGTCCACTAGGTGTATTGTACAACTATGAGACATCAAACTTGAACACTGAAATGTGCGGATGTCAACTTTAATTTATAATACGTTTTGTAAAAAAGGTTTTTCTAATTAAAAAAATCACACAATCTGTTTCTTCAAACTGAGAAGTAGGTTTTTGTTATACTGGAATGGATATGCTAATGTTTGCACTCAGTGTCACTCATTAACAATTTAGTATATTTTTTATACTTAGCCATCTTTAACATCGACCAAAATATATCCCAAGCAAAACTAAATATTGTTTGACATTAAAAACTTGTACAATAGATAGATAGACAACAGTAAAACAGAACGGACATACTGGAAGCATCGCTAGCACATTATGTACAGCCGTACTCTATAATTGATTATTTCCAATATGATTGGTTTGTGTATGCTAGAGAAATGGATTCTATGATAACTTAATTATAACATTCCCATGCATGCTATACGGACATTTTATTCATTTATATGTCTTCACAGATGCAATTTGTTATGGATGTGCATGTAAGAATCAATACAAGTTAATCATGAATGTACCATATCCAGGATACAGTGGCTTATACTATCGTCACTCAGGTTTGGTAAAAAAGACGTTGCAACAACATGCACAGATCCAGCGATTTATGTCTGGGGGGGGGGGGGGGGGGTGTTCAACTTCTGGAGTTAGGCAGTGGATCCGAGTCAGCCTTTGGAGTCCCTAGATGTTTGCTAGAATCTCAGGAGGGGGTCAGTCCCACCACTCTGGATCCATGCATACGACAGTATTGCGTCAAACCCTCAAATTATGACAAATATTTTGCTCATTTTCATTTATAATATCTGTTTTAGATGAAGCTTAATATGAAAATATGTACATACATGATGCAGGAGTGGGTAACTATAATTATTCAGAAAAAAATTCATTCATTTAGATATTATGAAAACAAATGTCTGGTAAACATTAAACTTCAGCAAATTTATATTCTATGTCTGAGTTTCAGTTTTAAAATGTTTGGGAATAAGGCCATAGGGGATCCCAGGAAGCCGACTCTCGAGTGATTGACAGAAGTTACATTAAGCATTATACTTAATTATAAGTGCCTTCATCAAGACTGACAGAGCTTAAGGTAATATTATGCTCATTTATAATGTTCATTTGTTTGACCTAAACACACATGAAAAATATACTTCCTATAGTTAAAACATCCACACACATGCATTAACAAAGAATGAACTCAAAATGATCCATATTTGTTGAAAAAAGATGTTTGTACATCATAAAATTAAAACAATTTTTTTAACAACCAATCTATTTTATAAGTTTTGTCTGTTAGTAATAGGGTAAAAAAGAATTTTTCGACCAGTTATACTTTGCAATAGTTCTTATTAGAGATGTTTTACCCAATGCAACAACAATACTAAAAGAAGCCAATTCAAAAAATTTATGTTCGGATGAGCCAGATCTTTTAAATCAATTGATGTAAATTGTTTGGCAGCATTTTGTCATATAAAGTTTGCACTACTTGATCCTATATAGAGTTCATTCTATTTCATCATATGCATTAATGAACAAATATAAACAAGTTGTAACACTTCCAAAATCATTATTAAGGTTCACTAAGTTGAAAGATGAAAACAATGAATCCTTGGTTTATGTCTGTAGATTATATCAACAGATCTCCTGTAATATTTGAAATCTGTAAAATTAATCAACGCTAAATACTTTCAACTTCCATATTGCAGTAAAACAGCTTGAGTAAGTAGTGGAACACTTACTTGTTCCATACATAAATTCTTCACGCCCAAAATCATTTTCAGTTTTTTGCTATGAACTAACATCGAATATCTATACCATACTGGATTTTTGTAATCAGTATTCTTATGAAAAACTGCCTCCCACTCAGTATCTGATGTTAAAGTTCAAAATCATGCATTCTTCTCCTACACACATTTTGTTACCTCCGTGAGCGAGAGTAGTTATGTTGGAGACTTGCTTCTCATTGCTGCGGGGTTTGAATCTCACTTGTGATGAAGAATTCTAATGGGAGGAAGCCATCAGGGGCCGCTCAGTCTACCTTGGTAGGGAAATTTTAAGCAAACTGGGGATAATTCTGGGATCTTCCCGGTCTAGGGCAAACCAATGTAGACCTACACTAAGACTCATACAGTTGAATGCATCGGTAAACAAAACACAAAAATGTATCAGATAATATGTCTGCTTGTCAGAAAACGATATTTTTATAGTATTAAATAATTTAAAGTAATATTTTTCCTTTTTTCTTTTAGCTCCCAGGGGAAAAAAACTGAATTTGAACAGGCAAAAAAGAAAATATTTTGGTGGGGCCCCAATAACGGAGGATCGATTGCCCCGACCTGATCCATATAGCTTGAGGAAGGTCATTTATTGCTCTACCTTCGTGTCTGCCTGTAATCTTTCTCCATCCTTTTAGCTGGAATAATCACTGCATTACCTAATGGCTGTTATTGTGAATCAAAATTACATCAGCTGATCTCGAATCATCTTTAGCTACTGTGTTATTATCATTTTGAACATAGATTTTACTGCAAACCATATTAAATTTGATCCAAACTAATGCATCTGCCGTCTTAAATACACTGCCTATATTTTAGCGAACTTACCTGGTCAGAGAGTTAGAAAATTCCAACAATACGGTACAATTGGCAGAGAATTCCAATATGAGACTCTCAATCAACAGTGAAGTCATACAGTTATATTTAAAAAGTGCATGGAATGTACAAGGCAAGCAAGTGCTGCGCCTAGATGCTTGTATAACAATACTCTATTCATAATACATGTCAGCATCTGCAATATGTCAGGTGTGCTAATCAGGACAAACAATGTTACTTTGACTGCATAATTACTTCTATAATATATCTATCCAGATAGTGATAAATATGGGGTTTTCCCTTTAATCCTGCGGTACAAACAAGAAAATACAGTTAACATCGTGCTCCAATCACCATGAAAAGAATAACAGGATTTAACATCAGATTGAACTTCAAATAAATCTAAATATAAATTTGGTTTATACTGCTGGTAAAAACCCATTTTAGAGAACTGCATATTTCATCTGTTGAAACTTATGGTGACAGTAAAACTTAACTGCAATATACATGTAATAGACTTGTAGCAGTCAACAATATTTTATATAATCCCATTAATGAGGTACTGCATTATTATAGATTATTTAATATTAATTTTTATTATTATGGACATAATAAATTACTGACACATGGTATAAATGAACAATAATATGAAGAAATTAACAACAACAAGACTTACATGTTGTGAAAATGCAAGATATAACAGGCAACCAGCTTTGCAAAAATCATTTTCACTAACAAGTGGTGATTATTAAATTAACAGGTTTGGTGGTAGATTGGCATATAATCTTACCAGCTTAATCATACCAGCATACCACACAGACCTACCTACATACAGAATGACAGCTTAATGACAAATGTTTCACTGAAACATCAACTGTTACATCTCATAAAATAAGCATTATCAAATAAATCCCAGAAACACCTTGTTGCCAATCATGTCATAAAATTGCCACATTCACTATACGTCAATATGTTACATTGTATTAACGCTACTACAGTTTACATATTGTTGCTATGCTTATCCAAACATCTGCATTTTACATGCTTTGTAACAGAATATATTTTCGGATGGGAGATAGTGCAAGTGAGTCAGTCCACCAAAATACTGTTTGTTCCTAATGTTTCTTGATTTCAAATGAATACATATCAAAGGCAATTAACTATTTACATTCCTTTCAAAAAAATAATCGTTAAATGGCTTATTACCTATAGATACAGAATTACATTGATTCAGGTTTGCTCACACTGTGGATCAATTATATTTAGTGTCAATAAAAGTATTTGTGTCTGCCATTTCGTACGTTGCGAATATCCACTACATTATGATAAAACAATATGAGCTGCTATGGGAATTACAAACTCTTCTGTAAGTGACGTGATTTCAAGAAAACACAACATGTGATGTCACTATTTGCAAGCAGGAAACAATATTTACTCCATACTGTTACTTCGTTTTCATATTGCTATATGGGGCAAATATTGCTTACTGTCAGTACATGGTGACGTCACATGTGACGTTTTCTGGGAATGACATCACTTATAGAAGAGGTTGGAAACCGTACAGAGGCGCTCATATAAAACGAACATAATTTTAACAGGTTGACATCAATGTTATTCGATAGTTGTTCAATTCATTCAATCACAATAAACAGGAGATGTTTCCAGTAGCTTTTAAGAAAGCACTTTTGACCAGTATATATTGCAATTTAGACGTATTGTAGGGTATTATCAGTATTTATTAGTTTTTTCCATTAAATACATGATAGTTACTGACATCTGTTGCTGCAATTTGCAGTAATGTAGGTGCACTAACTGGTTTCATCCAATTTAAACTTACTTCTTTTACATCAAGTATAAAACAAGACATTACAATATAATATATTAATTAGTCTTTTTGGCTCCTTCCCTGGTTACTGAAACCAGTACTAAAGCACCTAAATCAGAGATTGTTTAGTTCACCCATGGTGGGGTTTAAACCCATGACATAGTGGCTGAGCTGTGGATGGAATACTCAAAATTCTGTCGAATAATATCATTTCTTAACAATAAAACCTTTTGCAATTAAAACATCTGACTTGTGAAGAGTTAGTAAAATGCAGAAATATACAAATGATAGAGAAAATGTAACAACTTTGACTAGTGCATTCGTACTTTCCTATTCATGTCATATAGCCCTTACATCCCTAGTGCATTCGTACTTCCCTATTCATACCATATAGCCCTTGGCATCCCTAGTGCATTTGTACTTCCCTATTTATGTCATATAGCCCTTAAATCACTAGTGCATTTGTACTTCCCTGTTCATACCATATAGCCCTTACATCCCTAGTGCATTCGTACTTCCCTATTCATACCATATAGCCCTTACATCCCTAGTGCATTCGTACTTCCCTATTCATGTCATATAGCCCTTACATCCCTAGTGCATTTGTACTTCCCTATTCATGTCATATAGCCCTTACATCCCTAGTGCATTCGTACTTCCCTATTCATACCATATAGCCCTTACGTCCCTAGTGCATTTGTACTTCCCTATTCATACCATATAGCCCTTACGTCCCTAGTGCATTTGTACTTTCCTATTCATGTCATATAGCCCTTAAATCCCTAGTGCATTTGTACTTCCCTATTCATACCATATAGCCCTTACATCCCTAGTGCATTTGTACTTCCCTATTCATGTCATATAGCCCTTAAATCCCAAGTGCATTTGTACTTCCCTATTCATACCATATAGCCCTTACATCCCTAGTGCATTTGTACTTCCCTATTCATGTCATATAGCCCTTAAATCTCAAGTGCATTTGTACTTCCCTATTCATACCATATAGCCCTTACATCCCTAGTGCATTTGTACTTCCCTATTCATACCATATAGCCCTTAAATCCCAAGTGCATTTGTACTTCCCTATTCATACCATATAGCCCTTACATCCCTAGTGCATTTGTATTTTCCTATTCATACCATATAGCCCTTAAATCCCAAGTGCATTTGTACTTTCCTATTCATACCATATAGCCCTTACGTCCCTAGTGCATATGTACTTTCCTATTCATACCATATAGCCCTTACGTCCCTAGTGCGTTTGTACTTCCCTATTCATACCATATAGCCCTTACGTCCCTAGTGCATTTGTACTTCCCTATTCATAACTAGATATGCACATATTCAGGGGGTCCAGATATTTTGGCATAATAGAGTTGTCCATTTCTAATCCTAGATCAAGAGGGGTCCCCATTTTTAAGGGCCTCAATGTTATTGTCCACAATTAGCATCTTACATTACAAGAAAACACATTGTATTGCAAAAATCTAGGGACTCCAAAAGCTGACCCTAAGATCTGCTGCCTGACCAGGAGCTGACCCCTTAACTTGCTGGATCCATGCATGCTAGATGATCAAACTTCTGGGTAGGTATAGGATGCTAACCAAGTTTATCATGAAGCCACTTTAATGCATAAATGAACAAAAACTATCCAGCAAAAGAATGCAATGGTAATTGGGAAAGATGTCATTTACTTTAATTAATGTAATACCTAAGCAAACAGGCTGTACTTGCCAATCAACTAGAGAAGCAAATGTTATGTGTGTATATATGCCAGACGTTTGGAGTATTAGATACAATAATGAGACGGTAATACATCATTCTGTCATAATCAAATTATCCAGAACAGTGTATATCTTTATTAATTGGCCAAAATGCATCCAACTCCTAGTCCATGATATCCTGTCAATTTTCACTTATCATGGTAGAAATTGAGGGGTAAAAGCAAAACATGTCTATCTGCTTGTTTATTTATATACAGATAGACCTGTTTTTCATTTATTCTTTGTTATACCCATTAGACAAGTTGATTGTAGCAACACATAACTTGGCGAAAACTAGGAAAGACTGAACGATAATATGCATTTTTTTTCAATATGATTCCAGAAAGACTTAAAAGAACCATGACTAAACAGATGACAATGGAATCTTAGGGACAAGCATGATAAAAAGTGGATTTGTCAATACGATGATAAATGCGTAAATCCATTATGCAGCATTTTGTGATCACGTTTTGCAAAACAAAAACATAACCTAGGCTACATACCTCACTAGTGAAGATAACAAAATTTTGATTGCATGCACCAAATATTTTGGGAAAATTGTTTACAGAGAATTTAATTAGTAAGCACAAAAACATTACTGGGAAGAACGAGATGATAGCTTGATGACTGGTAAACATCTAGTCATTGTGTGGGATCACACTGATTACATCTTATTCATTTTCATTATTTGTAATATTCATTGCAAATATCTTCAGGTGAAAAAAAACCACATCAAATATTAACGATTCATTCAGTTATGTTGAATCACCAATATTGCAGGGCTCTAGAATATTCCCGAATACACTTGTCCCGGACTTAAGTGTATGTGTTAAATTAGACTTGTCCGCCATGGGAAGCTAGTTGTCCGACAATAGAATAGGGTACGGATAAGCAGTTAATTATGCGTGTATGAACTACTCTTGTTTCTTGTCACATATCCAATGTCAATACCTTTAAAGGGGTAGATCTTGGCAGTGGGCCAAGGAAATTGTTACTTAATGTGCACTTTTGGGGTCAATCGCCATCATAGAATCACCATGATTTAACTGGACAGAACACCCTGCTGTGTTAATTACCACACAGTTAACAACTATTGCATTTTCATTTTGTGGGAGTCATTTATATTGCATCGATTCAAGGACCCTTGAAACAGACTTGTCCTGGACTCACTTCAACTCAAATGTTGGTAGCCCAAATCGGCAATTAGAATTGTCCGGGACGTCGGGCTAGCAGGCTAGTGGATTTCTAGAGCCCTGTACTGGTTCTTATTTTCTGTTTATACATAAAAAATATGTGTCATTGAACCAGAAAGGATCATAAAATGTTTACGAACATTGTCTCCTAATCAACAAGTGACAAAAAACATCAGTATTATCTCTATTCTCTGTTTCTTGATCCAATTACTTAATGCAGTCAAAAGTCTTGTTTAAGGACGAGTGGAAATCTATAGAAGTATTGGAGTTATCTTGCGGTAGTAGTTAGTGGTACTTCTGTGTATCTGATTCATCAATATCATTTATAATTCATTAACATTCTGAATGCTATTACCTTGATTAACTCAATCTTATTTCTGACAATCACAAGTAGAGGGGAAATATTGCATTACCGCTGTATCTAAAACTATCAAGTGTATGAGATATAGTGATCTTACAGTATGTTGCTCAAATCACACCCAACATTCGATCAATAAATGATATATTGGGCAGATATACCGATAATGAAAATTATGTAACAATAGTATTTTCAAAATATGTATAGATTAGCGGCGGTACTTGAAATGTAGGTTCTGGTCGTCAGCTTTTGGGTCATAAATTTAATGAAAATTACAAAAATAAATACTTAGAATTTAATCAATCAATAAAAAATTATACAAATTTCACATTCATGAATAAGGTTTCAAGCAGTATTACTTTAATACCTGACTTGAAATATCATCTTTGATATTATTAATGTATTTTAACACTAAATTTTATTATTTATGACAGATAGATAGTTTAGTATAAACATTAAAAGAACATTTATACATTAAGGTTCATGTTAAGCGGATTTTGCATATTACAATTCACTGATTTTTAAGTAAAATAACAATGCAATATGGATTATTATATATCTTAATGTTCGTCTGAATGAGCAGATACAGAGAGATTATTTGTTATTGACAAATAACGTAATTAAAAAAAACAACACTTAAAATGCTGAAGAATTTTTAGAAAATATATGTAAAAAAATAACTTTTTAAACAGTTTAAATTATTACTTTTTTTATCAATAAAACACTATTTTAGGTGATAGAGACAAAAGAAAGTCTAAAACACTTGGATTAACTCTTAAATGTCAACAAACAAAAATGGCGGCACCCAGTGACAACATTGGAACAAGTTTGACATCAAATTTCTACTTTGTTGATAAAATCTAGAATAATTAAGTTCTAGTACCATCTTACTATGATAATGGATAATAAGGTTGGTATATTAAACTAAAAATGTTTTCGGATAACAAGTTGGATATACTTATGGTGCAGGACCCTTTTTTACCTGAAATGTCACATAATGTTGGCCTGTACAGCTATGGTAGTGCACAAAGGCATATATCAAACATCCAATTTATTCTTGTTACTCTTATCATTTATATAGTGCAACTGATTTGAGTTAGAATGTATTGAATTCCCAGAAATTTGTGTTGCATTATTTGTAGCAATTGCAATGCCAATCCACTTGTTCAGTTAGTAGGCAAGGTTGTTTTCGTTGTCTATATTCTTCTTAACACATTTGTAAAGGGAAATAAATCACCTTGTCTGACTTTAAGAAATGTTTGCTGTAAAAATTGCAGTCAGTGTATTAAGTATTGGGGTTCAGGTCAAATGACAGAAAACAGACAAGTATTATGTCAACCTTATACCTCGTCATGAAGATCTTTTGCTCTCTTCACTCGGCTACCTTCCATCACATGTTTACTGTCTGCTAGATGTCGTCTTGATGGTGAATGGTTGTGAGTGTACTTTCCAAGTGGAATGACAGACAGCGTGATTCTCTTTGAGTAACTAGCGAGGTAGGGTCGTAGATCGTTAGATGACTGTATAGGTTTTCCATTGGCCTCAACTATTACGTCACCTGTTATTGAATGCAGATGAAGTTCATACTTAACAGTAACATCACAGGTTTGCAATATGCCACAAATATTAATAACCATATACAGTATTCATGTAAAAGTACTAATTGATTTCATGATTTAAATAGAATGAAAGATGTTATACTTTCTATAACCTGGACTCTGTGGTATAAGTTATAATTTTATAATTAACTGATAACATATTAAGCTACAACAGCTGGATTTTATTAAGGCATCATGGTTTAACCATTTGCAACACCTATGTGTTGTTTTTATGCTATAAATCTGGATCTATGGTCTAACTTTACTGACATATTATAAATTTTATGTCTGACTAATTATATATTATATTTGTTCATACAACCTGGGCAGACATCTCTGCACAATACTGATAGGAGCATCACAAAAACCAGAACCTTTCAAAAGTATATATTGCTGTAAGTATGTTCCAGCCAAAACCTTAATATATTAAATTCCCCCAAAAAGAAATTCTCAAGCAGTCACTATCATTGTCACAGTGCCGTACAGACTTACCTTGTAAAATGGACCACTGCCATTCATGGTTAACCTATGCTTGACTCTGGTTCTTATAATTACTCATTGCCTAAATAGATGACAATTTTATGTTGACAAGTAACCACAATGAGACTTACCAGGCCTTATACCAGCAGCATAGGCTGGGCCACCCATTTCCAAATTCCATACAGCTACTGGTTTAGTGTCATTTACAACCAGTCCAAGTCCCATGGTCTTGTTTCCTACAACTTCAATACTCAACAGCCTAGAGACAACACCTAGAGTTGGTGGTTGACTTCGACTGTGCTTGGCTAGGGTCTTCAATGCCTCAGCAGACATGTTCACAACATCTTGACCATCAAGTTCCAGGATTTGGTCTCCAGTCTGAAGTCCTGAGTCATAACCTATGCCCCCTCTTTCAACATCAAAAACAAAACACGGACCTTTTCCTACAATGTCAAAGCCAAAATGCTTTGGCCACTTCAATGTTGATATCAGAGGCATTTTGGAATAAGTCATAATTATGCAAGTCAATTAAGATTTTTGCTAATTACAAATCCAATATAACTCTGTTGCTTACATAGTCTACTTTTTTTTTTCGACTCAGGTCTATATACTATCTAATATTGAAGTAAATACATTATCCTTGTACATTTACCCACAATATCTATATTAAACACGAAGGTTTGTTAATTCCTTGGCATCTGAGCATGTCCTTGGCTCCTAAAACGAGCCAAATATTATCACTAATAAGTAATATCAGAGTTTCTACTTAATCAAGTTAATATGCTCCGTATTATGGCATATTTTTACACCATCTATGAAATCACGGACACAGACGACAAGGCCCATGATAAAACTACAACATGTTTATTTATGTCCTGTATCCATAGCCATGAATTACATTATCTATAACATAATTTGAAGAATAGCGAAAGATTGTGTGTAAACACAGCTTTCACACCCGATATTGAATAGGATACTGATTTCTATAAATAATTAAGTAGGATATAGATTCTTCTGCTATAAGAAAAGACGCTTTCATCGGGACAGCGGTTTGGAAATAAAAGATCTAATACGAAGATTTCTAATAATTGAAATGTATAACAATTGAACATTTAAATGATTAAAAGCTACTAACCGCATGAAAATTTTAATCTGACATTTCGCGGGAATTGTACTAATTGAATCATGTGACCGCTACGTATAGACTGGGCACGCGTTTCTTCTTGCGGTTATTTCCCTTTAATCTGAATGCTGTTATGAAGGGAAGTAACTGCTGCAAAACCGGTGTAACCAGTCAAAACATTCCAATATGGAGGATATCCAAGGTAAACAAAATGAATCGAACGGAGTGATCTTGGATTAAACACTTACTTTATCAAATGGAAGGACGCGTGAAAGCTAGCCCACCAGGAGCGTTTCCTAAGACACTTGGTCGTCAGGTCGGGACGCTTCCCATTAGTGGCGGTGCAAAGTTACGCCGTGGTAATGGGTGAGTCGGTATTGTGTTTATCATAGCATTTGCCTTTGACATATGATTTCGCGATGAGTGAATTATTACTTTTATCACAAAATGTGACCACCGCCAGACACAAGCTAGATGGCATTTAAAATAAAACAATAAGGCATTAAACTGACCGGAACATAATTATATAATCAATGTTCTCAAATATTATGTGTAATCTGAATCTGGTTTGCAAATAAGAACTTCAGTATTCAGTAATCAACTCATGTTAAAGAACTGGGCTTTTCATAGCCTGCAATACGATTTTTCAAATTGGATCTGGAGACTCTCACATCTTTTTGGGTGTCCCAAAATGTAAAGTGCAATACTTTTTTGAGAAAATCAAAAGGGTAAAACTAATATCTTATTGTCTGTCCATAATTTGTCACCACATGATCAACTCTGCTGAGTAAACAAACTGCAGAATAAGTCAATTTATCTTATGTATATATCTGTTGTAATTTTTCCTATGTAAGAGTTGGAGCACGTTTTGTTCAATGTGTAAAAACTAAGGTTTTATCTGTAAAACGCTTTTCGGACTGCTGTGTGTTCTCAGTATTGTATCCATATTGCAAGAATACTCTAGTCTGAGTGATGCGATTACTAAAGATGATGATAATGATGGGGATGAAACAATTGGTATATTATCATACACAAGTGGCTTGACAGTAAATGTTCATCATGTTTTAAGGTTCTTGCTTTGTCACACCAGTTATAACAAAAAGAGCTGCACATTATAATACTTGTAAAGAGGGTGATGCAGTGTATAATATACAGAGCTGAGAAGTAGTTAAAATATTGCAGGACATTGCACGGCATTCAGAATTTTCTGATGAGTAAAATAAGTAATTGGGGTTGACATATTAAGGTCAATCAACAATTTCTTTTGATTAATTTTTAAGTTAATTGGCAGTTCCAATTTAGCAGAACTGATGTTTAATGGGGGTGATTATGTGCAGATGGTTGAAAATGTTAAATTATCATTATGTTTCAACCATACACTAATAAGGCTTCTTTCCTTTAAAGCAACAGACAAAAAGAATCATTTTCTATGGAATAATTTGATATTAACTTGGTGCAGTGCTATTATATCTGTTCTGGACTAATTTTATCATTTCCACCTGTACTGCCAATTTGTTTTAAGCAGGCTTTCATGTGTTTTTGCTATGTTCTGTCAGATGTAAATGTACTGAAAGTTTATTAATAATATCTTTTTATTATTCCATGATTGTTGTTTGTTAACTTCACATATACATTTTGTCTGTTTGATGTATTATTTATAAGTTATATAACACAGATTGTTTATTTTCTAGTGATCAAATTCCTGTTGGTGGGACAGATATATCACCAGAATCATATTCATCATACCAAACCAGCCGTCCACCGTCGGGATCGTCTAGTCGTACTGCTTCATCTCGAGGCATGCCTACATCTGCAACCAAAGTTAACAAACCAAGCAGTATACGTAGAGTGAACAGTCAAAATGATGTCAAACCACTGACAAAAATTTCCCCAAATAATCAAAAGTATGTAAAACTTGTTTCAGAATCAATGCATTGTTTAAAGTAGAAATTTAGAATGTATTGATACATGTATATATATACAACTTAACTAAAAACACCTTGTAATGGTTTATCTTAACTGTATTATAAATACATTTTATTATTCTGTTTAATCAAAGATTTGCATTTTATAAATGATTATGTAGCTTACTTGTTACAGAACATAATTTGAATTTCAGTTTGGCTTTCCTTCAAGAATTTGTTGTATTGTTATTTCACCAGGTCATATATGACAACACAAGGATATTTCATTTAGTCGAGGGGGTGTAGCCCGAGACTAAATTAGATATCCAAGTGTTATCACTCTATCTATTTGTATCATAGTCCAATTAAAATAATGTGTGTGTACAAACAGGCGTTTTTCTTTATCATGTGACGTCAGTGATGTATGCAAATAAGCAGACATGACATGCTCTGTGATTGTGAAAGTGAAATCCCAGAAGTTAAACCAATCAAATAAATGTAGCATGCACCATGATTGTGAACCCTAGGGTGTTGAACCAATCCTTGTAAAGTATTGATTTGAAGTGTTGCTTTTGCATCAGTGCTGTAACTTACAATATGGGTATCTAATTATCACACTAGTGACTACATGTATTAAAATTAAGTCCCTCACTGTTACTTATCTTTGAATTTAGCTCAACCTCTCACAATTTAGCACTACAAACCTCATAGAAAACTACCAAAACTATGATTATAATTACCATGGTAGAATTTTTTGTAGCTTCAAAATTGATTGTTCAGTTTTAAACTTTTAATTTCTGATTTAGGTCACCTAAATATTCTGCAAGAGAAACAAGCTCTCGATTGTCACCAAGTAGTTCAAGGAGTGTAACATCCAAAAAATCCCCAGGTAACCGAGACAATCTTTTTATGCTTCATAATAAATACATTTTTCTATATGAATATGGTGTTGGACATAACAAACTAGCCAGCCTACCAAGTCAATCCATTTTATAGAGCACTTGACTACCAATCTGGAGGTCATACGTTTGACCCTGTAGTGAGGCTGTGTCCTTGTTGTCAGTTGACTGAAGATAACACTTCCAAAGTCATTCATCCTACGCCTTTGATTTATGGGGTATATTTGCCAATTGCTTGCCGAAGAAGTGGTTGGCAATGCAGTTAACTGAAATACTGTTGAAGATACAACGTAAACAAAAAAGGGATTTTGAAATTGATCTGTGTAAAACAGAGCATTCATAGTTGAGTAAAATGTTCAGTGATATTGCAAACCCTTCAAATTATATTCAGTGTAAATTTGACACATGTATACAAAATTTATGTTGATATATTTTAAGCCTTTTGAAATGTACTGAGAGTTTTTATTTCTTTACAGGAAGTAAGAAGGCAGTTGTGGATAGAACTACCCCTGCTGATGTGACTACTGATGGTAATGATGACTTCGGTGAACAAGAAATCAAATTTATCGATGTACCTTCACAAAGGTCAAGGCCAGGATCACATTCCAGTAAGGGTTCTGGATCAGCTGGACAAAGACAAGTGGACAATGGAAAGAAACCTCACAAAACTATAGATCCAGAAGAAATTGTAAGTTGTAATCAGAATATCATTATTACCTACATTTCCAAATACAAGTACCATTGCACTACATCAGAGTTTTCTTTAACCTGTTTTTATAACTTTATGTTGTCATATTCTTAAAGGCAAACAGTATTTTATATCCATAATTGAATTGAGATGCTCCAGAAGTAATTTCGGAAAACAATCTGATAAAAAGTTTGTCTTCAAATAGTCATAGTAGAACATTTTTTACATTTTTCACATGTGACAGACAACAACCATGCCTGTAATAGATACCTAGATGCATGTTGTATGTTTAAAATTATCTGTTTACAGTGTTTGCATTTAGTGTGTGCTGTTTTTCCATTGTGACCATTTTCATGTAAATATTCTAAATTTCATTGACATGGGGACATCATGAAAAAGCTCTGTAAATGAAAGTTTTGTAAAATGGTAGATACAAATTCAATAGCTATTTGATTTATACCCATGAAGGGCCATGATTGAACTTGGACAATTCTCTAGACTTTTTTTTAAAATCAACTAAGTGTTCTCTTGAGAGTTGATGTAATATTTGCTGCAGTGGATACTTGTACTATATTAATGCTGTTTTTGTCTTCACTTGTTACATATTAACAAGAAATCCATGGTTAGAGTGAAACTATTTATATTCCTATATTCTAAGATTATAGGTATCCAGTTTGTCTCATTCTTTTCATTCAATGAAAACATGTTGGCCACTACTTAAGCTTTGATGGTCAACTTGTATGATAAATGTAAACTTGATCTACAAAATATAATATGGAGCATTCAGAAATTCTTTAAAATATTTCATTCAAAACTTTGAATCTTCCATAAAGTGTGTAGTATTTGTTCATTGTCTTCTTTTGTAAACAAAGTGTTAACGAACATATGCCAGATACTGGGATTTATTTTGTCTGTTAACGTCAATTTAATTAATAATTAACGAGGATCATACTGAAAGTGGATTATAACATTATGCAACTTTTGATGTTATAGATTTAGCATTTTGCTACCAACTGTGTAAACACTGTTACTTCTCTGCAGCTATTGAAGGGTAAATGATGGTAATGTATTTTCCAGTGGCAGCAAAGTAAGAAATTAACACGTCGTTTTTGTTTCAGCTTGCACAGAATATGGAATCAGATTTCTATAAGATTTATGAGATAAATCTACATACCTGTGAGATCACAAGCATTGATAACATGGAGAAGGTAATTAATATCTCAGCAAAATGTTTGTGGCTCAATCTGTCACAAGTTGGAGTTGTTGTTGTTAGATGTAAATGGTTTTATCAACAAACTTAATGCAGTCTTATTAACTGGTAAAGATATGGTCAACAAATGACACGAAATACTAAGCTCTTGTGAGACCAACAGGATATCCACTTACCATACATGCCATATTTTCAGACAGTCAATAAGTGAGATTTTCCTCAGCAGGGCTTTTTTTAAGTGAGATTTGGGAAAAATAAGTGAGACTGTAAATCACAAATTTTGGGGGCTCTTAATACAGCTTTTTAAACTAATTTTTAAGTACATGTATTTTAATATCAAAAGAACCTTATATTGTGAAAAACTAATTATCATCATCATGAATGTACATGCAGTCGCCCGACCAATCATATTTTACTCATATTTGTGACTAAATGACACACAGACACTTAATTACATTACCCCACCCAACTGTTTTCACGGGTAATAACAGTGTTATTTTGTCATAAATTCCTTCAACAGAGGGGGTGTCGCCCTAGGGGCTTCATTTGGGGGTCATTTATCACTTATTTTCTAAGTCTTATATGCATCTATTAGAATAAGTACGGTACCCAATGGCCGTTCTCTAACCTTTGATCTTACTTAAGTCTTACTTGGGCTTATTTATCTCCTGGTACTACCCTTCATGCACTGAGTGCCTGGCAAGGGAGATGTCCGTACATTTTTTCACTCTTAGGTATGATGCGACCAGTGATTGAACCTACGACCTCCTGCACTCAAAGCGGATACTCTACCAATTGAGCTATTGAGGCCGTATGATGAGTTTTAAATAATTATACTTACTGATTGAATCATGTATGACTTAATGACAACATGTCTTTGTCTCTTGCCATACTGTTTTTATGAGAAAAATCACTGAATGATGACATGAGTAAATTGAAATCATGAATGATTGAATTTCGTTAATTTCCTGACACAAATTTTATACTGTATTTGGCTTGATATTTAAACACATGTTTGTAACCATAATTATACAAACATACTATAATAACAGCATGCATTTAAATATTTTAATTAGCCATTTTAATGTGCCACATTTCTTTGTAATAAAATCTACCTTCTGCTGTTACATGTCCCTTCATCCGTTTTTTTTTATTACAGTTCAAAAAAGTAAAAGTTTTGGATCTGGCTTGCAACTTCATTGAACAAATTCAAAACCTTGAATTCAACAGGGTAGGTATTTTATTCAAATTTGACCATTGAAAATTGTGAAACAATGAAGTTTACTGACTGCAATATTGTATAGAATAATTAAATTTGTATTGTTTGTATATTACTGTGCAGTTACAGATTTAAAAATTATCTTTCTGAGGCAACCAGATATGTTCCTTGTCCTTTAAAATCATGTATTACAAAACCATATAAGGCATAAAGAGGATTGTACCTCAGTGTAACTGTTTGATACCTAGAAACTGAATTGTTCTATTTCTTTTCAGGATTTGAGAGAATTAAAGCTCTATGACAATAGACTCAGAAAAATAGAAGGTTTAGAGAAGTATGTGGAATATTAAAATAATTGATGATAAATTGTTAAATGTGTGGAATCAACAAACAAATTTTGTTCTGTAAATTTGGAATTCATGTTGTATATTTTTGGATGGGCAGTTTCCATCAGGAGGAAAGCATTTTGGTCAGTTACTTTAGTTCAGGTTGTCATACACTCACCGGACTTGATGTATTACAAGCTTATATGAAGACCTAGATTTGGATTGTGTTATTGGGCACTAGGGGTCAAGGTCAATCTTACTACAACTAAAAATAGTTTCTGGTTTATAGCTGTTGTTCGGAATGACATATTCTGACCAAATTTAGCATATAGTAATCAATTCATAGGTTAATCATTTTATCAAAAGTAACATTATTGTAGTTTATGTTACAAATATGTATGATAAAAATTGTGAGCACTGAATACTTGGATTTCTAAATATGTGTTGAAAATTAATGAAGTCAATTTTCTTTTCTAGTTTAAAGGACTTGAGCTGTCTACAACTCCAGCACAACAGAATAAAATTAATAGGTAAATTAAATTTGCAAAATGAACACATGAAATACAAATACAGTAAAACATCAATAATAAGACCTCCTCTAAAGTAAGAACACAATTTTCAAGTCCATTTTCACTGTTTTACAATTTATCAACCTCAATATTAAGGCCAGTTTTCAAGGGTCTAAAATATGGACTTATTATTGAGGTTTTACTATATATCCCTGGCAAATTTTGTACACTGTGTTTTAAGGGTCAAGTAAGTTAAAATATCCAAATTGTTTCAGTGACTTCCATATAACAAGATGTATTGACTTTCATGGGTCATGTGTGCTATATATCAGAACATTTTGCCTTTGTAACAGCACAGCCTAAAATCTTTAATTTGATATGTAGTTCATGACAAAACACTTCTTCATATTTTTAAATTTTTAATGTTTATGATGTACAATTACTTATAAATGTTGACACTTGTGTAAATGTATTCAACATGAGGTGTGTATTGTTGAAGGTAAAGGTCTTGGCAGTTTAAAGAAATTGAAGACTTTACGACTAGATTGTAATCAGCTGTTAAAAATTGAGACACCAGAACTGTCACAGTGTGTTCAACTGACAACACTTGATATTAGCTACAACATGTTAGATAGTCTAGCTGTAAGTTCATTTTTAATTTCACACCTTTATAAATTTATTCTCTGCCCCTTATCACTCTGCATTTTGTTTTGTATGCTTAAGGACTTGTATTGGGACTTCCTGTTTCGTAGATATAGCCTTCACTGCCGTACTCTCTGACTTTCATGAGTCCTGTGTATCTATGGGCAGTATAAACAACAATGTCTATATGCCTATTATCTAGGAAGCAAACGTGGGGGCTTCTGTGAGTGGTTATAGTCACTGCTTTGGGTTGGAAACCCATCTTGGATGTAAAATTTGTATGTGAGGAAGATATCTAAATGGCTTCTGGAAGGTGGATGGTTCTTCCCGGTTGTTGGCCCATGCCCAAAATAATTCTAGAACCGAAGCTTGGGGTCTTCCTGCACCTTAATAGTTGGAAAAGAAGTTTACTGTACACTGAGTATGTTGTTACTGTCATTTACATGTCTGCGCCTGGAAAATCAGTAAATTTTTATAGTCTTTTCTTATCATTAAAAATTCTGCTTTAACATGTACAGGTACTGAATTGTTATGTTACTGATATTTCTGGAACTGGTTTTCATTTGATCATCTATCTGAGCCTGAAATGCTGTTGTATTAACGTAACTATCTGTGACCTTATAAACGTGTTAAGACTGAAACTTAGACTTGAAATTGATAAATGTTCACTTTGCTCCTACGTTGTAATTACAGAACAGATTTTGATAAAACTTGGCAAGCGTGTAGAGTGAGTAACAAGAATTATTCTGACAAAATTCCATCCATTTAGATCCAATGAGGTAAATTTAACTGTTGCAAATTTAAATTCTATGTCTGAATTTCAGTCTTAAAATGTTTGTAAATATAGCCCCTGTTTTGTTTCTTTGTAGGCATTAAATTATTTACCAAATTTGGAGGAAGTAAATGCCTCAGGAAATCGTCTACGGACTGTGTCAGACTTGAGCAAATGCAAGCGTCTGGGTGAGATTGATCTATCAGGAAACAGACTCACTGACATGTCTGGATTACGTGGGCTTCCAAAACTAATCGTATGTAATTTTATACATTCATAAATATAAATTGACATATCCATTTTTGATTGATGCAACAAATTATATTTTTGATTTCTCTTATTTTGTCATTCATGGATAATTATGAACCGTCTTATAAAGCTTTAGAACGTATTTACAACTATGGAAAGGCACTGAAATAATCAACTTCATAAATTGTGGATGACTCCCTTACATGTTCATGATAGTACACTTTGTCTTAAGGTAGCGCATCCCTAACCATTTCCCGCGAAAACTTCGAATGTCGGCCGATGTCGTTACTCTCCGGTAATTTCCGAATATTAACATTTTTTTTCGAATAGTTTGAAAAGTATAATTAAATTTGTGTTTGATACGTAAAACTAACCATTTGAATGGTAATCACTCAAGATAAACAATGTATACTTTTAAATAGAAAATGACTTTCCGATTGAAATTGTTTGAAATTGTGTTGTTATTTTGACTAATATAAATGACCTAAATTTATTTTCATTTCTTTTAAAGTACATTGTTAAAGCTTTATTGTCATTTCAGTATGACTATAAAATACATAGATACCCAAGGTGTTGAAGTTTTTATTGTTTTTAAAGTAATGAAGATGACACATTTTGCTTCCAAGAGGTCAATATATTTGCGGAATTGTTGTAAATAAATCCCCCATTTCTGTATTTGAGGTTGATTAGTTTTAAATCTAGACGGTGAAACTGTTTAATTAATCTTTATTTTCACTTGCAATGGATCAAATATAAAAATAAAAGTGAACATTTTGATTGAATTGTCTTACAATTTTTTCTACATTGCTGTCAGTTCCATGAAAGTTTTATTTTATCGGCTCCAGCTGCTTTCGTTTCACGGACATTTGTCCAAGTAAAGATCACCATGGTAATTTGTTTACCAGTTTTATTGCATTTTATGGTCTTATTCCTAATTCTACAATATATATGCATGATATTTAAACACAAAAATTGTGCCAATATTCCAAAAAATAAATGAGTTATGGGACTTTTATCAACCCTAGGGGTCAGATAATTTGAACCAAAATGTGCGGATCCGGCGTCAGATGAAAAATTTTGAATAATTTTTTTATTACACGGTAAATCTTCTTAAAATTTTGCCATGTAATTTGTTAAATGATGCAGATGTTGGAAATAATAATCTAGTTTAGGTTTGAAATACCATCCATTAGGGGTGTGCTACCTTAAACATAACACAGATTTGTTTGTTACTCAGTTTTATCACATTTAACATACCTGTCTGGTCAGCTCAGTTGGTAGAGGGCTGCACGGTCACTAGGGAGGTCTGGGTTTGATTCTCAGGTGGGGCAGGTTATATCCTACTAGGGCATTTGGCTTTGGTCATTTGTCCTGGACCTCTGATTTATGTTGAGAAGTTATGAGGCTGCCTTGCTGAAGGGCAAGTTAGTACTGGATGAATATTAATTCCAGCAAAATTAATTAATTCAAGCAAAACTGGTACGGTCAACTGACTGCCATGTATAACTGAAAACATGTTTAAAAATGAAGATAAACCCAATAAAACAAACATGAAGTGGTCTCTAAGTAAAATACAGTATTAATGTTACTTGTCATTTATATTATATGATCATACTTTTCTTTCAGACTTTAAATGTGTCCAACAATCAGTTAACCAGTTTGAAGTCTATGGGAAGATTAAAGTAAGTCTAGTAGCCATTCTTTTCTTTAATTAATAAGAGCGAAATTGTGTTGTCATGGCGATGACCTATTCTATATTTGTATGAATAATTCCGTTGGTAATGCTCTTTAAGGGCCTACAAATGTTATAACACTAATAACTATAATCTCCATATTGAGGTATGTGAATGAAACGAGTCTTATCAGCTTCATTATTTGTATGCAAATACAGTAAACCCTCGCCTAAAGACCACCACTATAATAAGACCATCTCAATATTAAGACCAGTTTTCAAGGGTCCAAAGGGTGGTCTTATTATTGGGGTTTAACTGTAGTCAAATTTTCACCCTTCAATATGGAACACACAAATGCTAAAATGCTGACTAAGTAAATTGTGAGACACTGCTTGTGACTACATGTACTAGGTTACAACTGCTACAGTAAGACACAAACCTTCCGTGTATAAATCGTATAAGGTAGTTATGATTGTGATTAGTGATTTGAGGTTATCCCTGCCATAAACAAGAATTTAAATTTTATTTGTCAGATGTATTATTACTTTTCTCAGAAACACCTGTTTGAAATTAAAATGTTATGTTACTCTAAATCGCTTACATTTTATGTGACTTTTAATTAGTAAATAACCCGGTATTGTAATTATTAGCAAGATCTAAAATTGATTTATGGTCGTAGTCATTTGTAGTACATTTTGTGACTGAGGAACTTCTGGTCCTTCTGTAAATATTAGAGAAAAGAAAACACTTACGTGAGGGTTGTGCAGAAAGTTTTAGGGCTGGGTGTTTTTATTACCTTATTGATGTCAGATATGTGTAAGAAATGGCATGTGTATGCACACATCATATATCAGTATTGGTTGAAAATATTAGCATTCCTACTTAATAAAATCAACGAGAATTGTCCCCATTGTAACCTTCATAATAATTATGCTTGTACAATGTAGTTGAAATGTTTGGCTAGCTTAATCCCTCTTTTATCACTGCCATTTCAAATCATTTTGGACTACCCTTGTTATATCTGATTGACCATAATTATTGATGTTTTATTTACTTCAGATCATTGCAAGATTTGTTTGCTGGTGGTAATCACATCAATGAATTATCTACTGTAGCTACTCAGTTACCTGCCCTTGAAGTGCTGGAACTTACCAACAATGAGATCACATTTTGGGATGAGTTTGTAAGTTGAGTTAACTTATGTAACATTATCTAGGGCCCTACCCTATCATATTAGTGGATAAGGAGATCAGTATGCAAAGTTGATTGGTATGCAAATGTCATTAATGAATATGTTTCTTTCTCCGTGGCGTACCCTGTTACAACTTATTCTCTATCTTATCTTAGAATGAATAACTTACTTTTCTATAGCACAATCAATAGCTGTATGTTATAATAGTCTTTGTATCTGCACTGATGGTTAGTATGTTTTAATACATAAAAACACATTAATGATACCTTCGTTACTTATAAAGATAAAACATTGATAATTTGTATTACGTTAAACAACAACTATAGTACTGTAAAACAACTATAATACTGCTTATGGAATCTGTTGTCTAATCTCTCTCACTATATATGTATTGCATAATTGTATATTTGTTCATGTTCTTCTCTGTTTAAAATGTCCGCCCAGTAGAGGGCAATGGTCTGTAAAGATTATGCCTAATAAACTGAATTGAATTTCTTAGTAGAAACAGAGAGTGACATAATTATGTGTGGTATATATCTATTGTATTTTGCTTACAGTATCTTGATGGTTTGGTTCAAAACCGTTGTTTCTCAGTTTTAGTAAAAACGGGTTCAAGTGGTCTTGCACAAAACTCTCAGTCTCAGCTTTATAGTATTAGTTGTGTAATTTTGTTATATTTTTCATGTTTCAGTATTATCTAGAAGAGATACAATCACTTGTAGAATTATTTATATCAGGAAATCCATTCTGTGCCCAGGATGGTACAATGCCTCATTATTTCTCTGCCATACAAGCTGTTATACCACATCTAGAAATCATTGACGGGGTATGTATTGTAATGTATACTCTGTACATGTAAAAACGCACAGTTTGAGACCTGTGAAATATTTTTAAATTGTCATTTTATTGCATTTTGAAACTTATTTTTTTATGAAAATACCCAATATTTGCAATGAAACATATTGTATATGTTACATAAACATGAATTAATATAGTATACTGCTCTTTTCTAGTATCCCTATGTAAGTCCAAAAAAACGTGAGAAAATCTGTTTTGTTCGTTTTAAAATGTACTGAGTACACATGTTCATTTTTTTTTCTGAGGATTGTCACATATTTCTGATTTTAGCTTGTTCAGTTATACTTAGTATTGGATGCTACAATTTCTTCTTTGGTCCAATTTTTATTTGATTAATAAAAAACAAAGATTGTTACCTCAACTCATAAATTGATTTTGAAACAGGTGACAGAAGACAGTAAGCTGTTGTCTGTTCGTGTTAGGTGGTTTAGTGTATGTAAACTATGTTTATTTTAAAATGTCAATAAAATATAGTAAATAAAATACAAATATTTTTCAGCCTACCAATAATGATAACCTTTTTTTTACCTTACCTGTATTTTACTGGTTAATCCATGAATGTTTTCTTTGTAGGCTCATATAAAGAAACATGTGGCAAAAGGTGCTCCTCTGATGCGACCCATGACTGCATCATCAAGTAAGCTCATATTTCAAAGTCATACGTCTTAAGTTTCAAGTAAAGAACATTTGGTCTCTGTCTCATAGATCTCTAACACCATCATAACATTGGAATATTATTCAAAAGGATTAATGTTTATTTTTGTAAACTTATGCTATGTTTGTAGTTTAAAGTCTGAATTTTAAACTAAGTTTGATATCTATGTGCTGAAATCAAGTCACAAAACTGTATTTTTTATTTTCAAAATAGAAAATTAGTAAGATTAATATTGTTATCACATTTTATATATGGACACAGTTTGACATAAATTTTACATTGATTGTTTACAGTTGTAAGTTTAAGACAAATGGATTCTCAGATGAGAAGTTCTGATGAACAAATGAAAAGTTTGGAACAAAGTTTGGAAGCAAAGTAAGTGAACCATGATCCTATAGTATGTTTCATCATGTTTACTCGTATATATCATACTTGGTTCTGTGTAATACTGGGTTTGCTTACTTCATCTGTGGTCATTTCTATAAATTTGTGATTGCTACTACAATGGTAATGATATTAATTACTTGTTTTACCAAATATTAAGTCACCTTTGGTTTATGCCAAATATATGTAGTACACTATGTGATTTTATCATTGCCAAGTATAGTAAAACCTCAATAATAAGACCACCCTTTTATTTAACAATATTATTGTTTTAGTCATGTTAAAGAGCCGAATATTGTTATATATGTTTGTTACATAGCTTTTGATATCAATTTTGTCTTTTGGGCTTATAACGTCTCTTGTTGTTAACGACACAAGGTGCCTTCGGCCTCGGGGGAGAGTTGTCTGAATTCTTGTTTGTATGTTGAGCTATAGTTTGGATTATTCACCAGTGAGCCATTCAGTAACTGTATATTATATATTTCAGATTTGCATCACTACGAGCAACTTGTGACAGTTTACCAGCTGAGGCACCAAGGTTATTCTCTGTAGCTTCATCATTGTACGAGGATTCACCAATATCCAGTAGATGCAGTAGTAGATCTAGGATTCTGGAAGCCAGAAAGTTTGCTGCAAACCTGAATACACACTGATGTCAAATAGATATGTACACACTGGACGTCTCTGCCTTACAATGAACGTTGGATTATTTGCTCATCTTACAACTTAAGAGTTGTACAAACTGTGAAACAGATTTGTTGACGAGACGGTTGACCTATGTTGAAAATATACAGTTCAATTCTAACGTAACAATTCTTTTGGTACCTTAATACATGTAAATAAAGTGCTATACAGCGTAACCTCTCCAGAGTGGCCCTCTCTTGAGCAACAACATAACTTCAATAACAATATCAATCTTCCCAAAGTAACATTTTCCCCCCAGTTTAACCTCTCTAGAAAGACAAACACTTAACAACAGCTGTAATTTGTATTTCCCACAGGTTAGTGCTCTAGTGATGTTACACTGAACATGGATGTTTGAAGTCTGTAAAAACTGTTGTTTTAAATATCAACAAATTATAGGACTGTCTTTGAGATACAGATATACAAAACATTTCTGTGTTAGTAATTTGACTTACCCATTCATTCAAATGTGACAGTTTCATACAGAGAAAACATATTTTCCTCAGTAAGACCACTTAATAAGTGGTTTGTATGTGGTTCCCTATCATCATTATTTCAGATTGTGTGTTTTTCTTCTTTTTTCAAACTCTGCATATATTTTTTAAAATTCGGTATATAACCTGATACACTTAGGAAAATGACTCAAAGTAAGAATTCTGCAATGAAGAACCAAAATTATTCAGTCAGGGTCAATTTCAGTGGATCGCTTGGGTAACAGCAAACAATAGTTGAAGATGACCTAAGTTATATGAGAAGTTTGCTGTATGAATGAACGCTGTGATGAGTCTTATTCCTTGCAGCAATTATCGGTATCTGTGATAAAATAACAGTGACTTAAAATGATTGTATATATACATGTATATGGTATGATGTTCTTATTTTGTATGTGATTCATTACTCAGAAATGTTTTCATGGTCATTATCTCATATTTGTGTTCATTGTGTTATTATATAGATTTTGTTTTCAGATTAATGCATAGATAGAAGCAATATTTAAAGAAATTCATGGGCACCCCTGTTGTGAAGTGTTTTTTGATATTTGAAATTGCACAAACAATAGTATTGTTAAATGGTTTTGGTTATAATAAAACTGATATATTTGATTAGGCATAATAACTTCAATAAGCTATAGTATTGTTCAGTTGACAAGTTTACATTGACTTTTTTGGTGGTTCTGTTCACAAGAATCACAAATGTTATAGCATTACAATACAAATCAACAGCTGATTTATCCAGTCGATTCTGTATGAATTAGTACTGGGAGGATAGCACTTTTGACCAGTATATAAATGTGATTTCTGTTTTAATGAACTGTTGGATATCTGTTGCAGTGTTCTTTATATACATGTATCAGTGAATTAGACTTGCCAACGTTACGATATCAACAAAGAAAAGTGAAAGATCAGTATTTCTCTGTGAATATATGAACGCCGCTGTACGATTTCCAACCTCTTTTTTATGTGACGTCATTTCCAGAAAACGTCACATGTGACGTCACAATGTACAGACAGTAAGCAATATTTGCCTTATATGGTAGTATGAAAACGATGTGACCATATGCAGTAAATATTATTTCCTGCTTGCAAATAGTGACATCATATGTTGCGTTTTCTATAAAATGACGTCATTTACAGAAGAGGTTGTAAATCCCATAGCAGCGCTCATATGAAATAACAACTAAAATGAACTTCCATTGATGAACCAGCATTTATTCATGATCATTGCTACCACATGTGTTATTACATACAGATAGTTATATGTTTATATTACATTTGTTAAATGTTGTAAAATGTTTTGCTCCAATATAACATGCACTGTGTGCATTTACTGTTCATTGCAGAAAACAAATGTGGATAACAACATTGAAAGTTTCTGTCGGGTCTTTTGAATAACATGTGTTATTTTATTTATACGAATAGTTTATGTAAAAGTTAATTGCTTGTCTTGGTTTATTGAATATATGTTATACCATGAAGTGTGTAGAAGAGCATGGATTCTATGTGTATTCAGAATGTCTGTATTGCACCACACTGTCACAGACATAAAAACAATCGATTCGAAACAGGCTGATATTGGTGAAACGATAATGAGACATTAGAATATCAGTCATCACCTATATACATAGTTAGTTATGGAATGTAAGTACTTGAGTGTAAACTATTTAGCTGAAGAATTCCATATTGTTTGTTGTTTTATTTATATATTTTATTGTGCTTTAACACATTCTACATTTATATTTAAGAGTTTGTTGAAAATGAATTCATATGAAAAATTGGCGTCAGTTTGTTTCTTTGCTTATTGCATTTTGATGATCTGTATTATTAAATGCAGATTTATCTCCCTTACATAAGGTATTAGTATTTGTTGTTGGTACATCTATCCAGTCAGCTTCTCAGAAAATATACCACCCCCAACCGATGTTTTTAAGTAAAACAGTTTGAGTGGAAAATCATGGAGCAATATCATACAACAAAGATAAGGTGTGTTTTCTCGTATAATACGGTTGATATCATGGTACAAATGTGTTATTTGGATATAATTATACACAGCAGATGTTTCTTCTGATATCTATCAGATCTCTTGTGGACAAAAACTTAATACCTACCTGTATATATCTGTTGCATTATTTTCTGACTTCTTACAACAGACAGAATCTGTATAGAAAAAAAACCAGAAAACATTTGAATACTCAGCTTTTAATGATTCAGTTCGGTTGTTGATTTGACAAATAACTAAATTGCTGTGTTTAACCTGAAAGTGAGACAGTGATTTCAAGCATATACTCTGGATTATATTATACATGTATGTAGAGTTAAACGTCAACAATAAGACCACCCTTGGGATTCCTGAAAACTGGTCTTCATATTGAGGTGGTGTTTATATTGAGGTATGAATAAAGTGCGGAACAGTGACGATGGACTTTAAAATTGTGTTCTTAATTTTTTTTACTGAATTTATTTTTAACTATTATAAAAATTCAACAAAACTTAACTAGAACTAAAGCAGCAAATCTTTACACCACCATTAATGTTTCTGGTGCTGTCTTCATTGTTCAGTGAAAGAACGGACATGAATTTCAAAAATGAATGTTTCATGATGATGGATTAAAACTCTGGTGCATTGAATCCATCACAGGAAATATCGGGAAACAATTGGATTGGTAACAAAACGACCACCCATGCGGTGCCCAGCAAATCTTACCAGTATTAGCGTCCAGTAAGTAGTACCTGTATTATTGTTGAACAATTCGAATCTTGTCAATAACACAAATTGCACACTTGTCAGGCGCGCAGATACCTGTATGCAAATACGCCGCTGCGTGTACTTGGATATCAAAAATAAAATAAAACAAAAACGAAGTGTAAACTAATCATTTGTATGCACATTGGAATATAAATTTTCTGACGATAAAACGCTTCCAAATTTACTCTAGGACTTGTGAAAATGTCACCAAATTGCATCATAAACGTTCTAGAAGACGGCGTTTTAACAGGGTATTATACCCCTAGACCCCCCCCCCCCCCAGACTGCTTGCGTACACAATCTACCATCTGTGGCTACACCCCGGATTGTATAGTTGCTTTTCGTCCGAATCCACCTCTCTATGACATGTCAAATACTATTACAATAGTATGTCACTATATATCGTTGAAGTTGATGTCTCGCATTTCAACATTGGCTTCAACATTTCGAAACACTTTCGAAGACATTAGCATTGAACATAGCTCAGATGAATTCGTTGGAATTCCGCTCAGCAAAGATTAGCTTACTATATGTTGGTTTCCGCGGCGTTGCCCAGAAGTCAAATGTATTCGTCAATATTGGAAAAGCTGCTGAGTAGCATATGGCGCGATGTTCGAGAGTTGTCTCACAAATAGCTCGACACAATCCCATTAACTTATTCCTCCCGTCAGAGTGACCCTCGCACAGTGTAATGGTGTAACTACCAGTGTTCAGGGATTCTATACAGTGAATTGTGGTTAAAGGAGCAATTACTTTCAAAGGTATTTTTTTTCTTTTAAAGAAATGTGTATTGTGTCTTTTTGAAGAGTTGTAACTCTGTTTTATTTATGTATAATATAATATATGTTACACTTAATATGTTTTGAAAAAATGGAGTAAGGCTTTCGCATATTTCCTTATAAAATCATGGTGAAACTGTTTCACACTGTGCTTACCTCATTTTGTGCCAGTTTCCACGTAGCATATACATATCTTACTATGAAATTATTCAAAGAATAGTACGAATATTGTTAATGAAAGGATTATTTTAATAATCATATAATTCCTACCGTGGTATACGGATTTTAATTTATATGATGCTGCTCATACAAAATATTATTAACCGCCTACTTGGAAAAATTACTGCTGACGATTGAAAAGGTGTTCTCGGCACCAAACTCTGATAAAACATTCCAAATTATTATATATGAAAAGTCTGCTTATATAAAATCGTCTAGCCATCGTTACGAAACGATTTCATAAACTGTTATAACATTTCTGAGCTCTTACTTGTTAAACGAACACGGCTTTCAATCTGGGACCAATAAATAAAAGGATGTACATTGATATTATTCAGGATATAAAATATATACAGAATGATTTTTGAAATAATTTCGGGTAATAAAATTGTCAATTACATATAAACGCTACATTTATTAAAGCGCGATGTATTTCAAGATTGTCAAAGTTTCTCCCATTTATATTTAAACCCATGATAATCTTCTCTCAACATAACGCAACTATCGAGATTTGCTGGTTTGAAATAATTGTTCAACTCACATGCCTGTATTTCCCCATTGCTGTTCGTTATTTAACAAAACGAAGCATGCCAATATTGCTTTCTAACAGTTCTAATAGGGAATATTATTTTTTTCTTCTTCACAAAATGCTATAGAAATGTGTATATAAACGAAATCTGAAACCTGCATTATGTAGAATGACACTGTGAAATATATATCGCTGTCCAGTACTTAACATACATGAACGGAAAAATGTTGTCTTAAACATGTCAGCGTCTGGTAAACTACAGAGCTACCTTGTTGACAGGAAACTGGTGGGTTACGTAAATGTGCTTTTATGACGATATTCGTGACTCAATTCATTGCTAACTTTGCGAACTTGTGAACACCGCCTGATCACAAATCAAGAGTAAATTTTCCATTCTCATGTTGTCTGATTAGTTAACATAAATCAATATAGAAATAAAGCATTCATCGATAATTTGATATTGTAGGACAAGACAATTCTTGAAAACAACATAGAATATGACAAACGCTTCTTTCTTGACATTTTTTCGTGACTCCACTTGCAACAGAGCGGTTTACCGTACATACCTCTCAAAGGGGTAGCGCTGTAATTTCTCAGTCGTGATGTTGTCGTTTATTCAGTTTAACATTTTTCAGGACTATCACATGTTGGCTCACAATGCACCGAGTAACAGAACAACGCTGGACCGGATTCTTCTGGTTACTTTTAACATTCGCTATGTTGTTTCAACTGATTGCCTTTATATCACCGGCATGGCTAAAAGTCTTCATCAAATTTGAGCAAGAGTATCAGAATCAGTCAAACAAGTCTGAACAAAATGCTACAATGGCCCCGGAGATACACGTTCGTCCGGTTAACCAGGATTACTCGTTGTGGTACATGATGCAATGTCGTGCAGACACATGGAGCTGTCGAACGTTATCCTACTATCAGATTGCCTTTATGGATGAAGCGTACGATAATGCAAAGTTCAAGGACCCTGACAACTGGTTCCTGGACAGAACAAACTTATTTCTCGACGGTGTTGAGTTGCGTAAGTCTCTATTACATTCAAACCTCACTTTAAGATCACCTCAATAATAAGACCACCTCAAAATTAAGGACACCGTTTTCAAGTCCATTTTCACTGTTTTACTCTTTATTCAACCTCAATAGTAAGACCACCTCAAAATTAAGAACACAATTTGCAAGTCCATTTTAACTGTTTAGCTCATTATTCAACCTCAAACTTAAGACCACCTCAATAGGAGGAGCAGTTATCAGGGGTCCCAATGGTGGTCTTATTATTGAGGATTTAATAGAAATGCAAATGATATGATTATTACATTATGTCTTTGAGCGGAATTGAAAGCATCAATAAACGGACCAAATGGACACTGTGTTAAAGAAATATGGTGCCGAAATATACTCGGCGCATTTAAAAACGCACAAAACTTGAGTTTCTCAAGTATTTTTGGACTAAGGGATACTAGAAAAGAACTGTACATTCTATCATTTTATGTTATGCGCAACATTTAAGATTTATTTCATTGCAAATATTGTGTATTTTCATATAAAATAAGTTTAAAATGCAATAAAATGACGCTTTACAAACATTTCGCAGGTCTCAAACTGTGCGTTTTAAATGTACTGTGTATATTCATTATATCTTGGATCTATCCTTCACTTTACAATGGGACTCGGTTGTAAGTTGATAGTACTAACGATATAAGGAAATGTACGTTACTGAATAAAATGAATAAATAAATCATCTACCAATGTATGCTGTTACAATATTAGCATTAGTTTGACCGCCTCTTTGGCAAGTGTGATAAGTGATAAATTACTATCGTTAATTCCTATTCGTGTTGGAACTTGTGTGAGATTTTGGATCGAATTGTTCGGTAATGGTATGAATTAGTACATGAAACTGAGAGGTGTTGTGTATGGAATTTGTCATTTTATTGTGCTTATTGTAGACCATGATTATATAAAAAGTATTCGTAAATGAGTTAGGTGTTTTCTAAGTATTTGCGTATATAATATCAATGCACTCGGACCTCGTTTATTCGACAACCTTCTATCCGAATACTTGGTAATATCCGAAATTAATATCAGGTTCCGATGTATCTTCTTCTTCTATTGGTAGGTCGAGTTGAAATGGGCTATTCGAAACCATGTATTATTCGAAATAGTTACCCGATGAATTCGAATGAACGAGGTCCGACCGTATTTGTGTTCATATTTCCTTTATATGTGGTGCTTCAAGTGCGTACTATTCTGAGTGCTTCTTCTATTTCAACTGAACCCTTTTTCATTTTTGTATTATATGTAAGGATTCGACTACTCTACACTGTCGGAGAATCAAGCCGAGTATAGTTTTGGGATGATTCTATGTATGTTGGCGTGGTATTTAGTGAACAAACACAGAAGGAGACTGGTGAAGAAACATCTGGAGAGACTTACACAGAAATGTCTTATTGTGGCTGCTGTGTCCGCATTCTTCTCTGGTATAATACTTGATAGATTACATACTTCAATAAAGAAACAAAAATTAGATTTGACAAAATGTAATATTTTGCTGTTTTACTATAAACGTACCACACTAACCTTAAGTTCAATTTTTTATCTATTTTCTTTTTTGTTTATAATGATAAATACGAGGATATTGTTGTATTATTTAACGACATTGGGTAAAAACGCGTTTTTAACATGTTTTTACATTTTGACCTTTAAATGACCTTGACCTTTAGTGACCTTGACAGGGAGTTCATAAGAGAGCTCTGGATCTGTATATAAATTATCATACACATTTAAACCAATATCTGTTGGCACTTAATAGTAATAAGTCTAGTCAAGGGTTTATGAAATGGCGGCCATCTGGGCCGTCATCTTGGTTTCCATGGAAACTGACATTGTGTCAACTGTCCACCTTCGCTAAAATTGAACGTCAGGCATCCCGCTACACAAATATACAAAGAAATGCTCTGGACAAAAAAATCACACAAATAAGTCCAGGGGCTAGACTATATTGTTGATTTCATGTAATAAACATAGTTCTGCATCCATCTGTCTCTACTGTACGTAAGTTTCATTATTTCTGAACTTTTATATTCCAGGTTTATTCGTTCTTATTCCTGTTGGAAGGTTTGGCAATATGGGAGATAAGTTACGGGGTTTGATCCTAGACAACCCAGGTTATATTGCTATACACAAACCTGTGGGTCTCGGGTTCGGGGCCGTAGGAGGAACCCTAGCGATGATGACCGGTTTGTTTATAGCACTCAGGATAACATTGAGAAGTCACTGTCCTGATTGTGTAGATTTACCACAGAATCCACAACACGATGAAATATCAATGAAAGAAACCGGGAACCAAGTGGACAGCAGTGGCGAGCAAAAGAGCCATGCTTGATGAATTCGTTATATCGCTTAGAGATTGATTGGTCTCTTTTGTATGCTTAAAGTGTGTTGAAGTAGAGATGTTACATCCACTAGTGATGTGCCTTTCAGATACATAAAATTATGTCTGGTTGCTAGATTAATGTCGGATTAATTACTGGAAAAACATTTATTTTTCGCGAAGCCATTATTTCGCGAATTGCACCGGAGACAGTCAGTTTGTACATATACACGTATGCGGTAGATGGCTCGAACAGGTAGATGGCTCGAACTAATTGCTCGGTCCGATGGCAGTTCGAGGTTTCGAAGTTTTACTGTAACTGGTTGTTTCCCGAGATTAATTTTCGCGAGTTTCTACAGTCAGTCTCGTTTTAAATTAGCACAACGTATATATGTAAATAATTAGCGAGCATTTATTTTCGCGATTATATCGAAGATTAATCCCTCACAAACATTTCTGATTTTACAGTATTTATAGGATTTATTTTACAATAAGATCTGCTTTCATAATTCCGCCATATTTTGCAGGAACGTTCTTAGCTATTTATATTATTGTAGAATTTCATATTTGTTCTAAAATGCAGTACATGATAAAAGTCAATATGAAAATAGTATGCAATGCTTATATGTCGTAATTATATACCTCCACTTTTCGTAGACGATATACAGTCACCCGGGAATGACGCTCAACTGTCTACGCAGGCCATTCTACATTACCCCATCTGAATTTACTGTTTAAATGGCTGGGAATAGCTGTTCGAAGGTTAGATAATGTCACTGAACAACTTAGGAAGATCGGTTCTCATCGAAAACCTAATCTTGTTTCTGACAGACTCATTATGAAAATACATTGTATCGTCGTAGACTAGTGATAAATGAAAGAGTCCGTAAATGTGCGTTATTTATTGTTAAATTATATTCAATTTCCCCTTTCATACTGCTACTATACACAGTGTACATGATTGGTCATATACTGATCACTGATTCCTTTGTAAGATATTGTAATTGCTTATAAATATACATGTGTGTCTTAGTATCAAAGATTACAGATCGTACTTAGTAGAAACTTTGTATGTAAATATTTGTTTCATCAAGACAATAAAACGTCACCGCGTATCTAGTTCCTAGATAGAAAAACAACGGAAGATACACAGTAAACAAGAAATATCTTGAAAAAAGATGGTCGGTGCAATTTGAAGGTTAATATTTGTTGTGCAACTTAAACAAATGCCGAGTTGTTACGGTTCCTGGTCACTCCAGGTCCAAATTGGATTTCGGTAAATTTACAGAAATTCAGTGGATATCGATAAGGTAACGAACTTTTTATTGAAAGGTTAACCAATCCGCGTCAAGGTTACACACGTTGTTCGGTTGAAGAGAAATTGCTTTGGTGGATACCGTCAGATCTTATTGGTTTACACAACACCGATATACAAATAGCAAAACCATGTTAATACGGCTGGGCTGAAAAAGCTGTTGCCGATGTGCCGTCTATTTTCCTCTATTGCCTGTGAAACTCAAATTACCCTAGACTTATACCGAGGACGTCTAATGGGGTAATTAATATTCAACGGAACGTAATAATTATTCATAGAAATACATCCTGGATTTAAGCTGGGGATTTCAAGATCCAAAGTAGATCTCAGACAAAGGAGAAGAAGACAAAAATTGTAATTTGTTGCAATTCTTTAGTTATACACAAATCGTTAATTTTATCTGCTATGTCTAGAATTCGATTCTCGATCTGGATCCGGGCACATTGCGTATGGCTGACAATTTACGGTCAATATGTGTTCAAAAGACCTAGATGATTTTAACTAATTATTCAGACACAGTTGTTTTGTCTTATTTGTTATTTAGATATGTCAGCTGAGACCGCGAATACATGTACGTATCGTTGTTTCAAGATTTGATTTGATGTTGTTTATACTTGATAGCAAATGTTATCTTCATACACATTTGTATCATGTTTACATAATTATGTATACTATACTTTATTGTGCAGATAATAAATATTTATAAAAGTAGGAAAATATTTTGTTGTTGTCGTATAAACATGTTTTACTTAATCGCTTAGGAATAATTTACATTAATATTGATTAACTTTAATGTCTGTCAGCTTTGCATTAATAGAGTTAATGGACATGTGTAATTGTAAAAATAGAAAAAAAAAACTTTTTATGATTTAAGATTTCCAATATCATCCGGTGAGCTCTATAAAAAATCGTAACAATCATGATATATATATATATACGTAAAGCCGTGTTAGAAGTGATGAGATAATATGGTGGGCAGATTCTGATTGTGTAGACTATTCGTTCTTGCAAGGAAACATCTATATATGATTCTTGGTCAAATGCTACCGCAAGATATTCGTGACATACGTACCTACATAAGCTCGCTGGCAAGTATACACGTACGTATGACGGATAAGCGCAAATCTATATGACCCCACCCCCCAAAGTGGGGGGGGGGGGCGTAAAAATCATATAGCCAAATGACGTTAACAGAAGCATGTGTTTAGTAGAACGTATTACTCTAACATTATGGTCATAGCATTTAATCCATGTATATGGAGCCATATTCGGATTTGCGATGCAATACAATGCTTTTGTTTGTGTACAGCTCCTCTATTTTGGGAACTATTACGAGCATGTGCTCCGAATAGAACAACCCGAGAGTCTTTATACGAAGGGAGCTCAATATATGTGACAATATTGTCAAACATGCGATGATACACGTTTGCAAGTAGGCCTACATTGTTGCAGTCTTCGTTTAAACAGTTTGCATAACGTCTTAATGAAAACAAAATCTTATACAGTAAAACCTCAATCATACAATCACCATTGGGACCTTTCCAAACTGGACTTAATATTGAGGTTGAGTAAAGAGCAAACTAGGGAAACTAGACTTGAAAATTGTGTTCTTTATTTTGAGGTGGTCTTTTTACTGAGGTGGTCTTTACGTGAGGGTTTACTGTATAATAATATATACAGTCGGATCTCGTTTATTCGACAACCTTCTATCCGAATACTTGGTATCATTCAAATTAAATATCAGGTTCCGATGTATATTCTTAAGCAGGTCGAATTGAATGGGCTTTTCTTAACCATGTATGATGCGAAATAAAATTTCGGGACCCGATGAACGAGGTCCGACTGTACATTTAATATAATCACAATAAAAAGATACGAGATAATGCTTTCTAACACCATGTAAAGAAACTTTTTATAGTTAACTTTACCGATTATTTGTATCGAGATACGAGCCGTCGCCCTGAGCGAACTCTGTATCACACGCTTACTTTCCAAGGAAAGTTTTTAAACCCATTTCCAAATACAATGTAATTTAAAAAATCCGTACCAGCCATAAATCCACGAAATGAGTGTTGTTGTTGCGGTTGTGTCAAGGAGAAGGACATACACTAATGGAAATACATTGTTTTAATACTGCGTAACAGTCGACGGATGGTACAGAAAGCCAGATGAAGTTTTGTTTTTACGATAAATAGTTGTTCTTCAGTTTTGTTTGGTTAAAAATGACAGTTTATTAAAACCACATATCGTGCAATAAATCTTTCATAGGCCTATGTCTGTATCGGTCTTCCATTTGACACATCAATTTTTGTATAAACAGTAAACATTGTGTGTGCATGATAATTTCATGTTTACTGTGTTGTTGTTTGTTTTATTATTTATTAAAGTAAGTGAGTGAATGGTATAGCTTCCTGTTGGCAATGATCGCATCGTCATAAACATGCATTCGAGGTCGCTACAACTGACTACATGCACGGTATACAACAACTCGCACAGATATATTTTTATATATCATATTTTGTGGTCGACGTTTGACTTGACACTTACACAAGTTTCAAGTAAACAAGACAAGTTTGAGAAACACAGATCAAGTGTACACACTTTTATAGGTTACGCGAACCGAGTATTCAAATCCTTAAAACGGCAATATTTGTGGATGGAGGGAACGTTAAATATGAATCCAAGGTTGTGTCAGCAGAAGTCCTGTGCAGTTGGCTAAACAATCAGCATTCGACTATCAAAAGATTGAATGTCGAGCTTGGCAGTTAGTTGCCGGTGTGAAGTTTGTAGCAACAGCTAGTACTAGAAGAAGCTTCATATCGATCAGTTTAGACAGCCAGATTCTCAAAGAATTCGTTAAGATGGTGGTCTTTTCTATACCAATGCTTAGGTGAATACATAACTCACATGTTCAATGAATGAAGGTAACCTGCTTGTATAGCTGGGCTAAAGAACAGCTATGAGAACATTTTGCAATGACCAAATATCTCAATGTTCATCTTGTTTGTGATGTAAATCACCCGATATAAAGCATCACATGCCTCTTATTATATAAGCACCATATCTATTACATAAAACATTACATGACGCTTTATATTATTTATTTATTATTGTCACTTACTCTAACTGTATTCAATCTATATCATAATTCAAAATGTGACATTCCATAATTATCCCGAGGTTCCTGTGGAGATATCACATGTATCAGTAATCACGTGAAAGATTGGCGGCCCAACGGCTTGCATTAGGAACATATGCTCGTATTCCGCCTTTACCAGTAGTGTGCACTCTTTCTGTAATACATGACAATGATATGAAGTGGAATAAAAGGTAAGTCTTTAAAGTACTCATTCATATGGATACCTTTATATATAAAATTGAAAACAGCAGAGCACGGAATTGTTACCGTTCCAGTTATGCATTCAGACTTAGTGAGCGAATTCCGAATGGTAAGTGATAAGTGGAGAGTAACAGTAACAATTCTGAACACATTCATCCTGCGAATGCACAATAATTCAAACACAAAGACGTACTGAAAAAATGACCGGAAACCCGTCCGATACATTACAGTGTTTCGACTGATTGTACATTCAATGAGAACAACTTAAATCAGCTCCAGATATTTAAAATACTTACTCCATTGACCAAAAGCTCGTAATTGAGATAACCATCTGTCCTTGTATGAGATGACTGCAAATACAGGTGAAAACGACATTTTATATTGTGCGTGTAGGCAAGACCACTTTTAAAATGATACGGTTTTCAAAAGGGGTTTTGGAATTTTATAGAATTTCATTTTAAATCATAATATGGTATTTGAATACATATCTTCACGATTTTTTTTATCTAATTTTGAAACAGAGGATGGCTTCAATCATTCTACGTACTGTGATACCATCAAAAGTCCATAAAAAATCACCAGTTTTAATTGTTAAATTGGCTAAATAACATATTTAGGGCTTTTCTAGGACGACCCACATATATATGAACTAACGAGATATAAGTATATATATACGTGTGTGTGTGTGCGTCTAACTCAATTATGTTTCGATTATCGAACTTTTGCGCGCGGTTTATACACTTATACTTCATCAAGTTATTAAGCGTAGTTGTATTTACCATTGCACCTTCTCAAATGACTTGTGTTTTATGGACTCTTGTTTTCCCAGACGTCTGTGTACAGGCATTGTCTTATGTATGTGGCGTTCCATGTAACAACTTATTCTCTCCTTTATGCTTTAGATATTCATGATCTTACGCTTATAGCATCATTAACATACTGACGGTTTATCAAATTGTTACACTTATGACCTGAGCCCGTTACCTCTCTGAAATGTACATTATATTTGATAGAAAACATACCGAGTTCGAATCCCTGGATAAGATTTGTGATCCATCCGGAAGGTGTACTACGGTTGAAAACAACGCCATAGCTTCCATATCCATGTTTTTCCTTTCCAGTACAGAGCTAAGTGCTACTAGGAACCCCACAGCAAGGATTGAACATTTAAAAATCCACAACATTTTTATTCGGATACGTAGAGAATAGTGTAATGAATAAAATGATCAAAATATGTTGTCTTATCTCTGACTATATCAGCAATTTGAGAACGAGACAGTTGTATATATTAGGTGATGTTATTCATAGTTACAATCTTATTATTCTGATTGAAAAAGAGAGAAAAACCGCAGTTAATTTAGCACTCCTTCGTCAACCTTGAGAAAATTCACTGTGTTTTCTATTTCTCTCTCTATATATATACGTCTATATCTGTGTCTTATCTTAATTCAACTTTGAAGCAACATATCACATGATGTTTACAAAAACAAGTTTTATCATGGTTCCGTTTTCAAACAATGGCACAGTAGCAAATCTACGACACAGCTGCGTTAACGTCAAAGTACAGACCTCTCAAATATACGACATAGCAGCGTCAACTTCAAAGTAAAGACCTCTCAAATCTACGACATAGCTGCGTCAGTGTCAAACGAAAATCTCTCAATTCTACGACATAGCTGCGTCAGGGTCAAAGTGAAGACCTCTCAGATCTACGACGTAGCTGCGTCAGTGTCAAAGTGAAAATCTCTCAATTCTACGACATAGCTGCGTCAGGGTCAAAGTGAAGACCTCTCAGATCTACGACGTAGCTGCGTCAGTGTCAAAGTGAAAATCTCTCAATTCTACGACATAGCTGCGTCAGGGTCAAAGTGAAGACCTCTCAGATCTACGACATAGCTGCGTCAGTGTCAAAGTGAAAATCTCTCAATTCTACGACATAGCTGCGTCAGGGTCAAAGTGAAGACCTCTCAGATCTACGACGTAGCTGCGTCAAATTCGAATGGAAGACCCTGAAACATGTCTACAAAAGAACAGGGGTTCTTTGTTTTTAATGACTAAATTGAATTTGACATACCCGTATTTTAACAAAACGACAGTCACGAAAGTAAATACTCAACGATTTTCATGTTCTACATGTATTCACACTCGAGTAATAGTCAGAATGCGCCCAAATTGATTATGTGACTATAATATAAATCCTTACGCGCAAGAAAATTTAGTATTTTTAAGTTCCGATTCTAATTGTGTGTTGTTTTATGCCCGTGTATGTACATCAACATAAATAAAGTCACTCATTCACTCTTGACTATTACGTGATGGTCGAGGTGCATGGTCGAGAAAAAGGGAATATAGAAAAGTAAGAAATAACTAGATACTCGTAGTTTAAAGAATTGAAGTAAAGAATATAGCCATGTCTGATCATTTTTCGCCACTTAAGCCCAAACATCTTTGGTTACGATAGCCGCGGCCAGTACAGCAATGAGACTCATTACTTGGTGCTGGACCCCTTATGAATTAGTATAAGTAATACCTTACGGATATTAAGTCAGGGGGCCGCTGCAATATTGGCAGGCCGGCTACTCCAAATTGCGATTGCTGTTGAAAATAATGAATTCCTGAGGCTACTCGTTATGTGAGGTAGGTTCAGTTTCCCAGAATGAGTTGATATAGATTTAGTCTGGGCTTGTACGAGATAGGAACTGGCTAAGATGTCCATAAGGTTGATGATTATCTGGTACAATATGGTCAATTGTATCATAGTCGAATGGGATGCCAGTGGTTAACCAAGGTGGTTCAGTATGGAGTCGACACAGTCACAGACACAAATTTGAATGTCGAACATAAAAACATAAGTAAAAGTAATGCTGATTGGTTAGCCAACTTAAAACAGCCTCACCCAGAGATATTTATGATCAGCCCTAAGAAAATTTATCACGTAGGACGTTGGTCTTATTATAAATCGCCCTGCTAGCTCTCTTACAGAATTTCATACACTGGCATCATGAAGGTATCGACCTCATATGGTATGAGCTCAGTCACCAGACACGTGTGTTAAAATGTTCTTTTACTAATCAACAGGCGTTTTGAAAATTGATATAAGAGATACGGTGAAGAAAAAAGTAGCCAATTTATACCTCAACTAAAGAGGGAATCGTAATCATAATTTACAAACACACACCTGCACTTTTACCATAGTTGATCCCGGGGCATCTACCATACAGTATATACCCTCTGTCAATTTACCATTTACAGCATTTAGTTCGATGACCACTAGAAACAATAGCAAAACATTCACTTGGTTTAAGACATTTACATCGATTTGGCAAAAGTTCTTATATAAATCATCGGCAATGACCACTTCATAGTTTACTAACTAGTACTCGCCCCAAATCCAGGGATGTTCGCGTTCAAGTCAGCTCGACGCATGTCTGGAAATTAAAAGAGAGAGAATAATTTGCTACAGAGAACGCCACATACATAAGATAACCAAGCGGGATTTCACGATGGTCGTCTACGTTTCTCATGTTATACCTTCCGTGGCTCCAGGAAGCAGTATAATCCGTGATAGTTGGACTGAGGCTTTGTATAATATTTAGAACATACACAGAACTGCGCCACGCTATGACATACTGGTTACGGCGACATATGTATTTCTTCCAGCGACACTGTGGGTACTGTGAAATATAATGCGCAGTTAGTGGCCGGTGTAAAATTGGCAGTAACAGAAGAACTGGCAGTAGCAGCAGTAAACTTCACACCGGTCCATTCGAGTTTTCAATTTTAGACAGATAAGTGTTTGGGAAAGGAAGATGCATGCATTTTAAGTACTTTTACTGCGCACTTTCTTTTATAGCTGAGTATCTTCTTTGAACTTAATTATACAATTCCAGTCTCAAAGAATGTGTTAATATGGTGGTAGCTTAAGTAAATACATAATTCAGGTGATAAGGGAATTATAGGTTAAACAATTGCGTAGGTGCATTAAGAAACCGCTATGAGAACATATTGAACTTTTGTATTACCACATGTCTGAACGACATCGTGTTTGTGATGTGAACCACCAGATATAAAGCATCACATGCCTTTAATCATATGAGCACCATAACCAGTAACAAAATATATCATATGACGCTTATGTAAGTAGGTTGTATCTCATTTATTTATTATTTTAATTGATTCTAACTGTATTTAATCGACAATGTAACATATTGAAAAAGAACAATAATCTACATCATAATTCAAAATGTGACATTCCATGATCATCCCGTGGTGGCTGTGGAGAGACCACATGTATCAGTAATCACGTGAAAGGTTGGCAGCCCAATGTCTTGCATTAGGAACATATGATGGAATTCCGCCTTTGCTAGTAGTGTGCACTCTTTCTGTAATACATGAAAATGATAAGTCAGTCTTCAAAGCACTCAGTCTTATAATGGACACCTTTATATATAAAATTGAAAACAGCATTGCACGTAGTTATGACCGTTCCAGCAATGCATTCAGACTTAGGTGAGAGAATTCCGATTGGTAAGTGATAAGTGGAGAGTAACAGTAACAATTCTGGACACATTCATCCTGCGAATGCACAATAATTCAAACACAAAGTCGTAGAGAAAAAATGACCAGAAACCCGTCCGATACATTATAACTTTTAAGAGTTTAGACTGAGTGCTGTCCATTCAATGCGAACAAATTAAATACTGATATTTAAGATACTTACTCCATTGATCGAAAGCTCGTAATGTAGATAGCCATCTTTCCTGGACACAGTAGACTGTAAATATAGATAAAAACGACATTTTATAATGTTCGTGTATGCAAGGCCACTTTTGAAAATTAAACGGTTTACAAAAGGGCTTATAAAAGTTGGTAGCCTTTTTGTTTTCTTGTTAAATCAGAAATATGGTATTTAAACCATATACATATGCACAATTTATGTTATCTGTTTTTGAAACAGAGAGTCGCTCTAAACTGTTTACGTACTTTCCTCCGGTCATAAGTCCATAAACGTTCATAAGTTTTATTATTGAAATATATACAAATGTATGTGTGTGCATCAAACCCAATTATGTTGTTATTATCGAACTATCACGCGGTTTATACGATTATACTTTATCAAGTTATCCAGCCTAGTTTGTAATCCTTTTTGTTTTGGCTCTTACGCGAGACATACTGCATTTGTTAAATTGTTACACTTATGAGCTGAGCCCACTACCTCTCAGAAATATAAATTATATTCGATAGCAAACATACCATGTTTGATTGCCTTGATAAGATTTGTGTTGAATCCGGAAGATGTCCTAGGTGTGCAAACAACATCATTGCTTCCAAGTCCATGTCCAAGTTTTTCCTCTCGAGTACAGAGCTAAGTACTATTAGGAAGCTAACAGCAAGAATAGAACATTTAAAAATCCACAACATTTTTGTTCTGGTGAGGAGCGTGTAATGAACTAAATGATCAAAATATGGTATCTTATCTTTGACATTTTGACCTTAATTATCAATTATTTCAGAACGAGACCCTTGTATGTATTAGCTGATCTTATATTAAGCAACACAACATTTGTTCTGACAGAAAAAAGAACGAAAAGTCGCTTGTACGTAGTTTATCATTCCTTGGTTGACCATGAGGACAATTCACCGTCTATCTTTTTTATCTCTGTACATGTATACAAGTTTATATAGATCTTATCTTTGTTGAACTTGAAGCAAAATGTCACGAGATGTTTACAATAACAAAATTTTAACAATGTTCCGAATTTTAAGAAAGATGCTAGAGTTGTAAATCAAAGTAAGTAAAAGTGAATACCTCTGAAGTATGTCGGCAAATAAACAAGAGACCTCTTTTTTCAATTACTACATTGACGTATTATAACAAAACGACAGACAAGAAACTAAATAATACTTAACGAGTTTCATGCTCATGTGTGCACCCCACCGGGTCATGAATCCGAATGCGCCAATTGATATTGATTATGTGACTATAATATAAATCCTTACGTGTAGGACAATTTAGTATTCTAAGTTCCGATTCTAATTTTGTGTTGATTAATGCCTCTTTATTTACATCTACATCTTACGTCACTCAGTCACACTTGACTATAACGTGAGGGGCGGTACTTGGTCGAAAGAAAACAGAAACTATAGAAATGTGAGGGCATTAATGCTGTAGTGGCATATACTGGTAAGCAGGCGACAATGAAGGTTTTGCTAAAGTCAAGTAGAGCAAGGCCATGTTGGTTTATTCGGTCAAGAGATAAGTTCATTGGTCAGTGTAAGTAACTGAGTTTTACAATTGCGTCGTCTTCTGAAATCATGCTTTCAATGATTATATGATGGTCATCAAGGTGTCTCATGATGTCTCACAATGGTCAATGTGTTCCTGCAACTTACATGGTATGCGCGTTAAAGACCCAGGCATTTCTTGTAAATGATACTCATATATGGAGCCATATGCTCTGCATTTTTTTTCAGTATGGGGGAATGACTCATATATGTTCTTGTTGCCTTCTGGGGATAGTTTTTCGGCGCAGCCGTACTAACATGTTTTTGCTACTTGCATATTCAGTGTTTTGTAAACCAATCAAATCTTACGTTAACCACCAAGGCAATTTCGCGTAATTTCTCTTCAATTTAAAAATACGTGTAACCTTGAAGCAGATTGGTTAACCTTTTGTATAGTGTAGTTCAAGATTTATCCAGTAAGTAGTGTTGTTATTCATCACCACGGGGAATTGTCCGGTGTTGGAATTAAGAAGACTTTCTTGGTTTTTGTACCAGTCGCGAATATTTATATTGTTATAATCAGATAAATCGCTATGTAACAAGTTTATTAACATGGATGTGTGAGTTCACGACTTATGCAATAAGTAATGTTGAACTATATTGCAACAGACTATACTGTGTTTATGACTAATCATACGTCGGAGTTATTTATTATGCAGTCTCATTCGGAACATCTCGGCATTATTCGCTCTGCCGAATACCGCCGAGTAGTTGCGATTTATGCAGTATCATACGCAGTGATCTCCCCTTACAGGTCTCGAAGTTTCTGTAGTATAGCGTAATTGAATGACATTTAGGCATTTTATGTTGTACAACAAAATTTAACCTTCAGATTGCAACAAATTTGCGCCGACCATCTTTTTTAAAGATATTTCTTGGTTGAGTGGTGATTGGTGGTGATAGTGATGACAGTCCTCTTCGGTACATACTGACTGTAACGGTATATTCAAATGTTTAGCTTTATCAATCGGTTCATTTTAGAGCCTGTCTTTGTCTTTAAGAGGTGACACTCCACACATTTCAATCTTCAACGACTTTATGTAGCACTTGAACATTTTCTGTTTACCTAATGTTTGGTTTGAGCATGGCCGCCGACTTCGATGAAGTCTTCAATATTCTGCCAGTATACTTTTCACTCCCGGTGTTCGATGGGATGTGTTTGCTGATCAAAGGTAAAAGTTTTCTCTCAACGAGTGTCCATGAAGTACATGTTGTTTGTATGAATTATGTACCATTTAAATAAGACTGCTTCAAATGCAACCCTTATTTTCAAGGTTGGCAAATGGCATGTTATTTCGTCTGTAGGGAACAAAGGCTCCGCCCCCTTTACAGAAGGTAATAATTTGAGCAATCTTGGAAGAGGACCACTAGAGACCGCTTCATACTAAAAAGCTCAAGACCTGGGTTGGAATAATAAGATTATCAAATGTTCATGTTTCATTTCAGCTCGAACAGTGTAATTTAGATTTATTGTATGCTTATTTACCCAATGTCAAAATCATTCTAGCTTGACAATTTTTTTCCTCCAGGCGGTTTTCTAAAACCATCACAAAGTGACCATTTGCTTGCTGAACGAGAATTAAAAATCCAAACATAGGAACACACTTCTTGACGAAGATGTAGTAAATCGGATTTCCTCGATGTCCCGTTCAGGACGTTTCAAGCGCTGAAAAACGACAAGCGCGGAAAACTACTAAAAATCGTACCATCACAAAACAACCTTAATTCAACATTTCATTGGTTAATTAACGTGGCAAATAATAAAAGTAATAGATACATTTTTAATATGTCTAGAAGTTTCAAGCAAAACGTTTACATCCGGATGATCTAGACGTTTTACATTGTGTGTGTGCATGACACCAGTTTGCACACTGATACACGACATGGGCCACAAGTTCTGTCTATATATACACGTAAACTGTCCAGGCTTCTCAACAGTCAGTGTCAGTGACTTAGAGCCAGATACGGGGTTATTTACGGTATGTGATTAAGCTTCTTACATTGCTTTGTAGACTAAGGACACCTATATAATAGAACCATTACGAATTATTGTTATATAATATTTGTTTTTGGTTAGTAGTACAGGATGACCGAAAATAAAGGTAACACTTTCATACCGCAATAACTTTCATTTATTACAAGATAAACATACTAAACTTTGATAAAAGTTTTTATTGTAAGAATTTGAGTTAAATATATGTGATCAATATTTTTTTTTTACAATAATCTTTCATAATAAAACCAAGTTATTAAGCCGATTCTGATTAAAAAATACATTTCAAAATGTTGTTTTGATTATCGTTTCATAACGAAATCATGTAGTTGTGTTTAGATGCATGGTGTTTTTCTGAGTATAGCGTTTTGATTTTCATTTACGTACATAAACGAAGGATGACTTATAAAAAATAAATTATGGACATTACTTTTTCAAACTGTTTTTTTCTTCAAAAGTTGATAAAACAAGATGAGAACACACACAATGTTTGCCACTGTAGGAGTACTGCTGCTGTGTCTGGGTCTGTCTGTATGTGATCGATGTGATACTGCCCCTGGTATCGATGGTTGCACCATTCCAGGAAATCTGCCGTACTTCTATAAAAATGTCTTTAGATCTGACTGCAACAAGCATGATGTGTGCTACTCGTGTGTAAGTTTTTACAGATATTATTTGATATAAATATACCACACTATTACTGTACAATAAAACCTTGATAGTAAGACCACAATGGTTTCAGAAGAACGCTGGTCTTAGTCTTGAGATGGTCTGAATATCAAGTTAATGCATGATGAAACACAATTTAAAAAAACATGAAACCATGGTCTTATACTGAAGGTGGTCTTAATTTCGTGATAGTCACAATCGACCTTTTACTCCACCATTACCCGTATGTCGATATAAATAGACTGCAATTTATAAAACTATTCTGTGAAACTATGAGAGTTTTAGAGACAATGTATCAACATAAAAACTCTTACAATGGCATTAAGCATGGTGTGGTGTTGTATTATTCAGATTTAGTCCTCATATTTTTTTGCAGGATATACTTAGAGATACATATGTCAAAATCAATTCGACTTGAATGCACAGTCGCATAATATAGTGTGATGTCTGATTCCTAGATTATAAATCCTGAAATTAAACTCTGGATTCAACTCATTTTGGCTATAAACTGGGATAATATTATATTAGATGTGTCCATGATACGGATGGCCCGCTATGGGCTTTTCAATCTTTATTGATTGGAAACCAATGTCTTAAGTAGAATAAGGGCTAAAACTCTTCCAAACATTGGGGGAATGTCCCGAAATCAAACTTGACCAGTATTTTATTATCCCACGCTTTTGTGTCCAATATGAATTGAATCCATTCATCTTTTCAAGAGTTATTGTTCGGCTACCAAAGTTTCGCCCGGACGGACGTACCAACGGACGGACAGGGGTAACACATATGTGGTCCTTCGCCATTCTTCGATTGGCGGGGGACATAAAACCGACATTACAGTTTTTTGTGTGAGATATAAGTAATCTGAATTTAGTAAATATGACCAAAATAAGTTGTGTGAGCATGTGGACTGATTTCATTTTTCATAACCGCGGATCCTGGCTAAAATGGAATTCAGACAACACTAGCAAATAATAACATTTTGAAACTGTTGCTCTTTTCAGATCTACAATTGATGCTTTGTTATATATATAAGACTAATCATATTTAACAAGAATTTTCATTAATCCCAATGCAACTGAATAATATATGATAAATTTCTAAAAAAGGAAAACATGTATAACATAAGTGAAATAGAACAATCATTACTGCAGATGATATATTCTCAATGATATATGTCAGCACAAAGTAAAAACTAATACAGTGCCGTGGTCTTGAGTTTTGCTAGGCTTGAACCCATAACTCCGCATCGCACCGCCAACGCATTATCCACTACACTACATCTATAATACACACTACCCAAGCACATACACAGATTTATCATTTCTATGTATCAGATATATTGTTTTAAAGCTTATTGTCACTAATTTTCTAGGCTTGTTCCATGATATATTCCATCTTTTAACCCCCCCCCCATTGTTGTCCCTATAAATTGTCCTTGGTTGTTTTTCGTCGGCCAGACCATTCCGTACACCCATATCGCCATTTATGTTTACCCTTGCATCTCCTCGGTGCCTTATGTACATCCTCAGTGCCTAATTTTAGTAGACTGTTGTTTTCTCTGGGGTCTCTGTGGGAAGGCAGTGTCTACTGTAAGTTCCCGGTTAAAACTCAAATCTCTCTTTCATTGTTTTTTCTTCAGGGAACAAACCGTGGGGTCAGCAGACGACAATGTGATGATAGATTCTGGAGAAATATAAAGCAAACCTGCAGGACAGACAGTCGTGTGCGGAACAAGATATTTTGTAATAGGGTCACAAGAGATTACTTTGCGGCTGTTCGTATTGGAGGAACCAGTTCTTACGAAATAACATCTCCTAACTGGTGTTCTCAATCGTGGGTGCGTCAGTGTTTGAGTTGAGAAGTTGGAACAGGATGGACCCGAGACAACTAAAAAATGTGACTCACCAGAGTCTCTAAATGAATTTACAAAAGCATATATTATTATTTGATTCCTTACTTTCCTAATACCAGATATCCATACATAATGTTGTGCATGAAATTAAATGTTCAAGAAACAAGACAAAAACTTGATTTTTACAAATATTTTGTATAAACAAAATACCACTGGCTATATATGTAGTACCCAAATAATCACATGGTTCCTGCGGAAACAGCGGGATGCATCAATTTCATGTAAATAGACATGACAGCATTTTACATGTTCTTCACATGGTGATAAGAGATAATTTGTATAGTACCATAGCTCAGTATTGCAGATTCGCACAATTTGGCTGTTGCTGAAAGGTTGGTGCTCTCGAGAAGTTACCTTAATAGGAAAATGTTACCACAGGAATTATCGATAATGTTGTTGAAAAGAGGTTGTTGCTCAAGAGAGGGCCACTCTCAGGGGTCGCACTGTATATACAAATATACAAACATCAGACAAATATGCAGACTTGGCCACACTTTAATTTATCCGCAATAAACGTAATTAAAGCAGTATTTTAATAAGCTTAATTAAAACACCATCTATTTCAGGGTTATATTCTAAATAAACAAGTGGTTGCATGAGTATGAAAAATGTAGACAAAGACATATATGTATATGTAACAAAGTATGCGCTAGTTAGATATATATATACATGTAGTTTCTTCTTGCATGGACAACATAACAATATGTACAGTGTGAAACAAATAGTAAACAAACGAATAATCAACAAATCATCTTGAGTCATCACAAACACGTCAGAAGTATTTTAACCTAGCAATACACCATACTGAAACGCGATTTAAGTGCCTAATTCACCTAAGTCGAATTGAAAGCGAAACGAACAAATCATCGTGAGCCATCATACAGTTTAGAATTTAGAATAAACAGGTAAATACTGAGATGTGTTAACAAAAGTATAGAAATCCGTACATATCAGAAACACATGTAAATAGTATACAAATTCCCATCTGAAAAAGAAATATCTTGAAAAAATATGGTCGGCGCAATTTGAAGGTTAAGATTTGTTGCGCAACATAAAAAAATGCCGAGATGTTATGATTGCTGGTCACTCCAGGTCTTAAATGTATTTCGGTAAATTCACCGGAATTCAGTGGATTTCGGTAGGGTAACTTACCATTTATCGAAAGGTTAACCAATCCGCGTTAAAGTTACATACGTTGTTCGGGTGAAGAGAAATTACCTTGGTGGTTAACGTAAATTTTGGCAAATAACAAAACCGTGTTAGTACAGCTGCGCCGAAAAAAAGGTTTCAAATTTATAAGAAGACGCCTCGTATTTGTAGGTAGCCCGTTGTCGATGTCAGTATTTAGCAGCGTTGGTCGTCTTTGACTCATGATTGAGAGTTCGGCTTAGAATTTTATGGATTAGGTACAACATAATGTTTAACCAATCCTCGTCAAGGTTACTTACGTTTTTCGGTTGAAGAAATTGCCTTGGTGGTTAACGTAAGATTTGATTGGTTTACACAGCACTGATATGCAAATAGCAAAAACCACGTTAGTACGGCGGCGCCGTAAAAAAGTCAAAAGTAGTTTAGCCTAGCAATACACCATACTGAAACGCGATTTAAGTGCCTAATACACCTAAGTCTTATCGAAAGCGAAACAAAAGACAAGCGTGTGGATAGAACTTGGCAAAACTGACATTTGTTATAACTGTAATTGAGAATAAGATGAGTTAAAACAAGAAAGAAAGACAACATACACTAATTTTACCTTAACAAAGTTGAGACACTTTCAATGAAAGGCAAAAAAATATTATATATTGCTGTATCTAGAACTGCATAATGTATTAATAGTATAATATAATAGCAAAGTTCACGTATATCTTATCAACCGTGTAGATCATGATATCTCCATAAGAGCAGTTATGCTAGTAGTGTTTTATCGACCATAAAACATGCATTGATTGGGTGTATTGACTTGGTATCAAAGCCAACAACACAATTAAAATAGTATCACACAGGTTGATGTCAGATGCATCTCTATCAGCTTAGCGAGCGCTTCGACAATTGAGAAGTTCAGGAACATTCTATCATCATTATTCACGGCGAGCCCCAGATTCACACTACATTGACCTATAGGTTTCAGCTTCATGAAGTGTAGGTACACTGCAAGCACTTTCTACATTGTACTGACAAGTACATAGAGTATTCTGCACAAAGAAGTTAAGGATGACGTTTTCCTGCAGACATACCAAATGATCGAACACCGGTCAGCTCTCATAACACTCTGTGAATCCTACTCATTTCCGTCATGTACAATGCATTCTAGCTGACGTTGCTTGGCTGGAATCAACAACAAATTTTTCAATGTGAGTTTCCACCTGGATTTCACCGGAACGTTTCCAGTCTGCAAGTAAGCATACAAAGTATGTGACAGGGATGACTTTCAGAGTATTGGCGATCCAACACAATATCAGACAATAAATTCACCATATCCAAGTAGAAATTTAACCCTCTTCTAATCAAAGTATACAATAGAAATAGATCAATGACTCCTTATTCTACAATTACTGAGTTAACATATGTGAACATCATGCAACGCAGTAGGCGACTACGGTTTGTATAATGAAAGTTGTTCATTCGCTTCAATGGCTGTTCAAAACATCTATGTACAAACAAAATATTGTAGAAGGCGTAATAAATATAAACTCATGTCTTAATACTAAAAAGAAGAGATAATTTGTGAATGATTACTCAAGTTCTTCTCCTTCCTCTTCCATCAGCTTTCCAGCATTAACATGTGTAGTCTAGAAAAGGACAACGTAACGTAAGTAATATACATGTACCGTAACGTACAGTTATAATTGTAAACATTTCATGTCTGTATTCAAAACACAATCGTTGCAGCCTAGACTTAAAAAATTTGAAAGAATGATTTGTGTTTGTATATATGGATCCTTATCACACAACCTTTTGCATTTGTTGTATATGGAATGATGATTTCTTCTGCTTGGTACACATATCAATATCTGACCACGCTTATTACGTGTACAGATCATCTTCCGGGTCGTTTAAAATGCAGATATAATGCACTCTTTGGATCACAATTTCGACTGATATAAGTTTTAACGAAACAGAGGCTTAAATAAACAACAGAAAACTATGATATTGAAAGCTTAGGTCCATGAATGACGCCTGAAGAAATAGGACAAAGAAAGGTAAAATATTCTTGAATGAAAGCTTTTCGTGCATTTTATATGAATTGTTTTATAAGCTGTAATACAAATGTATAAAAAACGTTTTTTTACAATATTATAGTTTCTGTTTTATGAAAATTCTCAACACTATGCATGTAAAGATTTGTTTTAATTATGTTAAATTGAAGATGAAAAACAATAAATGTTTTTGTTTCTTAGAAAATTCTTACAACACAATTTGTAGATGGCTTGTGAATATGGACCAACATTGCATACTTTGACATATTTATCATTACTCAGTTCATATACTGTTTGACAGTAGTTTTCACACAATACTATCTATAAAGCTATTCAGTTGCTGTTAAACACAAGCTTTTTGAAAATGTGTACAGTAAAACATCAATGATGAGACCACCCATTACGGCCTTTCTTATTGAGGTGGTCTTAATATTGAGGTTGAATAACGAGGAAAATGATGAAAATGGACTGAAAAGTGAGTTCTTAATTCTGAAGTGGTCTTACTATTGAGTTGGTCTTTAAGTTAGGTTTCATTTTATTTAAGGTACTTACATGTAGATCACAAACGTATTACCTCCATTGACATTGCTGATCCTTTGTGGTTCAATGAATGTTGATGTGCTCGGCGCTTCATTCCAGATCTGTTCATACTTTCACCATCGTCATGTTGCACAGGTTTCAGCGCCCTACTGCTTCAAATGTGAACCCAATTTTCAAGGTTGGCAATTCGTCTTGCGTGGCATGTTATTTCAGCTGTAGGGAACAAAGGCTCCGCCCCCTTTACAGAAATATATAATTTGAACACTCTTGGTAGAGGACCACTAGAAGCTGCTTCACACCAAATATCAAAGCTCTAGACCTTATGAATTTGAACACAAAGATTATCATATGTTCTCGTTTTATTTCAGCTCCTGTGACCTAATTATGCAGCACTCGGAAACATTTATATTACAATACTACATAACGAAATAATTCATTTTGGTTTCCAAAAATTCCTTAATACTCTAGATATTCCTAAATTTAGAATTGCTATGACTAGACTTGTTGTATCCTCTCATAACCTAAGAATCGAATCCGGCAGATGGCACAGACCAAAACTAGAAAGAGAAAATAGAAAATGTTTTTATTGTGATAAGTTGGAAGACGAATATCATTTCATTCTCGAATGTGAACTTTATAATGAACTCCGTAAATTGTATATAAAGACTTATTACTGGAAAAGACCAAGTATGTTAAAATTGAGGTTATTATTTGAAAATCAAAACGAAACTGTCATGAAGAAATTAAGCGTATTCATCTTCAAAGCGCTGGAAATACGAAAAGATAGTTAATTAAAATTGAAATATGAATATATCAAACAAAACATATTGTACACTTTGTTTTTTCATCGACTTCACAAATGTATGTAAACTATTGCACGTCGCAATGTTATACGGATATAGATAAGAAGTTTACAATAAATACACATATAACATTGTATTATATTTACATACAGTATAACAATATTGAACTTACACATTCGTTACGATAATATGGTAATGACTGATAACATAGTATATATACGCGTATTTATATGTATTATCATTTCATACACATGTTTTTTCGCTATCGCATGTATGTTTAATTACATAGTCATTTTCAGTTTGTTCTTCAACTATAACGTTATATGTTCATATATGTGTTATAGTGTCCCTTCTCCGTCTCATAGATATATGTTTGTATATATGTATATATTGGTTGTCCTCATGGGCCATATGGCTTACTGGACTTAAATGAAAATAAACTCTATATGCATAACGATCATTGCTGGACAAAACCCCGCCGCCTAGAGACCATGTTTTAGATGGAATATAATCATGATATATATCAGTTTGCACACTGGGTGTACCATGGGCCAGCTATGTCTATATATATATATATATACGTAAACTGTCCAGGCTTCTCAACAGTCAGTGTCAGTGACTTAGAGCCAGACACGAGGGTATTTATGGTATGTGATTATGTTTCTAACATTTAGCGCTTGCTTTTGTTGACTTAGGACACTTGAATGTTAGAACAATTACGAATTATGTAAAATAATATTTGTTTTTGGATTCTAGTATATATTCTTTATAATAAAACCGAGTAATTAAGCCGATTCTGATTAAACTTTGTATAATTTTAGAGTAAAGATGAAAGTTCTAATGGTTACAATTTGGGTTAAATATATAGATCATTGAACCTTTTTACAATCATCTGTTATAATAAAACCAAGTAATTAAGCCGATTCTGATTAAAACAAAGCTATTTACATTTCAAAATGTTGTATTGAATATTGTTTCATATAGAAATCATGTACATGTTTTTGTGTTAAGATGCATGGTGGTTTTTTAAGTATAGCGTTTAAATCGGGGCGTTATATTTTTCGCACAGGAAAAAAGTTTCCCTGATTTAAGCTTTGACATAGACCTTATTGAAAAACAATAAACTGTTTTGTTCTATTCTTTTCAATAATGATAGTTTTTATGAATAAGTAAGTTTTGCATTTATTGATTTCTGAGCCTTTGGATCTGTCGTGATTTTCACTAAACGAAGAATGTAATGACTTATAAAAATATATTATGGACAGAAAAAAACCTATTACTTTTCAATTTTTTTTCAAACAGCGCCACGTTGATAATGAATACAAGATGAGGACACACACACTTTTTGACACTGTTGCAGTACTGCTGCTGTGTCTGGGTCTGTCTGTATGTTATCGATGTGACAATGCCCCTGATGTCAATGGTTGCAGCATTTCAGGAGACCTGTCATACGTCGATAGAGATGTCTTCGAATCTGACTGCAATAAGCATGATGTGTGCTACTCGTGTGTAAGTTTTTACAGAAATTATTTTATATCAATATACCACACTATTACTGTACATACAGTACAATGAAACATTGATAGTAAGACCACTGTTATTTCAGAAGCAAATTGGTCTTAGTCTTGAGACATAGAAAGTCTTAATATCAAGTTAATTTTCGAAGAAGAAACAAATGAAACCACGTTCTTGTTCAGAAGGTGGTCTTAATTTCGTGATAGTCATAAATGAACTTTTACTGTACCTGTATGTCGATATAAATGGACTGAACAGTTATCAAACTATTTTGTGAAACTATGAGATTTTTAGAGACAACGATACAATAGCGTAATGCATGATGTTGTGAACTACAAAACTTCATTCTATCTGATGAAGACGAGAAACAAATTAAATGTATCATAACTATAGCATAAATCATGGTGTGGTTTTCTATTCTTCAGATTTAGTCCTCATAAGTTTGTGCAGCAGGATATACTTAAAGATACATATGTTATAATCAATTCGACATAAAATTGTGTGATGTCTGATTCCTAGATTATAAATCCTGAAATTTATTTCTAGATTCAACTTATTTTAATTTTAAAATGGGATAATACTACAGTAGTTGTGTCCATTGGATACGAATATCCCCACTATGGGCTTTTTAAGCGTTATTGATAGGAAACCAATATTTAAAGTTCCAAACAATGGTGGATTGTAACTGAAATCGAACTTGACCTTTATTTTATTACCCTAAGCTTATTTCTCCAAAATGAATTGCATCGAGTCATCTGTTCAAGAGTTATTGTTCAGAAACCAAATTTTCGCACGGACGGACGTACCGACGGACGGACAAGGGTAACCGTGAGTATGAAGTCTTTCGATTCATCGATTGGTGGGGGACATAAACAGACCTTACAGTATTCAGTGTGAGATATAAGTAATCTGAATATAGTAAATATGACCAAAATAAGTTGTGTGAGCATGAGGACTGTCTCCTTGTTGTCCCCATAAATTGTCCTTGGTTGTTTTCTTGGTCGACCAGACCATTCCCTGCACACATATTTCCATTTAGTTTTACCCTATACCTCATCAGTGCTTAATGCACCACATTAGTGCCTAATATTTTGTAGAACGTTGTTTTCCCGGAGGTCTGTGTGGGGAGGCATTGTCTTCCACAAGGTTTAGAATAACGTTACAGGTATGTTCCGTGTAACAACTTAAATCTCTCTTTCATTGTTTCTTCTTCAGGGAGCACACAGTAGTGTCAGCAGACGACAATGTGATGGTAGATTCTGGGAAAATATGAAGCAAACCTGCAGGACAAACATTAGGGTGAGGAACCAAGCGTGGTGTAATATGGTTACATTTGATTACTATGCGGCTGTTCGTATTGGAGGAAACAGTTGTTACAAACGCACATCTCCTAACTGGTGTTCTCAATCGTGGGTGAGTGTTTGCGTTGAGAAGTTGGAACAGGAAGGACCCGAGAACTTTGATAAAATGTGAATCACCAGAGTTTCCAAATAATTTTACAAAAGCATAATTTCTTGTTTCATTCCTTACTTTCCTGATACCAGATATCCCTGCATATTTGTGTTGTATGAAATAAAATGTTCAAGATACAAGACAAAAACTTACATAAATAGGAATTTCTTACAGCAGGAATTATTTATACTGTTGATGAAAAGAGGTTGTTGCTCAAGAGAGGGCCACTCTGAAAATGTCGCACTGTATATACAAATATACAAACATCAGACAAATAAACAAACTTCGCCACACATTAATTGACTATATTCGCAATAAACTTAATAAAAGCAACATTATAATAAGCTTATTTTAATGTGATATTTCACTTAAATGTGAAATTCCTATATTGCGTTCACAACACATGTTGTCAACAAATACCAAGTTGAAAGTTAACCAATAATAATAATAATAATATAATAATAACATCTTTATTTTAAGGTTGTTACACATTATGATATAAATATAAAACTATAAAAACATAATATTTTCAATGTGGCCTTCTGTAAACAAAACATAATAATAATTAAAATTTAACATTTGCACACTATAATAACATATATATAAATAAGATTTCACATTGTATTTCAATATAACAATTTACTTCAATATAACAATTTACTTACCGACAGACACTCGATCAATTATAATTGATGTGAACATAATATCTCGGACATATAAACGGTTTATATGTCCGTGATAATATATATATTTATATATTATGTCACAATTAATAAAATGAAACGTAATTACTGCGATGCAGTATTTAAAAGGTGATTTTTATATTCGTGTTTGAAGGATGCTAACCTTTCCGCATTTCTTATGGCATCTGGAATGTCATTCCATACCTTCATACTGTAATAAGAAAATGAATCTTTAAAATAATTAGTGCGTGGTGTTTTATTTATACATAAGTCATGTTTTGAAGCCGATCGAAGTGAATAGTGTTCATTATTTGCAAATACAAGTAACTCAGTCAGGTAACAAGGGGCCATACCATTTCGCGTTTTATATACAAGAGCGCCACAGTGGTATGTACATCTGTCTGTAAAAGTTAACCACTGAACTTCTCGTAATAATCCATTGGATGGCGATCTCTTGGGTTTTTTAAGAATAATTTTTGCAACTCTTCTTTGCAAGGTATTTACTTTATTTATGTGACGATTATTGTCTTTGCCCCAAATATGACAACAATAGTCAAGTATTGGAAGTATATACGCATTGTAAAAGATACATTTCATCTCCTCTGTGAGGTAAAATATTACATTCTTTAGAAGCGAAATTTTAGAGTTGAGTTTTTTGCATACAAACTTTATTTGTGTATGCCATTTTAAGTTATTATCTATATAGATTCCAAGCAGTTTTTGAACAGTTACACTTTCTAATGCTATTCCATTGATAGTTAAATTTAGAATGGCAGCTTGCTTTGTCTTATTTGGCGTGCCGATAACCATGCATTTTGATTTATTTGGATGTAAAGACATGTTATTTATTTTGCACCAATCAACGACGAAGTTTAGATTACTCTGCAGCTGAAATTCAATGTTAGTTAAACTGCTACCTGATTCGTGCAAGGTTGAATCATCAGCAAATAAATCGATTTTCATGTTTGTACTATTACAAAATGCTATATCATTAATATATATTAGAAACAAAAGTGGACCTAGTATAGATCCCTGTGGTACACCTGATGATATGGGAAGCAGGCCAGATTGTATGTTTCCAAATTTTACTAACTGTTTTCTGTTACTTAGATACGATTGAAAGAACTCTAATGACATTTCCGAAAAATTATATAATTTCAGTTTATGCAAAAGAACTAAATCAAAGGTTTTTCTTAAGTCAAGAAATATAGCACCAACAAGTTTACCACTGTCAATATCTTTAACCCATGCATATATTAAACTGGCGCGCTAAGTATAGGTTATAGCTCATATATTGGAATTATAAGCAAATTAAGTGCAAGGAAGCGTCAGCGTTCGCAGCACTTAATTTGTTTATAATTATAATATGTGAGTTATAACCGGCTTATTGTTTACAGTCATATTGATCACTTACCAGATTTACTTAATGAAAATACTTAATAGATATTGTGCGAAATGTGCAATGTTATGGCCCTTAATTTATTGAAAATATAGCATACAGAGCGTGCAATTTTGTGTCGCGCATATCTCCAACAGTATATCAGCTACACTCACCATACTGTAAAGGAATGTTCACCAACCTGTATAGTTATGCACCTAGCGTTTCATGTATGGTTACGCCCAGTAAATGCAAAGTTATGGCCCTTGACTTATCACCATAATCAGTACAGTTGTTCACTTGGTAATTTTGATATCCATTCACAAACTATGAGCAGAATAATAGCATTTGCTTTTGTGACAAAGGCTGCAAGTGGGGGCATCTGTGTCCTATGGACGCATTCTAGTTTTATTATATGTGGGTCATTCCATTTTTTCTTGACATAGCATGTCCCGAGATATTTGTTTAAGATTTAAACAATATAAATGATATCAAGCTAAAAAAACATAATCAATGTGAAAACACATGTTATAAGTATTCAGAAAGAACTTGCAAATGATCGTAAATAAGATAGTTTAGGTTTGTATGGACTGCTGTATGCATTTGGGTAATTGTGCATACTATGTCATTATGAAAACGTTTCATTGAGTGTTAAACAGGGTTTAATGGCATTGGCTAAGATCAAATAAGCTGGTTATAGCAATAAAATACAAATCTTACATCTAAAAACATTTATTCCCAATTAATCGTTATTTAACTTGACTTCCGGACCATATAATATGAGGTCACATGATATGGTGTTATTTCCCTAACAGTGACAGAAAGTCTCCTTGAATACTCTTTTTATTATGTCATTATTAAGTTTTAATCCCGCCAAATATGAATACATTTTGAAGAAGACGTATGTACAGAGCTCTGAAGAAAGAAGTGGTAAGTTACATATAATACAGTAGTATACTTAAAGCAAGTCATTCCCAAACTTGCATTTTTTACTTAGTTTTATTGGTTATTTGATGTATTTCACCTATAAAGGCATTACTTTTGTGTAACTGTAGATGAATGATTCATGTCTTTACACTGACCTATTTATACAATGGATTAAGAAAATATTTGACAGACCTGTCATTTATCTAACAGTAATTTATCTAACATTTTGTTATGTTAGGGAAATGACAGAGGGGTTAGTGGAATGACATAAGTTAATTAAATAAATAGATAATTGCTTTTAAAACTGCACTCAAACAGAGAAAGTCTTTGATCTGATAGTTATTTGAGCTAGAAGAATGCTAAACATAATTAAATGTAGAATCTTCATCAATCTTAATGTGTTGCTTTATTATTGATGTATATAATACTGTGATTAATAAGTTTTTTAGCCACTAAAATTATGTGGTAGTTTGAATTTGTAAAAGTTTGACAATGAATACTAATAATGATATGTTACATTTCAGTAATACGAGTATCTGCAAAAGAGAAACACCAACCGAGTGCGACACATATTCCTCGAACAATGAAGATGCATCAGACTTGTATTGATTTGGATTTTAATTTAATATTTATCTTAAAGAATATTTGTATAAATTATCATACAAGCCGCGAATGAATATAAACGCATTTAATTGCTTTTGTAGTACGGTACAGTCTATGTTACTAACACTATTTGCATTATCTGAGCAAAACATATTATACATGTAATACAGTGATTTACCAAAGAAAAGTTTTTAATACATTACTGAAAAATAACAAAAATACAAAAGTCTGGACATTGATCGAATTACTTTTGCAGCTACTTGTAAACAGGCAGAACGCTGTGTCAAGCAATGTGCCTTCTTGCTTCTGCAAGTATCCAGCTTTTAATGATTAATTACTGCCTACTTAGTCAATTTATATGTATATGTTGGAAATCAGTGTCCATATAGCGATTAAGTATGAGGTGAGCTAGCTGTTAAATCGATTTAAGCCCCCAGTATTTTTACTTACAGTTCCAAGCTGTAAATCGCTGAATGGTTATTATTTCTATTTGTGTTTTAAATGTATGTTAATTTTCCCTATACAATTCTTTCACTTTATATAGTGTTAATGTTACTTTCTTCCCACTTTCGGTCTATGGCTGTAAGTGTTCTTGAATTGTCCTGTGATGTATTACATCCATTAAACCCACTGTTTTTCCTCTTTCATTCTCCTAGTTATCCCTTATGGTCGGCCTGGCTATTCCTTGCGCTCACTTTCTCTAACGTATCTAACCTTAACACATTGTATAAACCGATTTGTATTCCGCCGAGTGATGTGTCTTCGACAGAGGGAAGCGTTCCGTACAGATGAGTAGTGGTGTTCATTTTCTGACCAATAATTCGTAATTTCGATGTTTCTGTAGAATCTTTTGTCGTCTGAACGACGGTGAATGTGTAAATTTACTATTAAAACAGTACAAAGCGATATCTTTGCGGAAAAAAGCTTGTATCGTCCGTTTAAATTTGACATATAGAAAAAAATATAAAAAATCGCCTTCAACTGCTCGATTTTAATCGTTTTGCGATATAATTGAATAGTTTACTCCATATATCAAAGCATATATAATTTACGAACAATTTTAGTAAGTTGCAATTCTGTTGGTGCTATTTAACCGACATTTGATTCTTCCAAAGGGACCCTGGTATGCACAAATATGATGACGTTTACCGCAGAGGGTATTTTGCAATGACGACGTTGCCGGCTGAGGAGATACAAGTACGGATGACGTTTTCGGTCGAGGAAAACACTTTATAAAAAGACGGATTTTTGCTTTTCTAATCGTTTATATACCCGATAAAGCATATAATGTTTAGAAGAAATAATTACAATCACCAATGATTGATAAAAGGCGATCTTCGAGGCCATGCATATTCATTCTTGATAGCCTTTCGGTTCAACCAGAAATCTCATTAAAGAAAAGTACTTAAGAAGTGAATGTATGCATATAAATTCTTCTAGATGTTCTCGATATAATATCTGAAGTGGTTTGGTGTACTTTCAATGATTTATCTAGATATTTCGTTATAGTTTCATCCGCTATTTATACACGTCATAGTACCAAAAAAGTATCGATTGCAACTCAACTTGTTGTCCAGTTAAAGCAAACCAGCATATACAATTAATAACATTGCAGTTACTTATAAAATCTTCATTTTCCAATACGAAGATTAACATATCTGTGCAATTATTGCGAACGTGACTTCGATATTTATGTAGAAGTCATTGACCACTTGGTATATAGACATGTAGAATACTGAAGTATAGAAAACAAAACAAAACAAATACCGGATTTAACGTCTGATTTACTAATCAGTAATTAGATCATTTCACAAAACTTCTAAGTCTATATTTCAAAGTTAGACTTATACTTCAAAGTTAGACTTATGACAGTAAGTCTGAAAACATAAGTCTACTTTTTGTAGACTTAGATGGTTATAAACCAATAAGGCTGCAGTCATACAGTACAGACGACAATATATCATATTATGTCTTTGACTTTCCAAAACATTCTTAAGCAGTTACTAACTCAGGCTGAGTGACCGTAAGTATCTACTTATCGCACAGATGTGTTATTAACACATTGCTCAGTGTCGATGGGCTTCATCCGTGTTTTTTTACGCAGTATTTTCGATGCAGTGATGGTATTGGTTCGCACTGAAGTAGGGGAACCACCATTAAACGAAGTAGTTCAGTTTGCCGCCAATGATAACGCCACTATAAGTTTAAAAGTCACCCAGGTTCTGACATAAAAAAGTGGCCTCTATGACAACAGGAAGTCAACAACAACACTACGAAGTGTACACAAGTTGGTTTAACTTTCTGTATATGTGTATGTATTTAGATGTATATATGCACACAAGTCTCTCTCTTAAACATTTTCTTCCTAGCAAGTCCTGAACTAATAGTTGTTAACTATAAGCAAAATGAAATGAGATGACACCGATACTTTTCGTAGACGTGCACAACGAGACCATGTCTACGATAAATTGCAATAAAGAACAACAACAACAGTAATAACTTGTCATCGATTTATATATATCCTTTAAACGCAGTCTGAATCCGAGTACACTCTTGTACGTGCGAATTTATCGCGTTTATAGCGCTCACCTGGCATTTCAAGTCTTGAGAACCGGTATGGTAGGGTACCCGTCTGATTGCATTTCTGTCACGCAGTTTCACCAACCGGCAAAAAGTAAGAATCTGTACTAAACGAAAACAGTCGACGCTCTTAAAATATGCACTTTACAAAACGATGACGATTTATGCAATTAATAAGGAATAAAACAAGATATACTTTTAGTAAGTACTTCATTCATGAAGTACAATATCGAAACATCTTTAAAAAATATAAAAGAGACAAACATTTTTCGTTCATTAAATTTTATTATGAGCACACCCAAAACTGTAAACAAACTCGTGTGTATACATATATTGCTTTAAAACCCATTTGAACTCCACAGAAACAGCTAATTAGTTCACAAACCATTTAAGCAGGTCACCTTTTCAATATTTCGTTTTATTGAACTGTTTATGATATTATTTCGTACGGTGAACTTTGGAACTACTTCGTTGCGTAGTAATAAGGATGTTGACGTTTTAGACTTGTTACCGGCTTTTATTTTTTTCTGTTTTGCAAAACGGAAACCAATTGTTGTGTGCCTCTCAAATTGCCACACTACTATAGACGGTACCTGAGCGGTACCGTCCAAAAATCGACCATTTATATCTACTATGATTGGTCCGTGTGAGATACAATCCACAGTTAGTGACCGGTGTGACGTTTGTAGTAACAACAGTACTAGCAGTAGCAGCATTCAGCTTCATATACCGATCGGTTTAGACAGATAAGTGTTTGTGAAAGGAAAATGCATGTATTTGCAGTAAATTACTTTACACATTCTTTTAAAGCCGAGTATCTTGTTTGAACTTCCATAACCTTCTTTTCTCAAATAATTCGTTAAGAAGGCGCCATTTTCTATACCAATACATAAAGATGTATCTGGCTCATCTGAACATAAAATGTTTGAAGTGGCTTCATCCAGTATTGTTGTTACATGGGCTAAAACATCTCTTATAAGAACCATTGAATAACCGATTGAAAATCGTTTTTGACCAAATTACTAACAGACAAAACTTGTAAAATAGTCTGATTGTTAAAAACAATTTTAAGACGTACAGACATCTTTTTTCACCATATACGGATCGATACATTAGGAGTTCATTCTTTGTTAATGCATGTTTATTGATGCTTTAACTACAGGACATATATTTTCATGTTTGTTTTGGTAAATAATTGAACACAAAATGAGCATAATATATCTTTAAGTGAATACTTAATTGTATGTTCAATGAATGAAAGGTGACCTATTTGTGTAGCTGGGCTAAAAGAACCATCATGAAAACATATTGCAAGTTTGCAATGACCAAATAATTCGATGTACATCTTGTTTCTGATGTAAATCACCAGATATAAAGCATCACATGACTCTTATTATATGAGCATCTAAACCATTACCTAAATTATTACATGACGCTTATGTCGGTAGACTTTGTCTTATTTATTTATTATTATTGTCACTTACTCTAACTATATTCAATCTAAATCATAATTCAAAATGTGACATTCCATAATTATCCCGTGGTTCCTGTGGAGAGACCACACGTATCAGTAATCACGTGAAAGATTGGCGGCCCAACAGCTTGCATTAAGAACATATGCTGGAATTCCGCCTTTGCTAGTAGTGTGCACTCTTTCTGTAATACATGAAAATGATAAGTCAGTCTTCAAAGCACTCAGTCTTATAATGGACACCTTTATATATAAAATTGAAAACAGCATTGGACGGAGTTATGACCGTTCCAGCAATGTATTTAGACTTTAGCGAATTCCGAATGGTAAGTGATAAGTAGAGAGTAACAGTAACAATTCTGGGCACATTCATCCTGCGAATGCACACTAATTCAAACACAAAGTCGTAGAGAAAAAATGACCAGAAACCCGTCCGATACATTATGAATTTTAAGAGTTTAGACTGAGTTGTCCATTCAATGAGAACAAATAAAATACTGATATTTAAGATACTTACTCCATTGATCGAAAGCTCGTAATGTAGATAACCATCTGTCCTGGACACAGCAGACTGTAAATATAGGTAAAAACGACATTTTATAATGTTCGTGTATGCAAGACCACTTTTGAAAATTAAAACGGTTTACAAAAGGGCTTTTAAAAGTTGGTAGCCTTTTCGTTTTCTTATTAAATCAGAAATATGGTATTTAAATTATGTATATATGCACACTTTATGTTATCTGTTTTTGAAACAGAGAGTCGCTTTAAACTGTTTACGTACTTTCCTCCGATCATAAGTCCATAAACGTTCATAAGTTAAGAATTTTATTATTGAAATATATACAAATGTATGTGTGTGCATCAAACTCAATTATGTTGTGATCATCGAACTTTTGCACGCGGTTTATACAATTATACTTTATCAAGATATCAAGCCTATGTGGATATCCTTTTTGGTTTGGCTCTTACGCGAGACATACTGCATTTGTTAAATTGTTACACTTATGAGCTGAGCCCACTACGTCTCAGAAATATAAATTATATTCGATAGCAAACATACCAAGTTTGATTGCCTTGATTAGATTTGTGTTGAATCCGGAAGATGTCCTAGGTGTGCGAACAACATCATTGCTTCCAAGTCCATGTCCAAGTTTTTCCTCTCGAGTACAGAGCTAAGTACTATTAGGAAACTAACAGCAAGGATAGAACATTTAAATATCCACAACATTTTTGTTCTGGTGAGGAGTGTGTAATGAAATAAATGATCAAAATATGTTATCTTATCTTTGACATTTTGACCTTAATTATCAATAATTTCAGAACGAGACACTCGTATGTATTAGTTGATCTTATATTAAGCAACATAACCTTTGTTCTGACAGAAAATAAGAACGAAAAGTCGCTTGTAAGTTGTTTATCATTCCTTGGTTGACCATGAGGACAATTCACCGTCGTTCTTGTTTATCTCTGTACATGTATACAAGTTTCTATATATCTTATCTTTGTTGAACTTGAAGCAAAATGTCACGAGATGTTTACAATAACCAAATTTTAACAATGTTCCGAATTTTAAGAAAGATGCTAGAGTTGTAAATCAACGACTTAGCTGCGTCGAAGTCAAAGTGAATACCTCTGAAGTATGTCTGCAAATAAACAAGAGATCTCTTTTTTCAATTACTACATTGATGTACACATACTCGTATAATAACAAAACGACAGACAAGAAACTAAATACTTAACGATTTTCATGCTCTACTTGTGTGCACCCCACCGGGTCATGAATCCGAATGCGCCAATTGATATTGATTATGTGACTATAATATAAATCCTTACGTGTAGGACAATTTAGTATTCTAAGTTCCGATTCTAATTTTGTGTTGATTAATGCCTCCTAATTTTACATCTTACGTCACTCAGTCACACTTGACTATAACGTGAGGGGCGGTACTTGGTCGAGAGAAAAACAGAAACTATCGAAATGTAAGGGCAAATGCTGTAGTAGCATATGTTGGTAAGCAGGCGACAATGAAGGTTTTGCTGAAGTCAAGTAGAGCAAGGTCATGTTGGTTTATTCGGTCAAAAGATAAGTTTATTGGTCAGTGTAAGTAACTGAGTTTTACAACTTTGTCGTCTTCTGCAACCATGCTGACTGTCAGTGAGTATATGATGGTAATCAAGGTGTCTCATGATGTCGCTAACAATGATCAATGTGTTCCCGCAACTTACATGGTATGCGCATTAAAGACCCAGGCATTTCTTGTAAATGATACTCATATATGGAGCTATATGCTCTGCAATTTTTTCAGTATGGGTGCATGACTCATATATGTTCTTGTTGCCTTCTGGTGATAATTTCTTGAGTTGTGATTGGTGGTGATAGTGATGACAGTCCTCTTCGGTACATACTGACTGTAACGGTATATTCAAATGTTTAGCTTTATCAATCGGTTCATTTTAGAGCCTGTCTTTGTCTTTAAGAGGTGACACTCCACACATTTCAATCTTCAACGACTTTATGTAGCACTTGAACATTTTCTGTTTACCTAATGTTTGGTTTGAGCATGGCCGCCGACTTCGATGAAGTCTTCAATATTCTGCCAGTATACTTTGCACTCCTGGCGTTCGATGGGATGTGTTTGCTGATCAAAGGTAAAAGTTTTCTATGAAGTACATGTATGGACTGAGCTTCAGACAGATCCGTCAGTGAACTGTGGTAAGTAAGAAATTATATTCTAGTCAGCGTTTATGTACTGCAACACTTTCCTCCCGGCTTTTTCATGCTCATAGGTCGTAGGCTTGATTTAAAAAAAACAGCGTCATGATCAGCTAAGCCTGAAATAACCTCACAATGATCAGTGAATGACTTGTTATTGGTAAAGAACAGATCAAATATGTTGACTCAGTAATACGTGTGTGATTCTCAACTATTTTCATTAAATTATTTACATCTTTTGTCTTTATAACGAAAAATGAATATAGCTTTTAATCGAAATGAAATTATTCGAACTGTGGTTACTGTGTATCACTGCTAACACATTCAATACAAAACTACTAGTTTTCATATGTTAATGCAAAGTGAACTTTACAATCTTAAGAATAATAACACCAATTCAAATAACAAGATGGCATGGTGACCTTATATCAGTAGTCAGGGATGCCGATCCAGTCGAAATGCACTCGGTGATCCTCTATATATTCTATAGGAATTCCGCCATCTTGAAATGAGTAACTTTTCGAACGCGAACTCGCTTTTGCGTAACGATTGCGGAAAAAACCGGTCTGAAGCGGGCAGCGTAGCAGACGAAGTTTGTCAATTGCCCGCCATTTTTTTCAAATCTGGCTCGTGTATTTTGTTTGAATTAATCAATAGACCTTGTGCAAGTTTAAACCTGTTCATCTATTTCTAATCGTTGTGCAATCATTGATTCTAGTCTCATTCTAGCCGCTGGCAGCGAAAGGTACACATCGGAGCAATTTAACTGTACTACAATAATTTATTTAATTTTCTGATAGCCAGAAAATCGTAAACTTTTCGTAATGAAAGTTTGCTAATTTGTCGATTTTTTATCCTTTAACCAATCAAATTACAGATCCCTTTATCATTTGATAATAGTTGCAAAATCTCTACGTGGACCCCTCGCTACGCCTACGCGGGTCGGATGAGACCATGGCCTTAACATCGATATTTTACTGGTGCTACGTAGTACAAATAGTGATTTTACCTGTCATACTATGAAACTTAGCAGATGACAGTATACCGTTCAGCTTCAGTACACAACGCTTGATTTGTCACACTATACACTTCACTAATAGGGTTAAACTTGTTTTAAAAGATAACAAATATTATGTATTGTTTATACACATTTATTTAACAAACACAATATATATTTTACAAGTAAAATTACTTACATTTGTCACATTGATTTACATATATTATTAGTTATACAGGTTGTTGACAGTGTATATGGGGGAATATAACCAGTTTGTGTGCCATATAACCCGAGGCGTTAGCCGAGTGTTATATGAATCGCAGACTGGTTATATTCCCCCATATACCCTGTCAACTACCTGTATAACGAATTTATAATACTGCAATTCCATGTTTTCATACGAATTTAGTTAAACAAGCAATGTTTAGATGCCTAGCTCTCTAGATCTAATAATTAGATCTGTGTATTTTTGTAGTTTTTGGTTCATAAAATTGTTTAGAGTATTTTAGTTTTGTAAAATATCAGTTATTAAAACGTATTCCTTTAAAAATATATCGGGAATTACTTGTTGTAGATCAAATTTCTTTTATTTCACTCACACGTTATAATGCCTGAAAATTAATTGCATTACCCCGTAAGGTACCTCAATACACATGGTTAAGCGCGCGCATTCGCTCTAATTTTTATTTTCAAGCGTCTGATCTCATGGACTTTATCGAACTGAATTTGGCTCAAATCTTAAAAAATCTATCGTTTTGAATATTAATACTAGCACTTATGTACTCTGTTCAATATTTATTGAATCATGTGTGAATATCAATTGTCAATTTCTAGTAACTTGCGGATATCAAGAGATAAAAGTTTTCGAGTCGAGGTGTCAGCGAAAATTGTCACGAGGCGCATGAAGGGAAAAACGTCATATACCCTGTCAGCGCCGTGTATATACAATCCTATACGCGAGCCTTTAACCAATGAAATTACTGGATTTTTCTTTGCAGTATTATAAATTTATATATATAAGGTCAAAATTGCTCTCTCCGATGTAGACGCTTTGGTTTCATTTTGTGTTGGAAAGTAATGAACTTCTTCTTTCTTCATGAGGTCCTGCACCAGTTTTGCTTTAAACTCTTGACCTGTAAAAATAGAAAATGCGTGTTTGTAGTATTTGTTCTTGAACGATATAAAGTATGAAATATTTTATTTACATAAAAATAAATTATAAAGCAATTAAACAATAATATGTTTACTTTTTATTTACTTAGAGATGAATTGTACCTTTATCAGTAATTATCTTTGACGGAGACCTCTCAGATGTTGTAAAGATCTTTTGGAATGTTTTCGTCACCTCTTCCCCCGTTTTGTACTGTAACGGCTGCAACCACACGTACTTGGAAAATGTGTCTATGACTAACAATATGTATTTGTAGCCCTGGTTCCATTTCTTAAACTTGACCATATCTGTGAGATTATTACAAATGCAAAGATCGTAATCAAACTGTCAACATGAATAGGCATAAACACTCGCACAGGTGCCATGAAGTTTACTGTAAAACATGTAAAGATTTCTTCACTGAAGACCATTTATGCTACATGCAACCAGTTTCTACTGAAGATAAACCAAACGAGAAACGCAACAAGATGGGTCACCTGTCATACATTTTTTTCGACTTCGAATGTACGCAAGATGTTTTATTACAATGTACCCAAGGCTATAGTGTCGGAAAATCTAATAAATGCAGAAACTGTGAAAAGTCATGGTGTGGAACATTTGAACACAGGCCTAATCTTTGCGTGGTACAAAAAGTATGCGTTTTGTGCCTGCACAACTCAGTTACCTCAGAGTCATCCTGCAAGTCATGTGGCAAGAACGAACGAGTGTTTCAAGGTTTGCAGACAACGGAAACATTTTGTAAATGGCTATTTTCTGAGGAAAATGTTGGTGCTACAGTGATCTGCCACAATTTTAAAGGATATGACAGTTATCCTTTAGTACCTTCACGAAAATGCCGTCCTTCCAGAAGTGATTACAACGGGATCTAAGTACATGTCCATCAAGGTTCCTGTGTGCAACATCCGTATGATAGATTCACTAAACTTTATTCTGATGCCTTCAGCGGATATGCCAGAATCGTTAGGTGAAACAGAGTTAGCGAAAGGCTACTTCCCCCATCTGTTTAACCGCAAGGAACACCAAAGTGCAACATTACTGCAGCTCCCAGATCTCCAGTATTACGCTGCAGATGGTATGAAACCATAGGCCAGACAAAAGTTTTTAAAGTGGTATGACTACCACAAGAATAATCCATTTAATTTTCAAGAGGAACTTTTACGGTACTGCAGATCAGATGTAGCTATTTTACAAAAGTGCTGTCAGAAATTCAGAGAGTTGTTCAAGAACTTAACAAAACAAGATGACCGTCAAGGAATAGATCCTTTTGAAAAAATGTATTACCATTGCTTCTGCTTGGAATCTTGTATACAGGACAAACTTTTTGTCCCACGAAGGCATTGCAATTATACCGCCACATGGTTACCGGCCTGTGGAAAAAATATAAATATAAATATAGAATATACATCCAACATGGAAGAAACCTGGGTGAAATGGAAATAGGTCCGTATAAAGTGGATGGTTATCACGAACATGAAGGAGTAAAAATAGTGTTGGTCTTATCAAATGTAAAGTACTTGCACCCAGACGAATGCATATACCTGTATTGCCATTGAAATGTAACGGGAAACTCATGTTCAGCTTATGTCGTGCGTGCTGTGCAGCATTTCAACAGGGCACGTGTGAGCATAGCGACAGCGAGAGAGCATTTGTTGGTACATGGGTCACTGATGATGTGAAGGAAGCTGTGTCACAGGGATACATCATTCAGAACATATATGAAGTTTGGCATTTCGAGGAAGTATCGTAGTATGACCCCGTGACGAAAACAGGTGGATTGTTCACGGAGTACGTCAATATATTTTTGAAAGTGGAAGCAGGAGGCCAGTGGTTGGGCCAGAATGGTGTAAAACGGAGCAGGACAAATATAAGTACATACAACAATATCATGAGAAGGAGGGCATAGTGTTAGACTACACATATATTGAGAAAAATCCAGGATTAAGATCACTAGCCAAGTTGATGCTGAACTCCTTTTGGTGTAAATTTGGTCAACGAACAAATTTAACACGAACAACCTACATATCGGATATTGCAGAATTTTTCGACATGATGAGAAGTGATCAACAACAAGTGAAGAATGTACGATTTGTAAACAACCAGGCTGTGCAGTTTAATTTTAAAAACTCGCTTGACATTAATTTTAATACAGTTAAGGAAATGGTGACTGGAAAAAGCCAAGTCAACCATATTTCTGTAGTAGATGAAAACAAGATTGTTAGAAATCCGACAGTGGACATTTGATCACTAAACGTGAAGTTAAATACTACAAAATTGTGTTTGACAAACGTGTAATTACTGACAATTACTGTACACAACCATATGGTTGCTGAATGAATTAGTGTAAAATGTTTCATAATGTATGTAAACGCATATTTTGATTTGTAATCTTGTACCTAATGTTTTTTCAACGTTCGTACGCACGAAATTTTCGTAAGATTTTCTTACCACGTTCTTACGATCTCAAGAGGGTTTTATCAATTTTTTGTAGGCATGCAGTCGCTTCTAAATCGAAAGTTTTAACGAAAATGCTACGAATGATTATAGGCATTCGTAACGTTCGTAACAAAAATTGTATTAATATTTCACATTAATCAACGACAGTTACGAACCTTTTTGTCAATTCATCTACTCCATATCGCATGCAATTGTCTGGTATTTCTGAAAAAATAAATATTAATAAGTATTTATTATTATCTTCTAAGTATAAGATGATTTCATACATACTATCTGATACAGTATTCAATCAAAGTTATATAATCAGTCACAAAGTAAAACTACTGACAACCGAAAAGTAATTAGAAGATGGAATAAGTGTGTATGTGACATTGTACATGGAATTAAAATGTATGGTTTACATTTAAAGTACAGAATCAACTATGTCATACAACCTTTTAAATTGAATATCTTTATTTGAATACTGCTAAGCCTAATTTTAAACTGTTAAGACACGAACTGGATGAATATATATTAAGACAGGTTAATTATTATCATTTGGCAATTTAAAGGTTTGTTTAATTGTTACTATTTATATCATGAACTCTTATACATCATTAGAATTACAGTGGTTGTGACTTTAAGCAGCACTTCACACTTTCTTTAACAGTCTACATCATTAACATTACCAGCTGAATGACATCCTCAATGACAATCAGATCATTTTAACCATTTGTTGTCAATATATAAATCATGATTTAACTTATAAAATGAGATATGGTTAATTCAAGTGGACTTATATTACAAATTAAATCAATTTTATTTCATTGCAAACGTTTCAATCTACCTGTGGATATAATTGCATTTTTACATGTTATAAGCTTTGAATCGTATAAAGAATTTCCTTTCAAACTAAAACTGACAAGGTATTCTTTTCAGTATTTTGAATAAGTTGGTTAGATTATGTTTGCATAAACGCAACACAATATAATGCCTGTATGCATTCTTTCTTAAGACTTTGATGAGTCACAAGGAAATCACTTTTTTATACATAATGCAATCTTTCAAATTTATACGTTATACATTAAGAGACCAACATATTTGTGCGCGTGATATGCAAACATATACGCTGTGTTAAAAATGTATCTGGCTAATCTTAACGCAAAAATATTTGAATGGGCTCATTCAGTGCTGTTGCTACAATGCCTAAAACGTCTTTAATTCATAATTTTGGGCTCCTTTTATTCAAGGAAATGTTCCAGTGCGCCATGCAAAACACATGCTGTGTTAAATACAGGTTGATATTCCTCGAATTTACCATAAAATCAAGAATAATGATTATATAACAATCAGTTTCTGCATTCGTTAAAGGTAAAAAATATTGAAGGTCCCTTTAAAAAAAAATGCATAGCCCGTTATGTCCCTTAATATGGTCCGAAGTGTCTGGTCCGTAATGCCCCTGGTCCGTTGTGTCCTGACTACCGCGAGATACGTCCGTGAAGAGCGTGTACTGTTTTACTGTGCACATAAACATTCTTATGATCACTGTCATACTTACTACCGCGTTGATAAAACTGCAATTATAAGATGTGATATAGGGAAATTTTCTGTAAATAAAAACTGTTATTTCAATTTCGTTGTTGTTATCAATGAACATTTTGTCACACATTTATAGCCTTATTCATACGGGCCTAAAGTGAATGGAAGCTTAAGATACATTGGTGAATCAAAATTAAATGCCTAATATTATAGCACTAAAATAAAGGTAAAGCTGACGTGTTAAATATAGTAATAATTATAAGTATATACTTGTTCTTGTGATCTTTTAAGCAAACTTGAATAAATAACACTTAAAAACGTAGTCTTACTGGGTATGTGTTAAAAAATAACCACTGTTTCGAGGAACAGACCGGTTTAAACAACTGGCGGATAAAATCCATCTGCTAGCAATCTGATAGCGTAGGCCAAAACGGTTCTGAAATTGGTAAATATTTGAATTAGAAATAATACCCGGGCCGGATTTGAATATTTAATACAGGTAAATTGCTTTGATGGGTTGATGGGTACCTTTCACTGCCAGCGGCTGGAATGAAACTAGAATCAATGATTGCACAACGATTAGAAATAGATGAACAGGTTTAAACTTGCACAAGGTCTATTGATTATCTGGAAATTTAAATTCGAACAATATACACGAGCCAGATTTGAAAAAAATGGCGGGACAATGTCTGCTACGCTGCCCGCTTCAGACCGGTCTATTCCGTAATCGTTACGCAAAAGCGAGTTCAAAATGTTACTCATTTCAAGATGGCGGAATTCCTATAGAATATATAGAGGGTCACCGAGTGCATTTCGACTGGATGGCATCCCTGACTACTTATATCGATCACCTGAGTGCACTGCCATTTTGGCTGATTTACACTAATGTGCCAATAAATTTGTCTAGCATACTTCAAAACTGTTGTTTGTATGAAGTATGTACCATTTAGATACGACTGCTTCAAATGTGACCCTGATTTTCAAGGTTGGCAATTGGTCTTGCACGGCATGATATTTTAGCTGTAGGAAACAAAGGCTCCGCCCCCTTTACAGAACGTAATAACTTGAACGATCTTTCTAGAGGACCACTAGAGACTGCTTCACACTAAATATCAAAGCTCTAGACCTTGGTATGAACAACAAGATTATCAAATGTTCATGTTTGATTAAACTTTATTTAAGCTCGAAGGGTGTAATTTAGATTTATTGTATGCGTATATACCCAATGTCAAATTCATTCTCGTTTTCTTTCAGACAATTCCTAAAACCATCATCACAAAGTGACAATTCGCTACCTGAATGAGAATTAAAAATCTAAACATACATGTAGTAACACACTTCTTTATCAAGACGTAGTAAAGGGGATTTCCCTGATTTCCCGTCCAGGATGTTATATTCTCTGAATATTGCATCGACAAGTGCGGAAAACTACTAAACAAATCGTACCATCACAAAACAGCCTTAATGCATTATTTCATTGGTTAATTTACGTGGCCAATAAAGAAAAAGTTTACATCCGGGTGATATAGACGTTTTACATTGCGTAAACTCTCCAGGCTTCTCAACAGTCAGTGTCAGTGACTTGGAGCGAGATACGGTGTAATTTATGGTATGTGATTATCTTTCTTACATTTAGCGCTTGCCTTTGTTGACTTAGGACACTTGAATATTAGAATCATTACGAAATATTGTTAAAAATATTTTTTTTTGGTTACTACTGCAGGGTGTCCGAAAAGAGAGGTAACACTTTCAAATCGCAATAACTTTCATTTATTACTAGACTTTGTATAATGGTAGAGTAAAGATGAATGTTTTTATGGTTACAATTTGAGTTAAATATATTGATCAATGAACTTTTTACAATTATCTAAAACCAATTAATTAAGCAGATTCTGATTACAACAAAGCAATTTACATTTTAAAATGTTGTATTGAATATTGTTTCATAACGAAATCATGTATTTGTGTTTAGATGCATGTTTTTTTTTAGTATGGCGTTTAAATCGGGGCATTGTTGTTTTCGCACAGACTGAAGACATGTACATTTTTGAAAAGCAATGAAGTGTTTTGTTCTATTATTTTCAATCATGATAATATTAATCAGTAAGTAATATTTAATTTGCATTTACTGATTGTTGAGCCTTTGGATCTATCGTGATATTCACCAAACAAAGGATGTAATGACTTATACAAATATATTATGGACAGACAAAACTTTTTCAAACTTTTTTTCAAACAGCGCCAAGTTGATAATTAATACAAGATGAGGACACAAACAATTTTTGCCACTGTGGGAGTACTGCTGCTGTGTCTGGGTCTGTCTGTATGTGATCGATGTGACACTGCCCCGGATATCAATGGTTGCAGCATTCCAGGAAACCTGCCATACTTCTATAGCGATGTCTTCAACTCTGACTGCAACAAGCATGATGTGTGCTACTCGTGTGTAAGTTTTTACAGAAATTATTTTATATAAATATACCACACTATTACTATACAGACAGTACAATGAAACATTGATAGTAAGACCACTGTTATTTCAGAATCAAATTGGTCTTAGTATTGAGACAGTCTTAATATCAAGTTAATGTATGAAGAAGTAAAAACATGAAACCATGGTCTTATACAAAAGGTGGTCTTAATTTTGTGATGACCGTAATTGAAATTTTACTGAACTTTGTATTTCGATATAAATAGACTGAAAATTATAAAACTATTTTGTGAAACTATAAGATTTGTAAAAACACTGATACAATAGCGTAATGCATGATGTTGTTAACTAGGAATTTACTTCATTCTATCTGATGAAGACAAGACAACAAATTATGTATCATAATAAAAGTCTCACAAGGAGGACTGTCCCCTTGTTGCCCAATAAATTGTCATTGGTTGTTTTCTTGGTCGGCCAGACCATTGCCTGCACCCCTATTACCATTTAGTTATACCCTTGCTCCTCCTCAGTGCCTAATGCACCACCTCTGTGCCTAATGTTTTGTAGAATGTTGTTTTCCCGGGGGTCTGTGTAGGGAGGCATTGTCATGTATATGTTCCCTGTAACAACTTAAATCTCTATTTCACTGTTTCGTCTTCAGGGAGCAAACCGTGGGGTCAGCAGGGGACAATGTGATGCTAAGTTATGGAGCAATATAAAGCGAACATGCAGGACAGACAGTCGTGTGAGGAACAAGGTATGGTGTAATATGGTCACATTTGATTACTATGCGGGTGTTCGTATTGGAGGAAACAGTCATTACAAACGCACATCTCCTAGCTGGTGTTCTCAATGGTGGGTGCGTCAGTGTTTGCGTTGAGAAGTTAGAACAGCATGGACCTGAGAACATTGAAAAGATGTGAATCACCAGAGGTCCAAAATAAATTTACAACAAAAACATATATTCTTATTTGAATCCTTACTTTCCTAATACCCGACATCCATGCATAATGTGTTGTATGAAATTTAATGTTCAATATACCAGACAAAAACTTGATTTTAACATTTATTTTGAATAAACAAAATACCACTAGCTATATAGTACCTCAATAATAACATGGTTTCCGCAAAACGGCGGGATGCACCAATTTCATGTTGTTGAGAGGTTGATGCTCTCTAGATGTTACATTAATAGGTAATTTGTACTACATGAATGAATTATTGATACTGTTGGAATTTAGAATAAACCGGTAAATACTAAGGTATGTTAACAAAAGTATAGAAACCCGTACATATGAGAAACACATGTAAATGGTATACAAATTCACATCTGAACAAGAAATATCTTGAAAACATATGGTCGGCGCAATTTGAAGGTTAAGATTTGTTGTGCAATATAAAAAAATGCCGAGATGTTTCGATTGCTGGTCACTCCAGGTCCAAAATGGATTTCGGTAAATTCACCAGAATTCAGTGGTTTTCGGTAAGGTAACGTACCCTTAGTCGAAAGATTAACCCATCCACGTCAAGGTTACATACGTTGTTCGGTGGAAGAAATTGCCTTGGTGGTTTATGCAGGATTTGATTGGTTTACACAACACCACGGACATAAAATGGTTTATATGTCCGTTACAACACTGATATGCAAATAGCAACACCACGTTAGTGCGGCTGCGCCGAAAACAAGTCAAAAGTATTTAAGCCTAACACTACACCATACTGAAACGCGATTTTAGTGCCTAATACACCTAAGTCTTATCGAAAGCGAAACAAAAGGCAAACGTGGGAATAGAACTCGGTAAAACTGACATTTGTTATAATTGTAATTGAGAATAAGATGATTTCAAACAAGAAAGAAAGACGACAAATCACTAGTTTTACCTAAACAAAGTTTAGGCACTAATAAAGTAATATGCAAAAAAAAGATTATATATATGGCTATATCTAGAACTGTATACTTTATTACAAGTATAATATAATAGCAAAGTACAGGAATATATTATTAACCGTGTAGATCATGATATCTCCATTAGAACAGTTGTGCTAGTACTAGTAGTGTTTTATCGACTATAAAATATGCATTGATTGGGTGTATTGACTTGGTATCAAAGACAACAACACAATTAAAAAAGTATCACACAGGCTGCTGTCAGATGCATCTATATCAGCTTAACAAGCGCTTTGACAATTGAGAAGTTCAGGAAACTCCTATCATCATTATTCACGGCGAGCCCCAGAACACTACACTGACCTATAGGTTTCAGCTTTATGAAGTTTATGTACACTGCAAGCACTTTCTACATTGCATTGACAAGAACATAAATACAGATCGTTTAAGTATGCTGCACAAAGACGTTAAGGATGGCATTTTCCTGCAGACATACCAAAGGCTCGAACACCGGTCAGCTCTCAAAACACTCTGTGAAACCCACTCATTTCCGTCATGTACAATGCATTCTAGCTGACGTTGCTTGGCTGGAATCAACGCAAATTTTATTTTTGCCGATCCAACACAATATCAGACAATAAATTTACCATATCCGAGTATAAAATTGACCCACTTCTAATCAAAGTATACAATAGAAATAGTTCAATGACACCCTATTCTACATATACTGAGTTAACAGATGTGAACATCATGCAACGCAGTAGGCGACTATTGTTTGTATAAAGAAAGTTGTTCATTCGGTTCAAGATGACTGTTTAAAACATCTACACACAAAATATTATAGAAGGTGTAATAAATATAAACTAATGTCTTAATACTAAAAAGAAGAGATATCTTGGGAACGATTACTCAAGCTCTTCTCCTTCCTCTTCCATCAGCTTTCCAACCTTAACAAGTGTAGTCTAGAAAAGGACAACGTAACGTAAGTAATATACATGTACCGAAACATACAGTTATAATTGTAAACATTTCAAGCCTGTATTCAAAACACAATCGCTTGCAGCCTGGACTTGAACTCCTCGAAAATTTGAAAGGGTGATTTATGTGTTTATACATGTATATGGATCCGTATCACACTACCTTCTGCATTTGTTGTATATGGAATGTTGATTTCGTTTGCTTGGTACATGTCAATATGTGACCACGCTTATTACATGAGAAGATCATCTTCCGTGTCGTTTAAATGCAAAATTAATGCAATACAATTTAGAGTGATATAAGTTTTAAAGAAACAGAGGTTTAAGTTTCCATACAGTGATACTTAGTCACGTACTTGCAACGCATATCATCGCTGGTAGAAAAACCCAGTCACAGGCTCCAGAAACAGAAGCTTATCAATGAAAGATAAAAAAAATCATGGTAGGTACAGTTTTGCTTCGTAGTTAATTCCAGATCTGTTAAAGGTATTACATTTACGACTCAAACATTGATTTGATCCACGTTCATATATGTAAATGACATATAATTCAGAGTATTTTTAATATCGAATGTAGTAAACACTATTACACAATACGTACAAGCGTGATAAGCTTATCTATGGTATTTACCGAAGAATTGAACTTTATTTGAACTAGGGTCGGACTGCATTTTTAACAAGAAATGGTATTTCAGTGGTTGTAGGACTAAATATCGAGCTTGACCAATTTGGTCACTAACATTTAGCGTTGCAGTATCTTCGTATACTACAGATGGTATGCTGTACAATTTAAGACATGTAAATCATTTAAACCATTTTAATTAAAACTATAAACCAGTTCTATTTTCCAATGATAAAGTTAGACCTGATTGAGACTCGAACCTAGGGCCCACTGCTTAAGTACTATTACACTTGTAGCTGTACCGCCTGAGCTATTTCCCGCTACAACCAATACCGCTACTTAATTTGCTAGTCCGAAGATTTTCATTGGCTGGTGCACAAACTATTCTTTTTCCAAGTAACTAAATGCATCATATTGATTAATCTCGAAGTTCGTGTATTCATACGAGGACAGCACTGGACAATTCAGACACCAAACTGCGCATTGAAATTGTGACAGTATTTATTCTATATTGCAAACAACAATCGCTCCATGTCCAATTTTCTGACTCATCGCAAGATTCCCAATATCTGATCGATATTAGCTCCATGCTATAGCCGATTATATATACGCTACTTTAACGTCGCATGATCATTATCGTTCGCGACTTAATTAGCACCCCGCTGTGTTTAGCCAGCATAATGAAATTTCCACAGGCTGTACTGACTTATCAGAATGTACAATACATTCATGGTACTTATTGCAGTCGCTTTCGAAAAATGTATATTAAATAATGTAATTATGCACCATAAAGTTTTGCCTTGTATTTCGTCTCGACATGGTAGGCTGGTTAATGGTAGCTATGCTTAGCTTTCTAGCATCGATAACATACATTTTTCTGTTTTCAACAGTAATTATAATGACACTGACTAATACAACTAAATGTACTTATTTTGTATGTTACATTTAAAAACATAATATTGTATTTCTAATGATTGATTGCAATTAGTTTATATCATCATCATATATATTGGTCCCAGATCATTATTATGTGCATTGACGATTATAATCTAATTGATAGTAAATATAAATTTATTTGTGATATAGTAATATGTAAAATTGTGAACTCCGGACAATAACTATAACACTTAAGTCTGTAGTTCAAATAAATAATTATTTTCTATGTCGTTGTTTATTTTCGGGTATTTTTTTAATATATTTGCAAACAATCAATCAATTGAAACGCAAGTTTGTGCACTATAATCGGATCCTGATTATTCTATGACTTAGGAATAAAATCTGGATTAATTAATTTTCAAATATTATCCGTCATATATGATAAGTTTTATCATTTTTGCAGAAGAAATCAAGCTACGCTGTCTTACTTTGTTTGAAGATACAATATTAAAGTGAATTTATTCATACTTAAAGTATTTCATGTATATATGATTTCTCTTTTGCAGAAAAACGATATAAAACTTTAAAAAAGAATATCAAGACAAATGCTTTTAAAAAATAGTTTATGTAAGTTATGCAGGTTATTTGTGTAAATAGTTGTAACATCTCTGTATATATTGGTCCTAGCAAAGACCTTAATTTAGGTCCCAGGTATTTCAATATCAATAGCATTGATATGATAGTTTTCACTGTAAAATATAAACTTTTAAGTTAAACAATGTCAACAAAATAATGTAATCGAGTTTTACTGTCTCAATTTTCACACCTTTACAGATTAAAAAGTCAATATAGTGTCACCCTATAATTAACCATACCAATATTTTATCTTAAGGCTATTCTATAAAAAGTCACATTCCCCCCAAATTCTTCCCTGTAAAGCGCACTCGATGTTAATTAACATCTTGTATAATAGCTGCATCCGGGTTTATCACTTCAATCAGACGGCATGCTACCGTGCGCTGTTGGATACCGATCACGCGTACACCGCGATATATAGTGTATTTGAAATAATAGGAAATAATAGGAAAAAACTTGCATGTTTTAACACAAATCGTTAAAAAGGACAGCATAATAGAACACCCACATTAAATCTAAAAAGTGTGTTCTAGAGTGCACATTTTGAACTCTGCACACAGTATCTACCTCTATTGGAAAGTATTTAAATTCACATATATTGTTTTAGCCCCTTCTATGTTCAATGTATAAAAGGGTATCTACCTCTATTGGAAAGTAGTTAGATTCACATATATTGTTTTAGCCCCTTCTATGTTCAATGTATAAAAGGGGATCTTAAAAACCTCAAAAAGGACAGTGATAAAGAAATCACAGAAACATAATATTTACACCATCATAAAGTAGAAGGTTTGGTCTCTAACATTTGTTTTCACACGAAAGATACCTTGATTTATCGCGGTTTAAAGATATTTTCCTTCTATAATTCAAGAAAGTTTATCGGATCGCAGTAACACGAAAGTTGGGTATGGCTGCCTGGACTTATAGTATATTCCTAAATAGTATTGGTTGCAATTAAATCTAGAGATCAATTCCACAATCGCATTGTACACGGACTATCTTCACGTAGATATTTGATTATTGACGTCAAGGGAAGTAACTGTTACTCGGGAAGAAAGCGGATTTGTATTGCGTATGCTTGAGTTCGTACGAGTTGTCCCCCAAAGGCGTTGGTCGTGTAGTACTGGTAAGATTGAGGCATAACCTTGGTGTAGGGAAGACTGACATCCTTGACTTATGAAATTAAGTTATTTGATAGATTATTAATGAAATATTTAAAAAAAAGCATTAATTACACTGAAATAAACTTGTGTTTGATGTAAAACGTCTCTTCTGGTAACTTGCGTAAAGTGTTCCGTTTATTGCTACTTTCATGCTAACCATTAATTAACACGACATGTAATTAGCGCTGTAATAACTGGTTCATTGTAGTTTGCTCGTGGTTATCGCCCAATTTATTTGTCAATTTAAAAATCATAGATTTCACGTCTTTTGCTTGAATTAATATGTTTTGCTATGCTATTGAATATTGATTCACTTGTTTGATGATACATTGTAACCTCTTTAGTGCAGCGCAAATATTGTCTGTTGTTGAGAGGTTGTCGTTCAATATAGGTTAAGCTGACAGTAAATCTTTACTGCAGGAAAATTGATGAAGTTGTTGAAAAGAGGTTGTTGCTCAAACGAGGGCCGCTCGTAACACGTAATACCATTTATGTCGTAGTTGCGTAGATTGGTAAGTAGGCGACAATGAAGGACCCGCTTTGCTGAAGTCAAGTACGAAAGTCATGCTGTTATACAAGTTCATTGGTGAGTAAATGTAACTGAGGTCACAACGTCGTCGTCTTCTTCAACCATGCTGACTGTCAGTGAATATATACTGTTCATCTAGGTGTATATTGATGCAACTAACAATGATCAAAGTATTTCAGCAACTTGCATCGTATGTACGTGAGTGACACATATCTGTAATTGCTGGATTAAACATATATACGAGTATGTCTGTATTGGTTACGGGACTCCCTTTCACGATTGCCAAATCAATGTTTGTTTTAACAATAAACCTTACATTTACGCGATAACACCACGTTTACTTTGTTGTTGTTTGTTTCATCAATTATTACAGAAAATGAGTGACTGTAAAGCTTCACGTTTGTAATTATCGCATCGTCATAAACATGCATTTAATGATGCCGTTAAAATAAGGTACATGACAACACAACTTGTTACAACTTTGTAAAGAAATGCACAAATATATTTTAACGTATCACATTTTGTGGTCCACGTTAAACTTTATACGTAAACAAGTTTCATGTAAGTTTGGAAAACACATTTCACGTGTACAAGACTTTAAGTGTTGTACGGACAGAGTAGTACTTGAAATCCATAAAACGGCAACAGTCGTTGCTGCAGGGAAAGTTCAGTAAGAAGTCATGTTCGTGCCTGCAGGAGCACTGTGCAGTTGGCTAAGCAATCGACAATTGACATTCAAACGTAAAATAAAATAAACTCAAATTTGATCGTCGAGATGGCCCGGCGTTGAATATGTGTCAGTCAAACATTATAAAAAAGAATTAAAAAAAGAATGCTTATTGGTTAGCCTCTAAGAAGCAGTATAATCCGTGATGGTGGGACTGAGGCTTTGTAATGCGCTATGACATACTGGTTACAGCGATATATGTACTTCGTACAGTGACACATATACTAGGTACTGTGAAATGCGCAGTAAGTGGCCGATGTGAAGTTGGTAGTAACAGCAGTAGCAGCAGTAAACTTCACAATGGTCAATTAGTGTTTTCTAGACAGATCAGTGTTTGAGAATGCATGCATTTTAAGTACTTTTACAGCGCACTTTTATAGCTGAGCGTCTTGTTTGAACTTTAATTCTCAAAGAATGTGTTAAGATGGTGGTAGCTTAACTAAATACATAAATCACCTACTAAAGGAATTATAGGTTAAACACTTGTGTAGCTGGATTATCAAACCGCTATGAGATTACATTGCACTTTTGTATTACCAAATGACTGAATGAACATCTTGTTTGTGATGAAAATAACCAGATGTAAAGCATCAGATGCCTCCATCTCCCCTATTTTGGGAACTATATACGAACAGTGCACCGAATAGAGCTACCCGAGAAACTTTATACGAAGGGAGCTCATTGGATGTGATAATACTGACAAACATGCGGTAATTTGCACGTAGGTCTAAATTGTTACAGTCTTCGTTTAAACAGTTTGCATAACGTCTAAATGAAATCAAAATCTTATACAGTAAAACCTCAATAATACAATCACCCTTGGGACCCTTGACAACTGGTCTTAATATTGAGGCGGTCTTAATATTGAAGTTGAGTAAAGAGCAAAATAGGAAAAATAGACTTGAAAATTGTGTTCTTCATTTTGAGGTGGTCTTATCACTGAGGTAGTTTTACTGTATTATTATACATACAGTCGGATCTTATGTATTCGACAACCTTCTATCCGAATACTTGGTATCATTCGAAATAAATATCAGGTTCCGATGTATCTTCTTAGGCAGGTCGAATTGAATGGGCTTTTCTAAATTATGTATTATTCGAAATTCGAAGGAACGAGGTCCGACTGTACATTTAATGTAATTTCATTAAAAAATATGAGATAATTTATAATGCTTTCTAAAACCATGTAAAGAAACTTTATATAGTTAACTTTACCGATTATTTGTATCGAATGTTTAGTAAACATCTTCAGGCAACCATTAGAGATACGAGCCGTCGGCCTGATCGAACCCTGTATATTGCTCACACGGTTACCTGCCAAGGAAAGTTTTAAAACCCATTTCAAAATAATTTAAATTCCGTTTAAAATCCGTAAACATTCATAAATCAACGAAATGATAGTGTTGTTGCTGCTTTTGTGTCCGGGAGATGTTTTCTTTCAGTTTTGTTTGGTTCAAAAATAAGTTTATTCAAACCACATGTCGTACAATCATTAAGTCATAAATATGTCTATATGGGTTTTCCATTTGATAAATGGCATGTTTTAACAAGAAACATTATACACGTATGTACGTGGTAATTTCACGTTTGATGGTTGTTGTTTATTTTGTTATTTATAGCTTCCTGTTTGTAATGATCGCATCGTCGTAAACATGCATTCACGGTCGTTAAATCTGACTACATGCACGGTACAACAAATCGCACAAATATAATTTAACGTATCACATTTGGTGGTTGACGTTAAACTCAGTTTCACGTACTCCAATTTCAAGGTTACACGGACCGAGTATTTAAATCCTTAAAACGGCAATATTCGTGGATGGAGGGAAAGTTAAATATGTAGCCAAACTTGTGCCAGCTGGAGCCCTGTGTCATTGGCTAAACAATCGGCATTCGACTATCAAAAGATCGAGCTTGGCTCGACCTTCGATAATCGTCATTTAAACTTAAAAACGGTCACAGATTTGAATGTCAAGCAGGCTTGGCATTCAACAATCGTCATGCAAACTTTATAAAACGTAATCGCAAACTTTGAATTACGAGCTGGCTCGGCGTTAAACATTCGTCATTCAAACTCCATAAAAATAATCTTTAAAAATCTGAATGCCGATTGTTTTGCCAATTTAAAACAGCCTCATGCAGAGAGATTTATGATAAGACCTACGTAAAACGTACTTCAAATAAAGTTGTCACGTGTGCCCTGTACAGGATTGTTGTTACCCGTAGCGATCGCAACGTACGAACATTGCTTAATATCATAATAATAAACCATTCATATCAGAGATACTTTGATTGCTCCGTGTGAGGTACAATCCGTAGTTAATGGACGGTGTGAAGTTTGTCGTAACAGCTTGTACTAGATGTAGCAGCATTCAGCTTCATATCGATCAGTTCAGACAGTTAAGTGTTTGAGAATGGAAAATGCATGCATTTGAAGTAATTTAATTTACACATTCTTTTATAGCCTAGTATCTTGTTTGAACTTTCATAACCTTCTTTTCTCAAAGAATTCGTTAAGATGGTGGTCTTTGCTATACCAATGCTTAAGTGAATACATAAATCGTATGTTGAACGAATGAATGGTTTCCTACTTGTGTAGCTGGGTTAAAGAACCGCCATGAAAACATATTGCAATTTTGCAATAACCAAATATCTCAATGTACATCTTGTTTGTGATGTGAATCACCAGATATAAAGCATCACATGCCTCTAATTGTAAAAGCGCCATCATGACGCTTATGTCGGTAGACTTAATCTTATTTACTTATTTAGTATTGTCACTTTCTCTAACTGTATTCAATCTATATCATAATTCAAAAAGTGACATTCCATAATTATCCCGTGGCTGCTGTGGAGAGACCACATGTATCAGTAATCACATGAAAGATTTGCGGCCCAACGGCTTGCATTATGAACACATGCTCGTATTCCGCGTGTACACTCTTTCTGTAATACATGAAAATGATAGGAAGTGGAAGTAAAGATAAGACCAGAAACCCTTCCGATACATTACATACAGTGTTTCGACTGAGTTGTACATTCAATGAGAACAAATTAGATACCGATATTTAAAATACTTACTCCATTGATCAAAAGCTCGTAATTGAAATCCATTCCATCTTTCCAGTACTCAGCAGACTGTAATACATTTTATAACGTACGTGCATGCAATACCACTTTTTGAAAATTGTACGGTTTACATAAAAGCTTTTAAAAGTAAGTAGCCTTTTCGTTTTCTTGTTAAATCAGAAATATGGTATTAAAATAATATACATATGCGTAATTTATATTATCTGTTTTTGAAACAATGAGTCGCTTTAAACATTTTACGTACTTTCTTCCGATCAAAAGTCCATAAAAAATCGTAAGTTCATAATTTTATTATTGAAAATTCGACTGTATACTATATTAAGGGATTTTCTAGGACGACCCACATATATATGTACTAACGATATATCCGTAAATAATGTTGTGATTTTCGATATAATTATACTTTATCAAGTTATCAAGCTTATTTGGATTTCCTTTTTGTTTTGGATCTAACGCGAGACATACTGCGTTTGTTAAATTGTTACACTTATGAGCTGAGCCCATTACCTCTCTGAAGTATAAATTGTATTCGATAGCAAACATACCATGTTTGATTGCATTGATAAGATTTGTGTTGCATCCGGAAGATGTCCTATGTTATTCCTCTCGAGTACAGAACTAAGAACTATTAGGAAACTAACCGCAAGGATAGATCATTTAAAAATCCACAACATTTTTGTTCTGGTGTGGAGCGTGTTATGAACTAAATGATCACAATATGTTATCTTATCTCTGACTTTTTGACCTTAATTATCAATAATTTCAGAACGAGACCACTTACCATGTATCAGCTGATTTTATATGTAGTAGCATAGCGTTTGTTCTGACAGCAAACAAAAACGAAAAGTCGCTTGTAAGCTGTTTATCATTCATTGGATGACCATGAGGACAATTCATCGTCTTTTTTGTTTATCTCTGTACATGTATATACAGGTTTTTATATATCTTATCTTTGTTGAACTTGAAGCAAAGTGTCACGAGATGTTTAAGAGAACTAAATTTTAACAAGGTTCCGAATTTAAAAAAAAAGATGCTAGAGTTGTAAATCCACGACATAGCTGCGTCGAAGTCAAAGAGAATACCTCTGCAGTATGTCTGCAACTAAACAAGATATCTCGTTTTTCAAATACTGCATTTATGTACACATACTCGTATTTTAACAAAACGACATACAAGAAACTAAATACTTAATACGCCAATTGATATTGATTATGTGACTATAATATAAATCCTTACGTGTAGCACAATTTAGTATTCTTAGTTCCGATTCTAATTTTGTGTTGATGAATGCCTCTTTATTTACATCTACATCTTACGTCACTCAGGCACACTTGACTATTACGTAATGGGCAGTGCTTGGTCGAGAGAAAAACGGAAACTATAGAAATGTAAGGCCATTAATGCTGTAGTGGCATATGTTGGTAAGCAGGCGACAATGAAGGTTTTGCTAAAGTCAAGTAGAGCAAGGTCATGTTGGTTTATTCGGTCAAGAGATAAGTTTATGGGTCAGTGTAAGTAACTGAGTTTCACAATTGCGTCGTCTTCTGAAATCATGCTTTCAATGAGTATATGATGGTAATCAATGTGTCTCATGATGTCTCACACTGATCAATGTGTTACAGCAACCTACATGATATGCGCGTTAATGACACAGGCATTTCTTGTAAATGCTATTCAGATATGGAGCTATATGTTCTGCAACTCCTTTCAGCATGGATGCAGGAATCATATATATTCTTGATGCCTTGTGTGGATAAAATATCTTGACCTGTGATTGATGGTGATAGTGATGACATTCCTCTTCGGTAAATACTGACTGTAACTGCATATTCAAATTTTTAGCCTCATCAATCGGTTCATTATAGAGCATGTCTATGTCTAAGAGGAGACACTCCACAAATGTATTTCTTCAACGACTTATGTAGCACTTGAACAGTTTCTGTTTACCTGGTTCTTGGTTTGAGCATGGTCGCCGACTTCAATCAAGTCTTCAATATACTGTTTCACTCCTGGCTTGTTGGTATCGCCGCCTATCCTTGGAGCTACCAAGTGATTTTTGTTTGATGTTAAGCTTGTTCCTCTTTTTATGGAGGTATTTAACGTGTTTTGTCATCCATGGTTAGTTAGTTTTATTGCCAGCGATTTTCTTCGATGGGATATGTTTGCTGATCAAAGATAAAAGTTTTCTCTCAACGTGTGTCCATGAAGTACATGTATTGACTGAGCTACAGTCATATTCGTCAGTGAACTGTAGAAAGTAAGAATACAGGTCTCTGATGCTATTATAGGCAGCGTTTTTGTACTGCAAAACTTTCCTAGCTGGCTTCTTCACGCTCATATGTCGTAGGATTGATTCAATAAAAACAGCGTCATGATCAGCTAAACCTGAAATAACCTCACAATGATCAGTGAAATACTTGTTATTGGTAAAGAACAGATCAAATATGTTGACTCAGTCCAATAATAAAATCTTGAAGTTTAAAGCAAAAAATTACATCCGGGTAATCTAGACGATTTAAGTTGTGTGTCTGTATGACGCCAGTTTGCACACTGGTACACGACATGGACCACCAACTCTGTCTGTATATATATACGTAAACTGTCCAGGCTTCTCAACATTCAGTGTCAGTGACTTGGAACGAGATACGGTGTAATTTATGGTATGTGATTATCTTTCTTACATTTAGCGCTTGCTTTTGTTGACTTAGGACACTTGAATATTAGAATCATTACGAAATATTGTTAAATCATATTGGTTTTTTGGTTACTAATACAGGGTGTCCGAAAGGAAAGCACTAACACTTTCAAACCGCAATAACTTTCATTTATTACAAGATAAAATAAACTTTTTATAATTTAAGAGCAAAAATGAACTGTTTTATTGTTAGAATTTGAGTAAAATATATTGATCAATGAACTTTTAAACAATTATCTTTCGTAATAAAACCAAGTAATTAAGCAGATTCTGATTAAACAAAGCTATTTACATTTCAAAATGTTGTATTGAATATTGATTCATAAAGAAATCATGTACATGTATTTGTGTTTAGATGAATAGTGTTTTTTTTAGTATAGCGTTTAAATCGGGGCATTATTTCTTTTGCACAGGAAAACAGTATCCCTGATTTAAACTTTCACATATACCTTATTGAGAAGCAATTAAGTGTTTTGTTCTATTATATTCAATGATGATAATATTAATCAGTAGTAATTTGTTTTGGCTTTAACTGACTACTGAGACTTTGGATGTGTCGTGATATTCAGCAAACGAAGGATGTAATGAATTATAAAAAATAAATTATGGACAGAAAATACATACGTTACCTTTTCAAACTGTTTTCAAACAGCGCCAAGCTGATAATACAAGATGAGGACACACGCAGTTTTTGCCACTGTGGGAGTACTGCTGATGTGTATGGGTCTGTCTGTATGTGATCCATGTGACACTGCCCCTGGTGTCGATGGTTGCAGCATTCCAGATGACCTACCGTACTTCTACAAAGATGTCTTCAAATCTGACTGCAACAAACATGATGTGTGCTACTCGTGTGTAAGTTTTTACAGAAATTATTTTATATACATATACCAAACTGGTACTGTACAGACAGTACAATGAAACCTTGATAGTAAGACCACTGTTGTTTCAGAAGAAAGTTTGTCTTAGTCTTGAGACAGTCTTAATATCAAGTTAATGTATGAAAATGAAATAAATGAAACCACGGTCTTATACAAAAGGTGGTCTTAATTTGGCGATGGTCATAATTGAAATTTTACTGTACCTGTATGTCGATATAAATGGATTGAAAAGTTATAAAACTATTTTGTGAAACTATGAGATTTGTAGAGACACGGATACAATAGCGTAATGCATTATGTTGTCAACTAGGAATTTACTACATTCTATCTGATGAAGACGAGACAGCAAATTAAATGTATCATAATAAATCTCTTACAATGACATTAAGCATGGTGGGTTTTGTATTCTTCAGATTTAGTCCTCATATTTTTTTGTTGCAGGATATACTTAGAGATACATGTGTTATAATCAATTCGACTTGAATGCACAGTCGCATAAAATTGTGTGATGTCTGATTCCTCGATTATAAATCCTGAAATTTATTTCTTGATTCAACTCATTTTGGGCATAAACTGGGATAATATTATACTAGATGTGTCCATGATACGGATGCCCCCGCTATGGGATTTTCAAGCTTTATTTATTTGAAACCAATATTTTAAATCGAATAAGTGCCAAAACTCTGCCAAAAATAGGAAGAATGTAACCGAAATCAAACTTGACCTGTATTTTATTATCCTACGCTTATGTGTCCAATATGAATAGAATCCATCCAATGTTTCAAGAGTTATTGTTCGGCAAACAAAGTTTCGCACGGACGTACATACCGACGGACGGACGGGGGAAACACTATGTGGTCCTTCGTCATATGACAAAAATAAGTAGTGTGAGCATGAGGATTGATTTCATTTTTCATAACCGCGGGTCCTGGATTAAATGGAATTTAGACAACACTTGAAAATAATAACATTTTGAAACTGTTGTGTTTTTTCAGTCTTATAGATCTACAATGGATACTTTATTATATATATAAGACTAATCATATTTAGCAAGAATTTTCATTAATCCCAATGCAACTGAATAATATATGATACATATCTAAAAAAGAAAAACATGTATTACATAAGTGAAATAGAACACACATTACTGCAGATGATATTTTCTCAATGATATATGTCAGCACAAAGCAGAGACTGATACAGTGCCGTGGTCTTGAGTTTTGCTAGGCTTGAACTCATAACCTCCACATCGCAGCGCCAACGCATTATCCACTACACTACATCTATAATACACACTTCCCAAATACATACAGAGATTTATCATTTCTATGTAACAGATATACTGCTTTCAAGCTTATTGTTACTGACTTTCTCGGCTTGTTCCGTGATATATTCCATATTTTAACCCCTCCATCCCATTGTTGTCCCCATAAATTGTCCTTGGTTGGTTTTCGTCGACCAGACCATTCAGTACACCCATTTATTAACATTTATGTTTACCCTTGCATATCCTCAGTGCCTAATGTTTTGTAGACTGTTGTTTTCTCGGGGGTCTGTGTGGAAAGACAGTGTCTTGCGTATTTTCCCGGTTAAAAGTCAAATCTCTCCTTCATTGTTTTTTCTTCAGGGAACAAACCGTGGGGTCAGCAGAGAACAATGTGATTATAGATTCTTGACCAATATAATACAAACCTGTTGGATAGACAGTCGTATGGTGAACAATTTATGGTGTAGTATGATCAGAATTGATTACCATGAGGGTGTTCGTTTGGTAGGAAACAGTTCATACGAAAGAATATCTCCTAATTGGTGTTCTCAATCGTGGGTGCGTCAGTGTTACTAAATAAATTTACAAAAGCATAAATTATTGTTTGATTCCTTACTTTCCTAGTACCAGATATCCATGCATAATGTGTAGTATGAAATTATACAAAATACCACTGGCTATATATGTAGTACCCAAATAATAGCTGGCTCCCGAGAAAACAGCGGGTTGTATCTTTTTCATGTAAAGGGACATGAAATCATTTTACATGTGCTTCACATGGTGATAAGGGATCATTTGTACAGTGACAAAGCTCAGCATTGTATTTATGCACATTTTGGCAGTTGTTGAGAAGTTGGTGCTCTCGAGAGGTTGCATTAATAGGAATTTCTTACAACAAGAAGTATTTATACTGTTGTTATAAAAAGGTTATTGCTCAAGAGAGGGCCACTCTGAAAATGTCGCACTGTATTATACAAATATACAAACATCAGACAAATAAGCAAACTTCGCCACACATTAATTGACTTCATCCGCAACAAACTTGATAAAAGCAATATTTTCAACAAATACCAAGTTGAAAGTCAACCAATACTGGAGCGCTAAGTTTAGGTTATAGCTCATATATTGGAATTACAAGCAAATTAAGTGCAAGGAAGCGTCAGCTTGGTGTAAATATATTATACTGGTTAATGCATTTCGACACACTTTTCTGAAAAGTCAGTTCTTCCTATCAATGGCCAAAATTTGTTTTGTTCTTGTATCTGATATGAAATTTGATTCCTGATAATTTATTCCTAATGCCAAAATCTAGAAATACCATGTATGTATACAAGGGAGGTAATAAACAGTTTACGTCAATACAACGTTTTTGAATTCCGCTATGAACACTGTTTGGTTTTGGCGGAAATATAATTATATCGTAAATATACCGTTACTTACGTATTCTTGTTTGTACATCGAATTGCAACAGGAATTGTACAGTTCGCTAATCCGATAAATTGTTCATTGTAACTACAGTCACTATGGTGCACGTCATTAAATCAGTAGGATTGAAATCGTTGATTATTTGGTAGTATTAAATGCGTTATTTATAAAGATATTGTCTTGGAATGTATAATATCAATGAACAGTCATACTTGCTTTTTTCGGATAAATTGGAGATTTATTTTTTTATAATCCCGTCATTGCATTTGGTGTTTAAAACGTTATAACTTTTTACATATATGTCAAGTGTTTCAGAGTTGCGTTACTCTCATATTGTGTAATGTCGATTACATTGTTTACCTCACTGCATTCTGAGAGACGCGATATTGTCGGCAGGATACTGAATGAAATAAAAGCAAGAACAATGGACAGATTACATTATAAATGACCACGTGACGCAGATGAGTCTTTTTTCAAGCTTTGGCTTGAATATGATCTATCGGCAAAAAGAATAACTTTCTGGGTATTGAACCGGTATATTGCTACCTGATGAACGTCTGTGGTGCGGAGTATATATTTACAAATAATTAAGAAAGTAAAGAATACCTCGGGTGAGAGTCGAACTGGTGCTTAACTTTTCAATAATACATCTAAATACAGAACGTTTAACCGACTGAGTTATAGAGGCACACACAGTCTAGTTCTATGTAATTGAATGCTCATGTACACTGGGCTTGTGAATTGGTATTTACCATTTCACGCTGAGAGATGGCTTGCGTTCTCCAACATGACAAGAGAAACCCAATGTCCATGCTGTACAATAGAATATGTGTATTTGTTACACGGATAAAAGGAATTTTATTGCTATGACTTTTAATTTACACGCTTGAATATTCCCTTCATCGAGCCTCTTGTTTCGGACGCATGCAGGAACTGGAGTGTTCAATGTGTAGCTAGCTTCTACGTGACAGTATAAGTATGTAAGACAAGACAGCTGATTCTCCGCATTGCATTCGTCCCAGTGTTTATTTCTATGCCAACATATATTGTAGATATTTACGACAAACCGTTGTCGCGAGGATGTCAACGATGTTACTTCACATAAAAATATCAGCCAGCATGAAATAATGATCACAGTTCGGTCTTTTTATCTTCATTTCACGGTAAAATCGGGTATAGTGTTGCTAACCGTCGTTTGCAGAGATTCATATCGCCATCATATCGAGCTAACCTACAGTTGTATTCAGTCTTGTTATGTTATTCCTGCTCCGAATACAGTATTCATTAAACGAACGGAAGACAACGTGCACACATGTAAAAATACCTTGCTGCAATTAAAGGTAAAGCACCAGGGTACATAGCTGGTTGTTATATATGCATGTATGTAGTAAGTTCATCTTCAAATAATTTTATTAGATTTTCTTTTCATAGGATTATTATTATTACGCGGTAATTGTTTTCCTTAGGTAATTTCAGTTCCTTGAGACCCTGCAGTCTTTTACAGGCTGTATCTGAATTGGTATGTTCTGCAGGATATATACGCACACGTACCATGTTTCATTTATACTGCAAAAACTGCAGGCATCATTCGAAGCTTGAATGTCCGTCCGTCTGTTTATCTGTACTGCCTACATTGTAATTCTAACGTTAATATATACCAATCGGGCTTGCGTTTGTGGAATTATGGTCATGTTTTACGTCATTACTGATGTTTAACAATATATCTGTGAGAATCTACTTTCAAATTTGCAACCATGCACAATTAACCCTAAATACTCGATCGAAAACCTGTGCCAATCGGTAGTAACCAGATGGGTCGACACGATCATCTTTTAACATAATTCTAATATGTGAGTTATAACCGGCTTATAGTATACAGTCATATTGATCACTTACCAGATTTACTTAATGAAAATACTTAATAGATATTGTGCCAAATGCCATAATAAATGGATTAGTTGACCAAACATTTGAAAAAATCTGAATGCTTATTGGATGTAAGACACAGGAAGAGGCGGAGTGAACTATAAGTAAATGAAAGTGTACAAACGCAGTTGGAAATGCACACATTAAGTGAACAACTCCATGTTGGTTGTTTGAACAAAAACACTATCACCAAATGCAGTAACTACATTTAGGATGGTTAAATCAATACGGTATAATACACCCCCTACGCCCCAAGCTTGGTGTAAATATATAATCCTGGTTAATGCATTTCGACACACTTTTCTGAAAATTCAGTTCTTCCTATCAATGGCCAAAATTTGTTTTGTTCTTGTATCTGATATGAAATTTGATTCCTGATAATTTATTCCTAATGCCAAAATCTAGAAATACCATGTATGTATACAAGGGAGGTAATAAACAGTTTACGTCAATACAACGTTTTAGAATTCCGCTATGAGCTTAAATGACACTGTTTGCTTTTGGCGGAAATATAATTATATCGTAAATATACCGTTACTTACGTATTCTTGTTTGTACATCGAATTGCAACAGGAATTGTACAGTTCGCTAATCCGATAAATTGTTCATTGTAACTACAGTCACTATGGTGCATGTCATTAAATCAGTAGGATTGAAATCGTTGATTATTTGGTAGTATTAAATGCGTTATTTATAAAGATATTGTCTTGGAATGTATAATATCAATGAACAGTCATACTTGCTTTTTTCGGATAAATTGGAGATTTATTTTTTTATAATCCCGTCATTGCATTTGGTGTTTAAAACGTTATAACTTTTTACATATATGTCAAGTGTTTCAGAGTTGCGTTACTCTCATATTGTGTAATGTCGATTACATTGTTTACCTCACTGCATTCTGAGAGACGCGATATTGTCGGCAGGATACTGAATGAAATAAAAGCAAGAACAATGGACAGATTACATTATAAATGACCACGTGACGCAGATGAGTCTTTTTTCAAGCTTTGGCTTGAATATGATATATCGGCAAAAAGAATAACTTTCTGGGTATTGAACCGGTATATTGCTACCTGATGAACGTCTGTGGTGCGGAGTATATATTTACAAACAATTAAGAAAGTAAAGAATACCTCGGGTGAGAGTCGAACTGGTGCTTAACTTTTCAATAATACATCTAAATACAGAACGTTTAACCGACTGAGTTATAGAGGCACACACAGTCTAGTTCTATGTAATTGAATGTTCAGGTACACTGGGCTTGTGAATTGGTATTTACCATTTCACGCTGAGAGATGGCTTGCGTTCTCCAACATGACAAGAGAAACCCAAAGTCCATGCTGTACAATAGAATATGTGTATTTGTTACACGGATAAAAGGAATTTTATTGCTTTGAATTTTAATTTACACGCTTGAATATTCCCTTCATCGAGCCTCTTGTTTCGGACGCATGCAGGAACTGGAGTGTTCAATGTGTAGCTAGCTTCTACGTGACAGTATAAGTATGTAAGACAGCTGATTCTCCGCATTGCATTCGTCCCAGTGTTTATTTCTATGCAAACATATATTGTAGATATTTACGACAAACCGTTGTCGCGAGGATGTCAACGATGTTACTTCACATAAAAATATCAGCCAGCATGAAATAATGATCACAGTTCGGTCTTTTTATCTTCATTTCACGGTAAAATCGGGTATAGTGTTGCTAACAGTCGTTTGCAGAGATTCATATCGCCATCATATCGAGCTAACCTACAGTTGTATTCAGTCTTGTTATTTTATTCCTGCTCCGAATACAGTATTCATTAAACGAACGGAAGACAACGTGCACACATGTAAAAATACCTTGCTGCAATTAAAGGTAAAGCACCAGGGTACATAGCTGGTTGTTATATATGCATGTATGTAGTAAGTTCATCTTCAAATAATTTTATTAGATTTTCTTTTCATAGGATTATTATTATTACGCGGTAATTGTTTTCCTTAGGTAATTTCAGTTCCTTGAGACCCTGCAGTCTTTTACAGGCTGTATCTGAATTGGTATGTTCTGCAGGATATATACGCACACGTACCATGTTTCATTTATACTGCAAAAACTGCAGGCATCATTCGAAGCTTGAATGTCCGTCCGTCTGTTTATCTGTACTGCCTACATTGTAATTCTAACGTTAGTATATACCAATCGGGCTTGCGTTTGTGGAATTATGGTCATGTTTTACGTCATTACTGATGTTTAACAATATATCTGTGAGAATCTACTTTCAAATTTGCAACCATGCACAATTAACCCTAAATACTCGATCGAAAACCTGTGCCAATCGGTAGTAACCAGATGGGTCGACACGATCATCTTTTAACATAATTCATATATGTGAGTTATAACCGGCTTATAGTATACAGTCATATTGATCACTTACCAGATTTACTTAATGAAAATACTTAATAGATATTGTGCCAAATGCCATAATAAATGGATTAGTTGACCAAACATTTGAAAAAATCTGAATGCTTATTGGATGTAAGACACAGGAAGAGGCGGAGTGAACTATAAGTAAATGAAAGTGTACAAACGCAGTTGGAAATGCACACATTAAGTGAACAACTCCATGTTGGTTGTTTGAACAAAAACACTATCACCAAATGCAGTAACTACATTTAGGATGGTTAAATCAATACGGTATAATACACCCCCTACGCCCCAAGCTTGGTGTAAATATATAATCCTGGTTAATGCATTTCGACACACTTTTCTGAAAATTCAGTTCTTCCTATCAATGGCCAAAATTTGTTTTGTTCTTGTATCTGATATGAAATTTGATTCCTGATAATTTATTCCTAATGCCAAAATCTAGAAATACCATGTCTGTATACAAGGGAGGTAATAAACAGTTTACGTCAATACAACGTTTTTGAATTCCGCTATGAACTTAAATAACACTGTTTGGTTTTGGCGGAAATATAATTATATCGTAAATATACCGTTACTTACGTATTCTTGTTTGTACATCGAATTGCAACAGGAATTGTACAGTTCGCTAATCCGATAAATTGTTCATTGTAACTACAGTCACTATGGTGCACGTCATTAAATCAGTAGGATTGAAATCGTTGATTATTTGGTAGTATTAAATGCGTTATTTATAAAGATATTGTCTTGGAATGTATAATATCAATGAACAGTCATACTTGCTTTTTTCGGATAAATTGGAGATTTATTTTTTTATAATCCCGTCATTGCATTTGGTGTTTAAAACGTTATAACTTTTTACATATATGTCAAGTGTTTCAGAGTTGCGTTACTCTCATATTGTGTAATGTCGATTACATTGTTTACCTCACTGCATTCTGAGACGCGATATTGTCGGCAGGATACTGAATGAAATAAAAGCAAGAACAATGGACAGATTACATTATAAATGACCACGTGACGCAGATGAGTCTTTTTTCAAGCTTTGGCTTGAATATGATCTATCGGCAAAAAGAATAACTTTCTGGGTATTGAACCGGTATATTGCTACCTGATGAACGTCTGTGGTGCGGAGTATATATTTACAAATAATTAAGAAAGTAAAGAATACCTCGGGTGAGAGTCGAACTGGTGCTTAACTTTTCAATAATACATCTAAATACAGAACGTTTAACCGACTGAGTTATAGAGGCACACACAGTCTAGTTCTATGTAATTGAATGCTCATGTACACTGGGCTTGTGAATTGGTATTTACCATTTCACGCTGAGAGATGGCTTGCGTTCTCCAACATGACAAGAGAAACCCAATGTCCATGCTGTACAATAGAATATGTGTATTTGTTACACGGATAAAAGGAATTTTATTGCTATGACTTTTAATTTACACGCTTGAATATTCCCTTCATCGAGCCTCTTGTTTCGGACGCATGCAGGAACTGGAGTGTTCAATGTGTAGCTAGCTTCTACGTGACAGTATAAGTATGTAAGACAAGACAGCTGATTCTCCGCATTGCATTCGTCCCAGTGTTTATTTCTATGCCAACATATATTGTAGATATTTACGACAAACCGTTGTCGCGAGGATGTCAACGATGTTACTTCACATAAAAATATCAGCCAGCATGAAATAATGATCACAGTTCGGTCTTTTTATCTTCATTTCACGGTAAAATCGGGTATAGTGTTGCTAACCGTCGTTTGCAGAGATTCATATCGCCATCATATCGAGCTAACCTACAGTTGTATTCAGTCTTGTTATGTTATTCCTGCTCCGAATACAGTATTCATTAAACGAACGGAAGACAACGTGCACACATGTAAAAATACCTTGCTGCAATTAAAGGTAAAGCACCAGGGTACATAGCTGGTTGTTATATATGCATGTATGTAGTAAGTTCATCTTCAAATAATTTTATTAGATTTTCTTTTCATAGGATTATTATTATTACGCGGTAATTGTTTTCCTTAGGTAATTTCAGTTCCTTGAGACCCTGCAGTATTTTACAGGCTGTATCTGAATTGGTATGTTCTGCAGGATATATACGCACACGTACCATGTTTCATTTATACTGCAAAAACTGCAGGCATCATTCGAAGCTTGAATGTCCGTCCGTCTGTTTATCTGTACTGCCTACATTGTAATTCTAACGTTAATATATACCAATCGGGCTTGCGTTTGTGGAATTATGGTCATGTTTTACGTCATTACTGATGTTTAACAATATATCTGTGAGAATCTACTTTCAAATTTGCAACCATGCACAATTAACCCTAAATACTCGATCGAAAACCTGTGCCAATCGGTAGTAACCAGATGGGTCGACACGATCATCTTTTAACATAATTCTAATATGTGAGTTATAACCGGCTTATAGTATACAGTCATATTGATCACTTACCAGATTTACTTAATGAAAATACTTAATAGATATTGTGCCAAATGCCATAATAAATGGATTAGTTGACCAAACATTTGAAAAAATCTGAATGCTTATTGGATGTAAGACACAGGAAGAGGCGGAGTGAACTATAAGTAAATGAAAGTGTACAAACGCAGTTGGAAATGCACACATTAAGTGAACAACTCCATGTTGGTTGTTTGAACAAAAACACTATCACCAAATGCAGTAACTACATTTAGGATGGTTAAATCAATACGGTATAATACACCCCCTACGCCCCAAGCTTGGTGTAAATATATAATCCTGGTTAATGCATTTCGACACACTTTTCTGAAAATTCAGTTCTTCCTATCAATGGCCAAAATTTGTTTTGTTCTTGTATCTGATATGAAATTTGATTCCTGATAATTTATTCCTAATGCCAAAATCTAGAAATACCATGTATGTATACAAGGGAGGTAATAAACAGTTTACGTCAATACAACGTTTTAGAATTCCGCTATGAGCTTAAATGACACTGTTTGCTTTTGGCGGAAATATAATTATATCGTAAATATACCGTTACTTACGTATTCTTGTTTGTACATCGAATTGCAACAGGAATTGTACAGTTCGCTAATCCGATAAATTGTTCATTGTAACTACAGTCACTATGGTGCATGTCATTAAATCAGTAGGATTGAAATCGTTGATTATTTGGTAGTATTAAATGCGTTATTTATAAAGATATTGTCTTGGAATGTATAATATCAATGAACAGTCATACTTGCTTTTTTCGGATAAATTGGAGATTTATTTTTTTATAATCCCGTCATTGCATTTGGTGTTTAAAACGTTATAACTTTTTACATATATGTCAAGTGTTTCAGAGTTGCGTTACTCTCATATTGTGTAATGTCGATTACATTGTTTACCTCACTGCATTCTGAGAGACGCGATATTGTCGGCAGGATACTGAATGAAATAAAAGCAAGAACAATGGACAGATTACATTATAAATGACCACGTGACGCAGATGAGTCTTTTTTCAAGCTTTGGCTTGAATATGATATATCGGCAAAAAGAATAACTTTCTGGGTATTGAACCGGTATATTGCTACCTGATGAACGTCTGTGGTGCGGAGTATATATTTACAAACAATTAAGAAAGTAAAGAATACCTCGGGTGAGAGTCGAACTGGTGCTTAACTTTTCAATAATACATCTAAATACAGAACGTTTAACCGACTGAGTTATAGAGGCACACACAGTCTAGTTCTATGTAATTGAATGTTCAGGTACACTGGGCTTGTGAATTGGTATTTACCATTTCACGCTGAGAGATGGCTTGCGTTCTCCAACATGACAAGAGAAACCCAAAGTCCATGCTGTACAATAGAATATGTGTATTTGTTACACGGATAAAAGGAATTTTATTGCTTTGAATTTTAATTTACACGCTTGAATATTCCCTTCATCGAGCCTCTTGTTTCGGACGCATGCAGGAACTGGAGTGTTCAATGTGTAGCTAGCTTCTACGTGACAGTATAAGTATGTAAGACAGCTGATTCTCCGCATTGCATTCGTCCCAGTGTTTATTTCTATGCAAACATATATTGTAGATATTTACGACAAACCGTTGTCGCGAGGATGTCAACGATGTTACTTCACATAAAAATATCAGCCAGCATGAAATAATGATCACAGTTCGGTCTTTTTATCTTCATTTCACGGTAAAATCGGGTATAGTGTTGCTAACAGTCGTTTGCAGAGATTCATATCGCCATCATATCGAGCTAACCTACAGTTGTATTCAGTCTTGTTATTTTATTCCTGCTCCGAATACAGTATTCATTAAACGAACGGAAGACAACGTGCACACATGTAAAAATACCTTGCTGCAATTAAAGGTAAAGCACCAGGGTACATAGCTGGTTGTTATATATGCATGTATGTAGTAAGTTCATCTTCAAATAATTTTATTAGATTTTCTTTTCATAGGATTATTATTATTACGCGGTAATTGTTTTCCTTAGGTAATTTCAGTTCCTTGAGACCCTGCAGTCTTTTACAGGCTGTATCTGAATTGGTATGTTCTGCAGGATATATACGCACACGTACCATGTTTCATTTATACTGCAAAAACTGCAGGCATCATTCGAAGCTTCAATGTCCGTCCGTCTGTTTATCTGTACTGCCTACATTGTAATTCTAACGATAGTATATACCAATCGGGCTTGTGTTTGTGGAATTATGGTCATGTTTTACGTCATTACTGATGTTTAACAATATATCTGTGAGAATCTACTTTCAAATTTGCAACCATGCACAATTAGCCCTAAATACTCGATCGAAAACCTGTGCCAATCGGTAGTAACCAGATGGGTCGACACGATCATCTTTTAACATAATTCTAATATGTGAGTTATAACCGGCTTATAGTATACAGTCATATTGATCACTTACCAGATTTACTTAATGAAAATACTTAATAGATATTGTGCGAAATGCCATATTAAATGGATTAGTTGACCAAACATTTGAAAAAATCTGAATGCTTATTGGATGTAAGACACGGGAAGAAGCGGAGTGAACTATAAGTAAATGAAAGTGTACAAACGCAGTTGAAAATGCACACATTAAGTGAACAACTCCAAGTTGGTTGTTTGAACAAAACACTATCACCAAATGCAGTAACTACATTTAGGATGGTTAAATCAATACGGTATAATACACCCCCTACGCCCCAAGCTTGGTGTAAATATATAATCCTGGTTAATGCATTTCGACACACTTTTCTGAAAATTCAGTTCTTCCTATCAATGGCCAAAATTTGTTTTGTTCTTGTATCTGATATGATATTTGATTCCTGATAATTTATTCCTAATGCCAAAATCTAGAAATACCATGTCTGTATACAAGGGAGGTAATAAACAGTTTACGTCAATACAACGTTTTAGAATTCCGCTATGAGCTTAAATAACACTTTTTGCTTTTGGCGGAAATATAATTATATCGTAAATATACCGTTACTTACGTATTCTTGTTTGTACATCGAATTGCAACAGGAGTTGTACAGTTCGCTAATCCGATAAATTGTTCATTGTAACTACAGTCACTATGGTGCATGTCATTAAATCAGTAGGATTGAAATCGTTGATTATTTGGTAGTATTAAATGCGTTATTTATAAAGATATTGTCTTGGAATGTATAATATCAATGAACAGTCATACTTGCTTTTTTCGGATAAATTGGAGATTTATTTTTTTATAATCCCGTCATTGCATTTGGTGTTTAAAACGTTATAACTTTTTACATATATGTCAAGTGTTTCAGAGTTGCGTTACTCTCATATTGTGTAATGTCGATTACATTGTTTACCTCACTGCATTCTGAGAGACGCGATATTGTCGGCAGGATACTGAACGAAATAAAAGCAAGAACAATGGACAGATTACATTATAAATGACCACGTGACGCAGATGAGTCTTTTTTCAAGCTTTGGCTTGAATATGATATATCGGCAAAAAGAATAACTTTCTGGGTATTGAACCGGTATATTGCTACCTGATGAACGTCTGTGGTGCGGAGTATATATTTACAAACAATTAAGAAAGTAAAGAATACCTCGGGTGAGAGTCGAACTGGTGCTTAACTTTTCAATAATACATCTAAATACAGAACGTTTAACCGACTGAGTTATAGAGGCACACACAGTCTAGTTCTATGTAATTGAATGTTCAGGTACACTGGGCTTGTGAATTGGTATTTACCATTTCACGCTGAGAGATGGCTTGCGTTCTCCAACATGACAAGAGAAACCCAAAGTCCATGCTGTACAATAGAATATGTGTATTTGTTACACGGATAAAAGGAATTTTATTGCTTTGAATTTTAATTTACACGCTTAAATATTCCCTTCATCGAGCCTCTTGTTTCGGACGCATGCAGGAACTGGAGTGTTCAATGTGTAGCTAGCTTCTACGTGACAGTATAAGTATGTAAGACAGCTGATTCTCCGCATTGCATTCGTCCCAGTGTTTATTTCTATGCAAACATATATTGTAGATATTTACGACAAACCGTTGTCGCGAGGATGTCAACGATGTTACTTCACATAAAAATATCAGCCAGCATGAAATAATGATCACAGTTCGGTCTTTTTATCTTCATTTCACGGTAAAATCGGGTATAGTGTTGCTAACAGTCGTTTGCAGAGATTCATATCGCCATCATATCGAGCTAACCTACAGTTGTATTCAGTCTTGTTATTTTATTCCTGCTCCGAATAAAGTATTCATTAAACGAACGGAAGACAACGTGCACACATGTAAAAATACCTTGCTGCAATTAAAGGTAAAGCAACAGGGTACATAGCTGGTTGTTATATATGCATGTATGTAGTAAGTTCTTCTTCAAATAATTTTATTAGATTTTCTTTTCATAGGATTATTATTATTACGCGGTAATTGTTTTCCTTAGGTAATTTCAGTTCCTTGAGACCCTGCAGTCTTTTACAGGCTGTACCTGAATTGGTATGTTCTGCAGGATATATACGCACACGTACCATGTTTCATTTATACTGCAAAAACTGCAGGTATCATTCGAAGCTTGAATGTCCGTCCGTCTGTTTATCTGTACTGCCTACATTGTAATTCTAACGAAAGTATATACCAATCGGGCTTGCGTTTGTGGAATTATGGTCATGTTTTACGTCATTACTGATGTTTAACAATATATCTGTGAGAATCTACTTTCAAATTTGCAACCATGCACAATTAACCCTAAATACTCGATCGAAAACCTGTGCCAATCGGTAGTAACCAGATGGGTCGACACGATCATCTTTTAACATAATTCTAATATGTGAGTTATAACCGGCTTATAGTATACAGTCATATTGATCACTTACCAGATTTACTTAATGAAAATACTTAATAGATATTGTGCGAAATGCCATATTAAATGGATTAGTTGACCAAACATTTGAAAAAATCTGAATGCTTATTGGATGTAAGACACAGGAAGAGGCGGAGTGAACTATAAGTAAATGTAAGTGTACAAACGCAGTTGAAAATGCACACATTAAGTGAACAACTCCAAGTTGGTTGTTTGAACAAAACACTATCACCAAATGCAGTAACTACATTTAGGATGGTTAAATCAATACGGTATAATACACCCCCTACGCCCCAAGCTTGGTGTAAATATATAATCCTGGTTAATGCATTTCGACACACTTTTCTGAAAATTCAGTTTTTCCTATCAATGGCCAAAATTTGTTTTGTTCTTGTATCTGATATGAAATTTGATTCCTGATAATTTATTCCTAATGCCAAAATCTAGAAATACCATGTCTGTATACAAGGGAGGTAATAAACAGTTTACGTCAATACAACGTTTTTGAATTCCGCTATGAGCTTAAATAACACTGTTTGCTTTTGGCGGAAATATAATTATATCGTAAATATACCGTTACTTACGTATTCTTGTTTGTACATCGAATTGCAACAGGAATTGTACAGTTCGCTAATCCGATAAATTGTTCATTGTAACTACAGTCACTATGGTGCATGTCATTAAATCAGTAGGATTGAAATCGTTGATTATTTGGTAGTATTAAATGCGTTATTTATAAAGATATTGTCTTGGAATGTATAATATCAATGAACAGTCATACTTGCTTTTTTCGGATAAATTGGAGATTTATTTTTTATAATCCCGTCATTGCATTTGGTGTTTAAAACGTTATAACTTTTTACATATATGTCAAGTGTTTCAGAGTTGCGTTACTCTCATATTGTGTAATGTCGATTACATTGTTTACCTCACTGCATTCTGAGAGACGCGATATCGTCGGCAGGATACTGAACGAAATAAAAGCAAGAACAATGGACAGATTACATTATAAATGACCACGTGACGGAGATGAGTCTTTTTTCAAGCTTTGGCTTGAATATGATATATCGGCAAAAAGAATAACTTTCTGGGTATTGAACCGGTATATTGCTACCTGATGAACGTCTGTGGTGCGGAGTATATATTTACAAACAATTAAGAAAGTAAAGAATACCTCGGGTGAGAGTCGAACTGGTGCTTAACTTTTCAATAATACATCTAAATACAGAACGTTTAACCGACTGAGTTATAGAGGCACACACAGTCTAGTTCTATGTAATTGAATGTTCAGGTACACTGGGCTTGTGAATTGGTATTTACCATTTCACGCTGAGAGATGGCTTGCGTTCTCCAACATGACAAGAGAAACCCAAAGTCCATGCTGTACAATAGAATATGTGTATTTGTTACACGGATAAAAGGGATTTTATTGCTTTGAATTTTAATTTACACGCTTGAATATTCCCTTCATCGAGCCTCTTGTTTCGGACGCATGCAGGAACTGGAGTGTTCAATGTGTAGCTAGCTTCTACGTGACAGTATAAGTATGTAAGACAGCTGATTCTCCGCATTGCATTCGTCCCAGTGTTTATTTCTATGCAAACATATATTGTAGATATTTACGACAAACCGTTGTCGCGAGGATGTCAACGATGTTACTTCACATAAAAATATCAGCCAGCATGAAATAATGATCACAGTTCGGTCTTTTTATCTTCATTTCACGGTAAAATCGGGTATAGTGTTGCTAACAGTCGTTTGCAGAGATTCATATCGCCATCATATCGAGCTAACCTACAATTGTATTCAGTCTTGTTATTTTATTCCTGCTCCGAATACAGTATTCATTAAACGAACGGAAGACAACGTGCACACATGTAAAAATACCTTGCTGCAATTAAAGGTAAAGCAACAGGGTACATAGCTGGTTGTTATATATGCATGTATGTAGTAAGTTCTTCTTCAAATAATTTTATTAGATTTTCTTTTCATAGGATTATTATTATTACGCGGTAATTTTTTTCCTTAGGTAATTTCAGTTCCTTGAGACCCTGCAGTCTTTTACAGGCTGTACCTGAATTGGTATGTTCTGCAGGATATATACGCACACGTACCATGTTTCATTTATACTGCAAAAACTGCAGGTATCATTCGAAGCTTGAATGTCCGTCCGTCTGTTTATCTGTACTGCCTACATTGTAATTCTAACGAAAGTATATACCAATCGGGCTTGCGTTTGTGGAATTATGGTCATGTTTTACGTCATTACTGATGTTTAACAATATATCTGTGAGAATCTACTTTCAAATTTGCAACCATGCACAATTAACCCTAAATACTCGATCGAAAACCTGTGCCAATCGGTAGTAACCAGATGGGTCGACACGATCATCTTTTAATATAATTCTAATATGTGAGTTATAACCGGCTTATAGTATACAGTCATATTGATCACTTACCAGATTTACTTAATGAAAATACTTAATAGATATTGTGCGAAATGCCATATTAAATGGATTAGTTGACCAAACATTTGAAAAAATCTGAATGCTTATTGGATGTAAGACACAGGAAGAGGCGGAGTGAACTATAAGTAAATGTAAGTGTACAAACGCAGTTGAAAATGCACACATTAAGTGAACAACTCCAAGTTGGTTGTTTGAACAAAACACTATCACCAAATGCAGTAACTACATTTAGGATGGTTAAATCAATACGGTATAACACACCCCCTACGCCCCAAGCTTTGTGTAAATATATAATCCTGGTTAATGCATTTCGACACACTTTTCTGAAAATTCAATTCTTCCTATCAATGGCCAAAATTTGTTTTGTTCTTGTATCTGATATGAAATTTGATTCCTGATAATTTATTCCTAATGCCAAAATCTAGAAATACCATGTCTGTATACAAGGGAGGTAATAAACAGTTTACGTCAATACAACGTTTTTGAATTCCGCTATGAGCTTAAATAACACTGTTTGCTTTTGGCGGAAATATAATTATATCGTAAATATACCGTTACTTACGTATTCTTGTTTGTACATCGAATTGTAACAGGAATTGTACAGTTCGCTAATCCGATAAATTGTTCATTGTAACTACAGTCACTATGGTGCATGTCATTAAATCAGTAGGATTGAAATCGTTGATTATTTGGTAGTATTAAATGCGTTATTTATAAAGATATTGTCTTGGAATGTATAATATCAATGAACAGTCATACTTGCTTTTTTCGGATAAATTGGAGATTTATTTTTTTATAATCCCGTCATTGCATTTGGTGTTTAAAACGTTATAACTTTTTACATATATGTCAAGTGTTTCAGAGTTGCGTTACTCTCATATTGTGTAATGTCGATTACATTGTTTACCTCACTGCATTCTGAGAGACGCGATATTGTCGGCAGGATACTGAACGAAATAAAAGCAAGAACAATGGACAGATTACATTATAAATGACCACGTGACGGAGATGAGTCTTTTTTCAAGCTTTGGCTTGAATATGATCTATCGGCAAAAAGAATAACTTTCTGGGTATTGAACCGGTATATTGCTACCTGATGAACGTCTGTGGTGCGGAGTATATATTTACAAACAATTAAGAAAGTAAAGAATACCTCGGGTGAGAGTCGAACTGGTGCTTAACTTTTCAATAATACATTTAAATACAGAACGTTTAACCGACTGAGTTATAGAGGCACACACAGTCTAGTTCTATGTAATTGAATGCTCATGTACACTGGGCTTGTGAATTAGTATTTACCATTTCACGCTGAGAGATGGCTTGCGTTCTCCAACATGACAAGAGAAACCCAAAGTCCATGCTGTACAATAGAATATGTGTATTTGTTACACGGATAAAAGGAATTTTATTGCTTTGAATTTTAATTTACACGCTTGAATATTCCCTTCATCGAGCCTCTTGTTTCGGACGCATGCAGGAACTGGAGTGTTCAATGTGTAGCTAGCTTCTACGTGACAGTATAAGTATGTAAGACAGCTGATTCTCCGCATTGCATTCGTCCCAGTGTTTATTTCTATGCAAACATATATTGTAGATATTTACGACAAACCGTTGTCGCGAGGATGTCAACGATGTTACTTCACATAAAAATATCAGCCAGCATGAAATAATGATCACAGTTCGGTCTTTTTATCTTCATTTCACGGTAAAATCGGGTATAGTGTTGCTAACAGTCGTTTGCAGAGATTCATATCGCCATCGTATCGAGCTAACCTACAGTTGTATTCAGTCTTGTTATTTTATTCCTGCTCCGAATACAGTATTCATTAAACGAACGGAAGACAACGTGTACACATGTAAAAATACCTTGCTGCAATTAAAGGTAAAGCAACAGGGTACATAGCTGGTTGTTATATATGCATGTATGTAGTAAGTTCTTCTTCAAATAATTTTATTAGATTTTCTTTTCATAGGATTATTATTATTACGCGGTAATTGTTTTCCTTAGGTAATTTCAGTTCCTTGAGACCCTGCCGTCTTTTACAGGCTGTATCTGAATTGGTATGTTCTGCAGGATATATACGCACACGTACCATGTTTCATTTATACTGCAAAAACTGCAGGTATCATTCGAAGCTTCAATGTCCGTCCGTCTGTTTATCTGTACTGCCTACATTGTAATTCTAACGATAGTATATACCAATCGGGCTTGTGTTTGTGGAATTATGGTCATGTTTTACGTCATTACTGATGTTTAACAATATATCTGTGAGAATCTACTTTCAAATTTGCAACCATGCACAATTAACCCTAAATACTCGATCGAAAACCTGTGCCAATCGGTAGTAACCAGATGGGTCGACACGATCATCTTTTAACATAATTCTAATATGTGAGTTATAACCGGCTTATAGTATACAGTCATATTGATCACTTACAGATTTACTTAATGAAAATACTTAATAGATATTGTGCGAAATGCCATATTAAATGGATTAGTTGACCAAACATTTGAAAAAATCTGAATGCTTATTGGATGTAAGACACAGGAAGAAGCGGAGTGAACTATAAGTAAATGAAAGTGTACAAACGCAGTTGAAAATGCACACATTAAGTGAACAACTCCAAGTTGGTTGTTTGAACAAAACACTATCACCAAATGCAGTAACTACATTTAGGATGGTTAAATCAATACGGTATAATACACCCCCTACGCCCCAAGCTTGGTGTAAATATATAATCCTGGTTAATGCATTTCGACACACTTTTCTGAAAATTCAGTTCTTCCTATCAATGGCCAAAATTTGTTTTGTTCTTGTATCTGATATGATATTTGATTCCTGATAATTTATTCCTAATGCCAAAATCTAGAAATACCATGTCTGTATACAAGGGAGGTAATAAACAGTTTACGTCAATACAACGTTTTAGAATTCCGCTATGAGCTTAAATAACACTGTTTGCTTTTGGCGGAAATATAATTATATCGTAAATATACCGTTACTTACGTATTCTTGTTTGTACATCGAATTGCAACAGGAATTGTACAGTTCGCTAATCCGATAAATTGTTCATTGTAACTACAGTCACTATGGTGCATGTCATTAAATCAGTAGGATTGAAATCGTTGATTATTTGGTAGTATTAAATGCGTTATTTATAAAGATATTGTCTTGGAATGTATAATATCAATGAACAGTCATACTTGCTTTTTTCGGATAAATTGGAGATTTATTTTTTTATAATCCCGTCATTGCATTTGGTGTTTAAAACGTTATAACTTTTTACATATATGTCAAGTGTTTCAGAGTTGCGTTACTCTCATATTGTGTAATGTCGATTACATTGTTTACCTCACTGCATTCTGAGAGACGCGATATTGTCGGCAGGATACTGAACGAAATAAAAGCAAGAACAATGGACAGATTACATTATAAATGACCACGTGACGCAGATGAGTCTTTTTTCAAGCTTTGGCTTGAATATGATATATCGGCAAAAAGAATAACTTTCTGGGTATTGAACCGGTATATTGCTACCTGATGAACGTCTGTGGTGCGGAGTATATATTTACAAACAATTAAGAAAGTAAAGAATACCTCGGGTGAGAGTCGAACTGGTGCTTAACTTTTCAATAATACATCTAAATACAGAACGTTTAACCGACTGAGTTATAGAGGCACACACAGTCTAGTTCTATGTAATTGAATGTTCAGGTACACTGGGCTTGTGAATTGGTATTTACCATTTCACGCTGAGAGATGGCTTGCGTTCTCCAACATGACAAGAGAAACCCAAAGTCCATGCTGTACAATAGAATATGTGTATTTGTTACACGGATAAAAGGAATTTTATTGCTTTGAATATTAATTTACACGCTTGAATATTCCCTTCATCGAGCCTCTTGTTTCGGACGCATGCAGGAACTGGAGTGTTCAATGTGTAGCTAGCTTCTACGTGACAGTATAAGTATGTAAGACAGCTGATTCTCCGCATTGCATTCGTCCCAGTGTTTATTTCTATGCAAACATATATTGTAGATATTTACGACAAACCGTTGTCGCGAGGATGTCAACGATGTTACTTCACATAAAAATATCAGCCAGCATGAAATAATGATCACAGTTCGGTCTTTTTATCTTCATTTCACGGTAAAATCGGGTATAGTGTTGCTAACAGTCGTTTGCAGAGATTCATATCGCCATCATATCGAGCTAACCTACAGTTGTATTCAGTCTTGTTATTTTATTCCTGCTCCGAATACAGTATTCATTAAACGAACGGAAGACAACGTGCACACATGTAAAAATACCTTGCTGCAATTAAAGGTAAAGCAACAGGGTACATAGCTGGTTGTTATATATGCATGTATGTAGTAAGTTCTTCTTCAAATAATTTTATTAGATTTTCTTTTCATAGGATTATTATTATTACGCGGTAATTGTTTTCCTTAGGTAATTTCAGTTCCTTGAGACCCTGCAGTCTTTTACAGGCTGTACCTGAATTGGTATGTTCTGCAGGATATATACGCACACGTACCATGTTTCATTTATACTGCAAAAACTGCAGGTATCATTCGAAGCTTGAATGTCCGTCCGTCTGTTTATCTGTACTGCCTACATTGTAATTCTAACGAAAGTATATACCAATCGGGCTTGCGTTTGTGGAATTATGGTCATGTTTTACGTCATTACTGATGTTTAACAATATATCTGTGAGAATCTACTTTCAAATTTGCAACCATGCACAATTAACCCTAAATACTCGATCGAAAACCTGTGCCAATCGGTAGTAACCAGATGGGTCGACACGATCATCTTTTAACATAATTCTAATATGTGAGTTATAACCGGCTTATAGTATACAGTCATATTGATCACTTACCAGGTTTACTTAATGAAAATACTTAATAGATATTGTGCGAAATGCCATATTAAATGGATTAGTTGACCAAACATTTGAAAAAATCTGAATGCTTATTGGATGTAAGACACAGGAAGAAGCGGAGTGAACTATAAGTAAATGAAAGTGTACAAACGCAGTTGAAAATGCACACATTAAGTGAACAACTCCAAGTTGGTTGTTTGAACAAAACACTATCACCAAATGCAGTAACTACATTTAGGATGGTTAAATCAATACGGTATAATACACCCCCTACGCCCCAAGCTTGGTGTAAATATATAATCCTGGTTAATGCATTTCGACACACTTTTCTGAAAATTCAGTTCTTCCTATCAATGGCCAAAATTTGTTTTGTTCTTGTATCTGATATGAAATTTGATTCCTGATAATTTATTCCTAATGCCAAAATCTAGAAATACCATGTCTGTATACAAGGGAGGTAATAAACAGTTTACGTCAATACAACGTTTTTGAATTCCGCTATGAACTTAAATAACACTGTTTGGTTTTGGCGGAAATATAATTATATCGTAAATATACCGTTACTTACGTATTCTTGTTTGTACATCGAATTGCAACAGGAATTGTACAGTTCGCTAATCCGATAAATTGTTCATTGTAACTACAGTCACTATGGTGCACGTCATTAAATCAGTAGGATTGAAATCGTTGATTATTTGGTAGTATTAAATGCGTTATTTATAAAGATATTGTCTTGGAATGTATAATATCAATGAACAGTCATACTTGCTTTTTTCGGATAAATTGGAGATTTATTTTTTTATAATCCCGTCATTGCATTTGGTGTTTAAAACGTTATAACTTTTTACATATATGTCAAGTGTTTCAGAGTTGCGTTACTCTCATATTGTGTAATGTCGATTACATTGTTTACCTCACTGCATTCTGAGACGCGATATTGTCGGCAGGATACTGAATGAAATAAAAGCAAGAACAATGGACAGATTACATTATAAATGACCACGTGACGCAGATGAGTCTTTTTTCAAGCTTTGGCTTGAATATGATATATCGGCAAAAAGAATAACTTTCTGGGTATTGAACCGGTATATTGCTACCTGATGAACGTCTGTGGTGCGGAGTATATATTTACAAACAATTAAGAAAGTAAAGAATACCTCGGGTGAGAGTCGAACTGGTGCTTAACTTTTCAATAATACATCTAAATACAGAACGTTTAACCGACTGAGTTATAGAGGCACACACAGTCTAGTTCTATGTAATTGAATGCTCATGTACACTGGGCTTGTGAATTGGTATTTACCATTTCACGCTGAGAGATGGCTTGCGTTCTCCAACATGACAAGAGAAACCCAATGTCCATGCTGTACAATAGAATATGTGTATTTGTTACACGGATAAAAGGAATTTTATTGCTATGACTTTTAATTTACACGCTTGAATATTCCCTTCATCGAGCCTCTTGTTTCGGACGCATGCAGGAACTGGAGTGTTCAATGTGTAGCTAGCTTCTACGTGACAGTATAAGTATGTAAGACAAGACAGCTGATTCTCCGCATTGCATTCGTCCCAGTGTTTATTTCTATGCCAACATATATTGTAGATATTTACGACAAACCGTTGTCGCGAGGATGTCAACGAAGTTACTTCACATAAAAATATCAGCCAGCATGAAATAATGATCACAGTTCGGTCTTTTTATCTTCATTTCACGGTAAAATCGGGTATAGTGTTGCTAACCGTCGTTTGCAGAGATTCATATCGCCATCATATCGAGCTAACCTACAGTTGTATTCAGTCTTGTTATGTTATTCCTGCTCCGAATACAGTATTCATTAAACGAACGGAAGACAACGTGCACACATGTAAAAATATCTTGCTGCAATTAAAGGTAAAGCACCAGGGTACATAGCTGGTTGTTATATATGCATGTATGTAGTAAGTTCATCTTCAAATAATTGTATTAGATTTTCTTTTCATAGTATTATTTTTATTACGCGGTAATTGTTTTCCTTAGGTAATTTCAGTTCCTTGAGACCCTGCAGTCTTTTACAGGCTGTATCTGAATTGGTATGTTCTGCAGGATATATACGCACACGTACCATGTTTCATTTATACTGCAAAAACTGCAGGCATCATTCGAAGCTTCAATGTCCGTCCGTCTGTTTATCTGTACTGCCTACATTGTAATTCTAACGATAGTATATACCAATCGGGCTTGTGTTTGTGGAATTATGGTCATGTTTTACGTCATTACTGATGTTTAACAATATATCTGTGAGAATCTACTTTCAAATTTGCAACCATGCACAATAAACCCTCAATACTCGATCGAAAACCTGTGCCAATCGGTAGTAACCAGATGGGTCGACACGATCATCTTTTAACATAATTCTAATATGTGAGTTATAACCGGCTTATAGTATACAGTCATATTGATCACTTACCAGATTTACTTAATGAAAATACTTAATAGATATTGTGCGAAATGCCATATTAAATGGATTAGTTGACCAAACATTTGAAAAAATCTGAATGCTTATTGGATGTAAGACACAGGAAGAAGCGGAGTGAACTATAAGTAAATGAAAGTGTACAAACGCAGTTGAAAATGCACACATTAAGTGAACAACTCCAAGTTGGTTGTTTGAACAAAACACTATCACCAAATGCAGTAACTACATTTAGGATGGTTAAATCAATACGGTATAATACACCCCCTACGCCCCAAGCTTGGTGTAAATATATAATCCTGGTTAATGCATTTCGACACACTTTTCTGAAAATTCAGTTCTTCCTATCATTGGCCAAAATTTGTTTTGTTCTTGTATCTGATATGATATTTGATTCCTGATAATTTATTCCTAATGCCAAAATCTAGAAATACCATGTCTGTATACAAGGGAGGTAATAAACAGTTTACGTCAATACAACGTTTTAGAATTCGCTATGAGCTTAAATAACACTGTTTGCTTTTGGCGGAAATATAATTATATCGTAAATATACCGTTACTTACGTATTCTTGTTTGTACATCGAATTGCAACAGGAATTGTACAGTTCGCTAATCCGATAAATTGTTCATTGTAACTACAGTCACTATGGTGCATGTCATTAAATCAGTAGGATTGAAATCGTTGATTATTTGGTAGTATTAAATGCGTTATTTATAAAGATATTGTCTTGGAATGTATAATATCAATGAACAGTCATACTTGCTTTTTTCGGATAAATTGGAGATTTATTTTTTTATAATCCCGTCATTGCATTTGGTGTTAAAACGTTATAACTTTTTACATATATGTCAAGTGTTTCAGAGTTGCGTTACTCTCATATTGTGTAATGTCGATTACATTGTTTACCTCACTGCATTCTGAGAGACGCGATATTGTCGGCAGGATACTGAACGAAATAAAAGCAAGAACAATGGACAGATTACATTATAAATGACCACGTGACGCAGATGAGTCTTTTTTCAAGCTTTGGCTTGAATATGATATATCGGCAAAAAGAATAACTTTCTGGGTATTGAACCGGTATATTGCTACCTGATGAACGTCTGTGGTGCGGAGTATATATTTACAAACAATTAAGAAAGTAAAGAATACCTCGGGTGAGAGTCGAACTGGTGCTTAACTTTTCAATAATACATCTAAATACAGAACGTTTAACCGACTGAGTTATAGAGGCACACACAGTCTAGTTCTATGTAATTGAATGTTCAGGTACACTGGGCTTGTGAATTGGTATTTACCATTTCACGCTGAGAGATGGCTTGCGTTCTCCAACATGACAAGAGAAACCCAAAGTCCATGCTGTACAATAGAATATGTGTATTTGTTACACGGATAAAAGGAATTTTATTGCTTTGAATTTTAATTTACACGCTTGAATATTCCCTTCATCGAGCCTCTTGTTTCGGACGCATGCAGGAACTGGAGTGTTCAATGTGTAGCTAGCTTCTACGTGACAGTATAAGTATGTAAGACAAGACAGCTGATTCTCCGCATTGCATTCGTCCCAGTGTTTATTTCTATGCCAACATATATTGTAGATATTTACGACAAACCGTTGTCGCGAGGATGTCAACGAAGTTACTTCACATAAAAATATCAGCCAGCATGAAATAATGATCACAGTTCGGTCTTTTTATCTTCATTTCACGGTAAAATCGGGTATAGTGTTGCTAACCGTCGTTTGCAGAGATTCATATCGCCATCATATCGAGCTAACCTACAGTTGTATTCAGTCTTGTTATGTTATTCCTGCTCCGAATACAGTATTCATTAAACGAACGGAAGACAACGTGCACACATGTAAAAATATCTTGCTGCAATTAAAGGTAAAGCACCAGGGTACATAGCTGGTTGTTATATATGCATGTATGTAGTAAGTTCATCTTCAAATAATTGTATTAGATTTTCTTTTCATAGTATTATTATTATTCCGCGGTAATTGTTTTCCTTAGGTAATTTCAGTTCCTTGAGACCCTGCAGTCTTTTACAGGCTGTATCTGAATTGGTATGTTCTGCAGGATATATACGCACACGTACCATGTTTCATTTATACTGCAAAAACTGCAGGCATCATTCGAAGCTTCAATGTCCGTCCGTCTGTTTATCTGTACTGCCTACATTGTAATTCTAACGATAGTATATACCAATCGGGCTTGTGTTTGTGGAATTATGGTCATGTTTTACGTCATTACTGATGTTTAACAATATATCTGTGAGAATCTACTTTCAAATTTGCAACCATGCACAATAAACCCTCAATACTCGATCGAAAACCTGTGCCAATCGGTAGTAACCAGATGGGTCGACACGATCATCTTTTAACATAATTCTAATATGTGAGTTATAACCGGCTTATAGTATACAGTCATATTGATCACTTACCAGATTTACTTAATGAAAATACTTAATAGATATTGTGCGAAATGCCATATTAAATGGATTAGTTGACCAAACATTTGAAAAAATCTGAATGCTTATTGGATGTAAGACACAGGAAGAAGCGGAGTGAACTATAAGTAAATGAAAGTGTACAAACGCAGTTGAAAATGCACACATTAAGTGAACAACTCCAAGTTGGTTGTTTGAACAAAACACTATCACCAAATGCAGTAACTACATTTAGGATGGTTAAATCAATACGGTATAATACACCCCCTACGCCCCAAGCTTGGTGTAAATATATAATCCTGGTTAATGCATTTCGACACACTTTTCTGAAAATTCAGTTCTTCCTATCATTGGCCAAAATTTGTTTTGTTCTTGTATCTGATATGATATTTGATTCCTGATAATTTATTCCTAATGCCAAAATCTAGAAATACCATGTCTGTATACAAGGGAGGTAATAAACAGTTTACGTCAATACAACGTTTTAGAATTCGCTATGAGCTTAAATAACACTGTTTGCTTTTGGCGGAAATATAATTATATCGTAAATATACCGTTACTTACGTATTCTTGTTTGTACATCGAATTGCAACAGGAATTGTACAGTTCGCTAATCCGATAAATTGTTCATTGTAACTACAGTCACTATGGTGCATGTCATTAAATCAGTAGGATTGAAATCGTTGATTATTTGGTAGTATTAAATGCGTTATTTATAAAGATATTGTCTTGGAATGTATAATATCAATGAACAGTCATACTTGCTTTTTTCGGATAAATTGGAGATTTATTTTTTTATAACCCCGTCATTGCATTTGGTGTTAAAACGTTATAACTTTTTACATATATGTCAAGTGTTTCAGAGTTGCGTTACTCTCATATTGTGTAATGTCGATTACATTGTTTACCTCCCTGCATTCTGAGACGCGATATTGTCGGCAGGATACTGAACGAAATAAAAGCAAGAACAATGGACAGATTACATTATAAATGACCACGTGACGCAGATGAGTCTTTTTTCAAGCTTTGGCTTGAATATGATATATCGGCAAAAAGAATAACTTTCTGGGTATTGAACCGGTATATTGCTACCTGATGAACGTCTGTGGTGCGGAGTATATATTTACAAACAATTAAGAAAGTAAAGAATACCTCGGGTGAGAGTCGAACTGGTGCTTAACTTTTCAATAATACATCTAAATACAGAACGTTTAACCGACTGAGTTATAGAGGCACACACAGTCTAGTTCTATGTAATTGAATGTTCAGGTACACTGGGCTTGTGAATTGGTATTTACCATTTCACGCTGAGAGATGGCTTGCGTTCTCCAACATGACAAGAGAAACCCAAAGTCCATGCTGTACAATAGAATATGTGTATTTGTTACACGGATAAAAGGAATTTTATTGCTTTGAATTTTAATTTACACGCTTGAATATTCCCTTCATCGAGCCTCTTATTTCGGACGCATGCAGGAACTGGAGTGTTCAATGTGTAGCTAGCTTCTACGTGACAGTATAAGTATGTAAGACAGCTGATTCTCCGCATTGCATTCGTCCCAGTGTTTATTTCTATGCCAACATATATTGTAGATATTTACGACAAACCGTTGTCGCGAGGATGTCAACGATGTTACTTCACATAAAAATATCAGCCAGCATGAAATAATGATCACAGTTCGGTCTTTTTATCTTCATTTCACGGTAAAATCGGGTATAGTGTTGCTAACAGTCGTTTGCAGAGATTCATATCGCCATCATATCGAGCTAACCTACAGTTGTATTCAGTCTTGTTATTTTATTCCTGCTCCGAATACAGTATTCATTAAACGAACGGAAGACAACGTGCACACATGTAAAAATACCTTGCTGCAATTAAAGGTAAAGCAACAGGGTACATAGCTGGTTGTTATATATGCATGTATGTAGTAAGTTCTTCTTCAAATAATTTTATTAGATTTTCTTTTCATAGGATTATTATTATTACGCGGTAATTTTTTTCCTTAGGTAATTTCAGTTCCTTGAGACCCTGCAGTCTTTTACAGGCTGTACCTGAATTGGTATGTTCTGCAGGATATATACGCACACGTACCATGTTTCATTTATACTGCAAAAACTGCAGGTATCATTCGAAGCTTGAATGTCCGTCCGTCTGTTTATCTGTACTGCCTACATTGTAATTCTAACGAAAGTATATACCAATCGGGCTTGCGTTTGTGGAATTATGGTCATGTTTTACGTCATTACTGATGTTTAACAATATATCTGTGAGAATCTACTTTCAAATTTGCAACCATGCACAATTAACCCTAAATACTCGATCGAAAACCTGTGCCAATCGGTAGTAACCAGATGGGTCGACACGATCATCTTTTAACATAATTCTAATATGTGAGTTATAACCGGCTTATAGTATACAGTCATATTGATCACTTGCCAGATTTACTTAATGAAAATACTTAATAGATATTGTGCGAAATGCCATATTAAATGGATTAGTTGACCAAACATTTGAAAAAATCTGAATGCTTATTGGATGTAAGACACATGAAGAAGCGGAGTGAACTATAAGTAAATAAAAGTGTACAAACGCAGTTGAAAATGCACACATTAAGTGAACAACTCCAAGTTGGTTGTTTGAACAAAACACTATCACCAAATGCAGTAACTACATTTAGGATGGTTAAATCAATACGGTATAATACACCCCCTACGCCCCAAGCTTGGTGTAAATATATAATCCTGGTTAATGCATTTCGACACACTTTTCTGAAAATTCAGTTCTTCCTATCAATGGCCAAAATTTGTTTTGTTCTTGTATCTGATATGATATTTGATTCCTGATAATTTATTCCTAATGCCAAAATCTAGAAATACCATGTCTGTATACAAGGGAGGTAATAAACAGTTTACGTCAATACAACGTTTTAGAATTCCGCTATGAGCTTAAATAACACTGTTTGCTTTTGGCGGAAATATAATTATATCGTAAATATACCGTTACTTACGTATTCTTGTTTGTACATCGAATTGCAACAGGAATTGTACAGTTCGCTAATCCGATAAATTGTTCATTGTAACTACAGTCACTATGGTGCATGTCATTAAATCAGTAGGATTGAAATCGTTGATTATTTGGTAGTATTAAATGCGTTATTTATAAAGATATTGTCTTGGAATGTATAATATCAATGAACAGTCATACTTGCTTTTTTCGGATAAATTGGAGATTTATTTTTTTATAATCCCGTCATTGCATTTGGTGTTAAAACGTTATAACTTTTTACATATATGTCAAGTGTTTCAGAGTTGCGTTACTCTCATATTGTGTAATGTCGATTACATTGTTTACCTCACTGCATTCTGAGAGACGCGATATTGTCGGCAGGATACTGAACGAAATAAAAGCAAGAACAATGGACAGATTACATTATAAATGACCACGTGACGCAGATGAGTCTTTTTTCAAGCTTTGGCTTGAATATGATATATCGGCAAAAAGAATAACTTTCTGGGTATTGAACCGGTATATTGCTACCTGATGAACGTCTGTGGTGCGGAGTATATATTTACAAACAATTAAGAAAGTAAAGAATACCTCGGGTGAGAGTCGAACTGGTGCTTAACTTTTCAATAATACATCTAAATACAGAACGTTTAACCGACTGAGTTATAGAGGCACACACAGTCTAGTTCTATGTAATTGAATGTTCAGGTACACTGGGCTTGTGAATTGGTATTTACCATTTCACGCTGAGAGATGGCTTGCGTTCTCCAACATGACAAGAGAAACCCAAAGTCCATGCTGTACAATAGAATATGTGTATTTGTTACACGGATAAAAGGAATTTTATTGCTTTGAATTTTAATTTACACGCTTGAATATTCCCTTCATCGAGCCTCTTATTTCGGACGCATGCAGGAACTGGAGTGTTCAATGTGTAGCTAGCTTCTACGTGACAGTATAAGTATGTAAGACAGCTGATTCTCCGCATTGCATTCGTCCCAGTGTTTATTTCTATGCCAACATATATTGTAGATATTTACGACAAACCGTTGTCGCGAGGATGTCAACGATGTTACTTCACATAAAAATATCAGCCAGCATGAAATAATGATCACAGTTCGGTCTTTTTATCTTCATTTCACGGTAAAATCGGGTATAGTGTTGCTAACAGTCGTTTGCAGAGATTCATATCGCCATCATATCGAGCTAACCTACAGTTGTATTCAGTCTTGTTATTTTATTCCTGCTCCGAATACAGTATTCATTAAACGAACGGAAGACAACGTGCACACATGTAAAAATACCTTGCTGCAATTAAAGGTAAAGCAACAGGGTACATAGCTGGTTGTTATATATGCATGTATGTAGTAAGTTCTTCTTCAAATAATTTTATTAGATTTTCTTTTCATAGGATTATTATTATTACGCGGTAATTTTTTTCCTTAGGTAATTTCAGTTCCTTGAGACCCTGCAGTCTTTTACAGGCTGTACCTGAATTGGTATGTTCTGCAGGATATATACGCACACGTACCATGTTTCATTTATACTGCAAAAACTGCAGGTATCATTCGAAGCTTGAATGTCCGTCCGTCTGTTTATCTGTACTGCCTACATTGTAATTCTAACGAAAGTATATACCAATCGGGCTTGCGTTTGTGGAATTATGGTCATGTTTTACGTCATTACTGATGTTTAACAATATATCTGTGAGAATCTACTTTCAAATTTGCAACCATGCACAATTAACCCTAAATACTCGATCGAAAACCTGTGCCAATCGGTAGTAACCAGATGGGTCGACACGATCATCTTTTAACATAATTCTAATATGTGAGTTATAACCGGCTTATAGTATACAGTCATATTGATCACTTGCCAGATTTACTTAATGAAAATACTTAATAGATATTGTGCGAAATGCCATATTAAATGGATTAGTTGACCAAACATTTGAAAAAATCTGAATGCTTATTGGATGTAAGACACATGAAGAAGCGGAGTGAACTATAAGTAAATAAAAGTGTACAAACGCAGTTGAAAATGCACACATTAAGTGAACAACTCCAAGTTGGTTGTTTGAACAAAACACTATCACCAAATGCAGTAACTACATTTAGGATGGTTAAATCAATACGGTATAATACACCCCCTACGCCCCAAGCTTGGTGTAAATATATAATCCTGGTTAATGCATTTCGACACACTTTTCTGAAAATTCAGTTCTTCCTATCAATGGCCAAAATTTGTTTTGTTCTTGTATCTGATATGATATTTGATTCCTGATAATTTATTCCTAATGCCAAAATCTAGAAATACCATGTCTGTATACAAGGGAGGTAATAAACAGTTTACGTCAATACAACGTTTTAGAATTCCGCTATGAGCTTAAATAACACTGTTTGCTTTTGGCGGAAATATAATTATATCGTAAATATACCGTTACTTACGTATTCTTGTTTGTACATCGAATTGCAACAGGAATTGTACAGTTCGCTAATCCGATAAATTGTTCATTGTAACTACAGTCACTATGGTGCATGTCATTAAATCAGTAGGATTGAAATCGTTGATTATTTGGTAGTATTAAATGCGTTATTTATAAAGATATTGTCTTGGAATGTATAATATCAATGAACAGTCATACTTGCTTTTTTCGGATAAATTGGAGATTTATTTTTTTATAATCCCGTCATTGCATTTGGTGTTAAAACGTTATAACTTTTTACATATATGTCAAGTGTTTCAGAGTTGCGTTACTCTCATATTGTGTAATGTCGATTACATTGTTTACCTCACTGCATTCTGAGAGACGCGATATTGTCGGCAGGATACTGAACGAAATAAAAGCAAGAACAATGGACAGATTACATTATAAATGACCACGTGACGCAGATGAGTCTTTTTTCAAGCTTTGGCTTGAATATGATATATCGGCAAAAAGAATAACTTTCTGGGTATTGAACCGGTATATTGCTACCTGATGAACGTCTGTGGTGCGGAGTATATATTTACAAACAATTAAGAAAGTAAAGAATACCTCGGGTGAGAGTCGAACTGGTGCTTAACTTTTCAATAATACATCTAAATACAGAACGTTTAACCGACTGAGTTATAGAGGCACACACAGTCTAGTTCTATGTAATTGAATGTTCAGGTACACTGGGCTTGTGAATTGGTATTTACCATTTCACGCTGAGAGATGGCTTGCGTTCTCCAACATGACAAGAGAAACCCAAAGTCCATGCTGTACAATAGAATATGTGTATTTGTTACACGGATAAAAGGAATTTTATTGCTTTGAATTTTAATTTACACGCTTGAATATTCCCTTCATCGAGCCTCTTATTTCGGTCGCATGCAGGAACTGGAGTGTTCAATGTGTAGCTAGCTTCTACGTGACAGTATAAGTATGTAAGACAGCTGATTCTCCGCATTGCATTCGTCCCAGTGTTTATTTCTATGCAAACATATATTGTAGATATTTACGACAAACCGTTGTCGCGAGGATGTCAACGATGTTACTTCACATAAAAATATCAGCCAGCATGAAATAATGATCACAGTTCGGTCTTTTTATCTTCATTTCACGGTAAAATCGGGTATAGTGTTGCTAACAGTCGTTTGCAGAGATTCATATCGCCATCATATCGAGCTAACCTACAGTTGTATTCAGTCTTGTTATTTTATTCCTGCTCCGAATACAGTATTCATTAAACGAACGGAAGACAACGTGCACACATGTAAAAATACCTTGCTGCAATTAAAGGTAAAGCAACAGGGTACATAGCTGGTTGTTATATATGCATGTATGTAGTAAGTTCTTCTTCAAATAATTTTATTAGATTTTCTTTTCATAGGATTATTATTATTACGCGGTAATTTTTTTCCTTAGGTAATTTCAGTTCCTTGAGACCCTGCAGTCTTTTACAGGCTGTACCTGAATTGGTATGTTCTGCAGGATATATACGCACACGTACCATGTTTCATTTATACTGCAAAAACTGCAGGTATCATTCGAAGCTTGAATGTCCGTCCGTCTGTTTATCTGTACTGCCTACATTGTAATTCTAACGAAAGTATATACCAATCGGGCTTGCGTTTGTGGAATTATGGTCATGTTTTACGTCATTACTGATGTTTAACAATATATCTGTGAGAATCTACTTTCAAATTTGCAACCATGCACAATTAACCCTAAATACTCGATCGAAAACCTGTGCCAATCGGTAGTAACCAGATGGGTCGACACGATCATCTTTTAACATAATTCTAATATGTGAGTTATAACCGGCTTATAGTATACAGTCATATTGATCACTTGCCAGATTTACTTAATGAAAATACTTAATAGATATTGTGCGAAATGCCATATTAAATGGATTAGTTGACCAAACATTTGAAAAAATCTGAATGCTTATTGGATGTAAGACACATGAAGAAGCGGAGTGAACTATAAGTAAATAAAAGTGTACAAACGCAGTTGAAAATGCACACATTAAGTGAACAACTCCAAGTTGGTTGTTTGAACAAAACACTATCACCAAATGCAGTAACTACATTTAGGATGGTTAAATCAATACGGTATAATACACCCCCTACGCCCCAAGCTTGGTGTAAATATATAATCCTGGTTAATGCATTTCGACACACTTTTCTGAAAATTCAGTTCTTCCTATCAATGGCCAAAATTTGTTTTGTTCTTGTATCTGATATGATATTTGATTCCTGATAATTTATTCCTAATGCCAAAATCTAGAAATACCATGTCTGTATACAAGGGAGGTAATAAACAGTTTACGTCAATACAACGTTTTAGAATTCCGCTATGAGCTTAAATAACACTGTTTGCTTTTGGCGGAAATATAATTATATCGTAAATATACCGTTACTTACGTATTCTTGTTTGTACATCGAATTGCAACAGGAATTGTACAGTTCGCTAATCCGATAAATTGTTCATTGTAACTACAGTCACTATGGTGCATGTCATTAAATCAGTAGGATTGAAATCGTTGATTATTTGGTAGTATTAAATGCGTTATTTATAAAGATATTGTCTTGGAATGTATAATATCAATGAACAGTCATACTTGCTTTTTTCGGATAAATTGGAGATTTATTTTTTTATAATCCCGTCATTGCATTTGGTGTTAAAACGTTATAACTTTTTACATATATGTCAAGTGTTTCAGAGTTGCGTTACTCTCATATTGTGTAATGTCGATTACATTGTTTACCTCACTGCATTCTGAGAGACGCGATATTGTCGGCAGGATACTGAACGAAATAAAAGCAAGAACAATGGACAGATTACATTATAAATGACCACGTGACGCAGATGAGTCTTTTTTCAAGCTTTGGCTTGAATATGATATATCGGCAAAAAGAATAACTTTCTGGGTATTGAACCGGTATATTGCTACCTGATGAACGTCTGTGGTGCGGAGTATATATTTACAAACAATTAAGAAAGTAAAGAATACCTCGGGTGAGAGTCGAACTGGTGCTTAACTTTTCAATAATACATCTAAATAGAGAACGTTTAACCGACTGAGTTATAGAGGCACACACAGTCTAGTTCTATGTAATTGAATGTTCAGGTACACTGGGCTTGTGAATTGGTATTTACCATTTCACGCTGAGAGATGGCTTGCGTTCTCCAACATGACAAGAGAAACCCAAAGTCCATGCTGTACAATAGAATATGTGTATTTGTTACACGGATAAAAGGAATTTTATTGCTTTGAATTTTAATTTACACGCTTGAATATTCCCTTCATCGAGCCTCTTATTTCGGTCGCATGCAGGAACTGGAGTGTTCAATGTGTAGCTAGCTTCTACGTGACAGTATAAGTATGTAAGACAGCTGATTCTCCGCATTGCATTCGTCCCAGTGTTTATTTCTATGCAAACATATATTGTAGATATTTACGACAAACCGTTGTCGCGAGGATGTCAACGATGTTACTTCACATAAAAATATCAGCCAGCATGAAATAATGATCACAGTTCGGTCTTTTTATCTTCATTTCACGGTAAAATCGGGTATAGTGTTGCTAACAGTCGTTTGCAGAGATTCATATCGCCATCATATCGAGCTAACCTACAGTTGTATTCAGTCTTGTTATTTTATTCCTGCTCCGAATACAGTATTCATTAAACGAACGGAAGACAACGTGCACACATGTAAAAATACCTTGCTGCAATTAAAGGTAAAGCAACAGGGTACATAGCTGGTTGTTATATATGCATGTATGTAGTAAGTTCTTCTTCAAATAATTTTATTAGATTTTCTTTTCATAGGATTATTATTATTACGCGGTAATTTTTTTCCTTAGGTAATTTCAGTTCCTTGAGACCCTGCAGTCTTTTACAGGCTGTACCTGAATTGGTATGTTCTGCAGGATATATACGCACACGTACCATGTTTCATTTATACTGCAAAAACTGCAGGTATCATTCGAAGCTTGAATGTCCGTCCGTCTGTTTATCTGTACTGCCTACATTGTAATTCTAACGAAAGTATATACCAATCGGGCTTGCGTTTGTGGAATTATGGTCATGTTTTACGTCATTACTGATGTTTAACAATATATCTGTGAGAATCTACTTTCAAATTTGCAACCATGCACAATTAACCCTAAATACTCGATCGAAAACCTGTGCCAATCGGTAGTAACCAGATGGGTCGACACGATCATCTTTTAACATAATTCTAATATGTGAGTTATAACCGGCTTATAGTATACAGTCATATTGATCACTTGCCAGATTTACTTAATGAAAATACTTAATAGATATTGTGCGAAATGCCATATTAAATGGATTAGTTGACCAAACATTTGAAAAAATCTGAATGCTTATTGGATGTAAGACACATGAAGAAGCGGAGTGAACTATAAGTAAATAAAAGTGTACAAACGCAGTTGAAAATGCACACATTAAGTGAACTACTCCAAGTTGGTTGTTTGAACAAAACACTATCACCAAATGCAGTAACTACATTTAGGATGGTTAAATCAATACGGTATAATACACCCCCTACGCCCCAAGCTTGGTGTAAATATATAATCCTGGTTAATGCATTTCGACACACTTTTCTGAAAATTCAGTTCTTCCTATCAATGGCCAAAATTTGTTTTGTTCTTGTATCTGATATGATATTTGATTCCTGATAATTTATTCCTAATGCCAAAATCTAGAAATACCATGTCTGTATACAAGGGAGGTAATAAACAGTTTACGTCAATACAACGTTTTAGAATTCCGCTATGAGCTTAAATAACACTGTTTGCTTTTGGCGGAAATATAATTATATCGTAAATATACCGTTACTTACGTATTCTTGTTTGTACATCGAATTGCAACAGGAATTGTACAGTTCGCTAATCCGATAAATTGTTCATTGTAACTACAGTCACTATGGTGCATGTCATTAAATCAGTAGGATTGAAATCGTTGATTATTTGGTAGTATTAAATGCGTTATTTATAAAGATATTGTCTTGGAATGTATAATATCAATGAACAGTCATACTTGCTTTTTTCGGATAAATTGGAGATTTATTTTTTTATAATCCCGTCATTGCATTTGGTGTTAAAACGTTATAACTTTTTACATATATGTCAAGTGTTTCAGAGTTGCGTTACTCTCATATTGTGTAATGTCGATTACATTGTTTACCTCACTGCATTCTGAGAGACGCGATATTGTCGGCAGGACACTGAACGAAATAAAAGCAAGAACAATGGACAGATTACATTATAAATGACCACGTGACGCAGATGAGTCTTTTTTCAAGCTTTGGCTTGAATATGATATATCGGCAAAAAGAATAACTTTCTGGGTATTGAACCGGTATATTGCTACCTGATGAACGTCTGTGGTGCGGAGTATATATTTACAAACAATTAAGAAAGTAAAGAATACCTCGGTGAGAGTCGAACTGGTGCTTAACTTTTCAATAATACATCTAAATACAGAACGTTTAACCGACTGAGTTATAGAGGCACACACAGTCTAGTTCTATGTAATTGAATGTTCAGGTACACTGGGCTTGTGAATTGGTATTTACCATTTCACGCTGAGAGATGGCTTGCGTTCTCCAACATGACAAGAGAAACCCAAAGTCCATGCTGTACAATAGAATATGTGTATTTGTTACACGGATAAAAGGGATTTTATTGCTTTGAATTTTAATTTACACGCTTGAATATTCCCTTCATCGAGCCTCTTGTTTCGGACGCATGCAGGAACTGGAGTGTTCAATGTGTAGCTAGCTTCTACGTGACAGTATAAGTATGTAAGACAGCTGATTCTCCGCATTGCATTCGTCCCAGTGTTTATTTCTATGCAAACATATATTGTAGATATTTACGACAAACCGTTGTCGCGAGGATGTCAACGATGTTACTTCACATAAAAATATCAGCCAGCATGAAATAATGATCACAGTTCGGTCTTTTTATCTTCATTTCACGGTAAAATCGGGTATAGTGTTGCTAACAGTCGTTTGCAGAGATTCATATCGCCATCATATCGAGCTAACCTACAGTTGTATTCAGTCTTGTTATTTTATTCCTGCTCCGAATACAGTATTCATTAAACGAACGGAAGACAACGTGCACACATGTAAAAATACCTTGCTGCAATTAAAGGTAAAGCAACAGGGTACATAGCTGGTTGTTATATATGCATGTATGTAGTAAGTTCTTCTTCAAATAATTTTATTAGATTTTCTTTTCATAGGATTATTATTATTACGCGGTAATTGTTTTCCTTAGGTAATTTCAGTTCCTTGAGACCCTGCAGTCTTTTACAGGCTGTATCTGAATTGGTATGTTCTGCAGGATATATACGCACACGTACCATGTTTCATTTATACTGCAAAAACTGCAGGTATCATTCGAAGCTTGAATGTCCGTCCGTCTGTTTATCTGTACTGCCTACATTGTAATTCTAACGAAAGTATATACCAATCGGGCTTGCGTTTGTGGAATTATGGTCATGTTTTACGTCATTACTGATGTTTAACAATATATCTGTGAGAATCTACTTTCAAATTTGCAACCATGCACAATTAACCCTAAATACTCGATCGAAAACCTGTGCCAATCGGTAGTAACCAGATGGGTCGACACGATCATCTTTTAACATAATTCTAATATGTGAGTTATAACCGGCTTATAGTATACAGTCATATTGATCACTTACCAGATTTACTTAATGAAAATACTTAATAGATATTGTGCGAAATGCCATAATAAATGGATTAGTTGACCAAACATTTGAAAAAATCTGAATGCTTATTGGATGTAAGACACAGGAAGAGGCGGAGTGAACTATAAGTAAATGAAAGTGTACAAACGCAGTTGGAAATGCACACATTAAGTGAACAACTCCATGTTGGTTATTTGAACAAAAACACTATCACCAAATGCAGTAACTACATTTAGGATGGTTAAATCAATACGGTATAATACACCCCCTACGCCCCAAGCTTGGTGTAAATATATAATCCTGGTTAATGCATTTCGACACACTTTTCTGAAAATTCAGTTCTTCCTATCAATGGCCAAAATTTGTTTTGTCCTTGTATCTGATATGAAATTTGATTCCTGATAATTTATTCCTAATGCCAAAATCTAGAAATACCATGTCTGTATACAAGGGAGGTAATAAACAGTTTACGTCAATACAACGTTTTTGAATTCCGCTATGAACTTAAATAACACTGTTTGCTTTTGGCGGAAATATAATTATATCGTAAATATACCGTTACTTACGTATTCTTGTTTGTACATCGAATTGCAACAGGAATTGTACAGTTCGCTAATCCGATAAATTGTTCATTGTAACTACAGTCACTATGGTGCACGTCATTAAATCAGTAGGATTGAAATCGTTGATTATTTGGTAGTATTAAATGCGTTATTTATAAAGATATTGTCTTGGAATGTATAATATCAATGAACAGTCATACTTGCTTTTTTCGGATAAATTGGAGATTTATTTTTTTATAATCCCGTCATTGCATTTGGTGTTTAAAACGTTATAACTTTTTACATATATGTCAAGTGTTTCAGAGTTGCGTTACTCTCATATTGTGTAATGTCGATTACATTGTTTACCTCACTGCATTCTGAGACGCGATATTGTCGGCAGGATACTGAATGAAATAAAAGCAAGAACAATGGACAGATTACATTATAAATGACCACGTGACGCAGATGAGTCTTTTTTCAAGCTTTGGCTTGAATATGATCTATCGGCAAAAAGAATAACTTTCTGGTTATTGAACCGGTATATTGCTACCTGATGAACGTCTGTGGTGCGGAGTATATATTTACAAACAATTAAGAAAGTAAAGAATACCTCGGGTGAGAGTCGAACTGGTGCTTAACTTTTCAATAATACATCTAAATACAGAACGTTTAACCGACTGAGTTATAGAGGCACACACAGTCTAGTTCTATGTAATTGAATGCTCATGTACACTGGGCTTGTGAATTGGTATTTACCATTTCACGCTGAGAGATGGCTTGCGTTCTCCAACATGACAAGAGAAACCCAATGTCCATGCTGTACAATAGAATATGTGTATTTGTTACACGGATAAAAGGAATTTTATTGCTATGACTTTTAATTTACACGCTTGAATATTCCCTTCATCGAGCCTCTTGTTTCGGACGCATGCAGGAACTGGAGTGTTCAATGTGTAGCTAGCTTCTACGTGACAGTATAAGTATGTAAGACAAGACAGCTGATTCTCCGCATTGCATTCGTCCCAGTGTTTATTTCTATGCCAACATATATTGTAGATATTTACGACAAACCGTTGTCGCGAGGATGTCAACGATGTTACTTCACATAAAAATATCAGCCAGCATGAAATAATGATCACAGTTCGGTCTTTTTATCTTCATTTCACGGTAAAATCGGGTATAGTGTTGCTAACCGTCGTTTGCAGAGATTCATATCGCCATCATATCGAGCTAACCTACAGTTGTATTCAGTCTTGTTATGTTATTCCTGCTCCGAATACAGTATTCATTAAACGAACGGAAGACAACGTGCACACATGTAAAAATACCTTGCTGCAATTAAAGGTAAAGCACCAGGGTACATAGCTGGTTGTTATATATGCATGTATGTAGTAAGTTCATCTTCAAATAATTGTATTAGATTTTCTTTTCATAGGATTATTATTATTACGCGGTAATTGTTTTCCTTAGGTAATTTCAGTTCCTTGAGACCCTGCAGTCTTTTACAGGCTGTATCTGAATTGGTATGTTCTGCAGGATATATACGCACACGTACCATGTTTCATTTATACTGCAAAAACTGCAGGCATCATTCGAAGCTTCAATGTCCGTCCGTCTGTTTATCTGTACTGCCTACATTGTAATTCTAACGATAGTATATACCAATCGGGCTTGTGTTTGTGGAATTATGGTCATGTTTTACGTCATTACTGATGTTTAACAATATATCTGTGAGAATCTACTTTCAAATTTGCAACCATGCACAATTAACCCTAAATACTCGATCGAAAACCTGTGCCAATCGGTAGTAACCAGATGGGTCGACACGATCATCTTTTAACATAATTCTAATATGTGAGTTATAACCGGCTTATAGTATACAGTCATATTGATCACTTACCAGATTTACTTAATGAAAATACTTAATAAATATTGTGCGAAATGCCATATTAAATGGATTAGTTGACCAAACATTTGAAAAAATCTGAATGCTTATTGGATGTAAGACACAGGAAGAAGCGGAGTGAACTATAAGTAAATGAAAGTGTACAAACGCAGTTGAAAATGCACACATTAAGTGAACAACTCCAAGTTGGTTGTTTGAACAAAACACTATCACCAAATGCAGTAACTACATTTAGGATGGTTAAATCAATACGGTATAATACACCCCCTACGCCCCAAGCTTGGTGTAAATATATAATCCTGGTTAATGCATTTCGACACACTTTTCTGAAAATTCAGTTCTTCCTATCAATGGCCAAAATTTGTTTTGTTCTTGTATCTGATATGATATTTGATTCCTGATAATTTATTCCTAATGCCAAAATCTAGAAATACCATGTCTGTATACAAGGGAGGTAATAAACAGTTTACGTCAATACAACGTTTTAGAATTCGCTATGAGCTTAAATAACACTGTTTGCTTTTGGCGGAAATATAATTATATCGTAAATATACCGTTACTTACGTATTCTTGTTTGTACATCGAATTGCAACAGGAATTGTACAGTTCGCTAATCCGATAAATTGTTCATTGTAACTACAGTCACTATGGTGCATGTCATTAAATCAGTAGGATTGAAATCGTTGATTATTTGGTAGTATTAAATGCGTTATTTATAAAGATATTGTCTTGGAATGTATAATATCAATGAACAGTCATACTTGCTTTTTTCGGATAAATTGGAGATTTATTTTTTTATAATCCCGTCATTGCATTTGGTGTTTAAAACGTTATAACTTTTTACATATATGTCAAGTGTTTCAGAGTTGCGTTACTCTCATATTGTGTAATGTCGATTACATTGTTTACCTCACTGCATTCTGAGAGACGCGATATTGTCGGCAGGATACTGAACGAAATAAAAGCAAGAACAATGGACAGATTACATTATAAATGACCACGTGACGCAGATGAGTCTTTTTTCAAGCTTTGGCTTGAATATGATATATCGGCAAAAAGAATAACTTTCTGGGTATTGAACCGGTATATTGCTACCTGATGAACGTCTGTGGTGCGGAGTATATATTTACAAACAATTAAGAAAGTAAAGAATACCTCGGGTGAGAGTCGAACTGGTGCTTAACTTTTCAATAATACATCTAAATACAGAACGTTTAACCGACTGAGTTATAGAGGCACACACAGTCTAGTTCTATGTAATTGAATGTTCAGGTACACTGGGCTTGTGAATTGGTATTTACCATTTCACGCTGAGAGATGGCTTGCGTTCTCCAACATGACAAGAGAAACCCAAAGTCCATGCTGTACAATAGAATATGTGTATTTGTTACACGGATAAAAGGAATTTTATTGCTTTGAATTTTAATTTACACGCTTGAATATTCCCTTCATCGAGCCTCTTATTTCGGACGCATGCAGGAACTGGAGTGTTCAATGTGTAGCTAGCTTCTACGTGACAGTATAAGTATGTAAGACAGCTGATTCTCCGCATTGCATTCGTCCCAGTGTTTATTTCTATGCAAACATATATTGTAGATATTTACGACAAACCGTTGTCGCGAGGATGTCAACGATGTTACTTCACATAAAAATATCAGCCAGCATGAAATAATGATCACAGTTCGGTCTTTTTATCTTCATTTCACGGTAAAATCGGGTATAGTGTTGCTAACAGTCGTTTGCAGAGATTCATATCGCCATCATATCGAGCTAACCTACAGTTGTATTCAGTCTTGTTATTTTATTCCTGCTCCGAATACAGTATTCATTAAACGAACGGAAGACAACGTGCACACATGTAAAAATACCTTGCTGCAATTAAAGGTAAAGCAACAGGGTACATAGCTGGTTGTTATATATGCATGTATGTAGTAAGTTCTTCTTCAAATAATTTTATTAGATTTTCTTTTCATAGGATTATTATTATTACGCGGTAATTTTTTTCCTTAGGTAATTTCAGTTCCTTGAGACCCTGCAGTCTTTTACAGGCTGTACCTGAATTGGTATGTTCTGCAGGATATATACGCACACGTACCATGTTTCATTTATACTGCAAAAACTGCAGGTATCATTCGAAGCTTGAATGTCCGTCCGTCTGTTTATCTGTACTGCCTACATTGTAATTCTAACGAAAGTATATACCAATCGGGCTTGCGTTTGTGGAATTATGGTCATGTTTTACGTCATTACTGATGTTTAACAATATATCTGTGAGAATCTACTTTCAAATTTGCAACCATGCACAATTAACCCTAAATACTCGATCGAAAACCTGTGCCAATCGGTAGTAACCAGATGGGTCGACACGATCATCTTTTAACATAATTCTAATATGTGAGTTATAACCGGCTTATAGTATACAGTCATATTGATCACTTGCCAGATTTACTTAATGAAAATACTTAATAGATATTGTGCGAAATGCCATATTAAATGGATTAGTTGACCAAACATTTGAAAAAATCTGAATGCTTATTGGATGTAAGACACATGAAGAAGCGGAGTGAACTATAAGTAAATGAAAGTGTACAAACGCAGTTGAAAATGCACACATTAAGTGAACAACTCCAAGTTGGTTGTTTGAACAAAACACTATCACCAAATGCAGTAACTACATTTAGGATGGTTAAATCAATACGGTATAATACACCCCCTACGCCCCAAGCTTGGTGTAAATATATAATCCTGGTTAATGCATTTCGACACACTTTTCTGAAAATTCAGTTCTTCCTATCAATGGCCAAAATTTGTTTTGTTCTTGTATCTGATATGAAATTTGATTCCTGATAATTTATTCCTAATGCCAAAATCTAGAAATACCATGTCTGTATACAAGGGAGGTAATAAACAGTTTACGTCAATACAACGTTTTAGAATTCCGCTATGAGCTTAAATAACACTGTTTGCTTTTGGCGGAAATATAATTATATCGTAAATATACCGTTACTTACGTATTCTTGTTTGTACATCGAATTGCAACAGGAATTGTACAGTTCGCTAATCCGATAAATTGTTCATTGTAACTACAGTCACTATGGTGCATGTCATTAAATCAGTAGGATTGAAATCGTTGATTATTTGGTAGTATTAAATGCGTTATTTATAAAGATATTGTCTTGGAATGTATAATATCAATGAACAGTCATACTTGCTTTTTTCGGATAAATTGGAGATTTATTTTTTTATAATCCCGTCATTGCATTTGGTGTTAAAACGTTATAACTTTTTACATATATGTCAAGTGTTTCAGAGTTGCGTTACTCTCATATTGTGTAATGTCGATTACATTGTTTACCTCACTGCATTCTGAGAGACGCGATATTGTCGGCAGGACACTGAACGAAATAAAAGCAAGAACAATGGACAGATTACATTATAAATGACCACGTGACGCAGATGAGTCTTTTTTCAAGCTTTGGCTTGAATATGATATATCGGCAAAAAGAATAACTTTCTGGGTATTGAACCGGTATATTGCTACCTGATGAACGTCTGCGGTGCGGAGTATATATTTACAAACAATTAAGAAAGTAAAGAATACCTCGGGTGAGAGTCGAACTGGTGCTTAACTTTTCAATAATACATCTAATTACAGAACGTTTAACCGACTGAGTTATAGAGGCACACACAGTCTAGTTCTATGTAATTGAATGCTCATGTACACTGGGCTTGTGAATTGGTATTTACCATTTCACGCTGAGAGATGGCTTGCGTTCTCCAACATGACAAGAGAAACCCAATGTCCATGCTGTACAATAGAATATGTGTATTTGTTACACGGATAAAAGGAATTTTATTGCTATGACTTTTAATTTACACGCTTGAATATTCCCTTCATCGAGCCTCTTGTTTCGGACGCATGCAGGAACTGGAGTGTTCAATGTGTAGCTAGCTTCTACGTGACAGTATAAGTATGTAAGACAGCTGATTCTCCGCATTGCATTCGTCCCAGTGTTTATTTCTATGCAAACATATATTATAGATATTTACGACAAACCGTTGTCGCGAGGATGTCAATGATGTTACTTCACATAAAAATATCAGCCAGCATGAAATAATGATCACAGTTCGGTCTTTTTATCTTCATTTCACGGTAAAATCGGGTATAGTGTTGCTAACAGTCGTTTGCAGAGATTCATATCGCCATCGTATCGAGCTAACCTACAGTTGTATTCAGTCTTGTTATTTTATTCCTGCTCCGAATACATTATTCATTAAACGAACGGGGGACAACGTGCACACATGTAAAAATACCTTGCTGCAATTAAAGGAAAAGCAACAGGGTACATAGCTGGTTGTTATATATGCATGTATATAGTAAGTTCTTCTTCAAATAATTTTATTAGATTTTCTTTTCATAGGATTATTATTATTACGCGGTAATTGTTTTCCTTAGGTAATTTCAGTTCCTTGAGACCCTGCCGTCTTTTACAGGCTGTACCTGAATTGGTATGTTCTGCAGGATATATACGCACACGTACCATGTTTCATTTATACTGCAAAAACTGCAGGTATCATTCGAAGCTTGAATGTCCGTCCGTCTGTTTATCTGTACTGCCTACATTGTAATTCTAACGATAGTATATACCAATCGGGCTTGTGTTTGTGGAATTATGGTCATGTTTTACGTCATTACTGATGTTTAACAATATATCTGTGAGAATCTACTTTCAAATTTGCAACCATGCACAATTAACCCTAAATACTCGATCGAAAACCTGTGCCAATCGGTAGTAACCAGATGGGTCGACACGATCATCTTTTAACATAATTCTAATATGTGAGTTATAACCGGCTTATAGTATACAGTCATATTGATCACTTACCAGATTTACTTAATGAAAATACTTAATAGATATTGTGCGAAATGCCATAATAAATGGATTAGTTGACCAAACATTTGAAAAAATCTGAATGCTTACTGGATGTAACACAGGAAGAGGCGGAGTGAACTATAAGTAAATGAAAGTGTACAAACGCAGTTGGAAATGCACACATTAAGTGAACAACTCCATGTTGGTTGTTTGAACAAAAACACTATCACCAGATGCAGTAACTACATTTAGGATGGTTAAATCAATACGGTATAATACACCCCCTACGCCCCAAGCTTGGTGTAAATATATAATCCTGGTTAATGCATTTCGACACACTTTTCTGAAAATTCAGTTCTTCCTATCAATGGCCAAAATTTGTTTTGTTCTTGTATCTGATATGAAATTTGATTCCTGATAATTTATTCCTAATGCCAAAATCTAGAAATACCATGTCTGTATACAAGGGAGGTAATAAACAGTTTACGTCAATACAACGTTTTTGAATTCCGCTATGAACTTAAATAACACTGTTTGGTTTTGGCGGAAATATAATTATATCGTAAATATACCGTTACTTACGTATTCTTGTTTGTACATCGAATTGCAACAGGAATTGTACAGTTCGCTAATCCGATAAATTGTTCATTGTAACTACAGTCACTATGGTGCACGTCATTAAATCAGTAGGATTGAAATCGTTGATTATTTGGTAGTACTAAATGCGTTATTTATAAAGATATTGTCTTGGAATGTATAATATCAATGAACAGTCATACTTGCTTTTTTCGGATAAATTGGAGATTTATTTTTTTATAATCCCGTCATTGCATTTGGTGTTAAAACGTTATAACTTTTTACATATATGTCAAGTGTTTCAGAGTTGCGTTACTCTCATATTGTGTAATGTCGATTACATTGTTTACCTCACTGCATTCTGAGAGACGCGATATTGTCGGCAGGATACTGAATGAAATAAAAGCAAGAACAATGGACAGATTACATTATAAATGACCACGTGACGCAGATGAGTCTTTTTTCAAGCTTTGGCTTGAATATGATCTATCGGCAAAAAGAATAACTTTCCCAGTATGTTTACTAACAGTTCATAGGCTGTAATTTGCTGTATGGTTATTTTTTTATTTTGTTTTTTGAATGTACATGTATCTTATATTTCCCTTTCCCCTGTGCATTTCTTTCACTTGATAAAGTGTTCAGGTTATTTTCTGCCCAGTTTCGGCCTATTGTTGCAAACTGTCTTGACTTATCCTGTGATCTTTACCATCCCTTTATTTCCCCCGTCACTGTTTGGTCCTCTTTGATTCTCCTAATTATTCCTTATGGTCTGCCAGGCCATTCCTTGTGCCTCTGTTCCCTTACATATGTACCCTTTAATATTCACCAAGAGCCTTATGTTTTATGGATTGTTGTTTTCCCGGAGGTCTGTGTGGAGAGGCGCTGTCTTATGTATGTGGCGTTCCTTGTAGCAACTTATTCCTTCTCTTCTATTACAGTTAAACCTCATTTAAAGACCACCTCAATGATAAGACCACCTCAAAATTAAGAACACTTTGCAAGTCCATTTTCTCTGTTTTACTCTTTATTCAAACTCAGCATCAAGATCACCTCAATAGGAAGAGCAGTTATCAGGGGTCCCAATGGTGGTCTTATTATTGAGGTTATAATGTAAATGACATGATTGTTACATTATATCTTTTACCGGATTTGAAAGCATCATTAAACGGACCAATTGGACACATTGTTAACGAAATATGTTGCCAAAATATACTCAGCGTATTTAAAACGAACAAAACAGAGTTTCTAAAGTATTTTTGGACTTAGGGATACTAGAAAGAAATGTACATTGTGTTATTTCATGTTAGTCACAACATGTACGATATATTTCATTGCAAATATTGGGTATTTTCATATAAACAAGGTTTCAAAATGCAATATAAAAATATAGCCTACAGAGTAGTAATATTGTGTTGCACATATCTCCAAAAGTATATGAGCCAGAGTTATAAGACTTTACAGATTTGTTTACATGCATGTGTTATATTGCACCTGGGGATTCATAATTCGGTGAGCCCAGTAAGTGCAAAGTTATGGCCCTTGATTTATAGACAATATAGCATACAGAGCGTGCAATTTTGTGTCGCGCATATCTCCAACAGTATATCAGCTACACTCACCATACTGTACAGGAATGTTCACCAACCTGTATAGTTATGCACCTAGGATTTCATGTATGGTTACGCCCAGTAAATGTAAAGTTATGGCCCTTGACTTATCACCATAATCAGTACAGTTGTTCCCTTGGTAATTTTGATATCCATTCACAAACTATGAGCAGAATAATAGCATTTGCTTTTGTGACAAAGGTTGCAAGTGGGGGCATCTGTGTCCTATGGACGCATTCTAGTTTTATTATATGTGGGTCATTCCACATTTTCTTGACATAGCATGTCCCGAGATATTTGTTTAAGATTTAAACAATATAAATGATATCTAGCTAAATAAAACATAATCAATGTGAAAACACATGTTATAAGTATTCAGAAAGAACTTGCAAATGATAGTAAATAAGATATTTTAGGTCTATATTGACTGCTTTATGCATTTGGGTAATTCTGCATACTTATCCCTGCTTCATTATGAAAACGTTTCATTGAGTGTTAAACAGGGTTTAATGGCATTGACTAAGATCAAATAAGCTGGTTATAGCAATAAAATACAAATCTTACATCTAAAAACATTTATTCCCAATTAATCGTTATTTAACTAGACTTCCGAATTATATAATATAAGGTCCAATGATATGGTGTAATTTCCCTAACGGTGACAGAAAGTCTCCTAAGTAATCAAGGATGATTTCCCTTGAATACTCTTTCTATGATGTCATTATTAAGTTTTAATCCCGCCAAATATGAAATCATTTTGAAGAAGACGTCTGAACAGAGCTCTGAAGAAAGAAGTGGTAAGTTACATATAATACATTAGTATACTTAAAGCAAGTCATTCCCAAACTTGCATTTTTTACTTAGTTTTATTGGTTATTTGATATATTTCACCTATAAAGGCATTACTTTTGTGTAACTGTAGATGAATGTTTCATGTCTTTACACTGACCTATTTATACATTGGCGCCAAAAGAAAATATTTGACAGACCTGTCCTTTATCTAACAGTAATTTATCTAACATTTTGTTATGTTAGGGAAATGACAGAGGTGTTCCTGGAATGACATAAGTTAATTAAATAAATAGATAATTGCTTTTATAACTGCAGTCAAACAGAGAAAGTCTTTGATTTGATAATTATTTAAGTTAGAAGAATGCTAAACATAATTAAATGTAGAATCTTCATCAATCTTAATGTCTTGCTTTATTATTGATGTATATAATACTGTGATTAACAAGTTTTTTAGCCACAAAAAGTATGTGGTAGTTTGAATTTGTAAAAGTTCTTAATACTTGTAATACGAGTGTCTGCAAAAGAGAAACACCAACCGAGTTCGACACATATTCCTCGAACAATGAAGATGGATCAGACATGTATTGATTTGGATTTTAATTTAATATTTATCTTAAAGAATATTTGTATAAATTATCATACAAGCCGCGAATGAATATAAATGCATTTGATTGCTTTTGTAGTACGGTACATTCTATGTTACTAACAATATTTGCATTATCTGAGCAAAACATATTATACATGTAATTCAGTGATTTACCAAAGAAAAGTTTTTAATACATTACTGAAAAATAACAAAAATACAAAAGTCGAGACATTGATCGAATTACTTTTGCAGCTACTTGTAAATATAGCGATTAAGTGTGAGGTGAGCTAGCTGTTAAATCGATTTAAGCCCCCAGTATTTTTACTGACAGTTCCAAGCTGTAAATCGCTGAATGGTTATTATTTCTATTTGTGTTTTAAATGTATGTTAATTTTCCCTATGCAATTCTTTAACTTTATATAATGTTACTTTCTCCCCACTTTCGGTCTATGGCTGCAAGCTTTCTTGAATTGTCCTGTGATGTATTACATCCATTAAACCCCCCTGTTGTTCCTCTTTCATTCTCCTAGTTATCCCTTATGGTCGGCCTGGCTATTCCTTGCGCCCACTTTCTCTAACGTATCTAACCTTAACACAGTGTATAACCCGATTTGTATTCCGCCGAGTGATGTGTCTTCGACAGAGGGAAGTGTTCCGTACAGATGAGTAGTGGTGTTCATTTTCTGACCAATAATTCGTAATTTCGATGTTTCTGTAGGATCTTTTGAACGACGGTGAATGTCTAAATTTACTATTAAAACAGTACAAAGCGATATTTTTGCGGAATAAAGCTTGTATCGTCCGTTTAAATTGGACATATAGAAAAAAATATAGAAAATCGCATTCAACTGCTCGATTTTAATCGGTTTGCGATAGAATTGAATAGTTTTACTCCATATATCAAAGCATATATAATTTACATTTGTACGAACAATTTTAGCAAGTTGCAAATCTGTCGGTTTAACCGACGTTTGATCCTTCAAAAGGGACCCTGGTATGCACAAATATGATGACGTTTACCGCAGAGGGTATTTTGCAATGATGACGTTGCCGGCTGAGGAGATACAAGTGCGGATGACGTTTTCGGTCGAGGAAAACACTTTATAAAAAGACGGATTTTTGCTTTTCTAATCGTTTATATACCCGATAAAGCATATAATGTTTAGAAGAAATAATTACAATCACCAACGATTGATAAAAGGCGATCTTCGAGGCCATGCATATTCATTCTTGATAGCCTTTCGGTTCAACCAGAAATGTCATAAGTACTTAAGAAGTTAATGTATGCATATAAATTCTTCTAGATGTTCTCGATATAATATCTGAAGTGGTTTGGTGTACTTTCAATGATTTATCTAGATTTTCGTTATAGTTTCATCCCCTATTTTATACACGTCATAGTACCAAAAAAGTATCGATTGCAACTCAACTTGTTGTCCAGTTAAAGCAAACCAGCATATACAATTAATAACATTGCAATTACTTATAAAATCTTCATTTTTCCAATACGAAGATTAACATATCTGTGCAATTATTGCGAACGTGACTTCGATATTTATGTAGAAGTCATTGACAACTTGGTATATAGGCATGTAGAATACTGAAGTATAGAAAACAAAACAAAACAAAGACCGGATTTAACGTCTGATTTATGCTTAGACTAATCAGTAATTAGATCATTTCACAAAACTTCTAAGTCTATATTTCAAAGTTAGACTGATGACAGTAAGTCTGAAAACATAAGTCTACTTTTTGTAGACTTAGATGGTTATACACCAATAAGGCTGCACTCATACAGTACTGACGACAATATATCATATTATGTCTTTGACTTTCCAAAACATTCTTAAGCAGTTACTAAGTCAGGCTGAGTGACCGTAAGTATCTACTTATCGCACAGATGTGTTATTAACACATTGCTCAGTGTCGATGGGCTTTTTCCGTGTTTTTAACGCAGTATTTTCGATGCAGTGATGATATTGGTTCGCACTGAAGTAGGGGAACCACCATTAAACGAAGTAGTTCAGGTTGCCGCCAATAATAACGCATTGTGTTGCACTATAAGTTTAAAAGTCACCCAGGTTCTGACATAAAAAAGTGGCCTCTATGACAACAGGAAGTCAACAACAACACTACGAAGTGTACACAAGTTGAACTTTCTGTATATGTGTATGTATATAGATGTATATATGCACACAAGTCTCTCTCTTAAACATTTTCTTCCTAACAAGTTCTGTACTAATAGTTGTTAACTATAAGCAAAATGAAATGAGATGACACCGATACTTTTCGTAGACGTGCACAACGAGACCATATCTACGATAAATTGCAATAAAGAACAACAACAACAGTAATAACTTGTCATCGATTAGTATATATCCTTTAAACGCAGTCTGAACCCGAGTACACTCTTCTACGTGCGAATTTATCACGTTTATAGCGCTAACCTGGCATTTTAAGTCTTGAGAACCGGTATGGTAGGGTGATTGCATTTCTGTCACGCAGTTTCACCAACCGGCGAAAAGTAAGAATCTGTACTAAACGAAAACAGTCGACGCTCTTAAAATATGCACTTTACAAAACGATGACGATTTATGAAATTAATAAGGAATAAAACAAGATATACATTTAGTAAGTACTTCATTCATGAAGTACAAGATCGAAACATGATTAAAAAATATAAAAGAGACAAACATTTTTCGTTCATTAAATTTTATTATGAGCACACCCAAAACTGTAAACAAACTCGTGTGTATACATATATTGCTTTAAAACCCATTTGAACTCCACAGAAACAGCTAATTAGTTCACAAACCATTTAAGCAGGTCACCTTTTCAATATTTCGTTTTATTCAAATGTTTATGATATTATTTCGTTCGGTGAACTTTGGAACTACTTCGTTGCGTAGTAATAAGGATGTTGACGTTTAAGACTTGTTACCGGCTTTCATTTTTTCTGTTTTGTAAACGGAAACCAATAGTTGTATGCCTCTCAAATTGCCACACTACTATAGACGGTACCGTCCAAAAATCAACCATTTATATCTACTATGATTGGTCCGTGTGAGATACAATCCGCAGTTAGTGACCGGTGTGATGTTTGCAGTAACAACAATACTAGCAGTAGCAGCATTCAGCTTCATATACCGATCGGTTTAGACAGATAAGTGTTTGTGAAAGGAAAATGCATGTATTTGCAGTAAATTACTTTATCAATAACCGATTGAAAATATCTTTTTTGACCATATTACTAACAGACAAAACTTGTAAAATAGTCTGATTGTTAAAAACAACTTTCTTTTAAATTTTAAGACGTACAAACATCTTTTTTCACCATATACGGATCGATACATTAGGAGTTCATTCTTTGTTAATGCATGTTTATTGATGCTTTAACTATAGGAAATATATTTTCATGTTTGTTTTGGTATAAATTGAACACAAAATGAGCATAATGTATCTTTAAGTGAATACTAAATTGTATGTTCAATGAATGAAAGGTGACCTATTTGTGTAGCTGGGCTAAAGAACCATCATGAAAACATATTGCAAGTTTGCAATGACCTAATATTTCGATATATCACATGTATCAGTAATCACGTGAGATATTGGCGGCCCAACGGCTTGCATTGAAACATATGCTCGTATTCCGCCTTTACCAGTAGTGTGCAATCTTTCTGTAATACATGAAAATTATAGGAAGTGGAATAAAAGGTCAGTCTTCAAAGTACTCATTCATATAATGGACACCTTTATATATAAATCAGCAGAGCGCGGAGGTATGTCCGTTCCAGCAATGCATTCAGACTTAGGTGAGAGAATTCCGATTGGTAAGTGATAAGTGGAGAGTAACAGTAACAATTCTGAACACATTCATCCTGCGAATACACAATAATTCAAACACAAAGACGTAGAGAAAAAATGACCGGAAACCCGTCCGATACATTATAACTTTTACATTCAATGAGAACAACTTAAATCAGCTCCAGATATTTAAAATACTTACTCCATTGTCCAAAAGCTCGTAATTTAGATAACCATATGTCCTTGTATGAGATGACTGCAAATACAGGTGAAAACGACATTTTATATTTTGCGTGTAGGCAAGACCACTTTTATAATGATACGGTTTTCAAAAAGGGTTTTGGAATTTTAAAGAATTTCATTTTAAATCATAATTATGGTATTTGAATACATATCTTCACGATTTATGTTATCTGATTTTGAAACAGTTGATGGCTTCAACCATTCTACGTACTGTGATACCATCAAAAGTCCATAAAACATCACCAGTTTTAATTGTTAAATTGGCTAAATAACATATTTAGGGCTTTTCTATGACGACCCACATATATATGAACTAACGAGATATAAGTATATATATACGTGTGTGTGTGTGCGTCTAACTCAATTATATTTCGATTATCGAACTTTTGCACGTGGTTATACAATTATACTTCATCAAGTTATCAAGCCTGGTTGTATTTACCATTGCGCATTCTCAGATACCTTGTGTTTTATGGACTGTTGTTTTCCCAGCCGTCTGTGTAAAGGCAACTTATTCTCTCCTTTATGCTTTAGATATTCATGATCTTACGCTTATAGTATCATTAACATACTGACGGTTTATCAAATTGTGACACTTATGACCTGAGCCCGTTACCTCTCTGAAATGTACATTATGTTCAATAGAAAACATACCGATTTCGAATCCCTGGATAAGATTTTTGATCCATCCGGAAGGAGTACTACGGTTAAAAACAACGCCATAGCTTCCATATCAATGTTTTTCCTTTCCAGTACAGAGCTAAGTGCTACTAGGAACCCAACAGCAAGGATTGAACATTTAAAAATCCACAACATTTTTATTCGGATGCGTAGCGAATAGTGTAATGAATAAAATGATCAAAATATGTTGTCTTATCTCTGGTTATATCAATACTTTGAGAACGAGACAGTTGTATATATTAGGTGATGTTATTCGTAGTTACAATCTTATTATTCTGATTGAAAAAGAGAGAAAACCCGCAGTTAATTTAGCACTCCTGCGTTAACCTGCGTTAACCTTGAGAAAATTCACTGTGATTTCTATTTCACTCTATATATACGTCTATATCTGTATCTTATCTTAATGGAACTTTGAAGCAACATGTCACACGATGTTTACAATAACAAGTTTTATCTACGACATAGCTGCGTCAGGGTCAAAGTGAAAACCTGTCTATTCTACGACATACCTGCGTTAGGGTCAACGTGAAGACTTCTCAAATCTACGACATAGCTGCGTCACATTCGAATGGAAGACCCTGAAACATGTCTACAAAAGAACAGGAGTTCTTTGTTTTCAATAACTAAATTGAAGTAGACATACCCGTATTTTAACAAAACGACAGTCACGAAAGTAAATACTCAACGATTTTCATGTTCTACACGTGTTCGCACTCGAGTTATAGTCAGAATGCGCCCAAATTGATTATGTGACTATAATATAAATCCTTACGCGCAAGTCGATTTAGTATTTTAAGTTCCGCTTCTAATTGTGTGTTGTTTTATGCCCCTTTATGTACATCAACATCAACAAAGTCACTCAATCACTCTTGACTATTACGTAATGGGTGGTGGTGCATGGTCGAGAAAAAGGGAATATAGTAAAGTAAGATATAATTAGATACTCGTAGTTGAAAGAATTGAAGTAAAGAATATAGCTATGGCTTATCATTTTTCGCCACTTAAGCCCAAACATCATTACTTGGTGCTGGACCTCTTATGAATTAGTATTAGTAATACCTGACGGATATTAAGTCAGGGGGCCGCTGCATGTTAACTGGCAGGCTACTCAAAATTCCGATTGCTGTTGAAAAGAATGAATTCCTGAGGCAACTCGTTATGTGAGGTAGGTTCAGTTTCCCAGAATGAGTTAACATGGATTTAGTACGGGCTTGTACGAGGTAGGAACTGGCTAAGATGTCCATAAGATTGATGATTATCTGGTACAATATGGTCAATTGTATCGTAGTCGAATGGGATGCCAGTGGTTCCCAACCAATGTGGTTCAGTATGGAGTCGACACAGTCACAGACACAAATTTGAATGTCGAACACAAAAAAATAAGTAAAAGCAATGCTGATTGATTAGCCTCACCCAGAGATATTTATGATCAGCCCTAAGAAGATTTATCACGTAGGACGTAATATCTCAAACATTGGTCTTATCATAAATCGCCCTGCTAGCTCTCATACAGAATTCTATACACTGGCGTTCATGAAGGGATCGACCTTATATGGTAAGGTCTCAGTCACCAGACACGTGTGTTAAAATGTTCTTTTACTAATCAACAGGCGTTGTGCAAATTGATATAAGAGATTCTGAGAAGAAAAGGGAATCGTAATCATAATTAACAAACATACACTTGCACTTTTACCATAGTTGACCCCGGGGCATCTACCATACATGATATACCCTCTGGCAATTTACCATACAACACGAAACAGCATTTAGCTCGATGACCACTAGAAACAATAGCAAAATATTCACTTGGTTTAAGACATATACATCGATTTGGCAAAAAGTTATTATATTAATCATCGGTAATGACCACTTCATAGTTTACTAACCAGTACTCGCCTCAAATACATGGATGTTCGCGTTCAAGTCTGCTCGACGCATGTCTGGAAATTAAAAGAGAGAGAATAATTTGCTACAGAGAACGCCACATACATAAGATAACCAAGCAGGATGCCCACAAGTGATCGGGATTTCACGATGGTCGTCTACGTTTCTCATGTATACATTACGTGGCTCCAGGAAGCAGTATAATCCGTGATGGTTGGACTGAGGCTTTGTATAATATGTAGAACATACACAGAACTGCGCCACGCTATGACATACTGGTTACGGCGACATATGTACTTGAAATACAACGCGCAGTTAGTGGCCGGTGTAAAATTGGCAGTAACAGCAGTACTAGCAGTAGCAGCTGTCAACTTCACACCGGTCCATTCGAGTTTTCAATTTTAGACAGATAAGTGTTTGGGAATGGAAGATGCATGCATTTTAAGTACTTTTACTGCGCACTTTCTTTTATACCTGAGTATCTTCTTTGAACTTAATTATACAATTCCAGTCTCAAAGAATGTGTTAATATGGTGGTAGCTTAAGTAAATAGTTTTTACATAATTCACGTTATAAGGGAATTATAGGTTAAACAATTGTGTAGGTGCATTAAGAAACCGCTATGAGAACATAATTATTGAACTTTTGTATTACCACATGTCTGAACGACATCGTGTTTGTGATGTGAACCACCAGATATAAAGCATCACATGCCTTTAATCATATGAGCACCATAACCAGTAACGAAATATATCATATGACGCTTATGTAAGTAGGTTGTATCTCATTTATTTATTATTTTAATTGATTCTAACTGTATTTACTCGACAATGTAACATACTGAGAAAGAACAATAATTCAAATCATAATTCAAAATGTGACATTCCATGATCATCCCGTGGTTGCTGTGGAGAGACCACATGTATCAGTAATCACGTGAAAGATTGGCGGCCCAAATGCTTCCATTAGGAACATATGATTGAATTCCGCCTTTGCTAGTAGTGTGCACTCTTTCTGTAATACATGAAAATTATAAGTCAGTCTTCAAAGCACTCAGTCTTATAATGGACACCTTTATATATAAAATTGAAAACAGCAGCGCACGGAGTTATGACCGTTCGAGCAATGTATTTAGACTTAGGTGAGCGAATTCCGAATGGTTAGTGATAAGTAGAGAGTAACAATAACACTTCTGGGCACATTCATCCTGCGAATGCACAATAATTCAAACACAAAGTCGTAGAGAAATAATGACCAGAAACCCGTCCGATACATTATGACTTTTAAGAGTTTAGACTGAGTTGTCCATTTAATGAGAACAAATGAAATCATCTCCAGATATTTAAAATGCTTACTCCATTGACCAAAAGCTCGTAATTGAGATAACCATCTTTTCTGGACACAGCAGACTGTAAATATAGGTAAAAACGACATTTTATAATGTTCATGTATGCAAGACCACTTTTGAAAATTAAACGGTTTACAAAAGGGCTTTTGAAAGTTGGTAGCCTTTTCGTTTTCTTGTTAAATCAGAAATATGGTATTTAATTATATACATATGCACAATTTATGTTATCTGTTTTTGAAACAGAGAGTCGCTTTAAACTTTTTACGTACTTTCCTCCGATTATGGCATGACAAACGTTGCAATATTATATCGTTGATAAATAATGTATGGCGTGACAAACGTTGCAATATTATATCGTTGATAAATATTGTCTTTTTCTATATATGTATTCGATGCCGTGAAATATTTATTGTAAAACCTTTGATAAAGGGGAATTCTTTCGTGCTGCAAGGTTGGAGATGAATATGACACCAATTATTCGAACTGTGGTTACTGTGTATCACTGCTAACACATTCAATACAAAACTTCTTGTTTTCATATGTTAATGCAAAGTGAACTTTACACGCTTAAGAACATTAACACCAATTCAAATAACAAGAGGGTCATGATGACCTTAAATCGTTCACCTGAGTGCACTTTCATTTTGGCTGATTTACACTAATGTGCCAATAAATTTGTCTAGCATACTTCAAAACTGTTGTTTGTATGAATTATGTACCATTTAGATACGACTGCTTCAAATGTAACCCTGATTTTCAAGGTTGGCAATTGGTCTTGCACGACTTGATATTTTAGCTGTAGGGAACAAAGGCTTCGCCCCCTCAGGGCTCGAGAATGTTTTATAAAAGTCACTTGTCCCGGACTAGTGATACTTTAAAATAGACTAGCCCGAATTTTGAAACTGATAGTCCGAAGTTATATGTCTTTATATTACCTCATATTTTGTTAAATTTTATTAGATACAATGTAATATCACGGACATGGTTTATATGTCCGTGGTATTATCTAAGATGTATTAATTATTGTTGTTCAACAACCATCAAAGTGCACCAAAATTGGTTGTTATGAGAACATAATTAATAATAACTGTTTTAACAACATATTCTGTCCGATTGAGCGCGCGTCTAAATTTAACTTAACCATCATTATCTCTACAAGAATCGAGTTCATGTAACGTCGTTGCTAAGCGACTTAAGTTGTTTGTGATCGGCAAGATTTTACATTTCGACGTCCCGGGAAAAAATATGCGAGATATAATGTTTGTGCCGAATCGCCCGCTTTTATATTTACTTGAAAGATCGCCATGTCAATAAACTTCATCTACTCCTTGAGTGAATGAAACTAGCCAAAAAATCGAATAATTTAACTATGTGTTCAAAACTTATGTTCTGAATGTGACAATCAAAGTGTGTAAACATGTACTTACTTTCGTATGTAATCCTTATTAACACACTCTGTAAAATCATTTGATTTTTTGGTGGTTCTGTTCACAAAAATCACAAATGTTATAGCTTATTGCAATCAAAAGCAGCAGATGATGTATCCAGTAGATTCTGCATGAATTCGTACTGGGAGGATAACACTTTTGACCAGTGTATAAGTGTGACTTCTGTTTTAATGAACTGTTGGATATCTGTTGCAGTGTTCTTTATTTACATGTATCAGTGTTTAAGACTTGCCAACGTTGTGATATCAACAGAGAAAAGTGAAAGATCAGTATTTCTCTGTGAATATATGAAATAACAACTAAAATGAACTTCCATTGATGAACCAGCATTTATTCATGATCATTGCTACCACATGTGTTATTACATATAGATAGTTATATGTTTATATTACATTTGTTAAGTGTTGTAAAATGTTTTGCTCCAATATTACATGCACTGTGTGCATTTACTGTTCATTGCAGAAAACAAATGTGGATAACAACATTGAATGTTTGTGTCGGGTCTTTTGAATAACATGTGTTATTTTTTATTTATACAAATAGTTTATCTAAAAGTTAATTGCTTGTCTTGGTTTATTGAATATATGTTATACCATGAAATGTGTAGAAGAGCATGGATTCTATGTGTATTCAGAATATCTGTATTGCACACTGTCACAGACATAAACTATGGATTCGAAACAGGCTGATAATGATGAAACGATAATGAGAAATAATTTACCCACAATCCTTAGTGCGCGCTCGGTAAATATCGTAAATTTCCACCAATTTATCGATCGGCGATAGTCGGCTATCCACGTGTCTGTTCCTGGCTCCGTTAATTATCACTTATATAAAAACGACGATGATGGCAGATAAAAAATGTCAACTTCTCTCGATTCAGAAACAAGAAGGTGGACGTCACTAATTTGTTGTCGTGGGTTTGATCCCGGAAGAAAATCTCTCCAGTCGCGAGAGTTCAACTTAATCTAAACAGACATAGTAGGACGTTTCCCATTCATGGTTTATATGTCCGTGACACTATGAAACTCAAAACTACACAAAACATATATTTTCGTTCCTTGTGGTCATCTTTAAATTTGTTTAAAATTGTATTACTCAATTTGTTTATGATAATTCACTAAGCTTTCCTCTCATCATGATATTTATAATGTGGTATTTCTTTGAAAAACATTTGAATATCAATCATCACCTACATACTTAGTTAGTTATCGAAGGTAAGTACTTTAGTGTAAACCATATAGCTGAAGAATTCCATATTGTTTGTTGTTTTATTTATATATTTTATTGTGCTTTAACAAAAAGTCATAATACATTTATATTTAAGAGTTTGTTGAAAATGAATTCATATGAAAAATTGGCGTCAGTTTGTTTCTTTGCTTATTGCATTTTAATGATCTGTATTATTAAATACAGATTTATCTCCCTTACATAAGGTATGTGTATTTGTTGTTGGTACATGATTTGTTTATCCAGTCAGCTCCTCAGAAAATATACCAGTGCCAACCGATGTTTTTTAAGAGAAACAGTTTGAGTGGAAAATCATGGACCAATATCATACAACAAAGATAAGGTGTGTTTTCTCTTTTAATACGGTTGATATCAAGTGTACAAATGTGTAATTTGGAAATATCAGATCTCGTGTGGACGAAAACTGAACTATACCTGTAACTCGTTATATTTTAAAAAGGGACTTCGTACACTACTCCCAGTTTTACCCGCTGTTGTAGGGCTTTTTTACTGTGTATTATGTACATAAAAAATGAAAAAGTACGAATGGTTTCAAACTCTTTATTTTCATAATACTTTTAATAAAATTACGCATAATTTCGTTATCAAAACACGAAAACATGCAATATCTTGGAACGTTCTATGAGAAATTGATAAAAAAAACCTTAAAACGTTTTTAAGAGAAATTGATCAAAACACTTAGAACGATCCAAGAGAAATTTACCAAAACATTTAGAACGATCTAAGAGAAATTGACTCGAAAACAAGCCAACATTCCTTTGTTATTCTCGAGTTTCACGTGATCATGTCGACCTTGATGTATAGGACTACTACAATTTACCATACATAACGAAATATCTAAATGGTTCATTTATTACACAATTTTATTAATAATTGAAAACAAAATGCACAGTATCAGAATGTCAACATAAAAAATATATATTTGCATCGCCGTAGCAAAATGAGAAGAAAAAACTTGACACACTATGGATGCGATAACTCCTATTGAATTGTTAAAACTCAAAATAAGCCTCCCGGCTATTGCGCCGTTAAGTAAATGAAGTCAGACCTTAGACTTGACTTCCTTGTAATAAGAAATTGTACTGATTATTAGTTTGCGAGGTTTTGACAGATAACTTTGAAGCCAAAGTCTATACCTTGGTTCACTCACTTTCGACACGTGGCTGTATCACACGCAGTTTAAACTTCCTTATTTACACGTCTTTTATTTTAGTATTGTTTGCTTGAAGGCTGTTTTGTTAAATCACTAGTTAAGATGAAATAGATTGTCAAACAAGCGACGCCTTTATTTGCAAACCTTCCGATATTATCTACTTACTTGCGTGCAAAGTCATTATTTTTCTAAAGATGTGTTCATAAGATAATGCACGAAGGACGAATACTCAATATAACAATGAGGGAGTTTTTGTCTACGTTAGTGAATCATTGTTACATGTGTATGGACAATAGAATAGATGCACATGATGATACTGAATCACAAAAGTCGCGGAAGATAATCAAAGCTGGCATAAACAGGTCAGTCGATTTGTTTGCTTGATAATATTCAAACACGGTGTCATTGTTGTTTATACACAAATGTATGTATTTCAGCTTAAATTATCTGGACTAAATGGAAATACAATACAATACAATATACTTAATGGAAATAAATGGTACGAACACTGAATAATATACTTTTAAACATTATGTCATTGTTCATCATCTGTGAAATGTGCGCATACTTCAGTATAAATATTACTACGATCGTATAATAATCCGTTTATGTACTTAACGGGAAGGACACGGGAGAGGGGGGGGGGTGTACAGGTCGTTATCGGGGGGAGTACTGGTCGTTATTGACGTTAAGACGTCAGAATGTTATTATTATATTTTACAATACAGTTTGACCTCAGCGCCCTAATTTACATGTCTTTGTATGTTGAATTGTGTGTAAAACAACATATAATACTAATTCACTATCTCGATGTGTGCAAATTTAATTAAGTTCTCACCACACCAAGATTGATCGTCCTAATTATTTGATCGACAGAAAAACATAACCACACGTCAACGGTGTCTATTATTTAACCCATAAAACGACATTATGTTCCCTTATTTGTATCCGATATGTTTATTGTGAAAAAAATACAAATGCATATATTAACGTATTCCTGTTTATTTACGGTTTCACTGCCCGAAATATTGTGATCCAATCCATTCAGGTTAGCAGCAGATTTCAAGTTGTCAGGAGGTTGAGTGGTCTAAGGCGCCAGACTCAAGGTGTATGTACAACCTTTAAATACGTGTTTTCTGTTACATGTATGTAGGCGTGGTTCGAAGCACATTTCTGACACATATTTTATAGATTTTTGTCTGCATGTTTTTTTTTGTATTTTTTCTTATGTGTATGATACATTTACAATTAATTTCGATGACTAATATATATGTATACCGTTTCCGGTATATCAATATAAACAAAACGACCACAATTTATGAAGTTCAGCATATATCTTCGGCGAATCATCTTAAATACGGCTGGTTGGATTTCAACCAAACTTCAGACGATTGATAAGCATCAAGTGTAGTTGTGAATCTTCGTCTCTTCGTTCCGTTCAGACAATGTTTCATTGCGTTATGGCCCTTTGGTGTTGTTATACATTTACAGTGCATGATGAACTGATTTGTCTTGTTTGCTCAATATTTTGTTTATCATCCTGTATCAGTACTACAATTACTGACAACTGCCATCTGGGAGACATATGTTTTTGCTTAAAAAACAACCATCTAGTTTTAATAGTCATGCACCATGTTTTTCGGTTTCTTTTCGATTAAAGGGTTACTGGGTGCGATCATGGGCTCGATCTGTTAGTCTACTGGTAAATAAAACTGTAAAAAACTGTTAGCAACAACCGGTGTTTAATTTTATTATTTAACAATATGTGTGAAAATGACTTTCAAAACATTTGTAACTCATGTACGAGTTCGATACATTGGTATTTATAAGCAAGATTTAAATGTAAAAAAGAGTACTATAACTATGCAAATAAAATGCTACAAAATAGACATCTGAGATATATTGTTTACAGTCAAACGCGGTTGATAAAAGTTCAATAAACTTCAAAAATCTGACTTAAGGGCACGTCTAACATGTCGCAAAATCTTTGATTCCCAAGTTATGTGATGCTCTCGCACTGGCAGGGGATTTCTTGCAGGCCCGAATTTGTCCACCCTTTTCCAGATTTTTAGAATGTTCACCCCTACTACTACAGGGCTTGTCAAAGTAATTGATAACTGAAACATGGAATATATGGAAAACTGTGAGCTGCTTTTTTTCACATAAGCAAAAATCGGTAACAGTTATAGTTGTTCATAAGCAACAATATAAACAACAAGGTAAGTATTTCGCCATAGTTTCAGGCAACGGAATTTGCTGGACCCCACCAATTACTTTAATTACAGGCGACTTGGAAGAAAGTATTGTTAATGATTACAGATGTTTAAAATATTATATCATCGCTTTAGGGAATGAATCGTTTTACTGCGTAACAATAAAGTATAAGATATTACTTTAAATAGAAATTAGAAAGATATATAAACGTAAAGGTTCCATTTATTAATAGATCTCTCACTTTTTAAACAGAACCTAGAGTCGTAGCACCGAAACAGAAGATGGTGGATTTCTGCAAATGTATCAAAAGGTCTCTGAGAAATCTGAAATTAGATAATGAATACCATAAATACACAATCTACGAAAGAAATAAACACTTGCACGATTCAGAAAAGCTGAACATTTAAGAAAGAATTCAAACTTGCAATTGCAGTAATATGATCATGTAGATAAGAATTCTATCTAGACTACATGTAGAGTTTTCTTTCATCTTTTTTTGTAAGTGGACTATATGCTTTCTTCCATTTCGCACCGCGGCGTACATATTTGTGGCTTGATGTGTGACACCGCGGCGTACAGCAATGTCTTTCGTCGCGGTGTACAGTGGTTTGTTTACGTATTGCACCGCGGCGTACAGCACGCCAAATTACAAACCTTCAAAACATCTATTTTAGCGAGTGTTGGCGGTAAAACAATGGTCATGTGTGAAGGGCTTGACCGTTTTCATAGATATATCCAAGTAGATTAATAGAGGCATTCGTTTCAGAGCAAAAATCGCCAATTTTCTGTCGGTCTCTCGGTTCATTTTTAATCTTTCTGAAAAAATCGTCTTCAGCTAGACATTACATGAAGATGCTACGGTTCGATCAAAATCGACTAGTAACCTATAATTTTCCAATTTCAAGCTCTTTAAGTTCATACACAATTCATAATCGAAGACGTCATATTTAAAAAGATCTGACCAAAAACAAATGTCACTTACCTTTTCTCCATTTCAGTTCCTAGATAGAAAAACAACGAAATATATACAGCAAACAAAAAATATCTTGAAAAAAGATGATCGGCGCAATTTGAAGGTTAAGATATTTTGTGCAACATAAAAAAATGCCGAGATGTTACGGTTGCTGATCACTCCAGATCCAAATTGGATTTTGGTAAATTCACCGAATATTAGTGGATTTCGGTAGGGTAATGTGTCTCCTTATCGCAAGGTTAATCCGCGTCAAGGTTACACACGTTGCTCAGTTGTTCTTTATTTTGAGGTGGTCTTATTATTGTGTTGGTCTAATACATACAATCGGACCTCGTTCATTCGACAACCTTTTATCCGAATACATGGTATCATTAGAAATGAATATCAGGTTCCGATGAATCTTCTTTAGGCAGGTCGAATTGAAATGGGCTTTTGTAAGCCATGTATTATTCTAAATAAAATTTCGGGACCCGATGAATTCGAATGAACAAGGTATGACTGCACATTTAATATAATTGCAACAAAAAGATACGAGATAATGCTTTCTAACATCATATAAAGAATCTTTGTATAGTTAACTTTACCGATTATTTGTATCGAATGTTTAGTAAACATCTTCAGGCAACCATTAGAGATGCGAGCCGTTGCCCTGAGCGAACCCTGTATCACGCTCACACGGTTACCAGCCAAAGAATGTTTTCAAACCCATTTCAAAATAATTTAAATTCCGTTTAAAATCGGTAAACAGCCATAGATCAACGATATGATTGTGTTGTTGTTGCTTTTGTGTCCGGGAGAAGTTTTCTTTCTACGATAGATAGTCATCCTTCAGTTTTGTTTGGTTCACAAAAGCGTTTATTCAAACCACATTATCGTAAAATCACTAAGTCAAAAATATGTCTATATCGGTTTTCCATTTGACAAATAGCTTGTTTTAGCAAAAAAACAATATACAAAATGTACATGTATGTACGTGGTAATTTCAAGTTTAAAGTTTTTGTTTGTTTTGTTATTTATAGCTTCCTGTTTGTAATGATCGCATCGTCATAAACATCTAAAAGTGCTACTAGGAACCCAACAGCAAGAATTTAACATCTAAAAATCCACAACATTTTTATTTGGATGCGTAGCGAATAGTGTAATCAATTTAATAATTTGAGAACGAGACAGTTGTATATATTAGGTGAAGTTTTTCATAGTTACACTCTTGTTATTCTGATTGAAAAACAGACAAAAGCCGCAGTTAATTTAACACTCCTTCGTTAACCTTAAGAAAATTCACTATAATTTCTATATCTCTCTCTATATACGTCTATATCTGTATCTTATCTTTATTGAACTTTGAAGAAAATGTCACAACATGTTTACAATTACAAGTTTATCATGGTTCCATTTTCAAAAACTGCCCGAGTTGCATATCTACGACTTAGCTGCGTCAACGTCAAAGTGAATACCTTTCAGATCTACGACATAGCTGAGTCAACGTCAAAGTGAAGACCTCTCAAATCTACGACATAGCTGCGTCAACGTCAAAGTGAAGACCTCTCAATCTACGACATAGCTGCGTCAACGTCAAAGTAAAGACCTCTCAAATCTATGACATAGCTGCGTCAACGTCAAACGACATAGCTGCGTCAGAGTCAAAGTGAAGACCTCTCAAATCCACGACATAGCTGCGTCAGAGTCAAAGTGAATACCTCTTAAATCCACGACATAGCTGCATCAGAGTCAAAGTGAAGACCTCTCAAATCCACGACATAGCTGCATCAGAGTCAAAGTGAAGACCTCTCGAATATGTGACATAACTGCGTCAGAGTCAAAGTTAAGACCTCTCAAATCTACGACATAGCTGCATCAGAGTCAAAGTGAAGACCTCTCAAATCCACGACATAGCTGCGTCAGAGTCAAAGTGAAGACCTCTCAAATCTACGACATATCTGCGTCAGTGTCAAAGTGAGACCTCTCAAATCTACGACATAGCTGCGTCTACGTCAAAGTGAATACCTCTCAAATCTACGACATATCTGCGTCAGGGTCAAAGTGAGACCTCTCAAATCCACGACATAGCTGCGTCTACGTCAAAGTGAATACCTCTCAAATCTACAACATAGCTGCGTCAGAGTCAAAGTGAAGACCTCTCAAATCTACGACATATCTGCGTCAGGGTCAAAGTGAGACCTCTCAACTTTACGACATAGCTGCGTCAAAGTCGAATGGAATACCCCGGAACATGTCCACAAATGAACAGGAGATCTCGTTTTTCAATGTCAAAATTGAAGTAGACATATCCGGGTTTTTTTAACAAAGCGACAGTCACGAAAGTAAATACTCAACGATTTTCGTGTTCTACGTGTGTTCACACCCGAGTAATCAACCAGAATGCACCCATATTGATTATGTGACTATAATATAAATCCTTACGCGTAAGACAATTAGTATTTTAAGTTCAGATTCTAATTTTGTGTTGTTTAATTCCCCTTTATATACATCAACATCAACGATGTCACTCAGTCACACTTGGGTGGTGGTGCATGGTCGAGAAAAAGGGAATATAGAAAAGTAAGAAATAAATAAATAGTTTATAGAATTGAAGTAAAGAATATAGCTATGTCTGATCATTTTTCGCCACTTAAGCCCAAATATCTATGGTTACGGTGGCCGCGTTCAGTACAGCAATGTGACTCATTACTTGTTGCTAGACCCCTAATTAGTATTACCTGATAGTCACTGCTTAACGGATACTAAGTCAGGGGGCCGCTGCAACGTTGGCAGGTAGTCTACTCCATATTGCGATTGTTTTTGCAAAGAATGAATTCCTGAGACAACTTGTAGATCTGTGAGGTAAGTTCAGTTTCCCAGAATGTGTTACTATGGATTTAGTCTGGGCTTGTACGAGGTAGGAACTGGCTAAGATGTCCATAAGGTTGATGATTATCTGGTACAATAGGGTCAATTGTATCGTAGTCGAATGGGATTCCAGTGTTTCCCAGCCAAGGCTGTCCAGTATGGAGTAGACACAATCCTCTGCAATTTGCCATGTTTTGGGCTTGACCTGAAGTGCAAGGTCATTGATAAACCTTTCTTAGTGGTTAAGCTGATTATAAAGGAGCAGACTCTGAGGTTGCGCAATGTAACTCGATGGGTTCGATCGGTGAATAAGGTTTAATCCACTTCTATGTAAGACGATTAATGCCGTAGTTGCGTAGCTTGGTACGTAGGCGACAACTAAGGACCCGCTTTGGTGAAGTCAAGTACAACTAAGTCATGTTGGTAAATTCGGTCAAGAGACAAGTTCATTGGTAAGTGTAAATAACTAAGTTTCACAACTTCGTCGTCTTCTGCAACCATGCTGACTGTCGGTGAGAATATAATGTTAATCAAGGTGTCTTATGATGTTACTAACAATGATCAATGTATTCCAGTAACTTGCATGGTATGCACGTGAGTGTCACATTTCTGTAATTGTTGGCTTAAATATATATACGAGTACGTCTGTGTTGGTTACAAGACTCCCTTTTCATGATTGCCAAATCATTTTTTGTTAATACATAAACCTAATACAGTTGAACTCCCTTATCCGGAAAATCTCCAGTCCGGAAACTTCCTCTAACCGGACAATTTTCTCGGTCCCGTTTTAGTTCCTCCAATACAACATATGAAAAAATACCCCACAGTCCGGATCCTCCTTACTCCGGAATTCCGAAACAAAAAAATCATCATTAACAACTTTTAATTGCCGACCATACACATCAATCGATGTTTTCAATAATTTATTTAATGATGAATTCTACAGTAGGTGACTGTTCAATTGCTCATTTGTTAAAAGAATCAAATTATCATTCTACTTAATGAGCGTATTAGCAGAGTAAAGATGAGTGCAGGTATTGTTGTTTAAACTAACAATAATGTGGAACAATTTTGTAGTTTTATCAATCAGTTTCTGTCAGATTGATTTTATCATTCACACAATCAACATGTCTGCGCCTCTTTCCAAACGTCGAAGAATAGAATTGTCACTTGATGACAAAATTAAATTGATCAAAGAGTCAGAATCTGTTCCGAAACCGACAATCATGGTACTGAGTGCAATTTTGGAATTGGCAAAACAACTGTTTCTGAATGATCTGGTATGGCAGTGGTTCACCAAGGCACGTGGGAAGAACATACCTAGTTAATATTATAATGTACTCTGGTGTTGCATATCGCGTTAAATACATGTGCATGCATACAATAACAGTGTTATAATATAGTATAAGTATATATAAATACATGTGCATGCATAAAATAACAGTGTTATAATATTGTATAAGTACTGTATATATATATAGTGCATGTATAAGGAATGAATAAAATACACTAAGTCATTAATTATGTTGATGTTTAATGCATTTCCTAAAACCCCTCTAAACCGGAAACCCCTCTAAACCGAACTTTTTATCCGGTCCGGACGAGGTTCGGTTTAGAGGGGTTCCACTGTAGATGAATTCAAATATCAACCAACATTTAACACAGCATGTATTTTGCTGATCGCACTGCAAATCTTCCTGCAAATGAGCATAAATATGTTGGTCTCTTATAACTTATGATTTTTGGCTATAAATTGAATTTCAAGTTTAAATAAATTTTGTAAAATATTGTAGCTGAAATTTCCCTATGACTCTGCAAAGTCGAATAAAAGAATGCATTCAGATATTATATATTACGTCGCGATAAAGCAAACAACCTCTAGCGAACTTATTCAAATCACTGAAAGAATGTCTTTCCTACGGACATTCAATGGAGATTCCTCTCCAGTCCGGAATCTCCGCTAATCCGAACTTAATAGTTTGTCCGAAAGGTGTTCGGATTAGGGAGTTTCCACTGTAATAACGCGATAATTTCACGTTTACTTTGTTGTTTACTACAGTAAATGAGTGACTGTATAGTTTCCCGTTTGGAATGATTGCATCGTCATAAACATGCACGTAATGATGTCAAAACTAGCTACATGACCACACAACTTGTTACAACTTTGTAACGAACTGCACAAATACATTTTAACGTATCACATTTTTTGTTAGACGTTTAACTTTACACGTACAAAAGTTTTACACTAACAAGGTAAGTTAGGGAAACAAAGGTCAGGTATACAAGAATATAGGTGTCGTATGGACAGAGTAGTATTTTAAATTCATAAAACGGCAACGTTCGTGACTGCAGGGAAAGTTGAATAAGTAGTCATGTTAGTGCCTGCAGGAGCACTGTGCAGTTGGCTAAACAATCGACAAATTACTACTTAAAACAGCCTTCTCCAGAGATATTTATGACATAGGACGTAATACCTCAAACCTTGGTCTCATTATAAATCGCCCTGCTAGCTCTCATACAGAATTTCATACAATGGGGTTCATGAAAAGATCGACCTTATATGTTATCAGCTCAGTTACCAGATACGTGTGTTAAAACATTATTTTAAATCAATAGACATTGTGCAAATTGATATAAGAGATACAGAGAGTAAAAATAGCCTACTAATACCCTTAACCTCAATTAAGAGGGAATCGTAATCACACTTTACAAACACACACTTGCACTTTTACCATCCTTGACCCATTTACCATACATGATATACCCTCTGTCAATTTACCATACAACACATAACAGCATTTAGTTTCATGACCTCTAGAAACAATAGCGAAACATTCACTTGGTTTTAGACATATACATCGATTTGGCAAACTGTGCTAATATTAATCATCCGCAATGACCGCTTCATGGGTTACTAACCAGTACTCGCCCCAAATTCAGGGATGTTCGCGTTCAAGTCTCGCTCAACGCATGTCTCCAAATTAAAATAGAGAGAATAAGTTGCTACAGGGAATGCCACATACATAAGCTAACCAAGCAGGTTGCCAAAGGGTGGTCCAGATTTCACGATGGTTGACTACGTTTCTCATGTTATACCTTCCGTGGCTCCAGGAAGCAGTATAATCCATGATGGTTGGACTGAGGTTTTGTAATATGTAGAACATACACAGAATTGCGCCCCGCTATGACATACTAGATACGGCGACATATGTACTTCTTCCAGCGATACATATACTGGGTACTGTGAAATACAATGCGCAGTTAGTGGTCGGTGTAGAGTTGGCAGTAACAGCAGTACTAGCACTAGCATCAGTCAACTTCACACCGGTGAATTTGTGTTTTCAATTTTAGATAGATAAGTGTTTGAGAATGGAAGATGCATGTATTCTAAGTATTTTTACTGCGCACTTTCTTTTATAGCTGAGTATCTTGTTTGAACTTAATTATACAATTCCATTCCAAAGAATGTGTTAAGATAGTGGTAGCTTAAGTAAATACAAAAATCACGTGCTAAAGGAAAATAGGTTAAACGCTTGTGTAGCTGTATTACCAAACGCTATGAGAACATTTTGAACTTTTGTATTACCATAATTATGTCTGAATGTACATCATGTTTGTGATATGAATCACCAGATATGAAGCATCACATGCCTTTAATCATATGAACACCATAATCAGTAGCGAAATATATCATATGACGCTTTTTTTAGTAGACTGTATCTCATATATTTATTATTTTAACTGATTCTTACTGTATTCAATCGTGAATGTAACATATTGAGAAAGAACAATGATCTAAATCATAATTCAAAATGTGACATTCCATGATTATCCCGTGGTTGCTGTGGAGAGACCACATGTATCAGTAATCACGTGAAAGATTGGCGGTCCAATGGCTTGCATTAGGAACATATGCTCGAATTCCCCCTTTGCTAGTAGTGTGCACTCTTTCTGTAATACATGAAAATGATAAGTCAGTCGTCAAAGCACTCAGTCTTATAATGGACACCTTTATATATAAAATTGAAAACAGCATAGCACGGAGTTATGACCGTTCGAGCAATGCTTTCAGACTTAGGTGAGCGAATTATGAACGGTAAGTGATAAGTGGAGAGTAACAGTAACAATTCTGGACACATTCATCCTGCAAATGCACAATAATTTAAACACAAAGTCGTAGAGAAAAGATAACCAGAAACCCATTATACATTATAACTTTTAAGAGTTTCGACTGAGTTGTCCATTCAATGAGAACAAATTAAATACTGATATTTAAGATACTTACTCCATTGATTAAAAGCTCGTAATGTAGATAGCCATCTTTCCTGGACACAGCAGACTGTAAATATAGGTAAAAACGATATTTTATAATGTTCGTGTATGCAAGATCACTTTTGAAAATTATACAGTTTACAAAAGGGCTTTTAAAAGTTGGTAGCCTTTTCGTTTTCTTATTAAATCAGAAATATGGTATTTAAATTATATACATATGCACAATTAATGTTATTTTCTTTGAAACAGAGAGTCGCTTTAAACATTTTACGTACTTTCCTCCGATCAAAAGTCCATAAAAGTTCAAATGTATGTGTGTGCATCAAACGCAATTATGTTGTGATTAGCGCACTTTAGCACGCGGTTTATACAATTATACTTTATCAAGTTATCAAGCCTAGGTTGATATCCTTTTTGTTTTGGATCTTACGCGAGACATACTGCATTTGTTAAATTGTTACACTTATGAGCTGAGCCCACTACCTCTCAGAAATATAAATTATATTCGATAGCAAACATACCATGTTTGATTGCCTAGATACGATTTGTGTTGAATCCGGAAGATGTCCTATGTGTGCAAACAACATCATTGCTTCCAAGTCCATGTCCAAGTTTTTCCTCTGAGTACAGAGCTAAGTACTACTAGGAAATTAACAGCAAGGATAGAACATTTAAAAATCCACAACATTTTTGTTCTGGCGAGGAGCGTGTCATGAACTAAATGATCAAAATATCTTATCTTATCTTTGACATTTTGACCTTTATTATCAATAATTTCAGAACGAGACACATGTATGTTTTAGCTGATCTTATATTAAGCAACATAATCTTTGTTCTGACAGAAATTAAGAACGAAAAGTCGCTTGTAAGTTGTTTATCATTCCTTGGTTGACCATGAGGACAATTCACCGTATTTCTTGTTTATCTCTGTACATGTATACACTTACTTACTTACTTAGTCCTCTTCGTCCCTTCTGGAACATAGGGCCTTAACTACAGCCTTCCATCCTCTACGGCCATGCACTTTGTGCTTGGCCTCGCCCCAGGAGATTTCATATGTGCGAAGCTCAGTGTCTAGGGTTCTTCTCCAAGTCGTGGTTGGACGGCCTCGCCTGCGCTTCCCTTGGGGGTTCCAGTCGAGTGCCTGTCTTGTAAATGCTGGTTGGGTCCCGTCGTAGGGTGTGCCCAACCCACCGCCACTTCCGCTCCTTGATGGCATCTGGAATTGGTCTCTGTTTTGTTCTTCTCCAGAGTTCTTCAGTGGAAATTGTGTCAGGCCATCTAATACGGAGGATTTATCGTAGGCAGGTGTTCACAAAAACTTGGAGTTTCGAGTCTAGTGCTTTGGTGTGCTTCCATGTCTCAGAACCGTATAACAAAACAGACTTCACATTGGAGTTGAAGATGGTCAGCTTGGTCTTGAGGAGAATGTTCCTGTTGTTCCAGACTGGCTTCAGGGTGACAAAGACGTGTCGAGCCTTTCCAATCCTGGATTTGATGTCCTTCTCAGTGCCTCCTGTCTTGCTGATGATGCTTCCTAAGTAAGTGAAGCTCTCAACATCTTCACTGTGCTGTTCCGCCATTTGGATGGGTGTGTTGGTAGCTGTGTTGACCCTCATGCTCTTTGTTTTCTGGGTGTTGATTTCTAGTCCTGTTTGTAGTGCAACTGTGCTCAGGCGCTGTGACTTCTCTTGTATGTGTTTGAAGTAGTGGGACAGAAGTCCAATGTCGTCTGCAAAGTCCAAGTCTTAACAAAGGTCCACTGCAAGCGTCTTGGTCGGTCCATGGTTTGATTGAGCACCCAGTCGACAACCAGCGAAAAGATCATCGGTGAGAGCAAACAACCCTGTCTAACTCCAGTGGTAACAGTAAAAGGGGATGATAGGTCGTTGTTATGAATCACCTGACAGGTCATACCATCATACAAACTGCGTATGATGATCACAATCTTCAGGGGTATCCCATAGTGCTTCATTATCCTCCACATGGTGCTTCTGTCGATCATGTCGAAGGCTTTCTTGAAGTCAATGAAATTGACGTACACTGGTGATTGCCACTCCAATGATTGTTCCAGTATGATGCGCAGTGTTGCTATCTGGTCAATGCAGGATCTGCCAGCTCTCTGAAACCTGCTTGCTCGTCTCTCAATGTGTTATTTACTGCTGTTTTCAGTCTCTCTAGTAGTATTCTAGTGAGGACCTTGCTGGGTATGGACAAAAGTTGGATGCCTCTCCAATTCTGGCAGTCTCCCAAGTCTCCTTTCTTAGGAAGCTTGACTATATGGCCTGTCTTCCACTCTGTAGGGATTTCTTCCTTCTCCCAGATGTCCTGGAGCAGTCCCTGCATCATCCGTGCAAATGTTGCTGTGTCTGCCCTGAGGGCCTGTGGGGGAATGTTGTCTGGTCCGGGAGCTTTTCCTAATTTGATTTTCGCGATGGCTCTAGATATCTCTTCGGTAGTGATGGGACCCATGTTTTTCCGTAGTTCCCCACCCTCTTCTATGTCTGGTGGATGGTCTACTGGCTTTCCTGACAGGAGGCGACTGGAGTGCTCCTTCCAGCGTTCCATCTGTTCCTCTGGTTTGGTGAGTGTTCCCCCATCTAGTTCACGAACAGGCTTGTCAGTGTTGGATCTTCTCCCCGATAGATTCCTGGTGATCTCATACAGTGTCCTTGCGTCGTTCTTGGTCGCTGCTTCCTGTGCTCTTGACGCAAGCTGGTCTATATTGCTCCTCTTGTCTTGGCGGGTGCTTCTTCTAACTTCCTTCTGTTGCTCCTTATAGTCCCTCTGGACTGCCTGTTTCTGTGCCATTGTCTTGGCTTGAAGATGTATACAAGTTTCTACATATCTTATCTTTGTTGAACTTGAAGCAAAATGTCACGAGATGTTTACAAAAACCAAATTTTAACAATGTTCCGAATTTTAAGAAAGATGCTAGAGTTGTAAATCAACGACATAGCTGCGTCGAAGTCAAAGTGAATACCTGTGAAGTATGTCTGCAAATGAACAAGAGATCTCTATTTCAATTACTACATTGATGTACACATACTATATTATAACAAAACGACAGACAAGAAACTAAATACTTAACGATGTACATGCTCTACTTGTGTGCACCCCCGGGTCGTGAATCCGAATGCGCCAATTGATATTGATTATGTGACTATAATATAAATCCTTACGTGTAGGTCAATTAAGTATTCTAAGTTCCGATTCTTATTTTGTGTTGATTAATGCCTCTTTATTTACATATTCACACTTGACTATAACGTGAGGGTCGGTGCTTGGTCGAGAGAAAAAAAGAAACTATAGAAATGTAAGGGCATTAATGCTGTAGTTGTATATGTTGGTAAGCAGGCGACAATGAAGGTTTTACTGAAGTCAAGTAGCGCAAGGTCATGTTGGTTTATTCGACAAAAAGATAAGTTTATTGGTCAGTGTAAGTAACTGAGTTTTACAACTTTGTCGTCTTCTGCAACCATGCTGACTGTCAGTCAGTTTTTTCAGTATGTGTGCATGACTCATAAATGTTATTGTTGCCTTCTGTGGATAGTTTCTTGAGTTGTAATTGATGGTGATAGTGATGATAGTCCTCTTCGGTACATACTGACTGTAACGGTATATTCAAATGTTTAGCCTTATCAATCGGTTTATTTTAGAGCCTGTCTTTGTCTTTAAGAGGTGACACTCCACAAATTTCAATCTTCAACGACTTTATGTAGCACTTGAACATTTTCTGTTTACCTGATGTTTGGTTTGAGCATGGTCGCCGACTTCAATGAAGTCTTCAATATTCTGCCAGTATACTTTGCACTCCTGGCGTTCGATGGGATGTGTTTGCTGATCAAAGGTAAAAGTTTTCTCTCAACGAGTGTCAATGAAGTACATGTATGGACTGGGCAACAGACATATCCGTCAGTGAACTGTGGTAAGTAAGAAGAAAAGTCATCTCTGATACTATTATAGCCAGCTTTAATGTACTGCAACACTTTCCTCCCGGCTTCTTCACGCTCATAGGTCGTAGGCTCGATTGAAAAAAACACCGTCATGATCAGCTATACCTGAAATAACCTCACAATGATCAGTGAAATACTTGTTATATGTAAAGAACAGATCAAATATGTTGACTCAGTAATACGTGTGTTATTCTCAACTATTTTCATTAAATGATTTACATCTTTTGTCTTTATAACGAAAAATGAATATAGCTTTTAATCGAAATGAATAAGCGTATGCAAAGAACCTTTGATAAAGGGGAACTATTTCGTGCTGCAAGGTTGTTGAATATGACACCAAGTATTCGAACTGAGGTTACTGTGTATCACTGATAACACATTCAATACAAAACTACTACAGTAAAACTTCGAAACCTCGAACTGCAGTCGGACCAAGCAATTAGTTCGAGTCATCTACTGTTCGAGGCATCTACGGTATACGCGTATATGTCCTTACTGACAGTCGCCGGTGCAAGTGTACTAAGCATGTTGAACCACACGTTTTGTTTTCATACTGAATGCACGTCGATCAATAGTCGCAGCATTATTCATAATAATAATAATTAAAGACAATGAAAGGAAAGCAAAAAGGAACTTATTCTCTCTCGTTTATTCTTGTACGCATGAATCGTCTGTGACATAGTACATGTGCAATGGGAAGTCCCTAATCCGGAAACTCTCCAGTCCGGAAATTTCCTGTAACCGGACAATTTTTCTCGATCTCGGTGTAGTTCCTCGACATATAAAAAAATCTCCCACAGTCCGGAATCCGAACGAATTTTTCTGTCCGGATTGTTATTCTACACGCGAAATAAATCTCCCAAAACCGGACGATAATTTTCCGCAAAAATACGTCAGATCGTATAATGACTGAGAATTGAGAGAAGGTATAATAATTTTAATTGTCTCTATGAATATAGACCATTAGACGTTATCATCGTATGCATTCCGTTTTGATGGAAACAAGATAAGACCGGGTACGAGGTGTACTTATTGTGTAAGCAATTGGTAAACATTGGAAAAAGGCCCATTAGGTACACAAATTACAATTCAAATTTTGTAACCTTTATCATTATTTTACTCTACGAAATATCTTTTGAAATGAAGCTATGGTGCATAGTTTCCGAGTATGGGGTTTTCAAAATACATCGTACTAAGTTTGTCAGGTTTTATGGACGGTTTAACGTTGCGCAACACACATACTTAATTTCAGCTATGTTTGAAATCATTTGACTTGTTGAATGATTCATTGAAATACTTGCTTGAGATTGATATATCTGTTACAGGGAATATGTATAATCAGGGAATATGTATAATCCCTGAAAATTTCAGGGATTATGCGTAATCCCTGATTCACTCAGGGAATATACATAATCCCTGAAAAAAGCAGGGATTATACATATTCCCTGATTTGATGTCCAGATTTTTAGACATATTCCCTGAAATTAATTCTGTCTTTATTTTCTGGATTTACAAATCATTTTAAAGTAATTTCTGCAGTAAAACAAACACACCTTTTCATTTGAAACAGTTTATTTCTGAAAGGACATCACATTTACATGTAACATATTAGATAGCTTCAGATTAAAACAAAGTTATCTTATTTCACACATGCATTTCAGATAATTGTAGTTAATTAAGGTTTGGAGTAAAGGGTTAATCAATATGTTCTTTTCAGGCTCATTCATATTGTAAGCATCTGAAATTTGCACGGACGATATTCATTTGTTTTTACAGGGCAGGCTAGAGTGACACCTCGAGTTACACTGTAATTTAGCTTTGAAACATCTGCACCGATTTGTCTGACATTTCTTTGTACCTAAACAGTTACATCGAGTAAAACCTTGTCCTCCACATTTTGATTCAATTTGTACAGCCGAACGGAGTGGAATGTGTTTGTCAGTAGCGACATCCTGAGCTGAATAGAGTGCAGTAGCACACACATCGAACTGGTTTCGAGAATACTTTCCATTTAATACACCACCTTTCACAGCAATAGTATACAACTCATTGTCACTACATTCAATCACAACACCAATGAGATTCCTTGGATCAGCACGACCGCGGTCCACATGAGGTATAGGCACAGTTACATTATCACCAATTTGCACTGAAGACATTATACGTTTGCTACGTTTTACCATTCGTTCGGCTTGTTGAATCTGAGCTTCATTTGCACGTTTTCTGTTGACTTGAATGACTTGCTGACGTGATTCAATCTCAGTTTGGGTTGGTTCAGTTGATTCCGGTCTTGTTTCAGTTGATGAGTCTGGTTCACTGGTACCTGATACTGGTTCGCTTGGTGTAAAAGATATTTCACCAAGTGCTGCTGTTGTTTCCCTGGGTACTGGGGTTATTTCCCTGGAGTCTGGGTCGTCGCTAGTTGGTTGTGTTGCATCAGGTGCTGGTTCGCTCTGCGTGGATGTTTGTGTCACTGTGGCAAGAAGGTCATCTTCACTCTGTAGATTTGATAGAATGTCATGTGGCAGGCTTGATGATGTCAGACCTATCTTAGCATCTGCGCCAAGTAGTGCTGCAAATGGAGAACACTTAATACCACTGTGGTGACTAGCATTTTTCTGGAATTGCACAAATTTAATTCCAACAGTCCAATCAGTTGTGTTGTTATCCCCTAACCATGCCACTAACATGTCTTTTATGTCACAGTTGGCTCGTTCTACAGAACCCTGACTTTGGGGATGTCTAGGCTTTCCGTGGACCATCACAAGGTCAGGCCATAGTTCCTTCAATTCTACAATGACCTTGGCAGTAAACTCAGATCCATTGTCGCTCTGCAATACACAGGGGGCACCAAGCAACAGGAAAATATCAAGTAACTGGTAGGCTACCTCAGAAGCACGTTTTTAACCAAATGACTGTTTGCTTTACAGTTGATGAAAACAAGTTCAAACAAATAAGAATAATGTAGGCACTTAAGTCCTGTTCTTTACAAGATTAAAAGAAAATGATTACTTAATTATACATAATTGACAACATAATCTGTTCACCTTGCACGGGGTGTTAAAAACTTGAAACGCTTATTTCTAGATTAAAAACATCAAACATAAAACCCGTGCAAACAACTATTAGCTAAAGACTTAATTACGTTTAATCAATTGGATAGATTAGTATGATTGCCGGTGCATGTTGCTAATTTATCAACTGTTTTATATGAGAAATTGTGTTTGGTTTACTGCAGAAATTACTTTATGCACTCTCTTTAATTAACTGCAGATATTACTTTAAAATGATTTGTAAATCCAGAAAATAAAGACAGAATTAATTTCAGGGAATATGTCTAAAAATCTGGACATCAAATCAGGGAATATGTATAATCCCTGCTTTTTTCAGGGATTATGTATATTCCCTGAGTGAATCAGGAATTACGCATAATCCCTGAAATTTTCAGGGATTATACATATTCCCTGATTATACATATTCCCTGTAACATATCCACCTTATGCAGTGAAATTATCAAAACATAAACAAATAAAAAATAAATATCTAAAACATTTTCTGCGCAGTGAAATTTTGCTGTAATTTCTACATCTATTTAAGAATGAACTGTAGGTCAAAATCTTAAGTTAAATATATTCAATGCCTTCATACGGTTTTAATTAAACGAGATGCGTCTATAGCGGTGCATATACTGAATAATCGAATTTTCTACAATTTCTATAACGAATAAACAAATTATAATCCTAATTTATATTTGAAAGAATTCAAATATCAACCAATGTTTAACAGAGCATGTATTTTGCATATCGCATCTTCCTTTTATGAAAGGGGCATAAATATGTTGGTCTCTTATAACTTATGATTTTGGGCCATAAATTGAATCTTCAAGTTTTCATAAATTTTGTAAAATATTGTAGCTTAAATTATTCTGCAAAGTATGAAAGAATGTATTGCCTACGGACATTCAATTCAATCTCCTCTAATCCGAACTTTATAGTTTATCCGAAGGGTGTTCGGATTAGGGAGTTTCTACTGTACATGTACAACTGTCAAGTAATTATCACGAAGTGCGAATAACATGTGTCGCCAATCTTACCCGTCAACAAATATAAGTATATTAAGCGGTCAATGAAAGGTGTGAATTATTGTATTGTTCGACCTATCTGTGGTGAACAATGAATGAAATGATAGCTAGGGACCACAAATTCTGTTCGAGTGTTCGACCTATCTCTGTTCGAGTGATCTACTGTTAGATAATATGAAATAAGAAGGGGTTTCGCCGGGACTTAAGAACCTTTTCGAGGTATCTACTGTGTTCGAGCCAAAACTGTTCGAGGTTTCGAAATTTTACTGTTTTCATATGTTAATGCAAAGTGAACTTTACAATCTTAAGAATATTAACACCAATTCAAATAACAAGATGGCATGGTGACCTTATATCAGTAGTCAGGGATGCACATCCAGTCGAAATGCACTCGGTGACCCTCCATATAATCTATAGGAATTCCGCCATCTTGAAATGAGTAACTTTTCGAACTCGCTTTTGCTAAACGATTCCGGAATAAACCGGTCTGAAGTGGGCAGCGTAGCAGACGAAGTTTGTCAATTGCCCGCCATTTTTTTCAAATATGGCTCGTGTGTATTGTTTGAATTTAAATTTCTCGATAATCAATAGACCTTGTGCAATAATTTATTTAATTTTTCTGATAGCCAGAAAATCATAAACTTTTCGTCAGGTAAGTTTGCAAATTTGTCGATTTTTAACCCTTAACCAATCAAATGACAGCTCCCTTTATCAATTTATAATAGTTGCTTATTCTATCGCTGGCCGTTGGACAGTTAACATCGATATTTTACTAGTACAAATAGTGATTTTACCTGTCATACTATGAAACTTAGCAGATGACAGTATTCAATTGCATCAAATATAATAGTACAAAACAATTTGAAAGTATATGTACGCTCAACGTAAATCACTGGCTTTTATCCAGCTGTTAAATTTCCGCGGGTAGTATTTTCATTTGACAAAGTATTGTTTATTGTTTATTTCGTCCTTTGCCTCGACTTTTAAGCACGTTTTCCACTTTCTATGATTGGGATCAATGTTTATTTTTTGAAGTTCACTTTGATTAAATGTCACCTTTATGTCCTCGTTCTGTCTCGAAGTCTATAGATTGGGCAATGTTCCTCTGTGATAACGTTTATGTATTTTGAACACCTCGCCTGAGTAAGTTTGATCGTACGCACGGGTAAAAGCTGTTTTCAGATGACTGATCCGTATGTTGTCTCCGACTTTAAATTTAAACGGCTTCAGTTTTGTTGTTGGTTGTTTCTGTTTTGGGTTTTGAGCAAAGTATGTAGCTAGTCGCACTTCCTCTTGATTGCTGTCTTTAACGTCGACGGGTCTCATTCCGATAGTTCTATGATACGAATGATTGTAACCATTAGCGATGTCTTGCAACACATGTAGATAGCTATAATCGTCCATATAGATAAAGTAACGATTTAGTCGGATCTTTAAGGTCAAAATTGCTCTCTCCGATGTAGACGCTTTGGTTTCATTTTGTGTTGGAAAGTAGGGAACTTCTTCTTTCTTTATGAGGTCCTGCATCGGTTTTGCTTGAATCTCGTGACCTGTAAAAATAGAAAATGCGTGTTTGTAGTATTTGTTCTTGATCGATATAAACATAAAGTATGAAATATTTTATTTACATAAAAATAAATTATAAAGCAATTAAACAATAAGATGTTTATGTTTTATTTACTTAGAGATGAATTGTACCTTTATCAGTAATTATCTTTGACGGGGACCTCTCAGATGTTGTAAAGATCTTTTGGAATGCTTTCGTCACCTCTTCCCCAGTTTTGTACTGTTACGGCTGCAACCACTCGTACTTGGAAAATGTGTCTATGACTAACAAGATGTATTTGTAGCCCTGGTTCCATTTCTTAAACTTGACCATATCTATGAGATTATTACAAATGCAAAGATTGTAATCAAACTGTCAACATGAATAGGCCTAAACACTCGCACAGGTGCCATGAAGTTTACTGTAAAACATGCAAAGATTTCTTCACTGAAGACCATTTATGCTACATGCAACCAGTTTCTACTGAAGATACACCAAACGAAAAACGCAACGAGAAGGGTCACCTGTCATACATTTTTTTCGACTTCGAATGTACGGAAGATGATTGATTACAATGTACACAAGGCTATAGTGTCGGAAAATTTAATAAATGCAGAAACTGTGAAAAGTCATAGTGTGGAACATTTGAACACAGGCCTAATCTTTGCGTGGTACAAAAAGTATGCGTATTGTGCCTGCAAATTTAACATGAACAACCTACATATCGGATATTGCAGAATTTTTCGATATGATGAGAAGTGATCAACAACAAGTGAAGAATGTACGATTTGTAAACAACCAGGCTGTGCAGTTAGACTGGATATACAATGCTTACTTTATTGAAGCGTCAACTAGAACCAACGTGGTCATAGCGGCCTATATTTGAAACAGTTAGGAAAGCAGGTACTGTACTGTGACACTGATTATGTTGTGTTTACTACAGCTGCTGGACAATGGGAACCACCTCTTGGGGATTATCTCGGAGATTTAACGAATGCAGTACCTAAAAACTCCATCACACGCTTCGTTACTGGAGGGCCAAAAAATTACGCGTATACTTTACTCAAACCAAACAAAAAAGGGCACACATCGATATGCAAGGTGCGAGGCATCACGCTTAATTTTAAAAACTCGCTTGACATTAATTGTAATACAGTTAAGGAAATGGTGACAGGAAAAAGCCAAGTCGACCATATTTCTGTAGTAGATGAAAACAAGATTGTTAGAAATCCGACAGTTGGACATTTGATCACTAAACGTGAAGTTAAAGACTACAAAATTGTGTTTGACAAACGTGTAATTACTGACAATAACTGTACACAACCATATGGTTGCTGAGTGAATTAGTGTAAAATGTTTCATAATGTATGTAAACGCATATTTTGATTTGTAATCTTGTACCTAATGGGCCCGTTTTATCAACGTTCTTACGCACGAAACTTTCGTAAGATTTTCTGACGACGTTCTTACGATCTCAAGAGGGGTTTATCAAATTTTCGTAGGCATGCAGTCGCTTCGAAATCGAAAGTTTTAACGAAAATGCTACGAATGATTATAGGCATTCGTAATGTTCGTAACAAAAAATGTATTAATATTTCACATTAATCAACGACAGTTATGAACTTTTTTATCAATTCATCTACTTCTTATCACATGAAATTGTCTGGCATTTCTGAAAAAATAAATATTAATAAGTATTTATTATTATCTTCTAAGTATAAGATGATTTCATACATACTAGCTGATACAGTATTCAATCAAAGTTATATAATCAGTCACAAAGTAAAACTACTGACAACCGAAAAGTAATTAGAAGATGGAATAAGAAGTGTGTATGTGACATTGTACATGGAATTAAAATGTATGGTTTACATTTAAAGTACAGAATCAACTATGTCATACAACCTTTTAAATTGAATATCTTTATTTGATTACTGCTAAGCCTAATTTTAAACTGTAAAGACACGAACTGGATGAATATATATTAAGACAGGTTAATTATTATCATTTGGCAATTTAAAGGTTTGTTTGATTGTAACTATTTATATCATGAACTCTAATATATCATTAGAATTACAGTGGTTGTGACTTTAAGCAGCACTTCACATATTAAATCCTCAATAAATTAAATCCGCTAGTTCAAACTCAAGAAAATAATAAATTATTTAGGCAAGTTTTTATTCTTCTGAGCTAGAATACCACTCAATATACTAGTTCTTAAGCTGTGTAGTAGAGTGTGATGAAACGGTAGAACACATTGCGAGAGTTGGGGAGGGGTCGAGCCCCACACTAGGTCGTATCCATCTGCATTTATATGAAGGTAGCAGTAGTATAGTGACGTAAGTGGGAGGAGAGCAGCGGTGTGGGCCGATACAGTCAACTGGTCAGTATTTTTGGTAGAGCGTCTTGCTGGTGTAGAGGGTGCGTGGTGTCGAGCACCTGAGCAAGCGGCACACCACTACAGTACTTTCATATTTCAGTTCGAACCTCTTATGACCAGCCCCCGTTGGGTAAACATTCGCATCTTATATAATTAGTCATCAGACCTGCAATAGCAAACCTGATCACCCATGATGTTTCAAGAAAAATAAGGCAGGCATATCTGCCGGCATATCTTATTGAATACTGTTCAGTGTTCTGTAACGTTGTCCCAGTACTGTTAAGCAGCTGTCCACCGAAGTTTTGTCGTCTTTCTCTGAGAAGTTAGTTTGCCTATTTTTTTACATGAATATGCCTTGCCGCTTTTAAGGTTTTTTAATAAATGACAAGAATTAAACTGTTAAGTGTAAGGTGGTAGAGATTTGTTTTAAATGGCACAATGAAAACGTGAAATGTTTTGATGATGAAAAAATTGCATGTCTAAATATCGGTTAGTATTATTAAAACTTCAAAAAAGTTGAAGAACAGAACTTCATTCTGATTTAAAAAAATGTGAATATTTTTCCATACATTCAATAATTTTACAGTTTTATGTCACAACATGAAAATTTCATTTTAAATATAGAAGAATGTTCTATTTAGTTCATTTTAACCATTTGTTGTCAATATATAAATCATGATTTAACTTATAAAATGAGATATGGTTAACTCAAGTCGACTTATATTACAAATTAAATCAATTTTATTTCATTGCAAACGTTTCAATCTACTTGTGGATATAATTGCATTTTTACATGTAATAAGCTTTGAATCGTATAAAGAATTTCCTTTCAAACTAAAACTGACAAGGTATTCTTTTCAGTATTTTGAATAAAAAAACTGTTGGCTAGATTATGTTTGCATAAACGCAACACAAAATAATGCCTGTATGCATTCTTTCTTAAGACTTTGATGAGTCACAAGGAAATCACTTGTTTATAAATAATGCAATCTTTCATACGTTATAAATAAAGAGACCAACATATTTGTGCGCGTGATATGCAAACATATACGCTGTGTTAAAAATGTATCTGGCTCATCTTAATGCAAACATATTTAAATGGGCTCATTCAGTGCGGTTGCTACAATGCCTAAAACGTCTTTAATTCATAATTTTGGGCTCCTTTTATTCAAGGAAATGTTCCAGTGCGTCATGCAAAACACATGCTGTGTTAAATATAGGTTGATATTCCTCGAATTTACCATTGAAGGTCTCTTTTAAAACAAAATGCTTGGCCCGTTATGTCCCTTAACATGGTCCGAAGTGTCTGGTCCGTAATGCCTCTGGTCCGTAGTGTCATGACACCCGCGAGATACGTCCGTGAAGAGCGTGTACTGATTTACTGTACACATGAACATTCTTATTCGTAAGATCACTGTCATACTAACGACCGCGTTGATAAAACGGTCGTAAGTATTTTCGTAAGACAATTCTTACGAACATTTCGTATCTTACGAACGCTCGTTCGTACGATTATTGATAAAACGGGCCCAATAAGTATGTTTATATTGAACATATTGATCAGTAATTGTTGCCTTATGAGTATTTACAACTGTACAGATTGTATCATTGTATTTGTTGTGTGAAATTTTCAAGAATATGCTAATTATTAGATGTCATATAGGGAAATTTTCTGTGAACATTTTGTTACAAATTTATAGCCTTATTCATACGGGCCTAAAGTGAATGGAAGCTTAAAATACATTGGTGAATCAAAATTAAATGCCTAATATTATAGCACTAAAATAAAGGTAAAGCTGACGGGTTAAATATAGTAATAATTATAAGTATATACTTGTTCTTGTGATCTTTTAAGCAAACTTGAATAAATACAACTTAAAAACGTAGTCTTACTGGGTATGTGTTAACAAAATAACCAAATAAAGTCATGTTTCGTGGAACAGACCGGTTTAAACAACTGGCGGATAAAAACCGTCTGCTAGCAATCTGATTGGAAAATATTTGAATTAGAAATAATACCCGGGCCGGATTTGAATATTTAATACAGGTAAATTGCTTGATGGATACCTTTCACTGCCAATACATTATACACGAGCCAGATTTGAAAAAAATGGCGGGACAATGTCTGCTACGCTGACCGCTTCAGACCGGTTTATTCCGTAATCGTTACGCAAAAGCGAGTTCGAAAAGTTACTCATTTCAAGATGGCGGAATTCCTATAGAATATATAGAGGGTCACCGAGTGCATTTCGACTGGATGGCATCCCTGACTACTTATATCGTTCACCTGAGTGCACTGCCATTTTGGCTGATTTACACTAATGTGCCAATAAATTTGTCTAGCATACTTCAAAACTGTTGTTTGTATGAATTATGTACCATTTAGATACGACTGCTTCAAATGTGAACCTGATTTTCAAGGTTGGCAATTGGTCTTGCACGACATGAAATTTAGCTGTAGGGAACAAAGGCTCCACCCCCTTTACAGAACGTAATAACTTGAACGATCTTGGTAGAGGACCACTAGAGACTGCTTCATACCAAATGTCAAAGCTCTAGACCTTGGTTTGAACAACAAGATTATCAAATGTTCATGTTTTATTAAACTTTATTTAAGCTCGAAGGGTGCAATTTAGATTTATTGTATGCGTATACTCGTATACCCAATGTCAAAATCATTTTCGCTCGACAAAAAAGTTTTCCTTCAGACAGTTTTCTAAAACCATCATCACAAAGTGACAATTCGCTACCTGAATGAGAATTAAAAATCTGAACATACATGTAGTTACAGACTTCTTTACCAAGACATAGTAAAGGGGATTTTCCGTCCAGGAAGTTATATTCTCTGAATATTGCATCGACAAGTGTGGAAAACTACTGAACAAATCGTACCATCCCAAAACCGCCTTAATGCAACATTTCATTGGTTAATTTACGTGGCCAATAAAAGCAAAAAGTTTACACCCGGGTGATCTAGACGTTTTACATTGTGTGTGTGCATGACGCCAGTTTGCACACTGGTACACGACATGGGCCACCAGCTCTGTCTATATATACATACGTAAACTGTCCAGGCTTCTCAACATTCAGTGTCAGTGACTTGGAACGAGATACGGGGTAATTTATGGTATGTGATAATCTTTTTTACATTGAGCGCTTGCTTTTGTTGACTTAGGACACTTGAATATTAGAATCATTACGAAATATTGTTAAAAATATTTGTTTTTGGTTACTACTGCAGGATGTCCGAAAAGAGAGGTAACACTTTCAAACCACAATAACTTTCTTTTATTACTTGACTTTGTATAATTTTAGAAAGATGAATGTTTTTATGGTTACAATTTGAGTTAAATATAATGATCAATGAACTTTTTTAATTATCTGTCTTAATAAAACCAAGTAATTAAGCAGATTCTGATTAAAACAAAGCTATTTACATTTTTAAAATGTTGTTTTGAATATTGTTTCATAACGAAATCATGTATTTGTGTTTAGATGCATGTTTTTTTTAGTATGGCGTTTATTGTTTTCGCACAGGAAAACAGTTTCCCTGATATTTACTTTGACATAGACATTTTTGAAAAGCAATGAAGTGTTTTGTTCTATTATATTCGATAATGATAATATTAATCAGTAAGTAATATTTTTTATTTGCATTTACCGATTGTTGAGCCTTTGGATCTGTCGTGATATTTACCAAACGAAGGATGTAATGACTTATAAAAATATATTATGAACAGAAAAAAACATTACTTTTCAAACTTTTTTCAAACAGCGCCAAGTTGATAATTAATACAAGATGAGGACACAAACAATTTTTGCCACTGTGGGAGTACTGCTGCTGTGTCTCGGTCTGTCTGTGTGTGATCGATGTGACACTGCCCCGGATACCAATGGTTGCAGCATTCCAGGAAACCTGCCATACTTCTATAGCGATGTCTTCAAATCTGACTGCAACAAGCATGATGTGTGCTACTCGTGTGTAAGTTTTTACAGAAATTATTTTATATAAATATACCACACTATTACTGTACAGACAGTACAATGAAACATTGATAGTAAGACCACTGTTATTTCAGAAGCAAATTGATCTTAGTATTGAGACAGTCTTAATATCAAGTTAATGTATGAAGAAGTAAAAAAAATGAAACCATGGTCTTATACAAAAGGTGGTCTTAATTTTGTGATGATCGTAATTGAAATTTTACTGAACTTCGTATTTCGATATAAATAGACGGAAAAGTATAAAACTATTTTGTGAAACTATAAGATTTGTAAAAACACTGATACAATAGCGTAATGCATGATGTTGTTAACTAGGAATTTACTTCATTCTATCTGATGAAGACAAGACAACAAATTATGTATCATAATAAAAGTCTCACAAGGAGGACTGTCCCCTTGTTGTCCAATAAATTGTCATTGGTTGTTTTCTTGGTCGGCCAGACCATTGCCTGCACCCCTATTACCATTTCTTTTTACCCTTGCTCCTCCTCAGTGCCTAATGCACCACCTCTGTGCCTAATGTTTTGTAGAATGTTGTTTTCCCGGGGGTCTGTGTAGGCAGGCATTGTCTTGTATATGTTCCCTGTAACAACTTAAGTCTCTATTTCACTGTTTCGTCTTCAGGGAGCAAACAGTGGGGTCAGCAGGGGACAATGTGATGATAAGTTATGGAACAATATAAAGCAAACATGCATGACAGACAGTCGTGTGAGGAACAAGGAATGGTGTAATATGGTCACATTTGATTACTATGCGGCTGTTCGTATTGGAGGACACAGTCATTACAAAAGCACATCTCCTAACTGGTGTTCTGAATGGTGGGTGAGTCAGTGTTTGCGTTGAGAAGTTGGACCAGGATGGACCCGAGAACATTAAAAACATGTGAATCACCAGAGGTTCAAGATAAATTTACAACAAAAGCATATATTCTTATTTGAATCGTTACTTTCCTTAAACCCGATATCCATGTATAATGTGTTGTATGAAATTAAATGTTCAAGATACAAAATAACAACTTGGTTTTAACATTTGTTTTGAATAAACAAAATACCACTAGCTATATAGTACCTCAATAATAACATGGTTTCCGCTAAACGGCGGGATGCATCCATTTAATATAAGAGACATGACATCATTTTTTACATATGCTTACTTCGACCAGTAAACATGGTGAAACGTAATATTTTGTACAGTGACATAGCTCAGCATTGCAGATATGCACATCGCTGTTGTTGAGAGGTTGATGCTCTCGAGACGTTACATAAATAGGAAATTTGTACTACATGAATTATTGATACTGTTGTTAAAATAAGATTGTTGATCAAGAAAGGGCCACTCTGAAGAGGTCGCGCTATATATACAAATATATAAACATCAGACAAATAAGCAAAATTGGCCAAACATTTATTGGCTTTATCCGCAATAAACTTAATAAAAAAGCAATATTATAATAAGCTTAATAAAATCACTATCTATTTCAGGAAAATATGCTATGCTATAAAAGGTTAATGTATTATTTCAATCATAAGTCCTTTACCGATATAATACATTCTTACACAAGTGGTTGCACGAGTATAAAAATGTAGTCACAGACATGTATGTATATATAACAAAGTGTGCGGTAGTAAGATAGATATATACTTTTTACTTACATGCATGGAGAACAGTATAATGTACAAAATGAAACAATACAATAGCAATCAAACAAATCATCGTGAGCCAAAATACAGTTTAGAATTTAGATTAAACAGGTAAATACTAAGGTATGTTAACAAACGTATAGAAATCCGTACATATGAGAAACACATGTAAATGGTATAGAAATTCCCATCTGAAAAAGAAATATCTTGAAAAAATATGATCGGCGCAATTTGAAGGTTAAGATTTGTTGTGCAACATAAAAAAATGCCGAGATGTTATGATTGCTGGTCACTCCAGGTCCACAATGGATTTCGGTAAATTCACCGGAATTCAGTGGATTTCGGTAAGGTAACGTACCCTTTATCGAAAAGTTAACCAATCCGAGTCAATGTTACATACGTTGTTCGGTTGAAGAAATTGCCTTGGTGGTTAACGTAAGATTTCATTGGTTTACACAATACTGATATGTAAATAGCAAAACCACGTTAGTACGGCTGTGCCGTAAACATGTCAAAAGTATTTTATACTAGCAATACACCATACCGAAACGCGATTTAAGTGCCTAAGACACAAAAGTCTTATCAAAAGCGAAAATAAGACAAGCGTTTGAATAGAACTCGGTAAAACAGATATTTGTTATAATTGTAATTGAGAATAAGATGAGTTAAAACAAGAAAGAAAGACGACAAACCCTAGTTTTACCTTAACAAAGTTGAAACACTTTCGGTGAAATGCAAAACAAGATTATATATATAGCTATATCTAGAACTGCATAATGTATTACTAGTATGATATACTATCAAAGTACACGTATATCTTTTTGACCGTGTAGATCATGATATGTCCATTAGAACAGTAATGCTAGTAGTGTTTTATCGACCATAAAACATGCATTGATTGAGTGTATTGACTTTGTATCAAAGACAACAATAATATAATAATAATAAAATAGTACCACACAGGTTGCCGTCAGATGCATCTATATCAGCTTAACAAGCGCTTTGACAATTGAGAAGTTCAGGAACCCTCTATCATCATCATTCACGGCGAGCCCCAGAATCCCACTACACTGACCTATATAGATTTCAGTTTTATGAAGTTTAGGTACACTGCAAGCACTTTCTACATCGTATTGACAAGAACATAGATACAGATCGGTTAAGTATTTTGCACAAAGAAGTTAAGGATGGCGTTTTCCTGCATACATACCAAAGGCTCGAACACCGGTCAGCTCTTAGAACGCTCTGTGAAACCAACTCATTTCCGTCATGTAAAATGCATTCTAGCTGACGTTGCTTGACTGGAATCAACACATATTTTATCAGTGTGAGTTTCAACCTGAATTTCACCGGAACGTTACCAGTCTGCAAGTAAGCATATAAAGTATGTGACAGGGAGTACTTTCAGAGTATTGGCGGTCCAACACAATATCAGAAAATAAATTCACCACATCCAAGTAGAAATTTAACCAACTTCTTATCAAAGTATACAATAGAAATATATCAATGACTCCCTATTCTACATCTACTGAGTTAACAGATGTGAACATCATGCAACGCAGTAGGCGACTACGATTTGTATAAAGAAAGTTGTTCATTCGCTTCAATGACTGTTCAAAACATCTACACACAAAATATTATAGGCGTAATATATAAAAACGAATGTCTTAATACTAAAAAGAAATGATATCTTTGTGAATGGTTACTCAAGTTGTTCTCCATCCTCTTCCATCAGCTTTCCAGCCTTAACATGTGTAGTCTAGAAAAGGACAACGTAACGTAAGTAATATACATTTCTAATTGTAAACATTTCATTTCTGTATTCAAAACACAATCGCTTGCAGCCTGGACTTGAACTCCTCGAAAATTTAATAGGGCGATTTATGTGTGTATATATGGATCCTTATCACACAAGCGTTTGCATTTGTTGTATATGGAATGATGATTTTTTCTGCTTGGCACACATCTGACCACGCTTATTACATGTACAGATCATCTTCCGGGTCGTTTAAAATGCAAAATTAATGCACCCTTCTGATCACTTTGGTTAAGTACAATTTAGGCTGATATAAGTTTTAAAGAAACAGGGTTTAGGTTTCCATACAGTGATACTTATACATGTACTTGCAACGCATATCAACGCTGGTAAACAGTCACAGGTTCCAGAAAACAGAAGCTTATCAGTGAATGGTAGGTACAGTTTTGCATCATAGTTAATCATACATCTGTGAAAGGTATTACATTTACGACTCAAACATTGATTTGGTCCACGTTCATATATGTAAATGACAAATAATTCAGAGTATTTTTAATATCGAATTTGTAAACGCTATTACGCAATACGTTCAAACGTGATAAGCTTGTCTATGGAAAATTTTATTTGAACTAGGATTGGACTGGATTTTTATCAAGAAATGGTATTTCAGTGATTGTAGGACTAAATATCGAGCTTGACCAATTTGGTCACTAACATTTAGCGTTGCAGTATCATCGTATACTACAGATGATATGCTGTACAATTCAAGACATGTAAATCATTTAAACCATTTTTATTAAAACTATAAGCCAGTTCTATTTTCCAATGATAAAGTTAGACCTCATTGGGACTCGAACCCAGGGTCCACTGCTTATGCACCTAGGAATATATTACGCTTGTAGCTGTACCGCCTGAGCTATTTCCCGCTACAACTTATACCGCTACTTGATTCGTTAGTTCGAAGATTTTCATTGGCTGGTGTTCAAAATATTCTTCTTCCTGGTAACTAAATGCATCAAATGGATTAATCTGGAAGTGAGTGTATTCACACGAGAACAGCACTGTGCAATTCATTAGAGGCTCACAGGGAAGACTGGGCTTGCCCAACGGTGTTACCTCTTTAAATAAAGTCGTTATTATTATTATTATTTTAAACACCAAAGTGTGAATTCAAATTGTGAAAGTATTTATTCAACATTGCAAACAACAATCGCTCGCTGCCATGACTTATAGTATATAATACTCAATTGTATTGGTTGAAATTTAATCTAGATGTCAATTCCATAGTCGCACTGTACACGGACTATCTTCGCGCAGATATTTGACTCTTGACGTCAAGGGAAGTAACTGCTACGAGAATGTTACTCGGGAAGAAAGCGGATTTGTATTGCGTATGCTTTAGTTCGTACGAGTTGTCCCCCAAAGGCGATGGTCGTGTAGTACTTGTAAGATTGAGGCATACCCTTGGTGTAGGGAAGACTGACATCCTTGACTTATGAAATTAACTTATTTGATAGATTATTAATAAAATATTTAAAAAAGCATTAATTACACTGAAATAAACTTGTGTTTGTTGTAAAACGTCTCTTCTGGTAACTTGCGTAAAGTGTTCCGTTTATTGCTACTTTCATGCTAACCATTAATTAACACGACATAACTAGCGCTGTAATAACTGGTTTATTGTAGTTTGCTCGTGCTTATCGCCCAATTTAAGCCGCCGCCAAATATTTGTCAATTTCAAAAATCATAGATTTCACGTCTTTTACTTGAATTATTATGTTTTGCTATGCTATTGAATATTGATTCACTTGTTTGATGTTACATTGTAACCTCTTTATTGCAGCGCAAATATTGTCTGTTGTTGAGAGGTTGTCGTTCAATATAGGTTAAGCTGACAGTAAATCTTTACTGCAGGAAAATTGATGAAGTTGTTGAAAAGAGGTTGTTGCTCAAACACGTAATACAGGAGAAGACCTATATAAGTCTTTGGCTTTCGGTCCCCTCCTTTTCACATTACTATTGAACAAACTTGTTTAATGTAAAATGTTGTATATTGTATTGTATTATTATGATGTTCATAGTATGTAAATAAAATATGTTTAAACTAACACGTAATACCATTTATGTCGTAGTTGCGTAGATTGGTAAGTTGGCTACAACGAAGGACCCGCTTTGCTGAAGTCAAGTACGAAAGTCATGTTGTTGTACAAGCTCATTGGTAAGTAAATGTAACTGAGGTCACAACTTCGTCGTCTTCTTCAACCATGCTGACTGTCAGTGAATATATAATGTTCATCTAGGTGTCCAGTGATGCAACTAACAATGATCAAAGTATTTCAGCAACATGCATCGTATGCACGTGAGTGACACAGATCTTTAATTGCTGGATTAAACATATTACGAGTATGTCTGTATTGGTTACGGGACTCCCTTTCACGATTGCCAAATCAATTTTTGTTTTAACAATAAACCTTACATTTACGCGATAACATCACGTTTACTTTGTTGTTGTTTGTTTCATCAATTATTACAGAAAATGAGTGACTGTAAAGTTTCCCGTTTGTAATGATCGCATCGTCATAAACATGCATTTAATGATGCCGTTAAAATAAGGTACATGACAACACAACTTGTTACAACTTTGTAAAGAAATGCACAAATATATTTTAACGTATCACATTTTGTGGTCCACGTTAAACTTTATACGTATACAAGTTTCATGTAAGTTTGGAAAACACATTTCACGTGTACAAGACTTTAAGTGTTGTACGGACAGAGTAGTACTTGAAATCCATAAAACGGCAACAGTCGTTGCTGCAGGGAAAGTTCAGTAAGAAGTCATGTTCGTGCCTGCAGGAGCACTGTGCAGTCGGCTAAGCAATCGACAATTGACATTCAAACGTAAAACAAAATAAACTCAAATTTGATCGTCGAGATGGCCCGGCGTTGAATATGCGTCAGTCAAACATTATAAAAAAGAATTAAAAAAAGAATGCTTAATGGTTAGCCTCCATGAAGCAGTATAATCCGTGATGGTGGGACTGAGGCTTTGTAATGCGCTATGACATACTGGTTACAGCGATATATGTACTTCGTACAGTGACACATATACTAGGTACTGTGAAATGCGCAGTAAGTGGCCGATGTGAAGTTGGTAGTAACAGCAGTAGCAGCAGTAAACTTCACAATGGTCAATTAGTGTTTTCAAGACAGATAAGTGTTTGAGAATGCATGCATTTTAAGTACTTTTACTGCGCACTTTCTTTTATAGCTGAGTGTCTTGTTTGAACTTTAATTCTCAAAGAATGTGTTAAGATGGTGGTAGCTTAAGTAAATACATAAATCACCTGCTAAAGGAATTATAGGTTAAACACTTATGTAGCTGGATTATCAAACCGCTATGAGATTACATTGCACTTTTGTATTACCAAATGACTGAATGAACATCTTGTTTGTGATGAAAATAACCAGATGTTAAGCATCACATGCCTCCAGCTCCCCTATTTTGGGAACTATATACGAACATGTGCACCGAATAGAGCTACCCGAGAAACTTTATACAAAGGGAGCTCATTGGATGTGACAATACTGACAAACATGCGGTAGTTTGCACGTAGGTCTAAATTGTTACAGTCTTCGTTTAAACAGTTTGCATAACGTCTAAATGAAATCAAAATCTTATACAGTAAAACCTCAATAAATACAATCACCCTTGGCACCCTTGAAAACTGGTCTTAATATTGAGGCGGTCTTAATATTGAAGTTGAGTAAAGAGCAAAATAGGAAAAATAGACTTGAAAATTGTGTTCTTCATTTTGAGGTGGTCTTTTCACTGAGGTGGTTTTACTGTATAATAATACATACAGTCGGATCTTATGTATTCGACAACCTTCTATCCGAATACTTGGTATCATTCGAAATAAATATCAGGTTCCGATGTATCTTCTTAGGCAGGTCGAATTGAATTGGCTTTTCTAAATTATGTATTATTCGAAATTCGAAGGAACGAGGTCCGACTGTACATTTAATATAATTTCAATAAAAAATATGAGATAATTTATAATGCTTTCTAAAACCATGTAAAGAAACTTTGTATAGTTAACTTTACCGATTATTTGTATCGAATGTTTAGTAAACATCTTCAGGCATCAATTAGAGATACGAGCCGTCGCCCTGAGCGAACGCTGTATATGGCTCACACGGTTACCTGCCAAGGAAAGTTTTAAAACCCATTTCAAAATAATTTAAATTCCGTTTAAAATCCGTAAACATTCATAAATCAACGGAATGATAGTATTGTTGTTGCCTTTGTGTCCGGGAGATGTTTTCTTTCAGTTTTGTTTGGTTCAAAAATAAGTTTATTTAAACCACATATCGTACAATCATTAAGTCATAAATATGTCTATATGGGTTTTCCATTTGACAAATGGCATGTTTTAACAAGAAACATTATACATGTATGTACGTGGTAATTTCACGTTTGATGGTTGTTGTTTGTTTTGTTATTTATAGCTTCCTGTTTGTAATGATCGCATCGTCGTAAACATGCATTCACGGTCGTTCAATCTGACTACATGCACGGTACAACAAATCGCACAAATTTATTTTAACGTATCACATTTGATGGTTGACGTTAAACTCAGTTACACGTACTCCAATTTCAAGGTTAGTATTTAAATCCTTAAAACGGCAATATTCCTTGATGGAGGGAAAGTTAAATATGTAGCCAAGGTTGTGCCAGCAGGAGCCCTGTGTAATTGGCTAAACAATCGGCATTCGACTATCAAAAGATCGAGCTTGGCTCGACCTTCGATAATCGTCATTTAAACTTAAAAACGGTCACAGATTTGAATGTCAAGCAGGCTTTGCATTCAACAATCGTCATGCAAACTTTATAAAACGTAATCGCAAACTTTGAATTACGAGCTGGCTCGGCGTTAAACATTCGTCATTCAAACTCCATAAAAATATTTTTTAAAAATCTGTATGCCGATTGTTTTGCCAATTTAAAACAGCCTCATGCAGAGAGATTTATGATAAGACCTACGTAAAAAATACTTCAAATAAAGTTGTCACGAGTGCCCTGTACAAGATTGCAGTTACCTGATCGCAACGTACGAACATTGCTTAATATCATAATAATAAACCATTCATATAAGAGATACTATGATTGCTCCGTGTGAGATACAATCCGTAGCTAGTGACCGGTGTGAAGTTTGTAGTAACAGCTAGTACTAGATGTAGCAGCCTTCAGTTTCATATCGATCAGTTCAGACAATTAAGTGTTTGAGAATGGAAAATGCATGCATTTGAAGTAATTTACTTTACACATTCTTTTATAGCCGAGTATCTTGTTCGAACTTTCATAACCTCTTTTCTCAAAGAATTCGTTAAGATGGTGGTCTTTGCTATACCAATGCTTAAGTGAATAAATAAATCGTATGTTCAACGAATGAATGGTTACCTACTTGTGTAGCTGGGCTAAAGAACCGCCATGAAAACATATTGCAATTTTGCAATAACCAAATATCTCAATGTACATCTTGTTTGTGATGTGAATCACCAGATATAAAGCATCACATGCCTCTAATTGTAAAAGCGCCATAACCGGCACATGACGCTTATGTCGGTAGATTTAATCTTATTTACTTATTATAATTGTCACTTACTCTAACTGTATTCAATCTATATCATAATTCAAAATGTGACATTCCATAATTATCCCGTGGTTCCTGTGGAGATATCACATGTATCAGTAATCACGTGAAAGATTGGCGGCCCAACGGCTTGCATTAGAAACACATGCTCGTATTCCGCGTGTACACTCTTTCTGTAATACATGAAAATGATAGGAAGTGGAAGTAAAGATAAGTCTTCAAAGTACTCCTTCATATGATGGACACCTTTATATATAAAATGGAAAACAGCAGAGCACGGAGTTATGACCGTTCCAGCAATGTTTTCAGACTTAGGTGAGAGAATTCCGAATGGTAAGTGATAAGTGGAGAGTAACAGTAACAATTCTGGACTCATTCATCCTGCGAATGCACAATAATTCAAACACAAAGTCGTACCGAAAAAATGACCAGAAACCCTTCCGATACACTAGAACGTTTAAGTGTTTCGACTGAGTTGAACATTCAATGAGAACAAATTAAATACCGATATTTAAAATACTTACTCCATTGATCAAAAGCTCGTAATGGAGATCCAGTCCATCTTTCCAGTACTCAGCAGACTGTAATACATTTTATAACGTACGTGTATGCAATACCACTTTTGAAAATTATACGGTTTACAAAAGAGCTTTTAAAAGTAAGTAGCCTTTTCGTGTTCTTGTTAAATCAGAAATATGGTATTAAAATAATATACATATGCGTAATTTATGTTATCTGTTTTTGAAACAGAGAGTCGCTTTAAACATTTTACGTACTTTCCTCCGATCAAAAGTCCATAAAAAATCGTAAGTTCATAATTTTATTATTGAAAATTTGACTATATAATGTATTAAGGGATTTTCTTGGACGACCCACATATATATGTACTAACGAGATATCCGTAAATAATGTTGTGATTTTCGAGCTTTTGCACGCGGTTTATACAATTATACTTCATCAAGTATCAAGCTTATTTGGATTTCCTTTTTGTTTTGGATCTTACGCGAGACATACTGCGTTTGTTAAATTGTTACACTTATGAGCTGAGCCCATTACCTCTCTGAAATATAAAATATATTCGATATCAAACATACCATGTTTGATTGCCTAGGTAAGATTTATGTTGAATCTGGAAGATGTCCTATGTGTGCAAACAACATCATTGCTTCCAGTTCCATGTCCAAGTTTTTCCTCTCGAGTACAGAGCTAAGTACTATTAGGAAACTAACCGCAAGGATAGAACATTTAAAAATTAACAACATTTTTGTTCTGGTGTGGAGCGTGTAATGAACTAAATGATCAAAATATATCTTATTTCTGACATATTGACCTTAATTATCAATAATTTTAGAAGGAGACACTTCCATGTATTAGCTGATTTTATATTTAGTTACATAGCGTTTGTTCTGACAGAAAATAAGAACGAAAAGTCGCTTGTAAGTTGTTTATTCCTTGGTTGACCATGAAGACAATTCACCGTCTTTTTTGCTTATCTCTGTACATGTATATACAAGTTTCTATATATCTTATCGTTGTTGAACTTGAATCAAAATGTCACAAGATGTTTACAATAACCATATTTTAACAAGGTGCCGAATTTAAAAAAAGCTGCCTCAGTTGCAAATCCACAACATAGCTGCGTCGAAGTCAAAGTAAAGACCTCTGAAGTATGTCTACAAATAAACAAGTGATCTCTTTTTTTCAATTACTACATTGATGTACACTTACTCGTATTTTAATAAAACGACAGACGAGACATTTAATACTTAACGATTATAATGTTCTACTTGTTTTCACCCCCCCCCCCGGGTTATCAATCCAAATGCACCCATTGTTATAGATTATTGTACTTTAATATAAATCCTTACGTGTAGGACAATTTAGTCTCCTATGTTCCGATTCTAATTTTGTGTTGATTAATATCTCTTTATTTACATCTACATCTTACGTCTCTCAGTCACACTTGACTATTACGTATTATTATACCTCTTGTGATTTATCCATGCGAAATTCACATATACTGACTATAAGCAAATCCGTGATGTTACCTTGTGATATAACGTTTTTACTCTGTGACGTTGTGACATAACGTTTTTACCCTGTGACCTTGTGACATAACGTTTTTACCCAGTGACGTTGTGACATTTTTACCCGGTGACATAACGTTTATATCCTCGCGCTGGTCTAAAAATAGACTACAGTAAATTCCCATAGTCCGAGTCGATAGGCGCTTCTTAAAATAGGTACCAATCAAGCGCTTGTAATGTTTGCAAACGACATTATCAAAAAATCCAAAGACTCTGCAAGTATTTTGTTGTTTCTATTTCACATTGACTTAATTTTTTCATGTTTTAATATCAAAATATTTATTTGGTATAATAAAATAAATATCAGATCCCATGGAGGTCAAGTAGAGCAAGGTCATGTTGATTTATTTGGGCAAGAGATAAGTTCATTGGTAAGTGTAAGTAACTGAGTGTCTCAACTTTGTCGTCTTATGCAACCATGCTGACTGTCAGTGAGTATATGATGGTAATCAAGGTGTCTCATGATGTCGCTAACAATGAACAATGTGTTACAGCAAAATGATATGCACGTTAAGGACACAGGCATTTCTTGTAAATGATACTCAGATATGTAGCTATATGCTCTGCAATTTCTTTCAGTTTGGATGCAGGAATCATGTCTGTTCATGATGCCTTCTGTGGATAAAGTATCTTGACTTGTGACTGATGGTGATAGTGATGACAGTCCTCTTTAATAAGTACTGACTGTAACTGCATATTCAAAAGTATAGCCTTATCAATCGATTCATTATAAAGCTGTCTTTGTCGTTAAGATGAGACACTCCACAAATGTATTTCTTAAACGACTTATGGTCGCTGACTTCGATCAAGTCTTCAATATACTGCCAGTATACTTGGCGCTTTTTTCACTCTTGGCGTGTTGGTATCGCCGCCTATCTTTGGAGCTACCTAGTGCTTTTTGTTTGATGTAAAGCTCGTTCCTCTTTCTATGGAGGTATTTAACGTGTTTGGTTATCTATGATTGGTTAGTTTTATTTCCAGCGATTGTCTTCGACGGGATGTGTTTGCTGATCAAAGATAACAGTTTTCTCTCAACGAGTGTCCATGTACATGTATGGGCTGAGCTACATACAGATCCGTCAGTGAACTGTGGTAAGAAGACAGGTCTCTGATGCTATTATAGTTTTCAACTGAAACACTTTCCTTGCTGGCTTCTTCACGCTCATAGGTCGTAGGCTTAATTAAATAAAAACAGCGTCATGATAAGCTATACCTAAGTAGCTATACTACTAAAAAATCGTACCATCACAAAACATCATTAATTCAACATTTCATTGGTTAATGTACGTGGCCAATAATAAAATCTAGAAGTTTAAAGCAAAAGTTTACATTCGATGGATCTAAACGTTTCACATTGAGTGTGAATGACGCAAGTTTGCACACTGATACACGACATATGCCACCAGCTCTGTCTATATATATATACGTAAACTGTCCAGGCTTCTCAACAGTCAGTGTCGGTGACTTAGAGCGAGATGTCTAGCATACTTCAAAACTGTTGTTTGAATGAATTATGAACCATTTGGATACGATTGCTGCAAATGTGACCCTGATTTTCAAGGTTGGCAATTGGTCTTGCACGACATGATATTTTAGCAGTAGGGAACAAAGGCTCCGCCCCCTTTACAGAACGTAATAACATTGACATTGCTGATCCTTTGTGATTCAATGAATATTGATGTGCTCGGCGCTTCATTCCAGATCTGTTCATACTTTCACCATTAACATGTTGCACAGGTTTAAGCGCTCTACTGCTTCAAATGTGAACCCAATTTTCAAGGTTGGCAATTCGTCTTGCGTGGCATGTTATTTCAGCTGTATGGAACAAAGGCTCCACCCCCTTTACAGAAATAAATCATTTGAACGATCTTGGTAGAGGACCACTAGAGACTGCTTCACACCAAATATCAAAGCTCTAGACCTTGGTTTGAACAACAAGATTATCAAATGTTCATGTTTTATTAAACTTTATTTAAGCTCGAAGGATGCAATTTAAATTTACTGTATGCGTATACTCGTATACCCAATGTCAAAGAGAAAAAAGTTTTCCTTCACACAGTTTTCTAAAACCATCATCACAAAGTGACAATTCGCTACCTGAATGAGAATTAAAAATCTGAACATACATGTAGTTACAGACTTCTTTACCAAGACGTAGTAAAGGGGATTTCCCTGATTTCCCGTCCAGGATGTTATATTCTCTGAATATTGCATCGACAAGTGTGGAAAACTACTAAACAAATCGTACCATCCCAAAACCGCCTTCATGCAATATTTCATTGGTTAATTTACGTGGCCAATAAAAGCAAAAAGTTTACATCCGGGTGATCTAGACGTTTTACATTGTGTGTGTGCATGACGCCAGTTTGCACACTGGTACACGACATGGGCCACCAGCTCTGTCTATATATATATACGTAAACTGTCCAGGCTTCTCAACATTCAGTGTCAGTGACTTGGAACAAGATACGGTGTAATTTATGGTATGTGATCATGTTTCTTACATTGATCGCTTGCTTTTGTTGACTTAGGACACTTGGATATTAGAACCATTACTAATTATTGTTAAATCATATTTGTTATTTGGTTACTAATACAGGGTGTCCGAAAGGAAAACACTTTCAAACCGCAATAACTTTCATTTATTACAAGATAGACATACTAAACTTTGTATAGTTTAAGAGCAAAGATGAACGTTTTTCATTGCTACAATTTGAGTAAGATATATTGATCAATTAACTTTTTACACTTATCTTTCGTAATAAAACAAAGTAATTAATCAGATTCTGATTAAACGAAGCTATTTACATTTCAAAATGTTGTATTGAATATTGATTCATAAAGAAATCATGTACATGTATTTGTGTTTAGATGCATGGTGTTTTTTAGTATAGCGTTTAAATCGGGGCATTATTTCTTTCGCACAGGAATACTGTATCCCTGATTTAAACTTTGACATATACCTTATTGAATAGCAATTAAGTGTTTTGTTCTATTATATTCAATAATGATAATATTAATCAGTAAGTAATTTTTTTATTTGCATTTTTCAAACTGTTTTTAAACATTTACGTACAAAATCGAAGGATGACTTATAAAAAATAAATTACGGACATTACTTTTTCAAACTGTTTTTTTTTAAAAGTTGATAATACAAGATGACAACACACACAATGTTTGCCACTGTGGGAGTACTGCTGCTGTGTCTGGGTATGTCTGTATGTGATCGATGTGATACTGCCCCTGGTGTCGATGGTTGCAGCATTCCAGGAAATCTGCCGTACTTCTATGAAAATGCCTTTAGATCTGACTGCAACAAGCACGATGTGTGCTACTCGTGTGTAAGTTTTTACAGACATTATTTTATATACATATACCACACTGGTACTGTACAGGCAGTACAATGAAACCTTGATAGTAAGAACACTGTTGTTTCAGCAGAAAGTTTGTCTTAGTCTTGAGACAGTCTTAATATCAAGTTAATGTATGAAAATGAAAAAAATTAAACCACGGTCTTATACAGAAGGTGGTCTTAATTTTGTGATGGTCATAATTGAAATTTTACTGTACCTGTATGTCGATGTAAATAGACTGAAATTTATAAAACTATTCTGTGAAACTATGAGATTTGTAGAGACAAAGATACAATATCGTAATGCATTATGTTGTCAACTAGGAATTTGCTTCATTCTATCTGATGAACATTAGACAGCAAATAAAATGTATCATAAAGAACTCTTACAATGACATTAAGCATGATGTGGTTTTGTATTCTTCAGATTTAGTCTTCATATGTTTTTGTTGCAGGATATACTTAAAGATGCATGTGTTATAAGCAATTCGACTTGAATGCACAGTCGCATAAAATAGTGTGATGTCTGATTCCTAGATTATAAATCCTGAAATTTATGTTTAGATTCAATTCATTTTGGGTATAAACTGGGATAATATTATACTAAATGTGTCCATGATTCTGATGTCCCCGCTATGGTCTTTTCAAGCTTTATTTATTTGAAACCAATATTTTAAGTCGAATAAGTGCCAAAACTCTTCCAAAAATAGAAATAATGTAACCGAAATCGAACTTGACCTGTATTTTATTATCCTACGCTTAAGTGTTCAATATGAATTGAATCCATCCATCTTTTCAAGAGTTATTGTTCGGCAAATAAAGTTTCGCACGGACATACGAACTGACGGACGGACGGGGGAAACACTATGTGGTCCATCGTCATTCTCCGATTGGCGGGGATATAAAACCGACCTTACAGTGTTCTGTGTGAGATATAAGTAATCTGAATTTAGTAAATATGACCAGAATAAGTTGTGTGAGCATGAGTATTGATTTCATTTTTTATAACCGCCGATCCTGGATAAAATGGAATTTAGACAACACTTGAAAATAATAACATTTTGAAACTGTTGTGTTTTTTCAGTCTTATAGATCTACAATGGATGCTTTATTATATATATAAGACTATAGGATATATATTAATCCCAATGCAACTGAATAATATATGATTACATAAGTGAAATAGAACACACATTACTGCAGATGATATATTTTCAATGATATATGTCAGTACAAAGCAGAGACTAATACAGTGCCGTGGTATTGAGTTTTGCTAGGCTTGAACCTATAACCTCCACATCGCACCGCCAACGCATTATCCACTACACTATATCTATAATACACACAACCCAAGTACACACACATATTTATCATTTCTATGTGACATATATATTGCTTTAAAGCCTATTGTTACTGACTGTCTTGGCTTGTTCCGTGATATATTCCATCTTTTAACCCCCACCCCAATGGTGTCCCCATAAATTGTCATTGGTTGTTTTTCGTCGACCAGACCATTCCGTACACCCATATTACCATTTATGTTTACCCTTTCATCTCCTCAGTGCCTACTCTTTTGTAGACTGTTGTTTTCTCGGGGGTCCGTGTGGAAAGACAGTGTCTTGCGTATGTTCCCGGTTAAAACTCAAATCTCTCATTCATTGTTTTTTCTTCAGGGAACAAACCGTGGGGTCGCAAAAGAAGTATGTGATGGTAGATTCTTTATCAATATAATAAAGACCTGTTGGAGAGATAACCGTGTGGTCAACAAGTTATGGTGTAGTAGGGTCACAACTGATTACCTTCTAGCTGTTTTTGTTGGAGGACACAGTTCTTACGAAACGACATCTCCTACCTGGTGTTCTCAATCGTGGGTGCGTCAATGTTTGAGTTGAGAAATTGGAACAGGATGGACCCGAGACAAAATAAACATACACCAGAGTTTCTAAAGAAATTTACAAAAGCATAAGTTATTGTTAGATTCCTTACTTTCCTAATACCAGCTATCCATGCTTAATGTGTTGTATGAAATTAAATGTTCAAGATACAAGACAAAAACTTGATTTTGAATTAACAAATTACCACTGGCTATAAAGTACCCAAATAATAACATGGTTCCCGCGAAATCAGCGGGATGTATCCTTTCATGTAAAGAGATATGAAAGCATTTTACATGACTTGTGCTTCACATGGTGATAAGAGATAATTTGTACAGTGACAACGCTCAGCATTGTATTTATGCATATTTTGGCTGTTGTTGAGAGGTTGATGCTCTCGAGATGTTACATTAATAGGAATTTCTTACTACAGGAATTATTGATACTGTTGTTGAAAAGAGGTTGCTGCGCAAGAGAGAGCCTATCTGAAGAGGTCGCACTGTATATACAAATATACAAACATCAAACCAATAAGCAAACTTGGCCACACATTAATTGACTTTATCCGCAATAAACGTAAATAAATCAATATTATGATAAGCTTAATGAAATCACACTATTTTTCTAGAAAATAGTCTATGCTATAACAGGGTAATGTATTAATTCAATCATTAGTCTTGTACCGATATAATACATTCTTATACAAGTGGTTGCACGAGTATGAAAATGTAGACAAAGACATGTATGTATGTATGACAAAGTATGCGGTAGTTAGATAGATATATACATGTAGTTCCTCCTTGCATGGAGAACAGAACAATACGTACAAAATAAAACAATACAATAGCAAACAAACAAATCAGCGTGAGTCATAATACAATTTAGAATTTAGAATAAGCTAGTAAATACTAAGGTATCTTAACAAAAGTATAGAAATCCATACATGTGAGAAACACATGTAAATTGTATACAAATCCGCACATGAACAAGAAATATCTTGACAAAATATCGTCGGCTCAATTTGAAGGTTCAGATTTGTTGTGCAACATATAAAAAAATGCCGAGATTTTACGATTGCTGGTCACTCATGATCCAAAATGTATTTCGGTAAATTCACTGGAATTCACTGGATTTCAGTAAGGTAACGTACCCTTAATCGAAAGATTAACCATTCCACGTCAAGGTTACATACCTTCTTCGGTTAAAGAAAATGTCTTGGTGGTTAACGCAGGATTTTATTGGTTTACACAACACTGATATGCAAAAAGCAACACCACGTTAGTACGGCTGCGCCGAAAACAAGTCAAAAGTATTTTAGCCTTGCAATACACCATACTGAAACTCGATTTAAGTGCCTAATACACATAAGTCATAAAGCGAGACAATGTGGGAATAGAACTCGGTAAAACTGATATTTGTTATAATTGTAATTGAGAATAAGATGATTTTAAACAAGAAAGAAAGACGAAAAATCACTAGTTTTACCTAAACAAAGTTGAGAGACTTTCAGTAAAATGCAAAAAAAATATATATATAGCTATATATAGAACTGCAGAATGTATTACTAGTATGATATAATAACAAGGTACACATATATCTTATTAACCGTGTATGTCATGATATCTCCATTAGAACAAGTATGCTAGTAGTGTTTTATCGACTCTAAAACATGCTTTGATTGGGTGTATTGACTTGGTATCAAAGACAACAACACACTTAAAATAGTATCACACAGGTTGCCGTCAGAAACATCTATATCAGCTTAACAAGCGCTTTGAAAATTGAGAAGTTCAGGATCCCCCTATCATCATTATTCACAGCGAGCCCCAGAATTACACTACACTGACCTATAGGTTTCAGCTTTATGAAGTTTAGGTACACTGTAAGCACTTTCTAAATTGTATTGACAAGTACTTAGATACAGATCGGTTAAGTATTCTGCACAAATAAGTTAAGTGTGGCGTTTTCCTGCAGACATACCAACGGATCGAACACCGGTCAGCTCTCATAGCACTCTGTGAATCCTACTCGTCCGATACGTCCAATGCAGCCCAGCTGACGTTGCTTGGCTAAACTCAAGACAAGGTTTATCAAAGTTAATTTCCACCTGGATTTAACCGGAAAGTTTTAAGTCTGCATGTAAGCATATAAAGTATCCGACAGGGAGTACTTGCAGAATATGCGATCAATATCTGTGATATATCCAGAGTATTGGCGATCCAACACAATATCAGAAAATAAATTTACCACTTCCAAACAGAAAACCAAGTAGAAAATTGACCCACTTCTAATCAAAGTAAACAACAGAAATATATCAATTATTTTATTCTACATCTACTGAGTTAACAGATGTAAACATCATGCAACGCAGTAGGCGACTACGGTTTGTACAACGAAAGTTGTTCATTTGCGTCAATGTCGGGTAAAAACATCTAACGATTACTCAAATTCTTCCTCTTCCACCAGCCTTCCAGCCTTATCATGTTAAGTCTAGAAAAAGACAACGTATTGCAATTAAGGCGATATGTACCCTAGCAAATAGCCATATTTGCTTTTAAGTTATTTTGGAAATTACATAAAATAGCAAGATGAAATTTGTACTGTTTTATCGTTATACAGTCATTCAAGTAATAGTGCTATAATTTTGTAAAAATGTTGAAAACTAACGAAGTTATTTAAACTTCTAGTACTGTCAAATTGTTCATGTTGGTCCGGCAAATCAGGCTTATTGCACAAGCGTTAATTTTGCAAAAGAATTACTTGTATACAAAGATAACAATCAAATCTGCCTCATGCTATCGAGATGTTCTCAAAAAAACATGAAATTAAGTTTTTATTCCAAAATAACAACAACAGAAACAAGGGGTGAGTACGCAAATTCATTTTTTATTTTTATTGATATAATTAGGAAAACAAAATCGATATCATAAACTAGTATACTTTCTCTCTTTTCCAAAAATACTTTTTTGTGTGCATTTACCGAAATGTAAAATATAATCAAAAGTCATTCTACATGTACACCTTTACTATACAGTGTATAGATTTAATCCATAAATGTGTATATTGATAAAATTGTCAAAACACATGGCGACTTTACCACCTTAATATACCGAAACGAACAATTGTAATTGTAACTACTTCATGTCTGTTATCAAAACACAATCGCTTGCAGACTTGAAGTCCTCGAAATTTGGATTTATGTGTATATATATGGATCCTTATCACCCATCCTTTTGCATTTGTTATGATATGAAATGAAGATTTCTTCTGCTTGGTACACATGTCCATATCTGAATACGCTTATTACATGTACAGATCATCTTCCGGATCGTTTAAAATGCATAATTACAATTTAGACTGACACAAGTTTTGGAGAATCAGAGGCGGCTTAAATAAACATCAGAAAACTATGACATTGTTAGATTAGTCCCATGAATGTCGTTTTAAGGAACAATGAAAAGAAAGTTTAAATATTCTTGAATGAAAGCTTTCCGTTCATTTTCATTCATGGTTTATAAGCTGTAATATAAAAAAAAACTCAACACGTTACATGTTAACTTTTTTTAATTATGTATTAAGCCTTAAAGCCCCCTCCCACCTTTAGGATCTCCTCCCCGACCGACGCCGACCTGAAGATCGTTGAGCGTCTTGAGATGATCGGGGAGGTGATCGGGGTTGATCCCCATCACTCGGGAGACGTTGGGTGGGTCGTAGCGGCGTTGGGAAGTGCCTTTGGTAGGGGCCACGACCTACCCCGACCAAAGAGAAGGCCGTGACAGTCTTAACATAGTCTTGGTGACGACGGGGTGGTCGTAGTGAGGTCGTGATGAGGTCAGGACGGGTCGTCGCGAAGTCGTGAAGGACCGCGTGGGAAATTTTCAACGCGATTGTCTCTGACCACCTTGCGACCCAAACAAGACCATACCACGACTTCGCTACGACCTGGCTATGACCTCTCCAAGACCGTCAAAACCTGTTCCCGATCTTAACAAGACTGCGCTGCGATCGCGCCAAGACCTGCCACGACCTTTGTTCACGTGGTGGAAATGAGCCACATAGATTTTCTTTTTTCTCAAGAACAGCTAGTCGGAGTTGTGGGTTATTCGCCATGTTTGAGAATGGACTTCTTTTTTCAGCTGAACCTATATTAATGTATTGTACGAAAATTGGGCATGGTAGGTCGCAGGTAAGTCTTAACGTGGTCAGTGATAACGTCGTAGCAAGTCGTAGCAAGTCGTAGTAGATCGTGGAAGATCGTAACATAGTCGTGATTGATTGTGACACGTCGCAGTGGCGTCGTACGACCTTGTTACGATGGTTGTACGACTGTCTTGGAAAGGATTTGACACAATCACCACGACCAACGCCAAGTTTAGCAACTTTCCAACGTCGGGCGTAGGTCGTGAGCAATGTCGTGAAGGCGGCTTATGCTAGGTTCCCACTGCCGATCAGATCAACTCGATCAAGCCCGATCAAACGATCGGGAACTGGTCTGGCTCGGTCGGCAGGAGTGGTCGGGGTGGTCTACATTGCTCGGCATCGCTCCGGCTTCCTACCCGAAAATTTTTGGCATGTCAAAAAATTCGAGTAGGAATCGAGAAGCCAAGAACACGAGAAGCGATCGGGAAGCGATCTGGTATTAGTCGAGTAGAGGTCGAATTGATCGGGAAACGATCGTGTAGAGATGTAGTTTGGTCGGGATAATTTTTTGTTAATTATTTTTACCGATCAGTACCCGATCATTTCGACCTCTACTCGAGTAAAACCCGATCGCTTCCCGATCAACGCGATCCTTGTTCGATCTGTTGTCCAGCTCAACTCGACCGCTATCCGACCGCACTCGATCCCTTCCCGATCGCTACTCGACCGCTAATCGACCATACACGAGCGCAAGTGGCCACGACACGATTAAAAGGGCGCACAGATCTCTCAGGTCTCTCATATACTGCTATGAACACGAAGGGATCACATCTACATATATACAACTACAAGGATGCCACGAAAAGGCAGAAAGGTCAGGCCTGCTGCTATATTTGTTGATGATGAAGCCGGAACTTCATTGCCTCCAGCCCCCGCTCAGAAGGGAAGGAATGAGAGCCAGCAGTCAGCTTCACCTACACATCATATTGACTCCCCTGCCAAGCATACCAGGAGTCAGGAGCAGGAGCAGGAGCAGCCTTGTTCCCCTGAGAAAGAGGTACAGTTTTATTATTATCAGCGTCTACTCCGAGGAAGTTTCTGTAGGCATTGTGGTCCTCTCTGTTGAGCTCCTGCAGCAGTTGGTCAACAGCTCATACAATGGTCGCCGTGTCAGCCACTGCCTCACCCAGATTTCCCTGCGCCGTTGCTGTCTACGCCTTCTTGTGCGTCTTCTACGCTCCTCGACCCCTTCTTCCTCTTCAAGCGCCATCACAGCCAAGACCCTGTCTCTCTGGAGCTCTAACCACCAGACCAACAACTGCAATTGATCTACCTCCATGATATATGATGCTGATGCTGATAACTATTCTCTAGAACTTCTGAATGCTGACCACAAAAGTTCGAAGTAGTTATACTGAAATTGTCCGCACACGACCAATTCATGACCCCCTACGACCCCGGTACGACCAGGTCGATCTGGTCGGGTCGAGATCGAATAGAGATCGAGTAGATGTCGTGTTGGTTGAGCTTGTCGAGTAGATATCGTGTAGGGATCGTGTATGGGTCGAGATGATCGAGTAGAGTTCGGAGTGGTTGTCGGGTTGAAGTCGTGGAGGAGTCGTTAGTGGTCGTGTGGGGGTCGTGTACGATCGAGTAGCGGTCGAGAAGAAGTCGTGTACAAGCCTCATCAAACAGTTGGTCGAACGTGGTCGGGGAATTTGGGCGATCGGGACGATCGAGTTGATCTGATCGGCAGTGGGAACCTACCATTAAGTCCGAAACTAGAAATCGGGTACATTCCTCATTATTCTGACAGGGTTCTAGTCGGAGTCGTGGTGATTCGGGGCAATTCTCCTCTATTCGCTGGAAGGCCGAGATAATTTTGAAAAGTTCAAAACATTCGTGGTCAAGTCACGATTTAAGTATGTTCGTACTGCATTCTTATTGCGTTCGTACTGGTGCGTACTGGCATTCTTCCCCTATCGAAGCGATTCGTGATGGTGTCTGTCAATCATTTTCTCATGCACCAAGACGAATGTAGAATCTTCACGACGTTGTGCAAGCAAATGGCCGACAAGACAATAGTGGTGACAGTTTCTGGCTGCTGCCTCATCGTCATCAATTGGCAGCCAAAACGGTGTGCAAGAATGCCAAATGAATTCTTTGAGATTCTGCGCGCGAGAGAGAGCCTGTAGTTGAATAGTTGTTCTTCGTCGTCGAGGTATCGGCTGCTGAATGGCTTCATTAACCAAAATCGAAGAGGAAAAGAGTCATCAGCTAAAATAAAAGTTGTTCGGTCATCACCAGGAAGAGGGTCCGTGGGAGGGAAGCCGATGGCGTCACACAATTCACACCTATTAAATATCTGAGCATCAGACGCGAAGCCGTTCGAGACCACATCCACCCACGTGAACTTGTACTCCGCGTCGACAAGGGCAATTAGAACAATGGAGTGGTAGCCTTTATAATTGTAGTAGAGAGACCCGCCATTCCTGCCATCGGTTCGTGAATTTTTCAGCCAAAGGACGCAATCCTTCGGGAGTTGTTGGGCACTAGAAAACCATCTCGCTTTATTTTTGAACGATAGCCTCACACAGTTCACATATCACCCGAGAGATTGTGCGGCACTCGGAAGTCATACATCAGACTATGGTAGCTGTCACCAGTGGCGAGGTATAGTAGAGTCAGAGCGAGCTTCAGACCCGGATCATCTAGAGCTTTCCTGCACAAACAAAAAGATAACAAAATGTTTAGTGTACCTTACAAATAAAGGTAGTTCAGATGTAGGCAAAATTTACAAAAAACTACAAACTAGAGCTATCACTGAAGGTGATTAATACACCCACAATACCGCTTTGTCAGACATATTTTTGATAAATTCAAAGATGGCCGCCAGTCAAGACAATGAAATTATCTATCACTATCTATCACTACAGGACCACAATCAGAATGTGCCGACAATATACACAACTAGGCTTGGTAGAAATAATTCATGGAAAACCATGTTATGTGACATGACGGAACAAGTGGTGATTCCCATATAGCCCCCATTGCATATTTTGAAGTGGGGTTATAATAAGAATTGTGTACATTTTAATATTTCGGAGGTGATATGAATACCACAGTATGGGAGTCAGGTCAAAATCAATAAAATAGAAAAAATGAACAGTAATATATAGCACTTTGTCACAAAGAAATATAATGATACATTCGACTAGAGTATGAACTAGTAACACCAATATATTTGATTTTAACTCCCAAGATCTGAACATTTTGCATTCAAATTCGAACAAATATAGCAACAAAGCGTATTAAATTGATACAATTTATATTCGCAATCAAGACATTTTGTTCCATTGTCCTTGACTGCAGTTTCACAGATTTAATCAAATAATCAAACTACCTGGATATAACATTATATTATGCCTTATTTCAATGGATTTTAAAAGAAATCCCGTTATTTTCACTGAAAGGCGAGTCTTCAACAACAAAAACAAACCATTTGCTAGTATCTGAATGTAATAAACCAAAAATGCTGCCAACAGAACAGTAAGAACTAATCAACAGTGAAATAAAAAACTGAACTTGTATAGAATTGCTCACAAAAAGCTGGGCAAAATGGAACTAAATCAATGCAAAATATATCAAACAATATGCTAGAAATAACAGTTATTTTCACAGAAAGATACGTCGTTTACAACTAAAAACAAACCATTTGCTAGTAAGTGAAAGTAAGAGAAACTATTTTTAGTAACAGTGACCTTGACCTTGGCCCCACCAGCCCCAATATCGAACTTGACCTGTATCTTCTGATGTTACACCTGTGTACCAAAAAATTTTCAAATCTGTCTAGCCTTTCATGAGTTATCGTCCGGAAACCATGAAAACCGACCGACCGACCGACCGACCGACCGACCGACCGACCGACCGACCGACCGACCGACCGACCGACCGACCGACCGACCGACCGACCGACCGACCGACCGACCGACCGACCGACCGACCGACCGACCGACCGACCGACCGACCGACCGACCGACCGACCGACCGACCGACCGACCGACCGACCGACCGACCGACCGACCGACCGACCGACCGACCGACCGACCGACCGACCGACCGACCGACCGACCGACCGACCGACCGACCGACCGACCGACCGACCGACCGACCGACCGACCGACCGACCGACCGACCGACCGACCGACCGACCGACCGACCGACCGACCGACCGACCGACCGACCGACCGACCGACCGACCGACCGACCGACCGACCGACCGACCGACCGACCGACCGACCGACCGACCGACCGACCGACCGACCGACCGACCGACCGACCGACCGACCGACCGACCGACCGACCGACCGACCGACCGACCGACCGACCGACCGACCGACCGACCGACCGACCGACCGACCGACCGACCGACCGACCGACCGACCGACCGACCGACCGACCGACCGACCGACCGACCGACCGACCGACCGACCGACCGACCGACCGACCGACCGACCGACCGACCGACCGACCGACCGACCGACCGACCGACCGACCGACCGACCGACCGACCGACCGACCGACCGACCGACCGACCGACCGACCGACCGACCGACCGACCGACCGACCGACCGACCGACCGACCGACCGACCGACCGACCGACCGACCGACCGACCGACCGACCGACCGACCGACCGACCGACCGACCGACCGACCGACCGACCGACCGACCGACAAGCTCACTCCTATATACCCCCTCAAACTTCGTTTGTGGGGGTATAATAATGGTTAAAATTTTATAATGCTTATTAAAACCTTTATGTACCTGTAAAAAGTATCCTCTTTGCTGATTATGGGACCAAGTCTCTGTGGTAATTTTCTGAACATCGCTGGCTCAAATCGGACGAAATTGCGAAACCCAGCCACATCCTTGTCCCTCAGCTCTTGGAGTTGACGCTCGTACTGACCAACGATTGGCTTCCGAAACACTCAGTGCATCACCAAGTATCTTCTTCCGACCAGTTTGCATTCAATTATGAGTCTTGCAATGGCCTACTCATTTCGCACCATGTCCCCGTCAAGTTGAACAATGTTGTTCAGCAGCCGCAATCTTCGGAAATCCATTTTGTACTTGTGTGGACTGTCCAAGAGGATGTGGACCCTTCAAGAGCTGAGGCAAAAATGATAAACTGGATTGGGAAGCACCAGTCTTTATACTGTCAGACAAACGAAATGGACAGACATTGTTCATTTCGAGAGCGTCTGTACGGGAATTTTGGGAATTCGCCTGTTTTCGTGTCACTTTCATGTCGCAATCGTGACGCAATCGTGGTGGTTCTCAGTGGTTCGTACTGATTCGTGGACATTCCTACGGCATTCTTACTGTGATCGTAGTAAGTTCGTGTGGATTCGTACTGGTTTTTCTGAATTATAGTTGGAAGCTGTCTTACTGCATTCTTGTTGCATTCGTACCGATGCGTATAACATGCGTACGACATGCGTAGGGATCTCTCCCTAGGGTCAGTACATGGCGAACCACTTCGACTTTTTCATTCATCCCTTTCTGCCAAGATACGTGCCCAAAGTCGTGATAGTGGGATTGGGGCTTTAACAGTAGTTTTCACAAACTAATTTCTATCAAGCTATTATTTTACAATTAAACACAAGCGTTTTGAAAATGTGTACAGTAAAACCTCAATAATAAGATCACCCTTGGGTCCCATCTTATTGAGGTGGTCTTAATTTTGAGGTTGAATATAAAGTAAAATGGTGAAAATGGACTTAAAAGTGTGTTCGTAATTTTGAGGTGGTCCTAATATTGAGATGTAGATCACAAATATATCACCTACACCAGTCCCATTGACATTGTTGACATTGATGTGCTCGGCGCTTCATTCCAGATATGTCCTTACTTTCAGCAAGCACATGTTGAACGTGTTTCAGTGTCCCAGCAAAACTGCATTCTCTTTACTAAGAAACAATGTGTAACCAGTGTTAATGCATGTTTGGTATATATCAACATATTATGTATTTGAGAACATTTGAAGTACTGTCATAACTGAGAGCAGAATATCCTTAAGTTGATACAGGGAACGCCAAATTCATAAGACACTGCCTCCCCACACAGACCTCCGGGAAAATAACAAACCATACAAAAATAAGGCGCTTGAGGAGGCACATTGGCACATACACAAGGAACATAGGCGCAATGAATGCCCTGGTAGACCATAAGGAATAATTAGGACAATCAAAGTGTAAAAACAGTGCAGGAAAGACATACAAATCATTTGAACCATGTTAATAAAAATATAAATAAGTTATATTTTCCAATACTTAAAATTAGACTAATGTGATTATACATTTATCTAGCATACTTCAAAACTGTTGTTTTTATGAATTATATACCATTAGATACGACTGCTTCATATGTGAACCAAATTTGCAAAGTTGGCAATTCGTCTTGCGTGGCATGTTATTTCAGCTGTAGGGAACTAAGGCTCCGCCCCTTAACAGAATGTAATAACTTGAACAATCTTGGTAGAGCACCACTAGTGTTACCAGCATTCGTACAGTTGATAGTCCAGTCATTATACGTAAAAAAATAGCCAAACCTTCAAATAATTGCAACAGAAATGATGTTCACTGTTTATGAAAGTGAAATATGTAGACTCCATTCAATGTGTATTTATGAAGAACTGTGCCCAGTTATAAGGAAAAATGAATATTTCCTTACGTTAAAGTGATAGAAATTACTCATTGAATGCTCACTACTCGGTAAAAAATCACATAATCGTTATTTACATATGTTTACTATCATATTTTTGCAAGCTGGTCTCTGATCGGCACACATGTACACATATCGAATCGCCTGTCTAAACTAGAAATATCAGCTGTGCAAGAGTTATAAATCTATGGGTGATTATGACGGTTTCAAGATACAAACGTGTCATTACTTCTTCGCCAGGTTTAACTTTATATTGCTGTGCTACCACGCTGTACGGAATACACTTGCTACTTGTTATTTATGAACTTTACCAAAAATACGCTGTGTCACATCCAGTAAATGAATGAATGAAAGAATTGTAGGATACTACACAATTCAGTTCCAAGTTTAGTTTGAGTACATGTGATGTTCCAAGCCTGTTTACGCTTAATATCTATCGTATTTGTACCATTTACACATTGCATATTGTTACTGGTAATGTCAGCCAAGCAGCATAAAACAATAAGGAGGTCTGTATCCTCCCTACAATGATTATATCACAACGTGAAGTACAATCAAATGCAGTTTGGTTAGACAATTTGTGCTTTTTATTATAAATCTTAACATTTCAAACGAAAAAATAAGGCAAAGACAAATCATGGAAAATCACTTAAATATGGCATGATAGCAATTTAATCTGCAAAGGAATGACTATCACATATATTTTTTTGTACTTTTGACTTCATATTTTATTGAAAATCTAGTACGTACCTTATTGCCAGCGGTATTTAAAGTGATTTTATACATTGTTTAAATTATATGCGTGTGATGACGAATTCATCTTGATCAATGGGAGCATGCGAATAATATTTAAAATATGGTGTACAGTATGCGCCATTCCTTCGAAGGTGTTTTTACATTTTTAATTTTCATTTTTCTTCACTTTCTGCATTAAAGATTTTGTTAGACTTTTGATATGTTGTTTATACAGTATTAATCTATCGCATATACTTGAAAACATTTCTGTTGCAATTATTTGAGGGTTAAAATTAGATTGTATGGACTATGACTGTCAGGCGCGCAGATACCTGTATCCAAATAAGCCGTTGCGTACACTTGTATATCAAAACTAAAAAAAACAAACGAAGTGTAAACTAATCATTTGTATGCCATTGGGATATAAATTGTCTGACTATAAAACGCTTCAAAATTTACTCTAGGGCTTGTGAAAATGTCACCAGATTGCATCAAAAACGTTCTAGAAGACGACGTTTTCCGAGGTATCATACCCCTAGACCTCCTAGACTGCTGGTGTGCAAAATCTACCATCTCTGGCTACACCCCAGATTGTATAGTTGCTTTTCGTTAGAATCCACCTCTCTATGACATGTCAAATATTATTACAAGGGTATGTCGCTATTTAACTCCGATTTTGCAACAAATGGTTGGTTAGTTAATAATAAGTTAATGTCTCACATTTCAACATTTCGAAACACTTTCGAAGACATAAGCATTGAACATAGCTCAAATGAATCACTTGAAAGTCTGCTCGGCAATATCACCTTTCTTATGTTAGTTTTCCGTTGCCCAGAAGTCAAATGTATTCATCAATATTGGAAAAGATGCTGGGTAGCATATTGGTGCAATGTTCGAGAGTTGTCCCACAAATAGCTCGACAAAATGCCATTAACATATTCCTCCCGTCATAGTGACCCTCGCACAGTGTAATAGTGTAACTATCAGTGTTCACGGATTCTATACAGTAATTTGTGATTAAAGGAGCAATTACTTTCAAGAGTTTTTTTTCTTTTAAAGAAATATTTATTGTGTCTTTCTGAAGTGATGTAACTGTATTATTTATTTATAAAAAGTTACACTTACTCTTTTATGAAGTAATAGAATAAGACAATCGCATATTTGATTAATTCCTTATAAAAACATGGTGAAACTGTTACACACTGTGTTTACCTACGTGTGTGCCTGTTTCCACGTAGCATAAAGCTCCTACTATGAAATTATTCAAAGAATAGTACGAATATTGCTAATTAAACACTTTTTGAATCGTATAATTCCTACAGTGGTATATGGATTTTAATATATGATGCCGTCCTTCCAGCAATTTATTAACCGCTTACTTGGAAATATTACTGCTGACGATTGAAGAGGTGTTGGCACCAAACTCTGATAAAACATTGTGCAATTATTATATATGAAAAGTCTGTCTGTATAAAATCGTCCAGCGAACGTTACGAAACGACTTCTATTAACTGTTATAACATTTCTGAGCTCTTACTTGATAAACGAACACGGCAATCATTCTGGGACAATTATATAAAAGGATGTTCATTGATATTATTCAACATATAAAATGTATACTGAATGCTTTTTTTAAAAATAATTTCAGTTACATATAAACGTTACATTTATTAGAGCGCAATGTATTTCAAGTGTGTCAATGTTTCTCCCATTTATATTTAAACCCATGATAATCTTCTCCAACATAACGCAACTTGTAACCGAAGGTTAACTTCTTGGCGACATGTATATCACCTTTGCTATATCTCTCTCAATGTGAATAAAATACTAAGTAGTACCCTCACTAACGAATTGCGGAATATGCTTTAATTCCAAACGTAATGAACTCCTTCAACTACCGCATGCCAACTCCGTTGCTAAGGGACATCGACAAAATGCAAACAAAATTGTGCCCCCAGCCCAAAGTAAAAAATCGAAAACCAAATGTTTAATCAGGTGCAAGGGGTTCTGGTTTTCTTATGTTGGATTGTACAATGAAAGTGCTTTATGGCGATATTCATGACTCAATTCAATGCTTATTCTGCGAACTTGTGAACATCGCCCGATCAACAGTAACGCATTCATCGATAAGTTGATATTGTATGGCAAGACAATTCTGGAGGGAAAAAAACAACAACAAAGAATAATAAGATGAAACGCTTCTTTCTTGACATTTTTTCGTGTCTGCACTTACAACAGAGCGGTTTACCGTATATACGTCTCAACGAGGTAGCGCTGTAATTTCTCAGGCGTGATGTTGTTATTTACCCAGTTTAAAATATTTCAGGTCTATCACATGTTGGCTCACAATGCAACGAGCAATAGCACAACGCTGGACCGGATTATTCTGGTTACTTTTAACATCCGCTATGATGTTTCAACTGATTGCCTTTATATCACCGGCATGGCTAAAAGTCTTCATATAATTTGAACAAGAGTATCAGAATCAGTCAGACACGGTTGATCAAAATGCTACAATAGCTCCGGAGATACACGTTCGTCCGGTTAACCAGGATTACTCATTATGGTACATGATGCAATGTCGTGCAGACACATGGAGCTGTCGAACGTTATCCTACTATCAGAATGTCTTTATGGATGAAGTCTACGATTATGCAAAGTTCAAGGACCCTGACAACTGGTTCCTGGACAGAACAAACTTATTTCTCGACGGTCTTGAGTTACGTAATGGATAATTGCTTTTACTGATTAGCTACTGCCTACTTAGGCAATTTATGTATATATGCTGGACCATATATCGATTAAGCGAGAGGTTAGCTAGCTGTTAAATCGATTTAAATCCCAAGTATGTTTACTGACAATTCCAAGGCAGTAATTTGCTGTATTGTTTTTTGAATGTACATGTATGTTATATTTCCCTGTGCAATTTATTCACTTTATATAGTGTTCAGGTTATTTTCTGCCCTGTTTCGGCCTATTGTTGCAAACTGTCTTGACTTGTCCTGTGATATTTTCCATCCCTTTATTTCCCCTTTCACTATTTGTCCTCTTTGATCCTCCTAATTATTCCTTATGGTCTGCTAGACCATTACTTGTGCCTCTGTTCCCTAACGTATGTATCTTTTAATATTCACCAAGAGCCTTATGTTTTATAGATTGTTGTTTTCCTGGAGGTCTGTGTGGAGAGGCGCTGTCTTATGTATGTGGCGTTCCCTGTAGCAACTTATTCATTTTCTTCTATTACAGCTCAATGATTAGACCACCTCAAAATTAAGAACACTTTGCAAGTCCATTTTCACTGTTTTACTCTTTATTCAAACTCAGTATTAAGATCACCTCAATTGTAAGACCACCTCAAAATTAAAGACACCGTTTTCAAGTCCATTTTTACTGTTTTACTCTTAATGCAATCTCAATAGTAAGACCACCTCAAAATTAAGAACACAATTTGCAAGTCCATTTTCACTGTTTAGCTCATTATTCAATCTCAAACTTAGGACCACCTCAATAGGAGGAGCAGTTATCAGGGGTCCCAATGGTGGTCTTATTATTGAGGTTTTAATGGAAATGACATGATTATTACATTATGTCTTTCAACGGAATTGAAAGCATCATTAAACGGACCAAATGGCCACATTGTTAATGAAATATGTTGCCGAAATATACTCAGCGCATTTAAAACGAACAAAACAGAGTTTCTAAAGTATTTTTGGACTTAAGGATACTAGAAAAGAACTGAACATTGTGTTATTTCATGTTAGTCACAACATGTATTATACATTTCATTGCAAATATTGGGTATTTTCATATAAACAAGGTTTCAAAATGCAATATAATAACGCTTTACAAACATTTCGCAGGTCTCAAACTGTGGGGTTTTAAATGTACTGAGTATACTCATTTTACTTTAGATCTATCCTTCAAATTAGAATAGACTAGGTTGTAAGTTGATAGTACTAAAGATATTACCAAATGGTCGTAAGTGAATAAAATGAATAAATAAATCATCTACCAATGTATGCTGTTACAAAATTAGCATTAGTTTGACCGCTTTTTTGGCAAGAGTGATAAGTGATGAATTATTATCATTAATTCCCATTCGTGTTGGAACTAGTGTGAGATTGTGGATCGATTTGTTCGGTAATGGTATGAATTAGCATAGGAAAATTAAAAGGTTGCCTATGGAATTTGTCAGTTATTGTGCTTATTGTAGACCATGATTATATAAAAAAAGTATACATAAATGAGTTTTTAAGTATTTGCGTATATAATATCAATACAATCGGACCTTGTTTATTCGACAACTTTCTATCCGAATACTTGGTTCCGATGTATCTTATTCTATAGGCAGGTCGAATTGAAATGGGCTATTCAAAACCATGTATTAATCGAAACAAATCTTTCGGACCCAATGAACTCGAATGGAGGTCCGACTGTATTTGTGTTCATATTTCCTTTATATGTGGTGCTTAAAGTACATTCTATCCTGAGTACTTCTTCTATTTCAACTGAACTCTTTTTCATTTTTTTTATTATATGTGGGTCATTCCATTTTTTCTTGACATAGCATGTCCCGAGATATTTGTTTAAGATTGAAACAATGTAAATGATATTAAGCTAAATAAAACATATTTAATGTGAAAACACATGTTATAAGTATTCACAAAAAACTTGCAAATGGCCGTAAATAAGATATGTTAGGTCTATATGGACCTCTTTTATGCATTTGGGTAAATCTGCACATTATGTCCCTGCCTCATTATTGTTTCATTGAGTGATAAACAGGATTTAATGGCATTGGCTAAGATCAAAACACATCTAAAAACATTTATTCCCAATTAATCGTTATTTAACTAGACTTCCGCATTATATAATATAAGGTCCCATAATATGGTGTAATTTCTCTAACGGTGACAGAAAATCTCCTAAGTAATCAAGGGTGATTTCCCTTGAATACTCTTTCTATGATGTCATTATTAAGTTTTATTCCCGCTAAATATGAATCCATTTTGAAGAAGACGTCTGTACAGAGCTCTGAAGAAAGAAGTGGTAAGTTATGTATAATACAGTAGTATACTTTAAGCAAGACATTCCCAAACTTGCATTTTTTACTAAAATTTTATTGGTTATTTGATGTTTTTTCACCAATAAAGGCATTACTTTTGTGTAACTGTAGATGAATGTTTCATGTGTTTACACTGACCTATTTATACAATGGCGCCAAAAGAAAATATTTGACAGACCTGTCATTTATCTAACAGTAATTTATCTAACACTTTGTTATGTTAGGGAAATGACAGAGGGGTTAGTGGAATGACATAAGTTAATTAAATAAATAGATAAGTGCTTTTATAACTGCACACAAACAGAGAAAGTCTTTGATTTGATAGTTATTTGAGCTAGAAGAATGCTAAACATAATTAAATGTAGAATCTACATAAATCTTAATGTGTTGCTTTATTATTGATGTATATAATACTGTGATTAACAAGTAGTTTAGCCACTTAAATTATGTGGTAGTTTGAATTTGTAGAAGTTCTTAAATTTTAACATTATATGATATTTGAGATTGACAATGAATACTAATAATGATATGTTACATTTCAGTAATACGAGTATCTGCAAAAGAGAAACACCAACCGAGTTCGACACATATTCCTCGAACAATGAAGATGCATCAGACCTGTATTGATTTGGATTTTAATTTAATGTTTATCTTAATGGTGCTGTCACACTATGATGTATTAGAGAAACTTATACCTAGCGTATGAAAAATCATAAAATAATGTCAACACGTCGGCATACGCCCAAAAAATCATCAAAAATTCTACAGCATTAATAAATTGGGCGTATGCATAACGTATTGAACGTATACATATCGTACGTCTAACCTATAGGTAACCTATCACTAACTTATATATAACTTATGACAGCGTATCACAGCGTATGACCAGCGTATGTCCAGCGTTCTCGACTTATGCCCAACGTATGAGTAACTTATGATAAACCTATGCGCAGCGCACTCGGCGTGTTTCCGACGATCACGTAACGTTCTGCGTAAATATGGCGCCGATCTCTACATTACCGCATTCATACTGTAGTCAGCGAGCTGTCAACATCAACATGGCACCCCAGAAAATGAAGAAGACATGAACCAAGATGTCTGCCAAGAGCCGGGGTAGAGGTAAGCAGAACACACCTACACCATCATCCTCACCACCATCCTCACCATCATGACGATCACCTGCTCATGATCTCCCTGCTGTGCCGCAAACCGGCCGCTCGCAATCACCACGCTCTCCATCTTCTCCTTCAGGTGATGGTTCCTGTGCCTCCCGTGCCTCCCTTGCATCTTCTGTTGAATCAGTTGCCGCATCAGTTGCCTCCACCTCCTCTCGTCAGCCTGACGACAAGACCAAGAAGAAGATGAGGGACACGAAAATTGCTTGCTTCCTCACAGTGCAAGATGAGGAGCTCATGCTTGAGTTCCTCCAAGACAATCCTGTCCTCTGACACATGAAGTTGACGGACTACAGGAGAACTGACAAGAAAGGCAAGATATGGGAGGACCAGGCACAGTGGATGGGCAAGACTTCAGAAATATTCATAGAAGGTGTCAGCAATGGCACGCCATCCATCAGGAGTGGTGGGGCAAATCATTGAGAATGGAAAACGCATGTATTTGAAGTAAATTACTTTACACATTCTTTATAGCCGAGTATCTTGTTTGAACTTTCATAACCTTCTGTTCTCAAAGAATTCGTTAAGATGGTGGTCTTTAATATAACAATGCTTAAGTGAATACATAAATCATAATTTCAATGAATGAAAGGTAACCTGCTTGTATAGCTGGGCTAAAGAACCGAAATAAAAACGCATTACAATTTTGCAATGACCAAATATCTCACTGTACATCTTGTTTCTGATGTAAATCACTAGATATAAAGCATCACATGCCTCTTATTATATGAGCACCATAACAATTACATAACACATTACATGGCGTTTATGTCGGTAGACTTTGTCTTATTTATTTATTATAATTGTCACTTACTCTAACTGTATTCAATCTATATCATAATTCAAAATGTGACATTCCATAATTATCCCGAGGTTCCTGTGGAGATATCACATGGGGTTTTGGAATTTTATAGAATGTCATTTTAAATCATAAATATGGTATTTAAATACATATCTTCACGATTTATGTTATCTGATTTTAAAACAGAGGATGGCTTCAACCATTCTACGTACTGTGATACCATTAAAAGTCCATAAAAATCACCAGTTTTAATTGGCTAAATAACATATTTAGGGCTTTTCTAGGACGACCCACATAAATATGAACTAACGAGATATAAGTATATATATACGTGTGTGTGTGTGCGTCTTACTCAATTATGTTTCGATTATCGAACTTTTGCACGTGGTTTATACAATTATACTTCATCAAGTTATAAAGCCTAGTTGTATTTACCATTGCGTCTTCTCAAATGCCTTGTGTTTTACGGACTGTTGTTTTACCAGACGTCTCTGTACAGGTATTGTCTTATGTATGTGGCGTTCCATGTTGCAACTTATTCTCTCCTTTAATTATGATTTAGATCTTCATGATCTTACGCTAGCATCATTAACATACTGCGTTTATCAAATTGTTACACTTATGACCAGAACCTCTCTGAAATGTACATTATGTTCAATAGAAAACATACCGAGTTCGAATCCCTGGATAAGATTTGTGATCCATCCGGAAGGTGTACTACGGTTGAAAACAACGCCATAGCTTCCATATCCAAGTTTTTCCTTTCCAGTACAGAGCTAAGTGCTACCAGGAAACCAACAGCAAGGATTGAACATTTAAAAATCCAAAACATCTTTATTCGGATGCGTAGCGAATAGTGTAATGAATAAAATGATCAAAATATGTTGTCTTATCTCTGACTATATCAATAATTTGAGAACGAGACAGTTGTATATATTAGGTGATTTATTCATAGTTACAATCTTATTATTCTGATTGAAAAAGAGAGAAAAACCGCAGATAATTGAGCACTCCTGCATTAACCTTGAGAAAATTCACTGTGTTTTCTATTTCTCTCTCTATAAATATACGTCTATATCTGTATCTTATCTTAATTGAACTTTGAAGCAACATGTCACACGATGTTTACAATAACAAGTTTTATCATGGTTCCGTTTTCAAAGAATGGCAGAGTAGCATATCTACGACATAGCTGCGTCAACGTCAAAGTAAAGACCTCTCAAATCTACGACATAGCTGCGTCAGGGTCAAAGTGAATACCTCTCAAATCTAAAACATAGCTGCGTCAGAGTCAAAGTGAAGACCTCTCAAATCCACGACATAGCTGCGTCTACGTCAAAGTGAATACCTCTCAAATCCACGACATAGCTGCGTCAGAGTCAAAGTGAATACCTCTCAAATCCACGACATAGCTGCATCAGAGTCAAAGTGAAGACCTCTCAAATCCACGACATAGCTGCGTCAGAGTCAAAGTGAAGACCTCTCAAATCCACGACATAGCTGCGTCAGAGTCAAAGTGAATACCTCTCAAATCCACGACATAGCTGCATCAGAGTCAAAGTGAAGACCTCTCAAATATGCGACATAGCTGCGTCAGAGTCAAAGTGAATACCTGATAAATCTATGACATACCTGCGTCAGAGTCAAAGAGAAGATCTCTCAAATCTAAGACATAGCTGCGTCAAAGTCGAATGGAAGTCCCTGGAACATGTTCACAAATGAACAGGAGATCTCGTTTTTCAATGTCTAAATTGAAGTAGACATATCCGTCTTTTTAAAAAAGCGACAGTCACGAAAGTAAATACTCTACGATTTTCTTGTTCTACGTGTGTTCAACCAGAATGCACCCGTATTGATTGTGTGACTATAATATAAATCCTTACGCGTAAGACAATTTAGTATTTTAAGTTCAGATTCTAATTTTGTGTTGTTTAATGCCCCTTTATATACATCAACGATGTCACTCAGTCACTCTTGGGTGGTGGTGCATGGTCGAGAAAAAGGGAATATAGAAAAGTAAGAAATAACTAGATAGTTTATAGAATTGAAGTAAAGAATATAGCTATGTCTGATCATTTTTCGCCACTTAAGCCCAAATATCTATGGTTACGGTGGCCGCGGTCAGTACAGCAATGTGACTCATTACTTGTTGCTAGACCCCTAATTAGTATTACCTGATAGTCACTGCTTAACGGATACTAAGTCAGGGGGCCGCGGCAATGTTGGCAGGTAGTCTACTCCATATTGCGATTGTTTTTGCAAAGAATGAATTCCTGAGACAACTTGTAGATATGTGAGGTAAGTTCAGTTTCCCAGAATGTGTTAATATGGATTTAGTCTGGGCTTGTACGAGGTAGGAACTGGCTAAGATGTCCATAAGGTTGATGATTATCTGGTACAATAGGGTCAATTGTATTGCAGTCGAATGGGATTCCAGTGTTTCCCAACCAAGGTGGTCCAGTATGGAGTAGACATAGTCCTCTGCAATTTGCCATGTTTTGGGTTTGACCTGAAGTGCAAGGTCATTGATAAACCTTTCCTAGTTGTTAAGCCGCTTGCAAAGGAGCAGGCTCTGAGGTTGCCCAATGTAACTCGATGGGTTTTTAATCGGTGAATAAGGTTTAATCCACTTCTATGTAAGACGATTAATGCCGTAGTTGCATAGCTTGGTACGTAGGCGACAACTAAGGGCCCGCTTTGGTGAAGTCAAGTACAACTAAGTCATGTTGGTATATTCGGTCAAGAGACAAGTTCATTGGTAAGTGTAAATAACAAAGTTTCACAACTTCGTCGTCTTCTGCAACCATGCTGACTGTCAGTGAGAATATAATGTGTCATATGATGTTACTAACACTGATCAATGTATTCCAGTAACTTGTATGGTATGCACGTGAGTGACACATGTCTGTAATTGTTGACTTAAATATATATACGAGTTTGTCTGTGTTGGTAACAAGACTCCCTTTTCATGATTGCCAAATCATTTTTTGTTAATAAATAAACCTTATACATTTGAAACTTCCTTATCCGGAAACTTCCTCTAACCGGACAATTTTCTCGGTCCCGTTTTAGTTCCTCCAATACAACATATGAAAAAATTCCCCACAGTCCAGATCCTCCTTATTCCAGAATTCCGAAAAAAAAATTAAGTCCGGATTGTTATTAACCGAGTAACGACAAAAGGAAGTGACAGTTTGCAAACATCATTAACAACTTTTAATTGCCGACCATACACATCAATCGATGTTTTCAATAATTTATTTAATAATGAATGCTACAGTAGGTGACTGTTCAATTGCTCATTTGTTAAAAGAATCAAATTATCATTCTAGTTAATGAGCGTATTAGCAGAGTAAAGACGAGTGCAGGTATTGTTGTTTAAACTAACAATAATGTGGAACAATTTTGTGGTTTTATCAATCAGTTTCTGTCAGATTGTTTTTATCATTCACACAATCAACATGTCTGCGCCTCCTTCTTAACGTCGAAGAATAGAATTGTCACTTGATGACAAAATTAAATTGATCAAAGAGTCAGAATCTGTTCCGAAACCGACAATCATGGTACTGAGTGCAAAGTTTGGAATTGGCAAATCAACTGTTTCTGAATGATCTGTTATGGCATTGGTTCACCAAGGCACGTGGGAAGAACAGAACCTAGTTAATATTATAATGTACTCTGGTTTTGCATATCGCGATAAATACATGTGCATGCATAAAATAACAGTGTTATAATATAGTATAAGTATATATAAATACATGTGCATGCATAAAATAACAATGTTATAATATAGTATAAGTACTGTATATATATATAGTGCATGTATAAGGAATGAATAAAATACACTAAGTCATTAATTATGTTGTTGTTTAATGCATTTCCTAAAACCCCTCTAAACCGGAAACCCCTCTAATCCGAACTTTTTATCCGGTCCGGACGAGGTTCGGTTTAGAGGGGTTCCACTGTAGATGAATTCAAATATCAACCAACATTTAACAGAGAATGTATTTTGCTGATCGCACTGCAAATCTTCCTGCAAAGGAGCATAAATATGTTGGTCTCTTATAACTTATGATTTTTGGCTATAAATTGAATTTTCAAGTTTAAATAAATTTTGTAAAATATTGTAGCTTAAATTTCCCTATGACTCTGCAAAGTCGAATAAAAGAATGCATTCAGATATTATATATTACGTCGCGATAACGCAAACAACCTCTAGCGAACTTATTCAAATCACTGAAACAATGTCTTTCCTACGGACATTCAATGGAGATTCCTCTCCAGTCCGGAATCTCCTCTAATCCGAACTTAATAGTTTGTCCGAAAGGTGTTCGGATTAGGGAGTTTCCACTGTAATTACGCGATAATTTGACGTTTACTTTGTTGTTGTTTATTAAATAATTTATAACAGTAAATGAATGACTGTATAGTTTCCCGTTTGGAATGATTGCATCGTCATAAACATGCATGATGTCAAAACTAGCAACATGACCACACAACTCGTTAAAACTTTGTAACGAACTGCACAAATACATTTTAACGTATCATATTTTGTGTTAGACGTTAAACTTTACAGGTACAAAAGTTTTATACTAACAAGGTAAGTTAGGGAAGCAAGGTCATGTATACAAGACTATAGGTGTCGTACGGACCGAGTAGTATTTTAAAGTCATAAAACGGCAACGTTCGTGACTGCAGGGAAAGTTGAATAAGTAGTCATGTTAGTGCCTGCAGGAGCACTGTGCAGTTGGCTAAACAATCGACAAATTACTTCTTAAAACAGCCTTCTCCAGAGATATTTATGATAAGGCCTACGAAGATTTCTCACATAGGACGTAATATCTCAAACCTTGGTCTTATTATAAATCGCCCTGCTAGCTCTCATACAGAATTTCATACAACGGGGTTCATGAAAAGATCGACCTTATATGTTATGAGCTCAGTTACCAGATACGTGTGTTAAAATGTTATTTTACTAATCAATAGGCATTGTGCAAATTGATATAAGAGATACAGAGAAGTAAAAAGTAGCCTACTAATACCCTTAACTTCAATCAAGAGGGAAAATACAGGTAAAATCGACATTTTATAATGTGCGTGTATGCAATACCCCTGTTGAAAATTTAATTGTTTACAAAAGGGCTTTTAAAAGTTGGTGGCCTTGTCGTTTTCTTGTTAAATCAGAAATATGGTATTTAAGTAATATACATATGGACAATTTATGTTATCTGTTTTTGAAACAGAGAGTCGCTTTAAACATTTTACGTACTTTTCTCCGATCAAAAGTCTATAAAAGTTCACAAGTTAAGAATGTTATTATTGAAAATTTGACTATATAATATATAAAGGGATTTTCTAGGACGACCCACATATATATGTACTAACGAGATATCCGTAAATATATATATGTGTGCATCTAACACAATAATGTTGTGATTTTCGAGCTTTTGCACGCGGTTTATACAATTATGCTGTATCATGTTATCAGGTTTATTTGGATTTCCTTTTTGTTTTGGATCTTACGCGAGACATACTGCTTTTGTTAAATTGTTACACTGATGAGCTGAGCCTACTACCTCTCGGAAAAATGAATATATTCGATTGCAAACATACCATGTTTGATTGCCTAGATAAGATTTATGTTGAATCCGGAAGATGTCCAATGTGAGCAAACAACATCATTGCTTCCAGTGCCATGTCCAAGTTTTTCCTCTCGAGTACTGAGCTAAGTACTATTAGGAAACTAACCGCAAGGATAGAACATTTAAAAATCCACAACATTTTTGTTCTGGTGAGGAGCGTGTAATGAACTAAATGATCAAAATATGTTATCTTGTCTCTGACATTTTGACCTATTTATCAATAATTTCAGAACGAGACACTTCCAAGTGTCAGCAGATTTTCTATTTAGTAACATAACCGCTGTTCTGACAGAAAATAAGAACGAAAAGTCGCTTGTAAGTTGTTTATCATTCCTTGGTTGACCATGAGGACAATTCATCGTCTTTCTTGTTTGTCTCTGTACATGTATATACAAGTTTCTATATATCTTAATTATATATTAATATTATCCGAATGCGCCAATTGATATTGATTATGTGACTATAATTTAAATCCTTACGTGTAGGACTATTTAGTATTCTAAGTTCCGATTCTAATTTTGTGTTGATTAATGCCTCTTTATTTACATCTACATCTTACGTCACTCAGTCAGACTTGACTATTACGTGAGGGGCGGTGCTTCGTCGAAAGGAAAACGAAAACTATAGAAATGTAAGGCCATTCATGCAGGCGGCATTGAAGGTTTTGATGAAGTCAAGTAGAGCAAGGTCATGTTGGTTTATTCGGTCAAGAGATAAGTTTATTGGTCAGTGTAAGTAACTGAGTTTTATAATTTCGTCGTCTTCTGCAACAATGCTGACTGTCAGTGAGTATATGATAGTAATCAAGGTGCCTCATGATGTCGCTAACAATGATCAATGTGTTCCAGCAACTTGCATGGTATTCGCGTTAAAGACCCAGGCATTTCTTGTAAATGATACTCATATATGGAGCTATATGCTCTGCAATTTTCAGAATGGGTGCATGACTCATATCAGTTCTTGTTGCCTTCTGGGGATAAGTTTCTTGAGTTGTGATTGATGGTATTAGTGATGACAGTCCTCTTCGGTACATGCTGACTGTAACTGCATATTCAAAAGTTTAGCCTTGTTAATTGGTTCATTTTCAAACTTCAACGACTTTATGTAGCACTTGAACATTTGAGCACGGTCGCTGACTTGGATGAAGTCTTCAATATTCTGCCAGTATACTTGACGCTCTTTTCACTCCTGGCGTTCGATGGAATGTGTTTGCTAATGAAGTGTCCATGAAGTGAATGTATGGACTGAGCTACAGACAGATCCGTCAGTGAACTGTGGTAAGAAAGAATATCTGATGCTATTATAGTCAGGGTTTTTGTACTGCAACTCATTCCTTGCTGTTCCTTGCTGGCTTCTTCACGCTCGTAGGTCGTAGGCTTGAATGAATAAAAACAGCGTCCAGATCAGCTATACCTGAAATCACCTCACACTGATCAGTGAATTACTTGTTATTGGTAAAGAACAGATCAAATATGTTGACTCAGTGATACGAGAGTTATTCTCAACTATTTTCATTAAATGATTTACATCTTTTGTCTTTTATAACGAAAAATGAATGTGGCTTTTAATCGAAACGAATAAGCGTATGCAAAGAACATCGTGCTGCAAGGTTTGAAATGAATATGACACCAAGTATTCGAACTGTGGTTACTGTGTATCACTGCTAACACATTCAATACAAAACTACTAGTTTGCATATGTTAATGCAAAGTGAACTCTACAAACTTAAGAACATTAACACCAATTGAAATAACAAGGTCACGATGGCCTTATATCGCTCACCTGAGTTCACTGCCATTTTGATTTTGGCTGATTTGGACTAAAGTGCCAATAACTTGGTCTAGCATACATCAAAACTGTTGTTTGTATGAATAGTTTACTGTTTAGATACGACTGCTTCAAATGTGACACTGGTTTTCAAGGTTGGCATGTTTCATGTTATTTCAGCTGTAGGGAACAAAGGCTCCACCCCCTTTACAGAACGTAATAATTTGAGCAATCTTGGAAGAGACAACTAGAGACCGCTTCATACCAAATATCAGAGCTCTAGACCTGGGTTTGAACAACAAGATTATCAAATGTTCATGTTTTATTAAACTTTATTTAAGCTCGAACAGTGTAATTTAGATTTATTGTATGCGTGTATACCTAATGTCAAAATCATAACACTTTCAAACCGCAATAACTTTCATTTATCACTAGACTTTGTATAATTTTAGAGTAAAGATGAATTATTTTATTGTTACAATTTGAGTTTAATATACTGATCACTGTACTTTTTACAAATATCTCTCTTAATAAAACCAATTAATTAAGCAGATTAAAACAAAGCTATTTACATTTCATAATGTTATATTGAATATTGTTTCATAATGAAATCATGTATTTGTGTTAAGATGCATGGTCTTATTTTAGCTCGCCTGAGCACGAAGTCCGTCGTCGTGAATCGTGAATCGTGCAACATCTCCTCCTATATCACTGGATGCATTTTGTTTAAATTTCACAGTAATGATCCTTGGGTAGGCCTCTTTTACAGTTGCTTAAATCATTCTGGTCCGCTGCATAATAAGGTCACAGGAGCTAAAAATAGATTTTAAAAGTGTAATCATTGAAATACTTCTTGTCCAAAACCTTAAGGTCTAGAGCTTTGCTATTTGGTGTGTAGCATTGTCTAGTGGTCCTCTTACAAGATTGCATACATTCTTAGGTTTTGTCAAAAAGATGGCCAACAGGGGGTGGGGCTTGTTCCCTATATGGATATACTGGAAACTATAAAACAAATCTCCTCCTAAACCACTCGATGAATTTTGACTAAACTTCACACGAATGATCCTTATGTGGTCCTCTTTCTTTCGAAGTCATATAAATGGTTCCGATCTGTTGTATAAGTAGGTCACATGAGCTAAAATCTTCTTCTCCCAAACCATAAGTGTTAGAGCTTTGATATTTAGTGTGTAGCAAACCACTTGATAACTTTTGATCAAATTTTGCAGAAAAGATCCTTAGGTGGTCCTCTTTCTTTTTAATTATGAATTATTATTTCGTAAATATGAAAAAGTATTTCATAAATACGAAATAGTATTTCGTAAAAACGAATGATTTTTTTCGTAAAAACGAATTGTTATTTCATATATACGAAATAGTATTTCATAAATACGAAATAGTATTTCATAAATACGAAATAGTATTTCGTAAAAAACAACTTATTTTTTTGTAAATATGAATTATTATTTCGTGAATACGAATGGCAGTGTACTCGGGTGAACGATATAGGGCCATCATTGCCATCTTGTTTAGTATAGCGTTTAAATCGGGGAATTATTGTTTTCGCGCAGGAAAACAGTTTCCCTGATTTAAACTTTGACATAGACATTTTTGAAAAGCATTGAATTGTTTTTGTTTTATATTCAATAATGATAATGTTAATTAGTAAGTAATTTTTGAATTGCATTTACTGACTGCTGAGCCTTTGGATCTGTCGTGATATTCACCACACGAAGGATGTAATGACTTATAAAAACAAATTATGGACAGACAAAAACCCATTACTTTTCAAACTTATTTCAAACAGCACCAAGCTGATAATACAAGATGAGGACACACACAATATTTGCCACTGTTGGAGTACTGCTGCTGTGTATGGATCTGTCTGTATGTGATCGATGTGACACTGCCCCTGGTGTCAATGGTTGCAGAACTCCAATTTACCTTGGAAACTATAACGATGTCTTCGAATCTGACTGCAACAAGCATGATGTGTGCTACGAGTGTGTAAGTTTTACAGAAATTATTTTATATAACTTCACCACACTATTACTGTACATACAGTACAATGAAACCTTGATAGTAAGACCACTGTTATTTCAGAAACAAATTGGCCTAAGTCTTAAGACAGTCTTAATATCAAGATAATGTATGAATATGAAAACATGAAACCATGGTCTTATACAGAAGGTGGTCTTAATTTCGTGATGATCGTAATTGAAATTTTACTGTACCTGTATTTCGATATAAATAGACTGAAATTTATCTGATGGAGACAAGACAACAAATTATTATCATAATGGCATAAATCATGGAGTGGTTTTCTATTCTTCAGATTTAGTCCTCATAAGTTTGTGTTTCAGGATATACTTAAAGATACAAACAAGTCATATGTTATAATCATTTCTAATTGAATCCACAGCCGCATAAAATAGTGTGATGTCTGATGCCTAGATTATAAATCCTAAAAATTATTTCTAGATTTAACTCATTTAAGGTTTAAACTGGGATAATATTATACTAGATGTGTCCGTCGAATACGGGTGTCCCCACTATGGGCTGTTGAAGCGTTATTGATAGGATACCAACATTTTAAGTCGAAAATGGGTCATTACTCTTCCAAAAATTGCTGGATTGTTACTGAAATCAAACCTTACCATTATGTTATTATCCTACGGTTATGCGTTATTGTTCGGAAACCACTTTTTTGCACGGACGGTTGGACTGGGGTAACCATGACTATGAATCTCTTCGCCGTTCTTCGATTGGCGGGGACATAAAACTGACCTTACAGTATTCTATGTGAAATATAAGTAATCTGAAAATAGTAAATATGACCGACATAAGTTGTGTGAGCATGAGGACTGCCCCCTTGTTGTTTTCTTGGTCGGCGAGACCTTTGCCTGCACCCCTATTACCATTAATTATTACCCTTGCACTTACTCAGTGCCTAATGCACCACTTCAGTGCCTAAGTTTTGTAGAATTTTGTTTTCCCGGGGGTCTGTGTAGGAAGGCATTGTCTTGTTTATGTTCCCTGTAACAACTTAAATCCCTATTTCACTGTTTCGTCTCCAGGGAGCAAACCGTGGGGCAACAGGGGACAATGTGATTATAAGTTATGGAACAATATAAAGCAAACATGCATGACAAATATTACGATGAGGATCGACGTAGGGTGTATGACGGTCACACTTAATTACTATATCGCTGCTCGTAATGGAGGAAACCTTCGTTACAAACACACGTCTCCTAACTGGTGTTCTCAACGGTGGGTGAGTCAGTGTTTGGATTGAGAAGATGGAACAGGATGGACCCGACAACTTTGAAAAACTGTGAATCACCAAAACATATATTCTTATTTGAATCATTACTTTCCTAATACCCGATATCCATGCATAATGTGTCGTATGAAAATAAATGTTCAAGATACAAAACAAAAACTTGTTACATTTGTTTTGAATAAACAAAGTACTACTGGCTATAAAGTACCCAACTAATAACATGGTTCCCGAGTAAACAGCGGGATGCATCTTTTTCATGTAAAGAGATATGACAGCATTTTACATGTGCTTCACATGGTGATAAGAGATAAGGGATAATTGGTACAGTGACAAAGCTCAGCATTGTATTTATGAACATTTTGGCTGTGGTTGAGAGGTTGATGCTCTCGAGATGTTACATTAATAGGAATTTCTTACTACATGTACAGGAATTATTGATACTGTTGTTGAAAAGAGGTTGTTGCTCAAGAGAGGGCCACTCTGAAGAGGTCGCACTGTATATACAAATATACAAACATCAGACAAATAAGCAAACTTGGCCACACATCAATTGACCTTATCCGCAATTAACGTAATTAAAACAATATTATAATAAACTTAATTAAATCACCATCTATTTCAGGGAAATATTCTATGGTATAACAGAGTAATGTATTAATTCAATCATTAGTCTTGTACCGACATAAAACATTCTTATACAAGTGGTTGCACGAGTATGAAAATGTAGACAAAGACATGTATGTATATATGACATAGTATGCGGTAGTTAGATAAATATATACATGTAGTTCCTCCTTGCATGGAGAACAGAACAATATGTACAAAATGAAACTAATCAATAGCAAACAAACGTCAGCGTGAGTCATAATACAGTTTAGAATTTAGAATAAACTGGTAAATACTTAGGTATGTTAACAAAAGTATAGAAATCCGTAAATATGAGAAACACATGTAAATTTTATACAAATTCACACATGAACAAGAAATATCTGAAAAATATGGTCGGCGCAGTTTGAAGGTTAAAATTTGACAATATCTGACCACGCTTATTACATGTACAGATCATCTTCCGGGTCGTTTAAAATGCATAATTAAAGCATCCTTCTGATCACTTTGGCTAAGTACAATTTAGACTGACACAAGTTTTGAGAAACAGAGGCGGCTTAAATAAACAACAGAAAACTATGACATTGTAAGATTAGGCCCATGATTGTCGTTTTAAGGAACAGTGAAAAGAAAGTTTCAATATTCTTGAATGAAAGCTTTCCGTTCTCAACACGTTACATGTTAACGTTTTTAATTATATATAAAGCCCCCTCCCACCTTTACGATCTCCTCCCCGACCGACCTGAAGATCGTTGAGCGTCTTGGGATGATCGGGGAGGTGACCGGGGTTGAACCCCATCACTCGGGAGGCGTCGGGGCGGGTCGTAGCGGCGTCGTGAAGGACCTTTGGTCGGGGCCACGACCTACCCCGACCAAAGTGAAGGCCGTGAAAGTCTTAACATATTCGTGGTGACGACGGGGTGGTCGTGGTGAGGCCAGGACGGGTCGTAGCGAAGTCGTGAAGGACCGCATGGAAAATTTTCAACGCGATCTTCGCTGACGACCTTGCGACACAACCAAGCCATACCACGACTTCGCTACGACCTAGCTACGACCTCTCCAAGACCCGTCAAAACCTGTTCCCGGTCTTAACAAGACTGCGCTGCGATCGCGCCAAGACCTTCCATGACCTTTGTTCACGTGGTGGAAATAAGCCACATAGATTTTCTTCTTCCTCAAGAACAGCTAGTCTGAGTTGTTGGTTGTTCGCCATGTTTGAGAATGGACTTCTTTTTTCAGCTGAACCTATATTAATGTATTGTACCAAAATTGGTCTTGGTAGGCAGGCGTTCCATGTAGTTACGTATTCTCTCGGTGATAGGTGATAACGTCGTTGCAAGTCGTAGGAAGTCGTAGTAGATCGTGGAAGATCGTAACATAGTCGTGATTGATTGTGACACGTCGTAGTGGCGTCGTACGACCTTGTTACGATGGTTGTACGACTGTCTTGGAAAGGATTTGACACAGTCGGGGTAGGTCATGTTTTTTGAGAACTTTGCATAATCGCCACGACCAACGCTTTATTTTTGTATCACTTTCATGTCGCAATCGTTACGCAATCGTGGTGGTTCGCAGTGGTTTGTACTGGCTCATGGGCATTTCGACGGCATTCTTACTTTGATCGTAGTGAGTTCGTGTGGGTTCGTTTTTCTGAATTCTAGTTGGAAGCGTACCGCGTTCTTACAGCTGTCTCAATGCATTCTTGTTGCATTCGTACCGATGCGTATAACATGCGTACAACATTGGTCGGGAACTCTCTCTAGGGTCAGTACATGGCGAACCACTACGTCTTTTTCATTCTTCCTTTTTCGCCGAGATTCGTGTCCAAAGTCCCGCAGTGGGACTGGGGCTTTAACAGTAGTTTTCACAAAATAATTTCTATCAAGCTATTATTTTACAATTAAACACAAGCGTTTTGAAAATGTGTACAGAAAAAAACTCAATAATAAGATCACCCTTGGGACCCATCTTATTGAGGTGTCCTTAATTTTGAAGTTGAATAAATAGTAAAATGGTGAAAATGGACTGAAAAGTGTGTTCTTAATTTTGTGGTGGGTCCTAATATTGAGCTGAAGATCAAATATACATTGATGTGCACGGCGCTTCTTTCCAGACATGTCCCTACTTTCATCATGAACATGTTGAACGTGTTTCAGCGTCCAAGGAAAACTGCATTCTCTTTACTAAGAAACAATGTGTAACCAGTGTTAATGCATGTTTGGTATATATCAACATATTATGTATTTGAGAACAAGTATTGTCATAACTGAGAGCAGAATATCCTTAAGTGGTTTAACCTTGCTTGTGACCATGGAGTTGAATGGCAACTTATTATCTTGACTGTAAATACTTGACTCTCCTTGACTGTACATACTTAAGTAGGAAACCTAAATGTTTTAGCTGAGATAAAGTGTTTCAGATAGATGGACGAAATATAATGAACACATTTATATGCAGACCATTTTTAATTTTTTGATTAATGGAGATTAATTCAACTCAAATTGGCTTTTCCATACAGTGAAACTTATACATGTACTTGCAACGCATATCAAGGCTGGTAGAGAAATCCAGGTACATGCTCCTGAAAAGAGAAGCTTATCAGTGAATGATAAAAATTATGGTAGGTACATCCAATTTGTACACATAGTGTTTGTTGTGTTAAAGAAACCACAGTGTAAAGAAAGTAGATAGGTAATATTATGTTTGCACTTTTAATCGTCAACAACGTGAAACTCGATCTGCACGTGCATGAATTGTTCTACATGTCCCGTGTGGTGTTGGTTCAATTTGTTTTACTTGTTTTACTAACATTGTTGTCATGTGAACGAAAACACTTCAAAATTTGTTAAAAAAAAAAATATTGTAGCATTTTTAGTATGCCAAAAATACCCAATAATTAACGCAAACGTGCGATTGGCATGCTTGATACTGGCACGTCGACAAAAGACGTTGCAAGGCATGTTGACAGGACACACCGACGACTTACCACGTCGTGGGCGTCCGCGTGTTACAACGCGTGGTCAAGACCGCTGTATCATGAACACACATTTGCACAATCGATTCGAAACTGCAACTGCTACTCCTGCTAACACACCTGGGCTTCATAATAACCGAATCAGTGGGCAAACTGTTCGTAATCGTCTGCGGGAGAACGGTTTACACGGACGACGTCCTTACGTCGGATGCTTTTTAACGCAACGTCATCGTGTAAATCGTCTTAATTGGGCACGTGTACACACTCGTTGGACACGACGACGCTGGAATACCGTTCTTTTTTCGGATGAATCCATATTGTGTTTACATTGTGGTGATGGCAGGGTGCGCGTCTACCGTAGGAGAAATGAACGCTTTGCTGACTGTTGTGTTCTTGAACGAGATCGTTTCGGGGTGGGGGTTCTGTCATGGTTAGGGCAGCCATTGTCCATGGTTATCGTGCACCACTAGTCGTCAATAATGGCAATTTAAATGCACAACGTTACTGTGATGACATTCTTAAAAGTCCTGATATCATCCCAATCGAGCACGTCTGGGATATTCTGGATAGACGAGTGAGGCGTCGTCCAAACCCACCAGACCTGCTAACGTCAATGAACTTCGTCAAGCGCTTAGTCCGGAATGGAACAAGATTCCACAGGCAGAAATCAACAGCTTAGTCAATTTTATGCGCCGGCAATGCACTGCAGTGGTCAACTGAAAAGGTGGTCATACCCGTTATTAAGTGTTATTTTGTTTTAAACCCCTACCTCGCTTGGTCAAAATTTCCCCATTTTCTTTTAACCTTTGGCTATCATTATTGCACCAAACGATGCATCATAGAACAGTTTGTATAACAATGATTCCACCAAATTGTTTTCATCCAGCTATGTTCAAGCAAACTTAGTGGAAGTTTCTTATTTTGTTTAGTATATATGTAAATGAAAAATATTCATATGTATACCCTTTACATCTCTGATTAAGTAAACACTATTACATAATACGTTCAATCGTGGTCAGCTAATCTGTGGCATTTAACGAAATGTTGAACTTCATTTAAACTAGGATCGGACTGGATTTTTAACAATGAAGAGTATTTCAGTGATTGTAGGATTAAATAGAGAGTTTAACACATTTGGTCACTCACATTTAGCGTTACAGTATCTTCGTATACTACATATAGCCTACAGCCTATAGACGGTATTCTGGACGATTGAAGAGGGAGAATAAGTTGCTACAGGGAACGCCACATACATAAGAGACTGCCCCCACATATATATCCGAGAAAACAACAAACCATAAAACATAAGGCGCTCGAGGAGGCCCAAGGACACATACACAAGGGAACAGTAGCGCAATGAATGGCCTGATTGACCATATGGAATAATTAGGACAATAAAAGTGTAAAAACATTGCTGGAAAGACATGCAAATCATTTGAACCCTGTTAACTAAAGCTATAAAAAAGCTCTATTTTCCAATAATTAAAACTAGACTAATGTGCCAATAAATTTGTCTAGCATATTTCAAAACTGTTGTTTGTATGTATGAATCATGTACAATATAGATACGACTGCTTCAAATGTGAACCCAATTGTGAAGGTTGGCAATTGGTCTTTCATGACATGTTATTTTAGCTGTAGGAACAAAGGCTCCGCCCCCTTTACAGAATGTTATAATTTGAACAATCTTGGAAGAGGACTACTAGAGGCTAATTCATTCCAAACATCAAAGCTCTAGACTTTATGGGATTGAACACTAAGAATATCAAATGTTCACGTTTTTTGTAAAAATCTATTTCAGCCCCTGTGACCTAATTATGCAGCACTCGGAACAATTATATAACAAATTTACATAAAGATCATTGTAAAGTTTAGTCAAAATCCTGTTAAAAGTGAGATGCAGCCTATATTTTCCACTATATGCATATAAGGAACAAAACCCCGTCCCCTAGAGACCATGTTTTATAATCATGATATATATTATTTAAACATTCGTGTAAGAGAACGTCTAGACAAAGCAACACACAAAATCAAAGATCTAGCACTTTAAGAAAATTAAAGTTAACACTTAAAATCAGTTTTACCTCCTGTGACCTACTTATTCGGCGGAACAACGATTTCTGCAATTTTGAAAGATGCCTACTCAAGGATCATTCCTGCGAAATTTGGCAAAATCCATTCAGCAGTTTAGGAGGAGATATCGTGTAAAGAAAATGTTGACGGGCGACGAACGACGATGGCCGGCCGATATTGCTCACCTTGAGCACTTTGTGCTGGAGTGCTTAACCCTAGACAATTTAAGTAACATTTTAAACGGTGAAATTTAGATTTATTCTATGCGTAGATAATCAATGTCAAAGTCACTCTACTTCGACAAGAAAGTTCATGACTGTAAATTAAAAATCTAAACATAGCAACAAACTCAGGAAGTAGTAAAGTGGATTTCACTCACTGAATAGTGCATCGACAAGTGCGTCAAACTACTACAAAATCGTACCATCACAAATACGGCCTTAGTGCAACATTTCGTTGATTAATTCACATGGCCAATAGTAAAAGATCTAGGCAAATATGTCTAAAATATAATAATAAAATGATAAGTACATCCGAGTGATCTAGACGTTCTACATTGTGTGTGTGCACGACGCTAGTTTGCACACTGGTACACTACATGGGCCACACTCTCTGTCTATAAATATATACGTCCAGGCTTCTCAACAGTCAGTGTCAGTGACTTGGAGCGAGATACGGGGTAATTTATGGTATGTGATTATCTTTCTTACAGTTAGCGCTTGCTTTTGTTGATTTAGGACACTTGAATATTGGAACCATTACGAATTATTGTAAAATAATATTTATTTTTGGATACTAGTATATATCTTTCATAATAAAACCAAGTAATTAAGCCGATTTTGATTAAAAAAAAGATATTTTCAAATCAAAGTATTGTATTGAATATTGTTTCATAAAGAAATCATGTACAAGTATTGGTGTTTAGATGCATGGTGGATTTTTAAGTATAGCGTTTAAATCGGGGCATAATTGTTTTCGCACAAGAAAACAGTTTCCCTGATTTAAACTTTGACATAGACATTATTGAAAAGCAATGAACTGTTTTGTTCTATTCTATTCAATAATTATTATATTAATGAATAAGTATTGTTTGCATTTATTGACTGCTGAGCCTTTGGGTCTGTCGTGATATTCACCAACCAAAGGATGTTATGACTTATACAAATAATTCATGGACAGAAAAAACAAAAACAATAATAACTTAATAAGTGTTTTCAAACAGCGCCAAGCTGAACATACAAGATGAGGACACACACAATGTTTGCTACTGTTGTAGTACTGCTGCTGTGTCTGGGTCTGTCTGTATGTGATCGATGTGACACTGCCCCTGGTGTCAATGGTTGCAGTGTTCCAGGAGACCGTTTATCCTTCGTTCGAGATGTCTTCGAATCTGACTGCAACAAGCATGATGTGTGCTACTCGTGTGTAAGTGTTTACAGATATGATTTTATATAAATATACCACACTATTACTGTACATACAGTACAATGAAACCTTGATAGTAAGACCACTGTTATCACAGAAGCAAATTGGTCTTAGTCTAAATACAGTCTATTAGATTTTCGCTCGGACTGTTGGACAGGGGTAACCATGCCTATGAATCTCTTCGCAATTCTTCGATTGGCGGGGACATAAAACTGACCGTACAGTATTCTATGTGAAATATAAGAAATTTGTTAATTGTAAATATGACCGAAATAAGTTGTGTGAGCATGAGGACTGCCCCCTTGTTGTCCCCATAAATTGTCATTGGTTGTTTTCTTGGTCGGCCAGACCATTGTCTGCACCCCTATTACCATTAATTATTACCCTTGCACTTACTCAGCGCCTAATGCACCACCTCAGTGCCTAATGTTTTGTAGAATGTTGTTTTCCCGGGGGTCTGTGTAGAGAGGCACTGTCTTGTATATGTTCCCTGTAACAACTTAAATCTCTATTTCATTGTTTCTTCTTCAGGGAACAAACCGTGGGGTCAGCAGACGACAATGTGATTTAAAGTTCAGGAACAATATAGAGCAAACCTGCAGAACAGACGGTCGTGTAAGACAGAAATGGTGTAATAGGATCACAAGAAGTGCCTATGCGGCTGTTCGTATGTTTGGAAACCGTCGTTACATACGCACATCTCCTGACTGGTGTTTTGAATCGTGGGTGAGTCAGTGTTTGGATTGAGAAGTTGGAACAGGAAGGACTAACTTTGATAAAATGTAAATCACCAGAGTTTCTAAACAATTTTACAAAAGCATATATTCTTATTTGAATCCTCACTTTCTTAATACCAGATATCCATGCATAATGTGTTGAATTAAATGTTCAAGATACTAGAAAAACTTTTTTTGAATAAACAAAATACCACTAGCTATATAGGACCCCAACAATAATAGTAAAGAGACAAGACAGCATTGTACATGTGCTTCACATGGTGATAAGGGATAAGTTGTACAGTGACATAGCTCAGCATTGCAGATATGCACATTTTGGCAGTTGTTGATGCTCTCGAAAAGTTAAATTTAAAAGGAAATTCTTGCTGCAGGAATTATTGATACTGCTGTTGAAAAGAGGTTGTTTCTCAAGAGAGGGTCACTCCGAAGAGGTCGCACTGTATATACAAATATGAAAAACAATTAAATAAGTAAACCTGACCACACATTAGCTGAGTCAATCCCCAATAAGCTTAATTCAATCATCATCTATTTCAGGGAAATTTTCTATGCTTTAACAGAGTAATGTATTTATTTAATCATAAGTCTTGTACCGATATAATACATTCTTATACAAGTGGTTGCACGAGTATGAAAATGTAGACAAAGACATTTATGTATATATAAGTATGCGGTAGTTAGATAGATAGATACGTTTTACTTGCATGCATGGAGAGCAGAACAATATGTACAAAGTGACACAATACAAAAACAAACAAACAAATCACCGCGAGTCATAATACAGTTTATAATTTAGAATAAACAGGTAAATACTAAGGTGTGTTAACAAAAGTATAGAAATCAGTACATATGAGATCCACATGTTAATGGTATACAAATTCACACCTGATCAAGAAATATCTTGAAAACGGTTGATTTCGGTAAGGTAACGTCCCCTTTATCGAAAGGTTAACCAATCCGCGTCAAGGTTACATACGTTGTTAGGTTGAAGAAATTGCCTTGGTTGTTAACGTAAGATTTAATTGGTTTACACAAAACACTGATATGCAAATAGCAAACCCACGTTAGTACGGCTGTGCCGAAAAAAGTCAAGCAATACACCATACTGAAACGCGATTTAAGTGCCTAATACACCCAAGTCTTATCGAAAGCGAAACAAAAGACAAGTGTGTGAATAGAACTCGGCAAAACTGACATTTGTTATAACTGTAATTGAGAATAAGATGAGTTAAAGAAAGAAAGACGACAAACGCTAGTTTTACCTCAACAAAGTTGAGACACTTTCAGTGAAATGCAAAACAAGATTATATATATAGCTACACCTAGAACTGCATAAGGTATTGCTAGTATGATATAATAACAAAGTACACGTATATCTTAGTAACCTTGTAGATCATGATATCTCCATTAGAACAAGTATGCTAGCAGTGTTTTGTCGACTATAAAACATGCATTGATTGGGTGTATTGACTTGGTATCAAAGACAACAATACAATTAAAATAGTACCACACAGGTTGCTGTCAGATGCATCTATATCAGCTTAACAAGCGCTTTGACAGTTGAGAAGTTCAGGAACCCCCTATCATCATTATTCACGGCGAGCCCAAGACTCACACTACACTGACATATAGGTTTCAGCTTTATGCAGTTTGGGTACACTGTAAGCACTTTCTACATTGTATTGACAAGAACATAGATGCAGTATTCTGCACAAAGAAGTTAAGGATCGCGTTTTTCTGCAGACATACCAAAGGCTCGAACACCGGTCAGCTCTCACAGTACTCAGTAAAGCCCCTCTCATTCCCGTCATGTACAATGCATTCTAGCTGACGTTGCTTGGCTGGAATCAACACATATTGTATCAGTGTGAGTTTCCACCTAATTTTCACCGGAACGTTACCAGTCTGCAAGTAAGTATATAAAGTATGTGACAGGGAGTACTTGCAGAATATGCGATAAATGTCTGGAATATAACCAGAGTATTGGCGATCCAACACAATATCAGACAATAAATTCACCATATCAAAGTAGAAATTTAACCCACTTCTAATCAAAGTATATACTAGAAATATATCAATGAATCCCTATTCTACAATTACTGAGTTAACAGATGTGGACATCATGCAACGCAGTAGGCGACTACGATTTGTATAAAGAAAGCTGTTCATTCGCTTCAATGGCTGTTTAAAACATGTACACACAAAATATTGTAGGCGTAATAAATATAAACGAATGTCTTAATACTAAAAAGAAGAGATATCTTTCCAGCCTTAACATGTGTAGTCTAGAAAAGGACAACGTAACGTAAGTAATATACATGTACCGTAACGTACAGTTTTAATTGTAAACATTTCATGTCTGTATTCAAAACACAATGGCTTGCAGTCTGGACTTGAACTCCTCGTAAATTTGATGGGGCGATTTATGTGTGTATTTATGGATCCTAATCACACAACCTTTTGCATTTGTTGTATATGGAATGATGATTTTTTTCTGGTTGGCACACATCTGACCACGCTTATTACATGTACAGATCATCTTCCGGGTCGTTTAAAATGCAAAATAATGCACCCTTCTGATCACTTTGGTTAAGGCTGATATAACTTTTAAAGAAAGAGAGGGTTTAAGTTTCCATACACTGATACTTATACATGTACTTGAAGCGCATATCAACGCTGGTAAACAGTCACAGGTTCCAGAAAACAGAAGCTTATCAGTGAATGGTAGGTACAGTTTTGCATCATAGTTAATCATACATCTGTGAAAGGTATTACATTTACGACTCAAACATTGATTTGGTCCACGTTCATATATGTAAATGACAAATAATTCAGAGTATTTTCAATATCGAATTTGTAAACACTATTACGCAATACGTTCAAGCGTGATAAGCTTGTCTATGGCAAACTTTATTTGAACTAGGGTTGGACTGGATTTTTAACAAGAAATGGTATTTCAGTGATTGTAGGACTAAATATCGAGCTTGACCAATTTGGTCACTAACATTTAGCGTTGCAGTATCATCGTATACTACAGGTGGTATGCTGTACAATTCAAGACATGTAAATCATTTAAACCATTTTAATTAAAACTATAAGCCAATTATATTTTCCAATGATAAAGTTAGACCTGATTGGGACTCGAACCCAGCTGTACCGCCTGAGCTATTTCCCGCTACAACTTATACCGCTACTTGATTCGCTAGTTCGAAGATTTTCATTGGCTGGTGTACAAAATATTCTTCTTCCAGGTAACTAAATGCATCAAATGGATTAATCTCGAAATGAGTGTATTCACACGAGGATAGCACTGTGCAATTGATTAGAGACTCACATGGAAGACTGGGCTTGCCCTACTGTGTTACCTCTTTAAATAAAGTCGTTATTATTATTATTATTATTATTATTATTATTATTGTAAACACCAAAGTGTGCATTCAAATTGTGAAAGTATTTATTCAACATTGCAAACAACAATCGCTCGCTGCCATGACTTATAGTATATATTCCTCAATTGTATTGGTTGAAATTTAATCTAGATGTCAATTCCATAGTCGCACTGTACACGGACTATCTTCGCGCAGATATTTGATTCTTGACGTCAAGGGAAGTAACTGCTGCGATAATGTTACTAGGGAAGAATGCGTATGCTTGAGTTCGCACGAGTTGTCCGTTCTAAGGCATTGGCCGTGTAGTACTGGTAAGATTGAGGCATACCCTTGGTGTAGGGAAGACATAAATCCTTAATTTATGAAATTAACTCATTTGATAGATTATTAATGAAATATTAAAAAAACATTAATTATAATGAAATAAACTTGTGTTTGATGTAAAACGTCTCTTCTGGTAACTTGCGTAAAGTGTTCCGTTTTTGCTACTTTCATGCTAACCATTAATTAACACGGTATGTAAAAACGCTGTAAAAACTCGTTCATTGTAGTTTGCTCGTGCTTATCGTCCAATTTATGCAGCCGCCAAATATTTGTCAATTTCAAAAATTCATAGATTTCACATCTTTTGCTCGAATAATTTTTTTGCTATGCTGTTTAATATTGATTCACTTGTTTGATGATACGTTGCAATCTCTCTAGAGAAACGCAAATATCGTCTGTTGTTGAGAGGGTGTCGTTCAAGAGAGGTTAACCTGACAGTTAATCTTTACTGCAGGAAAATTGATGATGTTGTTGAAGAGAGGTTGTTGCTCAAACGAGGGCCGCTTTCGAGAGGTTGCATTGTATTAAAACACCTTCTTAAAACTTCTTAACACGTCCTATCAATAATGTACAAATTAAAATGTACAACGAGGGTCAATATTAAATCTTGAAAACGAAGAAGTGACGGGTTCGCTTACAACTGCGATTATCACGAGCTAGCTTTAATTTCACATATTTTATCAACATTTTATGCCAATAACTTCGATTGTATTTGTAACAATTTATTCAAAGCCAGATCGCTGTTAGAACTGTGAACACAGGCGATTTTTACAGCAGAAATGACTACTACAATATTAGATCCATTCCGCCTTCTCATACTCTCATGTAGCGATAACCACTGAAAGATCGATAGAAGCAGAACGTGTTCAGTGAACATATCTATATGTAAACAATTTCATATAAGATATATAGTTGAATAAGGACGTATGCATTGTTTTTGTGTTCTTAATAGGCATGTGTTTGAAATGATAAAGGTTAAAAAACAACAGCGAGATATCGGCTATTCTTGTGACACGTGACAAAGCGATGCATATCATATTGTGTGAGTATACACTTTCTAATAGTTTCCTGTTAGACATGAGTTAGATCAATAATTACGTCTCAGTTACTTGGTTAGAACAATACTCTGGTAGTTTGTACGCTATATTCCGGCATGTTTCTTCATAATTCGAATTCCGTCGCGCTAGGTTCTTCATTAATTCCAACCGTATTAGAAACTATGCATACATAATTAATGAATCGATATTCGCGTGTTCGTCACTGAGTGGAAAAAACACGACACGGTCTACAGGCGCCTATTTTCCTCGCACTTTCAGAATGACTTCGTTATTGAATTTCATATCTAATTGATTATTAGCTCAGACAAGTTCTTGGAAATAATTATGATTTTATGATTGAAATCCGTATGAGCTAAAAGGAGAAGTTTTCCATACGAGTTGTGATGCGGCTTGACTGATAGGTTTAAGTTTTAAATGAGTATATATCTTTCAAAATAATATAATGTCTTTACACGTCTTTTCGGTTGATAATCCAGTTTTCAAAGCTACATCTATGATCTGCAATACCATTTATATGCACTGGAATGTCATATTTTCTCGGAAGAGGGATACTACGTACATGAAGGAGTATATTGCGATTCTGGCAATAATGAATCGTTAAAGTACGTGATTTGCTTCTACACTTGCTCTCTGTATTAGTCAACATTTATCGTCATAAGTCACATGTGATGCAAATAAGTACTCTTTGGTAACTACTGAGTATCGTTTATCCTAGCTATAAACCGTTTAATCAAATGATTTCCACTTTCTTCGAAACTGCATGTAATGGCATAGATTTTTATTCTGCCAATTGTATACACATGTATTGTCTCCGTTCTCTGCTGTATATCTAATATCAATGGTGTTGTTGTGCAGCTCCCACGTATCAGTGTGCCGCATCGTACTACTCATTAATGATGAACTGTTCAAATATGATATTTTAACAGTTTGGAAATACGAAGCTTGTTCGGAAATTATTGAAACAACATGAATTATAATGGCAATGAAAGAAATGCTCACTTCATATTACATATTCGTACTATATAAATATACATGTAGTAGCATGTATAAACGGTATCGATGTGAAGCTGGCTGTAGTAGGTGTAATAGTAGTGACAGCAGTATTACTGAGCTTACCGCTAACAGTTCTGGTAGTTTAACGGCTCTTGTAAACAGCGTTACAGCTAACACCTTGTTGCGTCATGCAGGTATAACCATTTCGTGTGTTAATGAAAATAATGATTGCGTTTTCTATTATTTCATACTGTATTTGTTTTAACAAATTGTAGCACGTTCTTCCATACTGTCTCCAATGTTGCTTCAATTAAAGTATTTGCGAGTTTAGATGTATATATTTACCATTGGTTCAAGGATCAGTATTACTGCATTTTAAGCTGGCAGTAAGATACTGTTATTAAGCAGTATTAGTGATGTTACCGCTGGCAGTGATATACTTTTACTAAGCTGTATTATTGCTGTTACCACTGGCAGTAATATACTGTTACTAAGCAGTGCTAGTGATGTTATCGCTGGCAGTAATATACTGTCATTAAGCCGTATTATTGCTGTTACCGCTGGCATTAATATACTGTTACTTAGCCGTTTTATCGCAGTTACCGCTGGCAGTAATATACTGTTACTTAGCCGTATTATTGCTGTTACCCCTGACAGTAATATACTGTTACTAAGCCGTATTATCGCAGTTACCGCTGACAGTAATATACTGTTACTTATCCGTATTATTGCTGTTACCGCTGGCAGTAATATACTGTTACTTAGCCATATTAATGCAGTTACCGCTGACAGTAATATACTGTTACTTAGCCGTATTATCGCAGTTACCGCTGGCAGTACTATACTGTTACTTATCCATATTATTGCTGTTACCGCTCGCAGTAATATACTGTTACTTATCCGTATTATTGCGGTTTTCACTGGCAGTGGTAGGTAGCAGTAAAATACGTCTGTTTATGCCATTACTATAATTATTGTTACTTCACATGCACTGATAAATAGTATACACCGATATTTGTTTAATACTTGACTTAGCTGACAAATAAAAATTGTTATTTTTATTGTGTCACCCCTTTTTAAAGGGCCAGCCATGTCTGACTTATGAGACACCTACTTTCTGAGCACATTTACTTACCGGTTCCTATCCTTTAATGCCAGGCACGAGGCACATAGGCACACAGTAACCATTATTTAACTAGCTGGCGGCTCACCAACCGGCCACCCCAGAAAGGAACACTACCGGGATTCTAACCTTCGACTTCCCGCTCCCAAGGCGGATGCGTTAACCACTCGTCCACGGCAGAAGGACAGATATGTAGTGTGTTGAACAGGACAAACCAATACATAGATAGCTGACTGCGTAAATATTTTTTCTGATTATAACTTGAGACCATATAATTATCGAATGACTTGGAATAGCTAATAGATCAATCCATCAACATATAACACAGTTCTTAAATCATATGATACTCACATTGTATATAAACGATCATTTTACGAGAAATATTGATTGAACAAGCTTCACTTGGTATATTAATACTGGCTTTCTTGGCTTGTCACGTGGTGCAATCCATCCATTCAATCCCTTTGCCCCTAGTTGATCCTTTAAATTCTTCATAGTTGTTTTTGATAGTCGGACGGACGATTCTTTGCTTCCCCATTCCCATACATGTTTGCCTTTACACCTCATCAACCCCAAATGTTTCGTAAACTGTTGTTTCCCTGGGGTCTGTGTGGGGAGGCATTGCCTTGTGTGTGTGGTGTTCTCTGTACCAACTTAAAATTCCTAGAATTATAACTACAATACGGACGATGAACTCTGACTTAATGTCAGTAAATAACACAAAGTATTTTATGTAGTAAATAGCATAAAATTTCATTACATGCATTCGATTACATTTCTGAGTCTGGGGTGTAGTCTAAAATGTTCTATAACCCCAGTGCGAGTACCTTTCGGACTTGCTGAAGTGTACGAAATATGACCAAACAACGCTCAACAATGATTGATAATGCTCTTAAACATTCTCAATGTCTTTCTTTCAGAGCATGCCATAAGTTGGGTGATCTACAGAACAAAATGCCGTCTATAGTAAGATGCATGAACATCGGGCTTGTGTTCATGTTCTTCTCGTGTTTGTCACAGTTACTGGGATACGCTGTGCCGAGTTGGATGTATCTAGAATTGGACTCAATGTACGAATACCCGTTTGCTCGTTCGGATGTATTGGATGAAAGTCGTGTAACGTACAGCTATGCTCTATGGTATGCAACAAGGTGCTACCAAAGTCAATGTATTACTAAATCGTATTTTCAACTAAACAAAGAGTCCAAAGATGGCAACAGCGTTGGAATTGAAGCATCGGAATATAAGTTTACTAAGGATGAAATCAGTAAGTATGGGTCCCGATTTTGATGGCGATATCATTGTAAATTATTGAAAAACATAACATAAGTGTGCGATGATAATCCTTGTAGCAGAATGCTTGAACTACATCATAATGTCCATGATAATGACTAATCGGTGGTTTCATTGTGGTTGTTAGACTATCCTCCAACTATAGTTACGCCACGTTTAAATTAGCGACAATTCATAATCTACTTGCATGAACAACAGATTGATAAACTTGTAGATGCGTTTACAAGGCATTGTACCTAAACAAATACACTAAAGCGTATATAATGACGAGAAAATAGTACATATAAGTATTATGGATTCAAAATCACGGCGACATGCGCACTCAGTACTTTTAAAAACGCATAATGTAAGATTTCTCAAATTTCATGAACTTACCGAGGGATGCAAGATAAGAAGATAACACGATATTATTTCATTTAATGCAATGATGAACGTCAAATTTCCTGTCAATCAACGGGTATTTTCTAATCAACGTGAGTTTTAAAACACACTAAAATGATAGTAAAGACGTATCAACGGAACAATAATGTGCGTTTTAATATGCTGAGTATAGTCGAGAATACTGCTGTGCACTATATGTCCAATGATCAATATTGTCCAAATAATGTTTGCATTGGCTGACCGTCACGCAATTTGTTTACATCTCTTCGCAGTTAACTAGAAAAGACCTGTAGCTGAATATAATTTCCAGACAATTGATTATTGTGACATTAAACGTACGTCATTGTGACGGTTGTGAACCGATTTGCTAATTTATAAGTTTTCTTAATGTTTCAGGGTTTCCGTTCTCTAGATTGGTCGAGTTCCAGATAGAAGCCACCGTGGCCCTAGTCTTAGGTTATCTGGCTTTCCATACATCGAGAAAACAGAAGAATAAATATATCCATTACTTCTCTGGCAAACGACAAGACAAGCCAAGTCCTAGACGCCATTGTTTGATCTTCTGCCTATCCCTATCGTCAGGTATTTCTGTTGTCATCAAATAAGACGTGTACACAATAAATGCTAATTCAAAATTGATCTTGATAGAAAGGTCAAATATGGTTTGGGCGAAATCTGTAATAATGATATAATATTGATATGATTATTCTGTTAGTTGAGTGAAGTTGGCGCGGCGATCGTTCATCAACATTGAATACCGACCCAGATTTAAAACAGAGTCAGCACTGACATCGTTATTCGACTTACTAGTATATTTGTCAATACATATCTTAAAGCGAACCCAGAGCTGGCACCGACATCAACATTACATTCGAACTTGATATCTTGTTAAGTTTGTATTTTGTATTTTTCAAAACTAAGTACTTCTTAATGATTGTGAGTTTTTTATTTCTTTGTAGGAATTCTGATTTTGATTCCATTTACGCAGTTAGCAGATTTGAATCTACATTTGCATTCAATCGAGGACTTTAATCTTGAGATAAGCAAAGTAGGGACACCGTACGGTCTTATACTGTCCGGAATCGGAGGGACTTTAGCAGTGCTCGCATGTGTTTCTATGCTATGTACGTTATGTTGCACGCGATGTGATTCGAATGAGGAAAACAATGGAATGTATCCAGCTGACGCAGGAAATGGGGATTACGCAGATGACTCCAACCACCATGTAAGCATTCAACTCGTTCCTCTTGCCCCGTCTAGATTTCACGGTGTGCAAGGTTATACAGATCCAGCCGTACCGGGTTATATACCCACCTGGGAGCATATACACACACAAAGTGGAAGAAATATGCACGGTAATACAATTAACCATACTTCGACTATAGTAACTGCAGAATTTACGCACGAAACAGTTCCTAATGAGGGTACTCAATTTATTCCCTCTAGAGACAATATCAGTGGATCGTTCGAAGAGCCTCCGCCTTCTTACGAGGAAGTGATGAGAAGTGGGCATTATCCCCCTTGAGCTGTCCATCTGGAAGCGGAAATTGAAATTAGTTTGTAGTGTTGCCGAAATTACTGACAACCTGTGTCGATATGAAAATGTTTGTGAACACATCCATACATATATCAATATCTTCAATGCAATGGAGAAAACTACTCGGAGTACTTTTACTTTTTATGTGATTAGAACAAGACGGTGCTCATAGTAACTTTAAAAGACAAAAAAGCACACCGCTTTAAAGATACATGTACATATTTGTTTGCTGCGACCAGTATAGATTGTCGTTTGTTTATCAGTGATTACTGTGTGACAAAATGAAAAGTCGTTTCCATTAACATCATTATTTACCCATATATGTGTATTCTTATTAGTTTTACTCGGTGACAATGATAACATTGGAAGCAAGACACATACCCGAATCGTTAGATGATACTTTGATCATGCATACTTCTGTTTTTATTAACTTAGACGGCTGATTTAAGATTACAAGACAACGATGAGGTTGACAAAATATTAAGATTGTATTTGCCATGGAAATATAGATTTTAAAACATCCAAAATATTAATATTTAATTAGACAATTAAAAGTGCTAAATAAGTGCTAAAATTGATACTTAATTAGACAATTAAAAGTGCTAAATAAGTGCTAAAATTAATACTTAATTAGACAATTAAAAGTGCTAAATAATTTCTAAAAAAAATACTTAATTAGACAATTAAAAGTGCTAAATAAACTTCTTTCGTGATCGCCTTTTTTTTGGCCTAGCTGTATAATATTGATGTTGACTTACATTTTAGACCAATCAAATATTGTATATGAAGCGCGTTGTTTAACTATGCAAAAACTTAGACTTTTTTATTGGTTCATATTTAAGCGGAGAGGCAACAAACGGGGTGTCTCGAACAGATAATTAACTTTCTCGTAGCGTACCCCTCTGGCGAAATCAGAGTTCCGAAATATGGCGATTCTTTAGACATCATTCTGTCTACGCCTTTCATCTTTTTTCGGCGCAGCCATACTATTATGGTTTTGCTGTTTGCATATCAGTTTTATGTAAACCAATCAAATCTTACGTTAACCACCAAGGCAATTTCTCTTCAACCGAACGATGTTTGTAACCTTGATGCGGATTGTTTAACCTTTCGATAAAGGGTAAGTTATCTTACCGAAATCCACTGAATTTACCTAAATCTGTTTTGAATCTGGAGTAACCAGCAATCGTAACACCTCGGCATTTAACGTTCAAATTGCGCCTACATCTGTTTTCAAGATATTTCTTGTTTAAAGATATTTCTCGTTTACTTGGTTAATGACAGGACTTGTTAAAACCAAAGTACCTCAAAAATGTTTAGATCGTTCAGTCTCGGTTTAACTATGGTGTATCAGCATCAGTAGATTAGCTTACTGTCAGTAGTTTTGACTATCTTCAGCAGTAGTTGTGCATCTTCTGTTACTGTTCATATTGCTGCTAATGCTAATGTACGACAACTCATGCATGCTTGAAGTAAATATTGGATGTTTCAATGATATGTTACCTCCCTTTCCGTAGCCTGGCGTATTGATTTCTACACCAATATAGTGAGTCTGATGTTTGTTGATTAAGATAACAAATCGTATGCCACATGAATGAAAGGAAAACAAACACTCGGCAAGTACAGAGTCGGTACTTTTTCGGAACCAATATTGGTTTGTTTTCCGTGTTATTTTAGTTAAAATTAGCGTTCTTATGCGTTTCACATTTCAAAATTTGCCCAATGACAAAGTATGAGATATTCAGTTTTAATAAACCACACTGTCTGTTATGTATAAAGTGAAGTTCAATGAAAACTTAAAAATGTAAATAGTTTCTGAATAGTATGATAAGAGATATTATCACAGTACCATAACTAACAGGTTCAATACAACACTATTTACAAGGTACAACGGATAATTAGTCGCTGATTGTATATTAGAAATATAATAAAACAAAACACAATAATATGCTGTCAGATATACAGAATGGTTGATGATGCTAAAATATTTATCAGAAAAATAATTATCAACCTCGATCAGATCGAGTGTGAACTAATGAGCATCTGATTCTCAGAATATGTAATACTTGCAATAATAGCAGTAAGAAAATGTCAAGCATTATTTACGCATATAAAAGCTACGTTTTCGTAAAATGTTAAATCGGGCTTGGCACATAAACGATTCAACGATGGATGCGTTAAGAGCATTACGAGGTTGTCTACATTAGACTTGTTATGAATTGTTGAATCTAAATTGTATGCTTGCTTGCTCATATGGTTGTACAAACAACAGAACAACATCACATGAAGTTCGTCTCCCCTAACATTTCAAACGTCACATTTACAACCTTCAAGTTTTATATTTGCATATCTCCCCGTATCTATTTTAATCGTGAATATATGGATATCACTCAGTGAGCTGAGAAATCGATGATTTGTACATTTACTTTCAGTTTATTGAATGAGGGGTCATGAAATTATATCTTACTATATTAAACATTAGATTTCGGCGAGTTGTTATCGTTTCATGAAAACAAGTTTCATATATACTATAATGTAACAATGTATGTATATCGTAAATTGCAAATAAACAATTCATCGGTATATAAATGTTTTTTTATAATTTATCGAGCATATCAGAAGTGGTCATCCCTGTTTTGCCATTTCGCAACTTGACTTTCGGAAATAATATCTGGATCTGGATAACTGAGACGAGTGTCTACTTGTAGGAAAAAAGAATTCTACTTAGCCTTATGTAAGGGAAAGTAGCAGTGTCGTTTCATTAGATAGGTAGCTTGTCAGTGCTAGCTTTGCTATAAAACATGACGTCCATGCGGAACAATGTTGTCTCATCTGGTGGACACCATGTTGTTGCTGTAGCAAAGCGTTTAAGCGTTTTTAGACACCTACATTTTCTACCTCATCGAACTTTTCTCGCCTACTTCCCCTACCTCTAAGCAACGCGCCTCTGCACTAAATCATTAACCTTTAAAGGGAGATCACTGTGTAGTATAAGGTAAGTTTTCGAACAAAGAGGATACACATACCAAGTGTGTGTGTTTTGTGTTACGTATCAACGTTAAATAAATTCAAAATATAGTTCTGTAATAAAGTGACGATGTAGTGGTGCCATGTCACATGACAGAAACTTTTCGCCGGTTGGAGAAACTGCGTGACAGAAATGCAATCAGTCGGGTACCCTTACATACCGGTTCTCAATACTTAAATGCCAAGTTAGCGCTTTAAACGCGATAAATTCGCTAAACGAACGCACGTAGAAGAGTGTACTCGGGTTCAGACTGCGTTTAAAGGATATATATAAATCGATGACAAGTGATTACTGTTGTTGTTTTCTTTATTGCGATTTATCGTTGATATTATTGGTGTCATCTTTCTACGTACATCTCACTCTGTGCTTGGAAAATTAATTGGAAAATAACCCATTACAACAAGATAACTCATAACCTATGGCAAGCTAGTGTTATCATAACTTTATGCCTGGGTATACTGATTTTACTCTAAGTTCGTGCTGATATAATTTAATATGTCATTATATAATTAAATATTCACAAGCGTTACATAAAGGGTCTGATATCTTTGAATTTCATTTATTTACAATCGTGACAAACATGTCACTTGTTTTACAATTTTAAGGTTCTACTATTATTACTGACCAATTTTCTTTATTTCGATTTGAAAATCTAGCATTTCTAGAACAAGTCGGATTGAAGATCTCTTGGAAAAAATTGTTACTATTTTTTCAATAAATGTTTAATCTTTTTCGCATTTCTGTCTTATGTTTAAGTTTTATTCCATATTCCATGCAAACCATCTTACCTATTTACACATACTTGGATATTATAAAACTGTTTAGTTACAAAACGGAAACTTGTATGCAACGAGTTGCCAGCTTGGCTACAGAGACGAGTGGTACCGTCCCTGAGCACTATTGTTATCTATCTTGTTCCTGACAATGCACTCTATTTGTCATTAGTAAAAAACTAATCGTTCTTACAATGATCAATTTACGCGAAATTGTCAGAGAGAAATACAACTATGCGTGATTAAAACAATGACTCCCTTTTACATTAATGACTTGAATGGAGATGGGTTTTGCGTCACTTCAAATACAATGTACCAGATATACTTACGAGACAATGTTTTTTTGCGTGGAAACTGCACGTATTTATATTTACCAGACGAAAAAAACAATATGATTTCGGGTTGTTGTTCAAGTAGTCAGGGGCGTAGCCATGCCTGCTACAATGTGTAAACAAACAATCTAGGGCGGCTAGGGGCATGATACCATAGAAAAAAACATCGTTTGCTTAATTCGTGTTGATAAACTGCCTCTGCCGGTTTAGAAGTGCCATTCTCTGAGAATTAATTGAATTATTAACATTTCTGAATGCAGGGATATTTGTAGGTCACTACAAAACAAAAAATATTGCAAAACGCTATTTTTTAGGGAATTACAGCACTTTTAATATGGTAGTCAATGTTTACCGATAATTGTTTTTGCTTCAGCCGGCCGCTGAATGATAAATAGTTTACAGAAATGCTCCAACTAGTATTTGCCATTGTTTTTGTCCGTTGCGTTTCCTTTTTGATGGAAATGTTGAGTTTTGTTTACGTTCTTTTCCAAATACATTGAATACATTAATTTGCGTACACTGTGTGAATGAATGGACATATTCGTCAGTATATTGTTTACGTATCAAATGCTGTAGCGTATCATTATTAATTACTTTTAGTCGAAACGTATTAATCCGCGATTGGTGCCACCATATAAATTGCTCGTAAGTGGTAATTTCGTCACGTGGTACATTGGGTGGGCAGGTACGCTTAATTTAAATATTTAATGCGCAATGGTCAGACAATTCACTGGGAAGCATAATTTTAAAATCTGTTTTAAAACGCAACTATGGCCATACAAATGTCTAAACGTTATACACGTATATACTCGGGTAAAAAGTGCTAACCCATTCAAACTATTTCATATAGCTTCTAAAAGGCTGCTCGATACATCTTCTGTTGTTTTTGATTGCAAAAAGCTTTCATATTTATGAGTAAATTCAACTGAACTGTCAATTATAATCAATGTAAAAATGTCGAGATCATTTTAGACCCCTCTGTCATAATGTAGTGAAGATTCTCCGGATACGGCACAGCGGGTTTGCTTTGTTGACCAGTATATAGAGGATCTATCACTTTTTATTCCAGAAGACATTATTTATTGTATAAATTCGTAATGGTGCTATGTTCTACAATTTGACAAAGAAAGCTTACCATTAGTTTGATTTATTTTATTTTAGACATATATATACGACAAACAGAACATTGATAAAACAATTACAAAATAATAAAAATCCATATCACAATCAATATAATAGCACATCATTTCCCTGTATCAGTTAATGCAGAAACTATAAAATCTTATAGAAAGTTTTGTACTCTAATATTAAACCACTAGAAAAAAGAAAGCTCTGAAGTCTCAGCTGCGAGGGCGAAACTTTGAAATCACCATGAGTATGCAAGACTTTTATTTAAAGTCGGTTGTACATAAAAACAAACATTAGCTATAGTTTAGCTATTGACCGATATGAATAACAAGATATATTAATATTACAAACAATAGTTTACCTGTGGACGATAAACGATATGATAAATTCAGCGATTTCACATGGAAAAGCCTTCTCAAAGTTGTTCATATAAAATGTTTTTTTCTGTTTTTAGATAAAACAAGAATAATAAAATATTACATAATAGAAGTATATAATATGTGTGTGTGTAAGTACAGTTAGTAGTCATCAGATCAGGCTTTTGAATGATCAACAGACGCATTCAGCATGAATAAGAAAATAACAGGGAGGTTATCATTATTAACATTACAATCCAACAAACAGTATAAAATACATAGACATGTGAAAACTAAGCAAAATTAAGAAAACAAACAATATTAAAACCCGGGCGTAGATGCGTATGCAGTTCAAAATCACAAAACGACGTTATGACGTTGATATGTTCGCCACATGGCCGTTTGTCCTGTTATTCATTTTAATGTTAATTTAACAATTTGTAAGACAGTTAAATATAATTTTGTATTTGTGTTGAAAAGATGTTATTAATACAAAAACTGAAAACTAAAATTTGTATGATACACACAGAATTTTGTTTTTTTACAAAACCGACATGATATTGAATATTAATATTCATGATATTAAAGTGAAAAATATGGTTTAAGCTCATACATAATTATAACAGTAAGCATATAATAACATACCTGAAATAGAAACATTTGATTATAGACAGGACATGAAAAGGAATATGAGTAATACAATAATGTGTAGAGATAATGCTGACAATTATGAATAAAAGCATATGACAATTGGATACTGAAGTTTTTAATCATTAGTATTTATATATATTCTAAATGAATGCCCCATGAAATATTTTTTTTATCAAATGAATCTGGATAATTAGTCTATAACTATTGCGCACTAGTTATACACCAATTTAACAACTCATTTGCAATATGAAGTTTACACAAAATGTTGGGAGTTATGTATGTTTATGCTATGATATAGGTAATAAATATATAACCTTAACAGAAATATGAACGAGATAAGAAATGCATAACATATAAAAACAAATTACTGATAAAATGTAACTATATACACTGGATCCATATCACTAAAATATTATATAATGTTATGTACCATATTTGTGAAGAAGTATCATTTTTTTGGCAATGAATTAATTGCTAAAGTTTTGCAGCAACAATCTACTTGATTGAAGTCTTTAAAAAATGGTTTTTATCCATTAGGTAATTAAGCTTTACAGTATCATATACCTATTATCGTATTTAACAAGAGCGCCACCTGTGGGTGCCTGACGCTCGTGTTTTGTTTCAAAGGTATACCTTAAACAGTTTCTGAGGAAAAATAAGACTTTTAAGGTGGAGGAAGGGTCCCGAAGAATTAAAAAAAACTGTTGGGACACCCCCGAAGACTTGTTGTTGTAAGTTTAGAAATTGGGGGGGGGGATGGAGCGGGGTGCCTGCTGACTTTTATTTTCACCCCCCCCCCCCCCCCCCTCATCGAGCTAAAAATAGGAATACATACAACTTAATGTTTGAAGAATTAGCAATAAAAGCATGGCATTATGTAAAATAACAAAAATACAGTCCAACTTAAAGTTTACTTGCAATATCTATACATTTAAAGATAAGTGCAGAAAAGCAAGAACATTTACAACTTAAATGTTTATAAAAACAGCTAATATAATGAATGGCATTAAGTGAAATCAATAAACATCACATATATATACTTGTTTTAAACAATCACCTGCACTTAATTTACTTTACTTAACAAATGTACAAGCTGCATGAGTCATAGACTATGTACAGCATCAACAATCTACAGGATTGTATTTCTTCAAAACCAAATGCAATATATAAATAAGTTATGGCCTTATAGGATAGTCATGCAACTTTGAATAATAAGCCCTTGTAAGAATTCACAATAATAATTACCAAAATTTCTGATTTCTGCTACATGCACCATTAGGTATGGTACTGATCAAAGTATAATTTACGCAACAGAAAGGATCAGCCACAGTATTTAACAATTTATGTAGTCATCAATTCATGCAACTTTATTCTCCTTGCTATCCACTACTTTCTAGGTTACCTCAAGCAGGGAGCCCGTTAAAGTCCAAGGTGAGCACTTCAGTGATTAAAATATATGTTTATCTGATGTAAGGCTTTCTTGTGGATAAATACTCCTAATGTCTTAGCAAATATTGAAATGACTATGTTTAATGTTCACCAAAGGCTTCCAAACACTGTTAGTAATGTATGCCAGAATAAGAACTTCACAAGCACAGTTTTGTCTGAGATGAGTTAGGTTATATGGTGACCAGTTCTTGAATTCTTTGAATCTATCATGATGTAGAATCCCTCTAATTAATTTTCCAGAGGTCAAAATATGAATCGTGTGGGTCCAATGACCATAGTGGACATCTCCAAGTTGAGCCCTTCAATTAAAAATAATTACATATGATTGTAATTTCTTGTAAAACTATGAATTCCTGAAAAATACATGTTTTATTTGAAAATCCAATAATTGAGCTGATGCACATAAACAAATTGACTATTTAAAATGTTTAGTCTGATTTGATTATGACAACATGATAAAAAATTCGCATTTTTCCAAAGAAATATTAATATATTTCAGAATTATAAAGTTTCAGATTTGTGAAATAAGGCATCTTTAAACTAACACTTTAAATATTAATCAAGATGAACAAGCTAGGTTAATAATGAGGCATATTGGACCAGGGTTAATACCCTTAACCACTATCCCATTTAGTACATTCAAATCCCTCCTGGTGTGTGATTCTGAACTGATATTCAGAATCCTGAATAAGGCACTAATACTGGTTGGTAACAACACAGAAAGCTGTCATAGAGTGATTAAATAAGTTGTCATCACTGGATTCACAATCCAGACGAAATATGTCAGTTTAAACTAACTGACCATTTATAGAAAGATGGAAAAATGAGAGTCAAGTCATATTACCTGCCCATGTGTATGTTCAATACCATTATACATTCATGATGACAATGCAGAACCATTGCTAGCCATGTTTACCAATATACTCCGCTTTATCTATCAGGTAAAATACATGCTTAATACCTGCAAAATACTGTGAAACTGTGAACATTGTATTGTACAAATTTACTTAACTTTGCACTTAACTTTAGTGGGCACAGCCAAAAATGAAACCCCAGGTGAACAATTACACAGGCTGGTGAACATTCCTGTGAAGTTTTACGACACTGCCTCATATTCTTTTGAAGATAATAAGTGACACCAGATTGTTTGACAGACGGAAGGACGGACAAGGGCAAATCTTTATGCCCCCCTTTTCAGAGTGGGGGCATAAAAAACAGATTGTTTTTGTTTACATAATTATAATGACTTCGTAACTTTTTCATTTTTAGCTTCCTTATAGACTGGTTCAGAATTATTGTTTACCTGACAAGAGCGGCTTTCTTTGAGAGAATATCAAGACACCAGACTGACAAGGGAAGTAACTCAGTTGTATCATCCACCAAATCCTCCTAAAGATAAAAGAATCAAGAGATATTCATATATATATACCCTTTTAAAGAGTCCCTGGTGCTAGAATTATGCAGGTTCTTATACACTACACTTGTAAAAATATCGTAAGTTTGAAGTGAATCTCTCCATAAGTTATGATCTGGAAAAGCGATATGAACAGGTGTTTTCATCACTAGATGCCAAACCTATGGGGCATGACAATTGAGGAATATGAAAATAATGCCAGAAGTGTTAGTTTTTATGCATGGACAGTAAGTAAGTATAATGGAATTTTAATGCTGAATGATTTTCATTCACTTATCAATGTTTGTATGAAATTGTAAGATAGACTATACATGTATGTATACACAATGTAGAATAAGATATAGACACTTAGTAAAATGCAACTTCAGCAGATATCAAATTGGTGAACTCTGTAATTTAATCCAAGTCCAAATCTTGAATAATTAAACCATCATTATGATGGTTTGGGGTAAAACTATTTTAATTTCATCTTTAACAACACTTAATTACAACAGTTTTCCACATAACACTTGATATATTGATGGCAGATTTAGTTCTACTTACTTTATTATCTTTTCTGTTGTTATGTTTGACGTACTGACCAATATGGACCAAAACATTACTAAGGGAAGCAACTCATCATCTATTAAAATTTAAAAAAATATATAATAAAGATGTCTTGTTATACAGTAAGCGGTTCATTCGAGTTATACAGAATGCATTATGTTCACTTTATGTAGAATGATTCCAGTTCCTTACGCAATTGTGACTCGTTCTATATGATGCAAGCGTGGGATGAAACTATTAGGCATGTCAACTTATTACAATATTGTGACTCGGACACGTATGCAGTAACAATGGAAACTAGCTCACATTCTACACTAAGTGGCTCATTATGCATTTGACTCTTCCACGTTATGCATGTGTGACTCGTTCACTTTGACAGTGTGACTCGGACACGTTATGCACATTGTGACATGTCACGTTATACAGTAACAGACTCATTATGCAGCATCAGACTCATTCACGTTATACATATTTTAACCTGTTCATGTTAGGCAGTTTGCAACTTGATCACATTATGCAGTATGTAGGAGAGGAAACAAACAAGGGGGCAATGAAAACAGAAATTGCTCAGTGAAACAATAAATATAAAACAGTGAACAACAAACAAGTAAACTGAACAGTAAACAATAACAAAGAACAGTAAACGATAAACAAAGAACTGTAAAACAAAGAACTGTAAACGATAAACAAAGAACTGTAAACGATAAACAAAGAACTGTAAACGATAAACACAGAACTGTAAACAATAAACAGAGAAATGTAAACAATAAACAAAGAACTGTAAACAATAAACAAAGAACTGTAAACAATGAACAAAGAACAAAGAACATTAAACAAAGAACAGTAAACAATAAACAAAGAACAGTAAACAATAAAGAAAGAACAGTAAACAATAAATTAAGAACAGTCACCAATAAAAAAAAGAACAGTCACCAATAAACAAAGAACTGTAAACAATAAACAAAGAACAGTAAACAATAAACAAAGAACAGTAAACAAAAAACAAAGAACAAGAAAAACTGAACAGTAAACAAAAACAAAGAACAGTAAACAAGAAACAGAAAACAATAAACAGTAAACAAAGAAATTAAGTAGTGAATAATAAACAGAAGTTAGGTGATAAATAAACTGAAGAACGGTCAACAATAAAGCAATGAACAAATAAGAGTTAGAGAGGAAAGCAAATTACAGTTGAAGAAAGATACAGTCTGTATATAGAGAAAGCTGCATTTACAAGACAATGTGTCTCCACACAGATCCCTGGGAAACATCAGCACACAAATCACTAAGAGTTGAGAATGTGTAAGTGCAAACATCTATATGTGGCCTGGGGCTATCAGAAGTGTTAAGCTGCTTTTAATCTGTAATCTGTCAAATCAACTAAATATACAAGAACTAAAAATATCACTCACCAGCTTTTTTCCATAAAATAAAAATAAAGATAACCCTGCAATAAGTACACAGCACTGCACTCCTGTATCAGGTTTGTTCCAACATTGTAGATATGAAGTGTGAACTGCTATTCATACCACTGGCAATCATATGTGTTGTTCCAATGATCCACATGTAGGGTGAAAATAATAGTGTATCTGTAAAGAACAAAACAGTCATGTAGTATCTGTTCTTAATTTTGAGGTGGTCTTATTATTGAGGTTTTACTGTACTATAGAAGGCATATAGAAGGGAAGAGACCACAAGCTCCTGTGGATCATACTCGTAGTACTATCAAGCTTTTCTTCACCTGCCTCCCAAAGTCGTATTTTCTAAAGCATGAAAAAAGGTATTTGAAAACTAGATAGTTGAAAGCATGCTGATGATGTTTAAATATATTGAAGGCAAGAATCTCATGCGTAGAATTGGAGAATTGCACAGAGAGCATCATCAGTACCCCACTCACTAAATGTCAAGGATTGGTTGTACAAGTCCACAATGCGAGTAAAGTTTTGTAAATCATGCCGCGCATACACACACAGCTTGTAAAAACAACAGTTTATTCATCCGTTATTATTTCTTGTAAAGGCGAGTGTGAGGTGAATTTTTGGCACTATCGGAAACGCGCGCCATTTCTGCAGATTTGATTCACTACTAAATCCGAGCACTTTTCGACTTTCACGCGTTTACAACAAACCTGCACATATATAGGAACGTTAATTGTCAACATTTACATAAAAATAATGCATTTTACGCGCATAATTTCACAAAATAACAAGAAAAAAGCATTTACTTTTGTAAACAGTCCGTTCTGGTCCTCCGAGCAAGTGAACATTTTCAAACCCACTTGATCAATGCGTCACATAGTAAGGATATTCCCCGGGTTGGTATATATGTATTTATGGAGATTTCCCTCTAATCCTGCTATACAAACAGCACTATACCGTTAACATCGTGCTCGAATCACTTTTCAGAGGGGGGCATAACAAACAGATTGTTTTTGTTTACATAATTATAATGACTTCGTAACTTTTTCATTTTTAGCTTCCTTATAGACTGGTTCAGAATTATTGTTTACCTGACAAGAGCGGCTTTCTTCGAGAGAATATCAAGACACCAGACTGACAAGGGAAGTAACTCAGTTGTATCTTCCACCAAATCCTCCTAAAGATAAAAGAATCAAGAGATATTCATATATATATACCCTTTTAAAGAGTCCCTGTGCTAGAATTATGCAGGTTCTTATACACTACACTTGTAAACATATCGTAAGTTTGAAGTGAATCTCTCCATAAGTTATGATCTGGAAAAGCGATATGAACAGGTGTTTTCATCACTAGATGCCAAACCTATGGGGCATGACAATTGAGGAATATGAAAATAATGCCAGAAGTGTTAGTTTTTATGCATGTACAGTAAGTAAGTATAATGGAATTTTAATGCTGAATGATTTTCATTCACTTATCAATGTTTGTATGAAATTGTAAGATAGACTATACATGTATGTATACACAATGTAGAATAAGATATAGACACTTAGTAAAATGCAACTTCAGCAGATATCAAATTGGTGAACTCTGTAATTTAATCCAAGTCCAAATCTTGAATAATTAAACCATCATTATGATGGTTTGGGGCAAAACTATTTTAATTTCATCTTTAACAACACTTAATTACAACAGTTTTCCACATAACACTTGATATATTGATGGCAGATTTAGTTCTACTTACTTTATTATCTTTTCTGTTGTTATGTTTGACGTACTGACCAATATGGACCAAAACATTACTAAGGGAAGCAACTCATCATCTATTAAAATTTAAAAAAATATATAATAAAGATGTCTTGTTATACAGTAAGCGGTTCATTCGAGTTATACAGAATGCATTATGTTCACTTTATGTAGAATGATTCCAGTTCCTTACGCAATTGTGACTCGTTCTATATGATGCAAGCGTGGGATGAAACTATTAGGCATGTCAACTTATTACAATATTGTGACTCGGACACGTATGCAGTAACAATGGAAACTAGCTCACATTCTACACTAAGTGGCTCATTATGCATGTGACTCTTCCACGTTATGCATGTGTGACTCGTTCACTTTGACAGTGTGACTCGGACACGTTATGCACATTGCGACATGTCACGTTATACAGTAAAAGACTCATTATGCAGCATCAGACTCATTCACGTTATACATATTTTAACCTGTTCATATTAGGCAGTTTGCAACTTGTTCACATTATGCAGTATGTAGGAGAGGAAACAAACAAGGGGGCAATGAAAACAGAAATTGCTCAGTGAAACAATAAATAAAGAACAGTGAACAACAAACAAGTAAACTGAACAGTAAACAATAACAAAGAACAGTAAACGATAAACAAAGAACTGTAAACGATAAACAAAGAACTGTAAACGATAAACACAGAACTGTAAACAATAAACAGAGAAATGTAAACAATAAACAAAGAACTGTAAACAATAAACAAAGAACTGTAAACAATAAACAAAGAACAAAGAACATTAAACAAAGAACAGTAAACAATAAACAAAGAACAGTAAACAATAAAGAAAGAACAGTAAACAATAAACAAAGAACAGTCACCAATAAAAAAAAAGAACAGTCACCAATAAACAAAGAACTGTAAACAATAAACAAAGAACTGTTAACAATAAACAAAGAACTGTAAACAATAAACAAAGAACAGTAAACAGTAAACAAAGAACAGTAAACAATAAACAAAGAACAGTAAACAATAAACAAAGAACAGTAAACAAAAAACAAAGAACAAGAAAAACTGAACAGTAAACAAAAACAAAGAACAGTAAACAAGAAACAGAAAACAATAAACAGTAAACAAAGAAATTAAGTAGTGAATAATAAACAGAAGTTAGGTGATAAATAAACTGAAGAACGGTCAACAATAAAGCAATGAACAAATAAGAGTTAGAGAGGAAAGCAAATTACAGTTGAAGAAAGATACAGTCTGTATATAGAGAAAGCTGCATTTACAAGACAATGTGTCTCCACACAGATCCCTGGGAAACATCAGCACACAAATCACTAAGAGTTGAGAATGTGTAAGTGCAAACATCTATATGTGGCCTGGGGCTATCAGAAGTGTTAAGCTGCTTTTAATCTGTAATCTGTCAAATCAACTAAATATACAAGAACTAAAAATATCACTCACCAGCTTTTTTCCATAAAATAAAAATAAAGATAACCCTGCAATAAGTACACAGCACTGCACTCCTGTATCAGGTTTGTTCCAACATTGTAGATATGAAGTGTGAACTGCTATTCATACCACTGGCAATCATATGTGTTGTTCCAATGATCCACATGTAGGGTGAAAATAATAGTGTATCTGTAAAGAACAAAACAGTCATGTAGTATCTGTTCTTAATTTTGAGGTGGTCTTATTATTGAGGTTTTACTGTACTATAGAAGGCATATAGAAGGGAAGAGACCACAAGCTCCTGTGGATCATACTCGTAGTACTATCAAGCTTTTCTTCACCTGCCTCCCAAAGTCGTATTTTCTAAAGCATGAAAAAAGGTATTTGAAAACTAGATAGTTGAAAGCATGCTGATGATGTTTAAATATATTGAAGGCAAGAATCTCATGCGTAGAATTGGAGAATTGCACAGAGAGCATCATCAGTACCCCACTCACTAAATGTCAAGGATTGGTTGTACAAGTCCACAATGCGAGTAAAGTTTTGTAAATCATGCCGCGCATACACACACAGCTTGTAAAAACAACAGTTTATTCATCCGTTATTATTTCTTGTAAAGGCGAGTGTGAGGTGAATTTTTGGCACTATCGGAAACGCGCGCCATTTCTGCAGATTTGATTCACTACTAAATCCGAGCACTTTTCGACTTTCACGCGTTTACAACAAACCTGCACATATATAGGAACGTTAATTGTCAACATTTACATAAAAATAATGCATTTTACGCGCATAATTTCACAAAATAACAAGAAAAAAGCATTTACTTTTGTAAACAGTCCGTTCTGGTCCTCCGAGCAAGTGAACATTTTCAAACCCACTTGATCAATGCGTCACATAGTAAGGATATTCCCCGGGTTGGTATATATGTATTTATGGAGATTTCCCTCTAATCCTGCTATACAAACAGCACTATACCGTTAACATCGTGCTCGAATCACTTTTCAGAGGGGGGCATAACAAGCAGATTGTTTTTGTTTACATAATTATAATGACTTCGTAACTTTTTCATTTTTAGCTTCCTTATAGACTGGTTCAGAATTATTGTTTACCTGACAAGAGCGGCTTTCTTCGAGAGAATATCAAGACACCAGACTGACAAGGGAAGTAACTCAGTTGTATCTTCCACCAAATCCTCCTAAAGATAAAAGAATCAAGAGATATTCATATATATATACCCTTTTAAAGAGTCCCTGTGCTAGAATTATGCAGGTTCTTATACACTACACTTGTAAAAATATCGTAAGTTTGAAGTGAATCTCTCCATAAGTTATGATCTGGAAAAGCGATATGAACAGGTGTTTTCATCACTAGATGCCAAACCTATGGGGCATGACAATTGAGGAATATGAAAATAATGCCAGAAGTGTTAGTTTTTATGCATGTACAGTAAGTAAGTATAATGGAATTTTAATGCTGAATGATTTTCATTCACTTATCAATGTTTGTATGAAATTGTAAGATAGACTATACATGTATGTATACACAATGTAGAATAAGATATAGACACTTAGTAAAATGCAACTTCAGCAGATATCAAATTGGTGAACTCTGTAATTTAATCCAAGTCCAAATCTTGAATAATTAAACCATCATTATGATGGTTTGGGGCAAAACTATTTTAATTTCATCTTTAACAACACTTAATTACAACAGTTTTCCACATAACACTTGATATATTGATGGCAGATTTAGTTCTACTTACTTTATTATCTTTTCTGTTGTAATGATTGACGTACTGACCAATATGGACCAAACATTACTAAGGGAAGCAACTCATCATCTATTAAAATTAAAAAAAATATATAATAAAGATGTTTTGTTATACAGTAAGCGGTTCATTCGAGTTATACAGAATGCATTATGTTCACTTTATGTAGAATGATTCCAGTTCCTTACGCAATTGTGACTCGTTCTATATGATGCAAGCGTGGGATGAAACTATTAGGCATGTCAACTTATTACAATATTGTGACTCGGACACGTATGCAGTAACAATGGAAACTAGCTCACATTCTACACTAAGTGGCTCATTATGCATGTGACTCTTCCACGTTATGCATGTGTGACTCGTTCACTTTGACAGTGTGACTCGGACACGTTATGCACATTGCGACATGTCACGTTATACAGTAAAAGACTCATTATGCAGCATCAGACTCATTCACGTTATACATATTTTAACCTGTTCATATTAGGCAGTTTGCAACTTGTTCACATTATGCAGTATGTAGGAGAGGAAACAAACAAGGGGGCAATGAAAACAGAAATTGCTCAGTGAAACAATAAATAAAGAACAGTGAACAACAAACAAGTAAACTGAACAGTAAACAATAACAAAGAACAGTAAACGATAAACAAAGAACTGTAAACGATAAACAAAGAACTGTAAACGATAAACACAGAACTGTAAACAATAAACAGAGAAATGTAAACAATAAACAAAGAACTGTAAACAATAAACAAAGAACTGTAAACAATAAACAAAGAACAAAGAACATTAAACAAAGAACAGTAAACAATAAACAAAGAACAGTAAACAATAAAGAAAGAACAGTAAACAATAAACAAAGAACAGTCACCAATAAAAAAAAGAACAGTCACCAATAAACAAAGAACTGTAAACAATAAACAAAGAACTGTAAACAATAAACAAAGAACTGTAAACAATAAACAAAGAACAGTAAACAGTAAACAAAGAACAGTAAACAATAAACAAAGAACAGTAAACAATAAACAAAGAACAGTAAACAAAAAACAAAGAACAGTAAACAAGAAACAGAAAACAATAAACAGTAAACAAAGAAATTAAGTAGTGAATAATAAACAGAAGTTAGGTGATAAATAAACTGAAGAACGGTCAACAATAAAGCAATGAACAAATAAGAGTTAGAGAGGAAAGCAAATTACAGTTGAAGAAAGATACAGTCTGTATATAGAGAAAGCTGCATTTACAAGACAATGTGTCTCCACACAGATCCCTGGGAAACATCAGCACACAAATCACTAAGAGTTGAGAATGTGTAAGTGCAAACATCTATATGTGGCCTGGGGCTATCAGAAGTGTTAAGCTGCTTTTAATCTGTAATCTGTCAAATCAACTAAATATACAAGAACTAAAAATATCACTCACCAGCTTTTTTCCATAAAATAAAAATAAAGATAACCCTGCAATAAGTACACAGCACTGCACTCCTGTATCAGGTTTGTTCCAACATTGTAGATATGAAGTGTGAACTGCTATTCATACCACTGGCAATCATATGTGTTGTTCCAATGATCCACATGTAGGGTGAAAATAATAGTGTATCTGTAAAGAACAAAACAGTCATGTAGTATCTGTTCTTAATTTTGAGGTGGTCTTATTATTGAGGTTTTACTGTACTATAGAAGGCATATAGAAGGGAAGAGACCACAAGCTCCTGTGGATCATACTCGTAGTACTATCAAGCTTTTCTTCACCTGCCTCCCAAAGTCGTATTTTCTAAAGCATGAAAAAAGGTATTTGAAAACTAGATAGTTGAAAGCATGCTGATGATGTTTAAATATATTGAAGGCAAGAATCTCATGCGTAGAATTGGAGAATTGCACAGAGAGCATCATCAGTACCCCACTCACTAAATGTCAAGGATTGGTTGTACAAGTCCACAATGCGAGTAAAGTTTTGTAAATCATGCCGCGCATACACACACAGCTTGTAAAAACAACAGTTTATTCATCCGTTATTATTTCTTGTAAAGGCGAGTGTGAGGTGAATTTTTGGCACTATCGGAAACGCGCGCCATTTCTGCAGATTTGATTCACTACTAAATCCGAGCACTTTTCGACTTTCACGCGTTTACAACAAACCTGCACATATATAGGAACGTTAATTGTCAACATTTACATAAAAATAATGCATTTTACGCGCATAATTTCACAAAATAACAAGAAAAAAGCATTTACTTTTGTAAACAGTCCGTTCTGGTCCTCCGAGCAAGTGAACATTTTCAAACCCACTTGATCAATGCGTCACATAGTAAGGATATTCCCCGGGTTGGTATATATGTATTTATGGAGATTTCCCTCTAATCCTGCTATACAAACAGCACTATACCGTTAACATCGTGCTCGAATCACTTTTCAGAGGGGGGCATAACAAACAGATTGTTTTTGTTTACATAATTATAATGACTTCGTAACTTTTTCATTTTTAGCTTCCTTATAGACTGGTTCAGAATTATTGTTTACCTGACAAGAGCGGCTTTCTTCGAGAGAATATCAAGACACCAGACTGACAAGGGAAGTAACTCAGTTGTATCTTCCACCAAATCCTCCTAAAGATAAAAGAATCAAGAGATATTCATATATATATACCCTTTTAAAGAGTCCCTGTGCTAGAATTATGCAGGTTCTTATACACTACACTTGTAAACATATCGTAAGTTTGAAGTGAATCTCTCCATAAGTTATGATCTGGAAAAGCGATATGAACAGGTGTTTTCATCACTAGATGCCAAACCTATGGGGCATGACAATTGAGGAATATGAAAATAATGCCAGAAGTGTTAGTTTTTATGCATGTACAGTAAGTAAGTATAATGGAATTTTAATGCTGAATGATTTTCATTCACTTATCAATGTTTGTATGAAATTGTAAGATAGACTATACATGTATGTATACACAATGTAGAATAAGATATAGACACTTAGTAAAATGCAACTTCAGCAGATATCAAATTGGTGAACTCTGTAATTTAATCCAAGTCCAAATCTTGAATAATTAAACCATCATTATGATGGTTTGGGGCAAAACTATTTTAATTTCATCTTTAACAACACTTAATTACAACAGTTTTCCACATAACACTTGATATATTGATGGCAGATTTAGTTCTACTTACTTTATTATCTTTTCTGTTGTTATGTTTGACGTACTGACCAATATGGACCAAAACATTACTAAGGGAAGCAACTCATCATCTATTAAAATTTAAAAAAATATATAATAAAGATGTCTTGTTATACAGTAAGCGGTTCATTCGAGTTATACAGAATGCATTATGTTCACTTTATGTAGAATGATTCCAGTTCCTTACGCAATTGTGACTCGTTCTATATGATGCAAGCGTGGGATGAAACTATTAGGCATGTCAACTTATTACAATATTGTGACTCGGACACGTATGCAGTAACAATGGAAACTAGCTCACATTCTACACTAAGTGGCTCATTATGCATGTGACTCTTCCACGTTATGCATGTGTGACTCGTTCACTTTGACAGTGTGACTCGGACACGTTATGCACATTGCGACATGTCACGTTATACAGTAAAAGACTCATTATGCAGCATCAGACTCATTCACGTTATACATATTTTAACCTGTTCATATTAGGCAGTTTGCAACTTGTTCACATTATGCAGTATGTAGGAGAGGAAACAAACAAGGGGGCAATGAAAACAGAAATTGCTCAGTGAAACAATAAATAAAGAACAGTGAACAACAAACAAGTAAACTGAACAGTAAACAATAACAAAGAACAGTAAACGATAAACAAAGAACTGTAAACGATAAACAAAGAACTGTAAACGATAAACACAGAACTGTAAACAATAAACAGAGAAATGTAAACAATAAACAAAGAACTGTAAACAATAAACAAAGAACTGTAAACAATAAACAAAGAACAAAGAACATTAAACAAAGAACAGTAAACAATAAACAAAGAACAGTAAACAATAAAGAAAGAACAGTAAACAATAAACAAAGAACAGTCACCAATAAAAAAAAAGAACAGTCACCAATAAACAAAGAACTGTAAACAATAAACAAAGAACTGTTAACAATAAACAAAGAACTGTAAACAATAAACAAAGAACAGTAAACAGTAAACAAAGAACAGTAAACAATAAACAAAGAACAGTAAACAATAAACAAAGAACAGTAAACAAAAAACAAAGAACAAGAAAAACTGAACAGTAAACAAAAACAAAGAACAGTAAACAAGAAACAGAAAACAATAAACAGTAAACAAAGAAATTAAGTAGTGAATAATAAACAGAAGTTAGGTGATAAATAAACTGAAGAACGGTCAACAATAAAGCAATGAACAAATAAGAGTTAGAGAGGAAAGCAAATTACAGTTGAAGAAAGATACA